>OZ012547.1:16776104-18118813 GCA_963935595.1 Schoenobius gigantellus | reverse complement strand
TAAACAAAGAGTTCCGTACACCAAATGTAAAAACAACCGATGGCGGAATGCCGAACTTGAGAAACTCAGAGTAAAACTACGTAAACAATTCAACCGAGCTAAGAACTCGAGACAACCAGAGGATTGGGAACTATACAAAGAAACCCAATACATTTTCAAAAAAACAAATCAGACATGCCAGGAGATTAGCCTGGAGAAAGTTCTGCGAATCTATCGAATCAAACAATGAAGCTGCCCGAGTGAGGAAAATCTATCTAGGGACCAAGATCGCAGCCTTGGTGCACTGAAAAAGCCCGATAACACTTTCACACAATCAGACCACGAAATCAGCAAGGTCCTTCTTGAGACGCACTTCCCAGACTGCAGCCTCTTAAAGGATAAGGTCTGGGCAGACGACATAAGAATGGAACCAACCAGAAACGACTGGACTATAGCCCACGAAATAGTGACAAGGGACCGAATAATGTGGGCTATCAAGTCTTTCCAACCATACAAATCCGCAGGCCTGGATGGCATTCTGCCAGCGCTTCTGCAGTGGGGCATCGACCCCTTAACCCCATGGCTGGAGAAAGTCTACCGAGCCTGTATAGCACATAGATATATTCCCCTCGCGTGGCGGGAAGTGAAAGTTATCTTCATTCCAAAGCCCGGAAAAACCGATTACACACAGCCCAAGGCCTATAGACCTATAAGCCTAACATCATTCCTACTAAAGACCCTCGAAAGACTATGCGATAGACACATTAGAGATGGACCTCTACGCATGGTACCACTACACAAACAACAGCACGCGTACTCCATAGGAAAATCAACAGAATCCGCTTTACACAGCGTGACTTCCAGAATTGAATGCGCCATAGAACACAAAGGCTCTGCACTAGCTGCCTTCAACGATATTGAGGGCGCTTTCGATAAAACAATGTTTCACAGCATCGACATAGCCCTTAAAAGACATGGTGTGGCCCCCACCCTGTGCGGTTGGATCACCAATATGCTCAGGCAGAGGGCCATACAAGTCACGGTGAATGACACCACGAGAGCCATCGTGGCGAAAGGATGCCCACAAGGAGGCGTCCTCACGCCTCTACTGTGGAACCTCGTTGTGAACAGTCTTCTAGACCGTCTAAACGACAAAGGCTTCTTCACCGTAGGCTACGCCGACGACATAACCATTATAATAAATGGCACTCACGAAAACACACTGTGCAACCTCATGCGCCAAGCCTTGAAAATAGTAGAGGACTGGTGCAAGGAGCACAAACTAACAGTTAACCCCACAAAAACAGAGCTAGTCCTCTTCACCAAAAAGAGGAAACTAGCAAATCTGCAATTACCAAAATTCTACGGATCCACCCTAAGCCTAACATAGGAGACCAAATACCTGGACATCTATTTGGACAAAAAACTGAACTGGGCTAAACACACTGACTACATCACCACAAAAGCTAGTATATCACTGTGGCAATGCAAGCGACTGCTTGGAAAAAACTGGGGCATTAGTCCCAAAGCCACCTACTGGCTATACACTACGGTTATTCGACCAATTATAACATATGGCTCCCTAGTCTGGTGGCCCAGGACAGACCAGGCAAACGGCCAAAGAGCACTAGAAAAACTACAGCGAAATGCCTGCGTGGCTATCACTAGTAGTATGAGAACCGCACCCACAGCCGCATTGCAAGCTATGTTGGGGCTGCCACCTTTGCACCTAGTTGTTAAAGAGGAGGCAGCACTAGCGGCGTTCAGACTCCACAATGCTGGCACACTGGGAAAGGACCCCAGAATCAAACACATACGCATAAAAGAACAAGCGACCAAACATCACCCGATGATGACATCACCCAATGATAGGATTCTGAAGAGATTCAATTTCCAGAAGCACTATAATATACAGCTCGAAGAGGAATCACACGATTACTCAGGCCCAAAAGAGCTCAGAATATACACTGATGACTCCAAGACCAACTCAGGAACCGGGGCAGGCGTATACTCAAATGAGCTTAACATTAAGATATCCAAACCGCTAGGTAGATTCAACACCGTATTCCAAGCGGAATGCGTAGGTATCATCCTGGCGGCCCTCGCCATAGAATCTAAAGGAATTATGGATTCTCACATCCGCATAGTCTCTGATAGTGCTTCGGTACTCAAATCCCTAAACAAAAGCTATGTCACTTCGGAACTTGTATTGGAATGTCACAATGTGCTAGAACGAATTGTGACTTCCAACCGAAACACAGTGACACTACAATGGATAAAAGGACACAGCGGATCACTGGGCAACGACGCGGCCGACGAGCTGGCTAGGAGGGGATCCGACATAACGGCTTTCGGACAGAGCCCATCGTACCAATTCCCTTCAGCCAGATTCGCGGATGGCTGCAAGAGCTCACCCGCACACAAGCACAAGACCACTGGTTCTCGACTCCAGGGTGCAGACATTCAAAGGAAGCCATGCCAATCCTAAACAACAAACTGACCAAACGCATATTGCGTCTGGACAGGAACAGTCTGCGGCTGGTGACGGGAACCATCACTGGACACTGCTCACTAAACAAACACTTCCACACCATAGGCATAACAGATAGCCCCCTATGCAGAGCATGCTTAGGGGCCGAGGAAACGGTGTCACATGTGCTCCTTGAGTGCACAGGTGTCACCGAAATACGAAAAAACACCCTTGGATCTCCCAATTCTGTTACAGAATCTCTGGACAGACTCGGAGATCTCATACGCTTCTGGAGGGAGGTGGGCTGGCTGGAGTGACGGCCGCCCTCACGTACAATGGTCCACCTTAAGGACTAAGTGCGGAAACCGACCCCGATAACATAGAACATAGGGGGACGAAATCTTCTTTCACTATGTACTTGGTTCGGCAGTCGGCCCTTTGAGAAGAGTAATCGGTGCACATTTGTTAAGACTCGATGATCCGGAAAACGAGCTGCATTTGGGTACCTCTCACGATAAAGTCTAGCTGCAGCGTTGGCATTGCATCTACATTCCCCATAAATTAAATGCATGTTGGCGTATTCTTGTGTCGTGTACGCAGACATGGTGGCACTACACAATTACACAATCAACGATAAGTAGTCCGGAGCAAAGCAAAGGTCGTCGGTAGAGAAACTAAACAGTCCGAATCCAAATCACAAGCAATCAAGTCCGAAGTCCGAACGAAGCAGAAAGTGGTAAGCACGAAATCAACACGAACGAATACAAAAAGATGCGCAGTAAGCGAAGGAGCGAAACGTATTGATGTGTATTGTTTGTGCGTTAGCGAATATTTGGCGTCACTATCTGTCTCACTTCCACTTCTTAAAATAGTCATTTTACGAAGTGGATGTCAGACTCGCCGTCTCTGTCACGTTAGCGTCACTATCTGTCTCGCTCATACTTCGAATCTCTCCGTCTCTGTGACGTTAGCGTCACTATCTGTCTCTCTCACACTTCGTAAAATGACTCTCCCGGTCTCACTCAAACTAGAATGTTAAAGTTACAGCCTTAAAGCAAACCATGGGTACATTAGAATAAATTTTAAGTACGTAAGAAAAATTTGTTCAAAACTGCCTGTTTTTGGAAAAAAATATTGTCTGCAATCGTAGAAATTATCTACCAAGTATTATACTGTCTAAATATTGTCTGCAACTTTTGCAGTTACTTGCCAAACTCGCATAGTACATTTTTTGTTCAGTACAGCTTGTTAAAGCTATGCGAAAAATTAATTTTGAATATTTAATTTAGATAAAAATGGCATATTCTTCTAATTTGGAGCAGCTGGCTTTAAATTTTAGATTAGAGTATACAGAAACATTATTCAGGATTACAAAACAAAAGAAAATGTTTAGAAAAGTCAAGATTTGTAGCAAAAAGAGTGAAAAAACCGTCACAGGGTGTAAATTATATCGATTTTTTTAAATGTTAATTTTTTTTAAAATAGGTGACTTAGATTTTTTTATATTTTTCTGATAACATATATGAGTTAGTCTACCGCCTGCTTTCGGCTTGACGTCGGCTTCTGGGACACCCTGTATTTTATATACAAACAAAATTATAATTATGTTGTTAGTTTGTAAGGTATATATACACGGTTATTTTTTTATCACCCTGGAAAATTTTAGGGACGCTTCAGGACACATCCAATATTATATAAAAAATAAAAAAAATGAAATAAAAAATTTAAAAAAAATATTAAAAAAAATCTCTAAAAATGCTGCTCTCAACTAGTGCACCATTTTTTGTATTTTTTAAAAAATTAATATAAAATTAAGGAGGGGGGTTATTTTTTTTATTTATATTTAAATCATTCTAATACCATGTCGTGAAGCGTCCCTTAAATTTTCCAGGGTGATAAAAAAATAACCGTGTATATATATATGTTTACGCTCGAGGAAGAGCGAGTGGCAACACTGCATTATAGTCTGTGCAGTGAGAGCCTGTGGCGGCCGGCCGCATGTAACATGTCAGTCGAGTCGAAATGTCATGACATTGATATAGGTTAGGACCGGGCAGCAATAAAATATAATATAAAATATCTAACAAATAGTATTGCGCAGCGCACCAAGTGATTGTTGGTGCGAGGTTCCGCCAAGTTTTAGTGTCGGTGAATAGTGGCAAAGTTTTAGTGTCGGCGAAGTTCGGGTATTGGTGGCCTAATAGGCCTATGTAGTGCTCCGGTCTCCATCGTTGGATTAACACCAACCCTTCAGGAGCCGCGACTTCCTTCGAGCTAGCTCAGGAAGTCCACCGGCTACATACGGAGACTAATTGGAATAGGGGTAAGCCACAATGTTTTCTAGGAGCTGGTAGTAGGTTATTAAATTCAGCAGTTTTGTTCGGTGAAACGCCGACGTGGTGGAGTCTGCTTTGGGCACCACCAATATATATATGAGCCTACGTTGCTTGAATACAAATAAATAAATGAAATAAAATAAATAATATAATCAGTGTCATTGTAAATCCAAGATGGCCACCACTACCATATAACGGGTGTAAAAAAAACCAATCACAAAGCCGAAGCCCACGTATTGAACCCATCGTCAATATCATTTTGTCTTCTAGACCATACCTGGGAAATTAAGGCGAGGAATTTCCACGTGCAAGCCCATATGTTCCGCACTGCACACCGTTCATTTGTACATGACGTTAGCGCGGACGCGGCCACTGAACAGGCGCCAACATCATGTGCCGCACAGTAAAAATATAACAGTACAACAAGGACGTTTTATATCGTATGCAATATACTTTTTGCTAGGTTACAAATAAGTATTGATTTATAAACTGAGGTAAGTACCTACAGTAATACAACCAATAAAGATACAGCTTTATGACTTCATTGCTATTTTTTATTGTATCTTTACTTGTATGTAAATATGGACACTTTTTAATTGTTACATTACATAGTATTTTTATTTGACAAACAACCACGTGATTTTTTTAATAACTTAAAAAATAACAAAGTTTAAAAAGCTTTTATTTGCTAGTGACGTCATTGTACTCGTCCACCATTATAATACCGATACAAACATATATTTTATAAGAAAGAGACGTAAAGCAATTATCAATAATTAGACTTTTTCAAGATTCATCATAATTAGACCGTTTTTTCACAATTTCAAAGGTTTTAAATGTTTCTATGATGTGTTATTAATAAAATGTAAATTCAAATTTTATGCATATTTCTTTTGTGCAGTATAGAATGCATCACTAGAATACAAGAAATGCTCGATTAGCTAGAAGTAGTATTTAAAACAAAAGCTAAGAATATGACTGACGCGGCGGCATATACAGGGTGTCCCAGAAGCCGACGTCAAGCCGAAAGCAGGTAATAGACTGCCTTATATATGTTATCAGAAAAATATGAAAAAAAAATCTAAGTCACCTATTTAAAAAAAATCTAACATTAAAAAAAATTGATAAAATTTACACCCTGTGACGGTGTTTTCACTGTTGTTGCTACAATTCTTGACTTTTCTAAACATTTTCTTTTGTTTTGTAATCCTGAATAATGTTTCTGTATACTCTAATCTAAAATTTGTATGATACTTGGTAGATAATTTCTACGATTGCAGACAATATTTTTTTTTCCAAAAACAGGCAGTTTTGAACAAATTTTTCTTACGTACTTAAAATTTATTCTAATGTACCCATGGTTTGCTTTAAGGCCGTAACTTTAACATTCTAGTTTGTTAAAGTTACAGTCTTAAAGCAAACCATGGGTACATTAGAATAAATTTTAAGTACGTAAGAAAAATTTGTTCAAAACTGCCTGTTTTTGGAAAAAAAATATTGTCTGCAATCGTAGAAATTATCTACCAAGTATCATACCATTTTGGAATCCTTATTGAATGCGCCAACTTTTGCAGTTACTTGCCAAACTCGCATAGTACAGGGCAATTATGTTGAACGGGTCATTAATGAAATTTCATACAATACTACTGCCGTTTTCCAGGGTAGTAATGTATTACTTAGTGTTGCCTTTTCCGATGATTAGAGTAAAATTAATGAGTAGTTTGAAGAAAAATATTTTAATAGATATATGTAGGTATTTTAATACAGTACTGAATAAATAAGTACCATAACTTATTTCGATTTGATTTGTTAACCGACTTCACTGACTTCACGAAGTTATGAGGTAACACATACCTCATAGCTTCGTCATTTATTAACTGATTTTCAAAATTCTTTTTGTATTCAGAAAAGTATACCCCCGAAGTGGTTCCATGCCATCAAGTCAGGATCTAGTATTAGAATCCCAAGAAAATCGAGAGAATAGGCACGCCCAACGTCTTTCCTGTTATTTTTCTGAAGCTATTCAGGTATTTGCGTCTGAAAGACATCATCTCAAGGATTCTTCCACTATGCTGAGCTTACGATGGATCCTTAACTTTAAGGAGTTAGGGAGTTAGTCTTTAGATATAAAAGGTACGTATTGACTCTCAGTTAGGTATATTCTTTCAAGTTGACTTAGAGAGCTATTATTAATTGCACGAAAAAAATAAAAATATTTTTTTTACAAAAATACCGACACCACTTCAAAACAAAAACTACTTCAAAATAAAAATGTAATGTTGTGTGTTTTATTTTATTGCTACTAAGTTGGCAAACAAGCAAACTGCCCACCTGATGGTAAGTGGTAACAGTCACCTATAATACATGTGGTTCCTGTGCGATTCGCAGTAAAACTGCAAGCCCCACAAGAACCACAGTGTACGTTGCCAACTTGTGACATCAGATGTAAAGTCACGGTACCCAGTAATTTCAGTGCCATATCTTACCCTTCACACCGGAACACAGCAATGCAAGCACTGCTGATTTGCGGTAGAAATAGGTAAGACGGAGGTATTTTTATCCTTGCCTTAGCAAGCATCAAAAACGATAGTATTTTTGTTTTTAATTATATCCCGATTTTTGTGACAGGTTTCTCTGGCAGGTATGTCATCCATCATATTATTATTAGATGAATTCGAAACAAGCTCAAACCTGTTTTTGATGTGCTACCATCATCAACGCTGGCCAAGTGCGGGTTGGTCGACTTCACACACAACCTAAGAATTTCTTTACACGTGTGCGCAGCGGTCGGCGCGCCGCCGGCGCGCTACTTAGTGGTAGGTATTTATAACGCTGCATTGCGTGAGTGACAGGGGCGTGCATGTACTAAACAAGATTATCAAGAAGAAAGCCACAAATCGCTATGAATATCAGGCAACCGTATTAGTCTCTAAGCAAACTGGTTTTAAAATATTAATTAATATTCTACCACCTTAGGCCTGTAAGAAAACTCGGGAAGTACTACACAGCTAGCGTTCTTTACCATGATGACTTTACATTTGACGACACGGTTAGCGCACAGAGTTCGAGTGATCGCCTACTACGCAACTGGTCGCGGGTTCGATTCCCAAATATTTTTAACCGACTTCAAAAAAGGAGGAGGTTATCAATTCGGTTGTATTTTTTATGTTTGTTACCTCATAACTCCGTCATTTTTAAACCGATGTCCAAAATTATTTTTGTATTCGATAGAGTATAGAGCAAGGGTGGTCTCATGGTCACCAAAGTCAGGATCTGATGATGGGATCCCATAGAAAATCGAGGAAAGCACTAAAAACACACTTCTTTCACTAAAAAGATTTCATTCACTGAAAAGTTAAAAATAAAAAATATTTTACAAAAAATAAAAAACGACTTCAAAAACACTGAAAGCTTAAAAATAATATAAGAATAGGTACAGACAACATCACACTTCTATATTGAAGTCGGTGACAAATTTTAACACTTTCTAGGAGATTATCGTTAGGCGCCGACTTCAATACAGAAGTGTGATGTTGTCTGTACCTATTCTTATATTATTTTTAAGTTTTCAGTATTTTTGAAGTCGGTTTTTATTTTTCGTAAAATATTTTTTTGTAGTTACGGGACAAATATTATGTATGGAATACAGAAATATGTTCCGGTCTGGGCGTATGTGCATGTGATATGTAATATATTCTATGTTTGTAACTTTGATGACACGGTTAGCGCAGAGGTCGAATGATCGCCTACTGCGCAACGGGTCGCGGGTTCGATTCCCGTACGGGACAAATATTTTGTATGGCCTACAGAATTTTTTTCCGGTCTGGGCGTATGTACATGTGATATTCTATGTTCGTAACTGCACCCACAACACAGGAGAAAATCTTAGTGTGGGGCGACGTTTTCAAAAAGAAAAAAACCACCTACGACACAGTTGAAAATCCTAGTGTGGGCCGACGTATTTATATAAAAACACTTTCATTACTGAGTGACTGACAGATTACGCACAGCCGTAATTAAAAGGCACAAAAAGCGGAAATTTGACATGTATGTTGGAAATTCGCCATCTAAGGGGGTAAAACTAAAAAAGAATAGTTTGTATGGAACCTCTATGACATTTATGCGGGCGAAGCAGCGGGCAAAAGCAAATATTTTATAAAGTTTCACAAAATTCCGCTGATCAGATATTTTCTTTTAATACAATGAAGTGATCTTTACATAAATCGAACGGAAATTTATGTTAATTATTTTTTACTTTTTTATAATCAACTCACGCTTCAGCATAAATGTTACGAAATTTAAAAGATTCCTAAAATACTGTTTTACTGTTCATAATCATATATAATACATAGGCTCGAAGAAAACTATTATTTAGCTACATGTATAATGTGCTGTTGATTCTACCTTCTAAAGCTTTGATGCAAGGCGTTGTGAATAAAGGGGGGAATATTAAGTATTTAAAGGAATTCAGCAATAACGTTTTATAGGAAACATTATTTTGAACCTATAAATCGTTGCATATTTACTTGAAGAAATTATCATACTGGTTTATTAACACTGCACTGTGCTATATGGCCGCGGCAATAAAATATAAACATTTGGGAAATAAATATTTACCACTTTTCTTTCAGCTTTTGTATGCATTTGATTTAACATTTCGTCTTTGACTTCTTTTATTAGCGATTTTTACACATAAAATAACTTATAGAAAAAAAGAACGAAAAACATATTTTTTCACACATAAAATAATTTAGGAAGAAGGATTAAAATAGTTTTCTCCTTTATAATACCTAATCCATTATTTACACTATTCACCATATTACTACACTAATCTATAATAATAATGAAAGTTAACAAAATAAACGCAAACTGCAAAATTAAAATTCGATCGTAAAGAAACACGTAATATATTTTTTTGCGCCCGCGACACGAAGCGACATGACCATACCCTGAGACGACTTGGCGAGTACTGTCTTATATGGAGCGCGATTGCAACCAAGCCAAATTATAGAATTTTCGTCATTTTCCTAAATATTTTATATGACATCAAAAAATCTGTCTTCACAGTTCACTAGATAATAACGAACTACATGTTTTGGTATAACTTTTATACTGTTTTATGTATATTTCGCTTTCAAATCGTGGTTTTAGTTTTTGATTTAGACCTATGTTTGGATTTTTTTTCTATCGAGTGAAATGGAGTAAATCGTGTTTCTGCCTTCACAGTTCACTAGATTATATCTTCAAGTTTAAGGTGTGTGAATTTCAGAATTGTGGGTTCTAATATTATCCAGATCTAGACGTTCTAAGATCGGCAAATTTGGGAAATCCTCGCCTTAATAGTTACCGAGATATTTAAGTTCAAAGTGACAATTATTTTTTCGGGGTTTTTATACCAAAGTGTTTGGAACATTATTTGTTAATTTTCATCCAAAGAAACATCAAAGAAAAAATCAGTATTTGTTGACAAAAAAAAGTTTTTAATTTACAACGCGCAATGTATTTGCAATGGACGCTGTCTATTGTCGCCGCGAGCCGTTGACTCACGCAGAGACGATATCCGTAACGCGCGAGCGCGCATTACATTACGTAGTACTTTTAGCAGTTGTTTTTTAAAACATAAAAATAAATTCCGTTTTCCATAAAAATTTTTATATAACCTAATTTTTATGGTCTGAATGCGTAGCCGCGGGCTTTGTTTTTTGTTTTTATACACCGTGTATAACCAAATATGCTGACCTGCTGCTGTGGCGTTGGCAATGGCGGCGATGGCATCTTAAAGGATCGCGTGGTGTTCGGCGGCGCAGACTTGGGCTTATAAGCCTCCGCTGGCTGCAGATACTGCATCTGAGGCGACGACTGCCGCTGCTTGTAACACATCATTTTATAAAATCAATATTTGTGATTTTTTAGAGCTATGAATTAGAATATTAAGGCATTTTATGGAACAAGGCGTCTTATTTACTTATTTACATTGTGGATTAGCTAGGCATCTTCGAACGAGATTAGATTGTGTATCAAAATGTTTGTATTCGACTCAAATTGTTGGATTTGACATTAAAATACATAAAAGCGATATAGTCTCATTTTCTCTAGCATATCCTACATTCGTCATTTGTCCCTTCGTGGCAGCGCACCACAAATTCGAGCTTGTTTTTAGTCTCAATAGTCTCATATATCACGAGAAATTACTATTCTCTGCAAAAATAACCAAAACACTGCGACCATTTATCGTGCAGATAGATTGCTGAATACCAATTAACAAGAATCACTTGACGTCACACGCTGAGCCGTCGCATGCATGAAGTGCAATTATTTTTGCGAGCGCAACTTGAAAATGTTCAATAACTTTTTTGTTTGTAAAGATATTCTCATGATTCCTTCGCATTTTTTTTCGTTTGGCTTAAGTTTTAATATTTGCGATTAAAAAAATCGTTAACTTCTCCATTAGGCGTTTTTATTGCTGAAAGTACCTAATCGCTTCCAGGCAACCATGATTGGTTATTTTTTATTTTATTTGCATTTTTTCACATTTGTCACCGGGGAACATTCGAGGCATTCGAGAATGTTCGATTCTCGAGTATTCTGTCCCTGATCGATTGTTTCTTTCCTTCTTGAAAGTTTCGTGGTACGCCCTCGCGCTTATTGAGTAGGACCGGGGAACATTCGAGGCATTCGAGAATGTTCGATTCTCTAGTATTCCGTAACCGATCGATTGTTTGTTTTTCCTTCTCGAGAGTTCTGTCATATGCCCGATTATGTTCTGTCTCTGTCAGCATGTTTTATCTCTGTCAGCCAGCACGCCTAGAAATTCCTAGATGCATTAAGATCTATCTTTTGTATCTGGGAGGTGCTGACTTGTTGTCCCTTTCTTATCGTGCTATCTCACTCGCTCCTATTGAAAATTTAGTAATATATCAAGGTGTGCTTCAAAGGCCCATTAGGGGTACTGAATACGCCTGAAAACGGGTTTTCAGGTTATGGTGTGGTTCGATAGAGGGTAGCCTGAAACGGATTGAAAATATGCTTCAGGCGCCTGAAAACAACGGCAAAATATATATGAAGAAGGAAAACTGAAGAAAATATATATGAAGAAAACATATTTTGGTGTTTGGATGTCGCCGGTCGCAAACGAGCGAGACTGAAGTTATCATATTTCATCATATTAATTTCATAATCTTTTCAAACCTGTTTGGTGTCCCTATTAGTAATTACTCGATTTAATAAAAATAAGAAGACCGATGACCGCGGGTAACCGTCGAAAAAAGCCCTGCGGCACCTTGGATCCAAACGATGAGTAACTATTGATATCAATCTCTTTTGTGTTGTTATGCGGTTGTTGCAACATGTTATTTTTAATTATTTTGTGTTGCCTCCAAACGAGGGGAAACGTTGCGGGGTCAAATTCGATTTGGTCACAGTTTGAAATTGTAGATTATATGTTTAAAGTACCTGACACTGCCACGCGGTGCTGTGGTAGTTCAGTTACAACACTGTGACACGAGATTTTTATATTGTTACGCCGATGATATACGAAACTTTCGGCGTGGTTTTCTTGGCCGTAGAAGCGTTTTCAGCAGCCTAAATCGCATATCAGCGCGTTTCAAGAGGTGCTCTATCACATACTAGAATATCAAAATTTTACCCAAGTTGCCGTTGTTTTCAGGCGCCTGAAGCATATTTTCAATCCGTTTCAGGCTACCCTCTATCGAACCACACCATAACCTGAAAAACCGTTTTCCTTTGAAGCACACCTTGATATATTACTAAATTTTCAATAGGAGCGAGTGAGATAGCACGATAAGAAAGGGACAACAAGTCAGCACCTCCCAGATACAAAAGATAGATCTAAATGCATCTAGGAATTTCTAGGCGTGCTGGCTGACAGAGATAAAACATGCTGACAGAGACAGAACATAATCGGGCATATGACAGAACTCTCGAGAAGAAAAAACAAACAATCGATCGGGTACGGAATACTAGAGAATCGAACATTCTCGAATGCCTCGAATGTTCCCCGGTCCTACTCACAGAACACAGAAAGAGGTTAGAAAGGCAATCATGCACCGTTTGTACGGGAACCGCTGTCGCCAGTTTTGCTCCCACTTCTTTTCCTTGCACCGCCCATGCAAAGTCGCGCGAAATCGGGCTGAACCAATCACAACGCTCACTGGGCTCCTCATTCACAGAAATTCACTGACGTCCAGAGCCGCGTGTACAAATAACATTATTTTAGTGATTGACATTGATTAATAGCTATCGATATTAAATATTGCCAGCAATTTAACCATTTGAAATATTTAGAAAACCAAAAAATAATTATTACTTTCATTATACGTTTATAATTAATAATATTCAAGTAATATTTTGTTTCTATGTAACAAAATTAAAGCTTTTTAGCTCAAAAATGTTGTAGGTTAGACGTAAAATAAAAGAAAAACTATAATACTATAATGCACCGGTCTGAAAGCATAAACTAGAATGGATAATCTGACAAACGGACGTGCGGTAGTTTAGTTGTTAGGATATTTTAGTTGGATGGAGAAGTAAATATTTGTAAAGTAAATATTTACCTGTAAATTTGTGTTTTTTAAAGTACTCAAATCTTCATGTATTGCATGGCCACCTACCTATGTTAAAATAGTCATATAAATATTATGGTGATATAAAAAATTCTAAGTTGTAAAATTATATTAGAATTTGCCCATAATTTTTTTACTAATCGAACTAATTGTATCGTGAAAATTGAAATTAATTTTACAATTTTAATCTTTGATTACATCGCCGTACTTATATGAATAGGATGTTAGAAAGGGTAGGTGTTAGCTTCGCCAAACATTCTGTATTATCGATAAGTAATAATTATTATGGCATTTTAAGTGACAAATAATGTTATTTTTACTTTATACAAATATTTTAAAATATACATTTATCGAGATAATGTAATGCGTGCGTTTTTTGATTAGCACGGCACTATCCCTTGTACTGCGACTACTGCGTTAATGCTCATTAAGCCAAATGCGTCTCTACCGAAAGCAGTGTACTACATTACGCGCTCTAAGTAATATGGCAAAAATCGCGGGCGTACATTGCCGGTAATGTATATTTTTTAGAAAAATATTATGTAACTTATCGTTATGATCAGTTTTGGTGGATTTTGACATTATGATCTATGTAATATGGTCATTATGATTAATTTACTACTTACCGATGAAAAGACATTCCTTCTTTAGCTACACTTGACACCTGACTTCATGTTTTACAAGTAATTATAGCACAAGAAGGCATTTTTTTATATTTATAGCGCCGCGCTTCACGATACACTCACTGTTGTTGTCCGTCAGTGATTAAACAACGCGTTCGCGTTGCGGGGCCACAAGTATGAGCATTTAGTCATAGTTGTGGCTACGCGTGCCCCGCCCACATAGCCCTTCTAACCTCTTTCTGTGTTCTGTGGTCTTACTATATAAGCGCGAGGGCGTACCATGAAACTTTCGACACGGTAATAGTATATACAGCAGGTAGACTCGGTCCCTTTTTGGAATTTTATACCTACGGCCGCTCGGCATCGCTTGGTGCGTGGCCCGCGATAGGGCTGCTCACTTACCGACCGTGCCATGGGCTCCCGATAGGAACAAATTATAATTAGTTCTAAATAAAATCAATAGATGTCGCGGCATGTACCATACTAGAATGCCATAACTTATTCTTACGCATTCTGTTAACATTAAGCTGTAACTAACCACTAGATGTTTTAATTAAAAAGAAATTATTATTTTCAAAACAAATTTGTTAATTTTTTAAGTAAAATTGATAAATTGCAAAATGAGTCTGCTTTGTTGTGCTTTTTTTGTTTTGAACTGCCATCTATCGTGAGCTATTGTTAATATCTCGTCCAGACGTCAATAACTTTGAAATTTAAAAGTATGACTACAGATGGCAGTATTTCAGATACTGATAAACAGAAGTGAGCTTGAACTGAGTGTTTGCGTTTTGTTTTCCAAATGTGTTTGGCATTTTTATGTCTAAATCGCAGATTAGGTACATATTCTAACATCTCAATGTTATCAAATTTTCGTTTGTCGTTAAATAATTTAGAAGAAAATATACATTAGGTAAGAACGAATATGATGAATTATTATTTTTTTATTAAGTAAATAAATGTTAAATATTTGTTTTGATTATATTGTTATCTTTTGAACTACTTAATTGTTTAAAAACATTGCGACTGTGAGTTTCGAGGTAAATTTGTGCTTGCTAATTTCTGGTGTTTTATCGACGACCCAGGCCTTTTCTCTAACTTCGGTTGCTAACTAGAACTGTCATTTTTTAAAGAAACTTAACATCCATTACTGCACCATGAACGCCACCGTAACACATAAAATCACTGAACTAGTAATGGATATAGTTAGCGAATAGGCCTACTGGCTTTGAAAACGGACAATTCGAATTAGACACCTACACAATATACGACTGCTGCAATTTTGAATTTGGACTCCGACGAACCATCCACGCATGACGATTAAGGCTTTTGAATGTCGGTCGTAATAGCAATTACTTTCTCAATGCACGGTTAGCGCAGAGGTCGAGTGATCGCCTGCTGCGCAACGGGTCGCGAGTTCGATTCCCGTACGGGACAAATATTTTGTATGGCCTTTTTTTTTTTATGGTATAGGGGGCAAGCGAGCAGACGTATCACCTGATGGTAAGTAATTACCGTCGCCCAGGGACACCCGCAACCCCAGAGGAGTTACAAGTGCATTGCCGGGCTTTGAGGTGGGATACGCTCTTTTTTTGAAAGTTTGAAGGTCGTATCGGTCGTATCGCCTATCACATCATTATTTCAATTACTTAGTTAGGTATGTAGTCACTTTCTACTCTTTTTCTTTAATTTTATATACCTACAAAATTAAGTATGAGAAAAGATCCCTGTCGATTGGTACTAAAAATAGTATAATAGTACCTACTTAAGTAAATGTCAGAATTTAACGAGTTCAATTCCCGGTTTATGTAAGTATCGAAAACTTTACATACAGCTTTACTATTTTTTGAAAATGAAAAATGTTTAGTTATAATAAAATTTAGGGTACACTCCCTTTCAGGGAGAACACCGGAGGGTTTTTAGTGGGTAGACCTGGCACTCTGCCGGGAGAGTTATTCTTATGGCCCTACGCTCACCGTCTAGCCAACGGCGGGTACGGTGCGGTTAAACGCATTTCCCCCCGAGAAAAAAAACGGGTACATTCCATTCGTCAAAAATGTTTAATTTCCATTCTGTAGAAATAAATGGAATATTGATAGTAGGTAATCTATTTGTTATTTTAAGGGGGCAAGGGGCGACCAATGAATGAGCGACCCCCAGTGGGCCATTGCGACCTGTACAGATCTATTTTGGCTGAATATTGATAGTGGGTAAGAATTCAAATTGACGAATTGAATAAAATGACAACTAATTAAACAAAATTAAGACTATATTCAATAAATTAACAATTCTTTAGCTAAATTCTTAATTATTGTATTACTTATAGTATCGGCAATAGCAAAGAAAGTTAGTTGGCAAAAATTTAAATTGACGAATTGAGTAAAATGACGAGAACTAATTGAACAAAAAACACTGAAAACTTAAAAATAATATAAGAATAGGTACAGACAACATCACACTTCTATATTGAAGTCGGCGCCAAACGATGATCTCCTAAAAAGTGTTAAAATTTGTCACCGACTTCAATATAGAAGTGTGATGTTGTCTGTACCTATTCTTATATTATTTTAAGTTTTCAGTGTTTTTGAAGTCGGTTTCTATTTTTTGTAAAATATTTTTTATTTTTAACTTTTTAGTGAATGAAATCTTTTTAGTGAAAGAAGAAAGTAAATTAGTGTTTTCCTCGATTTTCTATGGGATCCCATCATCAGATCCTGACTTTGGTGACCATGGGACCACCCTTGCAGTATACTCTATCGAATACAAAAAAAATTTGGAAATCAGTTTAAAAATGACGGAGTTATGAGGTAACAAATATAAAAAAAACACAACAAAATTGATAACCTCCTCCTTTTTTGAAGTCGGTTAAAAATGAAGATTCATTCAAGAAATTATGTAGGTATTATTCTTTAGACAAATTCTAAGTTAAATTATTGTATTGTATGGTCGGTGAAAATGCAATGAAAGTAGGTACTTACTCAAATTGACTTTAATAGTTTTATTTGTTTTACTATACCTAAGTACATTCACTAAAATTACAGCTTCATGAATCATTGGAATTCTCAAAGAATAAAATGTCTTCTTGTCCATTAGAACATTTCTTGTATTGGGCAGAGATTTAAATCTCTGGTATTGGGTAGGTATGTGGTTGGTTCAATTCTAAAATCTTGTCGCTCTCTAATAGTTTTCTACGTTGAGTTAATTAGCGACGGTTTTCTCTTAGTTGAATTTATTTAAATAAGTTGACAAATTAATGCTAAAGTCTAACAAATTACAAAAATTATATCATGTAGGTAAGTTGTTGTGACAGTTAAGATGCTGTTTCCGAGTATTTCCGGTGTCTGTGAGAATCCCTTGCTTTAATTGCTTGTAAAAATACTGCCATCTATTGACATGCTATATAACTACGCAATAAAACGTCGATTTTCGAACCAAAGCATTGCTGTGCTCTCTTTGGTTTTAGGAACAAAAAAGCAGTGTCCAGTGCTGCCGCCAAGCGAGAAAGCTATGGTAACTTTTTAGTTACCCGAGATAGTTTCCTTAGGCGTGCACGGATTTGTACTATGGGATTGGGCATCTGTACTAGTATTATGTTATCTGTGACCGTGCGCTCCGTTTGACTCGTGCGTATGCCCTGCGGCGAACTGCATTCGTAACAGCCCTTGTAACTATGCGATCCAAGTGCGATCCAGATCGAGGCGCATAGGCATAGCGCGTGTTTCGACCGTTTCTATGGAAGTCATTCTACTGTATATACTATTACCGTGCTTTCGAGAAGGAAAGACAAACAATCGATCGAGGACGGAATACTCGAGAATCGAACATTCTCGAATGCCTCGAATGTTCCCCGGTCCTACTATATAAGCGCGAAGGCGTACCACGGAACTTTCGAGAAGACAATCGATCGGGTACGGAATTTTCAAAAATAGAACATTCTCGAACGCCTTGAATGTTCACCGGTCCTAATATATAAGCGCGAGGGTGAATGCGGACGGACAGTTCTTTTCAAGAGAGCAAACCGAGCGGATCAAGCGATACAAAGCGACTTGGAGCAATCATCTGCGACTTGGAAGCCTTTTGTAGTGAAGAGTTCTGTGTTCAGTGATTAGTAACGTTTCATAGTGAAGTGTGTAGTAAAGTGGTTTACAGTGTTAAGTGAACCGGCTTAATTGGTGCTAAATTAAATCCTGTCTCTAAATCGTGTAATCTTTTTCTATAAAACACCCACCCCACAAACGTAACAATATACTTTAGTCTTGCCATAAATATTGTAACAAAGAAAAAAAAAATTTTTTTCTATTGCAAATAACATTTATTACTTTTACAGTATGTTAGTTTAATACATAAATATTAAAACAATTATTATTAAAATATAAAAAGCTTATTCGAAGTGGTCTCTATTGCTGCAATACAGTCTTTAAACGTTGAGGCCAGTTATCAATAGAATAACGCACTCTTTCTATGGGAAAAATCTTCACTGCCAATCGTATGGATTGTTTTAGGGACTCCAAATTATCATGGCGCTTAGAGCAAGCCGTACTCTCTAAAACTGACCATAAATCATAATCCAGCGGATTAAGATCGGGACTAGACGACGACCAGTCTTCAGCTCTGATGCAGTCGGAAACGTTAGTTTCCAACCAAGACTGCGTGGACCAACCTTTATGACCCGGCGCCGAGTCTTGCTGGAAGGACGATAAAGTGGTTTTTCTATTCGAAACACTTCATGCTCACCATAAATAAATTATTTGCCAAATACTGAAAAAAATGCAGGGCCTAATATTTGTTTGAGTGTCACTCAAACAAATATTAGGTCGCTCAAATATTATGAAGCTTCTCATTTTGTATTTGAAGTAACTCGAATTAGTGTTTATAAGTTACTGTTCTGTTGATTTATTGTCATTCGCAGTCAGTCGCTCACTTAGTAATACAATAACCCAAATTAATTTGTTTTGCCTCCTAAAATTTTCATTTACAGTAACTCGTTTAAATACTACCCAAATTTAAATAGTTTGCTACCAGAGGTGCTTAAAGTCGTAGTAAATAATAAAATATTGGGATTGACCATTTTTTAAGTTTTTTAAGAGATAAATTACTCATGTTTTGTTTTTCACTTAAACTTAGAAATATCGTAATTGTAGTCGATACTGATAACGCAGTTTAATTTTTTATGATAATTTTATTTTAGTGGTGTGTATGTAGTAGTAACCAATCCGCACTGGGCCAGCGTGGTTGACTAAGGCCTAATCACCCTAACATAGGGTAGGCTCGAACCCCTCGGTGGGGATGTATATGAGCTGTGATGATGATGTATGTAGTAGATATGTTACGGTTTGTCACCTCCAGCTGTCGCACGGGCACGGGCCGCGGCTCGTAGGCGGGCTGCGGCGGCGGCGCGTAGCCCTGGTACTGGCCGAAGTGCGCGACGCGCGGCCGCGGCTGCGCCTTCTCCCGCACGTACCCGCGGCCCAGCGACGAGAGCTTGGCGCTCTGCACCGGCTGCTGCAGCAGCGTCACCGTCTCCGGCGCCGTCTGCGATGGCGGCACTGCTGGCCAACAAGAAAGTCGAACACGCATCACCATTAGCGATTGCACTCCATATACGGATCCTTAAGAGAGCCCGCTCACTTACAATTCGAAGTTGGCCGACTATCGAACAACTAAACGGTGTACATTTACAACTTAATCGGCCCACTTTACTACAGTCGGTTTCCGGTCGCAGACCTGACAATTAAGTCGGAGACAGTGTTGCCAATGTGGTGACGTGTGGGGGAAAATGTGGAAAAATAATGCTTTAATTGCTATATTAATAAAAAGAAGACGAAAACAAAAAATAACATTTTGGGTGTATATATTCTACTAAAAAGCAACAGATTAGAATTTGGGAAATATTATACGTTGTATTCTAAACTAAGATGATACTCGGATAAGCTTTTTCCATTCTAAGTGAATGTTCCTTCTATTGGCGAGCTTGTTTTAATTAGGTCAGCAATAATCAAACAGGACACGAGATTCCGCTTTGCCGTCACCGTTAGGAAACTATAGTGTAACCAGGTTAAAAAATAATATTAAAATAATGCTTAAAACACTTTTTTTAATAACATCGTGCTATTTTACTACTTTAGTCCGAAATGATTACATGCAAACAGTACAAACATCACCATATTCAATTCGGTCCACGTGTCGGCGTTGGCACTGATCGTAATGTTTGCGCAGCGCGGACCGCGGTGCGAGACAAAATGTCAAACTGTTATGTTTGTTGACAACCTTTTTTAACTTATCTGCTTAAAAGTAAAAATTACAATGGAGCCTGGATTAACCAAAGAAAATAAAACAGTAATAATTTACCAAATATTATTATAGATAAAATAGACATAGACTGACGGTGGCAAGTTTATTTACTAAGAACAAACATTTTAGTGCAGCAGAGTTTACGAACGTGAAAACATCTTTGTGAGTAACATTTTTGAATGAAACGGAATAATAATTAAACATTCTTAAATATGTCGTATTATTCCATTCTGTAGATTTATTAAATATCCATCTTATGAGTTTAGCTTAAGTTATTTGTAAAAGTTATAAAAAGTGGAAATCTTATTATTTTAGATCTTCATGGGAATCTTATGGAGATGATCTTCGCCTTGACACACAGTTTGACAACACATTGTGACGTCATCAAGATCACTTGACAGCTTGAAATGCTTAGGCGCAACATTTAAACAACAAACGTGATTTTTTGTTTAAAATTAATGAATAATTTTTTTTTATATATTTTTTCGTAATAATTACAAGTAAAATCTATAAAATGAAAGCAGTCCTGAAAAATTCGTCAACATCCCTATTATTTTAATTAAATGACTAGGTAGTTTAATATTGGAGGAGTGTTTTAATTTTTTGCAGATTTTATTTTACTAGAGGAAGAAATAATGTTTAATAGTAGGTACTTTTACGATCACACTGCTTAACTGTATTAAAATTAAAAATACTTTAAAATTTTAGTACGTATTATAAACAATAATACGCTTTGTTCTTTCTTTACTATTTGTTTATCTTTCTTTACTATTTGTTTATCTTTCTTTATGAAAAGGATTTTATTTCAAATACGGATTGTACAAAAAATCCGTCCACGAAATCCGGATTTCAAATGACAATGCCAGAAGTTCTATAGCAGTTTGCCCCACCCCATAAAATTGATTTACACGAATGCGATAAACGACATTTGATAGCTGTAATATTGGTCATTAAAACATTAAAGTTATAAATTCTCTGGATGTTGCGGTTTTTTTATAATATACTAAAACGAGAACAATTATCTTACGTTTCTCGAACTGCATTTGTGCAGAAAACTGTAATTGCTATAAATTAATAGTTAGGCGCTTTCATAATCATAATAAATAAGTAGTAGCTAGGTACCTATTCGTCCGTTTTACGATAATTAAAGTAGGTAAATATATTAATCTTATAGCCCATTATTAATTATTGAGTTAGGGATATCAGAGATATACCTTAATATATTATACTTCATTTCTAATGGTAAAATAATTTTATAATCGGTTAAGCAGTTTCTGAGTTTATTCATTACAAACAAACTTACCAATGTAAATGTACTTAAATAAAAAATTGCAATACCGATTAACAAAAATATCTATCGTTACTAACAAATAGATATATCATAATAATATATATTTTATATTCCCTATTTGTGACATCTTTTAAATTATTGGTAAAGCAAAACCGTCTTTGTTTCATTCATTTTGTCATTTGTCATCAGTTCACCACACCACAGAGTCATAAGAAAAAGTAAATGTCAAACAATATCAATCCAGAATTGGCGTTTAGTTTCACATAGGTACTCCTTAATTATGCGTATGCACATAAAAAATTAAAGGTACTAGAATTGTTAAAAATTTATTTATAAACAATAACTTACAACCGATATGCGCATAAAATCCATGATGTTAAAAAAGAGAACGATATTTTTCGAAAACTTGATTGGTATTTTATTGTGTTTGTGCGTCGTACAACAAAACGCATTTGTCATTTTTTCGTTCTTCTCCCAACGGAAATAGTAGGTACATATTATTTTAATATTCATACATATTATTTTATTATTTTAATATAGTAGGTACATATTATTTTATTATTCAATATCCGCAAGTTTTAAAAAGTAATAATGAAATCAGTACGAGATAAAAATTCATATATTTCATATTACTGTAAATGGTGGGTCAGAATCTGGCATTGTCATTTGACATACAATCACATACCATAACTATAGTCTATTCAAGTTAGGAAAGGTTCCCCTGTCAGGTCGAACTTTTCCGTTTCATGCATTCTAGTTTCCATGATTAAAAATGTTATGTTTTAAAAATATAACATCTCCAATTAATTGTTGTATATTTGTTAAAAATAACAAATATACAATAATTATTTCCTCATTAAATATAAACATGAATATCAGTTCAGCTGAATATAATTATTAAAAATTTTGATTTTTTTTGGTTTTATTTAAGTATGTATTTGAGTCGTGAATCGGAACTTATGCTTTACACAAATATCATAGAAACGGAAAACTCAGACCTGTCACCGAAACCTTATCTTGAATAGACTATAATCACAATAATGTAACAGGACATGCTATGGAGATACAATAGAATAAATATGAATCAACCATTTATTCCGTAACAGGGAGACTACAGGGAAGAAAGTCGAATTCAGATCCTCCTCGTTTTTAAGTCGGATAAAAATATAAACCTTTTTAGTTACCTACTTCTTTATGTTGATGACATGAAGCTACCTATTGTAATCATTGAATGTGAAAACGATAAGTTTACCAGACATATGAGCAATTAATATTACTCACCTGTAACCTGAGCATAAACAAACACACTCAAGATAATATAATAATGCTACAAACTATCTACAATAAACCTATCTCAAGTCTCTCTTTTATTTGCACTGCACATTTAAATAAAACTACAGTTCTCGGATTTACTCGAGTATATTTCGTAGTAAACCAGAGGTTCCCAATCTTTTACCATATGCGCCTCACCCAACATTGTGCTAAAATACTACGCCTGCCTAATAAAACTTTTATTCAAAACTTGTCGTCTCTGACTTCGCATAGGTGACACCGTCCGCGTCGCGCGAGTTTCATCATCACAGCTCATATACGTCTCCACCGAGAGGCACGTACCTACCCTAACTATTTAGGGCGATTGGGCCTTAGTCAAACCACGCTGGCCCAGTGCGGATTGGTTGACTTCACTTACACCTTTGAATTACTTCGCAGGTGTATGCAGGTTTGCTCACGATGTTTTCCTTCACCGTAGGAGCGTCAGATAAATGTACATATGAAATTCGTAAAACGAAAAATACATTGGTACATGGCAGGATCGATCGCGGGCCTCCTGATTCTACTCGCGGCACGCACAGTCCAGTGCCGAAGCAACAACGCCACCGACGCTCTGTTTATATAAACAATTTCGCGCGAATTTATATTAACAATTTTAATAAATATTCTTTATACAGTTTAATTATGGAACCGCTCGCTGCGCCCAACTTGTTTCACTCTACGCCTCCCAAGTGGGGCGCGCCTCACTGGTTGGGAAACCCTGCTCTAAACATTTTAATTACTTAGTCCGACGACGTTTCAAACGCTTTACAGGATTTGTAAAACCAAAACCAAATATACGCGAGTATTTTCGAAGGTGTAGTTTTATTTAAATATCTCAAGTCAATACATATTTAGTTACTATTATGAGATTGTTATTAACTGGAGAATAGTGTGATGAAATGAAATATATTTTCGCTTTAAGGCGAGGTTTCTCAGAAAATCTACTTGTGCACAGCGACTGCTTTACTGCAAGGTAATATAGGTGATAATTGCATAGCTTCTAATATCGCTTACGCACTGTGATCGAATGAAAACATTACTTTTTACACATTTTAATCAATTTTTGGAAAACTTCACAAAATAAAAAATGTTTTTTTGCAATTTGTCAATAAAAATGCACGTCTAATGATACAACTTTTATGTATATCCGTCTATGTTTTAAAGTATTGAATAGTGATCTGTGGATTTTTTTTCTATCAAAAGAAATATTATTAATCATGTTTCTGTCTTTAAGAATGCTAAGACAAAATGTTCAACAATGTCATAATTGGCTAGATGACAAAAAATTTTTTTTTGCTTTAATAGAAGCTCATTCATATAATAAACATAAAGAAAAAATCGGCTTTCGAATAAAGGTATTAAAGATTTTTCTCCATCTCTTTCTAGCAAAACGGCAATTTACAAGGAGTCAATATGGCCGTACTCAACAATGACGTCACAGTTGATGTCGGATCTCTCTGTCTAATCGCTTTCAAATTAACAACTTAAATGCTTGTATCTAAGGTATTTCTAAGCCGATTTTAATTCTAATTTCACAGGACTGCGTCTTTTTCTACGGTATTTTAATATTTAATAACGAGACTTAAAAATTTGAATTCAGTCATCATTCCAATTATATGAATTCTAGAGCTGTATGTTATATATTTGTGGCGGTACAGTAAACCGAAATTTTTCGAAAACGGTAAAATAACGCCTTAATTTTCACAATCAATAATTAAACAATCGTTTTCAATTTTCATAGACAACGCGCGTCCATCGCTGTTTTATAAAAAGATAGTAGACACGATCTTGCATTGACGCCGCAATAACTGTCGAATAATTCAAAGCCACCTTATATTAGATTTAAAGTTACACAATAAGCCTGATCGCAAAGTCCAAAGTTGCTTTCACTAGTAAACGTCGCACGTGTCGTGTGCTTGTTGGCAATACACACCTGCATTAAATTTGTAGTATGGCTCGGACTGGGAGACGATTTTCGGGGAGGTCATTTGCTGCATGGACGCCTGCTTCCCGCCGTACACGGGGCTCGGCATCCGCGCCGCCTCCTGTTCGTACGTCGCGGCGTACGCGGGCATCACATCGGCCGCCATCAGCCCGCCGCCCGACATGTCCACTTGCGCGTACATCCGCGACCCGTCGTACGTGCGCATATGTTCATGTTTTATCGACTCCTCGGACAAAATCATTGGTGTACTGCTGTTGTTACCTGCAAAGATTCCCGATAAGTGCGATCAGCTCTGGTTGTCAGAAATAGTAATGGAGACAATGTATAACGATGCAAGAAATCCATCCATCGAAATAGCAAATAATAAATCAAATACTTAATTTATTATTTACTATTTCGATCGCGCAAATGCATAAACAGTGCATTGGGGCATATTCAACACAAAATATAACGTTTATATTTTCTTATTTACATTTATATGTTTATGTCTTTATTTACGCCGGCCGATCATACGTCATACTGCGAGCAATCGTTCACACTAAGTGCTGACAGCAATCTAACAAAGTAAGACAGTACGACGCCGACTATAATATGTTCGGTGCGAGCATCTCCTAACAGTTACGATAAATTCCATTTATTGCAAACAGCATTAAAATCAACAAGAATTTGATCTCAGGCATTTGATAGGTTCGAAACCTGCATGATAGAAGCGCACAGGTTGGAATGTAATTAATTTATAATTTATTACTAATAGTTATTTAGAAATAATGCATAACATTGAAAAAGGTGTTATTGTAGCTACAACGAAAAAATGCATAAATATGTAATCACCATTTTGTAATAGGAAATGCATGTAAGTCTTTAATTTTTTGCCGAAAAGAAACCGTGGCTTTTATCTGTTTTATATTACACTGAAAAATCATGTTTTGATAAAATATATTAAATAAGAAATGCCGCTTTATTGGTCATCAACCTTTATAGTGGGGCGAAATCGAGCATCCTTCTTTATTTATTGAAATTATCAAAGAAAATGCAACGTCAAAAAAAATTGTTGTATTTCAGTCAAAATCTTACGTCATCTTCTTTCTTATATATTAAAATGAATCGCTGAGTGTTAGTCTAGCTAAAACTCAGAAACGGCTCAACAGATTCTTACGAAATTTTCTGTGTGTTTGAATAGGTCCAGGGAAGGTTAAAAAGTATAATTGGACCCAGTAGGTGGCGCTGTAATCGGGCTGGACAAGGTCTGCCGGGCCCACTAGGCTTCTTATACATAAAAAGGAAACGCTGTGTGTTAGTCTCGCTAAAACTCAGAAACGGCTAATTTTCTGCGTGTGTTTGAATAAGTCCAGGGAACGTTTAAAAGTGTAATTGGACCCAGTAGGTGGCGCTGTAATCGGGCAGGACAACGTCTGCCGGGCCCACTAGTATGAAATAAATATAAACCAATATCACTTAGATTCGAGCAAAATAAGGAAATACTTACCGTGTATAGACATCTGACTGGTGGGCATAGTGGTTGCGGCGCTATGAGTTGGCGCGACATACCCCTGGGGGTTGTACGAGTCTACAGACATGCCACCGCGATACAACGCGTCTTCGACAGGAAGGGCACTTTCTTCAGGCACAGGCGGCAACCTAGGCGTTGCCGACAGAAGTTCTGCAAGGAATAGCCATCACCGACTATTTGTAAACTTCTGCAGAAGAAGGACCTGTCTCGAACGTATAATGGTACTTATGATAATAAGACAGTGAATGACCAGTTTATTAAAAATAAATATCATTAGGGATATTTCATTTGCAATTCGAATATCAATGAATAAATCAAACACTACCAAGTTTGCTGCATTCAGTATAGGACTAAATAATCTTAATGAACTGAAGGACTTTAATATCGTTAGATCTCTTACAGTCATAACAAACAACATTCATTATTATTAATACATAATTATAACAGAGAAACAAATCTATGTTTACCTTGAAGCGGCTCTAGTGTGTCCATAAAGTCATCGAGATTAGGTTGTAGAGGACCTAAGCTCGGTTGAATGAAGTCCGCTAAACTCGCGCCTCTTGCTGCGAATTTTCAAAATAATCTTTATACAATTCACTCAAAAACAATGTTATAAAGAAGAAAATTGCAGTTTTGTTATAATTGCAAGCACTGTTTTTTAACCTCATAACTACCACACGACAACACATAAGTAAAACAAAAACAATCGAATCGAGTATACAAAATCTAGGCTAGTAGAAGTATCATTTCCGAATGCTAATGGTAAGCGAATGTGCTTACCGATTTCCCTGCAATCAGGGAAAGCAAAGGGCTGGTGGTTTGATATGGTAGAGAACAGAGTGTCACTCATGAAGCTGAGGTAGTCCTCGTCGGTGAGCATGTTGCCGGCTAGGTCGCTGCACTGCGAGAACGATTCCACGGTGTCCATGTCCATAATCTAAGGCAATAATAAAATCATTCGTATATATGTTACTGTAAAGGTCTGTATATTAGTACATCTTAGGTTATGCCGGTAAATCTAAGGATTTACCAACATGAGTTGGTAAATGTAAGGATTTTATAGAAAATAGACGATATTTCGGGCTTTTACCATTAGAGTTTGGGATATGCTAGGATTTACCAATGACGGTTGGTAAATGTTGCTTTTGGAAATTTCTTAACAGTTTCATGCTCCACTCGCTTCGCTATGCGTGGTCACAATATCTTACCTAACCTACAGTTTTCAGTTTGATCCTATAAGTTTTTTCGATAACAATTCACTATTCGGACCTGGGCGATAAAAAATGGCGACGAGTTGGATTTTACTTAATTATTGATTTTTGCGAGCGGAACATGAAAGATGCAGTTTCATGCTCCGTTCGCTCCGCTGTATGTGGTCACAATAACTAACCTAACCTACAGTTTTCAGCTTTATCCTACGTATGATTACCATATTTTCAACATTTACCGCGTCTTGGTGGTCAATTCTAAGATTTACCGAGTATATGATGGTAAAAGTCCGAAAAGGACTTTTACCATTAACAATTGGTAAATTTTAAGTTTTACCGGTAAATCTTAAGATTTACCGTAATTCGGGCTTTTACAGTTACATAGACACATGATTAATACAAATAATATATTGTAATTGTATTAATAATTTGTCAATAAATAAATATACATATATGTATACTTATAGCTTCTAGTTACCGTATCTTGGGCGGCAGGGTCTCCTTTGCCGAGGAGGCGCATTATGTGAAACATACGCCATTTTTTATATTCTGCTATTACAGCTTCGGCTCTCCTTTTCCAATATTTGCCTTCTAATATGGTAGCCTGAAACGTAAATTTTAATTAAATAAAATGTTTAGTAGGTTTCTCCTCAAGACGTATAAAAAGCACGAGTAAATTGGAGCGTACCTCCGGCTTAACGTGAGTATCAACATCCAACGGCGACGCAAACTGACACACAAGAGTATTTTGTTTCTTTATAACTGAAATTGAAGAGCAAATAAAAAATAATTATCATGATGTGTACTTATCACTATTGGTTGTTCAAAAACTATAAGATCAGTATAGTATATTATGCAACTAGTTAATAAAGGACGGATTTAAAACGAAGTCAATAGATGAATCTCGAGCAAGTAAAGGATACTAACGACTGAATCACGAGCGTAGCGAGTGATTTAAGTGATAGAATCCTGAGCGACGCGAGTCATTCATGGCCCTCGGTATAAATCCGGTTAATTCAAGAGTCGCATACTATACTTTATACCATGAAAAAAGATAGATTTAAGCGAAAATAGACATTTAATATCGAGTATTTTTTGTGCAAGTACGAGGGTTGTCCCAAAAATAAGGTCTCCAGCGCTGCCGTTACCGAACGCGCAGCGCTAGGTAAAATCCAGCAACACTGTCGTGTTCCTTGGTCTCCCCTCTACAATTCCCTACCCGGCGAACCTCGTTACGACGCTCAATCTTCGCACAGCAGCCATCCGTGATGGACATGGTGATCGCCGCTCCCGCCAAGTGCGAAGTGCGCTCTGTTATTTGATTTATGCACCACAAAGTACGGCCCAAACATTATGGACATCGAAAACAACTCTTGCACGACAGCGCCAGCCCCCATATTGCCAGGAAGATCCTGGAGCTAAGCTCCAAATACGGATGGGACATCCTGGATCATTCTAGCTACACCTGACGTTGCCCCCAGCGAATATCACCTTTTCCCGGCCCTTAAAAAACACTTAGCAGGGATCAACTTCGAGACCGACGAGGAAGTCATGGAAGCTGTGAAGAGTTTCCTTACTGGAGGCGGCGGCGGAGTGGTATGACGCGGGCATCAAGAAACTCGTGCACCGACTCCAAAAATGCATCGATCGGAACAGGGACTACGCTGAAAAATAGAGGAAGGATCAGGCTTTCTGACAGTGTATTTAATTTTGGAAATAAATGTTGTTTACTATGAAAAAAAATAGGAGACCTTATTTTTGGGACAACCCTCGTAGGTTGTACACTTGTACCGCATTGAGATGGAGATCGAATATATCGGTGTGTTCTAAATTCAAACACCAAAATAGTGATTAAAAGTGCTTTTTATTCACTGTTTTCAGTGAATAAAATAAGTTATTTAGAGAGTGAATTGTATAAAGTATTTTAATGTTATGACGAGAGTGTAACCAGCAGTGGGATGCTTGAATTATAATGCAGACTTTATTCAGCTGCATACGAGTACATCAATAGATTTTAAAGCAATGAAGACAATAAGAGAAGTTACAAAAGCTTATAATAGTTATTTATTATAGCTATCTTTTATTAATATTAAATTTCTTCGCAATACCTCTTCGCAAGACCTCTGCCAGGAGAGCAGACGGGCGAAGGGTCGATGTGGCATAAGAGAAACCGACGGATAATTTTCGTGTTACGGAGCAAGCCTGCCTGCCTCACGCAAGCGCAGCTAAAGTTGGAAACATATTTACGTGTCGTGGCGTGTCGCGGTTCTTACTGTCGTGACGGTGAGTGAGCACACTTATGTGTCGTGTTGTGGCGCGCTCTAGCGTAAAGTTGGAAACATATTTACGTGTCGTGGCGTGTCGCGGTGCTTACTGTCGTGACGGTCAGTGTGCACACTTATGTGTAGTGTCGTGGCGCGCTCTAGCGTTATTTCTTTCATTTCTGAACAGAACCTCGCAGTGTTTAAACGTACATAATGTTTTCCTCTGATCGGATAGTGATTTTGATGAAGATATTCTTGAGGACAAAAAAAAGAAAAGAAGGTACTGGGTTCTCCCTATAAACAGAGGGAGACAGAAAAAAGAATTTCATCAGTACTTTAGAATGCACAAAGCACAATTTGAGGAAATCCATTGGCTAATTGAAGGAGTTACTTTACACTTTGTGTCATATAAAACTTTTTGTTGACGTACAAGTTCAATAAGCTCTTCAGTCATTTTTCAGAAATACGCAGCAAATAAAATAAAAAGGAGTCCGCTATATGTTAGCGTCACGAGCCACGCGCCCGGTATAGAAACACATTTGCCTGTTATGTCGTGTCGCGTCATAACCCCCACCACCGTTCTGGCGCAATCGGTGGCCAGCAGTCGGCGCCACGACAGAACGCGTCACGACACAACACGACATACAAATATGCTCCTAACCATATTAAATATATGAACCCGATATCCTACTGGCGTGTCACGACACGCCACGACACGTAAATATGTTTCTAGCCTAATACAGTGCCAGCACTAAGGGCTTCGGATAGTGCGTTTTATGCAGTGATAAAAGTTGTACCGACTTTCCGATGCAGGGTGTCAAGTTTGGTCTGACTCCACTTGAGCCCAGCAATAGTGTGCAAGACAAGAGGACAGGTACGACCCAGGCGTTATAAAGTAACGAGTTCAGACCTTGACTTTGTTGACGCCCGAAGGATGGCTTTTTGGTACTATATTATTTCTATTTTAACTTTAATCTTCCCGGTGAGAAAACCTTTTGGCAGGGAAGACCAGGTGGCCGAAGATCAGGGTGACAAAGAGAGGAATCGGCGGACAATCCTGGCGTTTTCGAGCAATATCGCACGTTAAAACCTCATAATCAATGATTCATCACGCTACCCCAAGCTTTTGGGATGATGGCGCAGAGAAGGTAATACGAGGTTCTTGTCAAAAGCGATAGTTAAACAGATAGAGACAAAAATTAATTGATGGCAAGTTTCACTATAACTTAAGCGACTTCGTATCGTAAACTAAAAAGTTGCTTGCCACATCGTCAGTTTCTGTTGAAATTGACTGTCGTAACAGAGATTCGGTCTGAAAAACCATATAAGGAGATATTTTTGGGGGAGTAATTTATGTATAAGTAACAATTATTTACACAAAGCAAATAACTTGTGTTCTACTGAACATCAATATTTGATCTGGCGATAATAAGGTTAAACTTAAATATCAAAATTGAAATTATGAACAACTCTTTAAAATTTGCTAATTACCAGTTAGTCCCAAACAAAAATGCTTACTTTCCAAAACAAATACAGCGCTCTTTTAATATAAATGTGTTTGTTTATGAAGATAATTACAAGTTATCATTAGTAAATAATAACGTTGATTCTTGATTCAAGCCTTTGCATTAACAGATCTTTGAACTTATTCACCAACATATTGAGTAAAATCTTATATTTATTCAGTACTAGCTTTTGCCCGCGGCTTCGCTCGCGTTAAATTCGGGGTAACACCGAAGATTTCAAAAAAAATAAGGCAGGTATTTTTCGTTGGTAACAAAGAGTCTGTGTACCGATTTTTAGCTTCCTACCTTGAAAATTGCGGAATGCTCCATACAAACTTCCACCCCCCATTTTAGGGAAGTGGGGGGTTAGAAAGAGACCAAAAGTAGCATATGTCACTCTCCATCCGTTCAACTATCTCCACTTAAAAAATCACTTCAATCCGTCGCTCTGTTTTGCCGTGAAAGACGGACAAACAAAAACACACACACACTTTCCCATTTATAATATTAGTAAGTATGGATGTTTTATTTTAAAGAAACTTAACTATTTGGCAACTCACAATCGAATAACATTTCTAAGTAAGTGGTTCTGTTTTAGCGTAGAACTACTGCAACACATACTTCGACAGGTACGATGGGAGGTCAAAAAGTTCGCGGAATGGAGGGGTTGTTGGGGGTTGGTTTACTCGTCCAGGTAGGCATTAGTTAAGCACATCATTAAAAGTATATATACCAAGTTTGAACCTAATAGGGTCATTAATTTTGAGTTATCAACCTGCAAACAACTAAATCGGGAAGAAGTCAGCCAGCATGGAGAAAATTGAACACCGTTCCGGTATGAAGTTCCTTACCAAGCAAGGAAAATCCGCTCAGAATGTTTTTCAAGAGCTGTAAGCAGTTTACGCGGGCTCTGCCCCTGGTAAAACCATGATTTACAAGTGGCATGGTCTTTTCAAACAAGGAAGAGAGTCCATTGAAGACGACCCCCGCTCCGGACGGCAAATTGAGGCCACACTGGAAATCTTCGAAAAACTTGAAAAACTTGTATTGGAAGATGCCCGGCTGATGAAGAAGCAGCTCGCAGCAATGGTTGGAGTATCCAAATCAAGTATTTTAAATATCCTACATCATCGTCTTGGGATCACTAAAGTCAGTGCAAGATGGGTTCCGAGAATGCTCACGCCACTTTCAAAACGCCAGCGTGTCGAGTGTCCTCGCCAGTTTTTGGAGCTCTGTGGAGAGAGAAAGGAAGAAGTTATAGCCCGTATCGTTACTGGAGATGAAACCTGGGTTCACCACTATGAACCTAAGTCAAAGCAAGAGTCAATGCAGTGGCATAAAAAAGGCACACCTCCAAAGAAGTTCAAAGTGTCTCCATCGGCCGGAAAGATCATGGCGGCTGTCTTTTTGGATACAGAAGGTATTTTACTGATCAATTATAAAGAACGTGGTGTTACTATAACGGGACAGTAGTGCGCTTCCTTACTGGAAAGATTGAAAGAAGCCATCAAGAAAAAAAGAAGAGTAAAGTTGTCAAAAGTTGTACACCTCTTGCATGACAACGCACCTGTTCACACGTGCCATGTTGCGAGGGCTGCCATTCACCGATGCGGCTTCGAACAACTAAACCACCCACCCTACAGTCCAGACTTGGCCCCCAGTGACAATTATTTATTTCCAAAAATGAAGAAAGAGCTGCGTGGAAAAAAACTTGACGACGATAAAGAAATCAAATCAGCAATTTGGCTATTTTGACACCAAAGACCACCATTTGTTTCGATAGTATAAACAAATTATTTGAGAGATCCGAAAAATGTATTAGGTTTAAGGGAGAATATGTTGAAAAAGGAAAAATAGTTTGCTGTTTAATTTCAACCACCTTCCCTCTCATTCCGCGAACTTTTTCACCTCCCTTCTTATCTAATAGCTTGATCAGGCGTTCGGCCCACGGAACAGAGTCTGGGGCCCTATTTTTGTATCGTTCGTCTAGTGAAGAGCGATGGATTATAATTAAAGACTTGTTGAAAAATATGTAAGTGTGGTTTTTTAACACGACACAAACTTTGTTTGGTAACGCTTACGTGGCTATCTTTTAATTAAACCTTTCGAGGCATAATTGACTTTGTTGATGAATTAAAAAGTTAATCATATTTGATTGATTTTGTTATTGCTCAAAATGTGAAAATTTATGTTTTCAATTAAAATACAAATATATCACTCAGGTTTTCGTAGTGCACATGTAAAGCTTGACGTAGCGCTAGCTACACCTACTATTTACCTGTATTTACCTTATATGTATGTATGTATCACCTATCATGTAGCATTCTTTATGAATTTTATGAAATTTTGGAGTTTTTACATCACAGCTCAGGCACAGATTGCGCCTAATATAGCCTAGGCGCACTTAAGGAAATCTAAACAGTAATGAATAAATAAATGAATTACGGGCACGGGCTACCAAGACTGGACTCGAGTCACGCATTATCTCACAATTTCAGTGACATAATCTCTATGTCTTAAAGAGTAGCACAGAGGCGCGTATAGTGTGACTGACGTAATAAAACTTTTATGACGCTCGTCAAGGAATACATGTGACTGAGTTATATCACAAATTTCTTGGCAGCCCGTGCTCCGCCTGCTGGTGTAGGAACTGATCCCTAGATAAAGCCACTCATATTTTAACGATAACAGTTCATATTTTACATTCATATTTTACATACATATTTTTTATGAGTTAACATATAATAAAACTGTAAAGGTCGAATGTCTGTACATAGAAAAAAAATGCTTAAAACCAAGTCAGGGGGATGTAAAAAGAGGGAAAATACCAAAAAAAATGTTTTTTTAAATTTTTTGTTTATCTGTCTGTTAATCTGTTTGTCTGTTTGTACGAGCTAATCTCCGAAATTGCTGGACCGATTTCAATGAAATTTTGTATGGTGATACCTTATATCCCTGGTCAACATCTTAGATACTTTTTATTCCGGAAAATTAAAGGGTTCCCGTGGGATAGTTAAAAAATCATAGTAACTTGGACATCTTAGTACACACAACTTTTGTACTTACTTATCTTATAATGATACTTTATATTACCGCTCGAATTAAGTATAAATCCTATAAAAGCGACGGGATTCAGCGGGAAAGAAAATTGCTACGGATCCCTATTCAATGCGTGGCCTGACACACTTGGCCGGCTGAACATGAACAGGTTTAGTAACCTGTGAAAATCTCAAACCGACCTTGTGGCTTTCCCAGATCGATTATAAAACGAGATATTATTTTAATAATAAGAATTTTTAGTTCCATTCTACACTACAGAATCGTTCTCTAAAAATATGATAGATGGCGCTGTTCGTTTTTAAAACGCGCTAACGGAATTTTTCTGCGAGTTCTAACGTGGGTGACTTTTTACCTTTTTCTTTACAGAAAATTTTCAATACATGGCGCTGTTAGGTTTTAGAACGCGCTATTGAAATTAATCAAAAGTTATGAAGTTATGATACGCTCGCACTACTTAGAAATTTCGGAATACAGTATTTTTCTGGGAAAATAACATTGATCCAATTATTAAATTGACTTGACTTAGGCAATACGGATACTGATATAGCCTTGCGATTTGGTGAATGAAAATTGGTTTTCTTCTTATTTGGCTTAGCAAATACGGATTTTGATAAAGCTCTACGATTTGGTCAATAAAAATTGTTTTCTTTGTAACTTGACTTAGGCAATACGGATTCTGATATATAAGTAGCTCTGCGATTTGGTCAATAAAAATTGTTTTTTTTTTCGTAATTTGGCTTTGGAAAAACGAGCTCAAGCCAAAATAGCTCTTGCTGTGGCGTCGTCTGGTATAGCAGCCACTTTGTTACCCGGCGATAAAACTGCTCATACGATGTTTAAAATCCCCATAGATTTGGACATAAGCGAACATCCCGTATCTCTAGAAGCAGTGATAAAGCGAAGGTTTTACGCGATTGCTGTTTAATTATCTGGGACGAGTGCACTATAGCACACCGAAAAGCAGTAGAAGCAGTTGATAGAACTCTCAGAGATATCCGTCAAAATGACCAACCTATGGGTGGCGTAACGATGCTGTTTTGTGGGGATTTTAGACAAACGTTGCCAGTAGTACCACGGGGAACAAAAACCGACGAGAGAAGAGCATGCGTAAAGAGCTCAAGCCTATGGCGACACATCATAAGGATGCACTTAACAGTGAACATGAGGGCGCGAACAGGAGGCAACACAAATGCGCAGGAATTTTCCGATTTATTGCTAAAAATTGGCGAAGGAACATATCCGGAAGAAGAAGGGCAAATTGTTTTATCTGAAAATCTATGCCACACTGTTAATTCAATTGAAGAACTTATCTCTTCCGTGTATGGTGAACAAAATCAAATAACAAATCATTAGAACTCATGGCTTTGCGAAAGAGCATGCTCTTTTTGACTCGCGAAATGACCAAGCCGCAAGAATCAACTTGGATATACTCAACAATGTTGAAGGAGAAGTAGTTTCTATCAACAGAGTAATGGAGCAAGATGACGCTACTAATTATCCCGTTGAATTTCTTAATTCTCTGAGTGCTCCTGGACTTCCAGCACACAAGATTAATTTAAAAACTGGCCTCCCAATTATTTTATTGAAAAAATTTAAGTTCCCCAAAATTATGCAACGGGACAAGACTGAAAGTTACTTCTCTGGAGCGTAACATAATTGGCGGTTTGTGGCGTCGGTGAAAGAGTTTTTATACCACTAATTCCACTGATTCCCAATAATTACCCATTCCATTTCAAACGTGTACAGTTTCCGGTGAGTTTGTGTTATGCAATGACTATAAACAAAGCCCAAGGGCAGGCGTGGACCTCACCGACCTCACCGTCGGCTGTTTCTCACACGGCCAGCTCTATGTGGCTCTCTCCCGTGTACTCGTAAGTCAACCAAACAAACTGTTTGTTTATGTTCCGAACCAAACCACGTCGAACGTTGTCTATAAAGAGGCATTATAAGGTACTAGCTAGATATGGTGCGGAACCCTTCGAGCGCGAGTCCGACTCACACTTGGCCGGTTTTATTTTTGCTGATCGCGTCGATCAAACGACCTCTGTGGCACAGTGGTTATTTATAGTACCGCAAGTGCCTTTGGCCTAGAGGGATCCGGGTTCAATCACCGGCCAGGTTAAGTTGGAAAATAATCTGTGCCCTATTGTTCACCTTTTCTTTTTATCTACGATTAACGCATTAATCCAAACTTTGTATTTTTGTTTTGTTTATTTTTTGCTGTATAACAGTTAACCGCATGATAAAATCAAAAACACGCGGACGAAGTCGCGGGCAACAGCTAGTAAATGATATGATCTGAAATTACATGTAACGAGAATAAATGTGAGTTTGTCAGAAGCTAATCATCTTGTGTCCCACCTTAGGAAATATAAGCGTGAATATATTGTCCAGGGACGCTGGCGCCACATAGTTATTGATTTTAAGTTTACAAAAAAAAAACATTATAAAGATAGACTATTTGAAATAGGAATTTGTTTCAATGGTTACATTAGTCAATCAAATCATTACAATCAAGAAAAAATTTTGTGGCCTAACTGGTCACAGTTTTATTTTATATAATTATATGACCACAGACTCAGACTCGTGGTCCGTGCCCTTTTAATGCTGTATTTCCTTTTTGATCTTTTTTTTAACTTAATAAGTCCGACTACTCTACTCTATATTTAGGGTGAGCTGCGCATCACCTAAAGTGTAACTATTCTACATGTTTATATAATGTAAAATCCAGCTTTATATATTATAGATAGATACACACACGCATATACATTATATACAGGTTGTCCCAGAAGCCGACGTCAAGCCGAAAGCAGGCGGTAGACTAACTCATATATGTTATCAGAAAAATATATAAAAAAATCTAAGTCACCTATTTAAAAAAAAATCTAACATTTAAATAAATCAAAATAATTTACACCCTGTGACAGTTTTTTCACTCTTGTTGCTACAAAACTTGACTTTTCTAAACATTTTCTTTTGTTTTGTAATCCTGAATAATGTTTCTGTATACTCTAATGTAAAAAAAAAGCCAGCTGCTCCAAATTAGAAGAATATGCCATTTTTATCTAAATTAAATATTCAAAATTAATTTTTCGCATAGCTTTAACAAGCTGTACTGAAAATAAAATGTACTATGCGAGTTTGGCAAGTAACTGCAAAAGTTGGCGCATTCAATAAGGATACCAAAATGGTATGATACTTGGTAGATAATTTCTACGATTGCAGACAATATTTTTTTTCCAAAAACAGGCAGTTTTAAACAAATTTTTCTTAGGTACTTAAAATTTATTCTAATGTACCCATGGTTTGCTTTAAGGCTGTAACTTTAACATTCTAGTTTGAGTGAGACCGGGAGAGTCATGTTACGAAGTGTGAGAGAGACAGATAGTGACGCTAACGTGACAGAGACGGCGAGTCTCACATCCACTTCGTAAAATGACTATTTTACGAAGTGGAAGAATACGCCAACATGCATTTAATTTATGGGGAATGTAGATGCAATGCCAACGCTGCAGCTAGACTTTATCGTGAGAGGTACCCAAATGCAGCTCGTTTTCCGGATCATCGAGTCTTTACAAATGTGCCTCGATTACTCTTCTCAGAGGGCCGACTGCCGAACCAAGTACATAGTGAAAGAAGATTTCGTCCCCCTTACGAAGACGTTGTACTAGACATTGTCGAAGAAGATCGGAGTATTTCTGTACGTGGAATAGAGAGAAGCACAGGAGTACCCAAAAGTACAGCCCATCGGATTTTGCAAAGAAATCAGCTACAACCGTACCACGTACAGCGAGTACAAACTCTACTACCCCGGGACCATCGACCCCGTGTTGCTTTTTGTCAAACAATGCTACAAAAACACAGGGAAGATCCGCGATTCTTCGAGAAAATGTTGTGGTCAGATGAGTCGACATTTAAAAAAGATGGTTACATGAACCTTCACAACTTACACGAGTGGCATATCGAAAATCCTCATTTGATGAGGCAAGATAGATCACAATATCGATTTAAAGTGAATATGTGGACCGGAATTTTAAATGGACAAATAATAGGTCCTTTTGAGCTGCCAGACGCCTTGACTGGTGAAGTTTATTTACATTTTTTACAAAATGATTTACCAAATCTACTGGAAGATGTGCCACTTAACATTCTAAGAGCTATGTGGTTTGAACAAGATGGTTGCCCAGCTCACTATGCCAGCTCAAATTCAAATTCAAATTCAAAAATCTTTATTCAACATAGGCCTTTACAGACACTTATTGACGTCAGTAAGAGAATATCTCGATGAGGAATACCCAGGCAGATGGATAGGACGATCTGGTACTATCTCGTGGCCAGCCCGTTCCCCATATTTAAATCCATTAGATTTCTTTTACTGGGGAGCGGTGAAAGAAAAAGTTTACGCAAAGCCAATCGAAACTGTGACTGACCTACGGCAAAGAATAATAGAAGCAAATGATTTTGTTAATAATGGAAGATTCGCCCGCTTGATAGCCCGATCTTTTTTAAGAAGATGTCGAGCCCGCATTAGAGCTGAAGGAAGACAGTTTGAACACCTGTTGTAAATCTTGACATTTAAATAAATTATGTTAAACAATTTTTGTGTATTTAATTTATTTCACTATCTGTCTCTCTCACACTTCGTAAAATGACTCTCCAGGTCTCACTCAAACTAGAATGTTAAAGTTACGGCCTTAAAGCAAACCATGGGTACATTAGAATAAATTTTAAGTACGTAAGAAAAATTTGTTCAAAACTGCCTGTTTATGGAAAAAAAATATTGTCTGCAATCGTAGAAATTATCTACCAAGTATCATACCATTTTGGAATCCTTATTGAATGCGCCAACTTTTGCAGTTACTTGCCAAACTCGTATAGTACATTTTTTTTCAGTACAGCTTGTTAAAGCTACGCGAAAAATTAATTTTGAATATTTAATTTAGATAAAAATGGCATATTCTTCTAATTTGGAGCAGCTGGCTTTAAATTTTAGATTAGAGTATACAGAAACATTATTCAGGATTACAAAACAAAATGTTTAGAAAAGTCAATAATTGTAGCAACAACAGTGAAAAAACCGTCACAGGGTGTAAATTTTATCCATTTTTTTAATGCTAGATTTTTTTTTTAAATAGGTGACTTAGATTTTTTTTATATTTTTCTGATAACATATATGAGTTAGTCTATCACCTGCTTTCGGCTTGACGTCGGCTTCTGGGACACCCTGTATATATATATATGTATACCCATACATACCTATTATATACCTATTACATTATATACTTCACATATTACAGATTTTATTATTCTACATTATATTATATTATAACATTAAAATATATTATACACGGTTATTTTTTATCACCCTGGAAAATTTAAGGGACGCTTCATGACATGGTATTAGAATGATTTAAGTATGAATAAAAAAAATAACTCCCTTACTTAATTTTATATTAATTTTCAAAAAAATCCAAAAATGCTGCACTAGTTGAGAGCAGCATTTTAGATTTTTTTTATATAATAATGGTGTACTTAAATGTGTCCTGACCGAAGCGTCCCTAAAATTTTCCAGGGTGATAAAAAAATAACCGTGTATATGTTGTTTTTTTATTATTATTAATTGCTTGTACAGCAGACTTCAAAAGTAGACAAACATTTTAGTTCCATGTCACACCAACTATTAACAATGAAATATAGGTGTAACCATACTAAATAAAAGGAATAGTTGGTGTGACATGGCACCAAATCTGCTAAAAATGCTTATCCACTCCTGGAGCCGGCTGTACATATTCCATATTTTTATACGTCTACATATTCCATATTTTTAACTGGTCATAGTTAGGTCACTTAAATCAGCCCTTACTGCAATACCTCACTCAAGCAAAATATAACTGTCATTTTTATTGATTATCTCAAAACTTAAAAATCGCATTTAATTTGTTACCATATATTTTGATGGTAGTATAATGTAAATTTCCATAAAAAGCAAAATTATTATTCTGTCTAATGAGAAAAATCGGGTCTCAAATAAGCAAATAAGCAGGAACGAAGTTAGATAATTCACACTTCCTTGTTTATAAAGAAAAAGATAAAAAATATTTTCTGATATCACGACACCAGAATGTGGAGGGCTGAATCTGACATCATAGTGACTATCTATATGTATGTTTCGCTCCTATTTTGCTTTCAAACTATACCTAAATAAAGATGAATTTATCTATTTATCTGGTCTCAGCTTAAATAAGTATGGTGTGGTTTTATATCGGCGAAAGGAGGCCTCAAATTTTTGCGTTATTTAAAATAAGAATTTTAATTTTACACCGAAACCACAATTACCATCGATATAAATCTCTGATTCAGATGTACGAGTATAATAAGAGGCCATTTAGGGTCAACCTACCACGACTTACTGAGACAGTTCGGATTGTGAAGGACGTGCGACAAGGAGATGGGCTTTCACCAAAACTGTTTTACTTCTTTAGTGTTAGAGGATATCTTAAAAAGCCTGAATTAGGGAGGCCGCGGTATCAACATACTGGTTTGGTTATGTATAAATAAATTAATAGTAAAAAAATTAAACAAGCTTTTATTATTGCATTGTCACGCGATATACATAATTCATTTAATAAGAAGAAATTAAACTAATATAGAAGGTGGAAATCTTGTTTAATTTCAACAGTTACGTTATACAAGAAAGTAATGTAATCTATGTGACTACTGACTAGTTACAAAAAGTGTAATTTTTTTTTTACATTTATTATCCGAGATCAGCCTTTTAGCTATAATCAGATGAGGTGATTTAATATTATCACATCCTGTGATATGACATCCCTCATTTTTATACTATCCACTGTAATGGATGTATGAAATCAATGAAATAATTCTATTCTTGCTAGTGGAATTCTTTTCAGGCGATTAACATTGTGTCTATTATCATGTAGATTTGCTGCTTATTGATTTTTATGTTTCCGAAGACGCTGGATATAGTTGTCACAGAATATTTTGGCAACATCTTTTATGTATGGTATCTCCAAATACTCATGTACTTCAGCATTTCTTGTATACCATGGTGCATTGCATAGTACTTTCAGAACTGCATTTTGAAATCGTTGTAATATCTCTCTATTTGAATGACTTGCCGTACCCCAGAGCTGTATTCCATAAGTCCATATGAGTTTAATGATAGTCTTGTAAATCAAAACTTTATTTTCTAAGCTCAGTGCAGATTGTCTTCCCACTAGCCAGTTCATCTCCTTAAATTTTCTATTTCCTAGGTCTCTTTTAGCTTTTATGTGGTTTCTCCAGGTCAGCCTTCTGTCTAAGTGCATTCCCAAGTATTTAACTGATGTTTGGTGGGGTAAGACTGTATCACCAAGTTTGACCGGAGAACAATGTAATTTTTTAATGTAAAAGTGATATGAGTCGACTTCGCAACAAGAGCTCGGAAATATTGCAGTCTGAGCATTGAGTTGAAGACGAGCGTTATATTTAACTGATGTTTGGTGGGGTAAGACTGTATCACCAAGTTTGACCGGAGAACAATGTAATTTTTTAATGTAAAAGTGATATGAGTCGACTTCGCAACAAGAGCTCGGAAATATTGCAGTCTGAGCATTGAGTTGAAGACGAGCGTTATCAATAGAATTCCTTTCTTTGGTAACTGTTTTAGTACCTCTGCAGTTATTAAATCAAAGCCTGGTGCTTTCTTAAGCTTTAATAGTTCAAATTCAAATTCAAAAATCTTTATTCAACATAGGCCTTTACAGGCACTTATTGACGTCAAAACAAAGCAGAGAAGTGTGTGTCAACAAAGAAGTGTGATTTGTTTCCATACTTCCCTAGGCTTGATTAGTTGTAAAGGTCATTTGCTGATCACTGTTAATTACAACATTAATATCTTCTTCTCGATGAATTGAGCTGGGTTCATTCGGTTGGAAGACTTCCTCCACAAAGTCAGCAAACAACTCTGCCTTCTCCACAGAGCTCCTAGCCCAGCGGCCATCTGGTCTTTGCAATGCCGACATATGTTCCTTTGGCCTTTTAAGCGTTTTGGTCATTTTCCACAGGGAGTAACCTTCTGCCTTGTATGGTGACAGTGACAAGAATTGTTCCTGAAGGGTGCGATTAGCATTTTCTTGAAGCATTTCCTTTAACTCTTTTTGTACTCTGTTTAGTGTAATTTTAGTGTAGAAAAGTTTTATTACTAATTGGGTGTAGATACTATTCGGTCAAAAAGTACCGGGAAAATATCAATAATTACAAAATGAAAGTTATTCATCCAAATTTATTTAATTGCCTTCAAAACATGCTCCTTCAGAAAGATACACTTACGCCCAAGAATAATCCAATCAACAAAACAATTTTTAAACGCTTTTTCCGGAATTAAGTTCAGTTCTCGCCGCGAATTTTCCTTTGTTTTTTACGGCATGAAAACGTGTGCCACGAAGTGGTAATTTGAGTTTAGAAAAAGAAAGAAGTCCGCTGGAGTCATGCCTGGTCAATAAGGTGGCTGCTCGGTGGTATTTGTTGAGTTTTGGCTATGAAATTCGTTCACAATGATGGCCAATTTTGTTTCCACAAATCTTTTTCATCGAATTTGCTCTCTTAAACGCCGCAAAACCCTCAAATAATATTCTTTATTTACCTTACCGTTTCGCCTTCTGGCAAGAATTCCGAGTGCACAACACCGCAATAGTCAAAGAAAAGAGTCAACATGACTTGTGACTTAATCGACTTTGGCGTGGTTTTTTCGATTTCGGTTCAGTTGGAAGGCGCCACTCCGAAGATTGTTGACTAGTTTGCATGTCCAACTCGCAAAACCCACGTCTCGTCACCAGTAACAATGCGTTTCATGAAAGTTGAGTCAGCAATGACTCTTATGCCTTTTGAGTTTTTGGAGAAAACTCATGTCTTTGGAAACTTACTAAGCGGCAACAGGGCAAGTGATTATTAGGTCCTTACATATGAAATTGGCGTTTTGTATGGAAGGAACATAAAGTCGATTTTTTTAAATATAATATATTTATTCAATCAAAGTATGTACCATTGCTATCTATGGACTTTTGCCATCTCATAGGTAGTTCATCGATCCTTTTACTAAAAAAACCATCCGGACGGTAATCAATAAATTCTTTGAAGGCGGTTTGGACTGCCCCATCGGAGTTGAATTTTTTCCCTTTCAAGAAGTTATCCAAATTTCGAAAAATATGGTAATCTGTTGGAGCAAGGTCCGGAGAGTACGGTGGATTTCTTAGACATTCCAATTGAAGCTCCTCTAATCTGGTAGCCGTCTGTTGTGCAGTGTGTGGTCTATAGCGATTGACCAGCCTCGGTTGTTTAGCAGCTAGCTTTTCCATCATGGTTTGCAGTTGCTGACAATAGACATCTGCCGTAATCGTCTGGCCAGATTTAAGAAAGCTGTAGTGAACGACACCAGCACTAGTCCACCAAACGCTCACAAGTAACTTTTTTGCGGTCAATTTTCGCTTGGGGCATGGTTTGGCTGGTTCGGCAGGGTTCAGCCATTGCGATGAGCGCTTCCGATTATCGTACAGGACCCACTTTTCATCACAAGTAATGATTCGATTTAAAGTCCCTTCATTATTGTGCCGGTTGAGTAATGTAACGCAGCAGTCAACGCGCGTTTGTTGATTTGCTTCACTCAATTCGTGAGGTACCCACCTTTCAAGCTTTTTCACATTCCCAAATTGCTTCAAGTGGATTAAAACAGTAATGGCTTCACATTCTGTCACATTGACGCCGACACTATCTTGAAAACATTCCGCATGATCAGTACAAAAAACACTGAAGACCTTTGGGGTATTTCGACCAACATGATCAAATCTGTGATAAAGGAACTTGCTCCCCAACTCGCGTTTATATTCAATAAATGTATTGATGAAGGTATCTTCCCTGACCTTATGAAGAATAGCAAATTAATACCTTTATTTAAATCGGGAAATAAAAACGATCCTTCAAATTATCGACCAATTTCAATTTTACCAGCTCTTAGTAAAATATTTGAAAAAATTATGTCTAATCAGCTAACAGGTTATTTTTCAAGTAACAACATATTACATATGAATCAGTTTGGTTTTACTAAAGGTCGTTGCACTACAGATGCTGGAGTTGCCCTTCTTAAACACATTTTTGCTGCTTGGGAGCGTAAACAGGATGTGATTGGTATATTTTGTGACCTATCGAAGGCTTTTGACTGCGTTGGTCACCAGACTCTTTTAAATAAACTCAAATATTATGGTGTCTCTGAAGAAGCAATTAGACTTATTGAGTCTTATTTGTCCAGTAGAGTCCAGAAAGTTGTCATTAACAAATCTAAGTCTGTTGGTGCACCCATAATTATGGGTGTGCCTCAAGGCTCGATATTGGGACCTTTGCTTTTCTTAATTTACATTAACGACCTCCCACACTTCACTAATAGTTTGTGCGATACAGTGCTATTTGCAGATGATACTTCTTTAATATTTAAGGTTGACAGAGGAAACGGAAATACTGACGTTGTAAATAGTACTCTCTCTAAAGTATTGCATTGGTTCACCATAAATAATTTATCATTAAATTCAAGTAAAACTAAATGTATTAAATTCTCATTGCCAAATGTAAGAAAAGTTGATACTATTGTGCAAATGAACAACCAAATTGTTGAATTCGTCGATTCTACAAAATTTTTGGGTATTACTCTAGATTCTAGATTGCAGTGGGATCCACATATTGAGTCCTTGGCAAACAGACTTAGTTCTGCAGCATATGCAGTAAAAAAAATAAGACAACTTACTGATGTTGAAACGGCAAGATTAATTTACTTTAGTTATTTTCATAGCATCATGTCATATGGAATACTTCTGTGGGGATCAGCTGCTAGTATAGAAAGTATTTTTGTACTTCAAAAAGAGCGGTTCGCGCTATTTATAATTTAAGAGCAAGAGACTCTCTTAGAGATTTATTTAGAGAAATTAACATATTGACTTTAGCAGGACAGTATATTTATGAAAATTTGATTTATGTCTATAAAAATTATAATATGTTTGAAACCAATTTCCAACTTCACCATTTAAACACAAGAAATAAAAATAAACTTGCCGTTCCAACGTAGAGGCTCCAAAAAACTAGAAGCTCATTTATGGGGAAATGTATAACTTTTTACAACAAAGTCCCACAAAGTGTAACTGACTTGCCTTTTGATAAGTTTAAAGCGCATGTAAAAAAGACTCTGATGAGTAAAGGATATTATAAAGTCAACGATTATTTACAAGATGCCAATGCCTGGTGTTAATTTGATGAAATTATTAATGATAATAATGTAAATAATCGTGTTGTTGTGTATAACTATTCATTAAGTAGTATTGGTAACGTTGTACTAAGAAGAGAACTGACAAATCTACATTTGTTATGGAAGTTGAGCTCAAATTTTTGCCTTGAGGTCAGCTTCCAATTGACGACTCTGTAACAATACAGGGAGAAAAAAATAGCCCTTGCTGGTTTTCTTGCTGGTTCTTTCCAGTACAAGGTCTCCCGCCGTAGACTTGTGAACCATTGGCGTAGCTTCCTTGACTTTCAAAAGAGATTGTAAAATCCAAGTTGAATAAAATATTTTGATTTTGATTTTATCACTAACACCGCAGCCTGCAGCTAACTCGGACGTGGTTTGCGATGGATCCGCTTCCACAATAGCCTTCAATTCTTCATTATCAACTTTGGTCTCCGGCCGTCCACGGGGCTTGTTGTGCAAGTCGAAATTTCCAGAACGAAAACGTTGGAACCAAAAACGCACTGTGTTTTCTTTTGCGGCACCGTCGCCATACACATCATTAATCCTTCGAGCCGTTTCTGCAGCACTGGTGCCACGGTGGAACTCGTACTCGTAAATGGTAGTGGTAATGATAAATGGTAAACTCGTACCAAGGATGATATAAAGAAAGGATTGTCAATGTCTAACATTTCTAAAATTAGTTATAACCACGAGCAATAGATGGAGCGAGCTGTATCAAATCCAAAATTTGTCGATATTTCTAAAAGCAACAAAGCACACACGCTCCTAGGGTGCACAGCAGTGATTACATAGATTTATGTAGTTATACAAGAGCACGATAGATGGCGCTATATACATTTTTGACACTTTCTGCCAGACATTCCCTCTCATTCGAGAACAAGGTAATTGATAACGTTCGAGAAGCAAAGTGGAGTAATTTTCGCCTGACAGGAGTGAATCTCTCGTGGACCCCAGAAAGCGTTAAATTTTACCTGGTATTGACAGATGATTGTTCTGTGATTAGTGGCTTTCGTTTTTATGTAGAAGTTAAAGTTTGCAAATAGTAAGTAAAGCTTTGCGCAGAACAGTTGTAAAATAAAGCAAGTTCGCGTCGCAAAACACAAAAACTCTTTTCTTTATTTTTGAGCTACTAAAAAATTTAGGAGTGGCAAAAAATAAACCCTTTTTTAACCGACTTCTAAAAAAACCGTATCGGGCCACGCGCAGTGTAGGGTTCCGTAGTTGCAAATGCCAACTTTGAGTTCACACTCACATCACACCTCACAACACGTTGCTATTAAATTAGTAATTATTATTATGATTAAAGCTCCAATGATTTTATATTTACTTAACTTCACCTGGTTCGTAAATTTATATTCAGTACTAATTTTTCGTCTATAACTTTTTAGTTTGTACTTAATACTCAACTCTGATAGTTTTCCTTTAAACTTCGTTATACAAGTTGATTTTTTAGTTATGACAAAAATTTGGTGTGCTTGTTCAGACAAGCAAACTGAAACACTTTCACTATGGGACCAACTTAAAAATCGCAAAAAAAAATCAGCTGTTTCATACAAATGTTCAACATTCACTGAACCTAAATGTATGAAACAGCAGATTTTTTTTGCGATTTCGAATTTGGTCCCATAGTGAAAGTTGTTCAGTTTGCTTGTCTGAACAAGCACACATTTTTGTCATAACTAAAAAATAACCTTGTATACATATACTACTACTGTAATTTTTTTCACGTGTCCATATAAACGGTTTTTTTTTATCACCCTGGAAAATTTAAGGGACGCTTCACGACATGGTATTAGAATGATTTAAATTACCTATGAATAAAAAAATAACTCCCATACTTAATTTTATATTAGTTTCCCAAAAAAATTCAAAGAATGCTGCACTAGTTAAGAGCAGCATTTTAGAGATTTATCTAATTTTTTTCTATTTTTTTAAATTTTTATTTCATTTTTTTTTATTTTTTATATAATAATGGATGTGTCCTGAAGCGTCCCTAAAATTTTCCAGGGTGATAAAAAAATAACCGTGTATAACCGTTTTGCAGTTAGAGGGGGGGGGACACTTACCTCTAAGAAAAATTATTCAGAAACGAATCCCTAAATCGAAAAATGGTATTCTGAACCGTACATTGTTTTTTAAAGACCTATTCAGCAATACCCCACACGATGGGTTAGTCGAGATAAAAATGTTACTCCCACTATACCATGTATGGTAGCCACCCCAAAAAAAATTTTTTTTTTCAATATTTTTTGCTACCACTTTTTTGGCATGATTAATATACATTACCCATACAAAATTACAGCTTTCTAGTACTAATAGTTTCTGAGTAAAAGCGCGGGCAGACAGACAGACATGACGAATCTATAAGGGTTCCTTGTTTACTACGGAACCCTAAAAACGAGGAGGTTTCTCAATTCGACCGTATATATGCTTTTGTTATGTTTGTTCGCGGATAACTTCGTCGTTTATGAACCGATTTTGATGATTCTTTTTGTATTCGATAGAGGATACTCCAAGGGTGGTCCCATGGTTAGGATCTGATGATTGAATTCCATAAAGATCGAGGGAAACCCTTAAAGTTTTAGGTGTGTCCAACGTGTTTTGACCGATTTTCAAAATTCCTTTTGTATTCGATAGAGTAGGTATACCTACTCCTGGGGTGGCCCCAAGATCACTAAAGTCAGGATCTGATGATGGGATCTCATGAAAATCGAGGGAAATCCCAAATTTCCTTTATATTATTTTAGGGTTCTTTTCACTAAAAAGATTTCATTCACTAAAAAGTTAAAAATATTTTACAAAAAATAAAAACCGACTTCACAAACACTGAAAAGTTTAAAATAATATAAGAATAGTTACAGACAACCTCACATTTCTATATTGAAGTCGGTGACAAATTTTAAGACTTTCTGGATCATCGTTTGATACCGACTTCAATATAGAAGTGTGATGTTGTCTGTACCTATTTGTAGACTTTTCAGTGTTTTTGAAGTCGGTTTTTATTTTTTGTAAAATATTTTTCTATAGTGAAGAACGCAAAATTGTTTCAATTTTTGATGTGCCTCATTTAATAAAAAATATAAGAAATACTTAATGTTTTTACTCATAATATCATTAACAACAAAAATGAAGTCTTTTAAAGATATCATCAACTTATCATTTAGACAAAAATAATAAAAGTAGGTCGCTTCTAAAAATAACCGATCGGCATATAAATCCGAACGCATTCCAAAAAAAGACAAGAAGCCTTGCAACTCAGCAACTAAAAGTTTAGGTACCTACCGTGCATAGAATCAAGATAGAATTAAAATGTATCGGAGCATCGGGTATAAGGAAGTTAATTTCTCCGCGTGTATTTTTTCTTTTTTTTACAGCTTAAAATGCTTAAAATACACTTTTTGTTACTTCTTTTAATATTTGTGTACATGAGATATCATTTACAATTCCTATAATATACACAGAAAGAATTAAAAAAAATTATTATTGAATGTAACATTATCCATTAAATTAAGCGCCATCTAGTAAAAAAGTATTATAACAATCTAAGCACCGCACTGACCTCACCGTGCTTAATTGTATTCGCCATCTAGCGCGAAACCGTAGAAACCGTGTAATAGGATTAAACTTTTCGATAAAGATTAAAATTATTCTGGCGGAATATTGTAGAATTATTTGTAATTTACTATTATTAAAACAACTTTTTATTAATTTTCAGGCATGATTCAGTATAAATTATCAACAAAATTTAAGTTAGCAACCTTATAGGTCAGCGCCATCTAGATATAAGGCGGGAATAGGACCTTTCTTATAGTTGTATGACATTGGCAGTCTATATTATTCTTCGTCTATGCTCGTACGTAATCGTAAATGGTAAATGGTAAACTCGTACGTAATTTATTTATGGTGAGCGGCATTTTATCTTAAATGAAGTGTTTCGAATAGAAAAAGCACATTGAAAAATACCATAATGATAAGAGTACTTTGGTTCAATTTTTATTTTAATTTTTGTTACGAGAGTGGATTGAAAAATACTCGGCCTAACCAAGAAAACAAACACATACAAAATCTATTATATTTTTATTTTTCTACATAATCACCATCAAATTCAATGCACTTTTGCCACCTGCCCTTCCAAGCATTTAGAGTTAGACCATTGAAAAAAAATGATTCTTCCTTAAGAGTCAAAATATGCGTCTACTGCTGCTTTGACCTCATCGTTTGTCGAAAATCGTTGACCTCCCAAGTGCTTTTTTAGGTTGGGGAACTGAAAGAAGTCTGATGGTGTCAGATCGGTGAATAAGGTGGATGCGGTAACAGTTCAAAGCCACAGTTGTGGATTTCAGCAATCGATTTCACAGACGTGTGCACACGTGCGTTATTTTGATGAAGCAGGACTCTTCTTCTAAACATTCCTGGACGTTTTCCTTTAATTTCCTCTCGTAAACGACGCAGTAAGATGCAGTAGTAATCGGAGTTTATAGTCTGACCCCTTTCAAGATAATCGATCATAATCACACCCTTCGAGTCCCAGAATACTGAAGCCATTACCTTATTAGCCGACAAAATCGACTTAGCCTTTTTATGGGGTGGTGAACCAGATCTTCTCCACTGTTTTAATTGTTGTTTTGTTTCCGGTGTACAGTAATGAACCCATGTTTCGTCCATAGTAACAAAACTATTTAAAAATTCATCTGCATCGGCTTCAAATAACTCCAAACAGTCGCGTGAAATAGTCAATCGCGTCCTTTTTTGTTCGACTGAAAGCAGCCGCGGAACCCACCTCGCAGACACCTTGTGGAAACCCAACTTGTTGACAATGATGTTTTGAGTGCGTTCATAAGAGATGCCTATAATCTCGGCTATCTCTCTAATTTTTAATCTGCGGTCTCCCATAATTAATTCAAGCATTTTTAAATATTTTCGTCAGTAGTGGACGTCGAAGGCCTTCCAGTGCGGGGTTCATCTTTCACACTCTCTACCAAGCTTGAATTCTGCTATCCATTTTTTGACGGATGAATATGACAGAGCATATTCCCCTATACTGACCATATCATCATGGATGGCTTTTGATGATAGCCCCTTCTTATGGAGGTACTTAATGACGGCACGCTGCTCGATTTGCTCTATTCGCGGATATTACGTCCGATTGCTATGTTAACAAGTTTATAAAATCAAAACTAGTTATCGCACACGTTTCAAACTTCACACAACTAAGTAGTCTGAATTGAACTAAATAATGTAGGTAGATTTGATTTTCAGAATTGAATGTATCTATGTTATAGGTCGAGAACTTTTCTTTCCACCCTCATATTAATTTTTGAAAATTAATAACGAGAGGGGGAGGGGAGCTACCCCCTGTACCCACTCCCTCCTCTCGGCGATGCATAGTTTTCGAGATATTAATTTTTAAAATTTTTACAAACTTAATATCAAAATGTATGGGAAAAGGTTGGGTTGTGTATTAATCATGTTTGTGCCGCACCTTGAACCTATTTAAGAATTAGAAGATGTTAAAATTGGAAGATATGATTTCAGTGGTATAGGTTCCCATAGAATATTAAGTATGACTACGCATGGTCATGTTCTGAACCTAACCTCACTTACAGTAGGCAATTTTGTCTCCTATATTCTTTTGTGAGCGCAGCCCCCCGTCCCCCTGCTCTTTAGTCTTTTATACAAAAAGATGCCCTCTCTGTATTTCTAGTCGCTCACATAGTAATTTAGTCCCACGTTTAAATTGTTTAAGCTCTTTTTGGATTTTATTATTATAATTAATATTCGTCGTCAGATTAGTTAATTTTTCGCTTACTTAAATTCATACCGCTCAAGTTATTAAAATAGTATCTTTTCATCAGTCACTACCTGTTTTTTATTCGATCGTTTTATTCTTCCCCTTTATAATATTAGTTTAGATCAATTGTAGACACGGCATCACACCAAACTTTACATGTTGACTTTGAGACCTTGAACTTTTAATTCCTCGCTCCGTGGTTGTGTCGTGCTGCAGCACTATAAGGCACGCCACCGTGTACTATGTCGATGCACGCGTTTTTGCAAAGGTGTATCTTAAGCGGGTCGCAGCAACGTATCGGAAGGAACGACTTGTCGCAGATAAAGTGCAACTGGTCCATACCCTGGTCCAGAGAGAGGCTTGTCGCTAATGGGTATAGGCACTGGCTACCTAACTGCCGGTCGGACAATAGAAACTATCTGGTGTTGAAGGAGTGTTTTGAGCGCCGGCATGGTAGCCTCTCGTACCTCATAGTGCAGGTATGGACCGAAGATGCTTCGGTCACTACCTGCACAAGGTCACCAAGGAGGAAACGCCGCAATATCATCACTGCGGCGATTCCGACGATACAGAGAGCAGCACACACACATTATTAGAGTGCTCGGCCTAGAAACCCCAACGTCGTGAGCTACATGCGGCATTGGGCAGCAGTGACCTGTCAGGGGAGAGGGAGTGGGAAAACAATCCTCGCACCGCTCTTTCTCCAACGGTTGGGCTATAGAACGCGGATTTCCTGATGCGCGCGACTACCTATCTGGGAATAACCCAAATGTCCAGGGTAATCCTCCACAGGCGTTAAGACTCGCTCTGTAGGTGGTCGGGACGAGTCCAGGGGTGTTCAGGATAATAGACTTTCCCAGTCCCTGAATCACCTCTACTATATACATGACAGACATTAAGGTTGGTTTAGTGGGTATGCTCTGAACACTGCGGGCTGACTCCACACATGCCTGTGGGCTGGCCATCGACAGATACATGGTGCATAACATTCCAACGAAGTGCATTAAGCATTCCAACAGTGTGCATAAACATTCCACCTTGTTAAATATAAAAGAGGTTGCAAGATAATATAAAATATTACATACATTAAGAATTACTTCTAAGATACCAATTTCTTTTACAATAGAGTGGACACTATTATAACTAGATGGTAAATTAAAGAAAAGGGCTACATAATTTGATAATTTATATTCACCTTTTATTATTTTACTAGCTGTGCCCGCGAACTACGTTTCGCCATCGAAATGCCTAACACAGTGTTTAACTTATTCCTCCATTTTATTCCATAACCTCCCGCACGCGCACCCCCGCCTTGGTGACGCTCACTTCGCAACGGGCCGTGCAGCAGAAATCGTAATATTTTAATTTCGCCATAACTTCAAAACCAAACGTCTAATTTTAATCATTCAAAGACCAAATATTATCTACATAAACTGTACTTAGTGATCAAATAATTTATTTTGATAAGGATTAATAGCATGAGAAAAATAAATGCGTTAAAATGTAGTCCAAAAAAAATTCAAGATTTTTAAATAAAAAAATGGTTGCTGTGCCTCACTCGACATAGATAGGTATAGTGTGTCGCGGACTTTTTTGTAGATATTTATAAGATCTACAATTAATTAGAACATTTTATGGTTCTATCTTTTATAGATTAGGCAGCGTACGCAAAATATGTTACATTTCTGGTTGATTTCTTTCCACCTTGTGTCCGAAAACCCAAATATCTTACAGAACCCTATTTTTTTCCAAAATAAAATTTAGCCTATGTTACTCGTGGATAATGTAGCTTTCGAATGGTGAAAGAATTTTAAAAAACGGTTCAGTAGTTTTTGAGCCTATTCATTACAACTAGGGCTGCATCCGATACCGATACCGATGCCGATATATCGGCGATATTTTGGCTTTGCCGATATATCGGCATCGGCGATATTTTTATTGCCGATACAACGACACTTCAAATTTCGCGCTTTAAAAAAGTAATGTAAACGCGCATCTTGTTTGATCTAGTTCGTTGCAAACGAGGCACGGACTATCTATGATCGGAGAATCCCCGCGTTTTATTCAGTGTGTTGTCTCTCTCACCCGCTTTGCCCCCGCGTATCCCATTTCGCTAGACACTTTTGTTGGCTTTTAACTGCTATCGCGCGTAATATTTTTTCGATACTAAATAAAATACAGAATTACATATTTTTTTTTATTTATTTATTTAGACTCACCAACAGTTATTACATTATTACATTTATATAAAGAAGATTATATATATTATTATGTACACATCTTAATGTATAACCAATTACAGGTAAGTACAACATACACAAATAAACATGACTAAATAATAATAACATAAGTAAACACAGCGTTTAAATATAACATACACAACTATACATTTAAATAAGTAGATAGTGGTCTCTTTGGTTATTCAGGCCTAATAAAAATTGTTAAAGGAAAAGTAACAAATCATAAACACAAAAAGTAATAAGAAAAAATGAAATTAATGTAAGGCAAATAATAAAATTAGATTTAAACAATAATAATACAATTTAACAAATTTACAATTAGATAAAAAAAATAACAGCATCACTCCTCCAGGCATTCCAGGACATGTCTCCTGAATATCGGCAATGGCTCGGAGAACACGTCAACCTTTGAGGAAATACTGTTATACAGTTTTGTCATACGCGCAAGTGGAGAGTTAGCACCCAAGACTGTTCGACGAAGGGGGGGATGGAATGGAGGCTTAGGTTGGCGCGAGAGTCTGATGGGTACCCAGAATTTCACCTGACTTAAAAAATGGGGACAGTCTATTAAGCCATGGCACAATTTATAGAGAAAACAAGGTCCAAATATTTCCTGCGTAATGATAGTGTGTTCATATTGAAGTGTTCAAGTCTAATCTTGTATGAGGTAATCTTTTTAACTAGTCCTGCTGCATACGAAAGGTGCCACACAAAACGTTTTTGGATTCGTTCTAACCGCAAAGAGTGAGTCGCATAATGGGGTCTCCACACAGCACTCCCATATTCTAATATGCTTCTAACCCCTCGTTTACACCAAGAAACAAGTAAAATACTAGTTTCATACAATACTTGTAGAATACTTGTCACAACATAATTATTTGTTTTATACATGTATTGCAACTGTCTCAAACATTCTTTCGTTCATACTGTGTTGCCAACAAGTCTCTAAACAAGTATAAACCACATCTGCGTTTACACTTAGATCTATGACATATTCAAACTAGTCTGATACATTGACATCGTTTACACTTCCAAAAAGCAATCGTGTTTTTAACAAGTTTTGTTTATTTCACTGAAATTTATGTATCGTACTAATTTAAAACATGTTTTAAACTCTATCCATGCTTGTTGGATAAAGTTTTAAACTTTTACCGGACGGACCGTATTATTTTACGGGGGGAAGAGAAGAAAAAAAATCAAAAAAATACAAAAATGCTGTACTAGTTGAGAGCAGCATTTTTAGATTTTTTTATACAAAAAATTTTTTTAACAAAAAAAAATTTTTTTTATTCATTTTTTTTATTTTATTTATAATAATTGATGTGTCCTGAAGCGTCCCTAAAATTTTCCAGTGATAAAAAAATAACCGTGTAAACAAGTATACTGCACTCATGAAGTAAAGTTCCTCAGCATCTTTACTTTACATTGTGAATAGTCAATTGAGTAGAAAATATTAATGAAACTACCGGACTGGCGTGTCATTTTCTACAAGTTTATCTACAACAAGTATAAAACGTGACATCATAAACATGTAGACAACTAGTAGTTCAGAAACAATTTCATACAACAAGTTGTATACATGTTTTGTATTCAACAAGTTTTATACATGTATACGAGTGTAAACAATAAACGAAAACATTGCATAAAACTTGTTAAATACATGTAATATACCTTGGTGTAAACGAGGGGTTACGTAGCTGTTATATAACAGTTTTTTAGTTTTCGTGTCTCGAAAAATCCTACCATTTCTCATGATAAAACCCAATGTATTTGAAGCTTTCTTAATGATATAATCAAGATGAGGAATAAAGGTAACCTTTTTGTCAAAGATTATTCCTAAATCTTTCATATTGTCAACTTTTTTCAATTTTGTCCCGCCAATTGAGTACGACGATAAAATGTTTTTCTTCTTTCGAGTGAAATTCATAAAACAACACTTGTTTGTGTTAAGTAACAAGCCATTAGCATCACACCACTTACTCAACTTATTAAGATCTTTTTGTAGAAGATCAACATCTGCTATAGAGTTAATAGTCATAACTAGTTTTAGGTCATCCGCGTACATAAAAGGTGTCGCAGACTCAAAACATTCAGGGACATCATTTACAAATATATTATACAGTACAGGTGCCAAATGGGATCCCTGCGGAACTCCAGAGGTAATGTTGTTAAGATTCGAACTAAAGCCATTGACTACAACAAAGAAAGAACGAGAGTGCAGATATGAATTTAACCAATGCAGCATTGGGCCACTGAATCCGTATAATTCTAGCTTAGCAATAAGTACCCGCCGAGGAACCTTGTCGAACGCCTTACTAAAGTCAGTAAACACTACATCAATTTGTTGGTTCTGATCAATTCCTTTAATAAGTTCCTCCACATAAGTAACCAAATTGGTGGTTGTAGATTTACTTTTCGTAAACCCATGCTGATGTTCAGAGAGATATTTTTTAAAGAAGTTTTGTATATTGAAGGAAACCATTGATTCTAATACTTTAGCGAATGATGACAGGACTGAAATCGGTCTATAATTTGCAACCAATGAGTTATCTCCGGATTTATGCACTGGGCTGGGACTACTTTGGCTGTTTTCCATGAGGTTGGAAAAACGCCTGATCTTAAAGATAAATTGTATATTATTGTAAGTGGATCCGCTAGCACCTCAGCACAGGCTACAATAAAAGTTGGTGGGATTTCATCAGGGCCTGCTCCCTTCGATTTGTCTAGAGATTTTAGCTTTTCAACAACAAGCTTATAATCAATTTGAAGACAAGTGAAAGAGTCGCTGTCCTTAGAAAGTTGAGAAAACTTAACATCTTTCATGCAGTTGGCTTCCGTATCTGTGGCATAAACTGATTTAAAGTAGGTAGCAAACAGCTTGCATATCTCTATGCCTTCTGTGCATGTTGTGCTGCCATCAGAAATTTCAGCAGGATATTTACTCTGACCTCCTCGCTTATGTTTTATGTAAGACCAAAAATATTTACAATTTGTCGCTATACTCCTTTCAAGACCTCGCACATAACTATTATAATCGGATAAAGCTAGTTTTTCACTTCTTGCAGCTAATAATTTCAATTCAATAGCATCCATTGGATTACCATATCTCTTGAAACGGCGTCGTATATTTTCTTTTTCAATTAATATTCGGATTAGAGGTCTACTAAACCACACGGGGTAATGCCCTTTACGTGGTTTTTTCAAGGGAACGAATCTGCGAATAGCATCATTGATAAATGTGTAGAACCGAGCCAGCATTTCATTTACATGGATGTGCCAGCAAATAATTCTCTCCAATTACAGCTTGCCATGTGCTTATTGAGAGCATCATAGTCGGCTTTATAGAAATCAAATTTTTTTATGGTATTTAGGGTTAAGGTTTTTTTAGGGGCCAGTGGAATAGTAATATAAAGTGGCGGATGAAAGGAGTGGGGTTGACATAGAACATCCAGAGACTCTATTACTACACAAGCGGGTACATCAGATAATACTAAGTCTAAGATTTTACCACTTTTGTTAAATACTAAGTTATACTGTTTTAGATTATTAAGATTAATAAAATCAATCAGTGACTCCTCAAGCGACGTTATTCCAGGAACATTACCAATGTCATTAAAGTCTGGCCATGAGATTTTCCTTAAATTGAAATCGCTAATTATACAGATAGGAGAGTCCCAAGTTTCTAAAAATATGTTACAAGTATCTATGAAATTTTGAAGTGTAATTTTGGAAACGGGAGGTCTTATGTAAGTTGCGCATATTGCAATTTTATTTACAGCATTTGATTGTAAATCTAACTCTATCCAAATATCCTCTGACATATTTTCCTGTGAGAAAATGCGTTTCGAGTTGTATTTGGTAGAAACAGCAATCATAACTCCTCCCCCTTCCAGCTTATTGCTGTGTATTGTTGTTTCTCTATCCCGACGATAAACATTGTACTTGTCGTTAAATAATTCCGTATCTAAATATGCACTGTTAAGCCAAGTTTCAGTTATAACAATTACATCATAATTAGAACAGCAAACATTTCGATAAAACGAATGTGTTTTAGTTTTCATACCACCAACATTTTGATAATAAATATTTAGGGACGAGAATGTAAGAAAATTAAGATCATCTGTATCATACATTAATATAAGTGAGTAAAAAAATTACTATTATTACTATTGTAATATAACTACCTATTCTAAGTTATCCAAAGTGGCTTTATCCTTGACTACTATGTAGTTAGAAGTTTCATTTTTCCGCATGAAGATTTTGCCGTTCCGTACCCACAGGAACTGGTATGCCTTCTCCTTCTTCTTCAATCTAGCAGCTGCATGAAGATCTTTGTTTGAAGGCGATAGGTGTTCAATGACATATAAGGGATCGTTCGCTTTCCCCAAATTTAGATGAGAAGCGTTGAGTTTGTCTTTCTTCTTCCTCGCTTTGTTAAAATTGATGGTTGCAGCCAGAAAATCGTCACGTACTCGAGGACTCGAAAACTGTACTACTATGGAACGAGGATGTTTAGATGTAGGATCTAGTTTTGCTATTCTTGTGCAGTGGTGAATGTTCTGTGGCGTGATCGAAGGGCATTTGACAATCTCGCCCAGCTTGGACACAATAGAGAGAAGGTTTTCGGCCTTACTTTCTGGAACACACTGTATTTCCACGTTACTAGATCGTGCATGCTGCTCGAATTGATTCATACGTTTAGTTATATCACTCATAGATTTTGAAAATGATTTTATATAATTTACGTTAATTTAATTTTAATTCACTAAGCGTTTGTATCGGTATCGGTATGGGTATTGATGATAATTTTATAAGGGTATCGGTATCATATCGGCAAAAAGGCGTATCGATGCATCCCTAATTACAACCAAACAGTACGCAAAATAAGTTACTTTTCTGGATGATTTTTTACACCTTGTGTCCGAAAAACCCAAATATCTTAGGGAACCCTATTTTTTCCAAAATAAAATTTAGGCTATAAAATTTAGCCTATGTTACTCGTGGATAATGTAGCTTTCGAATGGTGAAAGAATTTTTAAAAACAGTCCAGTAGTTTTTGAGCCTATTCATTACAACCAAACAAACAAACAAAGTTTTCCTCTTTATAATATTAGTGTAGATTATTGAGCTTATATTGCTCAATAATGGAAAAGGTCAAAATATTTCCATTCCTAAAGAGAAACTTTTGTTGTTAAACTTAATCATATATATTTATCAAATCAATTTATATATTCTTTACCATTCAACACACAAACCACTGTTAAATACAACTTCCTCTACTTAAAAAAAATATTTAATATACTAAAAATATTAATTTTATAAATTTTGTAATTAATTAAAACAATGATACCTATCTTTTGGATAAAAGTAAAACTTACATTGCATATGCCAGCATCTCCATATAACGTTGTTGAGCCTAATTTTGTCCTTCCACCGAAGCTTTATACCTTTGAAACGATTCCATTTTGGTGATGTTAATTTTTGTCTGAGAAAGTAATAAAGCTATTATGTTTTATATGACGAACCATGATTAGTTTAAATATGTCACAAGAATAAAAATGCCTGAAGCACACATAGGACTGAATAAAGTTTGTGAGCTTGTGTTTTAAAACAAAACATTTTGATCTGAAATGAATGTGTGACTGGCATAATGAAAGAAAAAAATTTTGACACACAATTGAGTTGTATACTACACTGTCTCAGTTTGTGATTGCAGACAGTTAAATGCTTAGCAATTTATCAGTGTTGATATCATTAAGATATTGAACTCTGTTTAAATAATAAAAAGATAAGTATTTAGACTTATCTTATCAAGTTATATGTCTCTGCAATCAAAAAGGTACAAATATTAATGAATTTATTTATATTTTAAATACTTTGAAAAAGTACAGTAACTGAATTTAAAACAGCAAATTAGAATAATTTAAAGCTTAAGCTTTAAATTATTTGTAATAAGTAATAATCATTTTAGTAAGTAATAATAATTTTAAGCCTACTTCCCAATTGTAAGGCAAAATACATGTAGAAACATATTGCATAGATGACTCATATGCCATTCAGAAACATACAAAATGAAATTACCAAAACAACTTTTATAAATATATTTTGTGAGGCTTAAAAGATTTAGTCAAGTAAATATTACAATTATATTTACATACCATAAACATAATGAAGATAAGTAAATAATTGATAAAACATAATATATTGATAACCTTAGAGTTTCATTATTATTAAAGTATGACATAAGTCTATATTATATATAGATATGTATATTTCAATGCCCTTGAAATCCGATCTGCATTCAATAAAAAAAAGTTGGGTTGGATACTAAATCAGCTGATAACAATAACAAATCAAAGCGAACTAAGATTAAATATTAATATAATGAAATATTTACTGTTATCTTGTCTGTAAATGACCTATGTCTTTCAAGCTGGCAATGATGACCTCCTGTTATCTTAACATACTAAGCCAATGGAAACATTCTGTTTCCTCGTTTTTCATTAAAAATTTAATAAATCTGGAATATTATTAAATTAACAATAATACAATCTCTAATTTAGCAGAAAACGACACAACTTCTATGGCAATTAACATAATGATAAGTAAAACAATGAACTATTTAAAAATATATACCCCCAAAATGAGTTTGACATTCCTATTCCTAGAAATCCTAGAAAGCAATCAGTTTTAGACTGAATACTCACCTGTAAGCTAAAGTCATACATTTAAACAACTTTGTAAGGGATATCTCGATAGAAAGTTGTTGTTTACTCTCTTTTTTATCTAAAGGAGTGAATTGTTCTTTTATACCGGGTACTGTATACGTTGCCACAACAGAAACCTTCTGAAGGCTTTGTTCCTCGTCTGGAACTGGAACTGCTAAGTCATCGAAATCATCTTGTGCCTCTGCTTCAAAATGCGACACCATAAAATGCCCAGAGTGTATGGACTCTTTTCCTGTACGTGCTTGACGTTTTCCCACGTGCGTCATTTTTATAGGTACGTTAAAATCTAATTTTTAGATCAAATCAAAATAAAATAAAAGTAAAATAAAAAATCTATTTCATCAACTTTTGTACTTTTCCATATTTTTCACTATCACTTGCTCACATTGTTTTCTATCGATTTGATTGACGACACATGACACCATGACACTTGACATTTCGTGGTCCAAGTTACGGTCCATAATCACACAGAGTGCGTTTCATAATTTGATATCAGCGCTCGTGTGCGCTATTTGCACGCAAACAATCGGTCCGAAATTGCTCATGTGCGCATTTTGTATGCGGTGTGACGTAATTGATGACGTCACCGATTGATGCTGACAGTGCTAACATAAAAGAGGTAGTGCATTGCTCTTATTCTTCTGAGGTGCATTGTCTCCAGAACTGTCAATGTCAAAATCAACACGAGTTTTTTTTTATTTTAGTTTGTTTGAATTTATTTTTTCATTAGATTACTGAATTCTAATTTTTACGTCTCGTTATTAAATATTTAAATACCGTGGAAAAAGATGCAGTCCTGTAAAATTAGAATTAAAATCGGCATAGAAATACATTATATACAAGCATTTTAAGTTGTTAATTTGAAAGCGATTAGACAGAGAGATCCGACATCAACCGTGACGTCATTGTTGAGTACGGCCATATAAATTCCTTGCAAATTGGAGTTTTGCTAGAAAGAGATGAAGAAAAATCTTTAATACCCTAAGTTAATACCTTATATCTTGGTTGTTTTCATAGTACCTAATTCGAAAACCGATTTTTTCTTTCCGTTTATTGTATGAATGAGCTTCTATTAAAGCAAAAAAAAATTTTTTTATCATCTAGCCTATTAATAGAAAGTGCTCTATAAAGATACTGGAGGCACAATACGTCTCCCCTTCAATTTTTCTTTTCAGATTACATTAACTGTCAACTTGACAGACTCACAGATCGAAAGCTCGGTTCGAAGTTGATCTGAGTGCTTACGTCCGTGAGCAGTGCTAACGATTTGAGAAGTCGAATCATCGTGTGATCGTCATGCCAATCGCGTCAGTTTGCGCGCAGTGCCCGCGCCGCTCGGTGATTGAGCGTGAAATTTTAACTCTTCGTAACTCAATGCCGATGCTACGAGACAAAGAGTGGCAGTCAGTCTCTCATGAAGGTTAATAGCTTCTCTCATAGAAGTATCTTGTTTAGCAATATATGCAGTTACAAGTTTCAAAAGCTTGAAATATTTTTTTTATTATATAGAACTTTATATTTTCATATAAAATACTAAATTGAAAAATGAAGAAAATCAATGAAGAAAAAATTTCATCTCGGGTGGGATCTGAACCCGCGTCTCCAACATACCGTGTTGAGGCATTGACCATCTAGGCCACCTAGCCACAGAATGGATAATAGTACTACTACATAATCGAGCTCTTATCCACCCCGACAAAATTCGTATTTTCTCCTTTATTCTTTGTTAAGCCAAAGTGTCTTTATTCACTGTTAATAACTTCGTATCAACATCCAATATACAATATACAGATTTCTTGAAAATTGTTTAAGAACGAAGCAAACTTATTATTTTTTTATAGAACTATGCATTTCCTTTAAAAATGCAAAATAAGTTGAAAAATGAATATTTCAACCCGTATCTCCATGGTACGTCAACACGGTATGTTGGAGACGCGGGTTCAAATCCCGCCTGAGACGAAAATTTTTCGAGGTAAGTGATGAATTGATTCCTTTTTTTAAGCCATGCTTCCATTGCTTTCTTTCTTGTTTTTTGGTGAGTATATGGCAAGAAACGGAATCAGAGTCCTTTTTTTTCTTGACACAAATAGGTAGTACACGTTCTTTAAACAGCCCGGCCGGTCGAAAACTGAAGAGCCGGAGTGACGCCAGTGAGTGGGGAAATCTAGTTGGCATAAAACAATTTGGAGTGACGCCACGGTTTCACACTCAGAACAATCACTATTTACATCTATAGTCTGTTTTAAATTCAACAGAATTCTGACATTTCAGAAGTGTTACCAACATTGAAAAACTGTTCCTAAAAAGGGAGAGCATTTTAGCAAAATAAAAAATAAAAGTTTATGGAATTTAAAATTAAGACTTGAAAAATTACTGATAATTTTAAAATGGTAATTACATTGTTTAATATCATATTGTTGAAGTTACCATAATTATTTTTCTATTACTGGGATCCCTGTTCAATAATCCATAGGCTGCTAACCTTTTTTAGAAATACATTTTCGTTTGTAAAATTTTTTCTTCTTCTAATAAGAGCCAATATAAAAAAATGTCAAATTTTAAATTAAAAAACTATAAAAAACTATTTACGCCGCGTCATGCACCGCGGTCCGAGTTGCGCAAAGTGAAACAATTAATATTAGAGGGCATATAATATCACAGCTGAAAAATGGCAAGAATGCATAAACCAATATTATTAAAGAAGATGATAAAATGTGCCCTCTTAATGATCTACTGGAGAGTGTTCGTAATTATTTTATTATCCGAGTTGATGATGATGACAACAATGATAATATAAGTGATGATAATTAATAAATATTTTTGTTTCAGAAATATGTTGTTTTACTCTGTTTTTCTATTTAGCACTTCAAAATTTACATTCTAGCTAGTGTGCATTGAGTGCACAAAACAAACACTATTCACAATGTCATTACTTGATCTAATTCTGTTTCATATTTTTTGTTATTAAATATTTAAAAAATTCTAAGCAGAAAAGGTTATTGATATCTGATTTGTCTATGGACGACATCTGTCAGAATTCCGTCGAATTAAAAATCAGACTGTAGAGTGTAGACTGACGCGAAAAACTGATCGTCAATGTCCAGCTTTAGAAAGGACGACGCTCTTCGTCGGACGTTTAATGCTTTGACTCCATTATCGCCTATCGTCCCGAAGCTTCGTGCAATGACGCGATACACGCATATGGGACCACTCATAGTCGGCTATCGTCCCGAATATTCGGACTTCGTATGTGTTATCGGGCATATGGCGGTACATCAAAGGGTTTTAGTTTAATTATTCGCGTGGCGTGGTCACATTAGCGTTGTTCATTTCGGCGGTTACTTTCACTTGTTAAAGACGTGTGCGAATGACTCAGTAAATGAGATGAAATGGAGGATGGATAATAAATGCATAATATATTTATTAGCACACATGTAAAAGTAAAGAAATTCGTCGTCTATAATAAGCGTCTAGAAATTTCGGCCATCTTGGATTATTGCACGATTATTGGACGATAGTTCGTGCAAAATGACGAAGCCGCTAATGGGACCACAGTATATACGCGATAACTTTTTAGGTGTACAAAACGTCCGAAGCTTCGGCACGAATTATTGATTCAGGACGATAACCGATAATGCAGCCAAAGCATAAGAACGACAACGTAAGCTGTAGCTGTCAAATATCATTGTGATGTCAAAATAACTTAAAATTGTTAAATTTTGCTTTCGTTTTTTCTTCCTTCACTCGCCTAGTCCGATGGGACGGTTAGCCGACACGACCGGGACGAGATAAGGCGCAGGACCCACTATTTAACGTGCCTTCCGAAGCACGGAGGAGCTTGAAATGTTTCTTATTTTGGTCACCCATCCTAGGACTGACCACAGCCAACGTTGCTTAACCTTAGCAATTGTTCGCTGAGCGCACGCGCCAATGCGCCACCAAGCTCCTCAAAAAATTATTAACCAAATATCCATCTCATAAATAACCTATGCCATTGTCATTCATAATAATGCGTTCATTTTTTGTTACTATTTCCATTGTCCCCGTATTTAATAAATAACAAAACACAGACGGGTGATTATATATTTACGATAAAACAAAAGCTTGCAAATTAATACAAAAATGAGGCAAAAGCCGAATTAACGGACATGTCATCTGTCAAATAAACGTCAGGACGTTTTCCATCCACCTTGCAAATATACGTTATAATGACGTCCCAATACAGTCAGTCAAGGATGCAACGGACGTCATGAAATGACGTCGGGGGGCCCTGAAAAGTACCTTAATTTGTCACAGCGTATGGGACGTCATCTCGGGACGTCCTTACAAAGTCAAGCAATGACGTGACATGAATGAAAGGGCGTGACTTGTAAAATACAGTACACCAGGAAAAATAATATAAATAACATAATGATAATAATAATAATAATTCTTTATTTGCATGTAGGTACAATAGGTCTTATAATTATGTAAAAAAATGTAATGGTCCCTTACACACTGCCTAGTTGAGGCGTGCAAAGTAATTTAAAAATAAACTAAGTACATTTAAAAATTAATAAATATTTCAAATTTATATTTGAATTAAATTAATAAAAATAGTTAATATATGTCAATAGCCAATATTAGAAAATTATATAAAATGTCAAAGTTAAGTATTAATTACATAAACTATAAATAATTATTTAATTATATTATATTAAATATTTTATTTATTTATTACATAAATAATTAAATAAAATAACCATGGCGGGTGGCGTGGCGGTCATTTATAATTATAATACACGAAATGAAAAATATATAAAATAAATTAATAGTGTAGCGGCGAGTGGGGCGAGATTGAAAAGCGCACTCGAGTTAAGATCCTTCGAGCCTTATATATCTCAAAGTTGCACACAACGCCATCGCCCTCTTACTTACATCAGCGCCATCTCTGTTGTCACGTACGAACTAATAATATTATGTAATTATACACAATCTTATGTTTTAATGCCATAAAAAGTGTAAAATAAACTTTAATTTATAACATGATACATTTTTTATGAAAATATTAACGTTCGTCGTGCTTGTTTTAATTTATATCCACGACCAATGGATAGTGGTCAAGTACTTCAAGTAGTGGTACTAGAATGGTAGTCTGTACGACGTCTAATAATGACGTATAAACTGCTATCCTAGAATCTACGTACTGTTGACGTTATTTAGATGTCTAAATATGACGTAATATTATTGAACCATTGAACCTAAATTTACTTAAAAATGACGTCTATTATTAGTCATTGACGTCAGTCTGCTGCTTGGGAGACCACCGTCTATGTTTTGAAATTTCATAAATATGAGGACAATAGGAATACACTCAGGGACAAATTTAGAGGAACGCTAAAAATTCACTTTTAGTTTTGATAACGCTGTGTATTTCACCATACGAAACCATATTTAGTTTTACCAGATTTCTAGCCATTGGATTCGCTACAAATAACATTCCCCGCGGAAACCAGTTGTACGATTGTGATAAAAAGACCACCATTAAAAGTTACCGTTCTTCTCCAGGTGACAAATAGGCTTTTGTCATTATTCGTTATGGCCTTGGTCATGAATCCTGGATAACAATCAAACAAACGCATTAAAATTCAATCACACAATCGACGTGACCCCGAGTAAATCGGTCAATCGCCATTAAGTTACCCCGCTGCCAATGCATCTGCGAAATTGGTAGCAGAACGTTTCGTGTGGCCTGGGATTCGGAAAGACTGTCGGGAATGCCCATTCGTGCGTGCTTGTCTTTCGTGTCAAAGAGCCAAGGTACATCGTCATGTGACTGCTCCACTTGGTACCCTTAACTTACCTCGGTCACGCTTTAAGCAGATTCACATAGATATTGTGGGCCCATTGCCAATTTCACAAGGCTACCGGTATTGCCTTACGGCGATTGACCGATTTACTCGATGGCCGGAAGCAGTACCAGTAGAAAACGTTACTGCGGAAACTATCGCCAAAGCCCTACTGTCGACGTGGTTTGCTCGATTTGGTCGCACGCACATAACAACTGACGGTGTTCGCCAATTCGAGTCAACATTATTCCAGCAGTTGTCAAAAATTACTGGATTTGAACACAAACGCACAACAGCATACTATCCTGCGTGCAATGGCTTGGTGGAACCAAGGCCGTAGCTATGGGGGGGCATTGTGGGGCAATGCCCTACCTTGAAATCACAATGCCCTACCTTAAAAATACCAAAAACTGTGATGCCGAGAGGAATCCTTGTACCATAGATTGCAATATGGGCTATATTGCAATCTAATATAGTACGGGGAATCCCCTTTTAAACTAAAATAAACATAAACTAGAGATTGATTATGATTGTTTGTAGTTTGTACGGTGAAGTGTATGGTAAAAAGTGTTTTTGTCAAAAATCGATACAATTGTTATTTTTATTACTATATACTTCATACCGTCCGACCAAACTGAAGAACCCGGTTCAGAACCCCAGAAAGAGTATACTACTCGCTCGTCGTCGTGTGAAATTTACACAGTTTTATCGCCCTTGACGGGCTCTCGAGGGGGTGATGTAGGCTACTTTCGTACATATACTAAAGTTACAATAAATTATTAGGTACCTAAAAACTAACACTAATTATATACACACACTCTAAATTGTGTATGCTTTTGCGTTCGCACTGCCGAAAATCGTGTTGGAATCGGAACAAATCCTAAGATTTGTTGCAGATTGCGTGGATCGCCTCAAAACTTGTTGTCTGTCAACGTTTTTTATGAATTTGTCCACGAGTGCGTTCGCATTTTCGGCTGTTAAAGTCTCAATATATATCTTGCAACTTGTTGGGGTGTTGACAATGGAAACGCGTTCATAAACACTGACAGAAAAATGTTAAAAAAACATGTTTTTATGTAGGTTTCGTCAGTGTAAACGCACGGTTAATAAGGCTGTGTCTGACCTGAGTCCTAATCAGGGATGTTATGGAGCTCGGTAACCGTAACCGAAACTATCGGATATCCAAAATAAAATATATCCGTAACCTAACCGTATCCGTTTCACATGTTTCGGATAGTTTCGAATAAAAGCAGAGTTTAAATAAAACGACATGTTTCGACAGGTTTTGTTTCACCGCTCGCGCGCCACGTGAATCTTGCAGTTTGTTTGTTATTTCTAGTCATAAGTTCATAACATAACCTCTTTCATATTTTTTTTCACTATTTGTGTTTATATTTTACTTCAATCTAATATCCGCAACCGAAAATATCTGAAACTAACAGATAATTCGAAATAATTTTATCCGTAACCGTAACCGAAACCGATATAATTTTATTCCTATATCCGTATCCAGCCCCCGTAGCACGTCAACCAAAACACGATATGATAAAGCAATTTATCGCGGTGAACTGTCAAAAAACGACGAAACCCTATTGTATTTTGACAGTTCACCGCCTTAAACCGCTTTATCATATCGTGTTTTGGTGGACGTGCTAGGGAGGCAGATCCGAAATATCATATCCATAACATCCCAGCCTCCCTAGCACGATTCTTCTGAGTGTTCTAATCTCAGAAGAATAACTATGCTGTAGTGATTGTTCTGAGGTTCTAATTGAGGTTCTAATGTCACGATAACGATAGCGAGTGATGTAGCGCTTTGAGGGTCTCTGGACCCTTTGCTAGGTGGTACGGCCGCGGGTCCGAATAGCAATCATCTATTGGGACCCGGGTCCGAATAGCTACTCCGTATTAGTAATATTTGCGCATCTCGGACCACGGTGGTGACCGACCACCCGCCAAAATTGTTCATGACAGTTCTGAAAAAAACATTTGATAGTTTTCGGATGTTTCGGATTTACCTACCTATTATATTTTCAATCACAATTTAAAATTCTAAAATTTTATTCGGAATGACTACACTGAGAGAAAACTCCTCGCCTAAGTATAAACATTTAAAATTGAATAGAAATTCTCCAAAAGATATAAAAGACAAAATGAGAAAGGTATTTTCTTTCTTTTTGTACATCAACAAACGAAGCAATTTACCTTTTATTAGATGAGAATAATCAATTTAAACTTTTGCCTGTCCAAATTATACGGATATAACTATTACTACTTATTAAGTTAATTAGTTTTGGAATTTGTTTTTAACACAGTACTTTTTTCAGAACTACAAGGATAAAATACAACATTGTCGTGATATACTCAAGAACCGATTTCGAGGAGCAGATAAGGAATTAGACGTGAAAAGTACTCTAAAAGAGATGTATAAGGATATATTTGATTTTACGGATTTGCCTTTCAAGGATGAAGAAGAAATGATATTGTTTGATGAAATAAAAAATGAACTTCTGCAGGAAGAGTTTGAATGGTATGTTTGAATATATTGTATAATTTAGCCTGATTCACCTCAAATTTCATAAATTAGTCTCTTTGGTGAAACTTTCAGGTGGGTGGAAGAATATGATAAGGCACAAATAGATATTGATTGGTCATCGCTTGAACAAGAAGATAATGTTATATGTCCTGTGTGTCAAAGGAACAATTTAATACTAAAAAATTATTTATTAACCTGTAAAAATTGCAGAATCTCTATTGTAACCCAAAACAATATATCTGATATTAGGCAAACAATATTACTTGCTATTGAGAAACATAGCAATGTTTGTGATAATGAACCTGAGTTTGCACTTGTTCAAGAATTGGATGAAAGTCATATTTATCTAATTTGCAGTGTGTGTTCAGAAATGCAAATTGTTGTGTAGTTTGAAGGTTTGACATATATCAAACAATTCGGCAAAATTTGTTATTAGTTTTTTTGTTGATTATTAGTAAAGATTCACAGAAAAAAAAATGGTCAATTTATTGGTATGAGAATAATTAAACAGATCATTTTTATGAAATCATTGTATGAATTAATAGGATCTCAGAAAGCATTATCTAAAAAAAGCAAATAAAAACAATATAGTGCTATTGTAACAAGATTGAGTATGTTATTGAAATTGGAGGCCCAACCCCTTTTTTTAGTATTTCTAAAAATGTGAAAGATTTGAAGAAGAAAGATTTGTCGGTGTGATACTTATTACCTCTGAATGTTCTGGAACAGAGTGCTGTAAAATAATATGGTAGTGTTATTTATTGTATTTTATAATATTTATTTATTGTATAATATTTGCAAGATAGTCTAGGTTGAAATCTACCTATGACTGTGTTCTCTCAGGGAAAATCTTGATGTGCATCTAGGTTTATATTGTTATTGATTATAAAAAGGAAATAAATATTGGTTTGTGAAAAAAATCAATTGAATGTGTCAGTGTGTTAAACTGTTAAAGAATATGTAAATTCATATTGTAAAATGAATAACTCCAAACTGTGTGTAGATGTAAGTAAACTGTGATTATACAAACATTATATTTCATTTAAAATGAATCAAAATCCTGATGTCTTGCATTTCAGAGTAAGGTGTGGCCTACGGATTTTATTGAAAATCAATTCAGTTGCTATGAAGATATGGACTAATAGTAATATGTACAGTGCTAGGACAATGTGATTGTTCATCTAACTGCCTGACTTATTGATATAAGCTGCCAAATTTTGATGCTGATGTAGAAAAGAAATAGTACATTACTGCAGAGGCCGGGTAGTTAGGGATTGCCGGACGAGTATGCTTTCAAGGACAAGCGGCAGCGAGGCCTTGGCGATAATTACGAGTCCGGCAATCCCATTCCCGCCGAGGTATGTATAGTGCTTTTCTCAATAATTGTGAGGAAATAATGAAAGACGTAATACTGGAAGCAAATGAGTATCATATGAATTAAAGAACAAATAAAGCAATTTATTAATGTTAAACATAATGTTTGATATATTTTACACAAATACATATGTGGGCATTTCTCTGTAAACTGGGCAACTAGTTCTAAGAAAGCTGTCTAGGTAACTTTTTTCCTTATATATCAAATAAATCTTATTTAGGAAATGTATATCGATGTAGTTAATAATAAACAGCAAATAAACCAAAAATATTTGCATTACTTAGGAAAATATTTAGCATTTTCTGAATAATCGATACAGGGGACTGTTGCCTATATCAGGTGACTGTGTGTATAGAATTAAAAATATGATTTCAGAAGCCAAATTAAACTTTTTTATTTTGTTTTTGTTAAGTTTCAATAAAACACTGTTTCAATCACACCACATATAATTGAGCTCAGGAGCATAACATAAAGTGACACAACAAAAAGTAGGAACTACCCTCACTTAACTATACTTATTATCACAATAAGAATTAGTAAGCAAAGTACCTACATTAATATACAACATACCTTTCCCCTAAGTATGAATACAAATACAAACTTAGGTTTAAACTAACTCGTTACTTATATTGCATTAACATTCAAATCTACTCATTAACAACTTACAACTAATGATTAAAACAGCTTTCCTTAATTATGTATAATTTTATTTTTAGTTAGATTTAACTTTTTATAATCACTCTAAGAAATGTACATCGTCAGGCCTTGAATATGGCAAGCGACTATGTACATTACTTTTATTTTTTACTTTACCACCCGAGAAACTAGGATCATGATCTACTGGTATTCCTAACATCTCAGCCCACTTGTCTGGACTCGGTATAGTTATTATTTCTTCTTGATCCAGTTCTGAAGAACCATCTTCCATCATTTCTGTATGTTCTCTATCAATGCTTACTCCCTCATTCTCTCCCTCTACCCTTTCATCTTCTCTGTTTTCCTGCTCTTCCTGTGCCTTATGCTGTTGAATTAGTTGATCTATGTGCCTATTTATAACTGTACCATCTGCAGTAGCTACCCGGTAGCTGACCGGACCCTCTCTATTCACAACTGTACCTGGCAACCAACGTGGACCGCTACCAAAGTTTCTATACATAACATTTTGACCTACATTTGACTGTCTGTGCCTCTTCTCGTTATTCCTTATAACTTGTTGCTCTGTCTTATGACGCTGCAAGTTATCAGGATGGATAGCGTCCAGCAGGGTCCTTAAGCATCTATTCATTAACAGCTCTGCTGGACTCTTATTAGTGGATGAACATGGTGTAGTCCGCAAACCTAACAACATATTTGGAATTTTAATATCCCACGAAACTCCGTTCATTTTGCGTAGCTTGTTTTTTACCGTCTGAACCATTCGCTCGGCTAACCCATTAGTTGACGGATGATATGGCGTAGTAGTAACATGTCGTATTTTATTTGCCTCTAAGAATTGTTTCATTTCTACTGAAACAAATGGTGTTCCGTTGTCTGAAACGACTGTTTCACACAAACCGTGAGTTGCGAAAATCGTCCGGAGGCACCGAATAATCGTGCTCGACGTCATATTGCCAACAATGAACACCTCAGGCCATCGAGAATGAGCGTCCACGATGATTAAAAATATCTTGCCCTGAAATGGACCTGCGAAATCGACATTGATCCGCGACCATGGTTTGCTTGGAACAAGCCATTCAAACGTTGTTTTTGGAGGCATGTTCCTATTCTCTAAACATTTGTTACAGTTTTGAATCAGAGCTGTAATATCGTTATTGAGCTGTGGCCACCAAACGTAACTCCTTGCAAATGCTTTAGTTTGCACGATGCCACTGTGAGCCTTGTGCAAGCAGCACAATACATGCTCACGTAGAGCTGGTGGCACCACCACCCGATTGCCTAACAAAACGCAGTCTTCGTGCACAGACAGCTCATGACGATGTAGCCAGTAAGGACGTAACTCTGCATCAAACATCCTTGTGCAAGCAGCACAATACATGCTCACGTAGAGCTGGTGGCACCACCACCCGATTGCCTAACAAAACGCAGTCTTCGTGCACAGACAGCTCATGACGATGTAGCCAGTAAGGACGTCACTCTGCATCAAACATTCTGTCCGGCCAACCCCCTAGAATATAGTGAACTACTTTCGACAAAACCTTATCACGTTTTGTCTGTGCTATAATTTGGCTAACATCAACTGGAAAATCATTGGGGGTCTCTGCCATGAGTAGCACGTCATATAACTGCGCCTCCGACTCTATGGGAACAGCTTGCGGTAATCGACTTAGTCCGTCAGCGTGGCCGATCTGTGTGCCGGGCTTGTAAACAATGTTATAAGAGTGTGAAGTGAGTACTAATGCAATTCTTGTAAGGCGAGGTGATAATACAGTAGGAATGGGTTTAATGGATTGAATATACCTAACAAGGGCTTCTGATCGGTCACTATAGTAAAACTATTCCCCATTAAGTAGCTGTGAAACTTAGTCAAACCGAACATAATTGCCGTCGCTTCCTTGTCTAATTGTGAATACCGCCGCTCGTGCGGATGAAGGGTTCTAGAACCCATCGCCACGGGACGTTCTTGTCCGTCGGACTCCACGTGCGACAAAACTGCCCCAACTCCATACTCAGAGCTATCGCAAGTCAGTACTAGAGGTTTACTCAAGTCGAAATGAACTAAAGTTAGATCACACGATAGTAAGCGTTTAGCTGTGTCAAAACTCTTTTGTTCTACTTCCGTCCATTGCCAATCTCTTGACCTATCGAGCAGTCTATGGAGCGGCTCGAGAACTGTAGCCTTATGACGAATAAACCTCTCGTAAAAGTTGTATAATCCTAAGAACGCCTGCAACTGCTGGATATCTTTTGGTTCTGGAGCGTTCAAAATAGCCTGAACTTTACTAGGTGCCGGATGTATTCCGTTAGCATCGATAACAAAACCTAAAAATTCGACTCTTTCCTTAGCGAAATTACACTTATCCCGGTTGAGACGTAGGCCTGCTTTTTCTATGCGCTCGAGTACGGCGTGCAGGCGCTGCTCCATCTGTTGTAGACTGACGATAACGTCATCAATCAGAACTGCTACGCCCGGTACTCCTGCCAGCAGTGCCGTCATCAGACGCTGAAATATCCCCGGACACGCCTTTACACCGAACGCTAGTCTATGTACAGTGTACAGACCCTTGCAGGTATTTAGAGTTAGGAGCCGAGCCGTATCGTCATTAACGACCACTTGTGTATAGGCCCGGTCAAGATCGAGCGTCGTGTAGAATCTGCCTCCTGAAACACACGCAAAAACTTCGCTGGCTGTAGGCATCGGGTAGGTATCCGATTCAGTAGCCTGATTGACCGTACTACGGTAGTCTCCGCAAAGTCTTATATCCCCATTCTTTTTGACTATAGGAACCACCGGAGTTGCCCACTCTGAAAATGATGTAGGGCGCAATACCCCCCCGCCCGACCAAACGGTCAATTTCTTTTTCTACTCTGCTATCTTTAATAGCATACGGAACTGGTCGCGCTTTTAAAAATTTCGATACTGCATTCGGTTTTAAGAGAATAGTAACAGGGTCTCCGCAGTACGTTCCAAGTCCATCCCTAAAACCCTCACTATGCCTAGTTAACATATGATGTATTACCGTCATGTCAATTTCAGAAATCGAATTTACATTAATAGATATATTTAACGGTGCGAACCAGTTACGACCTATGAGATTAGGGCCTGGGCCCTTAGCCACAATAAGATTCAGGTTACACTTAATGTTTTCAAATTGGACATGCACAGTTGCTTGACCCAACACCACTACTTGCTGATCGTTCCACGTGCACAGCCAGTTCGGCAGCGGTCGTAGGGCCTGGCGCGCGCGCAGCCGCGCCCACGTGTGCTGGTTCACAAGTGAGAAGGCCGCGCCCGAGTCCGAGTCCATTGACACAGGCACTCCCTCTAGAAGCACCTCCAACTCGTACGCCGGCACCCGCCCTCGAGTGCTATCCACATTATAAATTCCATTCAGTCTTGGGTCAGCTTCATGTTCAGTATAGTTAACCTGTTTAGTATTGTCTTTTTTCTTTGCTGAACAAATTTTTTCTATGTGCCCCCGTTTCTTGCAGTACCGACAAACTGCGTTGGTGAAACGGCACTCGCCTCCGTGTCGATCGCCGCAACGAAAACATAGTCTGAAGTTAGTTTTTGATTTAACGGCATTCACTTCCATCGGCTCAGGGCCGGGCGGTGAGCCCACCGTACTACTCGCCACGGCGGCGCCCGCAGCTAAAGTCAGTGCTCCCAGGGCGGCGCTCTGTATCATGCGAGCATCCCTCCCCGCACTTTCCGATGATAACATGGCATCCACTACGTCGGCATAGCTCAAATTATCTTTTTTCAACAATTCAAACTGTAACTTTTGATCTTTCATACCACACACAAGTCTGTCACGAAGCATACGCTCTAGGTCGTTAAAGTTACAGCCCGCACTAATTTTTCGTAATTGTGCTATGTATTCAGACCCAGATTCGTCGTGACCTTGATCTCGTTTGTAAAATTTGTATGACGTAAAATTTGTAAGAACAAATATTATTTCAATGTCACATCATGAATGTCACATCACTAGATTTTCTAGGGGTTATCAACGCAAGTAAAATTTCAAACACTTCGGTGCCGCAAATTGTATAAAAGTTTGCCCTTTTGACGGCGTCGTCGGTAACGCCATTAGCTTCAAAGCAATAATTCAACCGATCAACATAACTGTCCCAATTGTCCGTTTTCACATTAAACTCATGAAATTTCACTGGTTTTCGATCCATTTTAAGCACTTTTAACTCGTCGCCACTGTTAAGTTTCAATAAAACACTGTTTCAATCACACCACATATAATTGAGCTCAGGAGCATAACATAAAGTGACACAACAAAAAGTAGGAACTACCCTCACTTAACTATACTTATTATCACAATAAGAATTAGTAAGCAAAGTACCTACATTAATATACAACAGTTTTTTTTACTATATTGTTTTTTTTTGGTGGTAGATGTGAAAGAGTATAGACGTGTTTCTAAACTTTGTATTTTAAATAATTTTTTAAAAGTTAATTTAAACATTGTACTTGTGACTTCCATTAGTAATTAATAAGACCTACTTACAGTACAAATAATTTATGCAATAATATTAATTCATCTGCACTATACCTGCCAGCACTTCACTTGCAATACTGCATTGGATTCATTCATTGAAAAGCACGCTTTTTTGGATCACTATGTCGCAACTGGCTAATATTTTACCGGCACAACAAAATCTTGAGGAGAAAGTGAACCAGAAAATGTTGGAGCTCCAAAAGCAACTCCAGACTGCAGGTACACCAAAAGACACCGTTGCTAGGGTGGCTGAAGAGTTCAGAACATTCAGAGAGCTTGTCTTTGCCATGTTGGGCCTGCTCCGTAATCAAATTGCAGAGTTTAACAAACATCTTGATGTTATTGAAACTAGACACCGAAGAAAAGCATTGATTTTTTGGGAGTGGTTGAAGAAAATAAGGAGGACTGCTGTAAGTCAATCTTGAGGTATTTAAGGGTTGTCTTTGAAAGGGATGCGCACACAAAACCTGCCTTCTGCTGTGTGTGATGTGTTTTTAATGAAATGTTCTTCACAGGTCTTTTCTTCGTCACTGCGTATATCAGTTACTCTAGGTATCTCCTCGAGCTCCCAGAATTTTTTAAGCTGTGCATCTAATGTGTGTGTGAAATTACAAAGAACTAGAGAAGTATTGTATGTTTTAGTATAAAGAGGTCCCGAGACGATCCATCCTAATTTTGGTGTTGTGTAAAACTTTTAAGCGTATATTTCCTTCAACGAGGAGGTCCCAGAAATAGTCTGCACCTATCAGGAGGTCGATCGGCTGTGACTCGAAATACCTAGTGTTAGCCAACTGAATGTGATTTAGAATTTGAAGATTGTTGATTGATTGTTTGAAGGTTGTCTTTTTTCTTAAGGTATTTAAGGTGTTCTTTCTCTCTTAGTTCTTTCTTTTTCTATGAATCGTTTTTAATACGCTGATATCGTTTTCGCTCTGCTTCTCTTTTTCTTTGTAAAATCTCTTTAGATAATTTTCTTTTCCTTGGCGCCATACTCAAATTACACGTGTTGGTTAAGGAAATAAACTATTTTCTAACTATTTTCATTTTCAGTTTGGCTGGGCTCTTTCACTCTTAACCTCATGATTGGGCCATTGTGCGTCCTAATCTACGTCTGCCTCCATCCTACTCCATCCATCCCTGGTCCCTCCAGAACGCCAGCAGCCTCTGTGGGCTACTACATGCTTTTAGCATAGATGCTGGGGAGTGGAGAAGTTTCGCACGTTGATCGGCCACGCTTGTGCATTCCAAAAGGGCGTGCTGTGGCGTTTCTTCTGCCTCCATGCAGCCTCTGCATAGAGGGCTGTCTGTCACCCCTATTGTGAATAGGTGTTTGTTTAGCAGACAGTGTCCGGTTATAGTAGCTATAACTTTTCGGATTTTGTCTCTCTTTAGTCTGATGAGGGATCGGGCAAGCTTCTTGGATGGTACCGGGGTTGCATCTTTTGTCTGTTTGTATCCCTAATTGGCTCTCCACTCTGTTAGATGATGTTCCTCGGTCTTCTCACGCAGCCAGGTTTTTTTTTGTCTTGGTCTGTAGAATGGGTAGTAGGGGTTCTGGTTCGTACACTTTCGTGTTTGAACCCTTCTTAATCAGTTCATCTGCTGCGTCATTGCCAAGTGAGTCGCTGTGTCCTTTTATCCATTGCAGAGTTACCCGGTTTGTATCTGCTATGGCTTGGAGCATGTTATGACATTCCAGTATAAGGACAGAGCTAATAGTATTGTTTTGGAGGGCCTGCAGGTCAGACGCCCTGTCTGTGATAATCTTTATGTTAAGATTAGTAACACCTCTAGCTGCAATCGCCTATGCCGCCCTGGTGATGCCAATGCATTCTGCTTGGAAGATGGTGTTCCAAGCAGAAGATGGTGTTGAAATTACACGTGTACCTAAAACAATGTCATAAATAATAGAAAAACAGTCCCCTGGAAATGGAAACAGTCCCCTGCCCTGTTGTGGGACAGGGTACTGTTTGCCAGTGCCATTCTTCTAATGTAAGTTATGAAAATAAAGTGCCCAATTTATATTATTCAGTTCATTATTGATTGACAGATAATCACCAGAAAGAAATTTGTAAACATATATTGAGGCTGACTTTAGTGTCGTAAAGTTGTTAATATTGATAGAGATTTCTATAGATTTGTGATGTGCATCTTCAGGAGTCAAGGGCTGAGAACTGCTGATGACATGGCAATCAACGTTACTCATCACCAAATCAAGGATTCTATTATTAGTGTTTTGAATACCGTTATATTGCTGGAGTCCAGTCAATGCAAGAAAATCCCTCAGGACGCCTACTGAAAAATCGCCACCATCTTGCAATAATTTACTGGAATTTTGGCAGTCTTTCCATATTGCATTGCTTATATTAAAGTCGCCTATCATCAAAAAATAGTCATCGGGACGCTCATTCAAAATGTCACTGGTCGCGGCGAAAAAGCTATCAAGCGCGTCATGTTGACCGGGTCCGTGCGGTATGTATACGCACGCCACGTTTAAGTATTTGCTATTTTTTTCATTGAGAGGGATAGAAAGCCACAGGCAGTCTGAAGAGGCGCGCGGCGGGAGCGGCCAGTCGCGGCGCAGCGGTCGTAAGTCAGTGCGCACTGCGACCATCACACTACCGCCACGGCACGCGCCGCTCTCCGCCTGCGAGCGGTCGCATCTGAACACCGCGTACCTGCCGTCAAAATACTCTCTATCGTAAAAGTCGGATGTTAGCCAACTTTCCGTTATAAATATGAGATCGTAGTCAGTCGCAGACATCTGTGACAAAAAATCGTGTGATTTGGTTCGTAAGCCCCTAACGTTTTGGTAATAACAATAAACGTTTTTTGTTATCGGTTTCATCGCGAAATTGTTGAAATGTATGTAATATGTAAGATTCGATACAAAGAGAAAGTACAAGTTGCAATAGGTGTAATATTATTGAATTAGTTTCATATGAAGTTCGCGTTTGGGAGTACCACGTAAACAAAATTGAATTCGCCATCACATCACTGGACCCAAAATTAAATAATGACATTACATTTATAACAATATTTTGTTTGACATTCAAATAGATTAAAAATAAATAAGAAACTAATAGTGTATTATTAAAATTGGATAAATGATATAACTTTATACGTAAAAGAAAGAATAGTCATTTTAACTGGGAGAGGTCGTGTTCAGTGTTTATATTGATAACTTTAGATTTATCATTTTTACGCATAAGTATTTTACAGTCCCTGATCCACAAATATGAGTAGCTCAGATCAGATTTAAGTTGTCTGGCACGTTTTAGCAACAGTTTGTTTCGGGGAGTGAGGTGATCGGACACATAAATGTTTTGCTGGGGACCCGAAAGATTAATGTCGGTAGTAGTGAGACCGCGTCGCGCGCGCACCGCTGCCAAGAGTGTGTCTTTGGCGATACGACGAGTGAATTTCACAATAATGGCAGCAGGTCGTGGAGGGTCCGACGTATCACCCACTTCGAAGCGCCGCACGCGCACGATGCTGTCAATCTCACGCTCGTCCGGTGCGCAGCCAACCTTGTTACCGATGGTCTGTAACAACGTTCGGAGATTCTCACCGGCAGTGCTGGGTATACCAGATATTTCGACATTATTTATACGCGACAATTGGTCACGCTTGTGGTTTTCATTTTCCAGCATAATAATTTTTTCCTTCGCTGCATCCAGATCCGACCGCAATTTACGCAATGCTGACGCTTTCTTTTCTACCTCAAGCAGTCTGTCTTCTATTGCGCTAAATCGAGACTCCATTTCACAAAATTTTTTATTTAGTTCCAATATTGCAGTGGTCGCACTTTGAATATTAGTGTTCATGGTAGAAAAATCATTTCTAAAAGCCCTCAATTCCCTGAGAACATCAATCATGCCAGGCTCAGCAGTAACTGAGGCGTTGGTTGAAACACCCTCAAACTCAGCAGCTAGGTTCGCGTCGCGTCGCAGGACATATCCGCATCCGCTGGTGGTTCAAACTGCTTGCGAGTTGGTGTCTCGTCACCTCTGGCTCGTCTCGATGTTATGTTACAAGTAGGACACAACCAACTGTGTTTAAGGGCCAAATATGTCTGCTGCTGCATATTTAAACACTTATAGTGGTAGGGCCCCTTACAACCAGCACATACCAAAAGCTCATTGCGGCTAATCTTAATATTACACCCCAGGCAATCCATTATATATATAAAAGAAGTACGTTATATATATATATAGATATATATATATATATTATAGGTATATTCGAAAGGAGTTTGGGCGCTTGCCTTCTAAGTACTATTGGCAATACGGAGTCTCTGCGATGCTTACTCTTTGCCCAGTGGCGTCTTTCGCGGCACGACGACGCGCAAAAATGAGATGCACGCAAGTATCGCACTAGCGCTGTACATAAACAATAGACAGGGCGGACGGAAATCACTTGTAGGAACACTTGCTCACAAAATCCGAGACGGTGGTCTCACAATAATGTGTAATCACTTGGCATAAACAAAACTGCTAAACGCTTAATAAATTGCACTGAATATTGGCAGAAATATCTTATGGGGTTGTTATATTAACTTATTTAACAACTTAAAGGTGTAAAAGGCACAAATTAACACTTAAAAAAATATTTTACTTGGAGCTCACAACAACAAAGAGTAAACGGTTTACCGATTTGGCAAAGACTGAAAATTGATTGATAGGTAGCACAAAATGTAATCGACTCACTATTTTGCTGTACAGAAGGATAATCTATCTATAATAACAATATAAAGTTTTCATGGTATCAAGCTAATATGTAATGAGAAAAGAAATAATCCTTACCAGTGGACTGTCGGCTGTCACGTTACGACAAGAGTTCCATGGAGGGATGCTCGAGCAGTAGGTACTAAATAAAATAGCGGACAGGTGCTAATGGCGGCAAAAGAGCAAAATTTAGATCTTTTGCGTTTCGATACACAGCAAAGCAACAAGAACAATATTTAGACATCGTGGCGGGTAATTTTAATAGCAGCCAGGGGAACTGTTCACAAAATGCGGAGACAATCTTTAATCTCACTTTTTTAGTAAAATAAAAAAGTATAAAATAAAATATGTGGATCACATTAACAATAATATAATATAGTTTTAATACTCAAACAATTGATCGATTCTCATAGTTATTGGCATAATTAACGTGATCTGAAGTGACGATGTTGCTTTGGTGACACACCAGGGGACTGTTTTTTAAGATGTATAAAGATGTTTTTAGTATAATAAATTCTGTTAAAATGCACTTTGTTCTCTGAGCAAAGGTAGATTAGGTTAATATCTTTTAAATTTATCAACGAAATGTGTAATAATCTATACTTTGTTACATTATATTGACCTGAGACAATGAGTTGCCCAGTTTACAAAGAAACACATTTTACGCGTATATGCAGCGCAGTCATATTTTAGGCAAAAAATGTAATATTGTAGGTTATGGCTTTTTCTCTCGCAACGAAATTTAGCATATACAGGATAAATTTTGAGGTACTGGCAACCTCGCAGGATTAGATAGTAAGCAATAAGCATCATTAACTACAATGTTTGTTCTACGACTTATCATAATTCGTTAGATTTTACTTTCATACAAAAATATTCATTTAATATACCTCTAGATTGTTTATAACTCTACGCGCACAGCGCGCGAGCGTAGCGTTGTCTTCCATCGTCGTTTATAAATGAAACATAGAGTTATCAATGTCACGACAGTGCAATAAAAAGTTGAAAATTGATTTTTGTTAAATGTATTGAGTTATCTTAAAACTCGTAAAACAAACATTGTAGTTAATGACGTTAGCTATGTAATCCTGCGAGGTTGCCGGTACTTCAAAATTTACCCTGTATATGTGTGATCGTGTGATCTTATACCTACCAACATTTTAATAAAATTATTGTCATATTCATATATGTATGCTGGAAGAGTGCATTTTTTTCTAACGCTCTAAGATTTTTTATGATGTCGCTGTATGACAAGTTACATAATTTAAGTTAAGCCGCCTATCTATATCAGCAAACAGATTTTCGCTATGTCGTTTGGTTTTGGAGATCTGTGTGGCCCGGCTGGGGTAACATTACCCCAGCCGGGCCACACAGCCCCCTTAAAAGCGAGCGTGATGAAAACTCAAACTTGTCCGACAAACTTCGACAAACTGCCGCCTATCTATATCAGCAAACAAATTTTCACTAGGTCGTTTCGTTTTCGAAATCTGTGTGGCCCGGCTGGGGTAACGTATCCCCAGCCGGGCCACACAGATCTCTGAAACGCGCAAGCGACAAACTCTGAAACTTTCCGACAAACTGACAAACTAGACATTATAGCGAAGCGACATACTCAAACAATCTATTTTTCACAGTTTTTTTTGTAACCCGGCTGGGGTCAGCCACACTGGAAGTGTCTCTCGCGCAAAGTATTCAGTTTAGAAAAAAATACATTAGAAACCTCAATATCATTTTGAAGACCTATCCATAGATACTCCATACGTATGGGTTAGTTAAAAATGTTTTTTTTAGTTTCAGTTCTAAGTATGGGGAACCCCCAAAAGTTATTGCTTTTTTTCTATTTTTGTGTGAAAATCTTAATACGGTTTACAGAATACATCTACTTACCAAGTTTGAACAGTATAGTCCTTATAGTTTCGGAAAAGACAAAGACAGACATGACGAATCTATAAGGGTTCCGTTTTTTCCCATTTGGCTACGGAACCCTAAAAAGGAACTTTCTACAATATATACCTACATACACTTAAATTTTCATGTTGCATTTTAAATTATGAAAATTTGCAGGATTAAAACACTTTTTTTACCTATTTATTTCTGACGTTTTGGCCAGATTTTTACAAGCTTTTATTTACCTTGCCATGTAGTAACTCATTTTTTCAAATCTTGCTCACCAATTTTAAACAATTTCTTGATATTCGATTGACTTGAAATTTTGTATATGCGTTTGATTCACGTGACAATACATTATAATGTTCAGCATGACATGATGGTGCACCCAGGATCGACTCCCAACGAAGGAATTCCTCAATAGTTAACAGTATGGACTTGAAATTTTACACGTGGCTACAGTGCTAATGGCAATGCAGTATTATGATTGAAATGACCTGATGGTACACCCAGGATTGGCTCCCAACGAAAGAACTCCTCAATAGTTAACAGTACGGACTTGAATTTTTTTTACACGTGGCTACAGTTCTAATGGCAATGCAGTATTATAATCGAAATGACCTGATGGTACACCCAGGATCGACTCTCAATGACGTAACTCCTCAATAGTTAACAATACGGACTTGAAATCTGTATTTTAGATCAGGTTGCATTGGGATATAAGGGTTCTAAATCAACATCTTTTAGTAACCAAGCCAACCTTACCTGCTCGTGGTGTATCCTGCCGAATAACAAAAGTCTGAAGACAGACTAAAAAGTAAAAAATAAATTAAAAGTATTTTTTTTTTAAAACAAACTTTTATTTAAATGCCCTAAAAAGAATAAAATAAATTTTTCGTTTAAAACTTTTACTATCAACTTATAATTTTATTACACAATAAGTATACCTATCTGTTAAAAAAGCTTGTCGCGAGTTTTACCTCAGCACCTAGATAAACAAGTAAACTAAATACTTACGAGTAGGTCCTTAAATCTCGCGACAAGCTTTCTTATCAGATATATTGTGTGATAACATAAGTTGATAGTAAAAGTTTTAAACGAAAAATTTATTTTATTCTTTTTAGGGCATTTAAATAAGTTTGTTTTTTTGAAAAAGTTTTTTTTCTCAAACATGCTCGGAAATGTAGGCATTATTGTACTAAAAAGAAGACACGAAGTTTGTAATTCTTGGCTCATGCATTACTTTCCCGGCCTAGGCCAAGAAAGTAAGTATGAAAATTCATTTTTGGCCGCTGCTCCAATGTTTTTTAATTTATCTATAACTTGAATTATGTAACTTGTCATACAGCCAATTGCTACCACATTATAAAAATGCACTCTTCGAGCATATACAACGTGTCTTATATCTCCCCATAAAAATTATAATAGGTATATAATTTTATTTAAACTATCAAAAGTGCCAACCTAAAACTGTTCTAAAACTGAATTTTCAAAAATTTTACAATTAAATTCGATTGATATGACAAGTTATTAAAGTTGACACATTCTTTTCGGTTAAATAAATATTGTAATTTTTATGGTGAGTTATTAGGAGACACGTTGTAAGCATTTTGAATATGCCAACAATTTTATTAAAATGTTGGTATGAAATCACACGAAAATATGCTTAATATTCGTTGCGAGAGGAAAAGTCTTAATCAGCGGTATTACATTTTTTGCGTAAAATATGATTGGGCTGTATGGGCTTTGTTTCCTTTGCACTAATTGAAAATTAAAAAGTATTATTAAATGCTAGGCTATTATAATTAATTAATTAATTGCTTGATTTTTTTTTTGTTTTACTCATATTATACTCATTTGTTTCCAATTCAATTCAAAATCTTTTATGCATACCATAATGTGTAAAATAGGTGGTTCACAAATAATAAGATCATTATGGACCCGTTGGGCACGCAATCGTTTAACAAGAGAGGAAGCTTATTATTATTAGGCACCTACTATTGTCTTATTTACAGCTCATAAAGCTAAATTATACGAAGATCACGGCAATTATAAATATTTGAATAAATAGACAACATTAAACAATAATTATTTTAATGAAAGGTTTTTATTTATATGGTATTATTATTACACTGAATTTCATAATTAATTCCAGTATTACGTCTTTCATTATTTCCTCGCAATAGGCTAGTTGACCCTTTTTTAAAGTAGGGCTTAAAATGTTCATAATTATTGTATTAGACCATAGCACATGAATATTATTTTTTTCGATGGCTAAAAAGTGCAAAAAATCTATTTTAAATTAAGATTTTAAATGTTGGACCGAAAACACGGTCAGTCATGATAGTCTGTTCATTATCTGTGGCAATGACGTCAGTCTTATAGTAAACAAAGCACGGGGGCGAAATAACTTCACAAAAACAATGCTTTCTATTAAATATCACAAAATATAGTAAAACTGTATATGGAACGGGACAATAGAACAGGAATATAATAACCTCTTCAAAGACTCCAGGAAATCTGTGGATTAGACGTACCCAGTTATATAGACATGCGAAATATTTGGTTAACACTCGCTTAAAGAAATCCTGTAACTATCTACTGAAACTCGAATGTATTTTTGCGAAAATCACATTAATGTAAGTACTATAACTTAATAACTCAATCTGTGTAGGTACTTCAGTTTCAACTTAAACAAAATAGACGTTTTTAGGTTGTATGTAAAATCAAATCTGTATGTAAATTAATTAAATTTTTATCTTTCAGTTAGAATGAAAACTGACTGCAGCCGACCAACCAAATTTTAACTTGACCAGAAAACTGAGAGAAAACTTGACCATTCACGCCTTTTTGATTTAATCTAAGTTATACACTGACACTAGATGATGTTTCAAAGAAAAGAATATGTACTTATGTCCAATTGAATAATTATGTAATTGAATATTAATACAAAGTATGTAATACAAACAAAAATATCAAAGTTTCATAATGAATATATTTATCTAAACAACTTTTACTTGAATTTACTGAGTACCTAATTAAAATTTGTTGCTTTCAGTGGTTACTTAATGAGAACTATTGTGTACTAACCGGTTCTCCTCTTGACAACGAGATTGATAAGGCAGTAAAAGTTGTGCAACATAATACAAAGCAGTGCATGCTCAGCCACAACATCAAAATGTGACCCGTCAACTAGAACAACATTATGTCAACAAAATAACTCAAGTATTCATATACGCACCATAGAAGTAAATAGGTCCAGTTTGGTAAAACTGAAAGATGTTATATCTTCACTAATTAAACCTGCTGGCCACCATGGCTGGTAAATTTCAGAACAGCTTACGCAAGAATATGCAAGTTATCCATTTTAAAGCCGTATACAAATATATTAAATGTGATTGCTGTGTTGTCAGCCTGTGCTTTTCTTAATTTACAAGACCCTTCTTATTAAATAAATAATATAAATAATTTTTTTCTTTACTTTATACATAACTAACATCTAAAGATGACATAATAAATTTTTGTACTACATTAGTCATTATGTTCTTCACTAAAAAAAATGTTCTATGTTTATTTGACAATAATGACTTGTAAAGGTTTAAGTTGAATCAAAATATTTAAATTTGAAATACATGTGTTTTATTTTTCCGTTACACCTTAAAAGATTTATAATATTTTATAGGTTTGTTGCTCATATTTATCATTGTTACTCAAATATAGTATATGTTCCAAAAGTACAAATAGGTTGAATAGAGTTAGATCAAATTTATTAATTTGTATATATTGCCTTAAGGTCGCAGGTAATAAAAGTCAAAATAAAAGTAAAGTGATTTATTATGAAGTAATACTTTCATATAATTTAGGAAAAATGTAGTATAGTTTCCAAAATGGCACTATTTGATCAATAAGTTTTTTGACATACAGATTGTTAGAACAAATACCTATTATAGCTAATATTGTCACCTTTTAAGTGTTTTCAAAATTACATACTGCTAGCAACACAAAAGTATATAAGTTTTGCTTTAGCACAAAACATCTGCATCTATACTTGAGTTAAGCATACTGTTCACAGTTTTCCGTCTTTGATAATTAACATTTTCTTCAGTAAAAAAGCATGACAATTTTGTATTAATCTAATTTTATGGATACCGTTTGTTGAATAGACTATTACAGGGTATTAATCAGAAATGAGGTCACATTTTGCAAATTTCAACCCAAATCTTCATCTTTCAACTTTATCCACATTTCATTATACTCGTAGGTGTCTGCAAGATTTCCCAACAAAAGAACCATCATGTGTTATGCACTGGCTGACTTTATAGCACATGGAAGCTGTTATTGTTTATAACGAAGCTCGAACTAAAGAGCACTTCTGTATTGATGATTCGTGGTTTAGTTTTCTATGCACTTTATTCTTTCTTCATTGAAGAGGTCTTTTATTTTTTAAGAAATATGTCACAATCTGTGTCTGTGAATGTATATATATTTTTCCTCCCAGTAATTTTCTTCATGCTTGACAAATGAACAACTGCCAATCTTTCTCTTTTTATGTTCATTTACAAATTCTTGCAGTATAACACTGGTATTTGACACATGATCCTGATGTTTTCTTTTCAACATTTCTCTTGAACTAAATACTTTTAGTGTTTATTTGACTTTGGAGAGATAGAATTCTATCCAATAGCATTCAACTGCTGTACAAAATAGCTCCTCACTGTGATGGTGCAACCACACCAAAAATGCATGTTTGCAACTCTCTTCTGCCGCGTGACAGTCTTGACAAGTACACTTGTAACCTGTTCTTCATTATAACAGTATTGAAACTGTACTTATATTGTTTAGAGCGATACACAAAGAATCTCCAGACCATCAATCTGTCTATTTTCGGAAGATTTGTACTATCTGCTCTCACAAATCCAACATCAATGGTTGATTTTGCTATTAATACAAATAATTTACGATATTTACAAATATAATAACGGAGACTTGGACGATTTTTTGCCAGTTTTAGGAAAGAATAGTGCAAATCGACGAGTTGTTGAATCAAATTTGACATTTCTTTGTTTACTATATGAGTGACGTCACGGCCCTGACCACAGGATATCAAAGCGTTTACGGCGTGAGATAAAAAAGAGTATTTCTAGCATTTTCAAATTAAAATTTTACAGTAATCATTCATTGTTATTTATTAAAATCGGTATATTGTGGAACCTTATGCCAAATACTGTTAGAAATAAACAATATTTTAATAAATTTTGATATGAGTCAACTACCCTATTATTGAGAAAAGCACTATACATACCTCGGCGGGAATGGGATTGCCGGACTCGTAATTATTGTCAAGGCCTCGCTCACGCTCGGCCTTGAAAGCATTACTCGTTCGGCAATCCTTAACTTCCCGGCCTCTGCAGTAATGTACTATTACTTTTAATTTTATTGGCCGTCGTCATGAACTGGCTGTAACAGCGATGTTATACCTCCGTTTCTGATGAAGAATCTTGCACTACACACAACACTAACTCTAGTGTCCCTATTCCAAACATCAGCTGTATTCTGGAGCACAGGTGTGTTTCTGCATGAAATGCACATAGAGGCAGGGGGCAAAAGGAAGTCATTTAAGTGATAAATAAAATAGAAAAAAAAACATTTCTTTGTATTTTCAGGGACCATTTAATTTTTTTACCCTCCGTCGCGAACCTAACGTGCATAAACCGTTATAACTCTTGAATGAATAGACAAATATCAATGAAATAAACGCCAACGTGATCCTTAAAGATCAATAGTGCTGTCACAACACTTTTTTTTTTAATTTTTAACACACAATTAATGACAGAGGATAGGGATAAAAAAGTGTAAATTTCTTTGTTTTTTAATTAAACCTAATTTTGTGTGAGTGTCCCACGGCAGTGTCCCACGGCGATGCCACATGGAGGGAAACTTCGTTAATTACCGTAGATTGAAAATTTTACTGAAAGAAGACTTCATTTTGATGTTTTATTCGATCCAAACTGCATTCACAGATTTTTCCATAATCATCTATCTGAACTGGGAATCGAACCCGATAAAAATTAAAAAATTACTTACATCTGTTTTTATGATACCTATCGATAGTGTCAGTCTTCTTCTTCTTCTTCTTTAGCCTGTCTCGACTGATTTAGTGTAGGCCTCCTTCAGCATTTTCCATTCCTTCCGGCATTGCGCTTTCTGCATCCAACTCGAGCCTGCAATCTTCTTCACGTCGTCCTTCCAGCGCATTTGTAGTCTGCCTTTTGGGCGTTTGTTTCCCCACGGTTTCCAATCAAGAAGACGCTTGCACCAGGAGTTTTTGTTACGGGCGACATGTCCCGCCCACCTCCACTTAAGGTGAGCCACTCGTTCTGTTACATCTGTGACTTTGCTTTGCTCTCGAAGCCATTTGTTCGTTTTGTGATCCATTAATGTCACTCCTACCAGCTTTCTCTCTACTGCCCTCTGGGCCACTTCCAATCTCTTGATTGTATCTTTGGTGAAAACCCAGGTTTCGGCACCATGAGTGAGCACCGGTAGGATGCACTGGTTAAATATCCTGGCTTTTTGTTCCGTTGAGATTTTCATCTTAAAAGCAAAGTCCAGTTTCGAGTAGGCTGCCCACATAAGCCTTATCCTTCTATGAAGCTCGTTTGTCTGATTATCCTTACCCATTCTGATCTCCTGCCCTAAGTATATGTACTTCTCAACATGCTCTATGGTGGTTTGGTTGATAGTTATGTTGATGTTATTACTGTCCATGTTTGTCATAATTTTTGTTTTGTCCAAGTTCATTTCCAAACCAACTTGCAGAGAGACGTCGCTCAGCTCCTGAATCATTGTTTGTAATTCTTCCGGGTTGTCCGTGAGAAGAACTATATCATCCGTGAACCTAAGGTTGCTCAGTCTAGTTCCTGCTATGTTTAGACCACGTTGTTCCCAAGAGAGTTTTTTGAACACATCTTCGAGGACTAATATGAATAGCTTCGGGGACAGTGTATCTCCCTGTCTTACACCTCTTTTTATTGCTATTGGTTTGGTAGGTTCCGTTAGATTTACTCTCATGGTTGCATTATCGTATATGTTTTTAATTAATTTTGTGTATCGATGGTCTATTCGAGCGTTTTGTAATGACTGAGCAACAGCCCACGATTCCACACTATCAAATGCCTTTTTGTAGTCGATAAATGCAATCCATAAAGGCATCTGGTACTCTGCTGCTTTCTCGATTACAGTTCTCATTGTCAAAATGTGGTCCATGATGCTAAAGCCGCTTCTGAATCCAGCTTGCTCAACGGGTTGGTAAAAATCGAATTTATTGGTAAGGCGAATGGTGATGATCTTAGTTAATAGTTTGTAGAGCTGAGATAATAAACTGATTGGGCGATAGTTATTTAAATCTGTTTTGTTACCTTTTTTGAATAACAAGATAACATTAGCACATGTAACTTGTTAAGGAATTGAATTACTGTATCCCCGCCTTCTTTGACCATTTCGATAATAACACCATCCGCGCCAGGGGCTCTATTGTTCTTCATTTTTCTAAGAGCATAATCGATCTCAGTGTTCGTAATTTCCGGCACATCTTCGGAACCAACGTTCATAATAGTTTTGGTTATGATCGGAGATGTATTTATGCTTTTTGATGTATAAAGCTGCCCATAGAACTCTTCAACAACTTTCAGTAGTTTGTCTTTTTCCGTGACAAGATTTCCTTGTTGGTCTAGTAATTTTGTTATTTGTTGGTTACCTATGGAGAGTGCCTTTCTGAACACCTTTGGACCTTTGTTTTGCTCAATAATAGATGTTACAATATGTTCGCGACACTCTTTGATATCTTCTTCGACCTTTTTCCTCACTTCTTTACAAAGTAATTTAAACTTATCGGTTGTATTGAGGCCTTGATTTATTAAATGCCTTCTCTCCTCTAGCAATTTCTTCGTTTGATCTTTCAGCTTAGACCGATTCCCTTTGCCTTTAGGTGTTATTTCTTTTGCTACCGTGCCCAAGATACTTTGCAAGTGTTGGGTAAGTTCGTTGATGCCTAAGGTGTCGGTGTCTATGTTAAGGAGCTTTTCCTGCAGCTTTTGCTGATAGATGTCTTTGTTCGTTCTGAGCATGATGGGATCTATTTTTGTTTTCTTTGCCCGTATCTTTGAGTATCGCAACAGTTTTTCATTTATAACTACAGTTGCTCGAATGAGGCGATGGTCGCTGCCGGTGTTGAAGCTATTTAAGACATTCACGTCTTTTATGATGTTTTTATGACTGCAGAATATGAAATCTATTTCATTTGAATGTCTTCCACCTGGAGATAACCATGTCCATTTCCTTTCCGGTCTTTTTCGGTAAAAAGAACTCATGTGGAAAAGTCGACTTTGTTCCAAAAAGTTGGTAAGCATGTGCCCCCTTGCGTTTGTGGGTGTTATGCGCAATACAAAAATTCTTACAAGTGAAATTTTCTAGCCTCTACACCCCAACTCCACTCTCGCCTTCACGTGGTGAACCCCGTTAAGTTGAGCAACTCTACTGAAGATGGTGATATTTAATCCCCGTGGGGTAGGGTCAACGAACAGAGAGAGACAGGGGGGGTCACTAGGGCGTCGAACGGCTTAGTGATCTAGGTGCGCTCAGGGAAGGAGTAGCACTTTAGGGTTGGTAGCGGAGGAATCTTATCTAAAGATCAACGTTAGCGCTCATAGTCCGAGTAAGATGGATTACTTCTGACCCACCAGGACGCCTTAGGCAAGCGGGTGGGTTAATACGCCTAAACCCTTCAACATTATGGAAAGACAAGATAAACAATAGCCCCGAGTTCCCAGCGGGTCCACGATACCCAGCAAAGGCAGCAGCGTGGGTTCTGGTGGACTCAGGGGTGCTAAGAATCCCTGGGAGTTACCTAGCTGCCCTAAACAGACGAACAAAATGGCAAAGATTGCAGTAGCGTCGTATAATGTCAGGACATTAAGAACAGACGATCGTCTAGAAGAGTTACTTTATGAACTAGACAAGATCAAATGGAGCGTAATTGGCCTATCCGAAGTGCGTAGATCCGGAGAAGCTTGCCTCAAGTTACACACTGGTCACCTCTTATACTACAGAGGTAAAGAAGATGTACATGAACATGGAGTAGCGCTGTTAATCAACGGAAGCCTCAAAGACAACATAACAGCAATCGATTCTATGTCTGACAGAGTAATATACGTCGTCCTAAAAATTTCTACACATACATCGCTGAAAATTATTCAAGCATATTTACCAACTAGTATGGCAACTGATAATGATATTGAAGCAGTGTATGAGGACATTTCGAAATGTATGCGCAAAAACCAAACAACATATACCATTGTAACTGGGGATTTTAATGCAAAAATAGGAATCAAAGAAGATCAGTCCGAAAAAGAGGCAGTCACAGGGATGAAATGTATGTAACAAACATTACCTTAAAAACTTGAGAATGATGCAAAATTTAACAGTACAGTACCTAATGCGGGACCAGCCGAAGACGAAATATCCTTAAATACGAGTATTATAAAACAAAGTCCCCCGCCGCGTCTGTGTGTCTGTCTGTTCGCGATAAACTCAAAAACTACTGCACCGATTCTCAAGCGGTTTTTACCCCTGGATAGCGTGATTCTCGAGGAAGGTTTTAGTATATAATTTGTTAAGTTTTTGTATTTATTTCTGTGTACATTAACGATATTTGTTGAAGATGTCGGGAAAAAATAAATTAAGGTGAAACGTAGTTCGCGGGCACAGCTAGTATCAAATAAAATAATGTTGATAGCTTTGTAAATATAAACATTAAGACAAAGGTGACGTTCCTATACAATGTTTATCTTCGTAATGTGTATAAGTTTCAATTCACTATGCTCAGATTGGAAAGTACTAAGTAGGTACGATTTGAGCAAGGGCAAATCTATACTCACGGCGTCTCACCAACTATTCGATATAAATAGTTACCAAACACAATTTTCGAAGTCCCCAAGACAATTTCATCGACAGTTTGTAACTAGGCACAGTAACAATTTGACGTCCCGGTGAAACAACATTTCTCAACTAATTATACTAGTTAATTGGGCTAGCCGTTGCGTCTGCAGGGATCGGCCGTTACGAGCTCATTAACACCGCAAGAAATAAGTTATTTTTCCATATGCTATTAATAAACCGCCAATTTCGTATAATAAGCGTCGACGGTCATGCTAGTTAACAAAATAAAAAGGTGTTAATTTACCGGAAAGAAAAACTGTCTATGTGTTTTTTGATGAATTTGTGTCAATCACCTCTTTTGTTATTTCTTTATTAAGTTTATAACAGAAATACTGAAAATGTATTGAGTTTTAACCGCCTTCGTGATCTAGTGGTTGTGAACACCGGGTGTTGATCGGGAGATCCGGGGTTCAATTCCCGATGGGGGAGAAATTTTTCTGCTCGGTTTGGTTGGTGGTAGGGCTTCTGAACCCGCCTGGCTAGCTACCACCATCTTACCTAAGTTTGTCGCCATAATAACAATGTTTATAGCATTGTTGTGTTCCGACATTTAGAGGTAAGATAGCCAGTTCCTCAGTTATTGAGGATTCCAGGTGAAGCTCGCTTCCACCTTCGGCCTTATCGTCACCACAGATTATATAATACTACAGTTTGTCACTTACTATCAGGTTTTGAGTTTATCGCGAACAGACAGACAGACGCGGCGGGGGGACTTTGTTTTATAATATTCGTTTGTAAGGATATTTCGTCTTCGGCTGGTCCCGCATTAGGTACTGTACTGTTAGATTTTGCATCATTCTCAAGTTTTTAAGGTAGTGTTTGTTACATACATTTCTTCCCTGTGACCGACTCTATCGATAGGTATCATAAAAACAGATGTAAGTAATTTTTTAATTTTTATCGGGTTCGATTCCCAGTTCAGATAGATGATTATGGAAAAATCTGTGAATGCAGTTTGGATCGAATAAAACATCAAAATGAAGTCTTCTTTCAGTAAAATTTTCAATATACGGTAATCAACGAAGTTTCCCTCCATGTGGCATCGCCGTGGGACACTCACACAAAATTAGGTTTAATTAAAAAACAAAGAAATTTACACTTTTTTCTCCCTATCCTCTGTCACAGTTTAACAATCATACAGTTTAGAAACGCGTTTGATGTTGGACGATGCCGCCGGCAGCGTGGGAACTTACGCTGTCACTCGCAAATGTATAAGGGTTGTCTAAAAAGAAAAATAATTTAAATGCGATTATAATGTAATTTATTTACAAGAAGTACCTATATACTCGTACCTAATTACATTTACATATGTTAGGTGGCTATCCCAAGTAGCATTTATCCTTTATGATAGTTATTTAAAATACCTTTTTGTCATAAAAAAGTTATAATAAGGAATTTGTATATCTTGTAAGTTCCATGTCAGTAAATTTTAGAGCTCCTTGGTCTTAGAACTATATGGTTTTTGCTTTAACCTAAAAGCCTTTTTCAAGAGGTTAATATAACGCAATCATAGATTGTTTTCCAGAGCTATAAGTCCTAAGTCTTCTAAGTTCCGAAAAGCTTATAATTGGGTTGTTTTTAGGCTAATCGAATGCCTAAATATGACGTGAAACGCATTGTTATATCTCAAATGTGACTCTTTCAAAACCTACTTTACTAATACCTTATTAGCTATTTAAAAAACTGTTTAATAACTTAATAGCATTTTGTGGCTACATATAGTTAGGAAAATCACTTTAAGGCGTAAAAGATAGCTTTATAGCATAATTTATAAGCTTTTATTAATTATTATAACCTTTAAATAAATAAAGAAACTACTCAATCATCACCGTAACTTCAAAGTTATATGGAATGCCCACTTACAAATATACAGGATGTCTTAACAAAAAATTGCGAAAAGTGAACATTATATATGAAATTCGAAAAACATAGTACAGCGAATCATCACAAAAAAGATAGTTTTACGTTGGTTAAGTACGTATACGAATATATCTAGGTCCTGTTATTTATGTTCCATCCTTTCCTTATGAGTTTTTACCAATTGTATCACAAAATAGTTCATTCTTTTAGCCGATACAAATAATGAAGAAATAGAAAGTACAATCAGAAGCCTCAAGGCAAGCCCATCCACGGGCTATGATGGTATCCCAGCCCAGGTTTTAAAGCATTTGAGTACTTTAATTACTCTGACCTTAACAAATCTATTTAACTTGCTTAAGACTTGCAAAATTTCCTGATGTACTGAAAAAGTCTGTTCTCATACCGATTCATAAGGCTGAGAGGAGTGATTGTGTCGATAACTAAAGGGGAGTATTTAAACGAGTGACTGTAAATTAAAATTTTAAGAGACAAATGATTAATTTGGGTTATTGTACTAAGCGAGTGACTGACTGCGAGTGACGATAAATCAACAGAACATTAACTTATATTATAAACATTCATTCGAGTTAGGTCAAATACAAAATGGGAAGCTTCATAATATTTGAGCGACCTACCTAATATTAATTTGTTTGAGTGTCAACGTTACGTCCTGTATTTTTTCCATATTTTCCAAATGATTAATTTATGGTGGTGTTGTATGTGTCTGTCTGTGGCATCATAACTCCCGAACCGATGAACCGATTTTGATTTTTTTTTGTTTGAAAGGTAAATTAGTCGGAAGTGTTCTTAGCTATGTTTAATGACCATCGGTCCAAGATGGCCGCCGCCACAAAATTGCAGAATACATTTTTGTACACAACTCCCTCAATATATATTTATATGTATATCTATATTTATGTATATAACATTTATATATTTGTGTACTTAGTATTTATCTTTATTTAGTATGTTGTGACTTAGTTGTATCAAGGTTTGTTTAGTTCTTATTTTTTTCCAATTCGAACACCGTCAACAAAGATTTTCTCACATTTTACGGGTTGACTGGTAGAGAATGCCTCAGGCATTAAGTTCGCCCCTGTACACTTTATTTATGCTCTACGAAAGTTTAAATAAATAAATAAATATGGGTATCAAATGAAGGGGCATGACTAGTAAAATACATGATAAATTTAAAATCCAAGATGGCCGCCACCACAGAATGGCGAACTACATATTTTTACAACTCCCTCAATATGGGTATCAAATGAAAGGGCTCGACTAGTAGAATACTATACACTATGATGACAATCTCAAATCCAAGATGGCCGCCACCACAAAATGGTGAATTACATTTTTAAGTTAGGGTGTTCAAGCTTAGGGTTTAAAAAGTTTGAAATAAAAATTAAACTAAAAATTTAAATAACCCCCGCCTAAAAAACCTCCAAAAAGTAAAAAATAAAATGCGTTGGTTGGCCCATTAACTTAGATATATCTAGTAGGTCAGGGGGTGCGAAGATTCCCCGGGTAAGATCCGGCTATCATCTACGATGACTCGACCTGGCAACCTACAACACGCGTACACCGAGGACGGACGCGAAGTTAACGGAGTTGGAAGAAGCTATCAGTAAGCTACGTTGGGATATCATTGGTTTATCTGAAGTTCGAAGAGAGGGGGAGGACTCGATAATCCTCAATTCCGGCAACTTGCTGTACTACCGGGAGGGCCATCAACAGTCCCAAGGTGATGTCAGGTTCCCTCGTCAACAACGTAATAACCATCGGGAGTGTGTCGACCAGGGTAGCATATCTGATACTCAGAATATCGAAACGATATTCGTTGAATGTCATACAGGTTTACGCTCCGACCTCGACACACCCAGATGGCGAAGTGGAGGCTATGTATGAGGAGATCTCTGAAGCCATACGTAGCCACAATACCCACTACACGGTTGCGATGGGGAACTTGGATTTGGGCACCGGAACACCAGAGGCTAGATGCTAGCGGACTTCATGGAGAAGGAGAACCTCTATATGATGAACTCCTTTTTCAGGAAGTCCGGACGGTAATGTCAAAAACGAGATAGTTTTATCGTGATCAATGCCGTCAAAACGGGGAGTGATCACAGACTGGTACGAGGCACATTGAATATCAATATTAAGCTGGAAAGATCTCGACTGATAAAGTGTACGCTCCGACCAATACCTGCGCAAATCTAAAACCCCGAAAGGTTTCAACTCGAGCTCCAGAACCGCTTCGAAGCCCTTGAGAACAGCTTAAATGTGGACGATCTAAACAACATGGTGGTGGATACTGTCCGTACGGTAGGGTCTAAGTTCTTTAAAACCCGCCGTCCCAAAACAAAGAAACTCTCCGACAAAACGCTCCAACTTATGGATCGGAGACACGAAATGAGGCTGCAGAACTTAACGGATGCTAGTCGTTACCGGGAGCTTAATAGGCAGATATCAAAGTCATTGGCATGCGACCTTCGCCGATTCAATACGGCTCGTGTTGAAGAGGCAATCGAGCGAAATAAAGGCTCTGTCTATTGGGCAAAGTCAACTGACGCAGCTGAAAATTGACGACGGTAGCCTCATTTTGTCGAAGCCTGAGATCCTAAGGGAGATTGATAGTTTCTATGGACAGTTATACTCCACGCAAGCACCTGTTGAAAGCGAGGCTAGAGACCCCAGAGCCAAGCTTATCCGACACTATACTGAAGATATCCTGGACGTCAGCCTGTACGAGATTATTATGGCTCTCAAACAACTAAAAAACAATAAGGCGGCGGGTGATGACGGAATCACTACAGAGCTTCTGAGAGCGGGCGGTAAGCCGATACTTAAAGTCCTCCAGAGGCTCTTTAATTGAGTGAGAGTGAGGTCATCCTGTTCTTTAAAAAGGGTGATAAAACATTCTTGAAGAACTATAGGCTGATCACACTCCTGAGTCATGTTTACAAGAGTCATTACGAATCGTCTCGCTCGCCGGTTTGACGACTTCCAACCTCCCGAACAAGCCGGTTTCCGAAAAGGCTATAGTACCATAGACCAGATCCATACGCTGCGGCAGGTTATACAGAAGACCGAGGAGTATAATCTGCCACTTTGCTTGGCGTTTGTGGACTATGAGAAAGCCTTAGATTCGATCGAGACATGGGCGGTGCTGCAGTCTCTCCAAAGGTGCCAAGTGGACTACAGGTACATAGAGGTGCTAAGCTACCTATACGGAAATGCCATTATGTCGGTTCGACTCCAGAACCAGAGCTTTAATCCCATCCAATTGCAGCGAGGTGTAAGACAGGGAGACGTAATCTCTCCAAAACTCTTTACCGCTGCATTGGAGGATATTTTCAAGCTTCTGGATTGGAAAGGATACGGCATTAACATTAATGGCAAGTACCTAACACACCTCCGTTTTGCCGATGATGTGGTTCTAATGGCTGAGACCTTGGAAGACCAGCTAGGTAAGTCCAACTTCGAGAAAGAGATCTCTCGTCGAATCCAGCTCGGATGGCAGCTTTCGGGAGGTTACGAAAAATCTTCGCGTCCAAATTACCTCAGTGTCTCAAGACCAAAGTCTTTGACCAGTGTGTGTTGCCAGTGATGACCTACGGAAGCGAAACGTGGCCATTCACTATGGATCTCGTCCGAAGGTTCAAGGTCGCTCAGCGGGCAATGGGGAGAGCAATGCTTGGGGTCTCCCTGCGTGATCGGATCCGAAATGAGGAGATCCGCAGGAGAACTAAAGTAATCGACATTGCTCGAAGGATTGCTCAGCTGAAGTGGCAGTGGGCGAGACACATAGCTAGAAGAACCGATGGCCGTTGGGGCCGAACGGTTCTTGAGTGGCGACCACGATCCGGGCGACGACGCTCAGTGGGTAGGCCCCCGACCAGGTGAGCCGACGATCTGGAGAAGGTCGCGGGAAGCCGCTGGATGCGGGCAGCACAGGATCGATCGTTGTGGAGATCCATGGGCGTCCAGCAGTGGGCGTCGTGCGGCTGAGATGATGATGATGATGATGATCTAGTAATATTTTGATTTCCGCATAGTCAAGTCGGGGGACCGCAATTAATATATATAATGTAAATAATTAAATAAATACATATATTAATTGCATTGCAAAAATTGAATATAAAACTTAAGTAGGTAGGTGCCTATTTAACTAGCAGTAGGTGCAAATAGAATCTGAAAAATAATAGAAGAATAATAATAAACATATCCTTTGGTTTTGTAAACACTCTGTAGGTACACCACGCGAAATGTTGTTTTTTAATAAAATGTAATCTAAGCTCTCTTGGCATCTGAAATTACTACTTAGTCCGTCCGCGGTGATATAGAAGTACTATCAAATCTTACGAGAAAATTTAATGCGTAAAGGGTTGCAAAAATAACTAACAGTTTGTGATAAGGTTATTAAAATTACCTAGAGGTTATTTTTAAGTAATTTTCGTGCGTTAATAATAATTCAGGCTATTTAAGAGTTATTTGTAAAGCTAGTAAGCCTTTCATTGAAGGCAGCCATTTTTAAGCGGTTATTGTGGCAATAATTTTCGAAAATATCAATTTATTTATTTTATTTGTTAGTGATAATAAATTTAAAATACATTTTTATGTTTATAAATAATTGTGTGCCAGATTGGAGGTTAAAAATATATTTAATGTATTTTTTTAACACTACGTATGACCATTAAATATTTTAAATATGCCTGATAATTAGGGCGCGTGTATTTTATAAGCATATTATCCCATAATTTAACAGGAAACTGGTATTCGCAATAGAATTTATAAGCACGTGTGAATTTTACAGACATTTTGCTTCGTATATGAATACCCAAGTCATAATAAAAAAATAGTATTACAAATGGAAGCCATTTGTCTAATATGAAATAAGTTTTAACTAATATATAACCAGTCTCTTATAAAATATTTTGAAAACTTACTAATAAGCTTTTGCTGGTATTTGACAATAACCTAATTCTGGAAAAAGACTGCTGCGATAAAAACTGATTATGACTAGTCCATGACTAAGCTGAGACTTCATAAAGGTTATAATTAGGTAGTACTAAATTTAACCAGGTTATAAAATGGTTAATTTACAGTTACATCTAGGTTATCAAGCATGCCTTTAGGTAATTTGTCTAGTCAGTAAAGAGTAAAAATAAGGTCTGCACTAGGTTGTTATGGAGGGCCTTTTTTTGTTATTAAGAGTTTATGCGGAGTTTATTATGAACATATTAGGACCTATCGTATTTCTTTGAGGAAATCCATAAAAAGGTTATATAACCTATTTGTGTTACTTTCTGTAACTTAAATTGTTACTTGGGATGTCAGGTAGGTGATCGGAGCTCGTATCGAATACCTACCTAAGTTCGCCATATTTTAAAAGTTTGAAAATGTCTACAAAGTAAAAAAAATGCATTAAACTAGGAAGCGGCAATACATGTATTATAGAGATTATTCAGAGTTCAGAATTAACTATAAAGTATATTTTAAATTACACTAAACTATTTTAGTCGTTTTTTTTCGACATCAACGGGAAGATAGGTAGCGGCGACACATTTATTCTAGAGTTTATTCAAATATAGTTGAGACTTAACTAGAAAGTATTTATTATTATTGCACTAAACTCATAGTGCATAGATGCAGATTGTAACTTTTTAAATCTTGAAGTTATGCTTTAACCTTTTTTACTAGTATAATATCACTATACGACGGCTATAAACAGTGTACTTATACAAGATAAATAATAGTACTAGACGATACCAATTTGGTTAAGTAATAATAAGAAATTATAGGAATATATATACCTCGCGTCGAGGGGAAATCTATGGAATCTTAATTCCTTATTGTATTTTGCGGTCGAGAAACATCCGTATACAAAACAAGTGTGCACGCAAATTTCGCTCGCGTATCACACAGTCACACACAGTCGTTTCCTTCAACCCTCAGAGTTCGAGTAAACAAACTCGGCGAGTTTGTAGGCCACGGACCGCGCCGCCCGCTTCCCCGTGAGTTCCTCGCCGTTGCTCTGCGCAAACACGTTCGTTTCGTAACTGTATGATTGTTAAACTGTGCCTATTAATTGTGTGTTAAAAATTGAAAAAAAAAGTGTTGTGACAGCACTATTGATCTTTAAGGATCACGTTGGCGTTTATTTCATTGATATTTGTCTATTCATTCAAGAGTTATAACGGTTTATGCACGTTAGGTTCGCGACGGAGGGTAAAAAAATTAAATGGTCCCTGAAAATACAAAGAAATGTTTTTTTTTTGTTTTCTATTTTATTTATCACTTAAATGACTTCCTTTTGCCCCCTGCCTCTATGTGCATTTCATGTAGAAACACACCTGTGCTCCAGAATACAGCTGATGTTTGGAATAGAGTCTCTACACACAACACTAGAGTTAGTGTTGTGTGTAGAGCAAGATTCTTCATCAGAAACGGAGGTATAACATCGCTGTTACAGCCAGTTCATGACGACGGCCAATAAAATTAAAAGTAATAGTACATTACTGCAGAGGCCAGGAAGTTAGGGACCGCCGAACGAGTAATGCTTTCAAGGCCGAGCGTGAGCGAGGCCTTGACAATAATTACGAGTCCGGCAATCCCATTCCCGCCGAGGTATGTATAGTGCTTTTCTCAATAATTGCGAGGCAATAATGAAAGACGTAATACTGGAATTAATTATGAAATTCAGTGTAATAATACCATATAAATAAAAACCTTTCATTAAAATAATTATTGTTTAATGTTGTCTATTTATTCAAATATTTATAATAGCCGTGATCTTCGTATAATTTAGCTTTATGATCTGTAAATAAGACAATAGTAGGTGCCTAATAATAATAAGCTTCCTCTCTTGTTAAACGATTGCGTGCCCAACGGGTCCATAATGATCTTATTTATTGTGAACCACCTATTTTACACATTATGGTATGCATAAAAGATTTTGAATTGAATTGGAAACAAATGAGTATAATATGAGTAAAAAAACAAATCAAGCAATTAATTAATTAATTCTAGTAGCCTAGCATTTAATAATACTTTTTAATTTTCAATTAGTGCAAAGGAAACAAAGCCCATACAGTCCAATCATATTTTACGCAAAAATGGAATACCGCTGATTAAGACTTTTCTCTCGCAACGAAAATTAAGCATATTTTCGTGTGATTTCATACCAACATTTTAATAAAATTGTTGGCATATTCAAAATGCTTACAACGTGTCTCCTAATAACTCCCCATAAAAATTACAATATTTATTTAACCGAAAAGAATGTGTCAACTTTAATAACTTGTCATATCAATCGAATTTAATTGTAAAATTTTTAAAAATTCAGTTTTAGAACAGTTCTAGGTTGGCACTTTTGATAGTTTAAATAAAATTATATACCTATTATAATTTTTATGGGGAGATATAAGACACGTTGTATATGCTCGAAGAGTGCATTTTTATAATGTGGTAGCAATTGGCTGTATGACAAGTTACATAATTCAAGTTATAGATAAATTAAAAAACATTGGAGCAGCGGCCAAAAATGAATTTTCATACTTACTTTCTTGGCCTAGGCCGGGAAAGTAATGCATGAGCCAAGAATTACAAACTTCGTGTCTTCTTTTTAGTACAATAATGCCTACATTTCCGAGCATGTTCGAGAAAAAAACTTTTTTAAAAAAACAAACTTATTTAAATGCCCTAAAAAGAATAAAATAAATTTCTCGGGAAGCCCGTATGAAGGAAGTTTTGAGAGGAGCGCTTTGTGCCATACTCGATCGAAGGCTTTCGCGATGTCCAAACTAACTGCCAGTGCCTCCCCCTACGCTTCAATTGCCTCTGCCCAATGATGTGTCAAGTAAACTAGAAAATCACCAGCAGAGCGACCCCTACGAAAGCCGTATTGTTGGTCACTGAGCAGCTGGTGATCCTCTAGGTACCGGAGAAACTGGCGGTTGATTAGCGATTCCATTATCTTTGAAAACAAAGGGGTTATAGCTATCGGCCTGTAGTTGGACGGATTCGAGCGGTCACCTTTCTTAGGGATCGGATGTGCTAAAGCTGTCCTCCATGAGGTTGGGACTACGCCAGATGAATACGAGAGCCGAAATAGTCGCGTTAAAACCGGTGCCAACTCTGGAGCGCACGTCTTTAGCACGATAGGAGGGATACCATCAGGCCCACTCGACTTGTGGATATCTAGGGTGATTAGTGCTTGACGCACTGAGCTTTGGTGGAACCGAATATCCGGCATAAAGCTCGTGCACCGTGGTATGGTCGGTGGTTCCTGTCCCCCGTCATCCAAGGTCGAGTTGGATGCAAAGAGTTTCCCTAAAAGATCGGCTTTCTCTTTAGCATCATGGGCTAACGAAGTGTTATCCTTGTGCAGTGGTGGAAAAGATGGCATGCAGAAATTTCCCTGAATAGCTTTGGCGAGAGACCAGAACGCACGAGACCCCGAAGGAAGACGCTCTAGCCTCTCGCCAATTCTACTGATGCGCTCCGACTTCGCTCTTGCAATGTCCCTTTTGAAGGATCTGGAGGCATAGTTATACTGCTTTTTCAAAGTGCTGGTATTTCCATCCCGAGACGTCACCGCGTTTACCCAGGCTGGTAGGTTTCCTGCTTCCAGCGAGAAGCCTTTTTGGAGGATTGACCAAACCAAGGTTGGAATCTGCCACCAATGGGGATAACTGAGGATGGAATGAAAATTTCCATACCTTGCAACACCACATCGGCAACAGACTCAGCGGCGGAGTTGGGATCATCCGGCATAAAGCAAACCTGCCTCCAAGGGTAGGACGCAAAAAAGGACCGCATCCCATCCCAGTCTGCTGACTTATAGTGCCACACACGGCGACTACGTGCAACTCGAGGTCGTTGCAAGCACGTGAGTGGCACCGATCTCCTAATGAGGCAGTGATCTGAGGAGCCAAGAGGGGCGCCGACAGATATGAGGTAGCCGTCGGGATGAGAAGTCAGCAAAAGATCCAACAGTGAAGGTGCATGGCCCTCCATATCAGGAATTCGCGTGGGCGTAGTAACCAATTGTGTCAGGCCATATGCAAGAGCGAAGGCGTGAACAGATCTCCCCGCATGATCGGTCTTGCTTGAACCGAGCCATTCGGTGTGGTGAGCGTTAAAATCGCCAAGTATCACGATCTCTGCGAGTGGGATCTGCTACTGCACAAAGTCTGCAGCCATTTGAACGTGCTCGATGAGTCGGTCGGTTTCGGTATCACCGCTATGGGACATATAGAGGCACGAATAGACGCGGGGATGGTCGTCGCTGTCTACACGGAGCCATAAGGTGGAGAGGTCCCTACTTTCAAGGTGACCGAGGCGCCGAGAACATATATCGTCTCTGACGTACACGCACACACCGGCCTTAGGTGCGAAGAGGTGTTCCAGTCCGTACCCTGGGTAGGAAAGGTAAAAAGTGTCCGCCGGAGACGATATCTGTGTCTCGGTCAAAAAGAGCAAGGCCGGCTTTACTGTCTCGAGGTGGTGGTGGACAGCATTCAGGTTGGAGTGAAGTCCCCTGATATTACAGAAGTCCACAGTCAGTATGACAGGGGGTGCCGTGGGTTTGCTCTTGCCCCAGGTATGTTTGAGCGCGGTTTTGCCCCCCACCCAGAATAAGAGGGGCGGCCTAGGCGTCCACGCCCAGGTATATTGCGTCCTGAAAGTGGACGTCCAGAGAGGGATTCTCCAACGCTAGCGCAGTTCGTACCCTCCTGGGGTAACAATCTGTTTAACTGCGCCATCATAGGGGGGGAAGGGGGCTTGGGCCTCCGGTACCCTCACTCACTCGACGAAACACAACGCAAGCGTTCTTTCACGACGGTCTTGTGTGAGATTCATGCTCTTAAAAACATTTCATTGAACACGTGTTTCATGGTTTATTGGAATTCACCCCCTTAGGGTGCAAAATAGGGGTTGAAAATTTCTATGGAAAATATTTGAAATCTGCTCTAATTTATATGACATTTATTATTCTAGCTCCTAAATATAATGTTACGCGCCACACCGCCTCAGCCAATCGCAAGCCAGCCGAAGCCAGCCAATCAGAGCCAAGCACGTGCAGCCATGTGCCAGCCAGCCCAAGCCAGCCAATCAGAGCGAAGCCAAGCTAGCGCCTTACTACCGGAGAAACTATAAAATGCCGCGCCATCTCATATTTAGATCACTTCTCTGTTTTACTGTTTCAAAGACGGAACTCTGCCCGATTGTAAATCGAAATTAAATCAGTGTGATTCTGCAACGTCTACTTTTTATTTTATCCCGTTACATATCAGAAGTGGGATAAATATAAAAAAAATAAACCCTAAAACGTAGTTACGTCAATGCGTCGAGTGTAGGCCGCCTGGTCCGTCCGCACGAATGGGGCAAATCTCCGCGTGAAGATTCATCCGAGACAACTAGTGAAAACGATGACAAAGTTTCGCCACCAGCCTCGCCTTCAGCTCGAAAAATCCTACGCAAGCTTTTGAAATCAGGTACAAAAGGCCATGAGTTCCTTAAATTACGAAATACTCTCCGTCACTACAAGAAAAGAACCCCGTGCAGCCTTGCTGATCCCCGAGTTCGACCCGGATAGTGAAGAGTGTACTACTGCGACAGCATGGCTCAAAAAAAAATTAATCAACTTGGCGAAACTCATATGGATGGTGTGAAAACACGAAGTCATTTCATCTGCAAGATAGATTAAGGAGGTCAGGCAAGAAGATGGTACATCCGGCTGGATGAATTACTCTTGGGAAGACTGGAAGCAAATGTTGATACGTGCATTTCCCAGACATCGCAAATATGGATTCGATGACCAAATATTATCAGGACAAAGTCGCCATGTGTTTTCGGTGTAAGTTGTCAGACAGCGCAGTTGTCTCATGCATCATTCGCGGTCTACCACCACCAGCACAAGCGAATGCGAGAGCATATCATTGCGAGCGACCCGAAGAATTATACGATGGCTTCCTATGTGTGATGGATGACTACCAGCCACCGTCAATTTGGATTGGAACAAGCCCGTCAAGTAAAGATGTCGTCAGCCGACAAGGAAACAAAAAAATGTCTGCCTCGTTAGCAAGAAGCAGGGCGAAGTGCTGAGCAGAGCCACCAGCTGCACTACTACACCGCCTTCGGAGGTTCAGGTTAGCCCACATTATTTTATTGCACTACCTTTGTAGCCAAAATAATCTATTGCACACTAGCGAAGCCAATATTAGCACAATCGGGGCATCAAACATAGAGGAAATCAGTTCAGATTTATTGAATAAAAACCGATTATGATTATTTGATTGCTTTACTAATCAATTTCCCTGACTATTTTGCGAGTAAAACACAAGACTTAGGATGTACAGATTTATTAAACATAAAAATAAAGTTAAAGTGAACAGCCTATATACCGTCAACCTTACAGCTTGTCGCACAGTCAGTAGTTAGATCCAAAGCGTCTGAATTGCTAGACGCAGGTATAGTTCAAGAATCTGAATCATGTTTTGCTTCTCCCGTAATTCGTAAAAAAAAAGAACGGCGATAGTAGACTTTGTCTTGACCCTTGCCTAATATCGATGATTAGGTCTTCAAATTAGCCGTTAAGAATTTCTTTACGAGTCTTAATTTGGCACAAAGTTACCATCAGCTCAAAATCGACCCTGCAGATAACCACAAAACAGCCTTTTTAACGCCACATTGGTATTTGAATATACGCGTGTTCCGTTTGGCTTAGATAACGCACCGTCTGTTGTTATACGAATAATTAATAAGGTTGTAGATTCAATACGAAGTTCCAATCACAAAAGGCGGTAGTTCAAAAACCCACAATGACTCCCGATAAATATGAAATGTTAGCATTCTTAGACAATTTGTTGCTACCCTCTTTTGATGTTCAGTCAGGTTTAGATATTTTACAAAAAGTTCTTCATAAATGAAGATCGGAGAATTTAAAGTGAAATGTGAGTAAGTGTTCATTTTTATAAAACAAAATTACATACTTAGGACATGAGATCTTCGAATTACATTCAACCAGGTGAATCAAAATTGTTAGCAGTGTCACAGTTTCCTACCCCTAGTAGTGTTCATGAAATACGTCAATTTATAGGGCTATGTAGCTATTTCCGTAAATTTATTAAAAGTTTCGCAATTTAATTGCTCGCCCTTTAACAGATTTAACAAAGAAAAATGCAGTTATGGAAATGGGGCACTGAACAAGTCGATAGTTTTCAACAATTAAAACTGTGTTTGTGTACAAGGCCAATACTGGCTTTATATGACCCTGTATTACCAACTGAGATTCACACCGATGCATGCAAATCCGGTATTGCAGGTATTTTTTTTACAAAAACAAACTGATAATTCCCTTAGGCCTGTCATGTATTTCAGTAGGGCAACGAGTAAAGAAGAAAGTATATACCAAAATTACGAGCCTGAAACGCTTGCCGTAGTACACATAGATTTGTGTAGGTTTAGAGTGTATTATAGTAGGGATACATGTTAAAGTGGTAACTGACTGTGCTGCCGTTCGCGCCACCCTTACTAAACGTGACATTATCCCACGTATTGCTAGGTGCTGGCTGTGAATACAAGATTTTGACATGAGTGTACAATATGGCCTGGGGAAAAAAAAATAATACGTAGACGCGTTGAGTAGAAATCCCGTCGATGCTATTAATGTCAACCGCCTTGAAGTGTCAGACGGGTTCTATACATTCCAGTACCAGGATGACAAGTTAAGGCGTATCATTGTTCAGCGTTGTTGTTTATATCAGGGGCAGCTGAGCTATGTGCTCTCAGATGATAGACTCTATAGGAAGACATTGTATGGTAATCGCATTGTATGGTCATGTAGGCTTTCAAAAATGTATAGATTTAATAAAGATGGAGTAAATGGTACATTGTTCCCTATTCCGAAACCCACAGAACCCATGGTCATGGTTCATGACGACCATATGCCCCTTTTGTAGAACAGCAAAAGGTTATCAATATATGTTGGTTATTACAGACTAGCTTCTGTCCGCGACTTCGTCTGCATGGACTTCAATTTTGAACAATTTTTAATTTCCCCTCGGGAACTACTTAAGGAATCGGGATAAAAGGTAGCCTATGTCACGTTCTTTTCCATGTCAAGGCTACATGCATGCCAAATTTCATCCAAATCCGTTCAGCCGTTTTTGGGTGATTGAGTAACAAACATCCAAATATCCAAACATCCACACTTTCACGTTTATAATATTAGTAGGAAGTAGGATAATTTCTCTAAATTTGTTATTGCTTGAGTTTATTTGGTTACCCTCATAAACTTGTCAGTGATCATGGCAAAGCTTTTACCAGCAGATATTAAAAAAAAAATTCAACTGACAAGCAATTTAAGTACATTTTGACATCTGTTGCATGTCCACGAGCCAATGGTTAAGTGGAACCAGATCTTACTGAATGCGTTACGTGCGATTGATCCTAGCCAGACTTCTAATAATTGGGCCTATAGCTTACCTGACATTATTTGGGGTGTTAATAATACTGTAAATGAAAGTACAACATAGTCGTATAGCTCTATGATTTGATGTTATGAAAGTAATAATGAATCGGTTGAAATCAGACGTAATAATAGATCTAGTGCGCGATTAAAATTAGAAAGCCATAAGATGAAGCGTAACGTCGATAAAAAAAAAGAAAACTAGTCGAATTTACAGAAAGGGAGATTTAGTTCTTTGGCGGCAAGCACCCACAAGTAGTGTAACAAGAGTGAGCACTAAGCTTGATGATATTTACTCTGGCCCATATATCATTACTAAGGTGTGGGTAATGACATATACAGAATCCTCAGTATCAAGGGGTTCCGAGGCTACAAGGCCTTTACTAGCCTGGTTGCATCGGACTCTTGAGGCCCTATCACAAAATCACAGTACCCTATATCATACAGTGCCAGTAGCTCTGATGACCAGCTTGAAACCGAAGATCTCATTGACCTACTTGAAAGCTAACCACGTGTTTTTCTATTGCGGGAGCAATGATTGTTTCAGGACGGCCGACTGTTACGCGCCACACCGCCTCAGCCAATCGCAAGCCAGCCGAAGCCAGCCAATCAGAGCCAAGCACGTGTTGCCATGTGACAGCCAGCCCAAGCCAGCCAATCAGAGCCAAGCACGTGCAGCCATGTGCCAGCCAGCCCAAGCCAGCCAATCAGAGCCAAGCCAAGCTAGCGCCTTACTATCGGAGAAACTATAAAATGCCGCGCCATCTCATATTTAGATCACTTCTCTGTTTTACTGTTTCTAAGACGGAACTCTGCCCTATTGTAAATCGAAATTAAATCAGTGTGATTCTGCAACGTCTACTTTTTATTTTATCCCGTTACAATAAATAACAGTCTCACATATATCACGGATCACATATATTTAAATTGCTTGTCAGTTGAATTTTTTTTAAATAAATGCTGTTAAAAGCTTTGCCATGATCACTGACAAGTTTATGAGGGTAACCAATAAACTAAATATTTTTAAAAGTATTCTTATTGTTTTTTACTGAATTGACCGTGGGTGGGCTCAGCAATAACAAATTTAGAGAAATTATCCTACTTCCTACTAATATTATAAACGTGAAAGTGTGGATGTTTGGATATTTGGATGTTTGTTACTCAATCACTCAAAAACGGCTGCACGGATTTGGATGAAATTTGGCATGCATGTAGCCTTTGACATGGAAAAGAACGTGACATAGGCTACCTTTTATCCCGATTCCTTAAGTAGTTCCCGAGGGAAAATTAAAAATTGTTAAAAATGGAAGTCCACGCAGACGAAGTCGCGGGCAGAAGCTAGTCTGTAATAACCAACATATATTGATAACCTTTTGCTGCTCTACAAAAGGGGCATATGGTCGACATAAACCATGACCATGGGTTCTGTGGGTTTCGGAATAGGGAACAATGTACCATTTAGGCGCATAACACATTGCACCGGACACCGCTCCGGTGTGCGGTGCTGCGGTTTTTAATTTTGACTGGAGAATCTGAATTTGTATACAAAAACCGCAGGGTATAACACACTCACACCGCATGGCCGTGCGGTTGTGCGGCGCGCGCGACGGCACCGCACTCCCGGACGGTGATGCGGTGCGGTCCGCGGGGTATGCCACACTGAGCACCGCAGTATCGTACGGATTTTTGTGTAGAAAGGACGTACATACGCATAATGGATCTCGACATAGATAAATTTATTTTCGAAATAGAAAGCCGCCCAGCAATTTGGAACATGAAATGTGAGGCATACAGTGATCGTGTGCAAAAAGTGAGACAATGGGAGGAAGTAGTAAATATATTTACCGATCCAGGTAGTTCAATCGCCGAAAAGAAAAAACAAGGTAAGTTATTAAGTTTTTTATTATTTCAAGCTTTTAGTTAACTTCACTTGTTTAATATGTTTGGGAAAAATCGATGGTGTGATTTTGTAACTCATCGGTAATCAGAAAACGCATAAATTTGCTAGTTTTGTTTGATTGAAACCCATAATCAAATACGTTTTGTATTTTGTAACGTCCAAGCGGTATCGACATGTTCGTCGAGTCAATCGGCGAACATAGCCGATGATGAATGATTTCACATACAAAATAATATTTGATGAAATTTTGTGATTATTCGTTAAGACGAGGTTTCCCAGAAAATCTACTCGTGCACGGCGACTGCGACTGCTTTCTTGGAAGGTAATAAAGTTGCTTTATGCATAAATTCTAATGGCGCTTACGCGCGGTGATCGAAGTTTATTTTTTACAGATTTTAATCGATTTTTGGAAAACTGAGGTACAAAATAAAAATTGTACTTTTGCAATTTTCTAGATAATAAAAATGCACGTCTATTAGTAAAAGTTTTATGTCATTTATTATTCTCAGCAGTTTTAAAATAGTGAACACAGTTATTTTTGGATTTTATAAATATTATTATTATTAATCATGTTTCTGTTTTTATGAATGTTTAGATGAGATGTTCAAAATTGTATATAGGGTAGATTCGCCTGTTTTCGACCAATTAGTGGAGTTGCCAACTTTGGGAATAAAAATATGTGTGTTCTGACATGTATTTGTATCAAAATAAATTGTGGTAATACAGTCTATTTTTAATAATTATATATTTTATAATAGTCAAATTAACAGTTTTTTTTATTATTAAATCCAAGCGTTAAATTGCCCATTTTACCAAATTTGTGTCCACTCCAGTAATAGTCTTTCTAATTTAGCTTAGCAAATAATCAAATGATGCGATTGACATTCGAGTGTAATTAAAAAAATTTTCTTCGTATTGTCTTAAATCTTGGTAATCTTTCGCAAAAGATAGATCGAAGATTAGATCTTGTTTGTAAATAGGGATGTACCCAATATCTTCTTTGAACACGGCGTTTTATGACTTGATTGTACAAAAACCAAACTGATAATATCACCGCACTGTTTTGAATAAGTTCTGTATCCATTTTATTAACCACTAAGATCTGTTTTAACCCCGACGTTCGAATGTGAAATGAATAAAAATGAATGCGGCGCGTCGTGCACCGCAGCCCCGGACGGTGATACGGAGCAAACCGTACGGTGGCACGGTTCCGTGCCGCCGCAGCCGCATGCGGTTTCCGTCCCACCGCACACCGGAGCGGTGTCCGGTGCAATGTGTTATGCGCCTTACTCCCTCTTTATTAAATCTATACATTTTTGAAAGCCTACATGACTTATCATTGTGGTGCATCTGAACTAGTCTATCTGATCAATGCAGACACTACGAGGCGATTACCATACAATGTCTTCCTATAGAGTCTATCATCTGAGAGCACATAGTTGTTGTTTATATCAGGGGCAGCAGAGCGATCTTTAAGCTGAACAATGATACGCCTTAAGAGGATTGTGAAGTAATCGTGCGCGGCGCGAGTAGGTATTTTCTAAAATGCTATCTGTTTCACACCGCTCGGCCTCCCGTCTGGCGTTTACACCACAAATACAACACGCACAAATTCTCACGCACACAACGACAGCAGCGCAGCGCGCGACTCCTCGGCGCGAGAACTCGAGATCATTATTTTACCGTTTGTAATGTTTTGCGTTGCTTAGGTATTCCTGACTGCCTTTCCGCTCGCAACTTTGCCTTCGTTATTTTCGTTTTTCGTGAGGGAATTTTGTTTTCCCGTATGAAACCTTATTTTATAACCTTATATTACTGTGATTATGTAGCATTCTATTAGTCAAAATTTTTTTTAAATCAGCCTTGTAGTTTTTAAATATAAAAAATATAATAAATAAAAATAGCTTTATTTCTAAAAATCATTTTAACAATAATTACGCCGAGACTTCCCAGTGAGCTAGTTTTTGAGTTTATTCATTACAAACAAAAATACAAATCTTCTTTCTTTATAATATTTTAGTAGATAAGTTTCGTAAATTATTTCAGTATTCCACTTACTTGGTATCCCTACCAAGTCCTACTTTATAGGACTGAGCTGTTATTTGTTATGAAAGTACCTACCTATCTATCGTAAGTACATTTACCTGTCTAAAGAAAATTACTTTTTGTAAGACGAGTGTTATACTGAATTAAAATGATTTTCATTTGAGATGTGAATCAATAATGGATCCTTTTATGAAAAAAATAAACACTAAACATAAAATGACATTTACAATTGTTTAAACAAGAACAGACCTCTTGTTAACTTAAAAATAAATAACAAAAAATCTATTATTTTAGGTAGATAAATTAATACTTTTACATACAGACTAAATAGGAGCAGGGATTTAAAAAATATAAAGTAATAATTATGCATCAAATAAAAAATACCTCTCATTTTTATACACTAATCTTGGGTAGTTATACTAATAGTCTTAGAATTCTAATTTTTACCACCTCCGTGGTCTAGTGGTTGAGGCCACCGGATGTTGATCAAGAAATGGTCGGTGCCAAATTTTAAGACTTTCTAGGAGATCATCGTTTGGCACCGACTTCAATATAGAAATGTAATGTTATCAGTACCTATTCTTACACTATTTTTAACTTTTCAGTGTTTTTGAAGTCAGTTTTTATTTTTTGTAAAATATTTTTTTTGTTTAACTTTTTAGTGAAAGAAACCCTAATTAAATTAGGGTATCCCTCGATTTTCATAGGATCCCATCATCAGAACCTGACTTTGGTGACCTAGGGACCACCCTAGGAGTATACTCTACCGAATACAAAAATAATTTGGAAAATCGGTCCACAATCGGCGGAGTAATCGCGTAACATACACACAAAACGGTTGACATGGTTAGCACAGAGGTCGAGCGATCGCCTACTGCGCAACAGGTCGCGGGTTCGATTCCCGCACGGGACAGATGTTTTGTATGGCCTACAGAAAATACCTGCGATAATCTCAGTTGGTAATACAGGGTCATATAAAGCCAGTATTGGCCTTGTACACAAACACAGTTTTAATTGTTGAAAACTATCGACTTGTTCAGTGCCCCATTTCCATAACTGCGTTTTTCTTTGTTAAATCTGTTAAAGGGCGAGCAATTAAATTGCGAAGCTTTTAATAAATTTACGGAAATAGCTACATAGCCCTATAAATTGACGTATTTCATGAACACTACTAGGGGTAGGAAACTGCGACACTGCTAACAATTTTGATTCACCTGGTTGAATGCCATTCGAAGATATCTCATGTCCTAAGTATGTAATTTTGTTTTATAAGAATGAACACTTACTCACATTTCACTTTAAATTTTCCGATCTTCATTTATGAAGAACTTTTTGTAAAATATCTAAACCTGACTGAACATCAAAAGAGGGTAGCAACAAATTGTCTAAGAATGCTAACATTTCATATTTATCGGGAAAGTCATTGTGGGTTTTTGAACTACCGCCTTTTGTGATTGGAATTTCGTATTGAATCTACAACCTTATTCATTATTCGTATAACAACAAACGGTGCATTATCTAAGCCAAACGGAACACGCGTATATTTAAATACCAATGTGGCGTTATAAAGGCTGTTTTGTGGTTATCTGCAGGGTTGATTTTGACCTGATGGTAACTTTGTGCCAAATTAAGACTCGTAAAGAAATTCTTAACGGCTAATTTGGAAACCTAATCATCGATATTAGACAAGGGTCAACACAAAGTCTACTATCGCCGTTCTTTTTTTTACGAATTACGGGAGAAGCAAAACATAATTCAGATTCTTGAACTATACCTGCGTCGAGCAATTCAGACACTTTGGATCTAACTACTGACTGTGCGACAAGCTGTAAGGTTGACGGTATATAGGCTGTTCACTTGTTAACTTTATTTTTATATTTAATAAATCTATACATCCTAAGTCTTGTGTTTTACTCGCAAAATAATCAGGAAAATTGATTAGTAAAGCAATCAAATAATCATAATCGGTTTTTATTCAATAGATCTGAACTGATTTCCTCTATGTTTGATGCCCCGATTGTGCTAATATTGGCTTCGCTAGTGTGCAATAGATTATTTTGGCTACAAAGGTAGTGCAATAAAATAATGTGGGCTAACCTGAACCTCCGAAGGCGGTGTAGTAGTGCAGCTGGTGGCTCTGCTCTGGTGGTAGACCGCGAATGATGCATGAGACAACTGCGCTGTCTGACAACTTACACCGAAAACACATGGCGACTTTGTCCTGATAATATTTGGTCATCGAATCCATATTTGCGATGTCTGGGAAATGCACGTATCAATATTTGCTTCCAGTCTTCCCAAGAGTAATCGTATTCATCCAGCCGGTTGTACCATCTTCTTGCTTGACCTCCTTAATCTATCTTGCAGATGAAACGACTTCATGTTTTCGCACCATCCATATGAATTTCGCAAAGTTGATCAATTTTTTTTTTGAGCCTTGCTGTCGCAGTAGTATACTCTTCGCTATCCGGGTCGAACTCGGGGATTAGCAAGGCTGCACGGGGTTCTTTTCTTGTAGTGACGGGGTTCATTTCGTAATTTAAAGAACTCATGGCCTTTTGTACCTCTGATTTCAAAAGCTTGCGTAGGATTTTTCGAGTTGAAGGCAAGGCTGGTGGCGAAACTTTGTCTTCGTTTTCACTAGTTGTCTCGGATGAATCTTCACGCGGAGATTTGCCCCATTCGTGCGGACGGACCAGGCGGCATACACTCGACGCATTAACTACGTTTTAGGTTTTTTTATATATTTATCCCACTTCTGATATGTAACGGGATAAAATAAAAAGTAGACGTTGCAGAATCACACTGATTTAATTTCGATTTACAATAGGGCAGAGTTCCGTCTTAGAAACAGTAAAACAGAGAAGTGATCTAAATATGAGATGGCGCGGCATTTTATAGTTTCTCCGATAGTAAGGCGCTAGCTTGGCTTGGCTCTGATTGGCTGGCTTGGGCTGGCTGGCACATGGCTGCACGTGCTTGGCTCTGATTGGCTGGCTTGGGCTGGCTGTCACATGGCAACACGTGCTTGGCTCTGATTGGCTGGCTTCGGCTGGCTTGCGATTGGCTGAGGCGGTGTGGCGCGTAACAATTTATTTAAAAAATCTATGAAACACGTAGTACTGTGAAATGCACTCACAAACAACGCTCACTGAATGATATTTTAGCACAACAATACGGTGCTTTTTAATGGCGCATTGGCCGCAAATTTATTAGTGCTATAGTTAATATACAGGGAGTCCATTGGTTTCATTGGTCTGAGCGCAGAACACAATTACTTAAAGGAGGACAGCCCACAATTCTCTACAGTTTGCTAACATAATATAAGAAATTTAATGACGTCATTCACTCAACCTCAACTCGACCTTACTAGAGGTTCCTCATTGGAGGGTAAAGCTGTAACTGAACATACTGATTTCAAGATTTCCTGAAGGTGACCTCGACTAAGATCGAGTGGAGGAGGTCTCTAGGAAACTACTCTGCATATGGGTGTAAGGACAGGTGTTAAGTAAAAGTATTATTTACAAAATAAAAAATGACCTTTAATTCATTAATGAAGCTGGTAACAAGGTATATTTGTATACTATTTTAACTTCTGTCATACAGTCGGGGTTCGAATATTTTTATACACTGATTATGTACTTACTAAAAAAAATTAGACTAAACGGTAACTTGTATAAAATGTACATTATTATTTTGTATATAAACAATACCAATATTTTGCCGACCGATAGTACACACATTTGTTTGCATTTTTTTAGTTGAGTTCATTTTAAGACTAAAATGGTCAACTGTACAAATAATTATATTCCCGAAATTCTGTTTCTGTATAAAAATAAATCGGTGTAATTATACTAATTATTCTAGACCTGAAAATAAAATCTTTTCAGTCACTTCTATTCTCAATTATAAACTAAATAATTATTTAATTAACCATAGTTAACACTGCAAAAAAAGAAAACATAATTAAGTTAAAATCGCACAATTACATCATTAACTCTAAAATTAAAATAATTGAAACTATAAAATAAACATAGGAAATAATAACATTTCGCATATGATTATAGACCGTAATGAAAATATGATTACTTTCACACAGCCTTTTTGTATTCCAAACCATAGAGATACATACATCCTTAGACCATTTAGTACTAAATGGTCTAAGCATACATCTAATGATCCCACACAGAGAGCCAACTCGTTTTTCTCTCATTCTTTGGTGCTATTATTCGTATCGATTTATCGTTTTTAAACCTAACTATGTAATATATCATAAAAATGGATATTCGACAATAGATGATTAATGAGATAATGTAAAAATGCATAGAGCTAGACATTTCAGGAAGACATAGATGAAGTCGAGGCTTGGAAAATTGACACTCTGCATTGCAATGGAGGAATTAAGTAAAGACGTTTAAAGTATCTAAAAATATGTTTCAAGGTTAGTTTACTATGCAGAAAATAATTTTTATTTTATATTAGTTAGTATATTATACAAATATCTTGTCGAAAACGAGAAAAAAAATATGTTGGCAAGACATCATTTTCAGCAAGTATTATAATATTCATTTGCCTATAATTTCAATCGTAAAAGAATAGTACATTACTGCCAAGGTCTATAATGACTACTTTGCTGGTCGCGCTGATGATGGCCGACAGCGCAGCTCCAGGCTGACCAGCGCGGTCAGCGTGCAGCACTTGGACGAGCTGAGATAAAGGCCGAGACCGTAGGTCGAGGCCTTTACAGTGAGGACAGCAAGGGCTGCAATGATGGCCAAGCTGGAAGGCCTAGAGCGTAGCTAGGCTAGCTCGAGGCAATCATAGCGTGACCAGCGAAGCAGTCATTGTGGGCCAAGGCTTGTAAACTGCTTTACTCAAAAATGTAAGTACCTAATCTAAATAAAACCAGCAAGTAATTTAAAAATAACTTTGCCGGCCGCTCCTTGAAACACACGACTCGACGACACTCGACGACGACGTATTTTAATACATATAAAATATCGGGACACATTTAACATGTCCAACTGACTCGTAGCATTTTGATCTCTTTCATTGTTATGTGCTTTGGTTTCGTCAAACAACGCACACAAGCATTGTTTTATTATGCGCCATTAAAATGCAATCACACAAAGAGAGCCTTGAGGAGTCAAGCATAGGTAATTTAACAATAGAGCAACGCAGACTCATGGTTATGGAGTCCATAACCATTGGACCCCAAAAACTGATCAAGGGAATCTTCATACGAACGTATAGTGGGCGACCGACTGTGAGCACGCGTTACGCCATTTCTCATATTTCTGTACATTATCAAGCCTCTGTTCACCACTGTTTGACAATACGCTTTACAGCTGCAGCCACAGAACACAGAAAGAGCTGCAGCACACTCGCGTTTACTAGCCGAACGTGCACAGGGCTTTCAGTAAGCTAGTTGTCAGTCGGCGGGCGGATTCGATGTGAAATTTATCTAAGCGTTAGCATAATGAGTACCTGAGCAACGTGTGTATATTTTATACATTATGAGCACGAAAGCAACACTATCCTCCACTAAAATGTCCGCCTGAACGTGTATACAACATAACTAGACTATGTTTTCATCGGAACGATCCAAAGGTTTGAACAGAGAACGACTACAGAGGGCTTTGAATGTAGATGTCCATAAGAATAGACGTGCGAAATAGTTATGAAAATTGGAAATCAAAATCAGATTAGTCGTCATATACGTAAAAAAAATAGATGTGAATAAATATTTCAAACCAGTGAAATGATGTTAATATTTTTTGGTAATTTGCGAGGCAGGCATTCAAAAACACCGTCCGCTTTCAAGTCAAAGAGTTTGTGTGCTTTACTCTTGACATTTCTATGATTTCAATTTTGTGTCAAAAAATATGGCAACGGCACAGCCAAATATACTGCTAAACACCATTTTAATGACAATATAAAGTGAACAACCGAATAACCCCAAAATATAAGTATTACTATGGCATGGAATACAAATAAAGTCTTATCTACAATCGGTAACGATAGCAGCTCAAATCACACAATTTAGTCATACAATTTGGACATAATACATTTAATATTGTGACGCGGTAGGCACTTATTAACGCATTCAAGTACTATTGTTGCCGACTGTAACTATATTAGTTTCATAGTAAATCACTAAAAAAAGTTCCACACATTTATAGAAACAAATCTAATTATAACTATTGGATTAATTTGTATAACACATTAAGAGTACATTGTGGGAAAACTCATTATATATGCAGTTACTAGTTACGTCAAGTAAGCTACCTACCTTATTTGTTATATCAAGAATTATTTATGCAATGAGCACCTCATGTCTGAAATCTGCGAACAGCCTATGTGAACAATTTTCTGCGAGTAGCTGTATAGTTAATGTACCTGGACAATCTTTGGATGACCAACAAACATCCTAAGGTAGGATTTCTTTAAAGCGTATTACCGCACTGTAAATGCGTAAAGTTGATCCATATAGAAATATAGCTTGTTGTTAGTTGCACACAAAGACACTGCATATTTTGTGGTTCAATATGAAACAGCTTTTGTGTATGTACGGTGCGATTACACGAGTCAGAGAACTGCTACCTTAAAGGAGAATCCAACTTATCTAATAATAATATACTTTAACAATTAATCAATTCAGTATTTTGTATGGCAGTTATACACTTTAGTGAGCAGATTAGAAACATTTCCCTTTCTCTTTTAATTTTTGATAAACAACTCTAACTTTCAACACCAAGTTATAAATACCCTATATAATATTGTTAAACATCAATAAACCAGAAGTACGAGCCTCAATCACTCCATAGAAGAGTATCAAATGCAACCCAAAAACTAACAAATTTTTATTTTTATCCTAATTTTGGTGTTCCTTTAGTCTATTAAGGGATTAACGCTCATAGTACTGGTTTTGCAGTCTGAAAACACTTTTAGAAGTCATGCACTGCATTTAAACGCATAACGTGTGTTATTTAAATATTACAACCATACAGTTTGGCAAAAAGTTTGGAACTTAAAAGCGATTCCCATAGGAAAGCTAAATTCACAGCTAGATAGTGTATTAATGAGTCTGTTATTACTAAGTTTTCCAATTGTTTTTTTTTTTATAAATGGCTTATTTTTTATGAAATTGTGCTTTTAATTTCGTGTTTCTTGTGCGAAATTGTACTACTAGTGGCGCCCTGATTTTTTCCCAACTCTTTTGCCAAGCAGTAAGTTATTTCTTGTATCACCAGTTTTTGTTAAAGGACCCAGACTAAACTGCGTTAAATCACCTCAGATAGCGCCATCACAATATTTCTTAAATAAATTAAAATTTATTGTATTCTAAAAAAGTGCAAAACTTAATGCCTCCTTAATTACACCTACCATTAATTGAATGTTTATTGCTTAACATACATTCTCGTAGTAATAACGAGAGTTAATGCTACAAAATGGACAATTTAGCATAGGAGTACTAATTCCATGCAAACATTCATACCCAAATTCAAGGGTAAAATTTCCAAAATACGCTATTTGATTTAATCTTAAACGCTTTTAAATAAAAATTCAGTTTAATCTTGGCATAGTATTGATATCAATGAGTCGGAATGAAACACGTTATTTTACAAGCATAAATAATAAAAGCATTATCTTTTGCACGTTTGTGGCAAACGTCTAAATATATATTGGTGGTGCTAGTTGAGGTAATACAGGCCCTAAATGTATATAAACTTTACCATAGACTATAGACAATCATAAATATACATAATGTACTCATCATTTCAAGTTGTCTCCAACACATAACTTTGGATATATATTAATTACATGGTCAGTCGTGCACCAGTTCAGTCAGTGTTACGTAAAACTAACGACGAGATGATGGACTGAAAAAGATAATTTAATTGTTATACACTGAGACCATAGAAGGATTGCAGAAATTTTAAGCTACATGCATATAGCATCAAAAATATCAAAGCATTCAAAGTGTTTAAATGTGTGTAATTTCATTAATTATAAGTACATTACAAATGTTATAATAGAACCGTTTTCCCCCCGATAGGTAGAAAACAAATATTTAGGTTTCAGCCGTAGCTCGACCCACTGAGAGAGATTACCCCTTTGAATTTCACGTGTTTGCAGTGTGCATCTACCCTACATTTCCCTAACATGTTCAATGACGGTATGTTAGTAGGTACGGGTGCCATCGCCGACTAGCTTTTCTCTTCAGTACTTTTCTCACACGCCGGCTAGAACGGCAAAGGAGGTCGCCAATCGTCCATACCTTTTTGCCCATGTTTGTACCTTAAGTAAGGTACATGTGTACCAAAATGTAGAGGAAAATTCGAGGATTCCGGAAAATGTATTATTTTCTTTATTTATTTAGATAAAACTACGTAAACATTGTAATGGGGTGCAAGGGGTTCCGAACTTTATCTAACGGAACCCAAGTCAACCTCACTTGCACGCGGTGCACCCTGCTGTTCAACAGACGAGGCTCTGGCGCACCCCACCAACCCGGACTGGGCCAGCGTGGTGGGAGAAGGCCCAAAACCCTCCCAAAATGAGTAATCGAACTAACCAAAGGCCCCAAGTGCTCGGCGGTCCCGTAGGCCGTGCCGGCGGTGACGGTCGTCGACCCGGCGCTGGGACCTGGGGTGCGAAGAATCCCCGGGCGGCGAAAACCCTCCGTCAAACGACCTTGGCCCTGGCAACCTACAACGCGCGTACACTGCGGACCGAGGAGAAGCTGCTGGAACTAGAGAGGGAATTGAGCAGGATTCGTTGGAGTATTGTGGGACTATCCGAAGTCCGAAGAGAGGGTGAGGATACGACGGTCCTTAAATCCGGCAACCTGCTCTATTTCCGGGAGGGCGAAGAACTGTCCCAAGGTGGTGTCGGGTTTATAGTCCACAAGTCTCTCGTGAACAGCGTGGTACAGATCGGATGTGTGTCGAATAGGGTGGCGTACCTTATACTCAGAATCACCGAACGGTATTCGCTGAAGGTTATACAGGTCTACGCCCTACCTCGACCCACCCCGACGAGGAAGTGGAAACTATGTATGAGGATATTTTTCGGGCAATACATGCTTCCAAGACTCACTACACCGTTGTCATGGGAGACTTCAACGCAAGGCTAGGCAAGCGGGGCGATAATGAGTTGAAAGTGGGGTAATTTGGAGCTGGAATCCGGAATTTCCGAGGTCAAATGCTAGCCGACTACATGGAGAGAGAGGGACTCTATATGATGAACTCTTTCTTCAAAAAACGGCTGCATCGAAAATGGACCTGGAAAAGTCCGGATGGCGTGACAAAAATGAGATTGACTTCATCATGTCGACTGAGACCCGCATATTCAATGACACCTCAGTGATCAATTCGTATAACACGGGGAGCGATCACCGAATGTTACGAGGCGCATTGAATCTTAACATAAAAGCGGAAAGGTATCAACTGGTGAAGTCTGCGCTCCGTCCCGAAGCCATCTAGATCCAAAACCCCGAGCGCTTTCAACTCGAATTTCAAAATCGCTTCGATTGCCTGGAGGACTGCACGGATGTGGACACTTATAATGACAGGGTTGTGGAAGCTGTCCTTATGGTGGGTGCAAAGTTTTGCAAACCCAGCCGTACTAAGCAACGAAGTAAGATCTCGGAGCCGACAGCTAAGCTGATGGAGGAAAGGCGTGGAATGGGTTGGCAGTCTTCTGAAGATGCTCGTCGGCGACTCAACAAACATATCTCTAAGTGCCTGACTCGCGACATACGCCGATTTAATACGGAACGTATTAAAGAGGCGATCGAGCAGAACAAGGGCTTCAAAGTGTTCGCAAGAGATCTGTCACTCGGTCAGAGTCTGCTGACGAAGCTGAAGACAGAGGACGGCAGAGTCATTACATCCCGACCTGAGCTTATGGCCGAGATCGAACGCTTCTATGGACAGCTTTACGCAACATCACAGGCACCTGTTATTCAGGCCGGTTTACGAATCGAGTTTACGGTAGGGTCTAAGTCCTTTAAAACCCGCCGTCCCAGAACAAAGAAACTCTCCGACAAAACGCTCCAACTTATGGATCGGAGACACGAAATGAGGCTGCAGAACTCAACGTATTCACCGTACCATGCGTATTCACCGTACAAAGTGCATATTAGCATTTTCATTTACTCACTAAGCAATATGTAACTAGTTTACGTAAAATCGCGCCCATGTCTAACAGTAACATTATTTGTTTTCAACATTTCATTTACTGACAGCAGGAGGCCGTTCAGAGCCTTCGCGCGAAGTACAACTTTTCGCTCTAACCCTGTTCAATGAGCGTGACGCGCGGGTGAAACAACCGGCCCATTCTAGACCTTAGAGTGTCAGAGCGAGTTACAAGCAGACAACCATCGAATTGGATGGTTGTAAAACGCTCTGACGTTTATTACTAAAATACTCTTACGTGATTGGATGATATTGGAGGCTATAATCTAAAATGTCATCTTATAGAAAGAGAGAAATAAAAATTCCTGTGAAAGATTTGGTTGCTAAAATCCGTTCAACGCCTCTGAGCGAGTTAAAAAACAACCGGACAACTACACTCTGACTCAGAGGCTCCGAACGCGCCCCTGTCAAGTTTACATTGATCGACAGGTTTTGAGTCTCAAACATTAATAGGGATGTTGACATGAAACGCAAGTATATAGAAAGTTATATTTACACCATAGAAGGGAATATTAAGATGGTTAAAGCTTTGTGTTGTAATTTCTTGATGGAACTCCATGGTATCTTGTTATTAAAACACTAATTTCACAAGTTCGGTTTCGATACATCATCGTCAGGCAACGATGATGTATCGAAACGGGTCGCAATAACTTAAATATAATAAAGATTCAAGTGGAACTTGTGAAATTAGTGTTTTAATAACAAGAATATTAAGATGCTAAAAATTATATTTTGCAAGTGTAAATATGCGTTATAAATTAATTAAAAATGTTTAAAAAATGCCCAGTGTCACGTGATTGCAAACGACAATCAGAGCCGCGTGACATCACGGTGTGTTGGCAAACCTCAGAGGTCCAAATCTACTAATAAGTTACAGCTGAATCGAAACTGAACCGTTGCGATCGACCAATCAGAACTTCACATTATCACGTCATCGAACAGTTGAATGACAATATACGCCCTCCCATTGGTCGATCGCAACGGTTTTGTTTCGATTCGGCTGTAACTTATTAGCAGAATTGGGCATCAGGCAAAATTCCGACACTATGATCCAAATTGAGCTATTCGGCGCTATTTGTAATGGTAGCGCACGGATGCGTGCCAACGATAGCAATGTGACCTCATAAAGCGGTGCAATCAGTGCTAATGAAAAATAAATAGTGCAGTATGTGCGTAAATGTCAAATTAAAATTTTGACGGTTAGACGATTTGGATTAAAAAATGTGAGTAAACATTTATTACGTACCCGGGATTATAGGAAGGAGGAAACACATGCGCTGGCAGAGAGTTCCATTTCTTAATCGTGCGACATAGAAATGAGTAACCGAATTTCTTGATACGCGTTTGAATGTTAGTTAGTCACAGTTAGACGGTGACAACGCAGGCACGTGTTGTTCTTAAATAACTCAAACTCGAACTCAAAAATCTTTATTCAATATAGACCTTTACAGGCACTTATTGACGTCAAAAAAAAACATAAAAATCTTCAACCAAGAATCTAATTAACTAAATTATTTAATCCTTGTATGTACACACACCCCAACCATTATTAAGATGTGTGCAAATACAAGTCAAATGAAAAAAAAATTGACTCTACACCTGTTCGGAAATTGGGAGAGCCTTCTCGAGAAGAACAGGCAAGAAACTCGGAAGGTCTTGTATTTTTTTTTGTCTCCTCTTTTAAAATGCCAACATTACAATATTATATTTCACAAACATTTTTTTTAATAATATAGAAATGCTTGTCGGTGTGAGTGGAACAGTTACTCGAATGAAATTTATCCTATTATCACAAAGTGTTAACACCCTTTGAACGTCAATTATCACATTTTTTGTCAATCCCAAGCAGTTTTATCTGTCATATAATCAGACACTTTATAATATGCTTTTTTAGTGCGCCCTTGATAGTGACTTTAAATTTATTCAAGTTAAGTGCTTTAATATTATTTGGGATTTTATTGTAGAAACGTACACAAAGGCCTTTGAAAGAATTATTAATTTTTACTGAATGAATATCACTGTTTTTACAAAACGAATGTATATTTTTATGAACATATACTATATTCTCGTAAATATATTGCGACGCGACGGTCATAATACCAATTTCTTTAAATTTTTCTCTCAAAGAGTCTCTTATTTTAAGGTTATAAATAGCACGAATAGCCCTTTTTTGCAGCACAAAAACAGTCTGAATGTCGGCAGCATTTCCCCACAGCAAAATGCCATACGACATCACACTATGAAAATAGGCAAAGTATACAAGTCTTGCTGTATCAACATCAGTCAGCTGACGTATTTTCCATACAGCGTAGGCTGCAGAACTAAGTCTCTTCGACAATTTATCAATATGTGGGCCCCACTGAAGCTTTGAATCTAAAATAATACCAAGAAATACTACGGTATCCACAAGGTCCACATTTTTATGCTTTATGTTAACAGTGGTGTGAACCTCTTTAACATTGGGTAAAACAAATTTTATACATTTAGTTTTCCCTTCATTGAGGCACAAGTTATTCGCATTAAACCAGTAAACTATTCTTGAGATAGAACTATTTACATCGTCATAAATTTGCAATCGTCTTTTAATTTTAAACATAAGTGAAGTATCATCTGCAAATAATACAATCTCATGTCAGGGGCCGTACTCTTAAAATCGAACTTACGATATATCGGCGCTTCATCGTGTCGTTTGCTCCTCTAACTCGCATGTTTTGTTTCGCTTCTGTCGCTCGACGGAACGACCGAACGAACGATTGACATAAGCGAGCGTCATAACCCTACTCTTAAAATCGAAGGTTCGTCTATCTAGTGACAACGTTGATACATTTGACAGACGAACATTCGTAAAATTTACGAACATTTCAACGACACCTATTGAGGTATCGTTGAAATTATCGTAAAGCGAAAAGGGCAGCGTAATTTATTCAATGTTGAATTTCACTCCTATCATTAAAATTTCTCTGTCTCTATTGGAATTTTTGCAATTATTGTTCATAATATTTTACGGTAATAATAAAGTAAGTACTCAAATAGCACTAATTATTTAACAATTTCTAATTAATTATGTTTTTTTTTAATTTTATTGATCTAAATGCTTTAAAATAAGAAAATGAAGAGATTACTGCTAGTACAGTCCGAAGTTTTTTCTAATATTTTAAATTTAATGCGTAATTTCTCGAAAGTATCTTTAAATGTTATCTTTTATAAAGAAAAAAAGCTTGTATTTATGAAAAGCTTTGGAGCCAATTTAATGGTATGTATTTTGCTTTCAGACATTCGTTATATAATTAAACTAGCTGTTGCCCGCGGCTTTGTTCGCATGGAGGGTGATTATATTTACAGATTTAAAAACTGTATAAATATGTATGAATAATTTATTCATGTTTTTAAACGTATTTATTTATTATTAATCAATAGTCCATTAGATAAGGACTTTCATACAAACTTTCAACACTTATTTTACCCCCTTAGGAGTAACATTTACATAAATGCTGATATACGCTGATATAAATAATAAATAAAAGTTGTATATAAATACAAAATTCACAGCTTTTTTGTCATTAGACAATCTATATACTTATATAAAAGGAGATGTTCCCATCTATAGACGCACGCACAGCCGTAACCGCTAATGGTAGAAACGTGAAATTTGGACAGTGGTTTTAATTTAAAATGCGGACGCACACTAAGAAGGCATTTAAAAAAAATTAACCCTGAAGGTATGAAAAAGGGGTTGCATGTTTGTATGGACACATTTTGATAAAACATAGCAACGATTTTGATGAAACTTGAGATTCATGCAGTATGCTCTTAAAAATATTTCATTGAACACGTGTTTCATGGTTTATTGGAGTTACCCCTATTTTGCACCCAAAGGGTCACCCCCTTTGGGTGCAAAATAGGGGTAAAAGAAATAAAATAGGGGTTGAAAGTTTCTATGAAAAATATTTAAAATCTGCTCCAATTTCTATGAAATTTATTATTCGGGCTTAAATAGGCTACAAAATTATTTTTCCTACGAGAAAATTTAAATTCCCACGCGAAAACAATAATAACGCGGGCGAAGCAGCGAGTGGAAAGCTAGTACTTTATAGGCACGCGCCGCCTGCCGGACCCCGGCCGGTACCGCCGAAACCGCATTGTCCGCAACGTCCCTACATTTTAAATCTGTAATATCTTCGAAAATATTCATTTATATTACATGCTGTAAAGGGCCAAATTGATCTATATTAAATGCACATTGTATTTAAGGTACTTAATTGGATAAGGATTAATACTGTATTGCTTAAAATCGCTTCGCAAATAAGCCATTATTTCTCGTAAAAAGTAAAGGATAAAAAAGGGTTATTGTGGGTTATCCCTAAGAGATAGATATATACCATCGCGGACTTTTTTGTAGACCTTTTTAAGGTGTACAATACTGTAGTAAATTATTTTGATTTATCTCGTAGAGTTCAGCCAGCGTTTGCAATCTAAGCGCAAAAAAAAGTGTTTATTTACGACATCACATTAGAAACCTCTAAAATTATCAGGGTTTCTCTACTATACTATACATGTATTATACATATAAGCCTTCCTCTTGAATCACTCTATCTATTAAAACAAACCGTATCAAAATCCGTTGCGTAGTTTTAAAGATCTAAGCATTTATATTATGCAGTGATGGATCCGACGACGACAACGATAACGCTAACGATAGCGTGTTTAGAGTAGGGCTAATCCGATATTATCGTTGTCGATTTTAAGAGTACGGCCCCTGTCTTGTACAAAAGCAGGCAAGTCATTTATATATATTAAAAATAGAAAAGGACCAAGAATTGAACCCTGCGGAACTCCCATTTTAACCGAGGCGCCCTGGGACCTCTCCCCGTTGACGTCTACTTTCTGGATCCTCTCAGTCAAATAGGAGACGAGTAGACCCAGAACAGTGTCGCGAAATCCATAGTAGTGTAATTTCCTGATCAGGGTGTCATGATGAATGCAATCAAACGCCTTGGACAAGTCACAAAAACGCCCAGCGCATCATGTGAGTCCTCCCAGGCCTCATATATATTTTGTATTAACTCAACACCAGCATCAGTTGTTGAGCGACCCTTTCTAAAACCAAATTGTTTACAGTGTAGATTATTTCTGTTAAAAAAGCTTTGCATTTGTTCTAACATTATTTTTTCAAAGATTTTGCTAAAAGTAGGTAGCACAGAGATAGGTCTAAAATTATTGGGGTCTGATGTGCTACCAGATTTGTGTAATGGAATAATTTTACTCAGTTTCATTAGATCAGGAAACACACCACAGTCAATGCAATCATTAAAAATACTAGCAAGTATTGGAGCTATTGTTTCTATTACAGATTGGGAAACATCTACAGAGTTGCCCCACAGATCCACGGTTTTCTTTTTATTCAGCGTTTTAAATGACTTTATTAAATCATTTGCACAAATATGGGCAAATTTAAATTTATCATCACAAGTTTTAACATGATCTTTTAGAATAGATTCGGCTACAGTGGGGGAGGAATCCAAAGATTTTGTGATTGAAACTGGAATGTCAGTAAAGAATTTTTCAAATTCTGTAGCTACCTCAATATCTACTGTAACTTTCTTATTTTCAATATTTAAACAAAAATTGTTATTAGTTTTTACTCTTCCGGTTTCATTATTAATAATGTTCCATGTCGTTTTAATTTTGTCACTACTATTTTTTATTTTAGAGCTTAAATAATTGGACTTTGCAAATTTACAAACTTTTTTAAATACTTTGGAATAAGTTTTTACATACAATTTAAATTGATCACTAGGATTTAATGAACGCTCATTGTAAAGTTCATAAAGTTTTATTCTGCTTTTGTGAATACCTGGTGTGGCCCATTCACTAAAAGCTAATCTACCATTGACTGATATGGTTTTTGGAACAAATATATTTTTAAATTCACAACAAAATGTGTTAAAAAAGTTTACATACAATTTATTTGGGTCTTCGTCATAATCAATATACTTTAAATTAATACCAAGATTATTATTGAAACGCTCCAAGCGGAAATGGAATCCAAATGGAAAGGAGAGGTGGGATTAGTGAAAAAAGCTCTTCAGAGCGTCACTTAGCGCGTTCTATTGTAGTGCTTTTTCTTGCTAAATTGTAGAAATATAGGGAAATCTTAAAGTTGAAAGAAAAAAAACAAACTTATTCCTTTAGTCCGATACAAAATGAAAAGCTTTATTCTGGTAGGTACATAACTATAATTCACTTATGTATAATGTTACTGAAGTAAACAAAATCCCTGCAAAATCAATGCAAAGCACTTAACTAAATCTTTAATTGATACAAGCCAAGGGCAGGATGGTTCAGGTTTGTTTGATCAATCTCGGTAGGTAAAAATCAGGTACAAATTGGGTACAAAACTATAAAATGAGGGGCAATAAAGTACACCAACAAATATTTTAGGTTTCTTTTTTTTTTAATTAGTAGCTTTCCCCGGAGCGGTTGTTAGTAGAGCGTACCTTCGATGCTAAGTTTCTGCGATCACGGGTCAGAGATTTAAAATTCCAGTTTCTTAGATTATTCTCTGTTTCTAATATTACTTGTGTAATTCCACAGAATTCCTCCTTGATACTAGGTTATTTTGTTATGGTTTCTAGCTGTAAGGTCAAGCAGCGGAGCCCTACGGCCTCCGGTAACTGCCCTGGAGATTCATAGCACAGTGTTAGGTTAAAAAATATAATTAAATATGCCTATGATCTTAGGGTCAGTGGGTCTAACACTGAGTTCTGAAGGAATCCCTGTCAATACATTTGAATTTCATGTAATAAACATTGCAAGGTAATTCCAAACATAATTTTCAATGAATTGTCAAAGTTTCTTATTGGTTAGTTAATAAAAAGGACATATGGAGGGGAGAGCACCTATTTTGTGTATAATTACTGCTATTAATAAAAAGAAAACAGCTTAATTTGTGAGTTATTTGCCAAAGTATGATGTGAAACTCAATATAGTGAAAATCTAGAATTTAACATGAAATTCACAAGTGTTACTCAATATATGCATTAATCCCACTAAAATGCCGCTTACTATCAGGTTTTTTTAATGAAATAGGGGATGAAAAAGGCGAATTTTGGAAATGTAATATGTTTGATTTAATAATCAATATACCCACTAATAAAAATAAAATTAACAAAATCTGTTTCAAATCATAATAAGTTAATTAGATACCTTAGTGTGGGCGGAGTATTATCTATTGATATAATTTATTTATCCAACTAATTCAATGAATCGCGCGCCGGCGATTAAAAATATGATTTTCCTGAGCTTTTGCTCGCCAAATTGAAAACGAAAATAACTGACTTTTGAAGTCTCACTGTAGCTTTTCAAATTAAATTCACACGGAAAACGGGAGAAATACCTATGGATTTTATTCGCAGAAATGAATTTAAATACTTTATGATCTTCGAATCAATAACAAATTTCTTCGGTCGATGTCTCACAGACTAACCAGTTCGGAGATCATAACATAGACGAAAGACGCGTTCAAAGACTAGGGTGAAAAATGGGCGCGTTCTATTTACGCACATACTAGAATCGAGGTCCGTTCACCGAATGTTAAGTGTCGTATTGGCGACGGAACCTTCCCTAAAACCAAATTCATTTCACAACATGTGTGTCATGATGTGTCAGGTCAACATACGGATCTTTCGAAATTCTACAATATACAATAAGTATTTCCAGCCAAAGTTATAAGTTTGGTTGGAAAACAAAACGTAATGTAAATTAACCATAAACAAACTGTGAATGCTTTCCGAATTCTATTCGACGAAACCATAATTATATGATCTATAACTTTAAGTGTATTTTATTATAATATTCTTCTTAGTCTCCAAAAAAAGATCAAAACAAACGGTCTAAATGTCAAATTCCGAATTTTGAGAAAATCAACCCACCTAAAGGGAAGCACGGGATTTTGGGCGAAAAAAATCTTTGTAAATAAGACCAGGATAAACGCGAGATTTATTTTGTTTATGCAAAAATTGAATAATGACCAAAGATAATTGCTAATGTCACTGACGTGACGTGAAACGACGTTGACGTTGACACTTGACATTGATATTGTGAATTTAATTGACAAAAGTTATTGTAATTATGATTTTCGTTGTGAAATTTGTGTTAAAAGTACAGTGAAAACAAAGTGTTTTTGCAAAATTAGTGTTTTATGAAATTTTAAGAAAAAACGGTGTTACACTATCGTCTATACCAAGACGATAGAACGCGCTAAGTGACGCTATATCGCGACGCAGCTGCCGAGGCTCAAGGTTGTTAGTCACCTCTACATCGCCAATGATGCGTGTTGCGCGCCGCTGCAACCTATCCAAAGCATCGAGTAAGTACTTGGCGGAGCCATCCCAGATGTGTGAACAATATTCTACACAGGACCGTACTTGCGTTTTGTATAGCAAGCAAAGTTGATCAGCTGTAAAGAATCGCCGCACCTTGTTCAAGGCACCGAGTTTTCGTGAAGCTGTTTTTAGAAGGCTTTCGATGTAATCCTTTGGGTTTAGGTTGCAGCGTACGTCCATACCGAGCATGGTAATACTACTCTGCAGGTTCAGTCTAGTGCCCTGAAGAGAGGGAAGAGGGAGGAACGGTGACGTTTTTTGCCGAGAATGCACACAGATGCGTTTTCTTGGCATTGAAATCAACCAGGTTCTCTGTGCCCCATTTGGATATGCGGTCCAAGACCTGGTCAAGTTCAATGACATGGTTATCCCGTCTTTCCGCAATGTCTGCCCGTCCAGCCGCCGCGTGTCCGAAATATCCCGCATGCACTGTACTATTATCTGCATAGCAATGAATGTTCCCAAGAGGAATCATATCATTCATATGCAGAAGAAAGAGTGTCGGGGATAGAACGGAACCCTGGGGTACTCCGGCATTCACCGGCATAAGCCGCGATCTACATCCATCTGATAGGACACGGATTCTTCGCTCATGCAGGAAGTCAGCCACCCAGGTACAGAGCTGAACGGGAAGACCGTAGGACGGAAGTTTGGAGAGAAGACCCTTGTGCTAGACCTATCAAAAGCTTTGGCGATGTCAAAGCTGATAGTCAATGACTCGCCTTGCTTGTCAATAGTACATTTCGTTACATGGATTTTTCGGAAGTTTTTTCCTCCCTACAAAACTTTGGACCAACAAAAATGTACGGCATGTGAAAAAATGTTATCTATGCATGAAATACTTTCAAAATAATTTAATTTTATGTTGTGTGAAATCCCCGAACCACGGAAAGGGAGGGGGTTGCAACCCTCGATTTTTCCCCCTTGTCGCATGATTTTTGACGGCGTTGCGGAATTATGGATTAGAAGAGGTATTGAAACTGTGTGGAACCGATGCCGTACAGAATCAAATGACCAATTTTGCCCTGAAAATCGTCGGAAAATAAAAAAAAATCCCGACTTTATGGCGCACTATTTTTGTACGATACTACGTGTTTTCTTATTATTTTTCATGGATCTATCGATGGTAAGAATGCCGTACAAAAATATATGACCAAAATGTGCTCCCTCTACTTGTACTTTTGAATTCTCAACCTGCACTCAGTTGGACAGCTTACAAGTGACGGCATAGTGCTGAATCTTATTATTTAATGCCCTTCTATCTTTCTAAATAGGTCTCCTGGTGGTTCAAATGACCCATAATTTTTTGCCACGGGCCTGTAGTCTAATAGACATGATGATGATACTATGATATACATGAAAATTTTTGGGTTGAATGACATTACGTGTAAACACATTTTAATAATTAGTTTTAGATAACGCATTGATTATTTATTGGTTATTATGTAACACCGTGTATATGCTTTTTTTGTTTTTTTTTTTATGTTTGTTCGCGGATAACTTCGTCGTTTATGAACCGATTTTGATGATTGTATTCGATAGAGGATACTCCCATGGTCGTAAATTAGGGTTTCCCTCGATTTCATGAGATCCCATCATCAGATCCTGACTTTAGTGATCTTGGGACCACCCTTGTAGTATACTCTATCGAATACAAAAATAATTTTGGAAATCGGTTTAAAAATGACGGAGGTATGAGGTAACAAACATGAAAAAAAATACAACCGAATTGATAAGTACCTCCTTTTTTGAAGTCGGTTAAAAATTAAAAATATTTTACAAAAAATAAAAACCGACTGCAAAAACACTGTAAAGTTTAAAATAATATAAGAATAGGTACAGACAACATCACACTTCTATATTGAAGTCGGTGACAAATTTTTAGACTTTTTCCTTATATGTAATTTAAAAATCTAGATAAGGTTGCTGGTTATTCAGTTGTCAGAGAAAATTAACTGCAGATCTAAAGCTGCCGAGTGAAGCGATGATTCCCGCTTCTTTGAATAATGATCGAAATCAACCTGCAATGACGCTTCGCGGGACTGGTCTCCCATTTCTCCTGGTAGATACGTATTTTGTTATGTTTGACGTGAAGTATACATATATAAATTAATTATTATATTGAAAATTAAATAAATCATTATTACACAACTTAACCCAAGTCACGTTATGCTTTACGTGTTAATTCTGGAAATGTATGTGTCGCAACCTTATTATAGTAATAAAATACAGTACTGTAAATGATTCATAACACCTTTGGCACTTAATAAACGACTGTCTCTGACGCAACATGTATTTCACTTAACATCATCTACTATCAAGATATTACATGGCGACCCTAAGCCAGAAGTTCCTGCACCAAAATTAAGAAGATGAAGATATCCAAGTAAAAAAAATCAAGAAAGAAATGGGGAAAACTTATTCCAAAGAAGAAGTTGTGATAGCGCAAAACGCCAACGGGGAAGCGAATGCCACAACCAGCCTAAAACTTGGTTCCACCAGCGCATCGGAAATCTTATTAATCGCACTCATCGTCCTTGTGTCAGCAGCCATCGTCTATTATCTGATGAAGAAATGCTATAAAAGCGCCGTAAATACACTTAGAAGAGAGTTAAATGCAGTAACTATTAGCACTATATCTCGTCAAGACTTGACTTCGCCTCAAGCGTAATGAAAGCAGTCTGCAGAAGATCGGTGTCCAGGGAAAATTCCGAGCAGAGGGTTGCATACGGTTCGGGAACGCAGCTATGTACGCAGTACGTGCAGCTCTTGCCACTCCTCGGCACATTCCGTAATAAAAATGAATATCTGCGATTTGACGCGGAGAAAACTCAGTTAACAGCGGCATCTCGAAAAAAACACGTGTTAACTGCGAGCCTTTCGGACCCACTGAGTCTAACACGTTTTAAAGTCCCTAACGCGCTCCCCTCCCGCACCCTTTCTTTGTTCCGCGATAGTACACAACACAATGTAAAAATATCTACCTGAGCGTTAGCAGGCCCCTCAATTAAAGCCTCGTAGCTAAGCATGTATTAGAGACAGAATGTTGATTTTTTTTTGTTGAAAAGGTTATAAGATCTGGAGATTATTAGATCTCTGATCTTAATAAGAGGTAATAAAAAGAAATTGTTATTGCATTATTTGGTAAAAATAAACATTTACTCAAAATTTTACACTTTTATGTTCGAAATTAGTGAAAAAAAATGTTTTTCTCCCTATTGACTGCTTTTATGGACTTTTTTTTATTAACCATACAGTATTAATCTTTTGGCATCATTATTGTTTTTATTTGAACAAAATCCACGCAGTGGTTACAATGTGACAATTTTACAAACACAAAAGGTCTTAAAAAGAGAAAATAAAAAGTCAATATTAAATACAATTTAATTTTAATAATTTTTTCCCCTTTTTTTATCGATAAATTGTAGTCTAGTTTCACCCATTTTCGTTTGTGCACCTTATCCGGGGACATACTGTATAGAAGTAGCTGGGTGCAAGAGTAGGTAGTTATTTAGTAGGAGTAGTTAGCTGACGTTGTCACCCTTTGGTGCTTGGCACCCGGGGCGGACCGCCCCCTCCGCCCTCGCTTTACGCCGCCACTGACTATACGGATTGCGAGTCGGAGCCGACATTCTTGTCACTAAAGAGGTCTTTATGATAGATAAGACGCAGATAAGAATAGATATGACGCAGTTAACCACCCATGATTTCCTGTGAAGTTCTTTATCCATTCATGTGTGGAGTAGCGAGTCTGCCGTCCGGAGAGCGGGCATTCGCAAGAACAAAGCACTTTTTAAACTTGTACACTAACTAAAGGAAGGGTTACCTCGAAATCTTCATCAGCCATTCTAAAATAATTTTAAAATATATATCTTTGCTATATTAGCGAAAGAATGAAATCTACTTTCTATTGAAATTAATTATGTTACTTAATTTAAACATTTTAGTTTTACCAATTATGCACACTGCTCACGACAAAATTCAAAAACGTACCGAAGAGAAAACCTAGTCGGCGATGGCACTCGTACCTACTTACATACCGTCATTGAAAATGTTAGGGAAATGTAGGGTAGATGCACACTGCAAACACGTGAAATTCAAAGGGGTAATCGCTCTCCGTGGGTCGAGCGAAGGCTCGAATACCTAAATATTTATTTGTAACAAAATTAAAAATTCAAATATCAACAATAATTGTGACTACATAAACTATTACAGTTACTTATATTGACCGTAATGATTTTTAAAGTTATTGCCATATAAGCAGTTAGAACACTCTGATGATTTTGATGCTGAGATATGAAAATGGAACAGGTCCAGGAACTGTATGAGGGTGATACTAACTATATAGGTAAGCCTTGGACATCCATGTGGTCTTCTTGTGGCGCGTGTGAGTGCGCGTGCGCCGCCGTGGTGGGGGGCACCGCGAAGTTGTGGTGGTGGGGGCGCGGGCGCCGCGGCGAACGCGCCGTGATCACCCGAGGCTTGTGGATCTCGTCCATCACCGATGGCGCCACGTATGTGAAACCCTGTTGGGTACTATCCCGTTTAAGCATTGGCAAATAAACGATGCAAAGTCAAAGGTCAACAGTAAGTTTGATCCTTTGTGGCACTATATTGGCCAAACGCGTGGACCGATTTTGATTTCGATAACTGATGGCATGTCACTAAAGACATGCCAGTTATCGAAATCCAATATGGCGACCATCTGGCGTTGCTTTTTGTGTGCAATATTATTATTATGTTATTTATGAGAATATATACCTGAAACATCAAATTGGCACTTTCGCTCAGTGTCGACTCATCCGGAGAGTCGATTGGCGTCTGCCGGGTAAATCGACTGTCAAATTGTGAGACATCATCTTCACTGGTCTGGAATGAAAAAAATACTGATTAAATATACTAATATTTACAAGTTATTTACAATCGAACAATACGAGTATGTTCAACCACTGTGGCTAATGTGAGAATGGCATATTTGCGAATCTAACAGGAGCCATTCGTACAGACCAATGACTGTAGCTGCTTTTATACCCTCAAATGAGTAGTCTACTTATTTAAAAAAATAGCATGAGAGTTATTTGTTTTTTTTTTCAACCACAGATTAAAAACAAGACTTCATTTCATATTTCATTTCATATATTCAGATTTCAGGTATGAGGTGTGGGGTGATGCCGAGAGGATTGAGCTCACCCACGCTGCGCAATCTGCACGTAAACGAGCTAATCTTTGCGCTCAGTAGCCGTCAGGTCGGTTGTCATGTGGATGGTGTCTGTTTCAATAACATCAATTACGCTGACGATATGAGCGCTTCGATTGGAGGTCTAAGGGACTAAGTCGCTTAGTGAAACATATGCACAGGAACATGGTTACAAATACAACGCTCATAAAAACGAGCTTATGGTTCTTAAGGCTGTTTACGCTCGAGGAAGAGCGAGTGGCAACACTGCATTATAGTCTGTGCAGTGAGAGCCTGTGGCGGCCGGCCGCATGTGACATGTCAGTCGAGTCGAATACGGAATGACGTTGAAATAGGTTACCGGGCGGCGCGTTTTCGTTTCGAGAAATATATAAAATTTGTGTCTTGCGCGGCGCACCAAGTAATTGTTGGTGCGAGGTTCCGCCAAGTTTTAGTGTCGATGAATAGTGTACCAAAGTTTTATTATCCGAGGGCGAAGTGAGTGATGGTGGCCTAATAGGCCTATGTAGTGCTCCGGTCTCCATCGTTGGATTGACACCAACCCTTCGGGAGCCGCGGCTTCCTAAGGGCTTAACGGCTTCCTACGCCCCTCGGTGCGTAGGCCAACAAATTTGGGACAGGCCGGCAAACGATGGCCATCCCGCTTGCAACACTTGCAAGGCATCGGCCTCTCCCCGTGTGGAGAGTTCTGCCGCACTGCAGTATATTGCTTGTACGGGCGGTGCTCTCTCCGTGGTGCTGCCCGGGTCGCCTCATAGCGGCCTGTACTCGGTCCCGGTATAGGAGCCAGATCCAAGTGGTCGGTCAACCGACACTCATCCTCCAAAAATCTGAGGAGATCCGAAAAGGGGGGGAGGTACGAGGCACTATTGCCCCCATACCTTTGTTCAAAGCGCCCTTTCATCTCCATGGGAAGCTTATTGAGGATGAGGTGGAGCAAAATAAAGGACCACTGGTCCACCGGTAGATCAAGTCGTTTGAGCGCGTTAATAGCGCTTAGCAGCGGGTTCAAAATCTCCTTCCTCAATGAGGAGACCCGCGATACCCGTGGCAGCCCTAAGATGGCAGCCACATGTGTGTCCGCTAGCAAGCGAACATTCTGATACCGGGCGGTCAACAGCGCCCTTGCAATATCATAACTGTCATCGTTGACAGGTAGATGCTGGACAAGCACACCAGCCTCTCCACGTAAGGCAGAGAGCAAATAGGCCAATTTCTGGCTAGGGAACAGGTCGTCCCTCGAGTGGACCAGGCTATCAAAGAGGTTAATGAACCCCATCCAAGCAGCCAAGTTCCCATCAAAGGTTGGGATGTCCAAAGTGGGCAGTCTGCCCAGCAAGCCGGCCGGGGTAGGCTTGACCTCCCCGGGCGTGCACGACTCACCCCTCCGGGCGAATAGGATAGCCTGAGCCTTGTTTATAATCACATCCGCCTGTTCAAAACATTGATCATAATCCGCATTAAATTGCTCGACTGCCCGCAACTCAGCGGCACCCTCGGCTGGGTGGTCGAGCAGATATTGTTGATGAACAACGAAAAGCTGCTCCAATTCCTTCAAGCGAGCAGGTACTCCCTCATGCCGAATTAACAAGGCCTGTTCTCGGTCTGGTCGGTCTACCAAAGCGACGGCACTAGCAAACCATCTCAGGATCTTTTGTGCACCCGCGCGGGCACCACTAAGTGGGCTGACTGGCGGGACCATTTTGCACCAAAATTAATATACACTACAATAATACACGGACAAACAGACCGACAACCGCAGACAACAAAACAGATCGGGAGGAACTTCAAAGGCAAACAAAATATATAAACAAACCAAAATCAAGTGTAAATGCTAGAACTTAACTAGAACAACAAAGGCATTTAACAACAGAATTTTTCAAACAAATTAAGTTCAAGTATTAAGTCAATAACTTAACAAACATAATATTCAAAGGCAAACAAAACAAAATCAAAAGTAAATGCTAAAACTTAACACAGCAAAATAGTGTATTACAACAACAGCAAAGTCATTTAGCAGCAAAAATTTTTTAAACAAATTAAATTCAAGTATAAGTTTACAACTTAACAAACAAAATATTCAAGGGTAAAACAAAGATATGAAAAAACAAACCAAAATCAAATATAGGTAAATGCTAGAACTTAACTAGAACAACAAAAAGCATTTAACCCCAATTTTTCATATCGGCCGCATGTGACATGTCAGTCGAGTCGAATACGGAATGACGTTGAAATAGGTTACCGGGCGGCGCGTTTTCGTTTCGAGAAATATATAAAATTTGTGTCTTGCGCGGCGCACCAAGTAATTGTTGGTGCGAGGTTCCGCCAAGTTTTAGTGTCGATGAATAGTGTACCAAAGTTTTATTATCCGAGGGCGAAGTGAGTGATGGTGGCCTAATAGGCCTATGTAGTGCTCCGGTCTCCATCGTTGGATTGACACCAACCCTTCGGGAGCCGCGGCTTCCTTCGAGCTAGCCCAGGAAGTCCACCGGCTACATACGGAGACCAATTGGAATAGGGGTAAGCCACAGTGTTTTCTAGAATCTGGTACTCGGTTTGAACTCATTATTCGGCGAAACGCCGACGTGGTGGAGTCTACTTTGGGCACCACCATCTCTTGGTAGCAGAGCGTGGTTGTTAGATTTGATTGATTGATTAGTATTTTAATTAGTATTGTACAATTAATATTGTAATCTTGTTGGTTGTCCAAACGGGCAATACATATTAATTGGTTTTGATTGCTGATTTTAAACCGACTACAATCTCATTTGTGGACCGATCTCCCTAACTAGTTGTCATTGTATATGAAAAATTGGGGTTAAATGCTTTTTGTTGTTCTAGTTAAGTTCTAGCATTTACCTATATTTGATTTTGGTTTGTTTTTTCATATCTTTGTTTTACCCTTGAATATTTTGTTTGTTAAGTTGTAAACTTATAATTGAATTTAATTTGTTTAAAAAATTTTTGCTGCTAAATGACTTTGCTGTTGTTGTAATACACTATTTTGCTGTGTTAAGTTTTAGCATTTACTTTTGATTTTGTTTTGTTTGCCTTTGAATATTATGTTTGTTAAGTTATTGACTTAATACTTGAACTTAATTTGTTTGAAAAATTCTGTTGTTAAATGCCTTTGTTGTTCTAGTTAAGTTCTAGCATTTACACTTGATTTTGGTTTGTTTATATATTTTGTTTGCCTTTGAAGTTCCTCCCGATCTGTTTTGTTGTCTGCGGTTGTCGGTCTGTTTGTCCGTGTATTATTGTAGTGTATATTAATTTTGGTGCAAAATGGTCCCGCCAGTCAGCCCACTTAGTGGTGCCCGCGCGGGTGCACAAAAGATCCTGAGATGGTTTGCTAGTGCCGTCGCTTTGGTAGACCGACCAGACCGAGAACAGGCCTTGTTAATTCGGCATGAGGGAGTACCTGCTCGCTTGAAGGAATTGGAGCAGCTTTTCGTTGTTCATCAACAATATCTGCTCGACCACCCAGCCGAGGGTGCCGCTGAGTTGCGGGCAGTCGAGCAATTTAATGCGGATTATGATCAATGTTTTGAACAGGCGGATGTGATTATAAACAAGGCTCAGGCTATCCTATTCGCCCGGAGGGGTGAGTCGTGCACGCCCGGGGAGGTCAAGCCTACCCCGGCCGGCTTGCTGGGCAGACTGCCCACTTTGGACATCCCAACCTTTGATGGGAACTTGGCTGCTTGGATGGGGTTCATTAACCTCTTTGATAGCCTGGTCCACTCGAGGGACGACCTGTTCCCTAGCCAGAAATTGGCCTATTTGCTCTCTGCCTTACGTGGAGAGGCTGGTGTGCTTGTCCAGCATCTACCTGTCAACGATGACAGTTATGATATTGCAAGGGCGCTGTTGACCGCCCGGTATCAGAATGTTCGCTTGCTAGCGGACACACATGTGGCTGCCATCTTAGGGCTGCCACGGGTATCGCGGGTCTCCTCATTGAGGAAGGAGATTTTGAACCCGCTGCTAAGCGCTATTAACGCGCTCAAACGACTTGATCTACCGGTGGACCAGTGGTCCTTTATTTTGCTCCACCTCATCCTCAATAAGCTTCCCATGGAGATGAAAGGGCGCTTTGAACAAAGGTATGGGGGCAATAGTGCCTCGTACCTCCCCCCCTTTTCGGATCTCCTCAGATTTTTGGAGGATGAGTGTCGGTTGACCGACCACTTGGATCTGGCTCCTATACCGGGACCGAGTACAGGCCGCTATGAGGCGACCCGGGCAGCACCACGGAGAGAGCACCGCCCGTACAAGCAATATACTGCAGTGCGGCAGAACTCTCCACACGGGGAGAGGCCGATGCCTTGCAAGTGTTGCAAGCGGGATGGCCATCGTTTGCCGGCCTGTCCCAAATTTGTTGGCCTACGCACCGAGGGGCGTAGGAATATGGCCAAGCAGCGGAATTGGTGCTACCGCTGTCTGGGGGCTCATATGGCATCGGCTTGCCCCCACCCACGAGATTGCCACTGTTGTGGAGGGGCCCATCACCCCCTTTTGTGCTTCAACAATAGAGACACTCGTGAGGTGGTGAGAGAGAGGGACTCGCACACGGGCGGGGGCCCTCGTAAGTCACCCACATCTCCGAAGAGATCGGAGGGGCGTGCCACCCCTCCGCGGAGATTGGAGAGGCGCCCCCCTCCTGTGAGAGGATTGGGCGCCCCACCCTCCCTACGGGCGGCAGGGATCGACGCGCCGCTTCTGAGGCGCCACCGCGGGATTGGGCCGCGGTTATTAGGGAGCCACGCCGGGAGCCGATACGCTTCTCTCCCCCTCTGATGGAGAGACCCCGTTTGTCACGGGCTCCCCCAACTTTCGCCCATCATGGGCACCGCCCGGCCCCCCGATGCCGCTTTGATCGGGGCCAGTACGTGCCGGATTGGGACCCGCTCGAGCGCCTTGAGCGCCCTACTCCTCCGCCGCGCACGCATTTTTCCTTGAACCCCCCTTCCCCCCCGTTGCGGGGAATGCGGGAGGATTTTCATTAAACCAACTGTCGGCTGCAACCCCCCCACAGGAGCAGGTGCTGTTACCAACAGCCTCCGTACAGGTGTGGGGCCCGAGGGGCACCTTTGTTTTAGTTCGCGCCCTTTTGGATACGGGAGCTTGCATTCAGGGTTCATTCATTGTTCATTCAGGTTCAGGGTTGCATTGCCTCCAGCTGGCTGGTCCGGCAGTTGAGTTTGAACACATCTCCGTACCTTGAATCGGTACGGGGAATCGGAGACCTGCGGATCCCGGATCCGATCGGTCAGGTTTTGTTCTCCTTCTCCCCCCACTTCTCTTCAGCGCCCAAAATTGGCGCTACCGCGATTGTTTATGAGAAGGTTGTTGGTCAGCTTCCGCAACAGCACGTTTCGCGCGCTGTCGTTGATGCGACATCAGGATTGACCTTGGCTGACCCTTCCTTCCACCGAATCGGTCCGATTCACTTATTGCTCGGTGCCGATGTTCTAGGCCGCGTGTATTGTGGGAAGAGGAGAGAGTTACAGAAGAGTGGGCTGGTAGCCTTATCTACATCGGTTGGGTTTGTAGTGATGGGACCAGTTAGGCATAACCCACCATCTCCATCGGTGAACAGTTACATAACTGTTAGCTCCACCTTATCGGATGTCCTTCAACGGTTTTGGGAGGTGGAAGAGCCACCTACCGTGAAGCGAGTGAACCCCTTGGAAGAGGAGTGTGAGTTGTTCTACCAGAACAATACAGGTCGCCTTCACTCAGGACGGCTGATCACTCGTTTGCCCTTTTTGTCAGTTCGCCCCTCACTTGGCAGCTCCCGGCCGTTGGCCGAGAAGCGGCTGCTGTCCATGGAGCGTCGTATGAGTAGGAACTCCGACTTCAAACAGAAGTATGTCGACTTCAGGCGAGAATATGAGCAACTGGGGCACATGTCGGTCTCGCGACTGGACTGGCGAAACGAGGAACATAATTTTCTTCCTCACCACGCGGTTTTGAAACCTTCCACCGGGAAGATACGCGTTGTTTTTGATGGGTCAGCTCCCACGTCTACCGGAGTTTCGCTGAATCAATGTCTGCATGCTGGACCGAAGTTGCACCACGAGGTGGGTGATGTATTGACCAACTTCCGTCGCCATGCCGTCGTCTTTGTGACCGATATCCGGATGATGTTTCGGCAGACTGTGATTCACCCGGACGATAGACGATATCAGCTCATATTATGGAGGGAGGATCCCAGAGATCCCATGCTAGTCTACGAGCTGAACACCAATACATACGGTTTGCGTTCGAGCCCCTTTGTGGCAATTCGCTCACTTGTGGAACTCGCTGAATAGACCCGTAGCGCTAGGTTTTTAAGTTTCAAAAATATTAAAGTTGTTTGTTTTTCGCATATAGTTTCCAGACCTTTTGCCCAACCTAATAAATTATTTTGTGTCATTCTAGGTACTTGCATAGGTAGAAATTTAGGTATTTGTATTTTCAATCAGTATTGGTCGAAAATAAAATTAGAGATGAAAAATTAACTTTCATGATAATAACGAAGTAGTAACTGATGTGCATAGGCATTTTGTGTCATCTCTGTCCACGAGAATCTTAATTTTTAACCAGTGGCTAACATGTCGCCCAACTACCTCTTAAAGAATATTACAATAGGTAAAATAGATGTTATGCGTTTTAGAATACTAGTATCTGTTGCTTAAATTATTTTGTGTCAAATTCATCCACGGCGTATATAGATATTTTATTATTTTACTACAACACCCTGTAAAATCCTCAAAATAAAATGCAAGTTATTAGAGTTTACGTGTTTCCAATTATTATTTTGTAACAAGACCCTATTCATAATTTGTGTTGTTTTTATCCACGAAATCTTTTTATTTAAAAAAAATACCAGACTTCTTTGCGCTAAGGGCGAGCGCGGGGAAGCGCACAGGCGTGGGGGGCAGTCACCGGCCCACCGGCCCACCGCGCGCGAGTCACGTGCTGTTTGTTTACATTCGATCTTTGCAATTGCAAGTAAAGTTGCAACAAACAAGTGCGTGCGTTATTCTGAGTTTTAACATTTTGCAGACTAAAATGGAGAGTGAAAATAAATGTGTTATATGTGGTCTAATACTAGACATTAATACGGTAATCGTCAAAGAAAGGGGACTATTAAAGTTTGTGGAATCGAGCATTGTTAGAGATGACGGAAAAGCAGATTGTTTTAAGGGCCGTGCTGAGATAAAACTCCACAAAACTTGCCGAAATACATATAATAATCCGAAATGCATTGAAGCGGAAAAAAAGAGGAAAAAGAAAGATTCGGAAAAAGTATTAGAATCAATCAGCGACTTCGACTTCCAAAACAAGTGCTTGTTTTGCGACAAGGATGCGTCATTCGAATTTGAACAATTACAAAACAAGAACCCTTCATCCAGCAGAATTTTAGTGGGTCATGTGAAGAGGTTGGATACACAAAATTCAATACTGAAGGCATGCACCATACATGATGATGACTGGAGTAAACAAGTAAGTTTTATTATAGGTATAGTTGCCGGCACCTAACTTGGCAAGATTTTGGCGTCGATTTTTTGATTTTGCGCGTGTACCCTTGTGTGCAACAAAAACTGTTACTGCTTTTCATTTAATTTTCATTTTGGCCAATAATATTTCAGTATTATTATTATTCATAGTGTCCACCATTCGAACCAATATTGGTAATAATATCCCCCGTTCTTACCAACTTACGTGCCGCCAACTATACCTACCTAATTTATCACGCGAACACTGGGTAGACAAAATACGGTCAGCAGGTAAATAATTAATTACACGGTTAAATAATATTTAACTAACTCCTCTCGAATTAGGTACGTTCGCAAAAAAATCATGAATATTTTGATACCTACCAATACCTAAATCAATTTTTTTTTCGAAACTAAAATGATATAAAAAATTGCATCATGTCTGTTATAGTTTTTTGGGCGCATTAATAATTTTATTGTATTTGTAATCCACCGTAATAAAATTATGTAGTCGCAATTAGTCGCGATAGGTAATATTTTATTACTTTTCTTATTTCCACACTCCTCTGAATGTAATGCTTATGTCGTGTCGCTAAGCCGTCGTCGCAGTTTTTCGTTACACTGCCCAGCAAACATCTTGAAAAATGACGTAGATGCGCAGAATTCCCCCACCATGCCGAAATTTTTGAAAATGTTTGCCGGCACCAATACCTACTTGACCAATACCTACTTATCAAAGGTAAAAATTGATAAAGTAAAATAGGTGCAAAAATTTATCCTGATGTATATAATATAAAGTTTTAAAGTTATAAATGCGAAAGTTTGTGTGTGTATATGCTTGTGTGTGTGTGTGTGTATGCGTGTGTGTGTATGTGTATGTGTGTATGCTTGTAACCTTTTCTCGCTTAAGCGGCTGGACTGATTCGGATGAAAGGAGAATGCCCAAATCTGCCCCACTGGTCCCAGAGCTGGGACAAAACGTAAATAAAAATATTAATGAAAACAATAATTGTTGTTAAATTCGATAGTCAATTAAGCGCGCGAAAAAGAATGTAATAAAAGTATTTACTATAAGAGAAACCGATTTGAGCTATAGATTTGAGAAGCCATTTTGAATGTTTTCTTTTCACGGTTTCGGGCATATCAGCATTTGCGTCGTTCAGACCGTACCATAGACGTAAGTATAATGAAAAATGTCGCGGTACATAAACTGTCGTTGTCGTTTGTGTATTACAAACTACATTTTGTTATGATTGGGGTTTTTTTACGAATAAAATCGTTTAGGTAGCTACAAAATACACGAGATCGCTAAAATAAATTACTTAAATCGTTCAAAAATATTTATATGTACCTAGTTTAGTTTTTATTACTGTTCGGTCTTTACACTGCAAAACAAAGTATTTGGGCATTTTTAAGTATTTTTATAATCACACGCGCGCTCGACGGTCAAATGCAGTACAAATACAGTATGAGTGGCGGTCACCTGGCCGCTGTGTGGTTGAAGGGGGTTTCTAAATAGACCGCGCGTATTGTAGGTCTATCTCTTATAATGTTTTTGGTCCATAGTATCAAACAATAAAAAGCCTCTTCTAAGTCCGCAAATCATGACGGGCAACTACGGAACCCTACCCTGCGCGTAGCCTGACACGCACTTGGCCGGTTTTTTCTAGTCAGTTTAACTATTTAAGCAATAATAAAATGGTAACGAGGTCAATCCTGTACATTCGATATTTTTTCCAAAACAGTAACACGATGAACTCTAAAACTAGTGAACCTATTGCGATTAACTTTTTTTAATTTATTTGTCACGTAATTTGTACACGTATAATTAGACATGTTGTTTATTTTTTTTTCAGGTATTATTGCGAATTGACAAAGCCAATATTTTAGAAAAAAATGCAAGATACCATTATAGCTGCTACAGCAAATTTTGTCACTCTTACCGAGCAGCTGGAATTAAGCGTGGACGACAACAGTCACAAGCCAATGAATACGCTATGGATCAAGTTTTCGAGTTTATAGAAAGTAATCAGGAAGACTGTCAATTTTCACTGTTAGAAATTAGAGAAGCTTTAAATAATGTTACTCTGCCTAGTGATGCAATTATCAAATATCATTTAAAGCAAAGGTACGGGGACAAAGTTATTATTACATCTGGGAAACCATCGATTATCTGCTTTTTAGCAAACAGCCTTCAAACCATTCAAAATTCTTGGTATGAGAAACGGGAAAAAAACGACGACTTGGAAAAACTGAGGATTGTTGAGATGGCTGGTAAAATAATCTTACAAGATATAAAATCACGACAATACGAAACAGACATGTATCCATCTCCTAATACTTTTTTAAACTCGATGAAGAATGATTGCCCGGAAAGTTTGTTATTATTACTAAGAACAATTATAATGAATAATCAACAAAATAAGGATCATCTTGAACGGAAATGCCTGTCGATTGCACACACGGTAATTAGTGCTGTCCGTCCACGAAGCTTTAGATCACCAATACTATTGGGAGTAGGGAGTCTTATTCACCATAAATATGGTTCGAGATATTTGATAGACTTGCTTAGTTCCTTAGGATTTTGTATGAACTACGATGAAACTTTAAAGTTTGAAGTATCCGCAATAGCTACATATGCCCCAAAACATGAGACTTCACACTTCTTGCAATTCGTTTATGATAACGCTGATGTTAACGTTAACACATTGGACGGGAGAGACACGTTTCACACTATGGGTGGCATACAATGTGTAAATCCGGTGCAATCTTCAAGTTTGAGCGAACAAATTCCACGACTGAAGTATGTTCCCCGAGGATTTCTGAGACGCCTCGATCAAGTTCCTATGCAAATTTACCAAAAACCAATAAAATCTGGCTTGGATAATACAATTTACAAGGCACAAGTAATTGAACAAGAATTTGAACTTTCGTTCACCGATTTGATTTGGCTGTACGGTAAGTCACAGGAGACATTAGAAGTTCCAGGTTGGCACAGTTTTATGATTGCAACGCATAAAGATGACGTCAATCTTAAGCACCTGACTGAAGTCAAGCCACTTCCATTTATAAATGCACCAGCATCTAACTACAACACTATACTTTCTGCTTTAAGTTACTCAGCTGAAAAATGCCGGCAAAATAATATAGATTGTTGCATTGTTACATTTGACCAGCCATTATACCAAAAAGCGCAGGAGATAGTAAAATCCTCACAAGACCCAATGATTCAAAATATTATTGTCAGGCTAGGAGGTTTTCATCTCGTAATGTCATTCATGGGTGCTATTGGAAAAATTATGAAAGGAAGTGGTTTAAAAGATTTGTGGCTATGTTCGTATGCTGAAGGATCTATTGAAAAAATGATGGCCGGGCATCATTATGAACGAGCTGTTAGAGCACATATGCTTTCTAGTGTGGCCTTGTTTGAAATGATAAAAAATAACATGGAGTTGACTATGGACGAAAAATTACAACTAGACACTGTATTGCACGAAATATTGGAACATGAAAAATTAAGTGAAAAAGAAAACGAAGACTTAACAACAATTCGAAACAAGTTTGATATTACACTCCAAAAACTTGAGTTAAGAGGACCTACGGCTCAACTTTGGGTATCTTATTTCAAAATGATAATGCTGGTACAACAGTTTATAAAAGCAGAGAGGACTGGCGACTGGTTTTTGCATCTTGACACTATAAAAAGAATGCTACCATATTTTCACGCAGCTGGACACTTTAATTACTCGAAATGTGCGAACTTATATGTACAAGAAATGACACGGGTACAAGAAAAAATGACGTCCAACTATTATGAGAAATTTGTAAAAGAGGGGTTATTTACGATAAAAAGAACGAAAAAACCTTGTTCTGGCACTTGGACCGATATGACCATCGAACAGAGTTTAATGAGATCCATGAAAACCGCGGGTGGACTCACTCAAGGTCGAGGATATACTGATAACGTTTTAGGAAAATGGGTGCTCGGATTACCAATCTTTCACTGCATAACTGAAACAGTTGAAAATTTCTGTAATTTTGGATTAAAAGACAATAATTCACATAAAGATGGAACAAAATCAAGGATAGAAAGGGATGCTAAGGATATCCGTCAATTTGTGGACTGGTTTTCCGAACACAATCCATTTCCAGTCACTGAAGACATTATGTCAATCTCGACCGGTATTGTGGGAAACAACGATGTAAACCCTCACAATGCTAAAAATATAGGCAAAACAATGATGATCGTTCCAGATGGAACTACATACGGACAAATGAAGTACTCAAGAAAAGGAACGGTCAAGTCACTTGCAACCGTCTCTTCTGCTGTAGCTGTACAAGATGTGCTAGTACCAATAGAACCAGATCTAATTTTCAAGCGTATTTCGTTTATTAAAAAAACACAAGAAGAATTAAAAGAGTTTTTGAAATATGAGCTATCTCCATATCCACCGTCACTTTTCGATCAAACTGGGATGCGAAAATCAAAAAAATCTATTTTGTATGACATGTTTATACCAGTATCAGAGGAAAATATAAGTGATGGGACAAAAGCGTATGTTATAGATGGCGGATATTTGCTCCATAAAGTGCTTTGGCAAAAAGGGAGTACATTCGAAAATATTTGTAAAAAATATGTTGATTACATAAAAACACTCTACAAGAACGCTACTGTTGTATTTGACGGATATGATAACGAACTTAACGTGAAAAATCAAGAACGAAAACGAAGAGCAGCTAAAGGGAAGCTTGGGCCTGAAATTGTGATATTGAATAGCCAAACTGAAGCAACACTTTCACAAGAATCGTTTTTAAGTAACGAAAAAAATAAAAGTCGCTTTATTTCATTATTAACGCCTTTTCTTGAGGCAGAAGGCATTTCCGTATACCAAAGCTGCGATGATGCAGATACTCTTATTGTTGCAAAAGCTGCAGCAATTTCACAGACGAACCATTTTGACCACGTCATTATTGTTGGCGAAGACATTGATTTACTGGTTATACTGACGAGTATTAATTGCTCCAATTTATATATGACAAAACCAGGAAAAGGAAGAGTTTGCACAAAGCTATACAACTCAAAAAGTTTTACGGGCGATCCACAATCAATTTTATTCTGTCATGCTTTTACTGGCTGTGACAGTACGTCTGCCATATACAAACAAGGCAAAAAGAGGGCATGTAATATTATCACAAAAAACGCCCTTCAAAATGTCACACGCATTTTCAACGATCCACAAGCTACACCTGATGAAATTGCCAGTGCAGGCGAAATTTTTTTTTGCCATTTGTATGGAAAAGAAACAGCTGACCTCAATTCACTGCGATACGAGAAATTTACTCAATTGATTACGAAAAATAAACTGGATCTTGCTTCTCTCCCACCCTCTAAATCTGCTGCAAGGATGCATTCTCTACGCGCTTATTATCAAATTCAGAAGTGGAGGTCTAATGATATAGACCCGACTAGTTGGGGTTGGGAGAGGAACCGCTCTTATTTATCTCCTATTTTAACACTTGATAAGCCAGCTCCTGACGAAATATTGAAAATGATATCTTGCAAATGTAAGTCAACCTGCAAAGGTAATTGTACATGTATTAAATCAGGATTACCATGTACAGAATTATGTGTATTCTGTACGGACAAAGTTTGTAATACCGAAAAAAATATCAGAGAAGAGGCTGAGTATGATGAAAGATTCATAGTAGAGATCGATAATTTAGAACGTGACGACATTTCGGATAAATCAAAGGAAAATTCACATGACAATGAAGAAGAAATTGTTACAACATTAACAACTAACATTACTAACTTACCAACTACCTCAAGGACTAACAATCCAGACATTTATGAATGGATAGACAATACTTCCGACTCTGATCAGGAACTTAAAAAACAAAAACTATATTGAGATAGTTTTAAAGGTATAGTTTAGAGTTTTATAATAAACAAATTATTTGTCTAATTATTGAAATTTGCCTGGCAACTTAGTTCGCCTTAAAAAGTTATAAGACTGATTTATCGTTAAGGAAAACATAATTCATTGGAGGCACGTGATTTATTAATAATTGGTTTCTTGAGGGACATCTAAGATATCTATTGTAAAAAATCATATTATAAAGCAACTTTCTTTCTTTCTTTGTTATATTCTTTGTGCTTGTTTGTTATTTTTTACTTTTGTTTTAAGAAACTTTAACCAGTCACTGCATCGTCATGTAGTGATCGAATAACATTTATGAATGGGCTCAAAAATAAAAGCTCAAAAATAAAAGCTATAATAAGAAAGATTTCTATATAATAAAAAAAATGTGATTTGGCAAATATTTTAAATTTATCTGGCAACTTAGTTCCCTTAAAAAGTTATGAGACTGATTTAAGATAGTTAAAAAGAATATTTTGATAATTAGTGTTAATAATAATCTTCTAAATCTGACAAAAGTCAAAATTACAAAATTTGGTATCGCTAAGAAAAGCATAATTCAATGGAGAGTGATTTATTAATAATTCATAATTGGTTTCTTAAGATGTGATCTAAGATATCTATTGTAAAAAATTAAAAATCATATTATAAAGTAGCCTTGTTTCTTTGTCTGTGTTGTAACCTTCCCTAGCCTACCTTACCCACCCTATCCTATCTACGCTATTCAACTCTACCTAACCTACCCTACTTTTTTCCGATATTTTATTAGTTATTCTGCTATTCGGGGCGGAGACAAATTCATAAAAAAAAGATAATAAAAATCGGTCCAGTCGTTCTTGAGTTATAAATGGTGTAACTAACCCGAGTTTGTTTTTTATAATAAATATAGATTGATAGATAGATAACTAAAGGCTGTGCTTTATTCTCGGGTCAATGTATGGGAGTTGAAGTCTTAACCCAAGAAAAATGACATTACGGCGTAGACAAAATGTTTCTCGAGCTCCTTGTGTTACGCGTGTGTTTGTATGTTTGTTACTCAATCACGCTTTAACGGCTGAATGGAATTAGCTGTAATTTGGAACACATATAAATATTGATGATATTTTTTACCGCGGGTAAAGTCCTTTTCCCACGGGTAAAAACGAAAACAACGCAGGCGAAGCCGCGGGCGGACCACTAGTGAATTTATAATCGGCACACCGCTTCTCGCTACACCACTTATACACACACACCTATGTAATCTGAGGACTACATAGGTACCTACCTACCAGAAACTACTCCTTCAGAATGGTCAAGTTGTCACCATCACCACATAATTATAACAAAATATCGATTTATTTTTTTTACTTCGTGCATTTTTTGTTTTGCTGACTGTAGGTACACTACCTACACTAAGCGGGGCGCGGAACATCGTGAAACGGTATTAGGAAAAAGCGGTAGATAGATAGGTAGGTATGCCGATATTGTTAAGGTTCAAATTCGAAACGAATCGAAGCATCACTCTATCTTAATACCTATTGACCACATTGACCGTCTAAAAGCATTGACCATTGATATTCGTAGGTATTGAGATGCAGACGCGCGCTTTGTACAAAATTCGCACGTCATTATTTTTATTTCTATAGGAAGGTACACATTTGTTCATTACGTGGCGGATATAAAAGTCAATTGATACTTAATATGATAATAAGTATATAATTTATTTATGAGCGCTTCGCATAGAAGAAATCGTACCAAGTACCAACCGAACGAAGGTGAACAGTGCGTACGGCGGGCGCTGGCATCACCCGCAGCCGCGCGCGCCGCCTGCCCGCGTTGCGCGTCGGCCCACTTCGACCGCAACGAATAGGTACTTAGTGTGTGTTTTATACGTGTTTTATTCATTTCTATGTTTATCGTGCATGAAAATGACACAAATTTACAATGTCGATTTTTCATGCATTTATGATATTGAATGTGTAAACTCTAATTATTGTAAATTTTTTTTTAAGCGTTTATAGCTTGGAAAAGGAAAATAATTAAAAATCTTAAAATTGCATGATCCAACTTGGCACAAATTTATAAAATAGGCATATGCAAGGGATCTGAGATAGGAAATAGTTATTTCATCAATTGTAATTTTTTTTTCGCAGTGTACTTACATACTGACCCAATGTCAGTTTTCTCTGGATGAAGATGACACAAACTGGGTTTGCACACTCCGCAGGCTCTCCTAGATATGGTATCATAATTATTTTAAACTTTAAATAAATTTTGCCAGTTTTAATTTGAATATAAATAATCTATCACAAATCATCGAATTACTGAAAATGCAAGTACCAGATGTGACACAAAACGCAATAATAAGCTTCATAGGTACGACTGTATCGACATGCAAAAAATAAACAACTTTAGAATTTTTGAAACTTATGACATCAAAAAAGCCTAGCGCTATCGGTCTAGAACGTGAGCGGTTACGATACCCTCGCGCATCCTTGGTTCTCAAGGAGGATGCATTTGTTGATGATATTTGTACGGGCTCCTCTAGTGTCGAGGAAGCCTTGATTTTGCGAGATGAACTAATTGCTCTTCTCGGGGCTGGTGGTTATGAACTGAGGAAGTGGATGTCCAACTCACCTCAGCTTTTGTGTGACTTGCCAGACGACCACCAGCAGGAGCCTCATATTTTTGAGAATGCCAACACTCCAGACTTACTGTCTGTTTTGGGAGTGCAATACAGACCTGTCCAGGACACGTTCACCTATCGATTGGAGCTGCCAAGCCCCAAGGTCTGGACGAAACGGTTGGTTTTGTCTACAGTAGCTCGTACCTTTGACCCAAATGGCTGGATTAGTCCCGTAGTGTTTTGGATGAAGTGCTTCCTACAGGAACTTTGGTCAGCCGAAGTATCGTGGGATGAGCCCCTCTCGGGCCGTTTGCTGCGAGATTGGGAGTCCTTCATGTCGTCTCTCCCCGACATTAACCGTGTTAGTATCCCTAGACATATACTGCCTAAGGGACGGTTTACGGCCAGCCTTCATGGCTTTTGTGACGCGTCTGAGAGTGGATACGCAGCCGTCGTATATATTCGGACGGTCGATGATAGAGGAGCTGTTAAGCTCCACTTGCTAATTGCTAAGAGTAAGATTGCTCCACTTCGGACTCGATTAACGATTCCGAAGTTAGAATTGTCTGGAGCTACTCTTCTGGTTCGGTTGATGAACCACGTTGTTGACACCCTGGGACGTAGTGTAGACTTTCAGGTCCGACAGTCAGGTTGTCCTGTGTTGGATTAAGAACTCCGTCCACTCCCTGGAGGTATTTGTGGCTAATCGGGTATCCCAAATACAGGCCTCGAAAGCCCCGTTGATTTGGCGCCACGTGCCAGGTGAAATAAACCCTGCTGACTGTGCATCACGTGGCAGCGAAGCCCCTCAGCTTATTGATCTGTGGTGGGGTCCCGAATGGTTGTTACAGCCGTCTTGGCCTTCCACACCAGCTGTGGTGAAGGCACCAAATCCGGGCTTGCGTGTTCACGCTGTCGAGACTATGGCGGCTCCAGAACGGGAATTTTTATTAGACCGCTACAGTTCTCTGGACAAGTTGCTCGGCGTGACCGCTTGGATAAGAAGATTTATACGAAATTGTCGCCGGCCTCAGGACAAAGATTTATGTCCGGTCCTCTCACCGCAGGAGCGCCAAGATGCTCTCTTGCATTGGGTGCGTATGACCCAGTCTAGAGTGTTTGAACCGGAAGTTAAGATTTTCCGTACCGGGACGTCCAAATTGAAGGGACCCTTGGTGTGTTTGACTCCCTTTCTGGATGATAAGGGATTGTTGCGTGTAGGAGGCCGATTGAGGCACGCTAACTTGCCTTATAGATCACGTCATCCCCTGTTGCTCCCCAAGGACGGACCATTGGTGCGATTGTTGATCATTGATCGCCATGTGAAGAATGCTCATGCCGGATGTAATGCATTGACCGCGCTCCTCCAACGGGAGTTTTGGATTTTGTCAGCGCGAAGAATTATCCGATCTGTTATCTTTCGATGTCTGCCCTGCTATCGTTTACGCCCCGAGACGATGCAGCCCCAAATGGGTGATTTGCCTGCTGATCGTGTGAATGAATCGATGACCTTCTTAGGAGTTGGAACTGATTTCGCGGGACCATTCACTATAAAAACGTCGCGACTCCGTAATGCTAAGACTGAAAAGGCTTACATGTGTGTGTTTGTTTGTTTGGCCACTAAAGCCGTTCATTTGGAGGTGGTGAGTGCACTCACCATGGACGCTTTCTTAGCAGCGTTAGGCAGATTTGTCTCCCGCTGGGGACTGCCTTCTCTAATTCGGTCCGATTGTGGGACGAACTTCAAGGGCACTGATAGACATATAAGAGAAGTTTGTGAATTTTTAGATAAAAATAATATTGAGATCGGATCCACACTCTCCCGTAGGGGGGTAACATGGCGATACTCCCCGCCGTCTTGCCCTCACTGGGGAGGGATATTTGAATCTGTTGTAAAGGCCGCCAAGACTCACCTTCGCCGCGTTATTGGGGAGACTATTCTCACGTTCGAGGAACTCGCGACGGTGTTTCATAAGATTGAGGCGGTTCTCAACTCGCGTCCGTTATGTCCGTTGTCTACCGACGCGAACGATTTGCAGGCCCTCACGCCGGGCCATTTCTTGATAGGCAGACCACTTAACGCCCTGCCCGAGTATCCTTATAGAGATGTCAATCCAGGACGCCTTTCGCGGTTTGAGTTACTCCAGCAGCTTACCCAGAGCTTCTGGCGCCGCTGGCACCTTGAATACTTACACATTTTGCAACAGCGCGTTAAGTGGTCAGATAAGACAAACCCACCGAGGGTTGGAGACCTCGTGTTAGTGAAGGACCCAAACCTGCCACCCCTACGTTGGCGTCGCGGACGCATTGTCCAACTTACTCTAGGGTCTGATGGTGTGCCCAGGTTTGCCGAGGTCCTAGTTGGGGATTCTGTTTTGAAGCGCGCGGTCGCTACTCTTTCTCGCTTCCCCTTAGACTGATTTGGCGGACAGTCCGGGACTGTCCGGAGCGGGGGGATGTTTACGCTCGAGGAAGAGCGAGTGGCAACACTGCATTATAGTCTGTGCAGTGAGAGCCTGTGGCGGCCGGCCGCATGTGACATGTCAGTCGAGTCGAATACGGAATGACGTTGAAATAGGTTACCAGGCGGCGCGTTTTCGTTTCGAGAAATATATAAAATTTGTGTCTTGCGAGGTTCCGCCAAGTTTTAGTGTCGGTGAATAGTGTACCAAAGTTTTATTATCCGAGGGCGAAGTGAGTGATGGTGGCCTAATAGGCCTATGTAGTGCTCCGGTCTCCATCGTTGGATTGACACCAACCCTTCGGGAGCCGCGGCTTCCTTCGAGCTAGCTCAGGAAGTCCACCGGCTACATACGGAGACCAATTGGAATAGGGGTAAGCCACAGTGTTTTCTAGAATCTGGTAGTCGGTTTGAACTCATTATTCGGCGAAACGCCGACGTGGTGGAGTCTACTTTGGGCACCACCAAAGGCTGTTACCAAATTTCCATCGGTCATGCCTCCTGTTCAAATAGATGGGTCTTCGTTTTAAGCAGGTGGGAAAATATAAATATCTCGGTCATATTATAACGGCCGATTTAAGGGACGATGCGGATATTGCTCAAAAACAGTAAAGGTAATAAGCACCTTTCAGGGCCTAATGTACATCATTTTACACTTGCAGCCTGTGGGTTAAACACACGAAGCGAGCGCTCCATTCGCGTTCAACATAATAATGCGTTCAGGATGTTGTTGGGGCTGCCTCGCTTCTGCAAGTATCTGGAATGTTCACTGAAGCCAGTGTTGACGCTTTTTCCACTTTTTTACTATTATGTATAAAACAGCGGCCTCGATGATAACTTTTTAGAGCATTGGCAGTCATTGGACGGCCCAATACCCCAACATAAAAGATTATTATAATGGTTTTGTTGTTGAATTAACATAGGTTAAGTGATTATTACTAATACAATTGAGTGTAATGATCTGAAATAAACATTATTATTATAGTAATTGTTTTCCCACTGCAGCACGGTTGTCGGCCAATCAAAAATGTTTTAGTAATATGCCACATAGGTGTATCCACTAACCGCTGCCGGCAACGGCACGACGTTCATATATTGTTGACCTTTCCGGCGCCGAATCAGGCAGTGGAAAAACTAATCAGCGACTAAAAATGTCCTCACCGAATGAGCGCCCACATGACAATTTCGGTGCTCTTTCAATTTAATTGGATTCGATTACGATGTTCTTTAATTCATGCACTGTAAGGTTGAATTTACATTCCATTAGGGTAAATATCAAACATAATAATAAGCTAAGTAAACACGACAGTTTGCCGTGTCGTTTTTGTGTGAGACTGTTATATGTGTCTAGGTCTAGTTTCTTGTCAGTAATCGAAGTTTAAATGTATTATTATAATGCATATGAAAAACATACCAATATCGGTTTGATTGGTGGCTCCAATCGTCGAGCAAAAACATCATCCCAGTGTACGTGTTTGAAAAAGGCATGCCCTCTGACCGCGGCGGCGCCCGCAGCCCCCAGGCGCTGTGTCTCCGAGCGTTTCATCAAGCGCCTTATCAAGTCACGCGCATCTGGCGTGAGGTATGCGGGCAACATCAACTTCGCCTTTAATATTTTCTCAATTGTTTTTGTACGATTGTCTCCAGTAAAAGGAGGCTAAAACGATTTTTAAGCACAATCAGTATCTTGAGTATTTTCCCAAGCGGTACAGATTGAATTTTGCATTTATGATTTTATTGTGTTGTTGTTTACCTGACCAATAAGCATATCAAACATCAATGCACCCAAACTCCACCAATCAACAGCTTTTCCGTGTCCATTTCTAGTCAGTATTTCTGGTGCCCTGGAAAAGGAATCCATAACAAACATCATCAGATGACACTATTATGCAACATCAATGAAGTTTGGAGTCGAACATTGACAATAATGCAATACTGCAACTACCAGTAGCAACTGCAAAATACTGTAACTACCAGTAGCAGCTGCAAAATACTGTAACTACCAGTAGCAACTGCAAAATACTGTAACTACCAGTAGCAACTTAAAACTGTCCGAGTGCGAATTGGACTCGCGCATCGAGGGTTCTGTACAAACTTATCCATGTAAGTTCCTAACTTCGTACATATTTTTCTTTACATGGACTGTAAGACATTGCTTCTTGCCAACTTTCATTCTAGGATAACGGGAAGTACTCTATAAGGTTTTCATTCCTTTGTGAAATCATCAAATATGCAAAGATATGCGACATGAACGGTCATATATTTTGATCGCGTTGACTTATGAGTTTGATTTTTCAGAGAGACAATTTTCTTAGCATTCCATGGATTCACCGTACGGTTACCGGGTCCATTCCGTTGCAGAGAAAGGAGTGCGAGGCAGCGCCTGGGACTTGCGAACCAGGCGTAGGTTTAGAGGGCCCTCTTAATATGCATGCATTAGCGCTCACCCTTACTATCCCCCCGCTTCTTCCCCTGCCTAACCATATCTGGTAAGATCCTACACGTGCTTTAGATATTCTTTGCAATAAAGAATTTACGGTTCACTGTAACAGGCCAAAAAGTTCGTGGAATGAAAAGAGTTTTAAATAAAATGAAACAATGAATTTATTTTTCCTTTTCAATATAATCACCCTTAAGCTGAATATATTTATTAGATCTATGAATTAATTTTTCTAAACCATCATAAAAATATTTTTTATCTTTTGCCTCAAAATGGGCCAAAATTGCCTCCTTTACCTCATTGTCGTCGGAAAATTTCCCTTCCCCTTAAGTCTTTTTTTTAAATTGGGGAACAAATCTAGCCGTCAACTTTCCAGCCGACTCCGACACGTTTGAATTTCTTTGGCGGTGGTGTCCCCTTTTTATGCCATTGCATGGACTCTTGTTTCGACTCAGGCTCAAAGTGATAAACCCATGTTTCATCTCCGATAGCAATCCACTCCAAAATCTAAGGTTTGTCTCCACACAACTCCAAAAATTGTTTTGACGCATCGACGCGCTGGTGTTTCTGAAGCGGCGTGAGCGTTTTCGGTACCCATCTTGCACTGACATACCCAGGTGGTCATGTAGGATTCGCATAATGGAGGTATTTGATACTCCCAACTAATGAAGATAACTGTTTTTTCTTCAAACGGGTGTCCTCCAGTATTTTCGACGATGTCTGATGTGGTGGTCTCAACTGACCTTCCTGAGCGGGGGTCGTCTTCAATCGACTCCCGACCATGTTTAAAAAGACCAAGCTACTTGTAAATCATTGATTTACTAGGGCACTGCTCCCCATAATCGGTTTCCATTTCATTCAAAATGGTCTGAGCGTTTTTTTCTTGCTTGCTTATAATTTTATAATAATAATAATAATTTTCTTCTGAATTGACTTGTTTAGCAGGCGAGTGTTCGTAAACGAATGACGCAATAGGGCTGTAGCTCAATTTATATACTAACTAGCTGTGCCCGCGAACTACGTTTCGCCATCGAAATGCTTAACACAGTGTTTAATTTTTTCCTCCATTTTATTCCATAACCTCCCGCACGCGCACCCCCGCCTTGGTGACGCTCACTTCGCAACGGGCCGTGCAGCAGAAATCGTAATATTTTATTTTCGCCATAACTTCAAAACCAAATGTCCAATTTTAATCATTCAAAGACCAAATATTATCTACATAAACTGTACTTAGTGATGAAATAATTTATTTTGATAAGGATTAATAGCATGAGAAAAATAAATGCGTTTAAATGTATTTGTGTAGATAGTGGTAGATGATGAGTCCCCAATTAGTATGATACTAAGCGAGCGCCCCTATCCCCACTCCATGCCCTCCATTCCACGAACTTTTGGACCTCCCCTCGTACCTTCCGCTCCCACTTCTACTGCATAAAGATTTACAGTGTACCGATTCATTATGGGTACATTTGTCTGTTGTGCTGAAAGAGACTGTAGACCCCGAGAATATTTGATAGAAATTTCAATTTGATATCTCTCTACACGTTCCTGAGCAATAGGGTTTTGACTAGAGATGGGCGGTGGAAAGATTCCAACTGGGAAAATTTCCGGATTTTTTCCAAATCGGGAATAAACCCGGTATTTACGAGGGAAAAAACCCAAATGATGGGTTTTTTTTATTATTTGTTAAAGTATGAGCTCTGTTATGTTATTGTTCATTTGTTTATATGATTGTATCAACATTCAAAATTATACGTATAGTTTTAACATTTAGCAGTCTAATATTGTAACGGAATAACTAATTTTTATGTAACTACTAAGCAAACTTGAAACTATTTGCAACTTGTACTTAGATATGGCTTAATTAATTTATTGATCTGCCCTCTTTATTTGCTAACTTCGCTTGCCCACTCCAAACTGTCATTTTGTAAGGATGTGGATATCTTTGATATGGAACCTTTTTTTTGGGAAAGGGGAATCTCTTTACGATTCAACAAGGGACTGAAAAGCTGCCAAAGCCGCCCCTTGGATATGTACTTGGACTCGGATATAAACTCCATATCTGGCTAAACCACCCTCCAGCAACTTCTACCCCCATAGAGGCACGATCGGCATCGGCGTTAGCCATTCCCCGATTGCGCCCCCTGGAGGGTTGCCTGGCGCAAGCGCCAGGACTTACCTCTACGGGGTTGCTGTGGTAGGTACCTAGCGTTCACATGACAGTTATGCAAAAGCAAAAGCGGAAATGCTACCTGCGACTTCTTTGTCTCTCGCTCAAACCTTTACCCCGGCAAGATCAAATGAATCTTTGTTCTCGTACGATACGAGCGTGGAAGTATTTATGGCTTAGAACAAAAGTTTTGTACAAATTTTTAAAGATTATTATATTAAAATTACAGAAGTAAAAAAAACCTCAAACTCAAAAGTAAAATAGTAAATGGTAATCTCCACGCAGTTAAAGAATGAGATTTAAAACTACAGCGTAGCGTGCATGTGCATATTGCCTAGATTATTGATAGGTCATCGCATCAGCGCAAAAACCTATAAATAATCTAAGTGGTGTTATTACTCTGACTGACCGTATTGAGAACAAAATTACGAGTGTGTCGTACATCGTATTTTTTATTCTTTAATTGCATTTTATGTTTTATATCATATTCTTACTAGATATGAGCGTATCTTATGGAAAAACCCGAATATTTACCCGATTTGGGAATTTTCCGGGAATTTACCCGGGAATTTTCCCACGTTTGGGTTCTTACCGGGTAGAATCCCATCTCTAGTTTTGACAGACAGACAGATAACATAGTGACCCTATACAGGGTTTCGTTTTTTCCTTTTGGTACTTAGATTTTTTAGAGCGATATCGATTGGCATACTCTCTAGGAAGTAATAGTAGATTGTTGCATTGAGCGTTAAGTGGTTTATTAGTGCATTAATGTTGAGCAGGTCATTAATGAAATTTCATACAACATTACTGCCCTCACGTTTCCCAGGGTAGTAATGTATTACTTAGTGTTGCCTTTTCCAGTGATTAAGTGTAAAATTAATAAGTAATTGGAAGAAAAGTATGTACATTAATAACTACCAAGTACATTTTATAGTTCAGTCCACCAATGTAGTAATAATGACAATATTACCTTTAGCTGACTTTGTCTACATATAGTGGTAGACTACCACAGTATGTATCATCATATGCATACTGTGTCAGTGTGTGTTCATATTAAAATGAAAGAAATTATGCTTAATTTTACCAAAGGAAAACATAGTAATATTTTTGAAAGTTTTTGAGGCCTTTTCAGAATTTATCGAAGTATGCAGCACAGGCTTGAAGAATGTATCTTCAGATAGCCTGCTCATTAATTATTTCCCAATTTAGTTCTCAATTTGAATAAAATTGATACACCTTATTATTTCTAATCATTACTGAGTTTATTTCATTGTGATAACTCATTTAGTTTAAGTCGCATTATTTTTTTTACACAGGCCCACAAAATCAAACAAACAATTTAGAAATTACATAATTTAATTTCTTTTCTCTCGTTTTGATATGTGTACTTGATTAAGGCTCACACCATATAAGGGGCCATGCTATTGTGCTTTTAAATAGTTTAGTTACATTACACTTACATATATTCGATCGTGCCACAAAATGTGTGAGTGACAATCCCTTCCTGAATATGCTCCTTACACAATCCAAAATCTGTCAACTTAACATGTCCTTGTGCATCCAAAAGTACATTTTCTGGTTTCAAATCGCGATAAATGATACCGAGGCTGTGTAAATGTTCAAGAGCCAATATGATTTCAGATAAGTAAAAACTGAAACAATAAAAAGTTAAACATTCCATTAGCAATGCATATACGAGACCATTAAATTTAAGTTAGCAACATGGCACTCCAGGCGTAATTTGCAACAAAGAGACAGATTACAGCTCTAGCGCTGTTTTCTATGAAGTTAGCTCTCCACCGAATAAAAGTTGAATAAGTTATTGTTGACAACTTTTATTCGGTGGAGAGCCAACTTTAGGTACAAAATTTGGGAGTTCTCCGCCTTGTAGGCTAACTGCTTTTGATGGATTTCATTTGTTCTTGATGGAGGGGGAGGAAGTCCCCGGCAAGGGAAAGAACTCATAGGATATTTGCCATGACCATGTAATCTGCCATAATCTGCTACATCACGCCATGAATTTATTAATCTGGCAAATTATAATAGGCAACAATTTAAACTGAGACTGTCATTTTAAACCCTAAAAGAATGTAATTTTAGTAATATTGAAATTGATCATACGTTTAGTCCAAGCAGTTGTTCATATTCCCATGTCTATACTTTTCATAAATCTAAACCAAAAATGACGCCTAATCCCATTACACTACTTTTATCTTATTGCTATAGGTGGAAGACGAGCCAGTGGTGCACCTAATGGTAAATGGTAAACACTGCTCATGGGCATCTGTAATGCCAGGAGCATAGCTCAGTTACTGCCTACCTGGAGGGAAGTGCTTTTTTAACACCTCGTTTGAACTTGGACATATCGTTGCGCCTAGGAAACACCGCAGCTGGGAGCTCGTTCCAGAGTCTGCACGTACGTGGAAGAAATGAACGCTGAAACCGAACTGTGCTAGACAAGATCGGATCCAGGTGGTACGGATGAGCTATACTGCGCTGGCGGGTGGTGCGATGGTAAAAAGGTGACGGAGGCACCATTGCAAATAGTTCCTCAGAGCACTCTCCGTTAAAGAGCCGTTAGAGCATGCAAAGAGAATCAAAGTCTCTTCTTTGCTCAGCGTCCGCCTTCATTGAGGTGCGGTGTTCGCCTTCATTGAGGCATATTGGGACGTCCGCAAAGCAGCAGTACTTGCATTGATGTGTTCTGGTTTAAATGTTAAGCTCTAGGACTATTACCACTGCGGAGCGGGCGCGAGAGGTTGACCCTCTCGCCGCACCGCTCCGGCGCAGGCGGTTGGGGAGGAGGAGGCGAGCGTTCCTTAACGCGCGCCACCAAATCCTCTAAGCAAGCCGGGGATGAAATGGCCCGGCCGGCTGACAACCGGTCGAGAAACATTTTTCACCCCTGGCCTGCCCGTCTGGGGGGTCGAATTCTAGCATACTTGTCGACCCCCCGTAGAGGTAAGACCTGGCGCTTGAGTCAGGCCTACCCTCCAGGGGGCGCAATCGAATGGCTAACGCCGATCCCGATTGTGTCCCTACGGAGGTAGAAGTATCTGGAGGGGTTTTAGCCAGGTATGGGGTTTATACCCCAGTCCAATGGCATATCCTTGGGGCGGCCTTGTCAGCCGACCCCTTGTTGAATCCGTAACAAGATTCCCCCCCCCCCCCCCCTTAAAAAAAGGACTATTACCACTAGACTGTTACCACTTCCCATCAACTCCCTTATGCTTGTTTGCCAACTAAATTATAGAAACTGGAGGGGGCAAATCCACTTTTATTTTAAAACTAACTGTGCCCACGACTTCGTCCGCGTGGAATCGTAATTTTAGGTAGCATTTTTAATTATTCTTCAAATAAGACACATTTCATAAAATTTTTACATATTTATATCATATAAAAAAAGTAGCCTTTTACGTTTTACGAAGCTACTCGCTAGGTGACTCGCTAGCCTCTAGGCGCCAAGCAAGCCGCCTGCCTGTGCGTTCGCGACCTTATACAAAAATAATCCTTATAGCATGATTCAGTATTCACGCGCGATGGCTTATTATTAGCGTATTTCATGTATAACTTTGGTGTTTCTATACCGATTTCTATGATTCTTTTTTATGGAATAATTAATAATGTTAACTTTTTTAATTAGGGATGACTGAGAGTGTTATAAACGTAAGAGTAGACAAATATAATCAGAAAGCTTCGAACTGCAAAGCTATCGGGAGTTACACGTGTTATTGTGAGTCAACCATAAAAGATAGACATATGCTGTCGTGGGATATTTTTTATATAATTTTAAGGAGAACATTTCCGTCATACATGATTTCTGTGTAGCTTTAACCATTAAGGTTGCACACGCGACGGAAGCTTAAAAAATGGAGTAACTTCTCCCGTTTTCCCAACATTTCCCTTCACTGCTCTGCTCCTATTGATTGTAGCGTGATGAAAAGTATACTATAACCAGCTCAGGAGTATGAAAAATAATTGTACCAAGTTTCGTTAAAATCCGTCGAGTAGTTTTTGTTTCTATAACGGTTATACAGACAGACAAAAATTTTACTGATTGCATTTTTGGCATCAGTATCGAGCCCTAATCACCCCCTGATAGTTATTTTGGAAATATATTTCATGTACAGAATTGACCTCTCTACAGATTTATTATAAGTATAGATAAAATTAGTTAAGAGTATTAAAATTAAATTATTTTATTATGAATGGTAACTATGACGAACCTAACTATTATAACCTTACTAGAAATAAACAGTAACTGCTTTTAATTTGTTATAAATTTTGAACAATTTCACCTCTGAAATTACGGCGGAAAATGCATGTTAAGCACCACTTTTATTTGTTTTAAAAAGGGATGTTGACATGAATCGCAAATATACAGGATGTCCCAAAAATAGTGCCAAGCGGAAGTCTAGAGATAGAGCACCTCTTGGGCTATCCGAATCACCCCCATGTATGTTCCGTGATTTTTTGTAGTTTTCGAGTTATGAATTTTTTACTGAACTTTGCAGAATTTACGACCTGAACAAATTAAAAAAATTCGAAGAAGAAAGTACAAGACTTTTTTGAGATATTGTTTTTGTAACTGAATCTCAATCAGTTATACTTTTATGCTTAAAATAATCAGCTTTGTACCTTTCATGAAAGTTATAAAAATGTTAGTACAAAGTTAAAAATTAACTTTTGGTAAATTATGACTTAAAATTTCAACTTTAAATTAAAAATCCTAACAGGTGATTTCATGGTCTAAAAACTTTGCCAGACTGTCGGCTTTCATAATAATTTTTAAAAAGTAGCACTTAATGAGCCACTTTCGCTAAAATCAACCTTCAAAGACAGAAAAGGGAAAAATTATTGAAATCTGATATCTTTTTTTTACATTTATTCTTAAATTTAAGCAGTTTGTTATTTAACCAAAAATGACGACAGTACATCTAAGATGTAAAAAAGTTTTATTTTTTTAATGTAATTTAAGTTTCATTACTTTTGCGTATGGGTTGTAACCATGGCACTTACTCTTAGTGGCAGCGATAAAGCAATAGTAGATTGTTTACCGCGGGAAGAATGTAACCGATTACCAGCGAGCGAGTAGTTCGGGAGTTTTGTGGCCCTCGGCTGCGCCTTCCGAAGTAGGAATCGGACTTTCTCCCAAGTGCTACATAGTGCTTTATTAATACTACACCTGTGAGGAACATATAAAAACGTGTTGAATTGAAATTGTTTATAGAAATTAGTATAAAAATATTATTACATTTGTATGGGTGTCATCTCAATATCACTTCCACTACTAGAATTCGACATTTCAACTTTTATTACGTAATAAACTCACGTCGTCGTAACAAAAAATTACGATAAATAAATTTACAGAGTTGATGAATAATTTATTTATTTATATATTGCATTACAAGTGTGAGATGAATGATGATAATTCAGGCTTCTTTTCTTTTTTTATGATAACACTGAGATCATACAGCCACCTTGCAGTGCGGCAAAACTCAGCGCAGGTCGTGGCGAGCAGAGGAGCGCGTTCCCCCGCCTCCACCCCGCGGAGGCTCTAACAGGTTACAAATGGAATTTAGTATTGCTTTTCCTCCCGCTAAAACACGATAGGAGTGGATTTTCTTATAACTTTTCCTCCCGCGTATTTAGGTCGTAGAAAAGACTAACTTTCTCTTTCACTTTTGAGGGAATAATGACTGCTGTTCCGATCAGGTGTAGCATAAAAATTTGTATTATAATTATACTAATTATTATTATTATTAGTATAATTATATGCGATTACGATTTGGTTTTGTGTAGATACGAACTTCGACTAATTTGGCATTCTCAGCGGACTTTTCGAGCACATTAATTTGGTGAGCTATGTCTTTTTTAGCGATTAGAAGAGCGAAGGGATTATGCTCTTATGCAATACTTTTATGGCTATGCACGAAGAAACGCTTCTGAAGCAGCCAGATTGTACAGGGAGCAAGTACAAAATGGAGGTGCACCTCAGCCCAAAACTTAGTCTGATCATCGTATGATTTTATGCGTCCATAACTGTTACATGGAAGGACGCCTACCAGGCAGAAGATCCGGGCGTCCATCTGAAATGCATAACCCAGATACGGTCGAATCAGTACTCAATGAAGTGGCAAGAGATCCATCAGTTAGTGTGAGAACTCTAGAACGCCGAATCGGAGTTCCACAATCACAGGCACACCGAACTTTTTTCACCCGTATTATATTCAGAGAGTACAGCAGCTTAAATCCGAAGACTACCCGAGAAGAGTAGCGTTTTGTCAGGAAATTTTACGGCGTCAAGCTCAAAACCAATTTTTATTTAATATTCTGTGGACCGATGAATCTCATTTTAAACGATGTGGGATTTTCAACATCCACAATAGGCTAGATGACAAAAAAAAATTTTTTGCTTTAATAGAAGCTCATTCATATAATAAATAAAAAGAAAAAAACGGTTTTCGAATAACTATAAAAACAACCAAGATGTAAGGTATTAAAGATTTTTCTCCATCTCTTTCTAGCAAAACAGCAATTTACAAGAAGTTTATATGGCCGTACTCAACAATGACGTCACGGTTGATATCGGATCTCTCTGTCTAATCGCCTTCAAATTAACAACTTAAAATGCTTGTATCTAATGTATTTCGAAGCCGATTTTAATTCTAATTTCACAGGACTGCATCTTTTATACGGTATTTTGATATTTAATGACGAGACGTAAAAATTAGAATTCAGTCATCATCCCAATTATCATTCTTGGAGCATTGAAAATTTACATATGACACGTGAGTCCAATTTTTTGGGACACCTCAACACCTGGTATAAAAAGTTATGTTTATACCTGGTATAAAAAGTTATGTTTATACCTTATAAGGGAATATTAAAATGCTGAAAATCATATTTTGCAAGTGTAAATATGCGTTATAAATTAATTAAAAATGTTTCAAAACCAAAATGCCCAGTATCACGTGATTGCAAACGCCAATCGAAGCGCGTTACGTCACGATGTGTTTGCAAAACTCCGACACCATGAAAGAAAGAAAGAAAGAAACTTTTTATGGTTGTGTGCTCGGTACCATCATACCATGGTCCAAATTGAACTATTCAGCGCGTGTTCGTAAATGTTGTGCGTAAATGTCAATTTCAAGTTTTGACGTTTAGACGACTTGAAATAAAAAATGTAAGTAAACATTTATTAAGTTCTGAGTTGATGAAAACTTAATTAATTGACTATAAAATGCTATTAAGCTTTTGCTTTGCAAGGTTTACTGATGTTGTGACCAATATTATACTAAACAAGACTGTTCAATTAATGAAATTGACAGGAGTGCACACGATTATGCTATTAAAGTAGTCCGAAATGATTGCATGCAAACAGTACAAATATCACCGTATTCAATTCGGCCCACGTGTCGGCGTTTGCACTGATCGTAATGTTAGTAATGTTTGCGCAACGCGGACCGAGGTGCGAGACAAATTGTCAAACTGTCATGTTTGTTGACAATCTTTTTTAACTGCCTAGAAGTAAAAATAACTATGGAGCCTGTATTAATCAAAGAAAATGAAACAGTAATAATTTACCAAATATAGATAAAATAAGACTGTTTTTTGATAAACATAATCTTCTATCAGAATCGCAATTTGGCTTCAGAAGAAATAAGTCCACGGAAGATGCTGTATCTTTGTTAGTGGACTCTGTTGTTTCACATCTTGATGATGGGCGGGCTTGCGTTGGTGTCTTCTTAGACTTGGTAAAAGCCTTTGACACTGTTTCAGTCCCGATTCTGTTGAGAAGGCTGGAGTCACTTGGAGTCAGGGGTATATCACTGAATTGGTTTTCTAGCTACCTTAACGGTAGAACCCAATGTATTAAAGTTGGCACAGACATACGCAGTCATAAGAATATATCCTAAGGTGTCCCTCAGGGGAGCATACTCGGGCCTTTCTTATTCTTAGCATACATCAATGGAATTGCATCTTTGCCATTACCTAAGTCCGCATCCGTTATTTGTTATGCCGATGACACCGCATTGCTCTTTCCAGGAGCCACTTAGCATGAGTGTCGTCAACATATGGAAGAGGGTTTAGCAAAAATTTCAGACTGGTTAAATACTAGTCTACTTATTCTAAACGTATCAAAAACTAAACTACTCTGCTTTCATAAAACGACTGCATCAGCCCCAATTGAGTTTCAGCCTATTAAGCTTCACTCTTGTGCAATGCGTGGCTCATTCTTTCCAACATCTGTATGTTGCCAATGTGAGGAAGTTAGTAGATCACCAACTATCCGCTATCTGGGGATCACCCTGGACAAAAGGCTTTTCTTTGCGGTACATTCACCACTCTGTGAAGTTACTTAGAGATGTCACTGATAAGTCGCTCTTAAAAACTATCTACTTGGCTTTACGTGAATCAGTGATCACATATTATTCCTTTCTCATATTTTTCCATTCTGTTCATTTATTAAATCTCCATCTTATGAGTTTAGGTTAGGTTATTTATAAAGGTTATAAAAAGTGGAATTGTTTTTATTTTAGATCTTCACGGGAATCTTATGGAGATAATCTTCGCCTTGGCCGACAGTTTGACAGCACATTGTGTATGACGTCATCAAAATCTCGTGACAGCTTGGAGCGTTTAGGCACATTTAAATAATAAACATTAAACATGTGATAAAAAATATGAATACAGATTTTTTATATATTTTTTCGTAATAATTACATGTATATCTATAAAAATAAAACAGTCCTAAAAATTCGTCAACATCCCTATTAAAGCTTACGATCAATTTTACCAACCTTGTATTAGCTTTAGAGTTTAGACAATCCTATGTAGTATGCTGTCACTTCTTATCTTTAATAAAAAGAATGTGACAGCATGCCACGTAAGATTGTCCTAAGTTAAGACAAAGTTAGTGAAATTGGCCATTAGGGTCTTGCGAAGTTTTTAAAATAACTTAAAGGTCATGGAAATATTTTTTTTATTTAAAGTTAAAAATTGAACTGGCACTCAGGCCTGCATTATTTCTTTTCGATCAAAATCTTTATAACTTGTATTAAGAGGAACAGTATTGCCATTATCCAGGAAGGTAACAGAGTTTATGTAGTAGAGAGACTATGTTTGTATGGAAAAACGACCCATAAGATTTTCTCTTAATGGTAGGAACTTAGATATTTAATGTGTAAAAGTACAACACATGAGGACTTTGACCGAAAAAAAATGACACAAAATGCAAAATTTGCAAAAAAAAACATTTTTAAATTAGTATGGTTGCAAATTTTCAAAATAGTGAGAAAAATCATATCTCGTAAACTACGAGATTGTGGAACAAACATCGGGTATTTTTCGGACCATTCTGTATAGCTACGCTGCATACGCTTTTATGTATATTAAGGATATTGTAGAATGTAGATAAACAGGATTGAATAAGTGAATATAATAATACTAACCATGCTGTGTCTTCAAGAAAAATGCCCTCACGTTCCAAATGCATAAAAAGCTCACCGCCACTTAAATATTCTAAAATTAAGTATAATTTACCACCTGTTTGGAAGGCATATACTAATTCCACTATAAAAGGGTGCTGTAAAAAAATGCAATATATTAGTCTTATTCTGTCAATCAACACTAACATAATATGAAAAAATAACAGAATACAAAATGATTGATATGGTCAAAGTTACAAAATTATGTAAATATTGATTGACAGACTTTTTTGACTTTATATATTTATTAAATTATATATTTTTGTAACTTTTGACCGTGTCGATCTTTTTGTACTCGAGTCTACAGTAAAATTATATGAGAATTATACCAGACAAGCTGTGAAAAAAAATTGTGTCACAGAGTGCCGCGGGGTGAGCGTCGAGGAAGGATTGACCCGCGATAGGGCTGCTCGCTTCCACGCTTACGTTAATATTACGCTCACTAACACACCGGCCGCGCGCGACCAACTGTGCGCGCCGTTATCGTGCGTATGCCCAGGGGCCCTATTTTTGAATAATTCTTCCGGCATCGAGTGCACGTCAGTGTTCGATTTCTACTTATTTTAGTTTTGTTTTCGACGAAAATCAAAACAATATTGATCTTCGTCGTTATGTTCTATAGATTTTCATCGCAAGAAAAACGAAAATCAATAAGGATCGTGCACAGATGACGCTTGAAAAGCGCTCAATGTCGTACGAATGATTCAAAAATAGAGCCCCTGCGCTGCGGCGAACCGCATTCGTGACTGACTGCCCTTGTAGATGCGATCCGATTGCGATCTCAGATCGAGGCGCGTAGGCGTAGCGCGTCTTTCGACCGTTTCTATGAAGTCGGTCTACTGTATAAATACTATTACCGTGCTTTTAGCGTGGTGCATGGCGGCTGCACGTATCGCGTAGATATTAATCCACATCATCTATACAGGATGTCCCAGAAGCCGACGTCAAGCCGAAAGCGGGTGACAGACTAACTCATATAAGTTATCGGAAAAATATAAAAAAATCTGTCATATATTAAAAAAATCGAACATTTAAAAAAAAATATAAAATTTACACCCTGTGACGGTTTTTTAACTTTAACATTCTAGTTTGAGTGAGACCCGGAGAGTAATTTTACGAAGTGAGAGAGAGACAGATAGTTGACACTAACGTGACAGAGACAGAGAGTCATTTTACAAAGTGTGAGCGAGACAGATAGTGACGCTAACGTAACAGAGACAGAGAGAGCGTCATTTTACGAAGTGGAAGAGAGACAGATAGTGACTTAAGTTTTTTTGATTATTATTATCTTTAATATGATAGTGTGATTCTAACTAGAGATAGGCTGACTATAACTTTGGCCGACTCGTTGGCCTAGTCCATCATTCCTTTTGATCGAGTTTGAGTGCCATCGGCAATGTTTGTGACTACGCTTTCAGCTCGTAAGTGCAGGCCAGACATACTGGTCGGAACGTGTTTTTGTTTGCTTGGAAGGATTTCTCAAAAAATTTCCTGAGTGCTCTCAACAGATTCAAGTATGAGGAATTTTCGAGGAAATGTTTTAGAATATGGGTGTCAGTCCTCAAATATATGCTGCAGGAATGTGTAGGTGGTGCAGGCCAGATATACAGGGTTACAGGAAAAGTCGACCTAGATCCGTTAAGGGCGTGTAGTACACATCATTTCTGAATGATTTCACTATGGAACCCCCCATCCTCAACTTAACCGCGCCGTTACTGAATAGGAAGCGCGCCGTTACTGAAAAATGGGAAAACATCCTTTCAGATGAAAATCTTTTTTCTATCGAACAGGCTCATAATCATCAAAATGGCAGAATATATTCTTCTAGACGTCCTGGAGAGGCCGCAGTCATTCCTCACCGCCAAAAACCGGATTCAATGATGGTTTGGGGTGGTATTTGCTCTACTCGTAAAACTCCCCTTGTATTTATAGAAAAAGGTGTCAAAATTATTATTATTAATTAATCAGGCAGGCAGTTATTTCAACTGATAATGGCCTATATCCAATTTACATAAATTATATTCTCATATCATTTTTTTTTAAATGCTCATCAAACTTGTTTCTGAAGGAGTTGGAAGCAGAAACTATCTTTTCTGGAAGTTTGTTCCATGCTGCAACCACTCTATTTGACAGAAAATGTTTGTGAGGATTCAGATTGGCAAATTCCCAGCGCTCCAAAATTTCGGTACCAGCGACTCCACGCCAACTATTAAAATTCTATGCAAGTGTTCCCAGCGGCTCCATGAAAATTATGAAGAATGACAGTGGTCAGCAGATTGTGGTTGACAATTTTTGCCATAAATAAATGTTTTCTAAGCTTAAAAATTTGAGTTTTTTTCTATGTCCGTTACACAGACTGCATTTTAATCCATAAGCCGAATGTTTAAGAGGATATGTAAATTCTGAACGAGTTGGCAACGTCACATTTTTAGAGGATTTTTTAAATTATTTTGATCATCTTCTTTCTTATATATAAAAATGAAACGTTGTGTGTTTGTCTCGCAAAAACTCGGAAACGGGTCGACAGATTCTTACAAAATTTTCTGTGTGTGTTTGAATAGGTACAGGGAAGGTTTAAAAGTACATTTCGACCCTAAAAGTATCAATTTTTTCTGCTATGCTCTGCGTCATTTTAACGGCATTTTAATTGCAATATTGCGAAAATAACTGAAATATCGTAATGGCCATAAATATTTTTTCTTCTAGTGTACTGAAAAAGAAGAAGCCTTTTTGGGTTTTTACCTTTTCTTGAAAGACGGAAAATTGGAAATTTTATTTTTATATCCTAGTTTATATTCTTGTTACTGACACTGTAAATGTTATAAACTTTAATTTTGTCTTAAACTTTTTAAAATATTGTGATCCTGTTTTGCCTAATAACAATAAGCTACTATTCTGAAACTAGGATCTCACAACAGCCGGAACTAGTCATCTTAACTAAACAGAATACTAAAATTCTTTGGTTTTCAGAAGTAAATCATTGTGCATTTCCTACGTGAACTTACTGTGATTATTATTTTAAAAATGTGATGTATATGTCTTTTAGTTATAAGATTGTTTAAATCTAATAATAGATATTTTTTTAACTATATTTTTTATCCGTCTTTATTTATTTAATATTTTGTTTGCATAGTGCTTAAAACAGCTTTACACAAATAATTCTATTGTGATTTTAAAACTTGTTCAGTAAACCCGGATTCTCTCCTGTGATTATTACATTTTAGTCATAAGATTTATTAACCGATATAAAAAATACAAAAAATATCTGCAGCCTACTGTACTTAAAAACTCGCGGACCCGTTGAAACTAATTTTCAATTTCCGTGAACCCGCCTGGGAATAGTTGTATGGGCAGTATTTTTTTGAGATCAAAGGATTTGTGGAGCGATGGGAATTTGTCTTCAGATTAGATGGTTGTCTCTTAAGCTTGCAGGTGTGACCTCTAAGACGGGTGTTTGGGTCTCGTTTAAATAGTGTGTCGAAATTGCAGATGTCGTAATGTCCGTTTAGAATTTTAAATGTCTCGATAAGATCGCCTCTTTCTCTACGCACTTCCAGTGTGCTTAAATCCAATGTCGTTAGTCTGTCTTCATAAGATTTTTGTTTAAGGTGCTTTGGTATTTTGGTGAAACGTCTTGTACCTTTTCCAGCTTATTTATGTCCGTGGTGAAATACGGATTCCAAACTTAGAATGCATACTCAAGCAGTGGTCTTACGTATGTCTTATAAATCCTAAGCATCATCTCTGGTGTTAGGTGTCGGAAGGCTTTTCGAATTAGATGAATAAAACTTTTAAAATGAATCAGGAAATCTATAAAAGAGACATTCTTGAAGCCGTAGTTCTTCCCTGGAGTCAGCAAGATTTTGGTAACCAATATTGGTATCTATATGATGATAATATTGGTATCTATATGATCAGGAAAGCATTCTGTACTATTACAAAAGAAATGTTTATTAAAATTTATAAAACATACATCCACCCTTTGTTGGAATATGCATTTCAACTTTGGTGCCCTTATTTTAAGATTTTGGAGAAGGTTCAGAGGAGAGCAACAAAAATGGTTGTGACATTAAAAAATTACTCCTACGAAGAACGCCTCCTAGAACTGAAATTAACTACACTGGAACAGAGTCGGAAAAGAGGAGATTTGATAGACTTACAAGATACCCAGTGGCTGTTATAACGTGAGAAACATTAAGGACTTGTATACAATGAACCAGAACCAAGCCTCTGTGTTCAAGCAACCCAAGAGCCCACTTCTTGCCGTTTCGAGTGATAAAATTGTGGAACTCTCTCCCAGAGACTGTGATAAGTGCTCCAACAGTGAACTGTTTCAAAAATAGACTTGACAGACATTTGATAACATTATAAACACAAGTGCAGTGATATACACGCATCAGCTCCCAGAGCTGCTAGTGTATCAAATAATAATAATAATAATATTGGATATTCCAGCAGGACTCTGCTCCATCTCACAGGGTACTTAGTGTCCAGCAGTGGTGCAAAGACAATTTTCCTGGATTCATAAGCTCAAAAGAGTGGCCACTGTATTCGCCTGATTTAAGTCCAATGGATTATAGATTGTGGTCAATTTTAGAGACTAGGGCCTGTGTCACTTAACATACAAGTGTTGACGCTCTGAAAGCAACCCTTACGAAAGAGTGGGCAAAAATAATATTGGAGCTGCAGTATATTGTGGATAATTTTAGTAAACATTTGCGTCTGTGTATCAAAGCCAAAGGAGAATATTTTGAAGATAGTTAGTGTTTTTAATAGTTTAATGACTGACGTTCTTATTTGAAATTTCATTTTCTAATAAACTTGAAAGTATTAACAATTATTCCAAAAAATCTTTGTCAACGTTTTTTTGGGCCACCCTCACACTTTACAAAAAAAATTATTTGTAGCAAGTGATAACTAATATTTATTGCATTACATTTCTTACACAAGATGAAAAAATATTCATCATATTGTGTAAAGAATTTTATTATGTGACAACACTCTAATCTATATTTAAACCTATACCTACTAACTTCCTTTTTCTGACTGTACAAAATTACCTTAACAGCTTCTAATATATTTCTTTCAGCTTTTGTGTGAGCTGTATCCTTTTGATTGCGTACAATAGAAGCTTTTTTAAGCACTTTCATTGCAAAATGAGAACCTGCATCTGGACCAGTAATTTTTCGAACTTGAAACACTTTTCCATATCCTCCTTTTCCTAGAACTTTTCGAAGCTCAAAATCCTGAGGGCCAAGTCTTTTGCACTGACCAGGATTAACAGTGTCTTCCGACAGCTGTATTGTTTCGGAACCTTCCGCTCTAAAATAAAAATGTGTAATTTATATTAAAGTTAGTTTTTGTGAGACTTTTAGTTTAAAAATGAAAAAATACTTACTCAACTATATTATTAACATGTAGTTCAGGATCATAATCTACCTGCAATATAAATAATGTCATACCATTTATTTCAGTATCACGAAGAATCATAATCAAATGCTATTTATTCTACCACTTCAAGATCACACCTTGACCAATTAAAGCATAACCTTTGACTATTAAATAACATGCTGAGCATATTTATTTTAGGTTAGACATTATAATATTCAACTAGCTAATCAAACAACGATGAATTCTTACCTCGTCGACATCAATGATATCGTCTTCATCAGAATCTGCAACTGTTACTGTATCGACATCCAAATCCAAATCAAAAACACCAGCCATATACGATGACATTTCAAGAATTTCACATCAGCAATTAGGATAATTGCACTATTTCACGAATATAAAATGTTTCTAGTTTTTATTTATTTAAGTATTTTAAAAATGTATCAAAATATGTCTTGCAAAATTAAATAAATACATAGAATAAGTTATGTTTGATGAATTCCCAATAAATAATTTGTGATCGTTCTGTCACGCATTCACGCAATAATTTTGTTCGTTCTATTTTAGGGATGCCCAGTACGATACGATATATCGATATTTCATACGCAAAGACGATATCCGTAGCGTAGCGCACAAACGCGCGTTACATTGCGTAGTACTTTTTGCAGTTGTTTTTTAACACCTTAATATTTTCGTTTCCTAGTACATTCAAGATAAGAAAGTTCCCTGTCCCCTAGACAAGACGCATTTCGATAATCGCTAACGCAAACGCTAGAAGGAAAATATATGCGATTTGACATAAGCCCTCGCTTAGCTTTCGAGTGCAATCAATCTGACCATCGATTTTTGTTAATGATATACCCAGAATATAGGTCACTAGACAAATACGACAGTGTTTTTATTTTTTTGATATCTTAAAAAGTGACCGAGTTATAAGCGTTCAAAGTTGCCGTGCCGTCCGGATTTATAAAGCGAGTCGCGGAACGTTGATGACGTCACAAATCGACAGCGGGGAGAGGCACGCGCGGCCTGATGTACTTCGTTAGCTCTGTGCTACTGGTGCGCGCGATTTTACGTGACTCTAAGATGTGAATCAACATTATGTCATATAATAAATACTATGTAGTACTTATGTGTACAAATTCAACTATTAAAACGCCTACAAAACTATTTTTTGAAGTGCCATTGAATGCCAAAAGGTGTAAAAAGTGGATGAACGTTATGAAACGGGCCCTAAGACCGTTGGATTTTGTTGTGATGACCATTTTGATGTTAGTAAAATAATAATAATAATAATAATAATTTTTATTTATATCTTCACAATGGCTTACATTATAGGTACTACATCTTATTCTCTAACAAGTATATTTTATTTAAATGACAAGCCTGTGTGACAAAATTCCGGCCCTCCACCCTCTAGGAATAAATCAAACTAAATAAACATATTAAATACTTAGATAATAAACATAATAAAAACATTTTCATAATAAATTTATACATATTACATTATTATTTTTATTATAATATGTAATTAGATATTCTAAGCTTCGGAGTACCTATTACCTACTAGAAAATAACCTATAACTAAGTTGTATTACGAGGTGTTTTGGTGTAATGTCTTCTTTTTGTCACTTTATAAACCACATAGGTATGTATGATTAAAATATGTTGACTTTTGTTGACGGTAAAATGAAGGTCACAAAAGGTTTTACCGTCAACAAAAGTCAACATAGGTACCCAATTTTATAGAAAAACTAGCGGCCGCCCGCGGCTTCGCCCGCTTGGTGTTTGGTTTCTTTATCGCGCCACAGCAGCGCCTTCTGGCGACGCGATGAATAGTAGCTGAGCTGCTGAGTGTTTTACGTGAATCCTGATGGAACTATAATTTTTTGCTGGATGAAATCTCTTTTTCTGTAGGTATCTCTGACAACGTGTATATGCAAACTTTCAAGATGATCGGTTAAGCATTTTAGGTGTGAAAAAGTAACAAAAATAAATCAACAAACTAGTTCACTTTCGCATTTATAGTATTAGATGGGATTAGGATACGATTCATGTTACCTAAACATGTACACCTGCCTACAGACACTCACCCGTTAGTAGGCACCTACTAACTTTTGAATGAGTATCTTAGACCTGCGGGTATTTGATTTGCTTGTTGGTCCTATGTAGATACGTCTATAGTATTTACCATTTCCCAGCTGTTTTTCTTACCAAGCTGAACGCTTTTTAATAACTCTCCCGCCGGTGCACGACGAGATCTCCTGGGGTTCTTCACCCAAAAGGACTGATCCTAGAGTAAGGCCTACCCGGGTAGAAACCCCTTGGACGTACTCTCTGTCTCCGGAGGTCCAGAGGTAGGTAATCGGTACCGATGGTCCATGGCGGTGATTGCGCCGTGGACACCGTTTGCCTACCTACCTAATCCTAAATAGGTGACACCTACGTATCTATTCTGTTGATTAGTTTTTATTGTAACTTCATAAACTTGTTAACTTTCAAACCATTGCATTGGCCATTTTTTGCCGAAAGCATCGGTAAATATTTGGCCTTGACATTTTTTGTATGAAAGTTGCTAAGCGCAACCTAGGCAATACCACAGAACACAACTGGCAATCTGGTGCCTCCCCTTGGCGTAACCTGGCGGCTAGTCCGCCAGGATCGTCCCCGGTCTGATGGCTCGGAGAAGTGACCTTCCCAATCCCGAGTTATTTTACCATATGGGGCGTAAATATTCCGGCGGAGACTTTGAATTAGTGAATTAGCCACCGGCGAACCGGAGACCGGCATACGGGTACACGGGGCTCGCACTCTTTGTGCCAGTATCGATAATCGCATTATTCCGCCTCCACAAAAAGGCAATACCACAGAAAATACACTTGATTGTAGGTATGTACACTAAACTGTTTGACTTCATGAGTCGTAGAACATACATTTGTAGGAGCTACAAAAAAAATTAACTATGCATGTAACTATTATTTCAGATTGAAAATGACATGGAAAATTAGATCAAATATAAATTGGTTGGAGGAAGACTAGTACTTAAAAAAAGATGCTTGCCCTCTTAAGATTTCTTGTCAGCAAAAACAGTTAAAAAATTAACGATCTGTAGTGCAAAAATGTAGGCAAAAAGAACTGATTCACAAGATACCTACTCCATGAAGATATACCGAATCCGATCACTTCCTTCATATTGAGGAAATTCGGTTTGAGTCCTCGCATTTCCGCTGCTATATAATCACTATTTTCGGAAAAATATTGAGTCACCATAAAACTGTCTACTTTTGGTAAATTATCTGATTGACCATGTGGAAATCCTTTCTCCATTGTTGTAATTAAAAGGCTAATAAACAATAAAAGTCAAGTTACACGGAGCGCAGTAGGTATGTACGACACGGGGTGTGATGTCAGAACACCTCCTCGTGGTGCACCCTGGGCAACCCGGCAGATTTTCTGCCGCGGGCTAAGAGTCTGACAGCTGCCCCGTGGAGGGGGCGTGGTGTGGCCGGGTTTAACCCGGCGGGCCACTTCACGTGGCCATGTGGGGCGTCACCTCCCCTTCTTTGTGAAGATGGGGTTGTGTGTCGCCTGGGGACCCGCTCGCGGGTCATGGCGCGTTGCGCTTTGTGCCGTTGCCCCTTTGGTCGGGTCGGTGCGGGTCCTTGTTGAGCTTCGGCATGTCGTTGTTCCGAGTCGGTGCAAGCTCGTTGAGCTTCGGCGTGTCGTTGTTCCAAGGACTGAGGCTGATCCGATCACAGTGTGGCTTCGGCACACTTGTGAGGCCCCCATGAAGGGGGCGTGGGATGGCCGAGTGCTACTCGGCGGGCCACCTCGTGTGGCCACCGTGGCCGCTTTTTGCGGTGGGTCGGCGCTTCGGCGCCGCTGAGCTTCGGCTCGTGTGCGCGGCGGTGGATCCAATGGGGTCTGCCGTCGGGCAAGCCCGTTACCCCGCACTGAGCGGGGCCGGGGGCCTGGCGCACTGAGCGTCGGGCCGCGTGGAAGAAAACCACAGTAAAAAATTACCACCCGGAGTATGCCCCGGGAACTCCTCTCCATCTCCATCTTGGAGAGGGCGTGAGGGGCCCGCCATTGGTGGGCAGGTGCCGCGGACGGGGTTATGGTCGGTCTGTAAGGGTTCCCACGACCTCGTTCGGCAGCGGCGCGTCCTTTGGACGTGGCTGCGCTAGGCGTCAAAGAGGGCATATCGAGGGGTTTAGTGGGTAGTCGCTCGCTGCGGAGTCCCACACACCCTTGCCCCTGCGGGGGCTTGGACGGTGCGCAAACGCATTCCCCTCGTAAAAAAAAAAAAAAAAAAAAAAAAAAGTATGTACGACACAAAACTCAGAGCAACTGCGACTAGCGAGCGAGCGGCTGCCGGCTGTCGATGTGTGACGTCACCTACCTAGAGCGCGTGTACTTGAAAATTTAAATAGCGACCGTAATTTTCGGCGTTAATAACTTTGAAAATACTGCATCGATTTTAATGAAATAAAAACTATTCACATGTACATAACCATACCTCTTATTTAATGTGTGTTTTATTGTAATTTTCAAACCTATCGGTCACATCAAATCTCATATGGTGCGTTCCGAATTGCGATAAAAGTGATAATATCGCGAATCCGACCAAATTAAATCGTCACAAAATTTAAGGGCTATTGAATCAGTAGGTTATGTTGTGACTTTGGTCGGATTCGCGATATTATCACTTTTATCGTAAAACGGAACGCAGGGATACATTGTCTATTTAGCGATTGCGTTAGCGATTATTGAAAGACAATTGGTCTAGACGGGCTTGACAGGTCGATTTTTTTCGTTTTATGCATACTAGGTTCCGTGATTAAAAATATCTCTTTAGGTTATTTATATCAAAAATGCAATAATTAATTCCACATTAAATAAAAACAAGAATTCTTGTTTTTATTTATAGAAAGAATTTTATTTAACTAGACTGATATTCATATCAGTCTAGTTAAATAAAATTATAATTCTGAAAAATATCTGTGTAATGTATAAGTTCCGATTCACGACTCAAATAAATAGGTACTTAATTCAACAAATATTTTTTCAGAATTATATATAATTATATTTAACTGCACTGATATTCATGTTTATATTTAATGTGGAATTAATTATTGCATTGTTGATTAAAATAACCGACGTTATATTTTTAAAACATAATATTTTTGATCATGGAAACTATTATGCATGAAACGGAAAAATGCGACCTGTCACCGAAACCTTTCTAGTTTAGTGATCTTATGTGTTACGGCGGCGTTCATGTTAGCAGTAATGGATGTTAAGTTTCTTACAAAAATGACAGTTCTAGTTAGCAACCGAAGTTAGAGAATAAGCCTGCTGATGGTACGTAGTAAGTTAACTGGCAATCGTGCAGTTTGGCGGTATGAGTCAGCAGACTGGGATGGACTCCGAGAATTCTTCGGTTCCTACTCCTGGAAGCAGCTCTGCTTCGCCTCCGAAGATCCCGATACTTGCGCAGATTGCGTCACTGAGACGGTACTGATGGGAATGGAAGTTTTCATACCTAACGCCAAAATACCTGTTGGCGGTCGTAGTCGTCCCTGGTACAATAATACCTGCAGGAAGACTGCGCACCTCAAGCAATCTGCTTACAACGCCTGGGACAATGCCAGAAAAAGTCGGGATCCTGACATGACGGAGAAGAAGCGACAGTACAACGCTGCTTCTAGATCGTACTAAACAAGAAGGCTATTGAAGAACGCAGGAATGATTCGTCTACTGAGAGAGAAAATGGTGATTTCCATGAACACAAATCGAAGAATGATTCTGAAAAATGATGTTTGTATAGTATTATTTATAATCATTAAATATATCAAGTTGATTACGTGAGCTTTGCATAATATGAACATATTAGGTAACTCAACAAATAAAATATTGAAAGGGGGAGATGTAGCATATTAGATTATCTATTAAATAATTTGTTATATTTATCATAATTATGTTCATATCCTAATATTGTATAACATTCTATGAGTAAAGTAATGTAACGATACTTGTAGTACGTAAGGTGTTCGTGTAACTTCCTCCCTCCTACTAGAGCTCGGCTATAAAACAGCGGCCATAGAGGCAAAGAGGACAGTCGCACGTTAAGGTGCGTCCGAGCCGCGCGGCCGCGGGAGCCGCGAGCACAGAACACATATACCCAAGGGAAGAATGACAACTACATAGAAAAACACGTTGGACAAATTTTGACTGTACTGCCATCTTACTGTGGCCCCACGCACTATCTACGCGGTAAAATTCAAAAGCAGTGTAATATTAATTTTTTATTGTAATCGTAATTTATGGAAACTAGATAATATGCAATGATTTTAATTATAAATCATTGCATATTATTTTCTAGTTTCCATAAATCACGTCAGAATTCGCAGAATAGTAAAGGTAAAAATTAAATAAAAGTATGATAGTTTTATTTATGTTTTATTGTGTTCATCTTCTTTTTTATTGCTAGTTTTGAAGCAGATTCTACATATTCTCGGTTGTTTAATGTACAATACCTTTTAATAGTTATGTGACAAACACTATTTATAATAATTTTTACATTTATTGAGACATATTTCTCACACTGTTTCTAAAAGGGGAAATTTATATCCTCACAGAGGTTTTTTAATAACAATGTTTTTAAATCCAATATTGATGATGACATTAAAGAGAAATTATCACATAGAGTAGCACAATCTTCAACACATTTAATTAAATTTCTTGATGCATAAATTAATTTCTTCTTAATGTCGACATACTCTTTACATTCTATGAATGAATGTACATTTTCTGTCAACTTTAATATCTTCTCAAACACACCACAAGTCACATTCAGTTTTTTTTTATAATAAACCCACATAATAAGCACAAGCTTGCATTTCAGCTGAGTCAGTCATGCTTGCTTCAAAAGTGTGGTCCACTGAAGCTAGCATATTGATCACAATATCAGGGGCTTCTAAGGGTTTTACTTGTTGGCTTGTGTGTGGTGTAGAAAACATGTCCTTGAAATTTATTATTGTATAATAAATGTCTGTTTCACAGTTTCCTGACTCTATGTGGGTTAGAAATTATAGATGTTTTCAATCCACCTATAAAATTGTGAGGCAGTAGGATTTCAATCCAGGCAATTTGCACAATTTGCCTGGATTGAGCTAAATAAATTTTCCACTGCATCCTGCTGTACCCGACGGGTTGACAGATATTTAATCCTGTTTTTCTTTAAGATTTTTAAATATTTGCAAAATACCTCTTAAAGTCCAGACCCACCCATCTTTCGAAGGTGGTGGGTGGTGGGCTCTGGCATCCAACAAACTCTACTTCCTCAAAAAATTTTTCATTAGTTCAAAATGTTTGAAATGCGGCAAGTTCATGGTTATGTTTGTTGAGTGTGGTTTGCCTCTCCTCAAAACAGCAGAGTCGCTATTTACGGCGACAATTTCCGCCATTGTAATTGCACCTGCAGGCAGTTCCCCTGAAAATGTAATAAAAACTAAATAATGAAAATTGTCAAAACTATAGAAATATATAAACTAGGAATTCAGGCAATATTTTCCTAGGAGCCATCCGACAGTCCAACACTACAACTCAATCGACTTATTTCTTCTAGCTGTTTTCCTTATTTTGCATTGTTATTCACCCTCACAATGACAAATCTTACATTCCAACATCTGGATGAAATATTTTTATAAATAATACTTTCAGTTAAAATCAGCTGCTGTTTGTTAATTTTTTATGAACTTTGTAGGAAATGTTTAAGTATGTCAAGGTATTAAACTTAACTAGAAAAAATTAATCAGGCCTGCCCCATAGCATGATCAACAAAACACACTATGATCAAACAGTTTAGTGCTTTATCATTCATATTGATTTATTGTTTTATCATAATTATTGTGTTTCAGTGTTCATGCTATGGGGGCTGGGGTGGGAATCAAACCCACGGCTTTTCTTAATCAGAACTCTTTGCTCTGAGCTATAAATTTTAGTGCAGACATTTTTAGGTAATCATATCAAATCTTTATAAATTTTCAGGTTCAGATTAATTGATATAACAATATAAATTATTATGTAGGTAAGTTTACCTTGGGATATTTTTGCAAACATGCCTGCAGCCACCGAATGACTCAAAACCTGAGCTGCCTGAGCTGACTAACTTTCATCTTTTCTTTGCAATTAGGGTTAAGGTGATCCTTCCTCAGTGATGGAGCAAACACGAAATTTGGATTTACATTATCTCAGTCATAAAAGTCTTGAATGTGACTCCACTTGGCAATGCCTGTAAAGAAATAGAACTATTTTTAGAAACCAAGGATTTTTTTCCTATATTATTTATTTATTTAACAATTTTTGTACACATAAAACTAGACAGCACAAACAACACATAAGACACAATGTACAAAGGATCTGCTTATTTCATAAATGAAATTTCTTCCAGCAGACCCGCAATTTTCTATTAATTGATATCTTCTAGACAAGTTTTTATTGTATATTGTTTAAATAATATCTAACTGGCTTATTCATATCTAACTGGAGTTCCAAATTTTTAATTTATAGTACAGTAAGGAGTAGGGTATGGATGCATTGGTGGTGCTGTGGACTCGGCACTGTCCTTCTTATCGGGAGGTCCGTAGTTCGATCCTGCCAAGTACCAATGTGTCTTTTGTTTTTCGAATTTCATATGTACATTTGTCAATGCTCCTATGGTGAAGGAAAACATCATGAGGCAACCTGCATTCATCTATAAAGAAATTCAAAGGTGTATATGAAGTCAACCAATCCGCACGAGGCCGGCATGGCTGACTTAGGCCTTACTACCCTAACCCTTGGGTAGCCTCGAGCCCCTCAGTGGGGACATATATTATGAGCTGTGATGATGATGATGATTGTAAGGAGTTGTAGTTTATAGTACAGCTTGCATAGCAATTGAAATTGATAATACAGACTTTATCCATAGTGCTCAGACTCGGACATTTGGATGGAGTGCAAGCACTATTGATAAAGTATGCTGTCTCAATTTGAAATGTAAAAAATTTGGCATTATCAATCAATAAATGAACCATAGTCACACCACTGAACTGTCTAAATAATCATTATTAATATGCAACAAGAGCACTCTACAGGCGGCATATAACTATCACAAGTCTTAGGATGGAGTCCACTCTCAGGACTCAGCATCCACACATTGAATGCATAAAATACTAGAAATATTTATTTTAACACAGATATAAACAGGTAGGATATATACAAAAGCTATTTTTATTCACCTTGTCAAAACCAATCATATCTGGAACAGCATGTTTGGATAATCTCTTCTCTTCAACATTAATAAAGTCAATAGTATATATAATCTTATAATCCTTTGCTCAGCATATAATTTACATTGGAAGTCCACAGATGACCAACTGTCATTTGGAAAACAATACTTGGCCCACATTTCACATCTGAAAAAGAAAATATTATGAGCAAAAGTTCATTTATCATTATGATATTTAATCAACGGAATTTAGAGACTATTATAATTTTATGTTCTTGCAGTAACGCTAATAGAACTCAAAGAAGTATCTTTTTTATTGTGAACATAACCGCTACCGCTTTAACAGGGGTCTTTTCTGTCTTTTTTTTTTTATTGTAGCATTTAGTCGATAAAGAGGATAACAACCATTACTGCTAGTGTCAAGTGCCAGGATAGACAGTTTCATAAAATAATTTCGCGAATATTTAAGAGAAGTTTTCAACGTCGTTGTTTGACAACTGCGATGAAGGCTTGTTGAATAACAAAAAAAGGACGTAGCAATGTCAAAGTATTTAAACTGGTCAATTTCAACACTTACCGTCGAATATTTGTTGTTCCTGGCTTTGGAAAGCGATATAGTATAATGTTTGCAATTGCATCATCTTGTGGTGAGATTCCACACTTGAGACATTTTCTCTTCAGGTTATCAAGCATGTTCCCTGTCAAACTATTGTTCAAATTGACACGTTTTAGAGTCACTGTCTCAGGAAAAGCAATTAAATCTAAGTAACAACACGAAAAAGAACTCAAGTTTAACACAAAAATCAAAACAAGTCACTGTCTCCAAACGAGTCTATTTCTCATGTAAAAACACAAAAAGACACTATCAAGAAAAGTCGTTATCTCAAAAGCAAGCACACTTCGATATTATTGCGTAAATTCGCAATGGAGAAACAAAAGGAAAATAATTCATGCGCCAGAAATATAAATTCGGCCATATTTTTTGTGAATGTATGTTGCCAGTTCTAACATTGACTTTACATCCATTATCCATTTAATAAATAATCTTCAAACTCAAGTCTTTCTGGATAACTTTAAACAAAATATACTTAAAAATATTAACTTTAGTTAAATAACGCAAATTTATGTTTTAAAAGATGTTTATCATCAGAAAATATGGTTAACATCTATGAATCTTTTGTTATTATTTACTACCATTTTAGGATTTTTAGAAACATCTTTTTTGAGGTAACACTCGATGTATCCCTAGTAGGTATGTCTCATTGCGCCAATAGAAAAGTCGACGGCCCCTGGCCGCGAGGCTCGGCCTCACTAGCTTTTTGTGTATATTTTTATCGCATTCTCACTATAGAGCTGCGCGGCCCAGTGTGGCCAGATTTTGAAGAATTATTTCCATTTTAGTAGAAATGTAGTTTTATTTCAGTTAGGTTGTTGTGCTAGAAATGTTTTGAAATTCTACTATTCATAAATAAAGCGGTAACTACTGCATCTGTTTTGTGTAAAAAACGAAACTAACAGATAATATTAGAAAATTCCCATACACACTTTGTGAAAATTATCTGTTGTTTTGTGGAAAGTTTCGATGTTTTTCTATACAGAACAAAAGACACGGCTAAATATACAGTGCGAAAAATTGTTTAATGAATGTAGTTTTTAAATTTTTGTTTCCATTAAAAAAAATATTTCAAAATATTTCTTTATTTTTTTTTAATTTATCATTCATCATCATCTGGTAGACGATTGTTTGAGTAATAAAATACGTGTTCATTGTGAAGAATAGGAATGGTTTTATTTACAAATTGGAGCTATAATATCATGTTTTAATAGAATGGCTGCCGTCCGTAGGTGTCTGTCATGTGATTTTCTGTCGTTGTCAATGTCTAAAATTTTGCAGGGGGAAGTGAAAAAGATGTGCAGAAAGAGGAGGACTACCCCCCGATACCCCTTTCCCCTCTCGGCGATGCATAGTTTTTGTAATATTAATTTTTTGAATTCATTCATACCTAACCACAAAATGTATGGACTAGTAAAATGTTAGTAAAACAGTACATTGTAGTTTTTTCTTTATTGCAATGCAACTAAGTTGGCAAACAAGCAAACTGTCCACCTGATAGTAAGTCTTACATCTTTTAATAAAAGCGTAAAGCAACATTTCCTTCAGCTCTGACACCCCCTTCCATACACACCCCCTGTCATAACGGCCCTTTAGAATTTATGTAAGTACTTACAGTATGGAGTTATTATTATAATTTTGTTGGTTGTACTTTTTTTATTAATTTTATTTAATTTGTTTCTATTTTATTTTGTTTAAAATATTTGTATTTCATTAATGATTTTTTTTTCTTTTATTAACCACCAACCTAGTATGGATATCATATATAAAGGCTGCCTGGCAGAAATCTGATAAGCCCGCCTTTTGTTATTTTTGTATTTATTGTCCAATTATTTGTTATTTGTTCTATCGCAAGGAGATGACAGTAGTCGTATAATAGTGGCGGTAGCAATAATGTTCACATTTATTTGTAACTAGCTGTGCCCGCGACTTCGTCCGCACGGAATAGTAACTTTTGTTGAAGTTAATAAAAAAGGAGCCTATGTTATACCTAATATAATTAGCTATCTATTAGTGAAAGTCCCGTCAAAATCGGTTCAGCCGTTCCGGAGATTAGCGGGAACAAACAGACAGACAGATAGACAGACAAAAAAATTTAAAATGGTGTTTGTTATTGGTACCCGATATACATTCATACCCATTTAGTAAAACCTTGTTATTTTGATATTACAAACAGACACTTCAATTTTATTTATTTGTATAGATGTATAGATAATAATGAATCATAACATAAATTTTATACAAGTTTATTTTTTAGTTATGACAAAAATTTTGTGTGCTTATGCTTATCATAACTAAAAAATAACCTTGTATAATAGCAGAATATCGGCGAACAGCTGGCACAATGGTAAGTTCAATTTAAAGTTGACTTACGGAATACAGTACCTACCTACTTTTGGTTACCTTTATGTAGCCGACTTTTAAAGCGTTAAATGTCGAATATTATAACTTGTCAAGTCGTCTTGGTACGCATTTTGGTTCTGTAATACTTCAGTCAATGCTTGTTACAAGTTACAGCCTTTTACAGAAGTCATAATTTTGTCTATTTCTTTAAAATATCACAAAGTGTATACGTTTAAACTTCTTTCGTCTTATTAGAAAACAAACATGGTCTGAACTTAGTCCTGGTTGAAACTAGGACCAAGTTGACGTTGTCTCAATCTACGAGTATCAACACAAGTGAAAGCGCACTAGGTTTAAACCAAGACTAACTTTAGACCAGCGGCCCTACCACCTAACTAATAGTGATGAACGATGGCGATAGCGAGTTACTCGCTATCGTTTCAATTTCAAAAGCTATGATAGGCGGTACGAAATCACAATATTAGAGAGCTAAAATTATAACGAGGGAGTTAGGCGGTAGGGCCGCCGCTTATCATAGCAAACTCGTAAAATTAAAACGATAGCGAGTCACTCGCTATCGCCATCGTTAATCGCTATGAGTTAAGCGGTAGGACCGCAGGTTGAGACCCCGAGGTTTTGTAACAAGATCGTTTAAAAGTTAGCGTATACTGTGAGGGGGCGCAACGGGTTGGGTCGCAGCGCAAAAATCATTTCGAATCGCTCGTATGTATTTTTTATGAGCTATCGAGTACTATGCCGGGGCGCAGCGGGCCGCATATTCCGCCGCTAATAGTGGTTGCGTGCTATGCGGCTCGATCCGCCCCGCTGCGGCCCGTCACAGTGTGCGTGATCCTCGAGTTTACTTCACAAATTATATTTTTACGCTTTAGTTATTGTTCTGAGAGAAGATGGCATATTTTTGGCATTATCGTGAGTCGCGTTTGGTAGATTTTAAACAAGTCGGGCAGGTTTGCCGTTTTTGAGATAGTCACACTGACCGGCCGCGCGGCTGTGCTGGGCCGCGCGACTTGGGCCTCGCTTTACATCCACACTCACGAGGCTCAGCCTCGCGGCTAGGCCTCGTAAGCCGCGCGGCCCTAGTGGGGACGCACCTTTAGCCGTTGAGGCGTACAGTGGTTAAGTGAAATATTGGTATCGATTCTGGCATGATTCTCTAAACCTAAAACTAAATTTGACAACAGTCTCTCCTTGTCATTTTGTATAGAGTATGACAAGGATAGACTGTTGTCAAATTTAGTTTTAGGTTTAGAGAATCATGCCAGAATCGACACCATTGTGATTATTATTAGTGTACGTGTGTGTGTGATTATATTGTAAAGATTAAATATAGTGAAGTGTTCTTATTGGTATTTTCATTGCTACAGTAAGATCAGAACAAGTATTCATTAAAGGATCAATCCTTCAAGGTTCGGTCCTAGGGTGTATCCTATTTTTGATATACATTAATAGTATTACTACAACATTAATTGACCACTGCATTCTGTTCGCTGACGATATTTCTATTATGATACCATGTTCAGATACAAATGAATTGGAAAATAAACTAAACGTAACTTTAGATAAAATAACAGATTATCTTGATTGCCACAATTTAATTCTCAATTTTAAAAAAAACTCAACTTATCCAATTTAAACCTTACCAAAAGGCTCCACTTCGGCTACCTTACTAGGTACCTATTGATTTGGACACAAATTTAAGTTGGAAACCCCATGTAAAAAATCTTGTAAAAAAACTGTCCTCATCTAGATATGCGCTGTACAATATGAAAAAAGTAACGGACTTTAAAACAGCCCTAGCAGCATACTACCCCTACGCTCACTCAAGGCTTACCTACGGTATAATAATGTGGGGTAACTGTGCTGATATCAATGATTTATTTGCCCTCCAAAAAAAATGTATAAGAATTTTATGTAACATCTTAGAGCATTCATACGAGAGACGGCAAGGCTGGGCGAACCCCTCTGCCAATTTACGCTGACCATATGACCATACACGTTATATAAAACTAGTTGACGCGCGGCCGCTGTCATTTGGTGTCGTTTTCGTGTCGCATCAAGAGCACTAAAAATTGTGCAGTTTCCTCTTGCAAAAGGCGATCCAGCTACTCAAATCTTTGAGATCATGGCGTTTCCTATCACATGTAAGTATAAAATATACATCAACGTGTTTTATTTGTTTACAATTTGGAAGTAATTTTTATACCGTTACGATAGAAAAATACAATGGTACAATGGTAGCTCAACACAATACACGGGCGTTATATTATCTGTGACACGGGCATTTGCTTAGTGCTGGGACAACGCGAGTGAATGATGCTTATTCATATTTTTATTTATCATTCACTGCGAAGTTTGTTTATTGTTTAACCAGATAATGTTAATATCGGTGCATGGATTTAGGTAGTATAAGATTAAAATAGAAATTCAAGTGAAATTTAATTGAACAAAAAAATATCAAGAAAATATTACTTATTATTTTGCTTCAACTTTGCGTTGTAGTTTTAAAAAACTTTTCTATACAATTACTTACTCTAACCAATTTTTCGACTGCGTCTCACTTGATTTTAAGCCTATTAAATAATCTATATTGGTATTTTACAAAATGCAATGTAAGTTAATGCTCCAGTTAGAAAAATGTCATGTAATGTCCTCTAAATTTTACGTTGTAGTTATGGTCATAAGTACAAAAAATGAGCTATTTTTTGTACTTTAAGTTATTATTTTACATTAGTAAAGAGCACAAAGCAAGTGATTGTCGTGCAATATACAGAGAAAATTTTAATAATGCCACATCATTATTAAAATCACACAATAAAGCTTTTTCTTCTTATTTTAGTGGCTTTGAAGTTTGTACGGCCAATGTAAACAAAAACACTTTCAACGTCACATTATGTATGACAAATGAATAACATGTCTTACTGCATGTAAATAAAAACTTTCATAGTAGTAAATATCTACTAAACTAAAATGGTAGAATTAACGTTATATACGAATTAACTTTAACTCACATTTTTTGGTGCAACATAAAGAAAAATGCCCGATATCGTCCCAAGCGTTATAATATAACATGTTGGGCCCTATCGCAAATGAAAGGTTTTCTAAAATACTAATTTTGTTTGTATGGCAGTAAGTTGCTATCTCGTGCTTTTTACTTGCACGATATAGCAAATTGCTGCCATATGAGCAAAGCTAAACGAAAAAGTACCTACCTATTAAACATGTTTATAACTATGTAGATATGTAATAAAATCAGAAATCAGTTCTTGGTATAGTAACAATACTCACGTAAAACATCTAATACATTCCCGGTATCCCCCCACCCTCCCACTGCACCCCGCGCTAGCTTGTTTCGACGTGTTCAGGCAGGTAGAAGTGTAGAATAGTATTTGACACAATAAATGTCTGACTGATTATATGTGTACATAAAACAAGACTACATTACGACATCACAGTTTTATATTGAAGTTGGTGCCAAATTTTAAGCAACTGTTGTTCTTACATTTTTGAAGAGTTTCAAGGTGATCATTGCTTGGTATCGACTTCAATAGAAAACTGTGACGTCGTAAGTAGTCTTATATTATTATTATTGATTATGACTTTTTTATCAACATCTAGGATAAAATGTATGCTGAAAAAGTATAAGGATCCTGTGGGATACCAACAACTAATAAAAATCAGAAATCAAATCAATAGTCTGTTCCCCGAGAGCTGATAAAAATTATGATTACGCATCGGAGCGCTTACTGTGTTTCGTTAACTGAAAATATAAATTTGCCCCCCCCCCCCCCATCGAAACATTATACCTATAGCATTACCTTGCATGCCTATACCATTAAACATTATACTTATAGCCTGTGACTGAAAATATATATTTATTTCAGTCGATCAGCTAAACAGCAAGTAAAATTGCTGTATTTGACAGAAAAAACTTATTAAAGCATTTTAATAATAATTAGTGGGCCTCGCTTTGCACTAATTTAAGAAACCCTGTCTTCATTGTATTTTTATCAACTCTAGCCGAACAGGGTATAGTTATAAAAATACAATTTATTGTAACCGTGCGTTTGCACTGATGAAACATCTACATAAAGACATGTTTTTAAACATGTTTCTGTCAATGTTTATGAATGCGTTTCCATTGTCTACACCCCAACATGTTGCAAAACATGTATGAAGTCTTTAACAGCCGAAAGTGCGAACGCAATCGTTGACAAATTAATAAAAAAACGTTGACAGACAACAAGTTTTGAGGCGATCCTAACGCAATCTGCAACAAATCTTGTTATTTGTTCCGAATCCAACATGATTTTCGGCAGTGCGAACGCAAAAGCATACACAACAAATTTTGAGATTTGTATCATACAACAAGTTGTAAAACATTGCATGTTTTATGTTTCTCAGTGCAAACGCACGGTTACATTTCAATCATTCACTCACGACGACCCAAATAGTTACTCATTCTTTGTGTCACATCACTAGGGACATTCATTCTTTGTGGTGGGGCGATTGCGTAGATACCATGGAATTATTACTCAAACAGGAATGAGCTCTTGCTTAAAAAAGTGTGCCGAGCGAGAGATAAATAACTGTACCGTTTATCTCTTTCGTAAATTTGTGACCATAAATTCTACAAAATAGGGATTTTTTCTCAAAAACAATAACATTCAACCTGAAAGATGCTTTTGAAAATCATAATATGCTTAATAATCACGATTGTTAAGGAAGAGATCGCTTTTCGCGACAAGGTCGCCCTTTGTACAATTAGTGTTAACTGTATTATTTATACGTTGACTTTAAGCTGGTGGTGTACAACAAATAAATATTATATTCTATTCTATTATTTCAAAATGGGTTGCGCAAAAGAATTTTATATCTGCTTTTCAATAGAAGATAGGTTTTATTAATATAATAATTATTTAAATAATAATGAATGTCAATGATTGTCTTTCAATAGATGGGTCTTTCCAATTGGTATATTATGTTGAACCCACCGCCACATAACAGATAATCAAATATGTCAACTTGTCAAAAATGAGTCAACACTAAAATCTTTCTGTGATATTTAAATACATACCTAGTAAAAGAATGAGTAATATTTTAAGAAGAAAAGAATTAAAAACACATCAGTGTGAGTCGAATTGTTTCAACAATATTTAAAACTTTTGTGGTTTCGCCAATATCTTGAACAGAATGTTAATGCCAATTCTTTTTTCTAATAACAAATTACTTTTATTAAAAAATGTTAAAAATTGCGATAATATTTATGTTAGGTACATACCGTGTGGTCACCCTACTACAATGACAACGAAAATTACTGACATTGACAAAGAATCGTTGTTGTAATATAACATTTCTTGAATACTACCACTAGAATATTTCCTGGATGTAAAATCATAGTGTTATAATTATTAACAGTAGGCTAACACGATAATTTACTTAATTTTATGTTATAATTATTACAAAAAAAAAACAATTTAGGTATTTTGGGTGTTAAAAGTAATTAAAATAAACAATAATAAAAAATCTTCATCTACCAATAGTTGTTTCATAACTACTAAATTATAAAATATACAACAGTAGCAACACTGTGGGAAAGGGATAAAAGGTACAGTTATTACTATCTCTCTCGGCAAACTTTTGCACTTTCAAGTGTTTAGTCTTTATTAACATAGATATAAAGTCCAAATTTGAACAACAATATTTTGAAGAGCTCATTGCTGTTTGAGTAATAATTCCATGGTAGATACACGTTAATTTGTCGATGTGTGTGTGTTTCTTCATTGTAGGGTAATATTTTCATAGTGTGTGTTCGTAAACATAAGAACAACGTCTCTGTAAGTGTATTCTACATTTTCGTAGTGTGCGTGCGTGTTTACCTCGCCTCCCTCGAATAGTGGCAGAAAAATTTACACTGCGATTTGTTGCGTACCACATCCATAGGTTAAATGATCTAAGTGTAACATAGAACAAATGGAATCTTGTAGACCGCACTTCATTAAACATTCTATAATGAGGTTAACATGCATTTATATCTATGAATCATGTAAGTTTGTAAAAAAGCATGCAAATTTGTACTCTCCAATAAAAAATTCAAACTTAAAAAGGAATAATCGTGGTGAAAATAAACTTAAAAAGCCATTTTCAAAATTAAAGCTACTATTTACATCTGCACCGCATTGCATGACAATCGAAATCTATAATAATATACGCAATTACATAAAAAATGCTGTAACAACTACCTTATTTCTTAAACTTTTGCGGAACTTTCTTCTTGGTAAAAATTATTATAATATAAATGAATTTTTAACCGATATATCAAAATAGGATTATAATTGAATTTTGAATAAGTTATAAATGCTTAAATAAAATAATAGGTAGTATATGTTACTATTGTTCAAATATAATTATATAAAGTCACTTATTGTTATAACATTATTATATTAATAATAATGTAATAACAATAAGGACAATAATGAGACAATATGCTACATTAATTCGAGTCTAGTTTTGTTTTATTTTATTATTACTCTTGAAAATTCAGATAAATTTTAAATATTTAATTTTTATTGAAATTTTCAGATTCAATGATTCAGGGTCTAAAATCGCCATTCCCCTTTGAGACATATAATAACATTGCGAATCCATTGGTTTACTTAATCTGAGGAAAAATCGGACGTGGGTAGGTCATTAAGATAGACATATGGAGATGCCCCGTTAAACTGTTCTTTGATATCTTGACACGAATCTATCAAATATCGTTTTGTTTCTTTCTTACAAAAGTGAAAATACATTTGTAGAAAGAGATGCATACTGTTTCGTCTGTGGCATGTATTTTCTGTGACGTCACAAAAATTGCCTACCGTGACCAGTCCGCCATTTTAAGTGCCGAACGAACGTGTGAATTTTGCTTCGGATTTTGACTATTTTCCATAATCTCGAAGTAATTTACAGTAATATTTTAACAGTGCGCTACAATAAAAGACTACAGAATGCCTTCTTGCAATATTATACAATGCAGTGCGAGAAAAAACAAAAATACACCGCAATTAACTCTTCACAAATAAGTAACCAAAATTGTGAAAAATATAATTAGGAATATGTAGTTAAGGTTTCATATTCTGATTTCATTTGCCAATTTACTTGAAGAAACGTTCAGCAGTAATATTTTTCTTTAATTGTGTAAGAATTTATATATTTTTGATAATTTACATACATTATTAATGGGCGATAGTGAAGATACCTAAAGAGAAAATTTAATTAGTCTATCGATATATAATATTAAACAGACAGACTTACGTGCCTAAGCCTAGCTGACATGCAGTGACTAAAGTAATATCATTGGAAAGCTTAATAATTGATGAATTATTATCATTGTCAATTAATTTTAGTTTTTTAAAACCTCCATTTTTCATAATAATTGAACATATAAGGTTCCTACGACAAAGTTTGTCATAAACTTTGATTAGTAACTTACAGTACAAAACTTTAAAAAAATATTTAAATTACACCCAAATTATCCTACCTACTTGAAAGTAAGTACTTATCGCCTCCTTTAAATAATTTTTTACAAAAAAAACTATTCCTATTTATTTTACAATAACATTTTCTCGCACTTATTTATACAAAGAAAATACACGTCTATTGGTGTAACTTTATAGTCATACTAGCTGACTTGGCGAACTTTGTACCGCTTAAGTTAAATAGTGATCTTTAATAAGTTTTTCTTAGAATTTGCGTAGTTCCACAATTTGAAACTGCCTAAATATTTCTGAAACACGACTTTTCAATCAAATTATTACAATGTAGGTCCGTAATGTGCAGCCCCCCTAGACAAGATGTCTTTCGATAATCGCTAACGCAATCGCTAAATGGACAATGCATGAGATTTGACAATTGCGCTCGAAAGCTAAGCGAGGGCTTATTTCAAATCCCATATATTTTCCTACTAGCGATTGCGTTAGCGATTATCGAAATGCATCTTGTCTAGGAGGGCTGTTCAGCTAAGATCTATTTCCCTAGATATGTCGTAGATAAGTGGATTGATGAATTTGTTTAAACTTAAATTTATCGATATTGCACAACTAATACTGAGTACATCACTAGTAAAGGTAGCCATTTTATGTGCCAAAGTTTTGTAGGTAGTCACGCTGATTCTGTAGGTAGGGCCGGTCCATGTATTTATTAAGTCATTGGGGTAGGTAGCCTAAGAAGTCTGTAGATTTTTTTGTATATCTCATTTTGTAGTCTGTGGTAAAGTTGGAGGTGTTTACATTGGTATCATGTTATTTTCATTTTAAGTGATCTATGTTCAGTTTTAAACATTTCTGTTATAACAAACTTTATTTTTTTCATTTCTTAATTCGACGTGACTATTTAAAATGGTATAGGGCTTAGTTCCCAAAATATATTCTGTAACGGAAACCTTTCAATGGCTAGTGACAACGATAAAAGTTGTATTAATCATAACTTAGATGGTTGCTTGAAGAATAATCAAATTCATGGAAAAATTGGTATGTATTATTTGAAACATTTGTTGCTATGTAGATCTCCTGGCATTTTTAGATCTGTCAAAAAATATAAAGTTGTATAACCTAATAACAGTTTGTTTTGTTGTTACGTTTGTAAGAATAAATTGTTTAAACATGTTTTAATCGTATGCTCGGACTTCTACTATGTACTTGATATTGTGAACAGTCAAAAATATAATATAACTGACATTATTATCTATTATTAATTGAATTCCATTTCAATAATATAAATATTATTAGGTACATACTTCTAAATCAATCATGTATACTAAACCATTAAAGTACCTATCTATTGGTTATTATTTAAATAAATGTAATCGTATTACTTAGGCATATACTTTATTTTTAACACAAGTAAATATTATGTGTGTATGTATATTTTTATGTGCTGATCTTTAATTTGTTTATTGTAAAATGTAATATACTTATTTAAGGTGCTACATTTTATAAACTAATGAATGCCTTATTTGTTTATTATTATCACACTAAAACAACTTACACTTTACACATCTTTTACTTATGTCTTCAAATTTGTAAGTATTATTGGGAGATAATCATACTTGGCCAAGTTTCAATTAGGATCCCAATTTACAGAGCTGACTCAATATCAGTAATATGATTCTTGTAAGTACTTAAAAATACACTGGGGTATACTTTATTACCAGGAATTTTGGGTGGGATTTTTTTATGTACAGGTATTATTTTGTGATGTCACTATGCAATTTTTAAAGGTATTGAGGCTCTTAGTTTTTTAGTAATAAATTCTCAAAAGTTTACTAATCTATTATATTTTCATATCAGGTCTGTCAGTCTTGTCTGTAATGTTAAAATTTTTCATTAATTTCAGTAGTTTTTAGAATTATATGTTATTACATATGACAGTATTTGTGATTCTTATAGTAATTATTAATGCTCTGCAGGCCTATTCTCTAAGTTCGGTTGTTAACTAGAACTGTCATTTTTTAAAGAAATTTAACATCCATTACTGATGTCATGAATGCCGCTGTAACACATAAGATCACTAAACTTGTACTGGATATAAAGTTTCTTTCAAAAATGACAGCTCTAGTTACCAACCGTAGTTAGAGAATGGGCCTGCTGACACATGGATAGCACACACGTTGCCCTTTCAGTAGCTTCGAGTAATGCAACCAAACAACCGACTTGTGTGTAGTTTGAAAAACTACACACAATTCCTCTTATGAACAAAGAAATTATTTGGAGAAATACCATTGTTATATTGAATTTGACATATTGCAACTAACGATGGTCCAAATTGAGCATTAACATCTACAGTGAATATATCATGAGATGTACTTACACCACAGTATTCAGTAATTTCATTACTTGTCTTACCCTTTAAACTGGGACACAACAATGCAGGCACCACTGCTTGGCAACGGATATAGGTAAGATAGAGGTACACATGCAGATGACTCTGAAGCAGAGTCACCCTCTGGTTATGTCCTAAAGGATAGGAAAATCTGGACAAATAAGAACATCATTGGGTGTAAGGTAGAAGCTTGTGATCAGAGTGGAGGAAGATGCTTAGCATGCTATTGATTGCATGTTGATCCAAAACTTTCTACCATCTGTCTTCGCAGAATTCTAGAATTCTTTGGACATATTGAGAGGAAGTCTGATGATAACAACCTAGAGAAGATTCTTATTACTGGCTAAATGAACCGAAGGAGTTGTTGAGGATCAGGACCTATGTGTTGGTCTGATTGATTAGATTCCCTTGACACTTGGATGTAGTGCTGGCGACACTATTTACACTCAGTGGCATAATATAGTTCAAAAAAGGTGGTACAGGAAGAGAGAAAAGATGTGCAGAAACAATGTTTTTCAAACCTACCATATTTCTAGAGCTATTACAGAATTCATGGGATTCCATAAATGTAGATGCTACAACTAAATTTGCATATTTGTGAGTGCAGTGTAAAGATGATAATTGATGATATGATAAATTGGCTTTTGGATGGCAATGTAAATAAATGATCTGGCACTAATAGGTGGATTAAAGTCTCTTAGTCACCGAAGAAATGTTGGGAGGGTCTAAGTGTGTTCTACCGTAATGGGAATTGTTCTGAGTAACTCGACAAACATATTCTTTCGGCACTTCTCACCTCAAACACCTGTACATACTGTACACCAGGCATCAGCATACCTTGCGGGTGTCTCATTCCTTTCTTCCACGAACATGCAAAATTAAAAAGGAGGTCCTTCTTGTAGTGAATATATGAGAAGGGTGTTACGGATATTCGCATTGCGTGTTACACATGTGGAAAATTCACATTAATTCAGACATATGCGGATTCATATCTGCAACACAACAAGTAACAACATTTTTTTTAATGAAACAAAGTTGGCAAACAAGCATACTGCCCACCTGATGGTAAGTGGTGGTAACAGTCACCTATAATAGATGTGGCTCTTGTAAGATTCGCAACAAATGTGCAACCACCACAAGAACTACGGTGTATGTAGCCAACACTTGTGACATAAGATGTCAAGTCATGGTACCTAGTAATTTTACTGCCATATCTTACTCTTCAAACCGGAACACAGCAATGCAAGCATTGCTGCTTTGCGGCAGAAATAGGTAAGACGGAGGTACCCAAGCAGGCGACTCTGGTACAGAGTTTTCCCCTAGTAAAATATGTAACATGTAAAGAAAGTGGGCTGGACCAGAGTGGCAGGTGCCTTGCACCTTGCACGTGTTTGCTGTTGCTAAAACTGTTTTAATTTTGTTATCAATATATGATAGAATAAAACATTGAAATGAGATCGATTTTCATGTATGAGGAGGGATCAAAAAGTAGTGAGAACGACGAAATGGAGAAAAACGAAGTGCGAGCCGTTATTAAATACCTCTGTTTAAAAAAGTTTACGACGCAAGAGATTCATTGCGATTTGGAGGCAACATTAGGAAAGTCTGCTCTGCCGTATTCCACTGTCGCAAGGTGGGCTTCTCAATTTCGAGTAGAGAGAATGCGGCCGTCCATCGACATCAGTCACCAAAGAAAATGTTGCGAACGTTGAGAAAATGAGCGATCGAAGAGTTACCATCCGATACTTAATTCAAGGAACGGGCATTTCATATGGAAGTATTCAATCCATATTGAAACAAGGTTATGGCCTCAATATTTTGGGACTCAGAAGGGATATTGTTGATTGATTACCTGGAGCGTGGAACCACTATTACAGGCTAATATTAATAATAATAATAATAATAGCCTTTATTTCGCTGACCATAGTTTTTCGTAAATAAATACTTAAAAATAACTTATCCCTAATATCAGTCAGGTTGTCGATTGACATAGGCCTCCTCCAAATAATCCTCCATCCTTCAGGCAAATCGTCCTCCCATCTTTTCAATGGTCTTCCTCTATTTCTTTTTCTGTCTCGTGGGTACCACTCCGTTAGATCTTTATTCCATTTCCCTTTCTTGGATCTCAACATATGTCCTGTCCAGCGCCATTTCAACCTTTTCATTACAATTCCTATATCTTTGATTTTTGTTATTTCCTTAATAGTTGATAGTTTGCATTTGTCTTTCAGTCTGATGTTTAGTATGCTCCTTTCAATACTGTTTTGGCATGTTAATATTTTTTTCCTTTGTTTCTTAGTAAGTGACCATGTTTGACAACCATAAGTTAGTACTGGAAGTACAGATGACTCATAGATTCTCTTTTTTGCAGTTATAGGGATGGATTTGCCTTTCATTATTTCTTTAAGTGACCAATATCGTGACCATGTGTTGGTTATTCTCCTATTTAACTCTTTATCCATCTGTTGGTTAGGTGAAATAACTTGGCCTAGATAGATATATTCTTCGACATAGTCTATAATTTGATTATTAACTATAACTTCTTTTTTAACTCCATTTGTCATTACTTTTGTCTTAGCTACATTGATAGATAGTCCAACTTTTTCGCTTTCGTATGTTAATTGCTGCAGCATCAGTTGTAAGGTGATTGGATTATCTGCGAAGAGTACCAAGTCGTCAGCAAATCTTAAGTGAGTCAGTCTGCACCCGTTAATGTCCAAGCCGAAATCATCCCAGTCTAGATTCCGAAATACATGCTCCAAGACCGCTGTAAATAGTTTTGGAGACAGGGGATCACCTTGCCTCACACCTTTCTGGATGTGGAATTCGTCCCCAGTGCTTTCTATTCGGACTTTTGCGGTGCTTTTATATCGTAGATGTTTTTAATCAATCTTATATATTTTACTGGTATTCCCTGACTCATTAAAGCTTCGTATATGCATTTATGAATTAGTGTATCGAATGCCTTGTTATAATCAACAAAGGATATGTAATATTTTTTTCCATATTCTTGAAAGAAAGCAGTGGTATTCCTGACTACACTTTATAATAGCATTCTGAGAGTACAATACTATCCTAGTCTCTGGAAGGTGTCACAAATTGTTATGGTGCATAAACCTGGTAAGCCAGCCAATGAAGCTACGTCTTATAGACCTATCAGCCTACTACCTATATTATCAAAAGTCTTCGAAAAACTTCTGTTACATAGAATGTTACCCATCTTGAAAAATAATAAAGTTATCCCTGACCATCAATTCGGCTTTAGACAACAACATTCAACTATTGAACAAGCTCATAGAGTGGTAGATAAAATAAGAAAAACTCTAGAAGAGAAAGAATATTGCTCATCAGTATTTCTAGACATACAGCAAGCATTCGACAGAGTTTGGCACAAAGGTCTGTTGTGCAAGATCAAAAAATACATACCCCATAGTTATTTCTTGCTACTGAATTCATACCTATCAGAAAGACTGTTCCAGGTGCGCGAGGGCGATTCCACCTCTCCCTTTTATACGATTCAAGCTGGTGTACCCCAGGGTTCGGTGCTGGGTCCAGTATTGTATACTATTTACCAGTAGGTAATGATATAACCACAGCCACATTTGCGGATGACACAGCCATACTTGCAAGCGATAAAGATCCAGTGACTGCTACACAAAAGCTACAAAAAGGCCTAGATAATGTTTCGAAATGGCTCCAAAAGTGGAAAATAAAAGCAAACACCACAAAATCTGTACAAATAACTTTCACATTGCGAAGAGGAAACTGTCCACCAGTACATCTAAATAATGTAATATTACCACACAAAGACTGTGTGCGCTATCTCGGCCTACACATAGATCGGCGTCTCAATTGGAGCCATCATATAAAAATAAAAAGACAAGAGCTTAAGCTGAAACACAGGAGTCTTACATGGTTACTGGGAAGAAATAGCAAACTTTCTGTAGACAATAAGCTCCTCATATATGAGACTGTTCTTAAGCCCATCTGGATGTATGGAATCCAACTCTGGGGAAGCTCAAGCAATAGTAATATCCTTATAGTGCAAAGAATGCAAAACACTATCCTAAGATCACTGTCTAATGCACCCCTGCTAGTAACCAACAACGAACTACATCGTTATCTGGAAGTGAAAACTGTGCATGAGGAGATACGAAATGTTACAGAAACATACCGCAGGAAGCTTAATATACATCCTAATGAACTGGCAGCCAAGCTAACAACTCGGAGCTATGCAAAACGGCTTAAACGAAAAGACATTCTGTCCCTCTGAGTAGAGGAATATTAAGGAAATGAGAAGAAATTCTCACTGGAGGATTCACTCTACCAAATACAAGCATCTCAAAACACATTTGCTTATAGCCTGATGCTGATTGCAAATAAACTAACAAAAAAAAAAAAAATATTCTTGAAACTTTTCTATTAATTGTTTTACGGTGTGAATGTGGTCTATCGTGGAGAAGTCACTACGGAAACCAGCCTGCTCTCTCGGCTGCTGTTCATCCAGGATTTTACTAAGTCTTTCAAGTATTATTTTGGAGAATATTTTGTACATAATTGACATTAAGCTAATGGGTCTGTAATTTTCAACTCTTGATTTGTCGCCTTTTTTATAGAGCAAAATTATAGTAGATTTGGTCCACTGAACTGGTATTTCTTCATGTTGCAATATTTCATTAAATAGTGTAGTGAGAGGTTGAAGTAAGTAGTCTATTGCCCCTTTTATGACTTCCCCAGAGATGCCATCTTCTACCGTCTTTCCATCTTTTTGTGAGAGGATTGCTTTCCTGGTCTCGCTGATTAAAATTGAAGGGATGTTTTCTTCGTCCAAAGTTGGCAGCTCGGCAGTTTGTCTTCCTTCATGCCTGTATAAGTCTCTGAAGAAGTCTGTGGCAATTTTACTTATAATAGGTCTTTTGCCTGAGGTACGGTCTTTATTTCTCAGTTTGGGGATCCAAACTTTATGGTCACAAAGTTCTTTTAAGGTTTTCCTAATACCCCCAGTTTTCTCAATTTCTAGTACAATTTTGTGTAATCTTATATTGTGTTTGTGTTTTCGTATGCACACATTTATTATCTTGCTTATTGCCTCTATTTCCGCTATATTCTTTGATCTATTTTTTATTAATTCTTTGCGTTTCATTATTAAATTTCTTGCATCAGTACCTATTTTATTCGTAGCTTCTTTCTTAATTTTGCCTAACGCTTCATTGTTCACCTCTTTCAGAATACTTTCTAGAGTGTTATATTTGTCCTGTATTGTCAAGTAAGTATTATTAATGTTTTGCAGTCTATTCTCAAGTTTGTGGAATATATTCTTTGGGAGTGGTGCATATAAGGTGCTTGATTTATGTTTGATGTGTCTTCTAGATTTTTTACATATATTTGTAATTACTCCTCTTACCATTCTATGATTTGTGCTAAAGTTAAGATTGTTTATTACATCGATATCAGCAAATAATTTTGGGGCACTGGTTAAGATAAAATCTATTTCATTTTTATATTTTCCATCGGGGGAGATCTATGTCCATTTCTTATTTTCTTTTTTCTTGAAGAAGCTATTCATTATTTTTAGATTAAATTCCTTTGCAAAGTCTACGAGTTTCTGGCCATTGTTATTTCTATTCCCTTTACAAAAAATGCCCACATTATACTCTTCGCCTAACTGTTGTTTCCCAATTTGGCTGTTGAAGTCGCCTAGTATGATGATGTTTTTATTCGTTTCTTGCATGGTATCTGTCAAAGTTCTCAAAGAAGGACTCTTTTTCTTCTTCGCTTGCTTTTTCAGTTGGAGCATAAATTTGTATTATGGTCCATAGAGAGTTCTGAAGAGATATGTCCAATATTGCTATTCTGTCAGACTTACTTGTAAATTGTATAATATTGTTTTTTAGATGTGATTTCACCATAAATCCAACCCCATACATGCCTTGTTTTTCGCCTTTATAGTAAAATATATAGTTTTTGTAGTCCCTTATTTCTTCTCCTAGTCTTCTTACCTCGCTGAGACCCATTATATCCCATTTTATTTGTATCAGCGCCTCTTCTAGTTCGCTGAGCCTTTCTTCTGTCCTCAAGGTTCTTGTGTTTAGTGTGGCTATGTAAATTTTTTCTTTTCTTGTTTTTCGATCTTTCGCTTTTAAAGTTGTAGAATCAAAACATGGTTTATTTTTTATTTGGAGTGTATTGTTGCGTATTCTATTTGGAGGGTAGCAGTCGTCTTCCCCCACGGTGACTAGCCGGGTTGGGGTGCATATGGTTTTTTGTTGCCGTGATGGTTGCTACTGTTCACTGGTTCCGGGTACAGAGTTCACTCTTCGACGTGTCCAATAATCTATTGAGTTGGTTTTATTCATTTTATTTGGAGCTCTGCGGCTTGTTTCATCGTCATTTTTGGTTTGTGTTGGTGTTTTCGATGGAGATCTTTTTCTTTTTTCGTTTCCTTTGTTCTCAGTTAGTTCATCCCTGTTATTTTTATCTTTAACTATTAATTTATCATATCGGATCATAGCAATATTGCCCTTTTTAATTGCATCTTGTTTTCTTATTTGTAATTCTTTCCTGATTTGTAAGGCTAATACAGGCTAATATTATGCAGCTTTAATTCCCAAGTTGAGGAAAGCCATCAAAGAGAAAAGGAGAAGGAAACTTCGAAGGGGCGTGCTGTTTCATCACGACAACGCACCCGCGCACAGGTCGGCAGTTGCGATGGCTGCCATTCAGCAAGCTGGCTTCGAATTGGTTGACCACCCCCCTTATTCACCAGATCTGGGGCCTAGCGATTTTTATCTGTTCCTCAAATTGAAAGAATACTTAAGGGGAAACAGGTACGAAGAAGATAACGAGGTGATGGATGCCGTGGAGAGCTTTTTGCAGGACCAAGACAAAACTTTTTTTTTGAAAGGGATTGAAACCTTGGAAAAGCGCTGGACTCGGTGTGTAGAGACACTCGGAGACTATGTAGAAAAATAAATTATTAAGTTATCAATAGTCATTATATTCTATCTCATTCTCATTACTTTTTGATTCTCCCGCAGGCATCGCTTCTTCGAGAGTAGAGAATAGAGTATTACACCCTTTTTGGAAACAATTTTAAATTAATCTTGAGGTCAGTTGTAATGAACCTGTATATATTTTATTTTAATTTTATTCAACCGAAATATGACTTAAAAACAATGTTTTATTTATGATTTTGAATTTTCGCGCGGAAACGCTAGCCGCCACGCTATTTCGATTCGTGACGTAGACGTAGATTATGGGTGCGGTTCATAATCAGAGATCAGTGCAAACGTTTGCATGCATGCAAACAACCCGTTCAAATCGTTAGCACTGCTCACGGACGTAAGCACTCAGATCAATTTTGAACCAAGCTTTCGATCTGTGAGTCTGTCAAGTTGACAGTTAATGTAATTTGAAAAGAAAAATTGGAGGGAGACGTATTGTGCCTCCAGTATCTTTACAGAGCACTTCTCTATTATGTGTAGATAATCTAATGAAAAAATAAATTCGCACAAACTAAAATAAAAATAAAACTGATGTTGACTTTGACATTGACAGTTCTGGAGACAGTGCACTACCTCTTTTCTGTTAGCACAGAGCTGCGTTCAGAACCTACGCTCGAGTGCACTCCGAGTGCACTCTGACAGCAACCAACCCGTTCAGAGCCTCGGGGTAAAATACGCTCTGACAGGCGGTTAGTACACTCTGTGCCCGTTCAGAAGCTTCGAGTGATGCAACCAAACAACCAACTCGAGCGTAGGGTGAAAAACACTCTGACAGATTTTATGTCAATGTCGATGTCAAAAATACGCTAATTATTTATTATTTTATTAAATAACACTACTTTGAACTCTTTTAAGCCTAATACTAGGGAAATATAGTGATTTCTATGTGTTGTAATTATTTTTAAGCAGAAAAATGGATATTGACTGTTAATTTCATATTAAGGATTAGTAATATTTTGCCCTTTGCTTGATCTTGATCGGCAAGATACAAACTAAAAAAAAAGATAGCAACCGACCCGTTCTGAACCTCGGAGCGAGTGTGAAAAACACTCTCGGTTGCATTACTCTGACCCTCGGAACGCAATTCTGAGGCGCGTTCAGAGCCTTCGCGCGAAGTACAACTTTTCGCTCTAACCCCGTTCAATGCCTTCGAGCGTGACAACCGGGTGAAAAACCGGCCCGTTCAAGACCTTTGAGTGTCGGCGCGAGTTACAACCGAACAACCATCGAATTTGATGGTTGTAAAACGCTCTGACGTTTATGACTGAAATACTCTTACGTGATTGGATGATATTGGCGGCCATATTCTATAATGTCATCTACTAGAAAGAGAGAGAAATAAAAAATCATGTGAAAGAGGGAGATAAAAGATTTGGTTGCTGCAATCCGTTCAACGCCTTTGAGCGAGTTAAAAAACAACCGGACAACTACACCCAGAGGCGCTGAACGCGCCTCTATTAGCATCAATCGGTGACGTCATCAATTACGTCATACCGCATACAAATTGCGCACATGAGCAATTTTGGACTGATTGTTTGCATGCAAATAGCGCACACGAGCGCTGAGGCGCGTTCAGGGCCTTCGCGCGAAGTACAACTTTTCGCTCTAACCCCGTTCAATGCCTTCGAGCGTGACAACCGGGTGAAACAACCGGCCCGTTCAAGACCTTTGAGTGTCGGCGCGAGTTACAACCGAACAACCATCGAATTTGATGGTTGTAAAACGCTCTGACGTTTATGACTGAAATACTCTTACGTGATTGGATGATATTGGCGGCCATATTCTATAATGTCATCTACTAGAAAGAGAGAGAAATAAAAAATCATGTGAAAGAGGGAGATAAAAGATTTGGTTGCTGCAATCCGTTCAACGCCTTTGAGCGAGTTAAAAAACAACCGGACAACTACACCCAGAGGCGCTGAACGCGCCTCTGATATCAAATTATGAACCGCACTCAATAGTTACTACGTACGTCACTCCGTTAGTAAACAAACAATAGGTACGATCAACATAGGTATTACTTTTTGTGAGAATGACTATGTGTTTTGTGTTTGAATGCAAGAATATGTGTTTAAAAACGCCACAAAAATTGTGGGTTCATAATTATGCCAAATAATATCAAAATGAGAAATACTTGATTGAAACTTGCCAAAAGAGATTCAAAATCATTGTACACAAAGACAAGACTGTATTTCTGCGAAGACACTTTGTTATAAGGGTGTGTGTTCATAATCAGATATCAGTGCAAACGTTTGCATGCATGCAAACAACCCGTTCAAATCGTTAGCACTGCTCACGGACGTAATCGACGGATATCGATTTTCGATTCTCCTGCATGCTAGCCCCACAGATCAATTTTGAACCGAGCTTTCGATCTGTGAGTCTGTCAAGTTGTCAGTCAATGTTATTTGAAAAGAAAATTGGATTGAGATTTGAGACATGTATTATGCCTCCAATATCTTTACAGAGCACTTCTGTATTTATTCTAAATAAAATCTAATTAAAAAATAAATTTGAACAAACTAAAATATGTACAACTAAAACTCCACAGGGCTACGTTCCAAAACATCACCCGGAGTGAGTAGGTGGTGGGGGGAGGGTGGCCGGGTAGGGTGGTCGGAGTGTTGGTTGTTTTAGAACGGCAAGAGTGTTGTCTGCTTTGTTTACATAACCAAATATACAAAAATAAGAAAATATATGTATAATTTATCAGCGCGTCCGTTCGCTTTAATGCATGGATTACATTCCTCTGTTTCGTCTACGAAAATGCTAAAACCAACAGAATATGAATTCTGTTAAATCGCGGCCTAACCTAGCTTCAGCGGAAATGAAGGCCAATTTTACAATCGTGTCACTTACGATACCTGCCTTTGGAATTTAAAATTAACTTATTGTCGACGTTACGAAGCGCGCTCGCTCTCCGAGATGCACAAATTGTGTGTGAATATGAAATCTTTGTAATCACAATCACACACAACTTTAAAATCCACACAATTTCCCGCCAAATCCAATCGAGTGAAATTACACCTTGCTATATTATGCGGGTGAGATTCTACTCGATCGAGTGCACTCCGTAGCGTTTTAGGGCACGCCACTCCAACACTCTCGAGTGCACCCGAAATGTTTTAGGACATACTTCGGGTGACCGAGTGCACTCGGGTGATGTTTTGGAACGTAGCCCAGGAAACTGATGTTAACGTTGACATTGACATTTCAGGAGTGCGTTCAGAGCCTTCGCGCGAAGTACAACTTTTCACTCAAACCCCGTTCAATGCCTTCGAGCGTGACGCGCGGGTTAAACAACAAGCCCGCTCAAGACCTTAGAGTGTCAGAGCGAGCTACAACCGAACAACCGTCGAATTTGATGGTTGTAAAACGCTTATTAAAATACTCTTACGTGATTGGATGATATTGGAGGCCATAATCTAAAATGTCATCTGATAGAAAGAGAGAGAAATAAAAATTCATGTGAAAGAGGGAGATAAAAGATTTGGTTGCTGCAATGCGTTCAACGCCTCTGAGCGAGTTAAAAAGCAAAAGAGTGGACAACTACACTCCGAGGCTCAATCAACGCGCTCCTGTGCACTACCTTTTTTCTGTTGCCTACAGTCAGGGCTGGGCAAAATACAAGCTTTAATTTAATTGAAATACAAATTACAAAATACTTTGCTGCATGTAATTGAAATACGAAATACAAAATACTCGTCAGTGGTGTATTTAAAATATCAAATACAAAATACAGTATTTGACCAATTTTTACTGTATTTAAAATACAAAATAAAATATTAAATACAAAATACATTCAACTTTTGATTCTTACTACTAGGTATTAATGTGTTTTAATTAAAAATTTATCATTTGTACGTATATTTACATTGACATATACGTACGTATTGTGGGTAGAAGGGAACACCCAAAAATGGTGAAAATGAATATTACGTTTTTAAAAACTCCGAATCTTATTCTTTTGAGAATTCTTATGAAACAAAATTCCTACTATTCAAAAACACGATATTTATTTTTCAGTCCTAAATACGAATTTCTAATTTTGCGAATTAGGTTATTACGAAGAATTAAAACTTAATTGTATTATTGTCCCGAAAACTATGAAGAAGAATCCAAAATGGCCAACGTCACAAAATGGCGGATTACATAATATGTTTGTACAATCCCTACAATATGGGTATCAAATGAAAGAGCTTGACTTTTAAAATACAGTACACCATGAAAAACAATCAAATCAAAGTTGGCCGTCACTATATGACAGCTTATACTGAAGGACACACATGTATTGTCTGAGGTACCTACAGTTGGCTTCATTTTATGACTTTTGTAATTTGATAAAATAGGCTACAGTGGTGTCAGTGGTATTGGTTTGTTGTCTAGGAAAAGGGAAGCTCCCAAATCGTTAGGAAACTGCGCCAAAAACTCCTGTAAAAATAAATAATCCTGTTATGTCAAAATAGGTGCTTTACTGGCTGCCCTACTACTCTATTAGTAAGGAAGGCCAAGAGGCTGGGACTCAACTCGGGTGTCGTGGGGAACTATTTAGGTTATATGATGTGGTCCCTTCACACGTGTTTCGAAATTCATTTCAGCATTTTCAAAAATGTTATAAAATGACAAATATTCTTGGGCGCTTCAGAATCTTCAGATATTAATAGTGTATCACTCAAGTGTTTCTGATAACGGAGGAATAATCTACCGGCTTAGGATTGCGTTATTAAATTAAGTCTGCCGTTTTAAATGATGGTGGTGGTGGCTGTACGACGGGGTAAAATATAGTTAGATATTCAGAAGCCATGTTAAGTGAACCCTAAAGGAGCTCCTATACAGAAGACTGTCGACTTAGATGCGACCAAAACTCAGGAGCGATTTTTGAAAATGCAAAAAAAAATCGTGATATTGAAATGATTGATCGTGTCAGATTAATAAATAAATGGTTCAGCTTGATATACTTGTCGTGCTGACCCATAATCTGAAATGTAGGAAGAGTAATTTCCTTAATCGAAAGGTTTTTTTTCCAATTCGAAAGGTTTAAACCTTTCGAATAAATCGAAAGGTTTAAAATAAATTGTTTGTGACTCTCCCATTTGCTCATGTTACGCTTTACAAATAATTAACTCTCTTTAATCTGACATTCTCAAATTTTTCTAGCGACCTATTTTTTTACTATTCTAATCGGCTGCTCTAAACGCACGATCCTATTTAACGGTTCATGTATAATGGGGGTATTGAACATGGTGCAAGGTTTTTTTAAAGGGTGTTTAAATTGTTCTCTTATGTTATTACACCACGCTTGAGTATATCCCAAAATGCCCGCTTTGGCTAAATCGGTCAATCAATAATTTGATTTGTTTTGTCAGTTTAAAAGGAAAACATTTTTTAAATCTATTAATTTTGATCATATAAATGTATTTGATATGATGTATTTTGATGCTTCATGTATTTGAAATACTAAATACAAAATACCTCAGACTCAGGTATTTGTAATATCAATTACAAATTACATTTTGAGCAAGTAATTGAAATACAAATACAAAATACGTATTTGTATTTCAAATACGTATTTCAATTACAAGTATTTCAAATACTGCCCAGCCCTGCCTACAGTGCTACTGTTAGCATCAATCGGTGACGTTATCGATTACGTCATACCGCTTACAAATGCGCATATGAACAATTTTGGACCGAATGTGCATGCAAATAGCGCACCCGAGCGCTGATATCAAATTATGAACCGCACCCAAAATTTTTTTGAATGGATCCTTGCTACGCCATTTTTTGTGTGCTTGACGGTGGTTTGACGGCGCTGAACAAAAATTAGATTTTTTTGTTGAAATCAACATTAAATAAATCGATTTTGTAATAATTGATCAATCCTAAAAGAAGAAAGATTGAATTAAACGATCTATTACTTTTCATCATCCTTGGCAAAAATAATGGCCGCAAGGCCTAGATCCATTTGCCTTTCCCAAGGTTGCGTTCCGAAACAAAATTTCCTTTGTCGGGTAAAGTTCATCATCTCAGCCGCACGACGCCCACTGCTGGGCATAGGCCTCCCCCATGGATCTCCACAACGATCGGTCCTGTGCTGCCCGCATCTAGCGTCTTCCCGCGACCTTTGCCAGATCGTCGGTCCACCTGGTCGGGGGCCTACCCACTGAGCGTCGTCCGGATCGTGGTCGCCATTCGAGAACCGTTCGGCCCCAGCGGCCATCGGTTCTTCTCGCTATGTGTCCCGCCCACTGCCACTTCAGCTGAGCAATCCTTCGAGCAACGTCGGTTGCTTTAGTTCTCCTGCGGATCTCCTCATTTCGGATCCGATCACGCAGGGAGACCCCAAGCATTGCTCTCTCCATTGCCCGCTGAGCGACCTTGAGCCTTCGGACGAGACCCATAGTGAACGGCCACGTTTCACTTCCGTAGGTCATCACTGGCAACACACACTGGTCAAAGACTTTCGTCTTGAGACACTGAGGTAATTTGGACGCGAAGATTTTTCGTAGCTTCCCGAAAGCTGCCCATCCGAGCTGGATTTGACGAGAGATCTCTTTCTCGAAGTTGGACCGGACCTAACTGGACTATCTGTCCCAGGTATACATAGCTGTCAACAACTTCAAGTGAAGTGTTTCCAATATTAACTGGAGTGGGTACAACATGGGCATTCGACATGATTTTTGTCTTATCCATGTTCATTTTAAGACCCACTCTTTGGGAAGCACTACTGAGATCTCCGAGCATGGTGTTCAGGTCTTCCAAGGTCTCAGCCATTAGAACTATATCATTGGCAAAACGGAGGTGTGTTAGGTACTCGCCATTAATGTTAATGCCGTGTCCTTTCCAATTCAGAAGTTTGAAAATATCCTCCAATGCAGCGGTAAAGAGTTTTGGAGAGATAACGTCTCCCTGTCTTACACCTCGCTGCAATTGGATGGGATTAGAGCTCTGGTTCTGGAGTCGGACCGACATAGTGGCATTTCCGTATAGGTACCTTAGTACCTCTATGTACCTATAGTCCACTTGGCACCTTTGGAGAGACTGCAGCACCGCCCATGTCTCGATCGAATCGAAGGCTTTCTCATAGTCCACAAACGCCAAGCAACGTGGCAGATTATACTCCTCGGTCTTCTGTATAACCTGCCGCAGCGTATGGATGTGGTCTATGGTACTATAGCCTTTTCGGAAACCGGCTTGTTCGGGAGGTTGGAAGTCGTCGAACCTGCGAGCGAGACGATTCGTAATGACTCTCGAAAACAACTTATAAACATGACTCAAGAGTGAGATCAGCCTATAGTTCTTCAAGAGTGTTTTATTACCCTTTTTGAAGAACAGGATGACCTCACTCTCACTCCATGTTTTAGGCGTTCTGCCCTCGAGAATAACGGAATTAAAGAGCCTCTGGAGGACTTTAAGTATCGGCTTACCGCCCGCTCTCAGAAGCTCTGTAGTGATTCCATCATCACCCGCCGCCTTGTTGTTTTTTAGTTGTTTGAGAGCCATACTAATCTCGTACAGGCTGACGTCCGGGATATCATCAGTATAGTGTCGAGTAAGCTTGGCTCTGGGGTCTCTAGCCTCGCTTTCAACAGGTGCTTGCGTGGAGTACAACTGTCCATAGAAACTCTCGATCTCCCTCAGGATCTCAGGCTTCGACGAAATGAGGCTACCGTCGTCAATCTTCAGCTGCGTCAGTTGACTTTGCCCAATAGACAGATATCTCGCAAATACCTTGGAGCCTTTATTTCGCTCGATAGCCTCTTCAATACAAGCCGTATTGAATCGGCGAAGATCGTATGTCAATGACTTTGATATCTGCCTATTAAGCTGCCGGTAACGACATCCGTTGAGTTCTGCAGCCTCATTTCGTGTCTCCGATCCATAAGTTGGAGCGTTTTGTCGGAGAGTTTCTTTGTTCTGGGACGGCGGGTTTTAAAGAACTTAGACCCTACCGTACGGACAGTATCCACCCCCATGTTGTTTAGATCGTCCACATTTAAGCTGTTCTCAAGGGCTTCGAAGCGGTTCTGGAGCTCGAGCTGAAACCTTTCGGGGTTTTGGATTTGCGCAGGTACTGGTCGGAGCGTAGACTTTATCAGTCGAGATCTTTCCAGCTTAATACTGATATTCAATGTGCCTCGCACCAGTCTGTGATCACTCCCCGTTTTGACGGCATTGATCACAGAGGCATCATTGAATATGTGCCTTTTCGTCGACATGATAAAATCTCATTTTTGACATTACCGTCCGGACTCATCCAGGTCCATTTTCGGCTTTCGGACTTCCTGAAGAAGGAGTTCATCATATAGAGGTTCTCCTTCTCCATGAAGTCCGCTAGCATCTGGCCTCTGGTGTTCCGGTGCCCAAATCCAAATTGCCCCATTCTCAACTCATCACCGCAACGTTTCCCCAACCTAGCATTAAAGTCCCCCATCACAACCGTGTAGTGGGTATTGTGGCTACGTATGGCTTCAGAGATCTCCTCATACATAGCCTCCTCTTCGTCATCTGGGTGTGTCGAGGTCGGAGCGTAAACCTGTATGACATTCAACGAATATCGTTTCGATATTCTGAGTATCAGGTATGCTACCCTGGTTGACACACTCGATGGTTATTACGTTGTTGACGAGGGACTTGTGGACGATGAACCCGACACCACCTTGGGACTGTTGGTCGCCCTCCCGGTAGTACAGCAAGTTGCCGGATTTAAGAATTATCGAGTCCTCCCCCTCTCTTCGGACTTCAGATAGACCAATGATATCCCAGCGTAGCTTACTGATAGCGGCTTCCTACTCCGTTAACTTCGCGTCCGTCCTCAGTGTACGCGTGTTGTAGGTTGCCAGGTCGAGTCGTCGTAGATGGTAGCCGGATCTTACCCGGGGATTCTTCGCACCCCCTGCCCTACCGTTACCGTAGCCGCTACCGTAGCTAGGCATAGCAGGGTTGCCGGGGACTACGGGCCAATTTGTTTGTGTGTAATTCATATTGGGGGGGGGGGGGGGGGGGGGGGGGGTTGCCATAATCGCCACGCTTGGCAGGCGGGTTGGCGATTGCAGTAGGGCCGAGATCTAAGGAGACGCTGCTGCCCGTCTCCTAAAGGCCATATCTCCCTTAGTCGCCTCGTACGACACCCACGGGAAGAGATGGGTTGGTGCTATTCTAGGCCGGCACACACACGGCACGGGTAAAGTTACCCGATTGAAAATCGGTTTTGGAACTGGGTAACTTGTGATTCGCGGAACTCGATCTGTTTTTTTAATCTCTCTCCCATATTATGTTTCATCGCTATCTCTCCGTAGAGAGTATTGTTCTATGATCACTCGCTGTCGATATCATCTTTCTGGATTTGGAGTAAATTGCAATGTGCAAACTTGCTACAATAATTTTGTTGTATTTTTTTCAATTTACCGCGTCAAGTTAATATCAACTGTCACTACTGTCAGTTACAGCCATGACAGGAAATAATTTACTATAAAACCGTGTTTGAGTTGTTTCCCTTTGAAATATTAAGTTTCTTTGTTGTGTTTTGCTTTGTTATAATTTCTGTTATTATTGTTGTTGTTGTTAAATTTGTTGTTGTGTGTCTCAAAACTTTGTTGTGCGACACAAAATGGAGCCTCAGCCTGGTCCATCTACGGCAAAAGAGTCTCTATGCCCGATAAAAAAACGACGACGATCTGTCCTGTCGGTATCAGAAAAAGAAATGATCATGAACTGTTATAAATATACATATAAAACATGGCCTAAAACTGAGTACCGGTATATAAGGTACTGCGAAAAGAAAACTGCAGAAATTCTTGCAATTTCAATATCATTACCATTAAGATTTACATAATTTGTTAGTACAATAGAAATTCATTCAAATCTAATAACCAGCACAGTGATTATACTTACTAGTAAAAAGTTTATTACACCTGAAACGTCAATTTGACAATGACATTACTTTGTTTCCAAAAATATTTTTGAATTAGAAATCCGAGTATAAGCTATTTACCGAGCGAAACTTATCCGTTTTGGAACGCAACCCAAAACGTTTATGCGTTGGCAAAAAAAAATGCTAGGTGAAGTTTCATAACTTTACCTAGCATTTTTTTTAGCATGAAGATGCCCCCGTAGCACGTCCACCAAAACACGATATGATAAAGCAATTTATCGCGGTGAACTGTCAAAATACGACGAAATCGTATTGTATTTTGACAGTTCACCGCGATAAACCGCTTTATCATATCGTGTTGTGGTGGACGTGCTAGGGGGGCTGGTTCGATGAGAAAGAATATCTGTGCAGATTATTTTACACTACCATATGTCGTCTACGTTTAGGTCAGGGATTATTTAATGCCCATCTGCATAGAATGAAGCTAGTTGCCTCACCCGAGTGTTCTCACTGCCATCAAAATATTCAAGACCGTAGTCACATATTTTTTGAATGTCGTGTCTTCAACTTGCACAGAATTATTTTTATTAAAGACCTGCTCAATATTTACGAATCACCCGATAAAATACCTCAAGATATGAAAATAATTTTGCAAAACAGTAACACCCAAGACCATTTACAATTTAAAGAGAAATACAGGATATCCTAAATTGTAATGATGGCTGTATGGCTATGCCTTTGCCTGTCTCAGTGAGACAAACCCTGCGTTCCATAAAACGATAAAAGTGAAAATATCGCGAATCCGACCAAAGTCAACATAACCTACTGATTCAATAGCCCTTATATTTTGTGACGATTTAATTTGGTCGGATTCGCGATATTATCGCTTTTATCGCAATTCGGAACGCACCAAAAGAAAAAAAAAAATGCGTTGACATTGACAACCACTGTCACAATTTAGGAAATTTTTGTTTTGAAATTTTAGGTGATTTGTGTTTTATTTATTCCATGATTCATAGTGTTAAACAACGATGAGTGTTAATTATGAGGAAAGTGCAATAGAACATGTACCGCAAATATTTCAAAATATTGTGTCACAACTACTGACACAAGAAAATAGCGATTCCTTACAAACATATTTAATGTTTGTACTTATAGTGGTGATATTGATTGAAGATGGATATCTACTTCTTAATACGCAGCAAGAAGCTATAGATTTCAGTAATACACATTTAAGTGAAATTATTAGAGAATGGGATATCCAGAGTGAACATTATGAACTGAAATTCATCCTAAAGGAAACTCCAAACATTCCACTGAAACTTACAGTAAGCCCTGTTGGTGCTACAGTTCTAATAAACGTTATAATTGATGAGTTAAGTTCTGAGACATACAGTGCATGTTTGCCCATCACTCATTACATCATATTTTCTCATGGTTCAACAATACCAGTGATATTTCGAGATTTGAGACATCTTTCAATGGCTTTAAAAAACAAAATATTGTCAGCTGTGAAAAGTAGACTACTGAGTCACTATGGTTTTGCAAGTCCAAGTCTAAAAGGGCTGCCAGAAGAAATTATTTATGAAATAATATTGTATTTACCTGTAATTGATATTATTAATTTGAGTAAGACATGTAATAGACTTAACAGCATAATAAATAAAGAAGATATATGGCATAAATTGTGTAAAAGAGACTTTAATATTGGTCAATCATCGGCCTCCACATCCTGGAAACAAATGTATATTGAAAAGTATGCTCAGCAAGTAGAAGAGAAACTAAAGAGAGAGCAACAGAGAACAGCTGGGATCATGCATGATTATATGGATTATTCAGATTTTGTTTCATATATTGACAATCCCATGTGGGGTGTAATGTTGTAATTTTTGTATGTTAATACTTGTCAAAATAATATATACTTATTGGTTAGTAGAGCAAAGAACTTGATTTGTGTAACATATACTTATGAATAATATATACTCATGAGTTTTTTATTGTCGTGATAATAAATTAATGACAGCTTCAATCTAGTAGTATGTTGGCATCATATCTTATTTGAATACCACTGACTGACCTGTAGTATTATAATTATTTATGGTATGATCCACCATTAACTGGTTTTCAACTGAATTTTAGTTTCATAATTAGTGCTAACCACACTTAGGGTGGAGACAGACTTAATATGAGGAGAGGAGAAAAAATGTCAGTATCAGCATTTCGGAGTTCACATAAGCTGATGAACAGTATAGAAGTCATAGTTGAATAGTAGTCTTGTGATATTCTAGTATAATTGAAGGCACTGAGAAAGTCATATAAATGTAAGATACTAGTAAATTTAGAATTTTGTATATATTAAATTTATAATTATAAAAATTAAACTTATAAATTTAAAAATATATATGTATTGTAACTAGTTGACCCTTTGAACATTGTGTCACCTTGACAGATATAAATAATCGCGACTTGTACCTGTATGTGTTTATTAAAGCGAATGAAAACAATAAATATCCAAATTCCTCGAGCTATTTTTGAGTTTTAGCGTGACTAACTTGTATTGAAAACTTAAAATCAGGATCAAATGTCATAATGGCAAAATTTAAGATAAAGTTTGAAATAAACAAACGCATGTGTGGTGTGTCAATGCTTTGATGATAGCATTACTTTTTGAGACAGTTATTGTTGGTTAACCAATCACTAACTAAAACATTTGTCACTATTGAGTTATCAAGAAACTGTAGGACGAATAAGTGGCACCACGGAAAGTGTAAAAGTCAGCAGTTTAATTGAAATACTATCAAAACATGATAATGTTAAGACTAACAGAATTAGGTCTCAGATTGATGACCAGTGGTTGGCGTAGGTAGTGGTATTTCACAGGATTCGTTGATTGTGGCATAATCTGGACATACTCTCTTGTCTCAAAATATTGTCTACATTTAATTAACATATATGCACCCTAAAAGTATCACCACTTTTTAAATTATAACAAGAGATCATCAGTTTCATAAAAACAATTCAGTTGCTATAAGCGTAACGCTTATAGCAACTGAATTACAACTGACTCACTAGTACTTTTACAAATTAATACTGTTTTTAATCTGTCGTGATTATAAATGTTATAATATGTTATAGATACTATTATTTTTTTGATAAAGGGTCGTAATTGCTTAAATGTACACAAATACTCAGTTGACAATGGCCATATATCCCTTTGAATTATATCTTCGTTGATTCATACAAGCTTCAGTAAAAGGGTAAAAATGTAGGGTTCTCATAAAAATCGCGAGAATATTTCTTATTCTACACAATATAAAAAGACTTGTAAATGGTTACATAGTACAGACAGCGCATTTACAATTTCGGTGGTCATACCGCGTAAAGCGATTCCTTTCAAAGAACTAACAGACAGGAAACTAAATAATAAATCCTGAATCCCGGGGCATGTCCATGTTAACTTATACATTTGTCATATATGGCGCGCGTCCAGGAACGCGCGCCTCCTCCTACCCAACCGCCTGCGCCGGAGCGGTGTGGTGAGAGGGTCAACCTCTCGCGCCCGCTCCGCTGCCTCCTTCTACGAGATCATGTCCTCGCAGAAGGAGGCAACAGCCTCCCATGCCGTCGCGCTGGTCAGCATCTCGCGTGCGACGCTGGCCAGCGCGACGGGCGCACCTAGAGTTGCCAACTCCCATCCACAGCTATTCGGGACATTAGAAATTTTTATGCGGGACTTGGCCAAAAAAGAGGGACCTGCCTACAAATATGCAGAAACGAGAAAAAAAACTAAATATAAATTAATCAGTTTTATTAAATAAAACTGATTAATTTATATTTAGTTTTTTGTAATTAGATTTGCAATTAGAACTTTCTGCTATTACAAAATGTTAATTAATAACACCACATAGGAATATTAATCAGTAATTAGAGCACTTTTCTCGATCAAGTGAGCAAAATCACGATTATAGTTTTTATTTTTGAAAGAGTAGCTACTTATTTTGTGATTTATGATAGAGTACTTATTATCTGATACATTTTTGTCTAACCGGGCTGGCTTTACCATAAAATGGGACAATTAGCGTCCCGCACAGATGTGTTGCGGGACGTATTATTTGAGCCCTGGAAACGGGACGTCCCGCCTGACACGGGATGGTTGGCAACTCTAGGCGCACCCCTACCTAGGCCCAGCGCAAGGGCTATATAGGGTCTACGCTATCCACTGTTGATGACGGACTGATTTTTAAATTTTCAAAAATAAGCATGTCACTATAGATTTGGTCACTATAGATTCAATTGGTCAATAAACCAAATTGAAATATTCTTTGTAAAATCATTATACTATATTTATTTTTAGTTCCATTCTAATCATATCATATCATCATATCAGCCAAGAAACGCCCACTGTTGGACATAGGCCTCCTCCAAGGATCTCCATACCGATCGGTCCTGCGCCTCCCGCATCCAGCGGCTTCCCGCGACCTTCACCAGATCGTCGGTCCACCTTGTGGGGGGCCTACCAACACTGCGTCTCCCGGTACGCGGCCGCCACTCGAGGACCTTTCCGCCCCAACGGCCGTCAGTCCTACGAGCGATGTGTCCTGCCCACTACCACTTAAGGTTTGTAATTCTTTGGGCTATGTCGGTAACTCTAGTTCTTCTACGGATCTCATCATTTCTGATGTGATCACGTAGAGAATCCCCAAGCATAGCCCTCTACATTGCCCTCCATTCTAATAACATGTAAGAAACACAAAAAGACACCAAATGAGTATACTTATCAAGTTATGTAATTTACATAGGTGAGGGCGCAGAAAAAAATACATTAGGGGTGATTCCTGTTGGAAAAGGCGGGCGACACTTGTCAATTCCATTTGATTCCACTACAGCTAATGGTGATCTAAGTGAGTATTTTTGTTTATACGCTTAAGTATAAAGTCATTATTATAACTATTAGGAATGTACTTCAATGATACCTACTATCAGTAACTGGGACCTTCAAAGTCAAAGTACATTCCTAATAGCATGACATTGTATGTAAAACTAATATTATATTGACCTTTAAATGAAATACAAATTAAATAAAAAATACAAATAAGTACCTATATCAATGAACAAAATACAAATTTATTCTTTATCCTACAATTATTGTATAAGCATGAATAATATAGTTTTTGTTAAAGATCTATGAAACTTTTCACTGCTATAATTGGCAGGAAAGTTCCTAGTGATGTTATTTGACCTTTTTGTTTACTTTATAGCGTACAAGTGTATTTTCTTTTGTATGTTGATTAAACATTTTATAAAACTGAAATTATTGGATCAAGTTCATTTCCGGCAATTGGCAGCCTTTTCAATTTTGTGACTATTAACGATCAAACTGTTAATCAAGAAACACATCACACTAAGCCCTTTGATATTAGATTTAGGGGCTTCCTTATTTGCAAAGTCATGAATATTATTTAGTCATATAAATAAAAAAAGCACCACCTTTAATCATCAAAAGTTAAATCTGTTTGCTACTTACAAAACAAGGTAGAAAAAATGCAACGTCATGTTTTAAGTCTCTATATTTAGAAGAAGCGTAATGAAAAGCATAACGATAAGGTAATAGTCTTAATTAATTGCTTTCGCTTCGACTATAATGTGATATTAAATAGAATAAATATAGGGTTAGGGGATTCGCGTCGGTCAACTCGGCATGTTATAAATTAGGTATTAAAATAGAAAGTACAAGCAATCGTATGGGCGATCGGCCGGCTCAGAAATTATTGTAGGGTGAGGGGTGAGTGTGATTGAGATGCGCCGCGCAGCCTCCGTACGCTCCGACTCTGTGGCGCCGCCATCGCGAGTTGATGTGTCTTCTGAGCAGGACGCCACGCCGAGTGAATTGAGTAGATGTGGGCCTCTGTGCCGAGCTTATGTGCAAATGGCCTGGTGTAGGTGAGCGGCCGTGGAGGGCCCGCGGGCACCGCGCGACAGGCCGCCGTGGCGGTGCTACGGACCCATGCTAACCCACAGTCGATCCGATGGCGATTTCCCCATTTACGCTAGAGGTGAGCGTTTTACTCCTGCGTTATTGTCGTTGTGAATTAGAAATTATGAACGTGAACTTTACTAGAGGTGAATGTTCTTTGAACGGACGTTTAGAATATGATAAAAAATACATAAGAATAATAGTGACTTAATGTAGATAATTTTGCATAACTTGTATGTATAGAATAGATAATGTATTTGTTATATGTTTAAATCGCCATACAAGTAGTCGAAATAAATAAATGGACGTCCCATTTTTGATAGAAAATATATTCCATTCACGTTGTGACAATCTCGCACTTCACGTTATAATTTTGTATATTATTTTAAATATTTTGTAGACGATTTTACTTTTGCTACGTTGTTCGACCGAAAAATCATCACACAAAATGTTTCAACCTCATTGCATGATTATGCGCTACGCAGGTTTCAGGCATTAAAACATGGTCCGCTTGTTTTCTAGGGCAATAGGCTCTATTAATAAATAAAGGCTACACGCTTAATCTCACTTCGTCTGCTTCATCTATTTAAAGGTGTTTGTGCTCACCATGATCATTGAGGTAGAACTGATAATAATGATACCATATTATATCATAGTCCATTGAATATAATTCTCAACATCGATTAGTTAAGTATCAAACGTGTTAAGTGTTTCGAAAAAATATGTCCTGACTAATAAGACAATTTCATTGTTAAGCTTTTAGGGTGGGTACATTAGTTATCACAACAGTATTTTAGACGAGTATGTACGAGCAATTCTTGAGGTATCGAGATGTAGCTCCGTTGTGGAATTTGTCGGTTGCCTAACATGCATCACACTGCATGTACTTACAGAAAAACAATTTGATAAGCATTCGCTATCGGTGGTTATCTTATCGAAAAGTCTCTGAATTATGTCTTAGTTATAAATCGACTTCTAGTATGTATGGGCATGTGTGCGTGGCTTATGATGGGAACGTAATATGTGGTGCAAACAGTGCCAGTGTTGGTGGTGTTCGAAAATGGATGACTTGCATTTGAAAGCAAAATCGAGAAGGAGACCAATAGATGACGACACTAGGAGTGAATCGGACACTTTGGAAGTAGAGGATACTTGTGAGTTATTATTTAATTTCATCGTTGTCATGTCTTTTCTTTTAATAAAGTAAAATACTTTAAATAATAGGTAGCTAACTTTAAAAGTAACAATTACTTTAAAAGAAAAAACGTTATCATGACATAACCAAAATATAATATTTTGGTTATGTATGTGGTTTTTGGTTTGGTTGTGCGTGTATGTATGTTGTTCGTCCTCATTTCATATTGCACCAGAGCAATAAATCGATATTGTTATTTGCATAGAGAAGGAGGAACGCCAGAGAGTAACTTCTTACAGTTATGCCATGGCATTTTATTCAGAATATTGTTTTTCATTTCATTTTGTCTCCAGCGATTATGATGGCCTCTTGTACTTTGACCGAATGGCTGTTCAGAATTTGAACGTTTCAAGGTGTCTTTCCAGTTACGTTCTCGGTTTCTTTTGTCGTCTTTTTTATCGGGGCTGTTTCTCTAAATTAACATTGTTTTTAGGGTTTCGTATCTCGAAAGGAAAAAAACGGAACCCTTATAGGATCACTTTGTTGTCCGTCCGTCCGTCTGTCTGTCTGTCAAGACCCTTTTTCTCAGGAACGCGTGGAGGTATCAAGCTGAAGTTTATGTTAAATACTCAGGTCTACTGTCCCTTGAAGCTGTAAAAAAATCAAACTTCTAAGCCAACGCAATCAAAAGATACAGCCGTTTATGCCGCAAATTTCCGCAAATTTTCGACACTCGCAAGGGAATCAAAACCGCCAGGGTACTTCCCGTGAACTCAGAATCTTGAAATTTGGTACGAAGTAACGTCTTATAGCACAGATAATGGAAAAATTGCGAAAACCGTAAATTTTTACTTTTATACCTACAGGTTTGTACAGAATCCTCGATGCGCGAGTCCGACTCGCACTTGGCCGGTTTTTTCCGGAATGTACCCATACGCAAGTTAAGCACTTTACCAAGACATACTTGAGAAATCTATCTCCCGTGGCATGACTACCAAAATATGATATGATGAAGAGGTTTATTGCGGTAAACTGTTAAAATATGATAAAAACGTTTTGTATTTTGACAGTTCACCGCGTTAAACCACTTTATCATATCCCGTTTTGGTGGTCATGCTACGGAGCCTTAGTGATTACTTCGTGAGTATTGACTCGTATTCAGTATTAACACATGTGCAGCTGCTGCTCTTTTTTTTATTGCTACTAAGTTGGCAAACAAGTAAACTGCCCACCTGATGGTAAGTGGTAACAGTCACTATAATACATGTGGCTCCTGCAAGGTTCGCAGTAAAACTGCAACCCCCACAAGAACCATAGTGTACGTTGCCAACTTGTGACATCAGATGTAAAGTTACGGTACCCAGTAATTTCAGTGCCATATCTTACCCTTCAAACCGGAACACAGCAATGCAAGCACTGCTGCTTTACGGCAGAAATAGGTAAGACGGAGGTACCCATGCACACGACCCTGGTACAGAGTCTCCCTCCGGTGCTCAGGCAATATCCAGCTTTATACTACATCTCGAAAGCGCCAATTCATATTCGTTCCACTGATTTTAGTGTCCATGTTTCGATGTCGTATAGAAAATGAGATCGCACGAAACAATTTTCATACTTGTGGTTTAGTTAATTAAACTATTAATTAATCTGAGCCGGCCGGGGCCTCGTTCCTGTTCATCCAAATTAATTGTATAGCGTTCTTGGCTTTAGAGACAGATCTGATGAGGCGTTGTTGCTAACAGTGGTCAGTTAGAAATACTTACGTAGGTACTTAACTATAATCCATGTTGAGTGCTCCCGAGATATTAGCGGTCTGCGCCGATAGTCGCCGTCAATATAGTCATAGATTTGTTTATGGCAGGCCCACACTGTTGTTATCTCCATCTATTTCATCCATTTTATTCAACAACGCGATGATTGCAGCCTCACATGTATGCTCAGCGTAATGCAAGTTAATCAAATTAAGATCATTCACGCTAACACCATCTCCCTAATCGGTAACATAACTTGCTGATTTTCCTAGAAAAATCTCTTACTTTTATATTAAAATATGATAATCCGGAAAATATCCCTTACGTTATAGTACCTGTTTAGAAGTAATAATATATCTTAACTATATAAAATAATATTAACGTTTTAGCTGTAAAGAATTCGCATATCTTTAACAATTTTTCTAGAAATATTATAGGTAAAGTACTGTCCTTTTGATGCTGTAGTCTGTTTAACAGTCTGGACATAGACACCGGAGCCCTTTTCAGCAAAACCATTCGTAACGTGCTACAACTGTTTTGTTTCCAGCTTCATTAGGCTCTGCCTTCAGTTTATTCTGTGGCTAAGTCACAACTTCATTCTATTTTTTATTTGAAAATTATTTCTTGCCAAAATGTCATAGTTCAGACAACAGCATTATCTTTGCTGCACCATCAATATTGTTATTTTTGATTGCTTTTTGGTAGTTTAAACTAATGAAAAAAAATTTTTTGCGTACTTTATAATTAACATTCTCATGAAATACCTAGTCGTTGGAAGTTTGTATATGGAAGCTAGTTCAGAATAAGTAATAGTGCTTACGCGTGCTGGCGCCGTGTGTGTTTGTTCGTTCGTCGTTCGTTCGTTCGTTTTTATCACTCCGGATAATTTAAGGGACGCTTCACGACACGGCAGTAGAATTATTTAAACAATAATATCAATAATACAATTAAATAGATGAGCTATTTCATTTGATATAAATTTTCTAGAATATCAAAAAAAATACTGCACTTAATAGCCGGTGTAGTAACATTTATTATGTTTTTGAAAATTTTCTGTCTGTATTTCTTTGTGTGCAATAAAGTGTTTTATTATTATCGTTTTTATTTGATTATGTCAGTCCGCCTTCAGGAACCAATATGAATTGACGACGTGTGAGACAGTGGGTGACGTTATATCGCCGAAACTGTTTACAGCTGCGTTGATCGATGTATTTAAGCTTTCGGACTGGAGAGGACTCGGCATTAACATAAACGGCGAGTACAAGACTCACCTTCGTTTTGCCGATGATATCGTAGTTATGGCTGAGACCTTGAAAGATCTAGGCACAATGCTCGAAGACTTCTGTAGAGTTTCCCAAGAAGTGGGTCTTAAAATGAGCATGGTCAAGACTAAAATCATTTCGATTTCGCATGTTGTACCAATCCGCACTTGGCCAGCGTGGTTGACTAAGGCCTAATCGCCCTAGCTTAGGGTAGGCTCGAGCCCCTCGGTGGTGACGTATAAGAGCTATTGATAATTGATGTAGTACCCACTCCTGTTAAGGTGTGAGGCTCTACACTGGAAGTTGTTGACGAATTTGTTTACCTGGGACAAATAGTCCAGCTCGGTAAGTCCAACTTCCATAAAGAGGTAAATCGAAACATCCAACTCGGTTGGGCATCTGCTGCAGTGTCTCAAGACGAAAGTCTTTAATTCCTGCGTGTTGCTAGTGATGACGTACGGAACTGACGTCATCACTAGTATTTTTTGCTATTTGCTATTCAAGTAGTCATGAAATTTTCGAAAAATACAAAAGCAATAAATAGCTCAAGCTCTGAAATCGATTATTTTCACTAAGGTCAAAATTTGTGGTAAGGAAGGCCATGATAAAGTCCATCAATAGTTACAGGTTTATTTATCCATTGTTTAAGGGACACCCTGTATGTTATTATTACGCGGAGAAACTAGTGCAAAACAATTTTGCTAAAAAATGATTTTTAGTGTGTCTTTTCTCGAACCCGTGGTGTGGGGTGTCGTTAATTGGCCTTTACTTTAGCAGGGATGTTATGGAGCCCCGTAACCGTAACTATCGGATATCCGAAATAATTATAAACCGTAACCGTATCCGTTTCACAAGTTTCGGATAGTTTCGAATAAGGGCCGAGTTTAAAGAAAACGACATCTTTCGACAGGTTTTTGTTTCACCGCTCGCGCGCCACGTGAATCTTGCAGTTTGTTTGTTATTTCTAGTCATAAATGACATAACCTCTTTTATAGTTAGTTAGTTTTTATTTAACAGTTGATACTTAATTTAAGGAAGTCTTGTGTTAAGTGTCAAATTGATTTCTATAGACAAAATGCGACCTAAGTCGAGTTTAATTTGGACATTCTTTCATCAAGTTAATGTAGATTCTGCAAAATGTAAACAGTGTGATAAAAACTTGATAAAAAATAATTAACAAGAAAACTCCCTTTATGATATCACACATACATATTTAATATGTTACACATAGGTTATAAGTTAATATATGCAATGTGTAAAGCTTTTTTCCAACTCTTAAATTTATTGCAATTTATTTTAATAGATAAACCTTAAAATTGAGTAGGTATATAATATAATTGCTTACCTATATCACAGAAGATATAATAGTACTCCGTACCCATATGACTGATTATAATACCAAATAGATAACCTAGACTAGATAAAACTTATAAATAAAAATTGTTACATACTATTTTGTTTATATTTTACTTCAATCTAATATCCGTAACCGAAACTATCCGAAACTAACGGATAATCCGAAATTATTACATATCCGTAACCGTGTCCGATACCGATATAATTTTGTTTCTATATCCGTATCCGAAATATCATATCCATAACATCCCTGCTTTAGACGTATAAAACCATTTACGCTAAAGTCTTATAACTTTACGCAAAATGCCAAACTCGAAAAAAACACTTACACAAAAACCCAACTACGCTTAACATCAACCTGAATTTAAGCAAAACACCAACTATGCATAACACCAACTTTTTCGTAACCGACTGTCTTTCACGCCGGTAGCACACCTCCGCCGCGGAACTGTAGTAGCGAAACCGCTAAACGACTCCGCCACGTTGTCGCTCATACGGCGCGCGAGCTCTGGCGAGCTTGCCTGCTCTAACGCGGATATTTAACTATGGCGCTGTCTCTGTCGCGCGCGGTTCCGCCCGATCTGCTCAGACGCCATCTACACCTCCGCGTTCGCTTCGCCGTTTTTTTTGTTCCTGACTATGCGACGCGGTTTCGCCTTGTTAGTTTCGCGGCGGAGGTGTGCTACGGGCATCAACGCATAAAACCATATGATTCGCGAAACACCACCTTTAAGCTAATCGCATGAACTGACTTTCAAGACTTAATTTGCTAGTGCTTTGCCTTTACGTCCACATTAGTCCTACAGATTTTTTTGAAAAAGTCAATTTTTTAGAACCATCGCGTGTCTGAAAATCAATTATGAATAGGTAGCCGTCATGCAACGGAAAATGTTAAATTGTTTTTCCGATGTTCATTTGTTTTTTGGACCTTAACTTGTTATTTCGATGTTCACTTGTATTTCCGATGTGCACTTATTTATTTGGTGTAACATAACAATGTTATTAACATTGTTAACTGTAACTTCCAATGGCTAACACTTGTGAAACACCACCTTAACGCGAAACACGTAACTTTATAAGTAGGGCTTCTATTCCGAGATTCCGGAATCTCGAAATTCCGGAATCTCAGACTTTTTTGCCGAGATTTCAGTTCCGGAACTGAAGATTAATCTCAATATTCTGGTGTTAACTAATATACTTAATTGTAATTCCCATGTCTATTGTCTTATTTTCTTCAGTAGTAAAAGGTTAAAAAACAAAAATATTTTTAACAACATTAGCTTCTATTTCCGTTCTAGTTCCGGAAAACCGATATAAAACAAAAACTCCCAGTTCTGGAACTAGTTCCGGAATTCAAAGTTAGGTATCCAGTCACGAAAACTAGTTCCGGAACTGGCGACCATCCGAGACTGAATGCTCTATTTATAAGGTGGTTTCGTCTTTATGGAATTGTACGTATTTGAGGTATTTGATGTAATTATTTTAACTTAGCCGCAAAAAATCACTAAACCAAGAGTTGGTGTTTCGCGTACATGCGTTTATTATACGTCTAAAAGGTCGTTGGATAGGTCTTTCAAAAATATTGTGGGTTCAGCAATCCGTTTGAAAATTATAAGTTTAAAAATGGACATTTTTGTAAGTGTGCCCGTCTCTTCCGCCAGCTAAATGATTGTTTATAGATACGTAAAAAAATCAAACTTTTAATTTCCTTATAACCACAGTAGTGGTTATAAGGAAATTAAAAGGAAAACCAAAATAAAATGTAAGTACTTGTTGAAGGAATATTTCGTACAAATTCCATTGAGAATTTGATATAGTTGTTATAGATTAACGTATCATGTGAAATTGCGGAGAAAAAAACCATAACAACCTTAATAATAGCACGGAACCCTACATTTCACTTGGCCTTTTAAAACATAGAAGGAAGCCTTTTTAGGGTTCCGTAGCCAAATGGCAAAAAACGGAACCCTTATGGATTCGTCATGTCTGTCTGTCTGTCCGTCCGTATGTCACAGCCACTTTTTTCCGAAACTATAAGAACTATACCGTTGAAACTTGGTAAGTAGATGTATTCTGTGTACATTACGATGCAAACTTCCACCGAAAATTGGTTTGAACGAGATCTGGTTTGTAGTTTTTTAATACGTCATAAATCGTAAACCGCAATTTACCTTTCATTCAATCAACTCAAATATAAAAATAAAAAAAATACTATTATTAAAACATCTACCAAAGTTACAACGAACTACAAGAACTTATATTATGTTACTTGCTGCGGTTTTTTTAATGAGGTGGAATGCTGTTGCGCTTCGTACCTGCCGATGGCTAGTGTTAGTGTGTGACTCCCACTGCAAAGTACCGGACATGCAATAAACAAGCTTCAATGTCAATCTTGTTCCTTGAAAGTTTATTTTTCCCAATTGTTCGAACCAACCAAGGACAGCCCGGCCTCTACGAGTCAGGACTTAACATGTGCGAAATAACTTTCCACAAACGAGTAATCCTAGATGGGAGGCCTTATAATCGTGCGCTTCAGGAGTTACTTTGAATGGTGGGCGCCTTCGACCGCTCGACCGTTTGTGTCGAAGGGGAGTGGCGTGAGGATCGAATTCATGCTCCTCCGCTGCCTCCTTTTACGAGATTATATCCTCGCAAATGGAGACAACGTGTGCTCGGCTGTATTATCAAGAAATGTAACAGAGGTGATACTGTAGATTTCCTCCAGCCGAGCGGCTTTGTGCATGTAGTGACGAAAGCATTCATGCCATACCTACCTAATGCAGTATGAGAGGTTATACTGCCCTGTCCAGTAGGCGCTAGTAAGAGAGCCAAAGACTACTGCCCGGCATTTCGTAGAAAGGCAATCTGAATACCAAGTGTTTGACAGCACTCAAATTGCGAGGCTGCATGAGGTCGGTTTAAATTTTTGTAGGCCGTTGCGGGTCCAAGTTCTTCTACGTACGATGGTCCTACTATCCGTGGGCTCATGTCCTTTTCTTAGGATGAATGACGGTTTGGTTTTCATTCATCCTGATTCAAGCAGAATACATGTTTGGTGTGTCGTGAACGGTTTCGGTGCCTCCACGAGAGTTCATACCTGTCATGGTTGCCGTCGGAGTTGGCTGAAGAGTTGGCCTCGTTTTCATATGGGGTACCAAGACTTTCACGAGGTGGTTGAACGTGGATTGAAACGGGTGAAGATTTCATGTAGCACAATACTCGCGTATATACTGCAGGGCCATTGAGGAAAACGTTTAATTTGTGACAAAATTTATTATATCTATGAGATAATCAAATCTTTATGCGAGGGATATTGTGATTGCTGTGTGTGTGATGTAAATAAGTGTAGTGCGATGCTTTTTATCTAGTTTACGCTTACGATAGGCAATCATATTAGATACCACTATAAGTGTTTCCATCGACCAATCAGACGTATAAATTGCTATTCTTTATCTGCAGATTAGTTTGTCTGTTTTTTTGTAAATCAAAATTGACCTAAATACTTAGGGCCAATTTAATACCACTTGCCAATATAGTCCCCGATTTTCAACTATGAATTACTCTACCAGATAAACTACAATTGTTAGTTTCACGACTCTGGAATAGAGATAATATTTATCTGGCATATAAAGTCGCCCGTAACAACATATAACAGCAACCTTTTATATATACGAGGGACGGCTGGAAAGTTCTGAGCCTAAGGTATTAAAAGGCCAGATAAAAATCTAAGTCTATTTTTATTTTTTTTATAATTTCCCTCTACTTCAACGCATTTTTCACATCTTTTAAAAAGAGCTTGTATCCCATTAAAAAATTAAGATGAATCTTTGGAGTCAAAATGCTCGTCCCCGGAGGTCTTTTTTCAGATTTTTAAAGAGGAAGAAGTCGCTGGGAACTAGGTCTGGATTGTAGGGTGGGTGATTCACTTCATCAAAGCCAGTTTCTCAAAGGGCTTACCTCGCAATTCGCGCCGTATGGACTGGTCCATTGTCTTGCAAAAACAAAATTCCTTTGCTGATGTTCCCTCTTCTTACTTTTTCTCTTCTACTTCGTACTTTTTTTGTAAGTGCTGCATAATACGCGGCGTTCATTGTAGTTTTTTCAGTGAGTAAAATTCCTTCCGAATCCCAAAAAATAGTGGCCATGAGTTTCGAAGTCGACTTTTCGACCTTAAACTTCTTTAGCGGCTTCTATCCCTTTTCAATCCACTGCATTGATTCTTGTTTTGATTCTGGATCATATTGTAGAATCCACGGTGACAATACGGTTACAAATTTCATCTTGCACAAGTCGATAAACTCCATAGAAGTTTCAACTCGACGCTGTTTACCGAGCGGCGTAAGCATTTTTGGAACCCAACGTGCACTAATTTTATTCATGTGCAAATGATTGTGTAGGAAATCTCCAATTCGTTCTTTACTGATGCGCAACGCTTCTGCTATCTGCCTCATTTTTATTCCACGGTCCTCCTGCACAATTTTCTTCACTTTGGCGATGTTTTCGTCTGTGACGGCGGTGTTAGGTCGCCCCGGGCGGGGGTCATCTTCCAATTACTCTCGACCTTGCTGGAATAGTCTTGTCCAACGTTTGACTGTGGCAGACGATGGTTCAGATTCTGGTTAAACTGCAGACATTTCTTCAAAAATCTCCTTTGTCATTTTTCCCTTTTTTATTAGGAATTTTATGACGGCACGATGTTCCAATTTCGTGTAATGCAGCGATGACTCAGACATGTTGATGTTTACAGATCGATTTTTTTTTACTATACACAAGACAGATTATAATTAAATTAACGTGGATTGCTCGGACTTTAATGATCATGATCCTAATTAGACAAAACTTCCGTTATACAGTGTGGAAAATAAAGACCGTGGTTGGAGGAAAAGTACCCTTAATATTGATGGTAGTAAATTTTACTGAAAGAAAACATTCCTTTATTTTCAAAAATAATTAAAACTACATTTGAAGATTTTTGAAAAATCACCTGCTTGAGCCGGGAATCGAACTGGTGAAATGTGAAAAAAAACATGCTGTATTTTACGATACCAACCGAAAGAGTCATTCATAAGGATCAATTTCTTTTAAATAACATAATATCTTAAATTAAAGAAAGACCAAGAAAAATATTTTTTCATTGTATAGCTTACTTACTATCTAAAGAAAATAGTTCAGTTATGTTATGGATTGCTCAAAATGAGACCCATTTTCACGTATGCACAGACGTATTTTTCGACTAAATTCGCTACGTGTCGCCTTTTGTATCGAGTTATTCTTAATATTTAAAATAATATTTTAACTTCGGTTTTCAATTCCTCTTAAGTGTACTATTTTCTTTAGATAGTAACCTTTACAATAAAAAAAATATTTTTCTTGATCTTTCTTTAATTTAAGATACCTACTATGTTGTTTGAAATTGATCCTTATGAACGACTCTTTCAGTTGCTGTCATAAAATACAGAATGTTATTTTTTCACATTTTACCGTTTCGATTCCCGGCTCAAGCAGGTGATTTTTCAAAAATTTTCATATGCAGTTTTAATTATTTTTGAAAATAAAGGAATGTTTCCTTTCAGTAAAATTTGCCATCATCAATATTAAGGGTACTTTTCCTCCAACCATGGTCTTTTTTTTTCCACACTGTATACTAATTCGATGTCACTCAACTAGTGATTACTTGCGCGAGTGATTTAAGTACCTAAAAGTGCCTTAAGCTCAGAACTTTTCCGCCGCCCCTCGTAGGTTGGCGATACATAAACCCTATAACTCTAATTAGAAGATTATCGTTGTATGTGCAAACACCCCAAGATGTCTGCAAATACAAGTAGAAGAAAAAAAGTGGACTCTACAGTCTACACCTATTCGGAAATTGGGACAGCCTTTACGGCAGTGGTTCTTAACCGGTGGCAAGAAACCCTGAAGGTCTACTTTTTGTCTCTTTCATCGCTTTACAGTCATGATTTTACGATTAATATTACATACACTATGATTACGATTACATACAATATGAATATAATACAATAAATAATGTTGTTATTAAACACGACAAATAATCACAAATGTCTAGTGAACAAATAATAATCGCAAATGTCATATCGTGTGATTACTGAAATAATCACTCGCATAACCTTTACTCATGGCTATGAGAATCTTTTTGACTAGTTAAAGGCAAGTCAATGGCACTTTGTGGGATTTTATTAAAAAACAAAGTTTCAGTTTTGCGGAACATATGCGTTGGAGCTTTTTTCATTTCTTGTGTACTGTACATATAATATTATAAAAAATTGGCATTTTTATCAAATGTATTATAATTTTGATATACAGATACTAAATCATAAAAATACTGACCGACCAATGTTCAAATATTAAAAGTTTATTTCTTTACCGGGTATGGCGCATAATTAAATTTGTTTGCCAAGGTTTCAATATTTGAATCCTATTGAAATCGCGAATCTCACTAAAGTAATGCCCCAGAATTTCATGCTATTTACTAAAGTAATTATCTACATCCATTCATATTTAAAATGTTTTACATTTGGAGAATTTTACTAATTTGATTTCTTATAATTTATTAGACATAAAGAATTTTAACAAAACTTTTTCTTTAAAACAGACACATTACTGTTTGTAGCCTTTCGGTACAGAACTTTACAGAGAGCTGTATTTATATAGTCAGAACATTGTTTCCCTCTGTCAATTTTAATATGAATGCATTAAAAGATGTATCATATTATCTACAAATAATATTTATCATAAAGTAGGGGACCCAATATTGATCCTTGGGACACCTCCAAGGTAATACGTGTATTAATTATGAGACTCATTTTGTTCATGTAGACAAGTTGTACTATTGCATTTTTATAGTGAAATAGAAAAGCATTTCGTTTACAAAAGTCTATATCTTAATTCGCTATTACGGGGTAAACGAGCAGGTACTCAGGTAGCATTTTGAATCGAAAAGGTAGCGTATTAATGTGCGTGTGTACTCGTTTGAAATAGGCAGGGTGTCGGACTCTGAAAGCGCACCTGCCCCTAGACGAGCGGGGCGCGGCGCTCGGAGAGTCCGGCTCTCAATAATGATTACCAACTTGTTTACGTCTAGCTAGAGCCTCCTGGGGGGTGATAAAACCAACTACCTATTCACTGAATCTATTAGCAATATTAATTACTGTTAAGTTTTCCGACACTGTCTTTGTCAATGAAATTGTATCTATCGTTGATTCATTAATCATTAAATCCTACCAAAAAAGTTCTCGTTTGCGTTATTCATAACAGATGTCCCGTTAGCTGATGTCATGTTGATAACTTCAATGTAATGAATCATTAACACCCAATGAGTTCTTGTTTACAAACAACATATTTTGTTAATTATTGTTTTGATTGGAATTGGATGTGTGTCTGTATAATAAAGCGTTGTGAAGTTATTTATTAGCTGTCTAAGTTTTGAGACTGTCTAATTTGGTATTCAGATTATTTAATTACAATTTCATTTGAGAATTTGATTTGATTGGAGTTCAATTGTGTTTACCAGAATTCTTTTGTAGTGACACACTTCGAAGTACTACCTATAACAACATGTTACTGCATTGCATGTTAGCTGTTTTGTCTAATTAAATTACGCGAGGCTGTTGCTTTATATTCTGTATAATATAAGACCACTCCATGTACAATAGTACAAATGAAACAAAACGAGTGTGGAAGTGGATTACACGGCATGCCGGCCGTAGCGCTCGTTCGCTGTCCGCGTTGACGTGAGGATTGTGGAGACTCGCCATTCGGATCGCTACAAGTCGGTGAGGCGAGTCGAGTGCATTTCAACATGCAGAGGGACAGACAGCCGTGCCCCCACCCCGCCCCGCTCCGCCCGACGGCTCGCGCGCCAGTTTGCCGTGGCGCGTCCCTCGCGGCGCAAGTACCTTGCTATGGTTGTGTCGTAGTTCTCGCGTCCCATTACCGGTGTCGTGTGTGTCTTTGTTAGTGCTTTTGACAGTGCAGTGTTGTTTCAGTCCGAAGATGTTGAGCGGACGATATGGCTACGTGTAGTTGACATGTCTCTGAGCGCGCCCGCCCAGGCGGTGCGCGGGACGAGGACTAGCAGCCTCGACCAACTCGACTTTCAGGAGCGAAGGCAGCTGATCGCCAGCTCCTTGTCTCTATCAGACTTCTTACATGTGGGCGCAAAGGAGGTTGCAGCTGTTGCCGGTCAGCATCCATTCTCTTTTTGCCATTACTACGCCGAGTCACATTCCAAACAATGCTTTGCGAAATCGTGCATGATTCTTGCCCTTTGTATTGACACCAGATACGGTTACATACACTACTAACTACCTACTTAGATTATAGGTCATTAGTGTCAGCGTCAATATTTATTGTTTATTACCAACCTATAGCAAGTGTGTTATATCAATACACACATGACATCTCATTCTCTGGTACGTAATTCATGAAAATAATATTCAATAAATTATTTTTGGTGCGATCATTTATGTTAAAGGTGTAGAATTTGATTAAGATGACTTAAATTAGTTTCGTGTATGTAGTTCAATGTTAGCTGGTAGAGAACGCTTATGGCATTAAGTCCGCCTTTGTCCACACTGTACATGAAGAATTAATAAACATTAAATACAAAAACTTTTTACTGGTTAGTTATTCTATAAGTACTGAATTTTGACAACCATAAACAATATCACGCTACTCATAGGACTGGTGGCTGGTGGTAATGGTATAAAATGGAACTACCTAATTTATATTAACTATAAACTACTATCACTTTCAGTGTTTTTCGTTGTTTAAAGTAACATAGTAGCTACTTTGATGAGAGCTACATAGCCGATAATTTCGAATAAGAATTATAGAATGTAATTGAGCCAATAATGGTAAAATATCAGGAATCTTGTGTGTCTTATCTTTTCCTGTTCAAGAAATTGTAGCAGTTGTCGTACCTACATGAACATGCGCATTTTGTTACCTTCAGAGAAAGAAAAAAACCGCAGACCACTTTCTATCTAAACTTAAGTTACAATATAATTTTCAAAGTTATTTACATGTTTTTGAATATGAAGGGTCCCAGTCTTTTTCCTTGAAATACCCCACTTGATCCTGCGACACAAATGACGTTTCTTCGATTTTTTTTGCGGCATTTGAGAAATGATTATGAATAAACGGATAACGGAACCGACCTTAGAAAATCAGCTTGAAAATAACTAACCTTTCTTAAGGTCGATTAGCTAAGGCTATTTCATAGTCAGGTATCTGTAATGTCGACATCGCTGATACATTCTATTGGCTTGCTCTTATTTGTCGTTTGCGGTGCATTGGTTATTTAACAGAATTTTTTTATCGCTTCGATCAGAACAAAGAGAGAACATTTACCCACACTTTCTCAAATCATCGGTCAGGCATCGTCGAAAGTGGAAATTTTATCATTTTACCATAAACTGATTATTCAATTATAACATTTTCTTGCTTGATAAGAAGAAATGACAAAGTTTAAAATAGACTATTGAATACATATTCTTTTTGTCTACAATACTCGTACCTGATGCCTAAAAAGTGAGGCTTGAAATGAGAAGGCATTTTAGGAGAAAGCTTTGTAGTCGATTGCAGATTGTTTTTGTTCACTTCAAAAAAGTCCAAGGATAGAATAAGGAAACGTGTCTACTTGTCTTCGTCAGGGTAGATGAAGACCTTCGAAATTGGGTTTCTTTTAAACATTGCTTTTGGTTCTGTTAGATTTGTTACTAGATTATTTGTTACGAGACTATTACTACTTACTAGGTAATTAATAGATTTTTCAATGTAGACAAAGTATGGACACCTCGACCACGGTATTAGTATACTATTACCGTGGCTCGATCATTGCTGTTCTGCCAAGCGTAAATATACTGAATTGTCGAAAGTCAAAATTTTCAGCTTCAGGTTTGCCGATGTACTGCTCCACATCTTGTTTGGTTGAAGATATATTGGAATGAAAACTTTAAATCCTTCTTTCAAATGTTAAATAGTTTCTACAGCTTCTATTCTGATGCACGTTATAGGTGCATCAGAATAGAAGCTGTAGAAACTCGTATCGTATCGTTCTGTAAAAATAATGCGATTAATATATAAAAACTAACTAGCTGCCCGGGAACTATATACGTTTCGCTTTTGTAAAGCTCAGCACTCAAAAATGTTCGGAGAGGGCCAACTTCATCACTTAAGGGTATGAAAATTAGCCTACAGCCTATTCTCAGACCTACCAAATATACACAAAAAAATTAATAATAATCGATCAAGCCGTTTAGGAGGAGTTCGCGTGTCACAGTGTTTGTTATTCAATGCTTTCTTTTTTTCTTCTTTCTTAAGTTTGAGAATAGGTCGTAGTATTATGTATACCCCTGGGTGATAAGGGTGGCCCTCCAGATTTTTTTGATAATTATTATGGCGAAAGGTAGTTCGCGGGCACAGCAAGTAATATAATAAAAGACGGAATACTTACAAAAAGAAAATATTGTTGGATTACCGGTTAAATAAAAGTCAATACTTTTCCCCATCTAGTAGATAACATTTTCTGAAGTTATCTAGATGTAAAAACCGCTTACACATTTCCGCTTAGTACCTAATACATATAATGTTGTTTCACGACCTTATTTCTTTATTGCAACCAGTTATGGTTTTAATTAAAAAGCTTTACATACTAACCATGAATACGTACTAACCATGAATATCTTAAATGCTGTATCAGATGGACATGAACGAATCTTTACACTAACTAGCTGGTTTTTCTTGCGGTTACGCCAGCGCAGCCAAAAACTAATGCAGCGTTTTTTACAATTAAGAAAAGTAGGTTATTCTACGATTTCACGTGAAAACAATATACCCATTAAAAGTGGCTCGTAATATTATATGACATACAAATCTAAACAAAAATCACGCTGTGACTGTCAAATCAAAAATCAAATCCTGTCCTGTTACTCTTTTGCGATGTGGAAAAAGAATATACAGGTGTCCCTAGAACAATGTATAAACCTCTAACTATAGATGGACTTCATCGTGGGGTGTCGATAGATAAGTTTTAATGTGGGTGGTAAACACCAATTTTTTGATTCCAAGACCCGTTTGTAAAAAAATATTAAGTTTCAAAGTGTTAGAGTCATGCCCCTGGTAGCGAAATGGTTGTTTATGGATACGTGAAAAGATTCACAGTTGTAGTATATATAACGAAACTAGCTGCTGCCCGCGACTTAGTCTGCGTCCCCAGGGAATTCATTAAAATTTAGGAAAAAAGTAGGCTGTGTCGTGTCCTTCCCAAAGGCTTAAACTATCTCTATACAAAATATCATACAAATTAGTTCAGTGGTTTAGGAGTTAAAGCGTAACAAACAAAAAAAACTCACTTTCGCATTTATAATATGAGTTAGGATTAGAAGGAAAACTATTACAGCTACGAGTAAGTAGGGTATATAAATTAAAGAGTTTAGTCGACCAACTTATAAAATGTACTTGGCAAGGAAAATTTCGTACAAATTAGGTAGTTAGATAAAGTTGTCAGGTAAGTAAAACATTCGTAAATATAGATTAACGAATCATGTGAAATTATTGAAAAATAAAACCATAACAGCCTTAATAGCATAGAACCCTATATTGCGCGTGGCCCGACTCGCAGTGCGCCGGTTTTTATTTTCTTTTACTTCATAGGTAGTGCTCATGTAGGTACCCCACCCTAATATTTAGTTGAACTTTCACATGTCCTTTGGCAATAGTTTTACCTCGTATACCTACCTACAATGTGGGTTTGTGTTGTGACGCATCTGGTTTGTGCCGGCCACAATCGCTAGATCGCTACATGTTCGACATGACGAGCACCACAAAATAACAATAAACTCGTGCGTACTTGCCTACTTGATATCGTGATATTATCTCTCCTGCGTTATTCACGGCTCGGTGATGTCACTTGGTCTGTTTTCGCTGACGCAGCCGTTATAACTGTACAGATTTTATTTCATTCCGGTAAACAATGCTTTACTTTCGTTTTTTGAGTGAGTTCATCTAAAATTTCTATTCTATTTATATGTGGTGTTCATGACTGTTCTCTTTAAGCGGAACACACCAATATTGTAGTTTTGACAATGAATTGTCTTAAGTGTTCCATTTATCGCGGATTTTATATAGTAATAATCATAGTTATATGTACTATAACATCAATCGAACGTACCTTTTGTAACTTATTTAGTGTCATATGTAAAAAGTGAGTATGCTGTTTAATTTATATTTTAAACATACATTATAGCATAAGTAGTCTGTAAATACTTAAAAAACAATAGCCCCCGGCACAAAAATATCCCAAGGGTAAAAAATATAATGTGTTGGTTGGTCCTTTAACTTTGATATACCTATCTAGTTATATTGTGATTCATTCAAACGTAATCACTTCGGGGGACCGCAATTAATATATCTAGTAACGCCTTAATTATTCGGTAGAAAAAAAAAATATATTATTAGTAGTCCCCACCACCCCCGACGTGACTTTGATATATCAAAATTAAAGGACCAACCAACACATTTTATTTTTCACTTTTTGGAGTTTTTTGTGTCGGGGGTTATTTTTACTTTTCATTTAATTTTTGTTTCTTACTTTTTAAAGCCTAGGCCTAAACACTCTAAGGGTAAGCTCGAGTCCCTCGATCGGTGGGGATATGAGCTGTGATGACTTTAAAATTAGATACACTACATATTAATGTCCTTCTAACCAATATTCAATCACGGCGGGTAATCTCAACAGAGACTAGTCATCTGCGCAGGAGATATTATTATAGTGCATAAGTTACTTTACTACGCAAACGCAAGTGCACTCATTGTTATTTCACTCGCATAGTCCGGTGAGATGGTTAGGCGACACGACCGGGGCGAGATCAGCCCCGGTCGTCATCACAAGATGCATTTCGATAATCGCTAACGCAATCGCTAGAAAGAAAATGTATGCGATTTAACATAAGCCCTCGCTTAGCTTTCGAGCGCAATTGTCAAATCTCATACATTGTCCATTTAGCGATTGCGTTTGCGATTTTCGAAAGACATCTTGTCTAGGGGGGCAGGCGCAGCACCCACTGTTTAACGTGCCTTCCGAAACACGGAGGAGCTCAAAATGTTTCGAATTTTGGTTATCCATCATAGGACTGACCACAGCGAACGTCACTTAACTCTAGTAATCGTTCGTTGAGCGCACGCGTATCAGGAAGCCTGTCGTAGCAATACGTGTAGGTATCATCAAACTAACAGCAAACTTCAAATCAGTATTAATCAGCAGTAAGTTGCTGTGATGTTTGGTATCCCGCAGACTACTTGATGATGTACCATCAGATCCAGGTTACCATACTATAGAAATACCAACAAAGTATACCAAGTTTCAAATCACTTGTAAAAGTTGGTGAGATCGCTTCATTCATCAACTAGGAAATAAGCTGACAATCTCCAAACACCTGAACAGATCTCCAAAATTATATCTAAGAACCATTTAGATCATGTCAGCTTTCAAACAAAAAAAAAACGCATCAAATTCGGTCCATTCGCTGATGCCACAGACAGACATACAGATACATATGTTAAACTTATAACAGCCCTCTTTTTTCCGTCAGGGGTTAAATAGAGATGTATCGAGACTTTGCCCGCGTTTTAAAGACTTGTGTTTTGTAAGTTTAACAAAGTTTTGATTTAGTTCATAATTTGATTATTTGAGATAGGAATATATTGGAAAATAATGTTACTTTTAGGGTTCCGTACCTCAAAAGGATAAAACGGAATCCTTATATGTAGGATCACGTTGTTGCCCGTCTGTCTGTCTTTTTCTCGGGAACGCGTCAAGATTTATTCGGTTTTATGGAAAATATCAAATACTCGGGTCTACGGTCTTGTCACAAGTTGGTACGTATATCGGCGTTCTAATAGTAAGGTTTGTAGATTTGCAAGTGAAGTCACATTTACTATAGGAGACTGTAGCAACTTACCATTAGGTGGGCAGCCTGCTTATTTGCCAACTTAGTAAAAAAAACCGGCGAAATGCGATTTGGACTTATCTGAGTATTAATTTTGTACATATTTACGGTATTTATTCCTCAACATATGCTCATTGGCGTTGCTATGCAATGCCACACGCTAACTTTTCCGCAGTCGTTCCTCAGAAAAATGTATGGAGATGACATTAGCTGCGGAAAAAATAGCGCGAGGTTGTCGTAAGCTAATGTCATTTCCATACATTTTTTCTGCGGATCGACTGCGGAAAAGTTAGCGTGTGGTATTTGTCTAGGGCAGGGTTTCCCAACCAGTGAGGCGTGCCCCACTTGGGGGGCGTAGAGTGAACCAAGGGGAGACGCAGCGATTGGCTACAGAATTAAACTGTAGTATGAAGTATATTGAGGAAAATGATCTTCGCTGTGCACTGACTACTATGAAGCCAAGGATTAACCAATTGGTTAATAAAGTGCCGCCGCAGTGCTCTGATTAATTGTGTTTTATTTTTCTTAGTTGATTACCTACTTTTGAATAAAACTAAACACGCCAATATTTTAATCATTTGTTGAATTTTCTTATTTTAGCATAATGTTGGGTGAAGCGCATAGGGTAAAAGGTTGGGAACCCCTGGTCTAGGGCCTCTAAGGCCTTATTCTGCTAGCGTTAACGCATCTGTGGCGTGTCAATAACGCTACAATAGCATCTCTTTTTGAGACAGTTATTGTTGTTTAACCGATTACTAACTAAAACATTTGTCACTATTAATTTATCAAGAAATTGTAGTACGAATAATTTGCACCGGGTAATGCGTATTAAAGCGACAAAAGCGGTTTTATTGAAACGCTATCAGACACGACAGCGACGTTAAGTTTAGCGTTATTAGGCCCTTTCATGATTCTAGTTCAACGGGAAGTAACCAATAGGTTTTTTGATTATTACCTTGTGAAATCGCAAAATATACTAAAATATGAGACATAAACGGTCATATCTTTTGATCGCGTTGACTTACAAGTTTGATTTCTTCACAACTGAAAGAGACTGTGGATCCGAATATTTGATATAAATTTCAGCTTGATATCTCTACGCGTTCTCAAGAAAAAGGTTCTTGGCAGACAAACGGACGACGAAGTGATCCTATAGAGGTGATCCTACTGTTTGAGGTATGGAACCCTTTTTTTCGGTAGGAAATGCGTAACCGCATCGTACCCGCCATTGGCTAGGCGGCGAGCGGGAGAGCCCCACTCTCCCGGCAGAGCCCCAGACCTACCGGCTAAACCCCCCGGTGTTCTCCCTGCCCTAATGGGCACGCATGGTAAGGTCCACACTGCGATACCACTACCAACATGCTCGGGCATGCCCGGGTTATCGCCAAGGGGGGATTGCCCGAGAACACCAGGGTATCTCCAGACGAAGGGCCTTGCGGCGGCGTGTATGGACTATTATCTATTCTCTGGTATGGGGCCAACCGTGCACGCAGGCCTCCACGGCAGGGTCATTAGACGGCCATTCTAGTGCGAATGTCCGCCTTCCCCTGCCTATCCGTCTGCGACGGATCGGAGCGGCTTGAGGCTCTTACTCCCGCTCCCTCTCTGCGGCCTCCTTCTGCAAGATGACGTTCTCGCAGAAGGAGGCGACAGCCCCCCATGAATGGGGTACGAAACCCTAAAAAATTATACGTCTTAAAAACTGGATAAAAATATCGTATCAAATAATAAATAAGAAAACCGACACCATTCATAATAATTATTACCTATTGTAAGTTAATAACTCGTCTCCTCACCGTCGAGGGACTGTTAAGTAAATTAAGTAATACTTACCAATTGAAAGTTCACTTTTGAATTCCTTCCTTCCTAAAACAGCATGTATTAGTACTTATGGATTGGCGTTTTATAGTTTATGATATATATCTATGGTATTATTTAAAAAAGTATTCTAAAATTTGTGGTGAAAATAGCTATGAAACTTAATGCGATAGCTGTTGTTTGAATTGTCATTGGAACATTGATTAATGTAATTCGTTGAATCTTCCTTGTTACCTTGTCTGCCTGGCAATTGCTGTGGCACCGAGGTGAAAATTGTTAACCTTATAACAACAATAGTGTACTAGGGCTGGCAATATTTGATATATCAATGGTTATAACTAGGATAATTGTGATTTTCAAATCGAATTTCTCGTAATTGTTCCTGGTAGTTCATTTAATTATTTGTAAACTAGCTGTGTAAATTCATTTTTTCCCGACATCTTCAACAAATATCGTTAATGTACACATAAATAAATACAAAAACTTAACAAATTATATACTAAAACCTTCCTCGAGAATCACGCTATCCAGTGGTGAAAACCGCTTGAAAATTGGTGCAGTAGTTTTTGAGTTTATCGCGAACAGACAGACAGACAGACGCGGCGGGGGACATTGTTTAATAATATGTAAGGATATCGAAAGATATATCTTTTTTTCTCTTTATTAAAGGCACAATGTAACTATGTTAGCTGTTGAGTCGACTGTACTTGTAATATTTAATAATATTAAAAGTAATAACTTTATAGCCATTACAGAATTTGTAAATTAGCTCTATGCTTGTATTTTTGGTCAGGTTATGATAGGCCATTCAATGTGTGCATACAACAGTGGCTCATCGATACCTCTTTAGCTAACTCCTACTATAATAGAATGCATTTACAACACGAGAAGAATATTAATGTGAATACTTCTTGTTGCGCAACGAAGCTTTATAATACTGATTCATCAATCATCCATAATAATTATGTTTTTGTATTTAAGTCTTAGGTACTCCAACCGGCATTCTTAACGCAAACTTACTTATATAACATTTGTGACTGCATTTGATTAAAAATCTTAAATAAATTACCAACAACAAATATTGTCCTTGTATTAATTTTAGTTATAAAATTTGCTGTCGCAAACTTACTGCGGCACTAATGTTTTTTCGCTGACCACTCAACCCAATAAATGAATATGAAACATTTCCTTTGCTTACACCATTTATTGCACACCGAATAATATGCAATGAATGATTGCTTTAACAGTCCCGTATGTTGTAAATATAATTAAACTTTTATACTAATGATAATACGAAACTATAATTTTCGACCCAAAGAAGAGGTGCGTTGGTGTGGACCGTTGATCACCGTGGTGGGCGCCGCGTCGACTATATGACGCCGTTTAGCCATGGGTGACTCACGCTTACTTCCATTTAATAACATCCTATTATTACCATACTATGGCAGCTTCATCGGTTCGTTTGCTAGACGTTTGCGTACCATAGTCACATTCACATCACAGGCGGTAATTAATGCCGCGCCAACACGCCCCGTTGAATTTCTATGCCTCTTCACGCCCACACGAATACCTTGTTTCAGTAATCCACTATTCCTCATTCATTACTTTGCATACGTATTTGGCAATTCGGTTCTAGAACCGAGAAACACTACATCTTGAAACAATAGTGTTTGAAGGTTTAAATCACTGAATGTTCCTGAAATTTTATCACTGTAATTCGTAGTCTTCTGTAACCTCCCTTATCCGATAAAGTTTCTACATTTTTTTGATATGTGTCACCAACCATTCTCATTCGTATACCTTTTTTTCAATGTTGTACATACCATTTTCGGTAGGCAGATAAAATATCATGGAGATAAGGTAATTGCGGAGTTGATGTACAAAACGAGAATTTTCTTATCAACTCGCCAGTAGGACTTGACAGTGCGTTCCTTACAAATTTATGTCATCAGAGATTATTTGGGTATTAGTGAGCACAAAGGGAGAAGTCGTAAACTCGTCTCTTTGTTGGTTTTTTGTTCGATTCGAATTCAGACTAGAATTTCTCAGAGGTTGAAAAATATTTTATTCAGCCGTTTCTAGCATATCAATTACCTAAAGAAACGTGATTTGTTTTTATGCATGATTTGTCCTGCTTCGACTTTCACGTAATCCCGGTACGAAGAAGATGGATTAACATAACCATGTGTTGAGTTTGGCATTAAAATGTTGGTACTGGTCGCAAAAATAACATTATACTAATAAATATATTACTTGTGTAAAATCTATAGGTGCGCTATTCGATGGCTTTTGCTAAGATGAGAAAGTCTCATATAGGTACATTGGTGGTTCCCGTTGGTATTGTCATACTCACGAACAGTTCTTGACAATAGACACTCGACATAATGGGGCCATTGATTGTGTGGTTGTTGTGTGTGTGCTGTCGGATGGGTGCCATGATGCTATCTTTCTGTTACCCATCTTTCTATTGATAACTAACGTGTAAACTTTTTACGACAATTCTGGCTGTATGAATAGTGGTTTCTGTCTGTTATTTATTTTCGATACCAGACACTGTATATAAACACAGAGCGCGACCTCGTCGGTCAATGAATTGATAATACAATGTTGTCTCGTTGTGCTCACTTGATTTAATTATTGTGTTCATGGTACTGCTACACTGACTGTATGGAGGTAGTATAGGTTTGTACTGTATTGTAGATCTCGAGTTGAACTTTGAACTCTATTTGGTTGCAGCAAAGAAACAAAATGGCTCAACAGTTCGCACAAACAGCCTGGGATCGGGTGCGCGTACACCGCCTGCTGAACGGACCAAATCGAAGTTCTCTGCATTTGGTAGACTCTTCAAACCGTGGAAATGGAAACGAAAAAAGAAATCGGAGAAGTTTGAAGCGGCTTCTAGAAGTAAGTGTCATTAAAACCAAACACTGTCTTTTTATTTTGTATGGAGATATATACTTTTTGCTTTAATACCTATTACCTATACCAAACAAGCCATTTGTTACTATACTACACGACTTGCGTTGTAATCTAAAATGTTTCATACGTCATTCAGTCTTTTATTTATGTTTATGTTATTATTAGTACCTATGACTTGAGCTTAGTACGATATTAATATTAAGTTCACGTTTAGGGAAGGTTTACGTTTTGCACTTTTTAGGATTTCGTACCTCAAAACTTCCCTTTTCTTGGGAATGCGTCGAGATATAAAATTGAAAAAAAAAAACCTTACTTAGTTATAAAGTCAACGCGATCGAAAGATACAATAGCCATTTATGTGGCATATTTTCGCAAATTGCAATTTCATAAAGCAACCAAAACCTGTAGAAAACTTCCCGTTGACGTAACTAGAATCATGAAATTTGACAATAAGCAAAATCTTATAGCACATGTTAAGGAAAAAATCTGAAAACCGTAAATATGTATGTATAGGAACATATACACTTATACTCTAGCCAAATCCGATGAAGAATGTTTAATAACAAAACGTTGCCTAGCAACCGCTGACAGGCATATAATAACAACCTTTTTCTATCAGACAACAGTATACAATTTTTATAAAAAATTTAATGTGTTTATTGTGTTTATTGGTTAATTATAATGTTTTGTTTATGAAAAATGAAAATGCCATTTTGTAAACAATATAATACGACCAAATTACAATTTCACGTTTCGTTATTCCATTCAGTAAAATTCTTTTTATTAAAGACGCGATATTATTAATATAATTTCATTAAATAATTAAAAAGTTAATCATAAACTTGTTATTTAAAACAATGCAATAAATTCAAAATGATATATTGCTTCGGAAACATAAGTAGGGTAAATAAAAAATAAAAGTAAGTATATGTCGTGTTAAATAGTGAAACGAAACGTAGGACTTCCAAACGCGTTCGGGTTATAGTGCAATAATTACGCGACCAATTTCAATAGTAATCACGATAAAGGAACACGAAAGAAAGTGATTGCCAACTTCAGCTGGAAGGTTGGTATAATAAGTGCGAAAATGTTCATAATACCTGAGTTCTTTTTGGTTATAGGGCTGTCCACTAGTAATAATTTATGCTTTATTTATTTTTTCGTTTTATTACTAAAATATTAACGTTTTGCGAGTGTTTCTAGTGATATATTGCAGAAAAAATATATTACTTAAAGTATTATTTAATTATGTGCAGTAATCTAGTCAGAAATACGACCTTTAGAAAAAAAAATGTACCCTCAGTTGTGATGACCCTAAATTGGTTTGTTTAATTTATTCGTCATCGGATTTGGCTGGAGTATAGATACTTTTAGATAAGTTTGTACGGGACCCTCGGTGAGCTAGTCCAACTCGCACTATGCCGTTTTTTTAAAAAAGGGTTTATTACGGTTATTCCAAATAAATAAATAAAATCAGCATTATTTGATCTTGGGGTGGGTGCAGCCCAAACATTGAGCCTTCGCACTTGGACCCACCATGGATCTTTTTTGCTTCCCCAGGTTTTAGTCTGTAAAGCTATCGCCACCTATGGTCCAGTCTATCGTACCCATGAGCTCGACGATGTCCTTCAGTGGCATCGCCCTGTAATCTGTTTTGGGTATCATATTCTCGTCAGATTTTGGATCTTGTGTGTTCCATCCTGTTTATCATGATCTTAGTGCCAAAGTGTCCAGTTAGTGCACCCAACAATAGGCAAATCTGGGATCTGTTATAGCTCAGTGTAAATTTAAGCCAATTATTTATAACTATGAAATATTTGCGTAATATTCTGTCGCTGGTCATGCTTAGCAGGAGATTTTCTCCGTCAAACATAAATGCCTGTGTTAAAAAATCAGCATTAGTTATACATAATTATGTATATTATATGCTAGCGCACAGATCCGAATACTGTCCTGCTCGCACACGCACTTCCCAGGACGGTCATTAATATTATGGTCAAGCTGTAAAGGTCATCTGCAGCCAAAAGTAGCCAACAGCATAGGTCTTTAAAAAAACGGACATTCATGGTCGCTATCTTCAATAGCGCCATGGCCCGCTGCATCTTTCCCTACCCAGTGATAAGATGCGGATGTAGTTTGATTGCACAAGCTCGGCAAAAACCCCACAGCAAAAACCCTACACTCCCCACTAGCAACAGACCTATCAAACTTTTCAAATATATCGGGAAACTTTACGAGCGAGTTCTTATGGCCCGTCTCAAATAATCTCCCCATGAACGAGCAGTTTGGCGTTCAAGGCAAACTCACCAAGTGCATCGTATCACGGAGCACATTACTAATTCAAATTCACCCGCTTGGGCAAGCCCCGGGACACAGTGGGCTTAAAATCTGGGCGCGCAGGACAATCTCATGGAACTTACGGAACTTTTTGTTAAATTGCTGTTTTGGCTCTCGCGTTGAAGGGACTCGATCCCGCCCCGCCTATCTGAGCTGGCATTCACCAAGGCTCCATGCTCACGCCATTGCTCAACTCCTTCAAAAAATTGCCGATAACATGGGCGACCGGTTATGACCGGTTATGAAAAGTGCAGTAATGCGCTGTCACTAACCGGTGTCCAACTTGCAAAATCAAGCTAATGCCTCTCATCTCTAAACTTTTTGACCAGCCTGTTCAATGATTGATCCGAGTCAAATACCCGGGCGTCGCCCTCTACCCGCAACTAACGTTTCGTACCTCACATTAATATAGTTATATTGTGCAACCGAGCCCTCCTCATACTCGACTGCCTGCACCTTCTCAAACGCAAAGGCAGTAAAATGTCACTAAGACATAAACTGCTCATAATCAGATGAGAGTCGTATTCTCGATCGGTGTGAACAAAACTTTAAAATATATAGAACAGTAGTAAATCGCTTAACGCACGCTTTTCTTACTGTGTCGGCGGCCGACTATACATTTGGTGTGAACATACCCTAATCCTAAATTAAAGATAAAGTAACGACGTTATGAACCATTTCCAGCCAAATGAACAGGATATGTGAAACGATAAGGACGTTAATTATTTATCATAGATAAAAATGTCTTATCAGAATCTATTATAATCGTTCGTCGACAGATTGGATTATGATTCCGGCAAATGTTATGTCACGAGGTGGCGATAACATTTATTTGAGCGCTTCGTATGTACGATTTTCGAATACAGACATTAATAAAATTGTATGTCTTTGTACGGTGTGCATTCTCTAATGCTTTACAATTTTGTTAAACTATGTCCTTAATACTACACTATTTTGGCTAGTCATTCAGTTTTGTTTCGCGTTTTGTGTTCAAAGGTATAGCTGAACTATACTTTTTGTCGGCTATTCGACATCTATAGGTTATATGTGTATGTAGCTGTCTCTGTTTCGGTTACATACATCCACGTAGATTTTGGATCGTGTAGAGTTTCTGTGCGGTGACTTAGACACATGTACATAACATGTGTCGTTGCTTCCTTCTTTTTTATGAATACTATGAAAGTGAACTAAGGGAGCTTACCACAGGCACTCACCTGTGTGGGAAGAGGTGAAAAACTTGAGAATCTCAAATATAACCGTACATCAACTTACAAAAATTAGGAGTGACCAGTGCCCGGCAATAGGACGTTTATGGATGCAAGTGAATGAGATTTCGGACCTATGGAAATTTAGGGATAGTAATCAGCTTTAGATATTCGTACGTACAAGTTTTTTCGAAATCCGCCCATAGTTTTTGCGTGAAAGTGTAACAAATATCCCTCCATGATTCCTCACAAATCTTTACAACATTTTCTACGGCCCAGTTTTACTTATCGGTTACTTTAGTATATTGTTGTGTTTTGCTGAAAGCATTGAAACGACAATATTGTTCAAATTGACAATGACAATCGACAGTGTCGCCAAACTCTCATGCCTAAGAGGAATATTGTATTAAACCACCAGGAAACGTTTCGTATTGATATGTCGTTATTTTTCTGTTTACTTTAGTAAAAACTACCCTGAATTAAATTCAAGTGTACTGACTTTACATATTGACCTTGAGACAGCTCTTAATTATGCAAATGCTTTACGTGTTGCTGACTTGTACAGTCAAGGAATTTAATTTCCTTGACTGTACAAGTCAGCCAGATCTTGCACTGACTTTTGTCATACCCAAGCGGTTACGTAGGATTCGCATAATAGTGGTATCTGATACTCCAACTAATGCAGATAACTGTTTCTTCAAACGAGTGTCCGCCAGTACAAATTTTTCCACTTTTTCGACGATTGTCTGATGTACCTCAACTGGCCTTCCTGAGCGGTGGTTGTCTTCAATCGACTCCCGACCATGTTTAGAAATACCATGCCACTTGTAAATCATTGATTTACTAGGCCACTGTTCCCCACAAACTGTTTCCATTTCATTCAAAATGGTCTGAGCGTTCTTTCCTTGCTTGGTAAGGAATTTTATCACAGCACCGTGTTCAATTTTCTCCATAGTTTCAGTTTCCTTCCGGATTGACATATTTAGCAGGCGAGTGTTCGTAAACGAATGACGCAATAGGGCTGAAACTCAATTTATAATGATGAGTCCCCAATTAGTATGACACTAAGCGAGCGCCCCTATCCCCACTCCATCCCATCCATTCCACGAACTCTTAGACTTCCCTCGTACATAAAGCAGCTCATAAAACACGTGTGTGTTATAGCCGAGGCACGTATCACAGAGGCCGGCAATTTTTTAAAATCTAGTGTATTACCACTCGAAGACATCGACGAACTACATGATTTTTCAAATGATTATTTTCATACCATTAGTTAGTTTGTTTGTCTACAAATTAACAATTTATTTGTGTTATTTAATCAAAAAATTTCCTCATAAGTGTGTGGAAAAACGTCGTACGATATCCGTGCTTATATTGGTTATACACACTCGGCTCTGTTACGCCCTCGCCTTCGGCTCGGGCTGAAATTCCGCCTCGTGAGCTATAACCAACATACCACACTTATATCGTAATGTATTATTGTGATATTCTGAAATGTATGTTGTTAGGAAAATATAATAATTAATTTTATTTAATAATTTTATTTCTATTGATCTTTAGATGATATACGAGGGCGATTCAACAAATATTTAGCCTACAAAAGAAAAACGAAAATTTTATGAATGTAGAGATTTATTTTTCAACATAGTCTCCTTTCAATTCAATACACTTGGCCCAGCGATGCTCCAACTTTTTTAACCCGTCCAAAAAATACGATTTCCCGAGGACTTCAAAATAGGTCTGTGGCGGCGATGACCTCATCATTCGACCCAAATCTTTTGCCGGCGAGTGACTTTTTCAGATTTGGGAACGAGAAGAAGTCACAGGGAGCCAAATGTGGAGAATACGGTGGATGGGGCAGCAATTCGTAGCGCAATTCGACCAATTTGGTCATGACGACGGCGGAGGTGTGAGCCGGCGTGTTGTCGTGGTGGAACAGCACTTTTTTCTTTGCCAAATGGGGCCTTTTTTTTTCAATTCGGCGTCGAATCGGCCCAATAAGTCGGAATAGTAGTGCCCCGTGATTGTTTTACCCTTCTCGAGGTAATCGATGTAGATCACACCTTGTGAGTCCCAAAAAACACTGGCCATCACCTTTCTGGCCGATTGAACAGTCTTCGCCTTCTTTGGAGCACGTTCGCCGGGTAAAGTCCACTGTTTCGATTGTTCCTTGGTCTCTGGTGTGTACCAGTGAACCCATGTTTCGTCGACGGTCACAAAACGATGCAAGAACTCCGCCGGATTGCGTTGAAACAGCGCCAAACATGTCGCCGATGTGGTCTCACGGTTGCGCTTGTTGTCTGGTGTGAGCAAACGCGACACCCATCGCGCCGATAACTTTTTCATACCCAGTTCTTCGTGCAGAATATGTTGCACTGTCCCTTCTGCGATGCCTACAGTCTCAGCTATCTCGCAAATCTTCAATCGCCGGTCTGCCAACACGACATCGTGGATTTTTTTTACGTTTTCCTCCGTAGTAGCCGTTTTCGGTACACCTGGGCGTGGCTCATCAAAAACCGACGTGCGGCCACGAGCAAACTCGTTGAATCAATTTTTGACGGTCGCCATCGAAGGAGAAGAGTCACCGTACACAGCATCCAAGCGCTCTTTGATTTCGCTGCGCGTTTTCCCTTCCAAAAACAAAAATCTAATCACTGAACGATATTGTTCTTTTTCCATTTTTGTAAAACCGACCGATACACTCGCTTCCAAAGGCTGTCAAAACAAAACAAATGAAGGGAAAAGACTGAAAACTTCTTAGTAGACTTCAAAAAGTATTTACTGCACGATAGTAAAACTCTTTTGTAACAACAGGGCGGCGAGGCTAAGTAATAATTGAATGCCCCTCGTATGTATTTCAAATAAGGCTCTCGGTTTAAATTTAACTCTGAATATACATATTAAAAATATATATTAAATCAGGATATTTCTTTTTTACAGCGTTAGAAAGGAAGATATCCGTCCGAGCAAATAGAGATGAACTAGTGCAAAAAGGAATACTCCTACCGGAGAGCCCAGTGACGCCGGTGGCAGAAGCTAGTAAGATATTCCCCATTGGTAATTCACAGCTTTTTACATTTTAATAAGATTCCATTGTCTGACTTATTTAGCCCTGTAGGATAATTTCTCACGAAACAGTTGTAATTTTTCCGTATACTAATGTCGAGCATGATAGTTTTATCTTAACATGAACCGGTCAGATCTGGCGTTATAATGTTAGGTACACAACAACTGTAAGCTTAACGCACTTTAAGAGGATTGTGAAGCCGTAAATTTTCACACAAAAAGCGATAACGCTTTTCTCCCTCTTTACATAGTTCAATTTTTATAATTTTTGGAAATGTTGTACATATAATGAAGTTCGTTTTGATTTTGAAGTAATATTGCTCAGAATATAAATTATAAGCAAATAAATATTTATATTTTAGACTTAAAACTACCTCGAGCATTTTTATCTTTTTTTAGGGTTCCGTACGTCCGAATAAAAAAACGGAACCATTATATCAATCGGATCGGATCAATCGTGTGTCCGTCTGTCTGTCGGTCACAGTCAATTATCTCCGAATCTACTAGACCGATTAAGTTGAAATTTGGTACACATATCAATTTCTGTGACCCAAACGCAGAGGTGTGACGTGAATAGATGAAAAATCTGTATATGGGAGGTCATTTCTGGGGGGAAAGTGGAAAATATTTTTTTTTGATAACTGCATCGTGTGACATATCAAATGAAAGGTCTTGTTGTGATGATCTTAAATGTCGTAATCTTAAATAAAATAGACGAAAATTGACCATTCCCCCCCACCTTATCTCCGAAATTACTGAACCTAAAATTTTGAAAAAAATACAGAAATTAGTTTTTTACTTATATATTATAGGAAAACCTATTCAACCCTCTTCACGCGAATTCAACTCGCACTTGGCCTTATAAAGGACCCGGAATTGTAAGAAGGAGGAAACACAATGCGCTGGCAAAGAGTTCCATTTCTTAATCGTGCGACAAATGAGTTACTGAATTTCTTGGTACGCATTTGAATGGTAGTCACAGTTAGACGGTGACAACGCAGGCCAGCACGTGTAAAATGGAAAGGAGAAGGTGAGATTAGTGAAAAAAGCTCTTCAGAGCACTCGCCGTGGTATAGACGATAGAATAGCGCTCAGGAGACGCATTTTTGAATCATTAGAAATGAATCTTGAATTCGAACACGAATACAAATCACGTGCGAAATTATTTTCTACTGATTCCAATTTTAACGATTTTTGAATCACTCGTATTCAGTATTGTCATTAAAACAAATTCTTTATTAAAAATCGTTACATGCAGCAAAAATAAAATTCGATACACAATAACATGGTAATAACTCATTAAATTACAAAAACCAGCGATGAATCGCATGTAAAACGGAACGTATATACGTTGCGTATATTCTACTAGTAGAAATCAGAAACGAGTGGGTAGGACCACTCGTTGCAGAATTCACGGAATGAATATTCAAAAATAGCGAATTTGGAAATTCGTATGCGAATCTAACGATTTCGAATGCGAATTTGAATTCTATTGTTTCAAAAATGCGTCTCCAGTGACGCAACATCGCGACGCAACTGTAGAGGTTCAAAGTTGTTAGTCACCTCTACATCGCCAGTGATGCGTGTTGCGCGCCGCTGCAACCTATCCAAAGCATCGAGTTAGTACTTGGCGGAGCCATCCCAGAGGTGCGAACAATATTCTACACAGGACCGTACTTGCATTTTGTATAGCAAGCACAGTTGATCAGCTATAAAGAATCGCCGCACCTTGTTCTAAACACCGCGTTTTCGTGAAGCTGTTTTTAAAAGACTTTCGATGTAATCCTTTGGGTTTAAAGGCTGGGTCAAACCAACTGCATGCGCGTGACGTGACGTGCGCGTGCGCGTGACGTGTGCGTACCAGCACTGTCACACCGATTGAAGCGTTTCCGCACACGTCACGCAGAGTAGGTATCGGCTGCGTGCGCGACGTCATAAATTAGTTAATAGGCGACGTGGCGTGTGCTCTCCAGAGAAGCCATATTAACGTTTTCCATAATTATCATTATTTTTGAGCAGAACGACAAAAATGTCCGAAGACGGCAGTTCATCTGATGAAGAAGCGTTATTGTTGCTTCTTTGCCAAGAATCGTCACCTAGTGCATAAAGACTTTGGGTCTACGATAATCTTTTGTTTATATTATAAACAAAAGAAGAGTGGAAGGCAGTGAATATCATGCGCTATGTTTAGAGCTTGAGTCTAATGAAGATCGTTTTTATTGGTATTTTCATATGCCAAGAAGCTCGTTTGAGCTCGTTTGTTTTTATATTCCTTGTGATAATCCTTATCAGAAATTCATATTTTCTCACAATTTCAATTAATTTTTATTTTATTTCGGTATCCATGGCGAGGAAAACTAATTTCAATGGCATTATTTGTAAATAAATACAACTAAGCACGCGCGTGCATACTCGCAGCACTGACGCTTGCGTGCGCATGAGTGCCCGGTGTGACATCCAACAGGAAACATCCTATAATACGTCATCAGAGCTCTCACGTGAGCGACGTTGCCGTTCCGCTCCACGCGTGCACGCATTCAGTTTGTCAACGAGATGCAGCTCTGCGTGCGCGTGGCAGCAAATGTTACGCCACGCACACGTCACGCAGCCGATCTGACATCGCCCATAGAACTTCATACAATAAAACTAGTGTGTGCACGCGCACGTCACGCGCACGCAATTGGTGTGCTCCACGCTTAAGTCGCAGCGTACGCCCATACCGAGCATGGTTATACTACTCTGCAGGTTCAGTCTTGTGCCCTGAAGAGAGGGAAGGGAGAGGAACGGTGACGTTTATGCCGAGAACGCACACACCTGTGTTTTCTTGGCATTGAAATTAATCAGGTTCTCTGTGCTCTATTTGGATATGCGGTACAAGACCTGGCTAAGTTTAATAACAAGGTTATCCCGTCTTTCCGCGATGTCTGCCCGTCCAGCCGCCGCGTGTCCGAAATATCCCGCATGCACTGTACTATCACCTGCATAACAATGAATGTTCCCAAGAGGAATCATATCATTGATATGCAGAAGAAAAAGTGTTGGGGATATAACGGAACCCTAGGGTACTCCGGCATTCACCGGCATAAGCCGCATAATTAGGAACAAGAACTGTTTTTAAATGTGTAAAAAAAAATTCTATAGTTAAGAAGAGCTCAAAATCAACAAATTTTTACCTTGCTATCCTTTTTTATCTGAAACACCGTATAATATATAACTTTTTTACGTTGCGTTATATATTACACGCGCCAACAAGAAAAGTTTACGAGTTGGAGAACAATTTTTAATCACTACGGAGGTGATCAAATAGCGAGCTGAGTCGAAGGCCCTTAAGCAATCAATCATGGGGCCTGCAGGCCTATTATGGATCTTTCATGGTATAAATTTTGAAAAAAGAAGTCATGAAATGCTTCATTTCGTATTACCGATCTCCAATGATATCATCACTTTGGCATAATTTCAATGATGTCATCATGATATAATTAACGAATGATCTGCTGACCTCTTGACCTGACCGAATACCTTATTTTTCGTTTTGCAAAATGATTTCATATGATATCATTTGAAAACCATGAGATCGGTAATAGGCCTGCTGTTCTACTAGTATATTGTTCGTCATAGCGGTGGTTTTCAAAGTTCAAATGTAAAGCTTGACGTGTGGTCCACTGTACAGTATTAATCTCTAATAAATTTATCTCTAAAATTTGCGAAATTATCGGTACTGCGGTCTCCAACACCCCGTTCCGAATTATCATTGCTATTGTAACAATTAACCTAGAGACACGATTTATGTATTGTTTGAAAGCTGAAATGATACAGATTGAAATAAGCACTAGAAAACAATACCATATAGGGGGTATTTTTTGTATAAAAATTTAATTTAATTTAAAAAAGAAATACGCTTTTTTCTCCTTTAATCCTCTGTCATTAATGATGTGTGATAAAAATTTTAAAAATTTGTGTTTTGACAGTACTATTGATCTTTAAGGATCACGTTGGCGTTTATTTTATTGATATTTGTCTATTCATTCAAGAATTATAACGGTTTATGCACGTCAGGTTCGCAACGCTGCAAATGCTGCAAATCCGTGCTTATATGGAACGCGCCTATTGTCTCGGAGCTTTTCTCACCCCGTGACGTAACGCGCTCCGTTTGGCGTTTGCAGTCACGTGATACTGGATATAATTTTAAGCATCTTTTACTATTTTCAATTAATTTATTATGCATATTTACACTAACATAATATGATTTTCAGCATTCTAATATTCTCTTCTATGGTGTAGACATAACTTTTTATATATTTGCGATACATCTCAACGTCCCTATTGGTTCAGCGCATAACAGACAGATATACATAGTTACTTTGGCATTTATAATATCATAGGGATTCTGTGTTTAGAGGAATGTGAAGTGCCAATTTATGGCTCGAGTATGCACTTTCAAGAATGCAGTTTGTTGCACACCGCTTAGAGTTGAAAGTCTTAGGCAAGTGCCTACATTTCTTATTGAAATATTGTTTCGGGCGATAACGGTTTTACCCCCCTAAACCTTTACGAAATTAGACACGTTTGGTCTCATTAGATTCAGTATACCTTAATCTGTTTGTACGTTTTGCTTTTTTGTAATTTTGTGTAATTTTGTCGAAAAAACCGAGGCGTGAAGAAGCACCTTGCAGGTCGGCAAGGTGAGTGTGGCTAGTGTGGCGTTTAACCTCTCTCCCGCACTTGCTATCTTCGCATTTGGAGTCTATTTCCACTTTCCACCAGGTGGAATAGGGACATTTGCTTGACCTTCTATAAAAAAAATATGATTTAATTATTTATTCAAGCAGGCGGTGCTTGCATTGCTGTGTTTTGGTTCGAAGGGTAAAACAAGCAGTGAAATTACTGGGTACTGTGACTTGACATCTTATGTCACCCGTTGGCAACGTACGTTGGGGTTGTTGTTGGGTTTGTAGATCTGCAATCTCACGGGAGCCACATGTTCTATAGGCGACTATAGTCACATTCCATCATGTGGGCACTCTTAAAAATATCCACAGCATTGCAAGTGATGATCAACCTATTGGCGCTTGCATCTTGTGTTATGTTTGCACCACACGGGCAATACACAGGCTGAGCGCCCTTCCCCCCACTTGCGTAACTTATTTGAAGATGAAACACTAAGGTCACGAGAATCCAAAAATAGATATTTGTAAATGTATTGCTGTTGCGCTGTGGTGAGCCAGAACAACCTGCGCACGATGGAGACAATTGGGATGATGACTGAATTCTAATTTTTACGTCTCGTCATAATATTATATTAAAATACCGTGAAAAAAGATGCAGTCCTTTGAAATTAGAATTAAAATCGGCTTAGAAATATAAGCATTACAACAACACAAGCATTTTAGGTTGTTAATTTGAAGGCGATTAGACAGAGAGATCCGACATCAACCGTGACGTCATTGTTGAGTACGGCCATATAAACTCCTTGTAAATTGCCGTTTTGCTAGAAAGAGATGGAGAAAAATCTTTTATACCTTATATCTTGGTTGTTTTTATAGTTATTCGAAAACCGTTTGTTTCTTTCTGTTTATTATATGAATGAGCTTCTAATAGAGCAAAAAAAAAAATTTTGTCATCTCGCCTATTGTAGCTCGGACAGAAAAACCTATGAAAAGTACACGAAATACACGTTTCGTAGTCCCCTGTTTTCTCCGCTTAAACTAGACCGATTTAATAACTTTTTGCATTAAACATTAAAGAAAAGCTTTGGCTGCGTTTCTATGTTTTGCTTTTTTCATATAATCTTGTCCTTGTTTGTTGGATGGTTGAATTCAACAGAAAGTCAGGCCAATTTTTTAGGTTTTGAAGATCTAAATCTCTTTTAATTATTAACTTAATAAAAAAGGGAAACATAGGAACATGCTAACTTTTTTTGGAAAAAAAGAGCAACTATTGCTATTATTTAGTAAGAAAACAGGGGACTATGTTTGTATGGAACAACGGCCCGTGTGATTTATTCTTAACTACTGAGCGAAGAAGTAATAACCTTATTAAAATTTTACGCTTATGGGTGAATTTAAAAAAAATGTAGGCATACTTTTTTCGTGAAATATATACTTACTATTTAGAGAAAATCATAAGGATCGTTTTTCTATACAAACGTAGTACCGATTCCTTTGTGGATAATGGCAATAGAGCAATTTTGTGCCTCCCACTATAAGCATATTCCTATGTAATCCTTCATTCCATTGGTTGATATTTGTGAGATTTAAATCTTCAAAAACTTAATATTGGCCAGATTCTCCGCTGTATTCAAACTTCCAGCAAACAAGACGAGATTATATGAAAAAAAGCCAAACATAGTACCACAGCCAAAGCCTTTCTTTACTTTTTAATGAAAAAGTAATTGAATACGAAACGCTTATTATGTGTACTTTTCATAGGTATCTTTTAAATTTTCTCGCCCTTTGTATTTGATACTAATTGCACGAAAGATGCGCAATGTCTTCAGAAGAACGCTGAATTTATTCAAAGTTTTTATTGTATTCACTCTTGGGCAAATCTCATCTGATAATTCCGAAGATGGAAGCAAGCTCCACCTTGACTCCTGGGGAGCTGCAGGACGAATGAGGAACTGGCTATCTTATCTCCAATTGTCGAAACACAGCAATGCAATTATTATAAGTTATTACGATTATACATTACAGTCTTAACAATTTTGTCATTTACTGAAAATAATGTAGGTATGCTATTAGAATAGCACTATGGATACATTCTTATGAACCTTTAAAATGAATATATATAATTTATGAATAGGTACATAATCTATACTATATAAAGCTGGATTACCACTACGATTCGATATAATTCGAATATAGAGTTCGATTTAACTACAAACACTTATGAGTAAAATATTTATTGTATGTACAGTCGGCCTCAAAAGTAGATAACCATTTTAGTACCATGTCACACCAACTATTAACAATGCAATATAGGTTTAACCATACTAAATAAAAGGAATAGTTGCTGTGAGATGTTACTAAATCTGCTAAGAATGCTTGTCTAATTTTGAAGCCAAGTACATACAATAAATATTTTGCTCATAAGTGTTTGTAGTTAAATCGAACAATAATGATTTTGAAAATTACATTTTAAATTAAATTAAAAAACGATCAGATATAACATAGCCACCACGATTATGACGATATTTTGTAGTATTTAAAAGGATTTGAGCCTATACTGCCAAAGTTCCTAGATTAGTCATGTTAATTAGTTGCATTATATAACATTGATTGTAAAATGAATATCACTTGGCTCAATGTGATAGAATAGAACGACTAGAATTTAAGTAAATTTATGGCAAAAAAACTTAATTCCAGCTACTGATAAGCTTGGATGACAATACACACCTATGTGTTTACATATCAAAAGAATAACACTGAATTGTGACAAAACATTGACGACACATCCACCTTGATTTTTCACCAAATCACATGTCACGTAGATCGAAAATTGTATTTTAATTTAAATATTATATTTTTGGACTCTGGCAAAAATTGAGAATTCAGAATTGAGAAATGGACATTATGCGTCCGGTTGTCATTTTAAGAAGTTGACATTATGAGCTGATACGTTTTATTTTATCCACGTTTTCCCTAGCTCTTGTATACAAGTAACAACTGTTACTACAAGTATTTGGTACTGCTTGCCCCGGTTACTGTTACGGAATAAGTATACTGGTTATTTTTCTAAGATTGAGAAACTTGCGACCATATCTCTATACTACTTAAGAAAACACACACACATACACTGTCACCTGACCGAAACACAAGCAATCATTCATGTTTAAAAGAAGTATATACACACAGGCACACGACAATAGTTCCTTTGGCATCCATCTTCCTACCACTCACTTAGCGACCTTAGCGAACAACCCTCCACTTCCTCATCCTCCATTAAAGAAGAGGGAAGAATGTATCAAATCGCATTCTTGCTCCCTCTCCATTCCTTCCTGCGATTGCATACTAGCCTAGGTCCTACCTAAGTATTTTTTGCCTTTTTAGTACAATTTCTACATCATCATTTCGAGTTAAACAAAATCGTTTAACTCGAAACTTTTTTCCTTGTTTTTGCTAAGGATTTCCGTATTCGGATAGGTGTAGAAACATCCCTAGCCGAGTTGTCCATTGAATAAAACAATGGCCTACACGCAACATGTTGTTTTAGCTGGTGTATTCCCTATTTGGAAAGGTGTAGAAACGTGCTCGTCAAAGCAATGGCCTAACCATATAAAACACTCGCGTATAAAATTTTAACTGTAGGTAGATAGATCGTATGAGCTATCATTTACGGCTGGAATGAGAGAAGAGAGATTTTATGCTTTTATTACTAAAAAGTAATCAACTTTGTTAAATGGCCCTATGAAAGTGTAACTCAAAATTTAACACGATTTGACAGTATATGCATCCATACCTCTGCTTTATTGAACACAATCGCCGCACGGTCTTGTGTTGCCTGACGCTGCGATGAGCCGATGACTGTCCAATCAAAGGCGATCTTGATCGATTTTTATTTACACAATAAGCCTCCAGTTCCAGGTGACAAGCAAAACAAATATGTGTTTTTTATCGTGGCGTTCTAATAATTGAATATTGAATTATTGGCGACGTTAAATTTATCGTATTATCCTTATTATTGGTTGGCGTTATCATTTCATCACATTTATTTGTCAATTTTAATAATATAATTTTATTGTTTACGATATAATTAGGTAATTAATAAGTGATATGAAATGGTGTTATCATTTCCGTGTGGTTAAAGTTTCCAAAACAGATACAGAATTATTAAGATTAAATAAAATTGAAATTGTTTAATGTTATGTGTAAGTAGTACACTAAACAATTTCTATTTGTAAGTATATACGCGGAAATTGAAATAAACATGAATATGCAGAATTTTATTGCTAAAAATATTTAATAAATAAGTCAATAATTATAAAATAAAAATAAAGAAATATAGTTAATAAATAGAATGTTATAGAGAATAGTCAATAAATATCACTTGAAAATAACTGGCATCCGGCGAGTTGGACTCGCGCACCGAGGGTCCGTACAAATGAATTAAGTTCCTAACATGTGTTACAAGATCTTGAAGTAATGAAGGGGAAGTACCCTATAGGTTTTGATTCCCTTCTAAAAACGCAAAATTTTTGAAAATATGCGACATAATTTCAATTTTATATCTACGCGTTCCCGAGAAAAAGGGCAGACAAACGGACAGATTGACAGTCGGGTAACGGAATTGATTCTATATTCGGTTCCGTTTTTTCCTTTTGAGGTACGGATCCCTAACTGTATGAAAATCGATCCTAAAGAAACTATTCAAACGTAACAAAAATATCTATTTGAATTAAGTGCAGCTTTGGAAATATAGTTTTGAAAACGCAAAATTATCTATTATTTAATTTGCTCGTATAAATAAAGCAGCTCAATAACATAAAACACGCGTGTGTTATAGGCATAGCCGAGGCACGCATCACAGAGTCTGGCAATGCTGCACTTGCCGGCCGCGGCAGTAATGTACTATATTTTTTTTAAAGCTAGAGGTAATACAAACTAGTACATCAACGAACTACATTATTTTTCAAGCGATTATTTTCATACCATTGTTTAGTTTTGTCTACAAATTAACAATGATTTGTGTTATTTAATTAAAAAACTCACACTTGTGAGGAAAAAATCCTTATTTTTTCCTCACAAGTGTGTTGAAAATCGTTCTATTACGCCTATTACTGAAATTCAGAGGCGGCTCGTCCTAAGAAGCGCTGGCGCAGTGAACTCCCAACTTCAAATAAATTAACAATACTACCTGGGTAAATCATTTACAGCGTTATTTCATGAGTTATAACTCATGAAATAATAAATATTCAATCACCTTTAACAGCGTTAAAAATAATATATCAAAATTTTTAAATAACTTGTTCATAGGAGCGCGCTGATATGTGCTCCTATGAACCAAAATTCGTAACAAAGTTATATGCAGTTTTCAATAAGTGCGAAAGAGAAACTGTTGCGTTCCCCGACACGTGAAACAAAACATTTGTATGGCGATTTTAGGCTCAAGTGGTGCGGCGCTCCAATGGCATGACGTTGCCTATTATTGCGTTGGATCGCGGTCGGCTCACTTCGGCTCGGTTCGGCGATTTCCCGGCACACAGCACACAGCTGCACTGACAGCTTAATAAAAATGTCCAGTGCTTTTATTACCAATGGATATAATTATGGAAAAATTTAACAAATCTATTTGCCACTCTCTTTGCGAAAAATTCGCACCTAGACCCCACAAGCCAACCTTCACCCACATTACCCTCAAGCAGTTCCGCAATGCCGGAGATTCGCATCCGCCAGAAGGAGGTTCTTTTATCGCTGAGGGGTCTGAATGTGAACAAAGCCAGTGGCCCAGATGGAATTCCTGCGGTAGTCCTTAAAACTTGTGCTCCCGAGTTGTCTCCTGTTCTCACACGCCTATACCGTCTCTCTCTGAGCACCGGTCTAGTTCCAAGATCTTGGCAGCTTGCTAATGTGCAGCCAGTACCTAAAAAAGGGAAGTCGTGCTGACCCATCAAACTACAGGCCAATAGCTATCACCTCCATTCTCTGTAAGAGTATGGAGCGTGTACTGAATGCTCGTCTGTCTTATTGGCTACCTAGAAGGTAACGACATCCTCAGTGACCGACAGTACGGTTTTCGGCCAAGACGGTTAACCGGGGACCTTCTGGTGTATGCCACACTCCTCTGGAGCGAAGCCATTAGAGAGGTACGGTGAAGCTCCCGCGGTTTCACTGGACATCTCAAAGGCATTTGATAGGGTCTGGCACGACGGCTTGCTTAGCAAGCTTCCTTCATATGGACTACCCCCAAACCTTTGCTCATGGATATCTGATTTCCTGAGGGACAGATCGATTCGGGTAGTCATTGATGGCTGCTCGTCTGATCCCTTGGCTATTGATGCCGGAGTCCCCCAGGGATCGGTCCTCTCTGCAACACTTTTTCTGCTACACATCAACGATCTGTTGAAACCCGGTATCTTTGGGTACGCAGACGATAGCACAGTTGCAGAGAGATACATGTCCGATGCTAAGGCTGGGAAGACCGAAATTGAGCTGCTCAGAGCGAACATGGTGGAACACGTGAACTCGACCCTGCAAGAAGTTTCGGATTGGGGGGAAGCTAACAGAGTCGAGTCCAATGCCTCCAAGACCCAGGCGTGTCTTTTCAGCTCCAAGCGGAACCCGTTCAACTTGGTTTCCACATTCTGAAGTGTGTACCCTTGCATTTAACGGACCATTTAAGCCTACTGGGCATTGACCTCTCACCGAACCTCAACTTTGGGCGTTCTATTGAGGAGAAGGCGGCTACTGCAGCTAAAAAGCTTGGCATACTCTCGAAGGTTAGGCGGTATTTCACGCCGGAGCTTCTTACACTTTATCAAGCACAGGTCCGGTCGCGCATGGAATACTGCAGCCACCTTTGGGACGGCTCTGCTAAGTACCAGCTATCTGCCCTTGACTCGGTAGAGCGCCGGGCAAAGAGGTTGATTGGTGAAGACACTCTGAAAATTTCATATTTCCAGAGTCTTGAACATCGCCGCGCAGTGACCCGTTTATCGGTTTTTTACAGGTTACATTTCGGAGAGTGTTCCCAAGAGCTGTTTGATCTTGTTCCACCCACCATCTCCCTTTTACTACCGAGGCACCTGGAGAACGTCAAAGACACACCCCTACGTAGTAGAAATTCCACTGCTCCGCACGAAGCGTTTCGCTTCCTTTTTTTTTAATGCGTACTGTAAAGGAATGGAATTCTTTGCCGTTCTCTGTGTTCCCACCTCACTATACAACCCGGGTCTTTTCAGGACTAGAGTGAATCGGCACCTAATGAGTAGGCACGCTCCACCTTAGTCCCCACCTTTGCTTACCATCAGGCTAGATGAGGACAAGTGTCTACCAATAATCTATAAAAAAATGATTCAAAGTATTGAAAATTCTAGAATACCACTTAATGAACGTTTCTAATATTGATCTTGGAAAGTGAAGGCGAAATTTTGGACGAAGATGCAAATCCTTACTTGGTAAAGGCAAAAGCTCCGATATTGATAGACTTTTATATAATAATCCAATCTGCGAAGATAAAGTTCATCCGTATACCAGTTATAATACTACGTCTAAAGCTATATAAAGCATCAACCCAATTGGTACTATATTTGGTACTATGACATTTTCCCCATTGTTTCCTAAATCCCTAAATCCATTACTGCCTATTCTTGATACAGAAAGAAGCCAAATAAATACAAAGTTGTTTTGTGCTCTGTGGTGTCAGCTTAATTTCAGTGAATGTCAACATTTTATGGAATCGATTAATTGATCCGTCCCGTCCTAATTCAGCATTTTACTAATTTTATAATGTTTTATTTCTTATCTTGTTTGCCTTTGTCATTTCCAAATTCCCTATTGAGTGTTCCTCTTTTACATTTTCCGTAGATAGGTAGGTACTTAGAATTATTCTAATCAGTTCAATTTGGTATACACGACTAACGGCCAGCAGACTTTAAAAACTTATGTCGCTCGTAATAGTAGTGGTTTTGGTACACATGCATGCTGTATGTGTAAAGCTTGACATGTTGTGGATTGTACACAATGCGAATTAAGTTTTTTTTATATATAACTAGCTGTACCCGGCATGCGATGTAAAGTTTATCCTAAAGCGCATAGACGACAAACATTAATGTTCATATAGATGATTATCGGCTAATAATAACTTTTCTTACCTTTTCTTCCTTCCGCTATAAAAGTTAACTCTTAAAAATAAGTTATCTCTAAGTAAGGGTGTTACCACAGCAATCGATTGTCGATCCATTTTAGAATGGACAGGTAGACGTCGATCGATTATTTTTACCAGGCCAATCGATCGATAAATCGATCCTGTACGAAGCGGCCGACGGCAGCGTTAATAAACCTACCACTAAACCCTGGTGTACACCTACTGTCATTCTCCTTCCTTCCCGGAGCAAGAGTGGTACTACTAGGAATAATAGCGCTTTCTCTATGCACTCGTATAATGCATACCCCTAACGTAAATAATAAGATTGAATGGAATATAAAGTTCATATACAGTTCAAGTTCTATCACGCTGAATCGTAGAACTAAACGAAATTTTATTTTCATTCAGTCAATCTTTATTAAAATAAAAGGGCTAAATCGGCTAAATGGATAAATATATTCATTTAGTTCTATCAATGTTATTCGTAGAATAAAATGAAATTGTCTTCCATTCCGTTCTATTAGTAAAACAAAATATACTCCCCTCAAACAGTCTCGTTCGTTGATTGACAGGGTGCATCGCGAGTAGCCGTTGGTTGGGTCCTATATGCCTGCCTGTTGTTATATTTGGTACACTTTCGACTGCTACTTTAAAATCTCTTTACTTTAAGAATAGGTATTCAAAGCAAAGTGCGTCTTTACCTCACTAATAAATCTGTCGTGCAGACGAAGAATCGCCTACGTACGGCGGCGAAGAGAGTCGTCCCGAAGCGGTGCCCGGGGGCGGGCCCGACCGCGCGCTGGCCGGCGTGCACGCTGCGCTTCAGGCGCAGCTCGCGTCGCAGCTGGCGCACCAGCAGGCGGCGCTGGCGGCGGCGGTCGCCGCGGCCGCCGCCGCGCACCACCACCACCAGAACAACAACGTCATCGGTGAGTCAACTTTGGCCTTTCAACAGATAGCTTACGACGATTTGAAGATTCAAAATGTTTCAACGCTGAGCTTTGACGTTGTTCACGCGCAGGAACACAACATTAAGGTAATTGCTTGCGGTTTGTGATTTGACGGCGCCTTACGGAATTCGAATGGTCATTCAACAGCATTCAAACTCAAAAATATTTATTCAACATAAATTTTGACACGCATTCATTGACCTGCATGAACGAACAAACACAGTTGATAAAAGTTGAATTTACAACCTGTTTGGAAATTGGGAAAGCCTTCACGAGAATGTCAGGCAAGAAGCTCCGAAGGTCGAATGTTTTGTCTCCTCTTTACTGATAGTATTTCATTTTAGTTTAACGTTACTTAATCAGCTACAAAACGAGCGGTCGCTCATAGCTTTGTGTCTGTATCCTTTAACACAAGATATGCTTAAAACGCACGCCACATCATTATTAGAGAGCGCGCACTGCTGCGGCATTATTGTATCACGCAGGTCGGAGCTAAAAAATACCAATGGCCGCTGCTGAAGATTGAGTCTGTCCCTGGCAGTAGTAGCTCCTCAGCTAACACTGTCGTTCGCAGATATGAATATCTTGAAATGTAGCAGTGGATATTCACATTCTGTTTTGTTGAATGCAAAAAAACAGCATGAACAAAATGTAATGAATGAACGGCTTCACGTTGACAAATGCTGTTTAAAAACTCCAGGAGACACTCAAAACCTTAATTAATGTTGTCTGCCGCCTACAAAAAAAAAATATTCTAATTCTAAAAAATATAATGAAGTTATTTATTTTAAAATGTGAAGGACCTGAAACTACGAACTTTTACGTAGTCTTTTCTTTTCTGCAAAATTCTTACATCTTAATAAACTATTTTATTGCAATATGCAATACCTACCTATTAAATATGACGACAACATTCGTATCGTAATACGTAAAACAACTGATACCGATTGGTACAAACAGCTCACATACTCGCATACACAATAAACTTGGAGGTACTAATGAGTTCGAGCTTCGCGCGCTTTTATGTGTGTCAAAAAACCGATACAGCTTTGAAAACCGCGAATACCACGAAATTAGTAGCACCTTTATTGATTTTTATCAAAAACGAAATGAAAATCAATAGAAATCGAGCGAAGACGAAGTTCGACGAGCGCTCAACACCAGCCCCCCTAGACAAAAGCCACACGCTAAGATTTCTGCAGTCGTTCCGCAGAAAAAATCTATGAAGATGACATTCGCTGCGGAAAAAATAGCGTGAGGTTGTCGCAAGCTAATGTCATTTCCATTAATTTTTTCTGTGGAACGACTGCAGAAAACTTATCATGTGGCTGTTGTATAGGGGGGCAGCAGGTGCCTTATTCTGCTAGCGTCCACGCATTTGTGGCGTGTTAATAACGCTTCAATAGCGTCGCTTTTTGAGATTGGTTAACCGATTACCGACTAAAACATTTGTACTACTACTATAACTAACTATTGACTTATCAAGAAATTGTAGTACGAATAAATTGTGCCAAGAAATGATCATAAAAGCGGCAAAAGCAATTTTATTGAAACTCTATCAAGACACGATAACGTCATTAAGATTAGCGGAATTAGGCCCCAGACGACGAGTTAATATTAGGGTCTCAGAGCCTTCGCAGTAGGTACAACTTTTCGCTCTTACCCCGTTCAATACCTTAGAGCGTGTAGTTTGGGTTAAACAACTGGCCCGTTCAAGACCTTAAAAGACTGTCAGAGCAACTTACAACCGAACAACCACCGAATTTGATGGTTGAAAAACGCTCTGACGTTTATGACTGTGAAACTCTTAGACGATTGGATGATTTAAGGGTCATAATTGCTAAAAAGAGAGAGAAATGAAAAAAAAATATAATAGGAAAGTGGGAGATAAAAGTAACTAAGGGTATAAAGCAGTGCCTTTTGTCATGGATGTAAACTTGAATCGCGAGTGTAACAAAGGACACTATAGGTAACTCCCGAGCGCAGCAAAGGTGCTAAATAAGTAAATCCGGTGCGTAGCGAGGGATTTAAGACTAGAATCCTGAGTGTAGCCGAGGATTTAAGCTCACCCAACACTAAGACTTTATCCCCCGGGAAAATACTCTACTTTTCGCACCACATGTGAAAAAATAAAAAAATACGTAAGAAAAGCAGCATTTATTCATAATATATTATTTTAATATGAAATCATAACTTATTATATTTTTAATGTCACGAATTTTCTATATTGAACTATACAGAAGACGAGGCTGTATGTGCTTGTTACCTTTTTAAGCCTGGCAAACTAAAACCTACAAATGCAAAACCCACGACATGGCAGGATTAAATTTTTGTTTGATTTTATTATACACTCCGGGACACCTAAATAGAGCCACCTTGCACTTTTGGATTATATCATCCATACTAATATTTGAATAACCAAAAAGTTTTTATGCAATTTTGTAGCTGACATATTCATGTTCTAACTGATGTGCTGATTATGAATATGCCAGCTATAAAATTGCATAAAAACTTTTTAGTTCACCGAATTTTTTTTTTAAGTTAAGCAGTCTGTCTGTCAGTTGTCTGTGGAGCGTGGCCCTTAGATAGTTGTAAGCCATTATTTAGTTCTTTAAGACTCTTACCATTGCCGTGCATGTACATTAAAGAGGTGTGTCTTTTTGTTAAAACAAATCCACATTATTTCCAACTAAACAAAGATGTTACTGGAAGACCTACAAGATATCCTTATAAGCTATATACACCCCAATGTAATCTAAATATGTATAAGAATAATGCATATTACATGGCAATCAAGATATATAATAAATTACCAAACAATTTGAAGGACCTACCGCTGACTATATTTAGAAAAAAAATTAACCAACTTTTGGCAGACAAGCTATACTATAGTATTAGTGAATATTTAAATGATTATTTTTAGAATTTAGATCACTACTCAGTATTTTATAATTGACATAATCTATTTGTTTCGAGTTATTTAATTACTTATGATTATTGACATTTAAATTATTTATGATTATTGACATTTAAATTAATTACGATTATTGACATTCACAAGTACCTATATTTTTATTTTATGACACAATATTTAATTAAAATCTGACAAAATGAGAATAATGACATTACTTAGCTGTTTTGATGTATTTCTATAAATGATAAATTATGTGAAAATGTCATTAAAGATTAAATAACAATTTATATTTGCATGCTTTTGAAATAAGCGGAATATGTGACACTTTATACACTTGAAGATCATATTGTAACACCATGTTCTAGCAAATAAATGATATTCTATTCTATTCTATTCAGGATATAATCCAAAAGTGCAAGATGGCTCGATTTAGGTGTCCCGGAGTGTATTTTGTGATTTGACTAATTTTTGTGCATATGTTAATGATTCAGAATAATAACTTTTATCACCTTAATTAAAAGATGGTTTCTTTCAAAATTTAAGTACTCTTGGTGTTATAAAAACAAATTAATTCAATATTTACTTATCTAGGGAGATAAGGAAATTTAATACGATATTCAATTTGTGTTTTTAGAGGCTTTAAATGACTTACTTTATGTTGGATTTACATGACATAGAATATGACATTTTTGAGCAGGTGGTACGAAAAGACATTATTGCTGTAAATGATGCAATGCGTTCAACACCTCAGAGCGAGTTAATAGCAAGTGAACAACTATACATGTAGGATACTTAACGCCCTCCTTCATATTATTAAAAAGATTCGCAAAATGTCTGTCTTGTGGGCACGGTAATAATTTTATACTATCACCACACTTTAACAATATATTGTTAAACTGTGCTATTGCCGGGAATTAGCCGCATCCTGCAGGACGTCGATCGTTGACCCTGTATATACGCTGCTGGCTCGCTAATTACGCTATTGTTGATTCCTTTTCATTACTTTTGATGCGAATGTCTTGGATCCGTAGTTTGAAAGTGATTCTTTTTGCATTGGTGTAGCTGTAGTGAGATCGCCAGACTGATAGTGGCCATTACTATTACTATCTACATAGCTATAGTACATTACTGCAGAGGCCGGGAAGTTAGGGATTGCAGGACGAGTAGAGCTTTCAAGGCCGTGCGTCAGCGAGGTCTTGACAATAATTACGAGTCCGGCAATCCCATTCCCACCGAGGTATGTATAGGGCGTTTCTCAATAATTGTCAGGAAATAATGAAACACGTTATACTGGAAAGAAATGAGTATTATATGAATAAAAGAACGAATAAAGCAATTTATTAATTAATTTATAGTAGCCTAGCATTTAGTAATACTAATACTTTTTAATTTTTAATTAGTTCAAAGGAAACAAAGCCCATACAGCCCAGACATATTATTTTATACGCAAAAAATGTAATTCTGTACTATGGCTTCTTTTTCGCAACGAAATTTAAACATATATTCGTGTGGTGTTATACTAGGGTTGCCAACCCCAAATTAAAAAAACTAGGATGTGAAGTTGAAATAACCAGGACAATTCAGTTTAAAAACAGGACGCAGTAATAGAGTTGCAATAGTTAAATTCAAAAAAATATTTTACAAAAAATAAAAACCGACTTCAAAAACACTGAAAAGCTAAAAATAATATAAGAATAGGTACAGACAACATCACACTTCTATATTGAAGTCGGTGCCAAACGATGATTTCCTAGAAAGTCTTAAAATTTGGCACCGACTTCAATATAGAAGTGTGATGTTGTCTGTACCTATTCTTATATTATTTTTAACTTCTCAGTGTTTTTGAAGTCGGTTTTTATTTTTTGAAAAATATTTTTTATTTTTAACTTTTTAGTGAATGCTATCTTTTTAGTGAAGGAAACCCTAATTTTTAAAATTAGCGTTTCCCTCGATTTTCATGGGATTCCATGATCAGATCCTGACTTTGGTGACCTTGGGACTACCCCAGGAGTATACTCTATCGAATACAAAAAATAATTTTCAAAAACCGATCCACTTTTGGCGAAGTAATCGCGTAACATACATACAAAACACGTTGGACACACCTTAAAATTTAAGGGTTTTCCTCGATTTTCATGTGATCCCATCATCAGATCCTAACTTTGGTAACCATGGCACCACCCTTGGAGTTCACTTTATCGAATACAAAAACAATTTTGAAAATCGGTCCACAATTGGCGGCGTAATCGCGTAACATAAACACAAAAAAAATACGCATCGAATTGAGAACCTCCTCCTTTTTTGAAGTCGGTTAATAATAATATGTAGTGAAAATAGATGAATTGAAATTCAAGGTATTAAAATAATCATATATTTTAATAAAAGTATTTGAATAAAATTATACGAATTGAAAACTAGTTATCAAAATATAAAGCAAGCACTGTTGGCTCGTAATATTTTTTTAAACTTAGGTTAGTTATAGTATCTAATAAATTCTAATATTAACTACCAGACGCTCCTACGGTGAAGGAAAACATCGTGAGGCAACCTGCATACATCTGCGAAGAAATTCAATGATGTATGTGAAGTCGACCAATCCGCACTGGGCCAGCGTGGTTGACTAAGGCCTAATCACCCTAACATAGGGTAGGCTCGAACCCCTCGGTGGGGGACGTATATGAGCTGTGATGATGATTAACTACCAACTTTTCAATCCCACGTTTTTATCTGTAGTTGAGTTAACAAATAATCATAAAATTGCGAATTTTAAAATTAAAAATCCCAGGACGCTGCTTAGAAACTATTCAGGACATCCCAGGACTCTACAAAAACTAGGACATGTCCTGGGAAAACAGGACGGTTGGCTATACCAACATTTTATTAAAATTGGTGTCATATTCATGTATATGCTCGAAGAGTGCATTTTTTATAATGTGGTAGGAATTGGCTGTATGACAAGTTACATAAGTCAAGTTATAGATGAATTTAAAAACATTTGAGCAGCGGCCAGACGCCAGAAATGAATTTTCATACTTATTTTCCTGGTCTAGGCCGCTAAAGTAATGCATGAGCCAAGAACTACAAACTTCGTGTCTTCTTTCTACTACAATAATGCCTACATTTCCGAGCATTAACGAAAATTATTATGTTTCTAATCTTTTGTAAATCTTTATTCTTTTCCCTGCCTTGGTGCCTCGTTTTAAATTTATTTGTAAATTATTGCTCTGATGTTGCATAATAACTCAAAATACATTAAAGTAGAGCGGATTTCATAGGCATATATTTACTCTTTATCTTTTTTGTAGATTCCACGACCCTTTAATTATCCGGGGTGATAAAAAAAGTAATCGTGCGTTGATTGATAGGATCGTGAAATGAGTATTCCCTACAGTTTCTCAGACTATAGGGCATGCTCTCTCCACGAAGTTACGAACTTAGACGCCCTTTAACACTGTCAGCGAAATCATACGCTCTGATTGATGATGAACCAATTTTTGAATGACTTCATAAGAGCAGGAGATTCCAAATTGGTGATTACTCCTAATAAAATCGTGATATCTAGGGATTGTGATTTGTGGAGTGGTTTATACTTCCAACCAGCAATGCAACAATATTGGTTAATTAAAAAAAATCAAAACCTGTGTCTTCAAAAACACTATAGGTTAAAATAAATAAGAAAACATACCGTCACATTTTTTGAAGTCGGTGCCAAATTTTTACCAACTACTTTAGTTCTTACATTTTTAAGACTTCCCTACTAAAATGTGAGGTTTGTACTGTATTTTTATATTATTTTGTACTTGGCCACTTGCTGCGGTGAATTGAGTAGTATCATTATAATCATTTCAGCCAAGAGACGGCCTCTGTCGAACTTAGGGCTCCCCCAAGGATCTTCAGACCGATCGGTCCTGCGCTTCTCAATAAAATCGTTTAAGTATTTTAAGCCTCCGTTTTGTGATGATGACCACCTTGGATTTACAATGATTCTGAATATATATAATTGTAGGTATTGTCATCAGAATTAAAGGTGTGTGAGTACCAAATTCCATATCAAACGGTCAACACAAAGAGGGTTTAATTTTATTAATTACTCAATTTGACCGTACAACAAGAAACAGGGCAAGCTAAATAGAACCGTTTAAAAATACCCCATCACTACACTAAAAACAAAACGTCTAGGTAGAATTAAAACGAAGGACATTGGTCAAGTGTCCAACCACTCTGCTACTTATGAACAGGTTAACAAGTTTATGTTGGTATTTTACGTTGTTAGGTAGTATTCCGCGGTATTGCTATTTGGCGGAGCAAAACTTTTTAATCTATAGATGCTATAAATAGCGGGCGGTATTCTCGTTAACGGCATTTTACATATAAGGTAATAATATCCGTATGATTCATTTTCGTATTCGTGAAATTAAAAAACTTGGAGTTCGCATTATCCGTTTTTGGTATTGTCAACTTTTAAACGTCAAAAAAATATTTCACAAAAAGTGAACACCGACTTCAAAACACTGGAATGTTAAAAATAAAATAAGAATAAGTACAGACAACATCACACTTCTATATTGAAGTCGGTGGCAAACGATGATCTCCTAGAAAGACTTAAAATTTGGCACCGACTTCAATGTAGAAGTGTGATGTCGTCTGTGCGTATTCTTATATTATTTTTAACTTTTCAATGTTTTTGAAGTCGGTTTTTATTTTTTGTATTTTTTGTTCTTTTTGTGAATAGTACTGAATTTAATACCAGCTCACCTTCGTGCGCGGGTATAAAATCCAGGTCCAAGGTCAGGTTAGGTCAGGTCAAGTCCAAAAGTTAAGGATCCTTCCATCATAAGCTCGGTTCATAATCATGACTACCAGGCGTAAATACGTGAAATAGCTTCGGAAATAACATGAATGATGAAACACGTTGAACGTACGGTAACGTACCTATAAAATATAAGGATTTCCCTCGATTTTCATGGGATCCCATCGTCTTTGGTGACCTGACTTTGGTGACCTTGAGACCACTCGAGGAGTATACTCTTTTGCATACAAAAAGAATTTTGAAAATCGGTCCACAATTGGCGGAGTAATCGTGTAACATACACACAAAACACGTTGGATATACCTATAAAATTTAAGGGTTTACCCTTGATTTTTATGGGATTCTATCATCAGATCCCGACTTTGGTAACCTTGGGACCACTCGAGGAGTATACTCTATTGCATACAAAAAGAATTTTGAAAATCGGTCCACAATTGGCGGCGTAATCGCGTAACATACACATACAAAAAAAACAACATACGTACGGTAATCATTGATAACCTCCTCCTTTTTTGAATTCGATTAAAAACAGATAAAAATTTGAATATGGTAGCTTTTTATTTAATCTTGGTGTGCGTGCATACATACATCCCAACAATACCTAAATCATGTCTGTAAAAATAGGTACAAGAAAAAAAAATCTACATCTGTACGGAAATTGGGTGAGGTGAGCCTTCAAGAGAATAATAGGCAAGAGGCTCGGAAGGGCCGTAAAAAGGACTCAATTTAGATATGCCATTGATGACTTGGTGATTAAAATAAGAAGGTAACAAAAAGTATTTACCAAGTAGACACTCTTGACTGTATTCAGTATAGGTAATCTCCTTTCATTTCCTCCAAAAATGTATCAAACCAAGGATAAAGGTAAGCTTGAACTGTTGAAGCTATAAATCCGAAATATCGAATGACATTACATCAGATTATTATAATAAACATTTCAGATTTGGCGTGTTGTAATAAAACTGGGGCATATGGAATAGACTTTCAAGGGAAGGTAGGTACGAGTATATTGTCGGCAAAGATGTGATTGTTCCCAATTTTGGCACACGCCTTTACATATTACCAAGCTGGCATCTTTTCCAGGCTACAGTTACTATCTTTATGCCATGCCAGGCGTTTGACATTATTTCTCCTAGCTTGTTAGCACTCTAGAGTAAACTTTATTGAAATAAATACATTATGTTATAGGTACTTCATACTTATGTGCTTACGTTAAGTTAATTTAGAATCGATTGGTTACTAAAAAAGGAATTATTTCACATGCCACATTTTGATGTTTACAGCAATTACACCCTGTTACTCTCATGATATCCTCAATCGATCCAATATTTTCTTCGACCACGATAAATTGCAAATGTAAGTAATTAGTATTCTGGAAAGGCACTGAAAGGCGTCAGTTAAACTGCCTCTTTTCAGTGCCATTTCAGAATACCAGTTGGTTCGTTTTCGATTTTTAAGTGTGCTAGGATACCATTTCTTAGAACAAGGATACGAAACGCACTTAGTATCGTTTGTTTGGCTGTCTGTCCGCCTGTCACAGCCTATTTGCTCCAAATTGGTTTGATAAGTCTGAAAAGGCTACACGAGTAAATATTTGTAGCCAAAACACTTCTTAAAATCGAATGTTATTCGCGCAGACGTTAAGCTTTCGTTACTCATTCGTGCAATGAAGTAGGTAGAGGTACCTAACTATAGTTTGCTAAAACCAATTTTCCTGGAAGTTTGAGCGACAAAATAAAGGGAAAACGCTTCCCTTAAAAAAACTTTAATGGAAACGTGAAAAACGTGACTATTTTTTTCAGTGTTTTCTTGTTCAATATTAACGGAGACTTGTTAGTAAAAGTGACTTGAAGGAAATAAGAAATTTTCCTCTTTCACTTGACAAGTTCCTAACATCTAGTTTAACGTTCGTCACCGATATTGGTCTACAATTAACGTAACTTGAAAGAAACTGCCAATCTTTATATTGACCAAAACATTTCGGACAAATGTGCGAAACTCGCTATTAGAACATATAAGACGTGTCGCCCTTTCATAAATTGGATTGGATCGCGAGAAAGAGCGTTTGATTCGGTAAAAAGGTTTGGATGAACGGTGTCAAGAGGTTCTTCATCTAATTCTAGGGGTGCCGAAGTCTAGATAGGCCTAGCGAGCTAGGGGCGAGTGGAGCGCGCGGGGCGGGCGGCCCGTTGCGCGCCTCAGCTCAGTGTCGGCCCGCTCGCGCCCGCGCCCGCCCGCGCGTCCCGAATACCGACCAACTACCATTCACTTAACCAAAGTTAACCTATCTACGTTGACGTTGACATCTCATCATGTCAAAATCACACCAATAAACATTAAGATCCACCGCTTACTGAATAAATAGCGTAATGCGTACCTATAACTTATAACTTGGTTATGATAATTTTGTCGTCTAGATCTCAAGATCTAGATAAATTGTATTATCACGGGATGGTGTGATAAACGTTTTACCGAATGATATCGGATTCGGCGGGATTTTTTTTCAAATCGGACAGTCGCCGTTATGTAAAGCTATTTATAATATTTTTGTAATGAATACGTCATAGACGTTGCTACCGCACATTGAGTTTGTTTTACAAGTATAAGGTTAAACATATAAAGCTGCATAAACCATTGTGAGTAATTTGTTTAAAACATATATTTTGATCTTACGACTGTGTCGTGTGTCAATACAATTTTTAACTGTGTGCACTTTATAAAGGTGCGTCGACAAACAGTTCCAAGTCTCTTTCGCCTTACTTAAGAATTAAATGTTGAAGCAACGAAATACTATTTTAGGATACTCAAAAAGCTCAATGTATATTTGTTTCTTGGAAAGGGTTGTGTACTTATGATCGGCGACAAGTCGTGAGGCGCGAACTTTGTGGCCGGTATCGATCGTGAGTCACCACCGCACGCGATCGCGGCCGCTGCACCGAGCACGTCCCATGCCACCCGTTATGTGCTTCGATGGAAACATACATTTTTAATTATTATATCAAATACACCTGCCGGCCGGTCGCGACTAGTCGATTAATCAACCGTATCCTACCTACATGCTAGTTGTAGGTGTAGGTCGTACACTGGTGTTCTTAATTCGCCGAAACAAAGTTTCAAAACAATTCAGTGAGTCGACACGTAGTAGGTATACGTAAATGGAAAGTATTTTTGTGTGATATTAGTATAGTTAAAGCATTTTTGACTCGTTGCAATGCAAGAGTTGCGTGGGGTCGTATGCGGCGCGCGGGAAACGATTGAGTGCGGCGGATAAGCGCGGGCGCAGTGTCTCGGGTGCCGCGCCGCGGCAGGCGCGTGCCGCCGCCACCGCCACCGCCACCGCTGCCGCTGCCGCCGCCGCCGCCGCCAGCCTCCCGCCTTTCTATGATGGGCTACATTATGGGATGCGCCTGTCTGAGAGGTGTGTGTGTTGAGCTAAACAAATAACGATTTTACCAAGCATGGTTCCATACAATCACCCATCAGTACACGCTTAATATCTCTGGCCCAAATACAACGTGGCCATCTAAGACTGTCCTGTTGATACATACATGCACGGATATTATAGATAGCTTGGCCCAAAAGCGGATTAAAACTGCTCAGTTGACGATGTTTCAATGTAGAGACACTTAATTAGGTAGTTACCACGTGCACTCTATAGCACCTATCTTATAAATAACGATAACTACTTTTCACTCTTGCCTCGCAACTTCAAATTGATAAATAGCTACTGATTGTCTAAATAGTCTTTTATCTATGCCATGAACATTTAAATTCGCTTACATATAAATTCGTTTGATATAGTGCACTATCATCCATTTATGAACTGAATATGTATTATTTGTTTTTAGCATATCTATTCAATGATGTGTAAATTTAAATTTATTTACTTTTTATTTTAATTTGACATTTGTCTGTTACTGCGCCGTTCAAACGAAGATAAAACCGTGTAGTTGTCTGAAACGTCGGCTATATTAATATAATGATAATTTCAAATATACAACAACATAATCCAATAATAATGTTTGTCTTCTACTTAAGTTTAGTCCTTGTACAAATAAAGAATTATTAAATACATCATATTCATTCCGAGCTCAAAAAAAGAACGCGGTATTTTTTACATGTCTGACCTCAAAAAGCTTCAACAATATCCTTCGGTCCGATAATAGTTTATCGGACTATATATTTTATAATTTGCCAATGTTTGGCGGCGGTACTGGGAATATCCGCTTAACTCCACCCTGCCATTTATCGGGACTATCCGGGATCAAATGACTAAATCATTGAATCTCCCTTGTCGGCACAAAAAGTACATAGTCTACAGATCGGGTTGCCATCTTCTAAGTAAGAAATATTGTATTTTTATAAAAAGTGTGAAGACTTTTGGGATAAAAATAGAATTCTTATAAACTTATATTCGTTCTTGAAATAAGTTGTGTCCGCGAACTACGTTAACCACCTTTTTAGGGTTCCGTAACCAAATGGCAAAAAACGGAACCCTTATAGATTCGTCATGTCTGTCTGTCTGTCCGTCCGTATATCACAGACACTTTTCTCCGAAACTATAAGAACTATACACTGTTGAAACTTGGGAAGTAGATGTATTCTGTGAACCGCATTAAGATTTTCACACAAAAATAGAAAAAAAGCAATAAATTTTGGGGGTTCTCCATACATAGAACTGAAACCCAAAAAAATTTTTTTCATCAAAACCACGCGTGTGGGGTACCTATGGATAGGTCTTCAAAAATTATATTGAGGTTTCTAATATCATTTTTTTCTAAACCGAATAGTTTGCGCGAGAGACACTTCCAAAGTAGTAATATGTGTGTGTCCCCCCTGTAACTTCTAAAATAAGCGAATGATAAAACTAAAAAAAATATATGATGTACACTACCATGTAAACTTCCACCGAAAATTGGTTTGAACGAGATCTAGTAAGTAGTTTTTTAATACGTCATAAATTGTACGGAACCCTTCATGGGCGATTCCGACTCGCACTTGGTCGGTTTTTTTTTACGTTGAAAAATGCGTTACGCATACCTTATGGTTATGTCGTACTCTCCGTCGACACTGGACGCCGATTGCTACCTAGCGGCCGCGGCTTACCGACTAAAACCCAACGATTCCCCCTCACATACACCTTGGCGCGTGTACGTCCATCATCGCCGGATCCTCCTCATCATCAGACAAGAGGACCACGACGAAGAGGGACGCGTCACTACCCGACGAGGTCGTGGGAACTCTATCGAATTCTTCCACGACCTCGTTAACGTCTGCTCGCCTACGGCGAATCCCTCTCACTCCCCAAAATGGGGACGCCAAAGATCCCCCCGGAGCATGCGAGGGAACTTGAATGAATGAATAGACGTTTATTTGGTACAAAAAATACAACACACAAGGTAACATAAAATATGCAAATAGTTTTTAGGCCAAATACGTCCCCACTCAGCATATGCCGAGGACAATGAAGCAAAAACAAATTGTTGAGAATATGGTACCTGCAGTGTTAAATAAAATGGTATCCGCAAAATACCAGCGTCGAAGCACTCTGTGCCTCGGCCACGAAGCAAAAACAAAGTTTGTTTTTGCTTCATTGGCCTCGGCATATGCTGAGTGGGGACCTATTTGGTCTAAAAACTATTTGCATATTTTATGTTACCTTGTGTGTTGTATTTTTCTGTATCCCTCTTATTTAATTAATAAACTATATGACTATATACTAGCTGTGCCCGCGAACTACGTTTCGCCATAATAATTGTAAAATAAAACTAGAGAGGGCCACCCTTATCACCTAGGGGTATCAAAAATAGCCAACTACCTATTTTCAGACCTACCAAATATAAACAAAAAATTTCACGAAAATTGGTTTAGCCGTTTCTTAGAGCATTTAGCCGTTTCATTTTTGTTTCGTTTATAAATAAATAAATATAATAAGTTTCCAACGTTGTGTTATTCGTCTTATTTGGCGTCCAGTAAATATTTTCTTCATTAATTTTAAATGTTCCAATACTAAAACTAGGATTCAAAGGAAGAGTGATGTTATTCCAGCACTTCGAAGCCGAATATCGAAAACTGCCACGGAATGCGGCTGTATTAAAAGTTGGACAATTAATTCGATCTTTCGTTCGTTGTCGTTGAGTAAACTGTAGTTTATCAAATAAAAGTAAACACTGAAGAGTAAACTTGCAAAAGGTAATTTACGACGAGTTTCGATGTTCAAGAGATTGTTTCCGTTTAAGTCTCATATTATGAGATCTCGCTCGGGGGTGCAGGAAAACAAAATCTTATACAAAAGTTTTGGAGGCGTTCTGTCACTCTCTTGGTGCGAGCTGGTGGACATGTTCCGACTACTCAATCCGCATGTTTAACTTTGACAATATAAGTGACTCACAGAGACGAATCCTATACTGCCGCACCTCGTACAACACTCGGCCTGTAATACGTCATACGTGTAGCACTGTTGGATAACATGCCATCGTGTTTTTTTTAACTTCAATTTCCCTTCCATCCAGACATCAAGATTTGTAGCTTTTTCAACTCGCTCGTTATTCTCTCTAACGTTATTTAATTTGATTTCTGGTGAGCCACTGTTAATTTGACCAATTTGAGTTTCAGAGCCCAGAACCATAAACTTGCACACCTTGTGCATTTGTGTTTATACCTACTTTTAATATTTTTTTTATTTCTCATGCTCTGAAATTGCCTATTTGTGCAGGATATGGGCTGCACAAAATCGAATTTTGTGCACAAGTGCACAAAATCTACTCATTCATAAATCGCATCTATATTAAGGCACAGAAAATGAGCCATAATACACAATAAGAAGTTCATAGATAGAATTTGTTATTTTATTATATTTACTTTAATTTTTTTGGCTAATGTGTTTTTAAGACATAAAACAATTTCCTTCATCATTCAAAACTGTACTAATTTTACTTTGAATTTTAATTAAAGAAATGTTATGTTAAACTATTGTTGTATTTCCTCGCAATCGAAGTGAAAAGCAGAGTTTATAACTCGTCCACAAAACCATTTTATCCTCGACATTACTATCAGCCCGAGCCGAATAAAAATGATTCGTTTTGTGCACTTGTTGTAAAATCTATTTTTTTTTTTAATATATAAAAGGAGATGTTCCCATCTATAGACGCACGCACAGCCGTAACCGCTAATGGTAGAAACGTGATATTTGGACAGTTGTTTTAAATCAAAATGCGGACGCACACTAAGAAGAGATTTTGAAAAATTTTAACCCTAAAGGGATGAAATAGGGTTTGCAAGTTTCCCTGTGGTCAGGTGGTTCGACCGCATTTTTTTTTTAATTAGGAACAATTTTGATAAAACTTGAGATTCATGCTCTTAAAAATATTTCAATGAACACGTGTTTCATGGTTTATTGGAATTCACCCCCTGAGGGTGCAAAATAGGGGTTGAAAGTTTTTATGGAATATATTTAAAATCTGCTCAAATTTCTACGACATTTATTATCCGGGCTTAAATAGGCTACAAAATTATTTTTCCTACGGGAAAATATAAAATTCCCACGGGAAAACAATAATAACGCGGGCGAAGCCGCGAGCGGAAAGCTAGTCTACTATAAATATCATTTTAGCATCCACACTTTTAATGGAAAACACGAAATTATTAAATCGGTTTGTTGAAAAATATGTAATAAGGAAGTCATCACCACGGAGAACATCCAAGAAATAAATTGATATGATCAGGGTTACTAACATTTTCCGGCAAGTCTTAAATTTTGTTTTGACATCTTCGACATGACGTTTTATATTTTTCCAGAGTCTGCGTTGGTTTAAGCTGTCTTCTCGTTAACCCATCCTTCACTGCCTTTAAGTTTTAATTGCATTGGAGAGATGTTGATATACACAATAGATTAATTTACTAACTTAACCTTCGTAGAGGTTACGGCTATACTTGGTTATGCCGAAGCCAAGTTTTATTGAATACTAGCTGTTGCCCACGGCTTCGTCTGCTTGGAATTCAGTCAGTTATATCACGCGTTCTTTAGAGAACTCATTAATATTGGGGATAAAAAGTAGCCTATGTCCTTCCTCAAGGCTTAGCTATCTACATCGGGTGTAACTGAATGCTGCTGTGAATAATATTTAAAGGCTGTATAGATTAGATAGTTAGTAGATGGACTTTAGATGCTTGTCTTATGGCCATTTTCACCAACCTCTTCTTAGCTTAGGTGACTCTTAGGTAGCATGCTGTCACATTCTTTTCATTAAAGACAAAAAGTGACAGCATGCGTCTTAGGGGCCACCTAAGCTAAGTAATGGTTGGTGAAATCGACCATTAGATACCTTATACTTTACGAGTTAATCGACTTTTAACTGAAAGCAAACACTTTCTATTATATTCTAGCTGACTATGGAATTAACACAGAAATAGTAAACAGTGAATTTTGGTAAACATTGGTGAACCATTATAAATAAATAAATCGGACAAGTAATATTATGTTCCCGCTGCGTATACGTTGAAATAATACGGATGGTTATCCTAGCTAAAGTCGACCTTCACTCATAACTTTTGATAAAAGTTTACTTTGGAACATTACAAAAGAAATATATATAGCAATGCTGTCAATATCACTTTAAAGAAATGACAGCAAAAATTAAGGAATTCTGCACAATACGCTTTTTATACTGACATAGGTAATGTAATAACTGTGAATCGTACGGGCGTAACAAAATTCACACGCAAACGCATTGGTATTGGCAGTAGTTATGGTTTATTTAACTGCGAACCATTGTAATTTCTCACAATCACGTGCAAGCGATGAATAACGAAGCGTTCACTTGTATCGTTGCAAGTATGCATGATGTATTGTATGTACCAGCAGTGACGTCAAGGAAGCCCAGAATTGCACATGGCAGTATCCAAACACCAATCGGCGTGGGAGTGTGACGCTAGCGGCGCGGCTTACACGCCGTTTCAGTTGTTTAGTTCCAGACATGTTTCTATTGTTTTAAGCAATACCTGCTCGCAATACGATAGCTTTTTAAGTTGTTATGTTATTGCAGCATCATTGAAGTCGGCATCGTCTGTTTTCTTTTCTATTAACGATATTTTTGAGCTGTGTAAGCTTACACTCCAAAATGCAAATATATTTTCTTACGCAGATGACACAGCCATCGTATTCTCCTGAAATTCATAGGAAGATGTGCAAAAAGCCATAGAGAATGGATTGTGTATCATCTCACAATGGCCAAATGTAAACTTTCTTACCCTCAATTTCGGCAAAACAATTATATTTGCTTCACTATAGACAAAAGAACACAGCCCGGAGATAACTTCAAAATAAGACTGCATAGTTGCGATAATCCTCTCAATATTTAACTTGTTCATGTCATCTTATCGAGAGGGTTGATTCAACTAGGTACCTTGGTGTTGTAGTTTTGACTCTCGCTTACCTTGACACACATAGAAACAACTTGTGTCGAATTAGGAAACTCACATGGATCTTCAAAAAACTCAGACATGTTGCTAATAAGGAATTACTAAATGTATAATATATAAAATAAAGCTCGATTTTATTGTCTAAGAAAAAATTTATCACGATCGCTTACAATTTGACATTACTCCTTTATAAGGAAGTCGGTACAGAGTCTTATGTTCACGGCGCAAAGGCTGTCTAATTATAAGCGATCGTGATAGATTTTTTCTTAGACAATAACCCACCTGTTCTATGTTATTGTATTCCTATTTGGGGTGGGGCCACTAAAACTAAATTTTGCTGCCACTAAAAAGGGCTCTTCTAAAAGTTATGTATCTGCTACCTTTCAGATTTCCCACCGAGCAATTATATAAATATGCAAATCTCCTGTCTGAAAGAAAACTTTATATACTAAATTCTATTTTCAAGATGTACAGATTTAATAAGTATGACCCTAATATTAGCAACAAAAGAAGAAATGACATACTTAGTACTTTCCTTATAATTCAGTTAGAACGGTTTTTGCAGCAAGGCAGTACGATAGACAAGTAAAATATTCGTATAATAAAATGAACAGAAAACTTAATATTTATCCAATGAATAATTACAAATGTAAAACAGACTGTAATAAATTGGCTGAAGTTTCTTAGTTATGCGGATACTGAAAATTTTCTGACATTTCAGTTGTAGGCTGGCTATGTTATAATGAAATAATACACACACTCCACTTACCACACACATCCACACACACATACACGCACACACACACACACACACACACACCCACACACACACACACAAAATACACACGCACACGCACACACACGTACTGTTGTCAATTTGTTTTGTTTTTTTTTTTATAATATAAGTTTGTTATCTTTTTCACTTCAGTTACCTGTTAATTAAATTATACGTAAGAGCGGAGACTTCCTGATACAGGTATTATTTACTTACTAGGAAAGTCTCCACACCAATTTGTAAATACACGGTAGTGACGGAAATGAATTTTTATTTGTTTGTTTTTTTTAATCTGTATTACTGAAATTACAACCGAAACAACATTGCTTAAAAATCACCATCAACATCATCTAGCTAGGCCATCAATACGTCCACTGCTGCGTTCTTTTTTTGGGTCATATTTCATCGCGCCGACTCTGCGTGATGCGGGTTGTTAAAAAAATTCTTCTCTCTTATAATTTTCTATGTAAAAATCGTCTAAATTAAACAGATCTTTATTTATTAACTGTTGCCTCAAAAGCCAAATGGCAATTTATTTAGTATAATTTCCTATTTTCTAACAATGTGGTTTCTGTTAAACCGCAAAACGTAATTATTATACATAATAATAACATGGTTATACCGATAGAAACTATAATTTTGAAATATTCAGTGGTAAATAGTTATTTAATTACAAAGAAGGGAAAGTATCGAATAAAATTCCTTGTATGTATCACACCCGGTTAGGTTTACTGGAAAATATCTCTTTTAGAGATCAGTCCACGGTTGTACATTATTAACTTATGTATTTGTTTTCCTTTGTTATATTTGTGTAGTAAAGTGTTTTATGTCGACCAAATGACCCGCAATGTCGACCAAATGTGATAGCTGTCAAAAAGCCCTAACTAAATCAATGGCAAGAGTTGAGTGTGGCAGGTGTGAGCGTGTTGTTCATTTGACAAACAAATGCACAGGATTGAGCAACAAGCAAATAACTGCATTGAAAGCGACACCCAGCCTGGAATGGACATGTCTCCAATGCCAGGCTGAGTCTCCTCGCCGGAGCTCTTCGATTATTTTACCAGATCACGACGATGACGACGATGATGACGATACAGCAATTCAAATTAACTCAAAAACGTTGCTAAGCAACATCTCTAAGGAGGTAGAAAAAGCGCTTAAAAAAGAAATGAAGGAGCTCCACGAATCTCTTCAGTTTAATAATGCCAAACTTGATGAGGTAGTCGAATGTATTGATGAATTTAAGAAAACCATCAAGTTACTGGAACGCAAAAACATTGAACTCACCAATAAAAATACCAATTTAGAGACTAGAGTAGGTGCGTTGGAACAGCGTTTACAGGAACTGGAGCAGGAGAAATTGAGTTCCTACGTAGAACTGGCAAATGTTCGAGTCGATTCCAGTGAAGATATGGAGCAAGTAGTTGCGAACGTGGCCATTAAACTTGACCAGCCTAAGGAGGATATCAAGAGTGTGCGTCAAATCCATGGAAAAGGCGTTCAAATTCATAAAATACTGGTTGAGCTAAGAGACGAAGCCACGCAGGAAAAATGGACAGCTGCTGCAAGAAATAACAAAATTACAGTTTCAGCTGTTATTCCAAACTTAAAAGACGATAACTCTGCGGTACATGTAATGGAGTCTATGACGAAACACAACAAACAACTCTTGTGGAAGACTAAGCAAGAACTGAAAATTAACCAAAATTTCAAATACGTCTGGTTCAGAAGAGGATACGTAAGAGCTCGCAAAAATGATAATGATAAACCATATATTATTAGAAGCGTCAACGACCTTCAGTCTATTAGCATTAATAATAAGCCTTAACTACCTAGTTAGTGACTTCAAATTAATATATATATATAATTTTTTTTTATCACTATCTATGATAAATAGTACTTTGGAACTAGGAGACATACACGAATTCGCTGATTGCACTAATATAAACGATTTTCTTAGCTTAATACCAGATTCGCATACTAATTTGCTATGCTTCCATACTAATATTAGGTCCACTATTAAAAACTTTGCAGCACTAGAACAATGTCTGTTAACATGTAAAAGACACATTGACGTGGTTGTTTTGACCGAAGTCAATATTTCTGACAGTATTAGTTGTCTGTATCACATAAAAGGCTACCAAATGTTCACAGCTCTTAGAAAAACAAGAAAAGGTGGTGGAATTATTATGTATGTACATAATAGTCATAGGTGTAATGTAAAAAATATACCCACTAAATATTTTGAGAACTTATTATGCACAATTACAACTCAAGCAGGCTATAAGGCTAATCTCTGTTCGATATACCGTCCACCTAGCTATAACAAACACTTATTTATTAATGAGTTACAGACAACACTAAAGCAACTAGATAACCGCACTGATTTGTACTTATTAGGTGACGTAAACATTGACTTAAAACTGGATAACCCTGTAAAACATACGTATAATAACACCTTGCATGGTTTGGGTCTTGTGTGTGGGATCACGAATCACACTAGAATTGAATTTTCAAAGGATAAACTTAGCAAAACATGTATTGATCACATCTACGCGCGATCCCAAACACAAGACATATTCACCGCAGCGATCGGAACCACACTGGCTGATCATCGAGCGGTGTGCCTCGCATGCATAGGGGACACATACATACAGGATGTTTCCAAAAAGAGTATGCGTTTGGACAATAGCTAGGTATTCAAATTACTAAATGATATAAATTGGGAAGAAACTAATTGTATGCAATGCCCTATATTAATTAATAATTACATAGAAAATAAATTTAGCGAAACATATAATAGCTCAAAATATATTATTAAAATCCAAAATTCAAAAAGACAGCATAATCACTGGATAAATAGTCGTGTAAATGAATCATGTCTGCATAGAGATAGACTCTTCAAAAAATGGATTGCCGACCCGCTCAATCTTAACTTAAAGCGTGAATACAATAAAGCCAGAAATCATTCGAATAAACTTATACAAAAAACAAAAACTCAAAATCTTAAATCTCAAATAATGCATTGTAAAGACAATCCAAAACAGTTATGGCAGATATTAAATAGGATAACGGGCAAAATTAAACAATCGCTGGACGAAGTAATATTGACAGCGTTTAGCAAGCAGGGACTTAGTGACAAAGACATTGCTAATAATTTTGGACAGACATTTAAAAATAGTGTCCAAGCCATAACTCCAAAGTGCACATTACCCCTATTAAACAGAGATACCTACGCTATTTCTCAAAATGTTTCTATGCGTTTTAGGCCCGCGACTGCAAAAGATGTTGATAATATTATAAATACGATAAATAGTAAAAAAGCACCCGGTGTTGATGGCATCAGAGCAATAGACATAAAAAGAATAAGTATAAACATAAGCAATGTAATAGCTAATCTTATTAATACAAGTGTAACGAGTAATAAATATCCAAAAGCATTAAAAATAGGTATTGTAAGACCTATATATAAAAAAGGTAGCAGAAAAGATTATGCAAACTATAGGCCAATAACAATATTACCGAGCATAGATAAGATAGTCGAAAAATATATTAGTAAAGAAATTCACGAGTTTTACAGAAAAACCAATTTCTTAACAGCAAACCAATATGGCTTTCGACCGCATAAAAATACCACGCAACTACTTACTAGGTTTACTGATTCCATGTATAAACATCTAGATGAAAAAAAAACATATAATCATAGTTTTTATTGACTACAGTAAAGCATTTGATATGCTCAAACATGACATACTGCTAAAAAACCTAGAAGAGAGTGGTATAAGAGGTAACCTGCTAAAGTGGTGCTCAGATTACCTACGAGATAGACAGTATGTTGTGAGGGTTCATGAAGCTGATAGTGACCCAACTACTGTTACAGAGGGAACAGCTCAAGGTTCAGTATTGGGTCCACTCCACTATCTTACGTACGTCAATAACATTTCTAATCTCATCAAAAAGTGCGAAATTTACCAGTTCGCTGATGATACATGTCTAGTAGCAGCTGCTAATACTGCTAAGGAAGCCCTTACTATCTTACAGAATGAATTCGACATACTGGTGAAGTGGTCGCATGATGTAGGACTAGTATTAAACGCATCTAAAACCAAACTGATGTATGTCAGCACTAGTCAAAATCAGGATCACAGTTTTCAACCTAACTTAGTAGCACATGAACACGATTGTTTACACAGGCATCTCAATAATACGGAACCGATTTCGTGTGATTGTAAAAGCATTGATGTTGTTCAGAAACAAATTTACCTAGGCTTAGTAATCGACAACCGACTTAACTGGAAAGAACACATCAATCATGTTTGCAATAAGCTTAGAAGCTTACTTGCAAAGTTCGCTATTATAAAATGGAAAATACCGTACCCTATTTTACTTCTGTTGTATAAATCAATGGTTGAGTCTATTATAGAATATGGTTTGTCTAGCTACGGGAGAACATATAAGACCCACCTAGATAGGATATACAACCTACAGCTTAGATTATTAAAGCAAGTAGCGCCTAAAAATATAAAAGTCAAATTCCAAAATAACTATAACCAATTATTTAAATTTTGTAATATACTGCCTGTTCATGATAAGGTCAATCAAAGCTTACTCATTGAAGAGTTTTTTAACATATACTTAACCACGCGACCTAAACATAACAGTGATAAAGTCAGAACACGTAACATGACTAATCCTAAATTACCGCTACCTAGCAATATGTACGGAAAAAGAAGATTAGCTTATATTATTCCAAATCTTATAAACCTGTTACCAGATACCTTGAAAAATTCAATCACTGAAAAAAACATCAAAACTATAATTAAACAACATTTTCATGATAATATATTTTAATTAATACGTAAATCTTACATAACGTACACTATACTTCAATACATATTATTAATTTCATAAATAAATTTTATATCTTACAGTAATCATTTTTTTTTTTTATATAAATGTAAAGCCATATTAATTATATGAAATATTACAAAAAAAAATCTAGTTAAGTCAAAATATTTCTTAAGAATGTATGCTTTCTTACCTTGACTAAACCGGACACTCTGTATAGGTACCGCTAACAGACTTGTTGTTTGACATAGGTAGGTACTTAGATGATGACTCGCATTTCAATAGTCGCAATTGCAAAGATCTACCCGTTTTTTTTTGTCAACAATATTGGTTGTTGCGGCTATATCGGACAGAGATAGATAACAATGTATCACAATGAATAGTCTTATTGTGAATGAGACAGATGACATGTACATGACAAGAAGTGATGGGGAGGAGCGTTTATACCATTTATACCGTGTATACTTGTTACCTACAACAATGTGTTATCTCACTAAGCCTGTATCACGCGTATGTGTATCATATTTTGTATTTTTTTATTATAATTATAGACGTAAAATTGATTACTTGTACGCTTATGTTGTATGTTTGCAAAAAATAATATTATTTTTTATATTCATAATAAGTAATAATAACGGCTCACTGGTACACAGAAAAACTCGAAGGAGTTTATGTTGTACCTTTATAAACAAAAATGTATTGTACTTTAGTAAAGAATAAAAAAAAAAAAAATGTGCAATTAAATGTTTAAGAATAAGAAATACATCATCGTAAAAATGTTTCATATACGAGTAAGTACCTAATTTAAGAACACTACCTAACCATTAAATAAAATATAAAGGATCACACGATTTTCATATCGGCTGCAGTTTTGTCGAGGGCATGCAAGCTTTACGGTCTTGAAAGTGTGTTCGACCTCCCAAGTTTGTAGACTTTATAATAGAACTTGTATTTTGCAGCTCTTGTATTTTTGTTGAGGAATCTCAAACAAAATGCTCATATAGCGTGTACTTACGCCATTAACCCTTAATTAGTATATTAAAAACATAAATATTTACCTATATTATCATTAACTTTATCTGTTTAGTGCCGTCGATCGCCGAAATTTAGTAACCGAACGCCTAATGGCGTCTAGTAGTCATCACATAAAATCGCTCTAGTAGAAATTATTTTTCATACAAAATATTACACAAAAGGTATAAATAACTATTATTTTACTAGACATGTTGGAGGCTTTGTTTATTTTTAACTACCGAAAAAAAATTATACACGTAGTTTAAAAAATACCAGTAAAGCGGCAAGGGGGTAAATGGGCCTTTAACATCCAGAGTCCATTTACAATATTTGAAAACCTTAGTGTTACTGTATGACTTACCTAAGAAAAATCAATAATTTTTCCATTTATGTGGTGCCAACCCACTGTGGGACATCCATAGGTCATAAATCTTAAAAACCTGCTTTCTTGTTTTACATTTTATTCCTTGTCGTTACATTGGATAGTTGCGGTACCTTCTGAAACTATAAATAGGTCAGTAATTAGAGTGCGCCTTCATTATCTATTGTGCATTCAAAGAGAGCGCATCGCCAATCGTAAATACTGTTATCAGTGAGTCATTAAAAAGCGTGACGTCATTTGTTGTCATTGCGGGACCTGTGAGTGCTGTGTGAGTTTTTTCTGAAATGGATATCCAAGAACAGGGTATGTAATAATTAATATTTTTATTTTAATTGTATCTTAGTATATATTTTCTTTAGTATGTCATTGCTACGAGGCGACTTTTCTTGGAGTATTATATTTTAATATTCAAAGTTTGAATAAACTTTTAAATATGTTCCCACTCGCTCCGACTATGGAGGTATATTGCACCATAATCTTTAGACTTTCTTATCTTAGGAAAATTAAAACTTGGCTGCCCTTATCTGCCCTTTTGGCGATGACAAGGGTGCTACGGTTGCCAGATTATCTCGTAGCATTTGCTACGAAATTAGTTTATTTAGTCTTAGTGCTTTGTGTAGGTTTTGTGACTGAATTTTAACCGTTTTTTTTTGTTTTAGGTAATTTATATATATGCTCGTTTTCAAGAATGCATATTCTTGAAATATGGCTAACTGTCAATACCGATAATGACTCGGAAAAGTGTCGTCAAGTCCTACAAAGTTTGTTGACTACTCTGAACGACGATGCTGAGAACAACACATTCATTATTTAGAGAAAATTGTTAATAATTTATGTAAAGCTATTGCTCGATTCTGGAAAAAATGTAATAGGGATAAAACCAAGCTTTTATATAAGAATTCCGATTGGTTTAATGTTATTTAAAAAATTCAACTTGTGAAAAACAATAAGCAATGTACTCCGTCTGAAACGTCACCGTGTCATTCACGTGGTCGTCCTCGAAAACCTTTTACGCAATGTAGTAAAAGGACTAAACGTCGGAGAGTAGCTGATTTGTCAAAGTCTGATGATTCTACTGTGAGTGCATTGCTTGATGTTTCAGACTGTTCATTCGATTCGTGTATATCTAGAGTTAGCACTGATGATGTCTTGTCACTTGTGACTGATGCTCAGTTGACAAAACATCAGTATTTATTAATTAAAAACTTTGTTAATAGTAAGATTTCTCCTAATGTATTACCATGTTACCAACAAATTACTAAAGCGAAACAGAGATGTTACCCTTCTAATATAACTGTTTCCGAGTCTTCAGCTGAAGTTGAATTACAAAGTCTTTTTGATCACACAGCTTCTCGAATCCTTGAATCTCAAAAAGAGGTCTTAGATCAGATTCCTGATGATTGTTTGTCTAATATCTCTTTACTTGGGAAATGGGGATTCGATGGCAGCACTGGACATAGTGAATACAAACAATTTTTTTCAGATTCAACTTTAGAAGATAGTAGTTTGTTTGTAACATCTTATGTACCCCTTCAAATTATTGTAAAATTAGCTGAAGATAATTGTAAAATTTTATGGAAAAATCCTCGACCCTCTTCCACTAGGTACTGCCGTCCTATTCGATTTCAATTTTTGAAAGAAAGCACAGCAGTGTCTTTGCAAGAGGAAGCTTATTTTAAGGATAAAATTGAAAGTTTGCAACCTACTTTTATTCAGATCGACAATCGTGAATTGGTCGTTTCTCATAAGTTGCAGCTTTCAATGGTAGATGGTAAAATTTGTAGTGCTTTAAGTGAAACATCTACAAGTAGATGTTATATATGTAATGCTACCCCTAAAGAGATGAATAAAATAGACGAATGTTTACAAAAACCTGTAATAGAGAGTAGATACCAATTTGGATTATCACCACTACATTCTTGGATACGTTTCTTCGAATATTTTATTCATCTTTCATATAGATTAGACATAAAAAAATGGCAAGTTAGGCTAGATAGTGATAAACAATTGTTATCAAATAAAAAACAATATGTACAGTCCCAGTTTAGGGAACGATTAGGTTTAATAGTTGACAAGCCGCGTAGTGGTGGAAGCGGGACGTCTAACGACGGAAACACGGCCAGGAAGTTTTTTTTGGAATCAGCTGTATCTGCTGAAATTACAGGTTTAAATAAGGATCTCATAGATCGTTGTTGTGTAATATTACAAACGTTATCTTCTGGACATAAAATTAATGAATGCAAGTTTAAAGACTATGCATTACAAACAGCATACAGCCTGGTCGAGGAATATCCGTGGTATAGTCTTCCTGCTTCTGTCCACAAGGTGCTCGTACATGGATCAGATATTATAAGTTATGCATTGTTATCTATAGGAGAACTTTCCGAAGAAGCTGCTGAAGCGACAAATAAGTATATCAAAATTTATAGACGAAGTCACACTCGAAAAATGTCACGTGAAGTTACCAATCAAGATTTAATACAACGACTATTATTACATTCAGATCCTTATATTACAAGTCTTCGGAAACTTCCCCCTAAAAAGAAAAATACTCTGTCACAAAGTGTAATAGAATTGTTACATGTTTAATATTGTTAGAATAAGAATAATTTATTTGTTAGTTGTTTTGTTTTTTTTGTATTTAATTAATTTTAATTTATTTATTTCTATTATTTTATTATAATTAAATAATGTTATCAATGTTTTGACTCTTATTTTATTTAAAATATATGTTTTACATTCCAATTTTTAAGTGTTTGTTCATGATAAATTTAGGTAAAAGTATGTTATTGTTTATATTTGTTTTTTACTGAAGTAAACGTTTTTTATTCCGTAAATACATGTACTTCTTTCATTTTAATGTTCCTAAAACACTTTTACAACTATAAGTCACTAAAATAATACAATGTATTGATAGTAACAGGACTTTAACTATTTATGACCGCCCTTGTATGGAGCGTGTCCCTCTGTGCAACCGTGCAAACCGTGCAAACCCTATTCTTAAGAATATCACGTGCAATGCTCCATTTATCTGACATTACATTTTACTTCATTCTCTGACAATATTTTTGGCTTCGATAATTTATTATATTTTTGACAAGAAAATTTGTAACAAGTTGTATACCTACTGATAGTGACCCTAAGACGCTTTGATTTTTAAGATTTATACCAAATTGCTCGGTGAATTTTGAGTTGAAAATCATACACTTCTTCAATACTAAAGTGAACAATATTGAAGATTTGAAGGTAATCATTTGAGTGTAAGGTACGCGCGTACGGTGAAATATTTAGATACCCACCGTATTTAAATATTTCACCGTACGCGCGAGTATTTTCATAAAAAATCCTCTCGTGTGCTCTCACTTACACTCAAATGATTACCTTAAATTAAATACGGTGGGTATCTAAATATTTCACCGTACGCGCGAGTATTTTCATAAAAAATCCTCTCGTGTGCTCTCACTTACACTCAAATGATTAGTACAGGACGATCTGTCCAATGTCATTAGCGCTGTTAGGCCCCTTAAAGGGACACGTTATCCTAATTGAGCTGCTTGCTTTAGAACCGGTTAACGACCAATTTATTTTGTGAATACGCTACGTTTACTGTGCGGCATTAGCACTGAAAGGATGTGTTGAGTCATATTATTTTGTTTGTTGTTTCCTACTCTACATAAACTTTTGCGGTTAAAGTGTAATGATATAAGGTTATATGAGCTTGATATAATTACAAGTATCGTTATCAAGAGCATAATTGTTCATAACTTTTTATTTATTTACGAGGTTTTTTTACTTATAGTCACTACAGTTCTGTGCTCATACTGCATCCCCCATTGTTCAGTTTGATGATCAATAAAACCTATTTAAATATTGACATTACTTTTTGGAACACCTTATACCTATAGTTATGACTTATTTATTGTCTTTATTATTCAGTAATTTAATGCTTTGAATTTTCCGTATGTCAGTAAGTTAGAGTATGTATACACGGTGTTTCATAATAACCAATAAATAATCAATGCGTTATCTAAAACTAATTATTAAATTGTGTTTACCCGTAATGTCATTTAACCCAAAATTTTCATGTAAATCATAGACATGATGATGATACTATGATATAGGTACATGAAAATTTTTGGTTGAGTGACATTACGTGTAAACACATTTTATAATTAGTTTTAGATAACGCATTGATTATTTATTGGTTATTATGAAACACCGTGTATAAATAATGTAAAAATGTTAAATGTCACATCCTCCCATACTACGCAAAATAAAATTAAAAGTAGGTAAGTACGTAAAAAAATACAATAACGGGGAAAGGTGTAGGAATTATATGTTTGTATTCGTACAATTTTTTGCTGACAATATAGAAGTAATAGTTGAGACCACCAGTTACAGAAGATCTAGCCCAAAATTTGTTCCTGCTGAGGGAACTTTGTTCTGATGGTTCCGTTGATGATAAGCTTTCTTTTAGCCTATTTAACCAACCTGTAAGTTTTTTACAGGGTAAGGATACTGTATTGTATTATGGACTGTAGTATTGATATCAATCACGTCTATTGAAATAATAGCTATGCACCTTGATTTACTGTGCTTCTATATTTACGTAAGTACCTAATTGCTACTTTGTTTTGTGGAAGTACCTGCTGGAAAACCCCATTTAGTCACATCCGCACTGCCGATGTTCGTTGTAAATGGAACGCAAAGTACATACTAACTGTAGGTGCCATTATAGAACATGGCTGGCGTTAAAAGGTGACCTAAAATATTGAAACGTTCATAACTTGTAAATTACTTCGTGTATTTTTGTTGTCTTTTTTTAGTCGAATAAACATCGAGTGGTGGCGGGGCGATTTTTGACACTCTGGGGCCCCACTCGGACAGCCAAATTGACACCAACATTTTGTCCAACAAGGTTACCACATAGTCTCAAATAAGGGATCCGCAAAAAATTACAGTAAAGTAATATTTTATTTGATGGTGGCATGCTGGCCCTGACTTTTGCCATGTTCGGGATATCGCTGGGGCCAAAACGCCCGAACATATTAATTTGTTGGACTAAATTTATTTTGTTTTTTGTGTAAAAATACTTCCACTTAAAATAAAAATTTTGAATAAGGTTCGAAATTCCTGGCACCATGAGGGGTGCTAAAAAACGGCCCACTACCCAGCTGTCTCGCTATCAGAAGTTTCAGCAAATCAACTAATACTTACACGACACGAAGTATCAACAGTGAGGTAGTAATTTTTTCAGCCATGGTACCACGTACTAAAAGTTGTGTTACATTACAGCTTTATAAAACTAAGGTAACAAGATGACTTGTTTTTGTAAAGAACTTAATTTCATTGTGGTTCGAACTACAGAACACAACATCTTTCTGTGTTCTGTGGTTCGAACTATGGCTTCACATAAAACTTCTTAAAAAGCAATTGCCCAAGATTAAATACCCAACTTGCAACCATAAACCTGATTTTTATTGTGTAGACACATATACCATGATTTTAAAAAGTTTTACGTATTAAATGGTCCCAGAAGTATGATAAAATTTTATTTACAGGACAAATTATAAAACCTCGTTATAAGGTTTGAGTTGAATAAAAAAAAATATGGAAAAGAATAAGCCTGCCTCATACATCGGTCGCAATTGCAATTGGTAATCACGAGGCTGGCATTTTGATTAAGAAATTATCAATAACAATAGGGGTGCGGACTGAGTATAAAAACTCGGAATCTAATTAGGCCCGTCACTTAGATAATAATAGTAGATTAGTAGCTAAGGGCTGTAAGGCATCAATTGCAGCCCGAGATAATTAGGCGCACGAGCGCAGCGAGGGCGCCTATATTTCGAGGGTGCAATTGGTGCTTACACCCGAGCTAACTACTCTGCTTTACATCTCGATTGTGAGGTAAGTAGGTCCTTATTACCCCCAAATGGGGCTTGTAGGTGACCAATTAGCGCTCTAGGGTAATAATGTAGCATGGAAAGCCCTAGGGCGGTAAGTAATTAAAAAAAACACTTCACTATTTCAAAAAGTTCGCGTACATCTAACCATCATACTGGCAATAAATTACTTACAGCCCTAGGGCTTTTCTAGCTACATTATTACCCTAGAGCGCTAATTGGTCACCTACAAGCCCCATTTGGGGGTAATAAGGACCTACTTACCGAACATGAGAGATGTAAAAAAATAATAAGACACGTAAATTTTGCTTAGCCGAAATGTAGGGCCTCGTTACTTCACAAGTTAGTAGAAAATTAACATACGTACGATGACATGCGACATTTCAAATCAATGTGCTGTCGCAAGTTGTTGAAAAAAAATAAAAAATACGCGTGCAATATTTTCTAGTAATCTGTCAGACGGACATTGAAAAAGCATTGTCCGCTCCCCTATTGGGTGTCTGGAATACGTGTCAGGTTGCAATAGGCCTCTGTTCCTAGTAGTTACATTCTTTGTTACATTGATGTAACTAGATAGATATTTTTGTCCAAGTTTACATTATTTAATGTAACTAATGGGAGTTTTTGCTCACCCAATGTGAAATGAATTTTATTGGCAAAGCTCTTCTGCGACTTCATTCTGAAACGTTCAGCCACCACTCGTCTCTGTAAAAGCACAGAATATAGTAGTATAGTATACTTGAAAGGCGTAGGGACATGTAATTTGCTAGATATATCTGACTACTGGTATTTTCTAGAACTACTTGATGCGCACGTTCACACATAGCAAGGAATGTTTCTATTACCCTTTAAACTTATTTTCTACATTGTTTCGTTGGATTTACTACATGAAAGTAATCTTCTCCAATCCTCCCATGGAGGCAGGAAATTAATTTTTTACCTCTCCAGCGTGATAAAGCCCTTTTGTTCGTAGCAAGAAACGGCTGTGGCTATGAGTTTGCGTAAATCGAATTTTGAACTGCACACTCTTAAATTTCAAATCTTATCTACAATCTTGGTTTTGGTACTGCTCGAGGTGATCTGTAGTGTGTAGTGTCTATATTTGAAAGACTTGTACACTCGTGATTCGATTCTAGCCAACTTCGCTGGTTCGTGAATCGTGATTTAAAGTCGCAGCACTTGAAGCAAGATGTAACTTTGCCCTCTTGTACTTGAACCAATAACTAAATGCACTTTTAGTTTTGATCTGAATTAAAAAAATAAAAACAGAATATTGTAAACACTCTTCATCGGGGTGCTCAAACTTGAACTGCTGGCGATCTACCTCCATGCTATTATATTAGACTCCGATCGATCGACTCTGAGAGGCTGCAAGTATGTATGATGCAGGATTGTCCACTTGTCGTCTAGGTAGGTAGGGTCTATCATGGCGTAGGTACTATAAGTATATAGGGACGTGATGGAATTTCATGGCCATAATAACGTTACCTTACGTAACGTAACGACATAAATTACTTTTCCAGAATATGTATTTTTTTGTCAAGGTAGGTGTATATCTGCTCTAAAAAGTCAATAAAAATCTCATACTTATTCAAATTTCGAGTTTATTGGTTTTTAAAAAATTCAAAAGTCTCGAATGTTCACAAGTACATATCTAGACTAAACACGCCGCCCCAAGTTTATGGGAAAATCCGCGGGAATCAGTCTTCTTGGTCGCGGCTTTTCTCTGATAAGTGCCGCTAACAGGTGGTTACCACGATAGAAGGTGATGAAGGGGCTATTCTCGCCTAATTGAGAATCAACTAAAACAAAAACTATAAATAGATCTATATCGGCATTTTTTCCCGAGATCGACTCAAAAAGCACTCGCGATCGACATCGACCGTTTGAGCACCCCTGTTCTTCGTATTTAAAAAAATCTGTTGGCGGTAAATTGTAGTAATGGATTTGCCGTGGAAAAAGTCTTGCAATTAGTGAGAATGAATCCGAAGTCACTGCGTATACTATACGTTTTTGTGGTAAGAGTAGAATGGAATCAATTACATTAGAAAATTTTGTCGCCATATTCTAAATTGATCATACGTTTTTTTTGGATTATGGATTAATAATGATAATGTAATCTTTCTGTATCGATCACCTATACGTAGACCTCTACGGCACACAGAACGGTTGCGATGACAGGTTACTGTGTGTGCCGGCGCTACAACTATGCAGAACTCCCGGTCATATTAGTGGGTATAGGGCATACCCAAGGCGTTCTATGTGGAGAATCACATAAAACAGAGGCCCCATATCCTGTGCGGTAGATAGAAATGAATAGTTTTTAAAGTGGTAAAAAAGTTCTTGCAGTTATATGTCGGTCAAGGTTCCTAATAATGCATCAACACTTTTAGCATCGTAAAAAAATTATAGTAAACAGTGATTTTCAAGATGAATTACTAATCATTACGAGTCACTGAACTCCCGGACGGTAATGTTGCTTGCTTATCGTTGTGTGTGCACGGATCTTAGATGAATGGTGATAGATTAAAAATTCAAAACAAAGCGAGTCGGCGCGTGGGCGGGCGGAAAGCGAACGCGGAGGGCGGGCGGCGATCGAAGAGTGCGCGCGGTGCCGGGCCCGGGGGGCGGCGTAACGATCGCATCGCGCGGCGGCCGCAGTCTTCCAGCCGCGAGCGCGTCGCGAGCATGAGCGACGTCGGCACGCTCGCCGCAATGGACGCCTTCGCGGGCGGCGCGAGGCGGAGGCCCGCGCGCCTGCCGCCGCCGCCGCCCTTCGTGCCGCCGCCACCACCGCAACGCCACGACCACTACTACGTCCGACGCAACTCTCCCATTCCGAGGCACGCAGCGAACCTCACACTGTTCGCGCGAAAAAATGGTACCGCCACACGAGAACGTAATGCACTTCCACTGAATCTCATGCACGCGCTGTCTTCGCCGCTGCGGTGGCCGCCACCAGCCGCCCGCAATCGCCGCCACTCAGCCATCTGCAATGTCAATGTCACGCTGTCATCATTTCACGCTCTCGTCTTGTCCTGTGGCTCTTGATCGGTATAATTACTAGGCTTTCATTTCATCTTTAATCTGTTTAGCACTTAGAAGCTCTGTTTAAACAGAGCGGCATGTTTTTACTAACGCAAATGAAATAATCAACTTTCAGTCTCATATGGGCTAGTCTGACTTTATTTAATACTTCATTTGTTTTTTCTTAAGCTGAATAAAATATCATCATATATCGTATAGGTAGTATCATTCTTAACAATCGTAACTTTTAGCTCGGAATGACTTAAACAGTTATTGGCTTATTAATACTCAAGTCGGTAGTTTGCCATATGTACAGTTTTCAGTTTAGATTAGACCTATCTTAAAAATATACCTACACGTACTTTATGTAGCTTATATATTTCTTTAATTCCATTTATTTCTGAAAAATAGGAAAGTGAAGTAACGTTGTCCTTTTTTTCTAACTTCCGGATGATGCTATTTAAACAAATAAGTACATTTACTTCATATTAATTTATTCCTAAATAATTTTTTTTCTAGTATGTGATTGAAAATCAGACATGTTCATAGCTGGAAAGACAATTTTTGTTCACATTGTTTATAAAGCATGAATGATTTTCAGTTAAGAAATGTAATCCCAAGTGTTCATTCAGTATTCACTCATTTTGTAGAGATACCTTTTCAAATCAAATATAAATATTCTTTATTCAAATATAACTTGATAAAAAGCTGTTTTGAATCGTCAAAATTTTTCACATGCCACCCATTCCTGACACTTTTTAGTTGATAACAAGAATGGGCGCAAAAAACTTATAATCTTTATCAGATTTACAATAAATTATGTCGTTACCATACATACACAAGAATATTTTTACGTAAATACTTATACACAACAACATTTCTTTACATTATAACGAGTAATATCTACAAAAAAAATTAACACAAATTAATGAATTGGCTTTATAAAACAACGGCTTAAGTCGAGTGCACACTGATTGCACAGCAAAATCGTTATCTCAAAATATTATTGTTTTAGCAACAATTTAAGTTCGTGACGCATCGCTATTTACTTCAAAGTGGATTATTTTTATGAACGCGTATCTAATAACCACTAATGCAAAATAAACCCATAATATTTTTTTTAAATAAGGTTTGTATTTTTGTGTTCCAGCCCTCGTTACATGAACACCAAAACACGATATGATAAAGCGGTTTATGGCAGTGAACTGGCCAAATACGATAAAAACGTACTGTATTTTGACAGTTCATTGCAATAAGCCATTTTATCATATCGTGTATTTGTGGTCATGCTATGGGGGCATACAAAAACCTTAACATTACTTGAGAAACACCACTTTCTCAAATTTGCGATTTAATAAAATTGGGGGCTTATAAATGGTTTTTATTAAAAACTTGCTTTTCATTTTATGGGTTCCCTTTACAAATTTCCCCCCCCCCCCACCCTTTTTACACCCTTTATCCTTTCCCACAACTCAAACTACCTCCATACCAAATTTCATCTAAATCGGTTCAGCGGTTATTGATTCCTCATACAAATTTCCACCCCCCTTTCTCCCCGTAAGGGGCGATTTCTGCGATAAACGCTATTCTATGTCCGTCTCTTAGTTCTAACCTACTTCCCCATCAATTTTCCGCCAAATCGGTTAAGCCGTTCTTGAGTTCTAAATAGTGTAAATAACACGACTTACTTTTATATGTATACAGGATTAATTTTGAGGTATCTGTCACCTCGCAGGATTAGATAGCTAGCATCATTAACTACAACGTTTGATAATTCGTTAATTTTACTTTCATACAAAAATAAATATTCATTGAATACCTCTAGAATGTTTGTAACTCTATGCGCACAGCGCGCGAGCGTAGCGTTGTCTTCCATCGTCGTTTATAAATGAAACTTCATCAATGTCACGACAGTGCAATAAAAACTTGAAAATTAATTATTGTTCAATCAAACTCGTTAAAGCTCGTAGTTAATGATGTTAGCTATCTATATACAGGATATATATAATTATTTGCCCTAACCAAGTGAAATAGGTAGAATTAGGTTCTGGTAGTCCGCTGCCGGCTGCTGCCGCGGCATGCTCGCTTCGCTTGCTCGGCTCGTGCGATGTGGTCACAGTTTTAGCCTAGCAAGCCATTTCGGTCTAAATCACCTAAGTTTTTATATCGCGCATTTAAGGAAAATATTATGCTGTTTATACTATCGAATTATTTCTAGTACTTAGTTATGTAAAACAATTTACGTATATTTGTGAATTAATTTATTTGGTGTAAAAAATATTTTTTGATGAATATAAATTGATGGGTGATGATATGTTTTTTGTTGTTCCTCGTGGTCCCACTGGCCATTGGAACCACTAGGAAACCCTGTATCGTTCCTCGTAGACTCATTTATAAGATCATCTATTTCTTATTTATAGCCAAACTGAATTGCCAAACTAGTTTGGCCGCAAGGAATTATGGCAAACTCTTTTAAAAAGATCCTACTATTTGCAAATATAAAAAAAACTTCAGAAAAGGAGGTTTCCAATTCCACTTGTTTTTGACGTTTTTCCCACTGGCCATTGGAACCACTTGGAAACCCTGTATCGTTCCTCGTAGACTCATTTATAAGATCATCTATTTCTTATTTATAGCCAAACTGAATTGCCAAACTAGTTTGGCCGCAAGGAATTATGGCAAACTCTTTTAAAAAGATCCTACTATTTGCAAATATAAAAAAAACTTCAGAAAAGGAGGAGGTTTCCAATTCCACTTGTTTTTGACGTTTGTATTGAATGAATACCTTGATTAAAAATTTGCTTGAGAAGATGTTGAGGTTTTAATTACTGACCATTGCGGCTCAGTGTAATTAAAACATATGGTGGAAAATTATGAAACCGTTTAGACGTTTGGTTATCATGGGTACTACTTCAATATTTATTTCAGAATTTATAGCTTCCTAAAATAGTCTTAAAAATATTTACTTATTCTTATACACTTATTCAATTCCCTCCATACTTAACTCTATACAAAAATTTTACCGCTGCACTTAAATTGTTTTAAAAATTTAAATACTTACTCCAAATTATATTTATGGAGAGTTACAAAATACGTGTTGAGTTTTTATATTTCTAATTTTTAAACATACAATAATAAATGCTTATTATACATTGTTATTTATTTATTACTTATTCATGCAACGTAGGTCCATTGATTCAAACTCAAAGATCTTTAATAAATATATAGGCCTTTACAGGCACTTAATTGACGTCAAAACAAAGCAAAACATTCTAATTTAAAGCAAACAAATTAACCTTGTATGTATTATATACATCCTGAATATGCTCAAGATGTCTGCAAATACATGTAGGGATTAAAAAAAAGCTTGACTCTACACCTGTTCGGAAATTGGGAGATATATCACATACCTTAGAATCTACCATGCATACATTATAATTTTGTTAGTGCATAAGGCTGCTGCAAACCATTACTACAGTACTGTACAAAAATTGTAACTATCTAAGTCACTATAACATTTCACACGAACAGAATACACTTTGCTGAAATAACAAAATATTCATTGTTAGCATACCCTGCGGAGGTTGGTGAATATTAATCGCCTACGCTCGCGTTTCAGCCGAACCGCCTTTCATAACTTTGACATACCGTACAACAAACCTTTGAATTCTTGCGTTCGGGTTAACTCGAAAACTTATATGTATATATAAGTATATTCGTGTATTTTGAAACATTCCACAGAATACAAAGATCAGGACTTTTTTGTCGACCTTCATATGAATTACTCGGAGCTTATTCTGTAAAATGCCATTCTGCATATGATAGCTACCGAGTTCCTTTTTTTTGTTTTTATCGTATGATAAACGCTATATTATCATGAACTCACTTCTTGATGCAAAGGTTATACGAGTAATTATTTATCCTGAATTAATGCCAATCAGTAACTGTGAAGCCACTGTTATTGTCAAGTTCATGCAAATTTCTTTCATCAAGTACATGAATTTTAGACTAAAGTAGAAGTGTCGTCGATAATTTTTCAATAACAGTAAAAAGAGTTTAATTGACGTATTTACCAAATGTTTTTTCTCAAGGCTTGAAGAATTACTAGAAATTGTATAAAAACTGATCTTGCGGTCGATGAGCTGGTAATAAATTCATTCCAAAGGCGTCGTTGCGTGGCCTCGTCCGACTATTTGCGGCGTGCGTCCGCGCCGATCTCCACAGAAACGTTTAATTGGTTGCATATATGCCATTTACCACATACATCGGGGCTGTATTCTATCAGTATAACCTTTGAAATGAGAGAGAAGTAAAAAATGGATTCATTTACCTTTTTCTACTAAAGTTGCGGAACGCTTTGATGGCCGTTTTGACAGCTGTCATCCCCATAGTGTATTTGTCAAAACTGACGGATAAACTATGGGGATTGGGGATGTGCAGCTGTCAAAACGGCCATCATAGCGTACGGCAACTTTAATACTTACATAATAACACGAGAATAGAGATGAATGAGTGGCACAATTTCGTTTTCTGATATTTATTGCTTTAGTGGCCATAATACGTGTATTATTATGAAGACGTAAGGCGGCCACAATATCTTTTGACAGAAATAAATAACTGTACCTAGTTACTTATAAAAAAAATTATGAACTCTATCTACCTGTGGAGGGCTGGTCACTACCGACCGAAGTGTTACAGAGGATGACTATATAATAATTTCCTAAGTCGGGCAGATTGTTAAAATTGTCAGATTTTTCAATTAGTATATTACTTAAAAATATGTTACAAACAAGATAACTTAAATAAATGCCACAAAACCTTTAATAGGTTTGATTTGGCATCCTGATATTAGAAGCTTATTGTATACTTACCTACATTATTGTTATTAAAAATTACCTATTTTTTAACATATCTTATACTTATGAAAAATACAAAAATCTATTCACAAAACATAACATTAACAATACCAGCCAAAGAAAGCAAATATTTATACGATGCTTAATAATGGGTAACTACTAGGCTTGCCAGATCCGTTTTTCTAAATATCGGGACTTAGACGTAAAAAAAGCGGGACTGGGATAAAATAATCGGGACGTAGGAAAAAAAACAAAATTATACTTAAAATCCTTTGTTAAAAAACTACAGATTACTGAGATCAATCAAACCTTAAGATATAAACAAATATTGGTATCTATTCAGACACACAACTTAAACTAAACTAATTTGAAAGGATTAAAACTATTGCCATCTCTGTTGTTTTTCTCTAAAGGATTAAAAGTGACAACTTAATTTTTAGAGCTGTCAAATTAGTTTAGTTTAAATAAGTTGTCTCCGAATCGACACCATTATATTGTTATTTTTAGGAACTTATATTTTTTTGAAATGAACAAACGAGTATCAAGAAATCAACAACATTAAATATTTTCATTTAATGACATGAAAAAGCGGGATTTTGGGCGTCCCCCCAGGTGTCTGGCGGGACGCGTCTTGAGAGGGTTAAAAAACGGGACGTCCCGCCAAAAGCGGGACATCTGGCAACGCTAGTAACTACTATATATTAAAGGAATCAGCAGCGGCTCACTTACTATGAGCTCCAATATACGCCCCGCTCTAGCGAGTGGACGAGACCATACATTAAGTATAGCGCTGTCTCGTCCATCCACCGAAACAAAGCTGGCTCATAGGAGATCATAGTACACCACCTGTGCATGCGCATGACAAGTGCAAACCTTAGATGGTCTAAGGTGCAAATCGATCGCTAATGTAAACAAGTCTTGCTGCAAGCTTATACAGAATGTTTAATATTATAATAGCCGATTTTCTTTTCTTGATTTGATTTTTTTATTATTAAAATTGTCGTAAAGTTGGTTTTATACAATCGGTATTACAGCTATCGATCGAATGCTAGAACGGAACTTTTAGATAATGTTTAAAGACAAATAAGGAAGGCTGTATAAACGTGAGAATACATTTTTATACAGAAGTGGCAAACGAGTATGTTAGTCATGCAATACAGTGGCATCACTCGTGCGTTGCTGATCTAGAATATAAGAATATACCTCTCCCCGTCTTTTTTAAAGTACCCTACGCTAAAAAACTACAGATGTTTTTTTCCACCACTTTTTTGGCATGATTAATATACATACCCATACCAAATTACAGCTTTCTAGTACGGAAAACACGCGGACAGACAGACAGACATGGCGAAACTATAAGGGTTCCTTGTTAACTACGGAACCCTAAAAAGGAGGGACCATAGGCTGAAAGTAAATAAAGGCTAAATATGAAAATAACATTAACAACATTAGTGATTCGATTCAAGATGATTGCAGTGTCATTTCATTTGAGATTATAATCTATACTCGAATATGTAATTTGCGAATACGAATATGTAATTTCGTTTACACGAACGTACCTACTGCAGGAAAAACAAACATTTCGCCATTGGCTGTTCTTTAATTAAATCTCGACAAAACCTATATTGACAAATCTCTGTAAGTACCTACCAACGTTTGTACCTACATACATAATAAGCATTTCGTATTCATGGAGTGTTCCGCAAAGAGCTTTTATTTTGATAGGATAGCTTTGTAACATACATATTTACGAGAGGCGTGATTGTGGTTTCAGGATAAAGGCTTGAGGTAGAAGGAATGAAAATGGTATGAGTTGCGTACAAGGCTAGGGCAGGCGAGCGGTCGCGGCCATGCATCGCCCTTGACCCGGAAAGCTGCTAACTTCCGCCTTCGCTCGCTGCTGTAGCGACCGTAGTATTAAATGCTTTATTTGTTTTCCCATGACGCTTTCTTTAAAAAAGATCCAACTGAACCATAAAGTTCAAACCTCACAAATTTAATTTAACCTCAAAATACATATTTATATTCCCTTTTTTATAAATAAATCCAAACAATTTGTGTCGCCATAGCATATGTATGTTAGTAGGTCGAATGTTTTTGACATCATCTATTTGTTTTACATCTTGTCTGACGTGTCCCGTGAATTCTTTAAGCGCGCAATTAGTGAATTAGAATTAAAAATATCAAATTTTTTATCGAATTAACATTACTTGTTGGAAATTAAATGTATGTATTGATACAATTGTTACAATCGCAGTTAAGTAGTTGATCATATTTTTTACGAGGACATACATATGGATTGTTTTCTAATACGCGATTGAAAATGAAATAAGAAATACGTATACGTTGGTATAGATGTTGATCTGGATCAATATCAAGGAGTAATTTTCTTGATAAAAATAAATAAAAACATATTATACTTAAAAGCGTATGCCATAATTAGTTAATCACGTAATATTCGAAGGACTTAGACCAGTTAATTCGATTAATAAAAAGTTCTTACTATAATAAAAAACTGAATTTGAAGTGTGAAACAAAACAAAGTATATTAGAGGGTCTTAATTGAATAGGTATGAAAAACACACGCCTTCCACTTAATTTGATTGAAATGGTTATACATTACGTCATATACTTTCTTATGAGAAACTGTCATGACAGTAGATGGATAAGGATGGATGAGATATGAGGATAGTAATTACGCAAGAGGACCGTGTGTAATATTGTCATCAATAAATAGAAGAATTTAAATGGAGAAGCATATTATTATATTGAAAGCATATATACCTATAATATACTTATGAAGTTTGAAATTCATCACTGCTGATTTGTAGATCGCGGTCCATTTATTTTTGCTAACTAGATTTAACAAGTCGTTGTTTTTAGTACAAGGATAAATAACAGAGATCATCCCACGTATCGTCACGCTATGGTATCATAATCGCTATCGTCCTAACTTTATTTTCATAACGCTAATTCAATGTGGCAAAGGCGATTGAGATCGTTATAAATAAGACTCCGAAAATAATATGCTGTCAGTCTCAAGTGCCCACGCATCTACTCTAGTAAGATCAAATTTAACGAGTCAAAAGGAATTTCGATTTAGTTATTTCGAAATCAATTGCCTATAATACGTGTAGATGATAAAATGATGGCCTATATTCAACGTACGCCTTTACAGGTGACGTCAAAGAAAGGATTTTCGTGAAACAAGGTTAATAGCCTTATTACTACATAATCTAAATATATTTTTATTTCATGTAGTTATTTGTTTTCTTTGCTTAATTAAACATATCCAAAATTAAAAAGGAAAAAAAAGTTGGAGGATTTTCATTTGGACCGGTGATTGGTAAAGAAAATAATGTTTTTTATTCATTGTATAAATGAAAGCTTTTTTCCGTAACCCCAATTTATTTCTCTTTAATCAAAAGTTTAAGTTTTAAATATTATTTCAAATTAAATCTAGTTTTAAGGTTATTTAAAGGAAATAGATCTAAATGAAATAAATATGTCTTTATTTATTTTATAGTATTTATTTTATTTATTTATTTAAGCTTTTATAACTTTTTGTGATCTAATTATGATCAGATTTGGGCTATGAATTTGTATCTAACGTTAGTTTTTTTTAGTTCGCGTGTTAAATTAATTATTCCCAAATCTCGTGACGACATTAAAAGAAATATTTTTTTTTGTGACAATACGAAAAAAAATATCAACTTGTTATGTCCAGTGAAATGACAATTTTCTTATTTTTGTATGATAATATACGAATAGCATTATTATCTCAGCCGTCGGCGACCGCCCACGGCCACTCATCATTGTCTCTGCCGTGCCGGGTGACGATGACGAGGGAGAGCGTTGATTCTGCACTATCCGATATAACAAGAATGCGACCCAGTTTGATCTGTTCATCTAATTTTATTGTCCTCTTTACTTTCAAGTGATCTACATTTCTTGTTTGCATCACGTCATTGAGTCTCATTTCAATAAGGAATATTTCATAATTAAATTCAGACGCAACATTGATTTTAGCGTTTGTAAGTAGGTACTCGTCGCAGAAGAATAGAGTATAGATTAAGTACTTAACATTCTTCTCTTTTTTTTTAAGTTTCGTCGTTGTTGCATTCGATATCGTATGTTTTCAGAATATTCTAATGATAACTATCATTAAGAGAACTTGTATTTAATTGTTTACTAGCTGTGCCCGCGAACCTCGTTTCGCCATAGTAAAGTTTAACGCAATAAAAAATATTGAGGTCAAAATTCGAGATAAATCTTTCTTTTAATTTGAACCAAATTATATACAGTAAGCCTCATATCATAAAAATCAGTTAAGTAGTTTCGGAGTTTTTCTCGGACAAACATCGTGACACGAGATTTTTATAATATTGATTATACAACATTTATTTTAGTTGTAAAGCCTTTTTTTTATAGAGAACAGTGTGCGAATCGCACCTCTTTTTTAATGTTTTTACCTTTTTATAGTTTTTGTATTGTTTACTCATGTGTTTTTGTCTTTTTTTTAAGTCTGGCTTGTGTCAATTTATTATTATACCAACGTTTTATTTTCCAATCACTTACACACAGATTAAATAATTAGCCAAGCCAAGCGCAGGCATTGATAGGTCCCTTACTCTGGTCTTATGAGACTGGTGGCATCGACGCGACGTCCTGAATAAGACGACGACGTAAACATGAAGATACAATGCGTGAGTAAAAGCTAGTTTATGCGTTCGGAAAAACGCATGATCTTATATGTAAAAGTGCTATAGTTATTTTGGGAGGGTACCTACACAGGTTAAGTCCATTAAAAAGTACATGAGATGTACACGATGCCCAAAAACTCGCATTAAAGTGTTTGTCTCACTCAACCGAGTAAACAGACCAAATTCCTGATGCGTTAGTTTTCTCTTGCTTGTGATGTGAGGTGCTAAATGTATTTTTAACGAGCTTGTGGTCGGGACGTGTCGCCGTTTACGCGAAATGACGAGAGCTGTGGCGACGCGGCAGCGCATGCGTAGTGTGCATATAGCGCGTGCGTCCCATCTCTCGTACTCTTGACATTGCGTCTGCTAAAATTATTAGTCTCTCCTTCGCGTTACTGGCATAACTCGGTTATTATTACATCATAGAAAACCTCCCTAGCTGTCAACTTCGACAGAACAATTAGCATGACGTTGGTGGTGAAAATATGTTCTGTATATTTGAGTGTTCGTGATTGTCAGTATTAATTGCCTGTAAATCGTCAGTCCGATTATCGCCAGTAAGATAAATTGATTTATAAATGTAATCACTTCTCTCCTGAATTTACAAAACATAAAGTCTAATGTTTAGTAACGTATCATGTCAATGACGTAAAATACCAATTTGGTTTTTATGGTAATGTCGTTATTATTTTGTTGTTCTTCCGGAATTTTCCCATTTCCCTGAATCGTGTTCGAATCTCACAGAGAAATATTCCTGTTATCAGATAAATATTTGTCATTGGAATGTATAAAGGAAAACCTTACGAAGCCTTTACGGCTCTTTCGGTTTGATAGGTACGCCACGCGTCGGAGATGTGGTTGCGTAACATTGCAGCGCGGCCCTGGGCGGATCGGTCAAGGGCGCCACATCGATCCGGCCCTGGGCTCCCGGGCGCGAGCGCACAGCAGCCTGACCTTACCCCATCCCGCCTGTTGAATAATCTCGCTGCTCATATTTCATTTTCCAGATGCAATTGTAATATTTGAAAAGAGATAACTATTTAGCTTTTGTTTCGGTTTTGGCCGCGTATAAAACAATATTGGATTATAATTCACTATGATTAGACTATTAGAAACATCTATATCATTTTTTTACAGTACTAATCTTAATTGAGAATTAAACGTTGTTGTGGTTTTGTTGACGTTTTCTATTTTAATTCAAAGCGGAGACGTGATAAAAGATTGCAGCGAGATTTATTCGTTTCTCAAAGAGAGTTGTTTTTAATTGTTGGATAAAGTAATGCTGTCATTATTCAACTTAAACAATTAAATTTAAGTTTATAGATATACTTACAGATAAGATTGAAATCGAAGCAGGTTAATGAAAATCTATTGAGTCCTCGTTACCGTAAAATATATTTTGTACAGCGAAACTGAGCTCAATAGTTTGTACTGAGATGGAAACAAAAGAGCTCGTTCCACATGGGTAGCTGTTGTTATATTGTGTGCGTGGGAAATAAAAGGTTTTGCGCTAGCTGATATTATTTTATGGAAATCGTGTCCATTAATAAATAACTTATTCTGCACGGACTTCGGCTGTTACAAGTTAGATTTAAGATAAATAATAGAATAAAGATTTTCGATCCGCAATTTGCTTTGTTTTTCAATCTAATGTCTTGTAAATGAAAACTCTGACATCTGTATTTTAAATATTATATAGGTACTCGTAGTAATTTACGTTAGGATATTTACAAAACCTTGTCGCATCATTAAGTTTTAAGTCTTTCATGCTGGGTTGAATAATAATGACGATTGTTGACCTAGCTTCAAGGCTCTGAAGATTTAATAGGATGAGAGACTGTGTATGTATAAGATAATGGACTCTACAATTAGTTGATTATTTAAAATGCACAAGTAATTACGTAACAACTTAAATATACCTATGATGTATTGTATACTGTACATACATAGGACGGTTTCATAACTCAAGGCTTTTGTACAATCAGAATTACGTGTGTCAATTATGATGACACCCGGTACAGTCGTAGTGCACTGCAAGTTGGTACGCTAATAATAGAAGAGATGAGCGACGCCCGCGCGGCACGCGCTTCCATTCACCATTCAGCGCCGGCCTTGGCCGCCCATGGAGTACTGACGCATCCTCTTACACATTTATTACAATATATTATTTACATGTCGCGGCCATATTGTATGTAGTTCATGCTGTGTTACGAGTATATAGAGTCTTGTTATTTTACGACGACGACTGCTTGCTCTAACCGTTAACAGCCTGCGTTCAAAACCACATACCGGGAGTAGGTACCATCAGGAGGCCATTAGCGATAAATAAATACAGTTGGATTGGAATTGAACTACGACTGAACTACAACTTTTATGATATTTCGTACATACCGAGGTAATGGTTTGACAGGAGATTGGAACGCAACCGCTGTCGAAATACATAGTAAATGCGAGACGCTACTTTTCTCATTGAAGATTGCCTTTTTTCAGTTCTTTTCTGTTCTCTCTCTGTGTGTAATCTCTTTCTAATGCGTTCCAGCTTCGCTTGCTGTTCAACTCTCATGTAGAAATAAGCGCAAAACCAATTTTGTCCAAAGTTGAATTGTAATTAGAACTGGATTGGAATTGAACCTTAGCAGTGCGTTCGTGTGTAAAATTTTTGTGTGGGTGTGTGTGTTATTTTTTTGCTGTGTAGCCTTATTATCATAATTTTTTATCTAGAAATGAACTGGAAAGCAAAAACTTTTGACCAAATTGTGTGGTTTTTTTTTGAAATTTGACGATAAACGACATTGTTCAAGAACACTTGTAAATAGAACACGACAACAATATATTAAGAGGCAGTGTTGAATTGTAAAACGGCTTAAGATTTCTAACAGGGATTCATGAATGCTAGCATTTGTTCCAATTACAACTTCCGTCATGTCAATGCAGAGAACGTAAAAAAAAACATAATTTACGAAATTAAACTTGGTTGATAAGTTACTTTCTTTAAATTGCAATGTTCGCAGTGAATTAAGATGTTTGTTTAATTTCAGAACCAAAGAAAGACAAGTTGGAAAATGGCGGGGAGCTGGTGAGGCCCGAGCGACCGAACTCCTTGACGGCAGCGGGGAAGATCCCACGGCGGATATGTTATCAAGGGGACATCGGTAGGTGTAAAGAATGAATTTTATCTAGAACCCCGACTAAGAATGTGCTTAGTGAAGTCCGAAGAAAGCCGTTTAGTCTTAAGCCAATAAGTATGTGGCTTTAAGACTTACTGGCTTTAAGGAGCTTAGTAGTGCCAACGACCTAGAATCGATTGTCCCACACGAATCACTTGAGTGTGACTGAAATATAAAAAAGAACGACATAAGAGCGACTAAGAAAAATCAACAATCACCACCTTAAATATTGCTCACTTAATTTATTGTAAATGAAAGAAAAAAATGCTCTGAGGTAATTTTTGAAGAAGTTTTCTTCTAGACTAGAGCTATATATTTATATGTGATTGACTCCCCTAGACGTTCTACTGACCGCACTTAGATATTATCTGTGATCTAGTCCCCACCATAAAGAGGCATACAGATCGCTACACATAAGATGAACATAAATGTCATTGAGAATGTTTGGCTATTGCTAATCTACTTATATTGTTCACTCCGTCTCGTTGCTACAGTTCGAGAGGCTCTAATGAAGTGCGTAACGCGTGGGGTTACGATTTTCCCTTTGCAGACGGCAGCCAGTTGTTCAACTTATGTGTCGCGATCTGTACTCGCGCTGTTATCTAAGCCCCTATGGTACATGTGTAAGAAATAAATTGTGAATGCGAAAGTTGATGACGTGTTTCACTTCGATGATATTGCATTCTGTGTGATTGATGACTATTTTGAAGTACCATTTTTCAGTTTGTGTTTCACAGAAAGTTGAGTACCTATTTCAGCTGAAAACTTGAAAACTGAAAGCAGAACTGTTAAAAACAGTCGTTTTTCATCTCAAAACAAATTGCAGTTTTCATAATAACTTTTTGACCTTTTGTTAAAATGTTAGTATAAATAAATGTCGTAGAAACTTTTATTTTTCTGTCTAGAAGTCACGGGCTTGTTGAGAAATTTATTTAAGTGCGGCTTAGAGTTTTTTTTGCTAAAAACTTTTTGTAATGCGAAAAACTATTTAAGTTATTCAACAACTAGCCAAATAGACTTGAGGCATAAATATGTGATTAGGTACGTGGATTAGGTATTTTTCGTTACCAGTACGTACCTAATCCATGCCACCTAGGATTAGGTATTCGTATACCATGTTTGTTAATCGTGAAGTATCAATCTGTCAAACTATAGGTCCTGTAAACAAAACTACACTTTACGTCTAATTATTAAGTTTCAAACGTCATCTAGGATAAAATACCATAACTATTTTTTGCTTAGAAAATACAGCGAATCTCTTGTTCAGTTTAACAAAATCATAAAATCTTTTTACAAAATACAAAAAAAATAAAATTCGACTTCAAAAACACTTAAAAGTAAAAAATTATATAAGAATGCACACCATCACCTTTTTATTATGAAGTCGCTGCCAAATTGAAGTCTTTTTGAAAGTCGGTTTTATTTTTTTGTAACAAATTTTTTTTATGTTTTTTAGAAATTTAATACCAGCTCACCGAAGTAACTTGAAAGAATGCCAATTAGCATCAAAACGTGCCTATTGTATTTAAAAAACTAACCTCTAACTCCTAAAAGTCAAGGATCCTTCCATCACCAGCTCATTTCATGACTACCAGACGCAAATACCTGAATAGCTTCGAAAAAAACATGAAACACGTTGGACGTACTTATGAAATTTAAGGGTTTCCCTCGATTTTCCTGGGATCCCATCATCAGATCCTGACTTTGGTGACAATGGAACCACCCCAGGACTATACTCTATCGAACACAAAAAGAATTTTGAAAATCGGTCCACAATGGGCGGAGTAATCACGTAATATACTCACAAAAAAAACGGTAAAAATATTAAACTTGATTCAAGAATGAAATTAAATATTAGGACCTATTACTATTCCAATACATTCCCTAATCCGAATATTTATGCCAATACTGAATAAATATTAAGACCTATTACGATACTAATACATTCCCTATTCCAAATATTTATGCCGGTACCTAATAAATATTAGGACCTATTACGAGTACTAAACTAATACATTCCCTATTCCGAATATTTTTGGTGGAACTGAATAAATATTAGGAACAGGTATTTGGATTAGGTGTTTGAAAATATTAGGAACAGGTGGATTAGGTACGGAAATATGCTAATCCAGCCCATGTCTAATTATTATATCATTTTATCTGACATTTATTTTAAAATTTAATATCGACTGACATGTACTTATTTCTTTTATTTTGTTTTTGTATTTTCATTTTATATATATATTTTTTTATGAGTTAATATATTAATGTTATTATGTGGACATGTATTTCATAATTTAATATGGACTGGTGTAAAAAAAAATGCAATTGTATTACTTCAATTTATTATTATTAATTGTATGGGTGGACATTACCTGAAATAAAGAATTATTATTATTATTATTATTATATAGCCAAATGTTATGTATCAAAAATTAATAGTTGCCCCCTACCACAAGCGCCGTCACACGTCGATTTTTAAATTGACTTCGTAATGGCGTGCACATTTAAAGAATGATCGTCAAACGCATTCTTCTAATGCAACAATGGTTGATAGAAGTTTGAAAGTTCGATTCCTTTAACGGCGGCGCAATTTTGCCGACCTCCTTGATTGAATTGAAGATGTTATTGAACACCAGCTGTTATTTTTTAGGAAATTTACATTGGTATGATGGTACAGAATCTGAAGTATTATTGTTTGTAAACTTTATAATATTATAGTAACGATTAGGCTTATCCCTATTTTTATATACACTATTCAGTCGCAACTCGCATCAATCGATCGTGTCTATTTCTATGCTGCCCGCGTGTATGCGTAACGCTTTCCCAACTTCGATTTAAGGGCGTGATGATATTTCATTATTTATTTATATGTGACGCAACATTTCCAGTGGGTGGGTACGGCGCGTCCGGCGCGGACAGCACCGACAGCAGCGACGAGCCGCTCGTGCTGTCGGAGCTGCCCGAGCCGCCGATCGCGCTGTCGGAGATCGGGCCCATCCCACCGCCCCCCATGTTCAGCTCGCCGAGCCCCACGCGCCACCAGATCCCCATCATCCAGCACCCTCCTCTGTCTGACTGTGAGTTTCTTTTTTCAACATCAAGCAATCTTTTAGCGGTCAACTTTCCCGATGGTGTCCTCTAAGGTGTGAGACGGAGGCGAACTTCATCTGGATGTCTCAGTTTTTAAGGAATTGTCTTATCATATTTTAAACTATTTCATGTCCGGAAAACTCGTTCCCATGGAGAATTGGTCTTCTAATTCGGACCAGCAGGCGTAACACGGGCTGTCAAGACTGGACTCGAGTCACGCATTATCTCACAATTTCAGTGACATAATCTCTAAGTCTTAAAAAGTGGCACGGCGGCGCGTATTTAGTGTGACTGTCGTGATAAAAATTTCTTGTCACTCGTCAAGGAACACATGTGACTGAGTTTTATCACAAATTTCTTGCTCTCCGACTGCTGTTACATCTTTCAAAGTATTAAAGCCCTTGCTACAACCACAGCAGTCGGAGCACAGGCACGTCAATAAATTTTTATCACGTCAGTCACACTAAATAAGCGCCACCGTGCTACTCTATAAGACATAGAGATTATGTCACTGAAATTGTGAGATAATGCGTGACTCGAGTCCAGTCTTGGCAGCCCGTGCTACGCCTGCAGGGGGAGTCAACTCAACCAGTAGACCACAAATACAGTAACAATCAGTCTAAAATGCCACATCGCTCAGTGTGCCTTTTAGAGGTTGCAATAGAGAAAATTGAGTTCGAAGAGAGAAGAAGTGAGTAATTTGAATTTGAAAAGAGAAAACTTTGACGACCGCAGCCGAAGAGGAGGACGACCGTGAGGAGGAGGACGCGGAGCCTCCGCCGATGGCGGACACGTCGCGCGTGGAGGAGATCCCGCCGAAGGAGCCCATCTTCAACGCGGTGCCGCTCAAGTCCGCGCTGAAGAAGCGGCCGGCCCCCTCCGCCTCGCCCGCCGCCACGCCGCTCGCCACGCCGCTGGCGCCGAGGCAGGACCACCACCACGCCAGTTTCAAGTGAGTCCTTCGCGCGATGTTACACTCAATAGTAGATTGTACAACAGGGGCATAAAATGAGTCATTGTAGCCCGAGACGATTTCATCATCATATTATTGTGGATAGTAAGTTGAGGGGTACAATGACTTGTTTATGTCAGTGTTTTACACACTTCAAAATATAAACGAAAATTTAATTAAAATTTAAAGTAAAATTTTAGTTAAAATAGCCAATTCCCGCCAGTAATCTTTTTTTATATTTTTTACATGGCGATGGTTTAAGTAAGTACATATTTCATTCTGCCAAGTAATAAAAATAATTCGATGCATTTTAATAATAACCGGTTACTATTTTTATCGTGACTTTTGAGGTGGAACACACAAGACAAATAAATTAAAGCAAATAAATAAATTATCGCAAGTTATTCTGTGAAGTTTTATTGAACATTGTTGGCTGTTGGGCCTCAGAATCTTTGTCTAAAAGAAAATTTTACTTTATGTTCTAGAACATAAAAAGTCATCTTATGCAGCCTATGAACGACATAAAGACGAGCTTTGCGAGCACGAGAAGTGAAAAATTATTTTATCGCATCACCAGCCCAAAAAACGACACTTTCCGTGTCATGTAAACCCACCCAACACAGAGTATATTTCGCTAAAAGCCTCTGAAACAGGGATTGAATATTATACTGACTTTTCTACTCTCTCTAGGGATTGGATTCATTTGAAAATACTACTTAATTTTGATAGAAACTTTAATTATAAGGCGAATCTACTAATTCAATGCAGACCTTTATAGGCACTTATTGACGTGAAAACAATCGAAACTAGACTAACACGCATCTTTATAATGTATTAATGTCATAGTAGAAAACGGATTAGCTGATCTATCGAAGCCAAATACGTGGCGACATCTAAAAATCCGTATCCGCGAATATCTAGAAGTTACAAACAGTCTAAGAATCTCATTTCGTGACAGTGAATAAATAATGAGGTGATGCCGTTCAATCTCGGAACGCGACTGAATTTTATATAAGCAATGTGGTTAGAAATGTGCCGAAATATTTATGTTAAAATTTTAATTAAAGTTTATCTTCTTAAACAATTTTCATCATCTAAGTTTAATGATATTCGTATGTTCATGTACACTTTTAACAATTTTTATATAAAAATTGTAAATTAGTGTATATGGTTGTGGTCGCTATACAATGTGGTTGTTAATTTATTTCCATAATGTGCCGGCTGCAGGCGGCCGCCACCTAAACCGAGGATTCGCATATGGTAATTGTCCCAACCGTTCTGCAATGTTGTCGATATCGCCACATTGACCCGGCCTCCAGACGGCCCGCTTCGCCTTAAGGTACGCTTTGAGGGACGCGATCGAGACGGGCGACAATGGGGACACGTGTGGCTTATGAATGACCCCCGAGTAGCACCCGGAAGATTAAACGTTAACTTTCTAGAGTAATTTAGTGACAAAAAATTAAATCCCAAACTAATTGCTTTCCTTGTAAAACCTTCTGAGTTTTGTTTAGACTGCAAAGTTGAAACATTTCCTTGTTCGTTCCCAAACTTTTTGCGGAAATGTCTCTCCGGCAAACTTGTAACTGTCGTTTCTGTGTAAAAGTTGAATAGTTCTATCAGTTACGTGGGTGGTTGACTATTGTTATATTTTGTAGTGTCTCGTTAATTAATGTTTTGGATAGAATTTTATATCTTTTTGTAAAGAAAAAACCAAATAACGCATTGTTATCAATAGGAATGTTGATATAGTACAGGTCCCGGCAAACATCTTAAACATTTTCACAGACAAAAAATACATGCGCAGTTGCATTATTTAGTACAAAAACTTTTACTGCGCATGTACTTTTTATCTGTGAAAATGTTCAAAATATTTACCGGGGCCTGTAGTATTCGCGACTGATCACGCAGCAAAATAAGGAACCACACGTGTCTCATCCTGCCGTGCGTTTCGGCTACGCGTTAAACTTCAAAGCGTAACTTTGGACTTTGCATTGTGCATTGCACGCTTCGGACTGTCATTTATTCTTACTTAGATGTTTAATGCTCTACACACTCGGCCGACAAATTAGTACACATATACTAACCACACGAGTGTGAATGCTTGTCACGAATCGTCCATCATACCAATTCATAGCATCCGAAACGAACTGAGAGAGAGTTAATTGTTTATGTTGTCATGCTGTGTACTTTTAACCCTGTTCGTCGAAAATAGTGATTCTATTGAATGCACTTGCAAGTTGTGAAATCTATACGAAACCTTTCTATTTGAAATAAATTGTTGTTGTGTTGCATGAACAAGTACAGAATGCTAACCAAATTTTAGATAATTTTATTTCTTTGTGTTTCCATTTTGTATGTTGTTTCTTTTTCAAAACAATTTCTCTGTTTATTTCAGCTTTGTTGCCGTCGGTTTTTCAGTTATATTGTGATTAATTACTGTTAGCGTTATAGATGTTGTTGCTATTCAAAAATGTACCTTATTTCACGTATTGACAACAATCGAACTAACTCAAATCGATCAGTCAGTGTATCGTTGATCCAACTTGGAGCGATGCGGCGCAGTCGATTGGACGAAACGGCACATATTTCGATTGCTGTTGATGTTGTCATGAATGATCATAAAAACATTAAAAACTTTACGTGCTTTTTTGTTTGCTAATAGCATTTCAGATTACTTACTAAAAGTCTTGTCGTTGAATTTTATCTGTGAAATCTGAGAACTTTTTATGTAAGACGGAAAATGGCATAAGCTAAGCAAATGTTGTTCTATGTATAAAGCCATTTGTAGCCGGTTATTGAAATTTAGCAAAGCAAATATTATTGAAATTTAGCAAAGCAGAAAATAGTTTAATGCGCAAACTGAACACGCAGTGCAGCATTCTTTAAAAAGCTATACAGTAGAGGGTTTAGATTAAAGATCACAGGGTGTACCTTATTAAAATTTTAACGATTAAATTTTGTTAGAAAGTAACGCTTGTCAATGCATCATGACAAGTTTTCTGTGCAATAACATTACACCTACACACATACTGCAGTTATAGTTCTCACGAAACGGTAGTAACAGCATAAAGGGCAACTTGAGTTCTTCTTCGCTTGCTGTCAGTTTCAAGCCATGATTGGAGAATTGGACTAATGAGTGTCGTATCACGAACAGCACTCGGCCAGTGCGCGTAGGGAACGCGGCGGAAAACAAGGAGAACGCGCGGCCTTGGGAGAGCGAGTACCACGACGAGTACGCGTCGGAGTCCGAGCGGGTCGCAGCCAAGCTCGCGCGCAAGGAGAGCCTCAACATCAAGCTGGCGCTGCGGCCCGACAGACAGGAGCTGATCAACAGGTATTCGGACTCTGCACCAGGGTCGTATGCATGGGCACTATCGAGGTCTCTCGTGCCTTACCACTTTGTAGAAATATTCGTTTGAAAGCGGATCGCATCGGACACGCCCACACGACCCATACCTATCCCTGATTGGCTACGGATTTTCACTACGGTTTACTACGGCCAATCATAGACAGACATCTGGTTTCATTAAAGTCACTCCTAGTGTCAGTCTGCTTTACGCTTTACTATTGGTGAATGAATGGAGCGGGGCGTGGTCTGACGCGATTGTCATCGTGCAGTGTGCAAGCGACTTTCGACGTAGGACTGATAAGGTGCCAGTGTCCTCGATAGTACCTCCGTCGTCTTACCTATTTCTCCCGCAAAGCTGCAGTGCTTGCATTGCTGTGTTCCGGTTCGAAGGGCAAGATATGGCATTACATGAAATTACTGGGTGGGTACCGTGACTTTACATCTTAAGTCACAAGTTGGCAACGTATGTATGTACACTGTGGTTCTTGTGGGGGTTGCAGTTTTGCTGCGAATCTCACAGGAACTACGTGTAGGTATGTGTGACTGTTACCACTTACCATCAGGTGGGCAGTTTGTTTTTTTGCCAACTTAATTGCAATAAAAAAACCAGACCCCGTAGCATTACCGCCGACACGCGATATGATAGAACGATATGAATTGTCAAAATATATTTGATATATATAACTTGGCTACCTTGAAATTTTATCGACATTAATATATTAACAATGCCCAAAATACCAATATCCCAAACATACTCAAAATTTTAAGATAACTTAAAAAAATCCAACTTTTTAACAGTAAATATCGATATATCGTTTTATCATATCGTGTTTCGGTGGTCATGCTACGGGGGCAGGTGTGACCGAATATCGAAATAATATTTAAGGCGCATGTAGGTTAGATATTAGATGAACATCAGGTGCTTATCTTAGATCTGCAAACCTAACATTTTCAGAGTTTAATCGACTTAAAACTGAATGCAAAAAGTTTCACGATGATAACAATAGTCCGGCTGACTATGGAATTAACACAAAACAAATGTAAGCACTGAATGAAGAAACAAGGTACACTGATTTTTTATGTGACCTTGCATTTGACCTTGCATTTCTTTAAAAATTCTTTAAAAATAAATTGAAAAATGATGAATAAATCAATAAAGAAAAAGTCGATAAAACAAAGAAAAAAAAATCCCGCCTGAGTCGATTTTTTTTTTCTTTATTGATTTATTCATCATTTTTCAAGGTAAGTACACTGATGTAGGGCTGTCGACACTTAGGATCAAAAAATAATTTATTTACTCTGTATGGATACAAAATTAGCTTGACTAAACCGAGTATTGTTCCTGCAGAATCTTTACTTCTGATGGATACATACCCTCAAATGTTTTTTACATTCTGTATATCAATGAGCTTATCTTTACTGATATTACAAATGGGAAAGTAACCCTGGAGCCTACACAAAGGAACTATTCAAAAACGATAACGATGTTAGAAAAGACCCCCCTCCCAGCCTCCGTAGCATGAACATAGTAACAGGACATGATAAAAGGATAAATCGAAATGAACTATCAAAATATGTTGGTCTGGCTTCCTTTCCTTGTAATTTTATCGTCATTTATTCGTTAACAATATCCAAAATATACTCGAAACTTTAAGATGGCTAAAAACCCAACTTTTCTAACAGTTCATATCGATATATCGTTTTATCATATCGTGTTTCGGTGGTCATGTTAGGGGGCAGGTCTGTATAACCGAACTCGCTATTTGACTAGCTTCCACGCAGACGTAGTCGCGGGCAGCTAGTTAATGTTAAAATATTTTTTTTTTGACATGGAAAGAACCAGTGGCCTTAAAGAACTTTCACATTATGGTACATGAGCTTTAAATAAAAATGGTTTCAATTAAAACGCATATTTCTAATAAAATAGTAACTTGATTGAAGGTTGATGAAAATGTATGTTTCTAGCATTTAAAGCATTTAAAGCCGATCATTTATAATGTTTTGTTGTTTCTGAAACTGGGTTATAAAATGTCGTCAATGAGTAGGCGCATTTATATACGGATATTATTAGATCTCGTTAAGAGTTGCCGAAATTATTCCCAGTACTATTACTAGGAACCAAACGTAGCCTCTACAATATGCGCAATTGGTGACTCAGAAACTGCGAAATAATTGTTCGACTGTGGGCAGCAGTCCTTCTAAATCAATTGCAAGTGAATAAGCTTAGTACCATAGTAGTTAGTCGATCATTTGAGTGTAGTGAATTGTGTATTTAGGTACTTTGTACTAAAACGAACGTAAAGTGATTACAATGTTTGGCCCACTGTAGAAGCACGCCAGGGAGTGTTATTTTTATTTACATTAGCGAACAGTCATTGTAATCGACGTTTTGCTCTTCCTGCTATTGTGAGCTCGTTCTTGGCACTGGCATTGTAACGAAATTTATTATTATCGCACATTGACTCGTTTCAAAATGTTATATTACGTTTCACACTGTATTTTTTTCTTAACTCTTCCTGTATTTATTGACATTTAGAAAACACGAATCAAGTAAGAATATTATGTCTAGTTGTGATAGTTTCAACTAATCAAAGTTGACTATTTTATAATTATGTGACTTGGGCTGCAGCCAACACAATGTGCTAATCGTGCATTATTAAAACATTTTCGACATAAGCTTTGGCAAATTTCACACTGTCGTATCGGTCAGTTGCCAGTGCGTCCGCGCGTGTGTATTGAACCATGCTGTGGGGATCTTTGTGATAAGTTATATCTCGGAGTAGGCTCTATAAATCGTGTTTTGATGGTCAACAGGAACATACTGGTAGTGCAAAGCGATCACGAGCGCCAAGAGTCGTGGGAAGCCATTGGCGCGCGTCTCATACGGCGATTGTCGATGCGGCCCACTGCCGAGGAACTAGTCGAGAGAAACATACTTAAAAGTAAGCCACTAAGCTATCTTTCAATATTTACGCTGCACGCTAATATTTTCCTATAAATTGATTAATGCTAAATCTTTCTCTATCGTTCATCTTTACAGGTCAATCCCCCGCCGAAGAGAAGAAACAGAAGGAAGAAAAGAAAAGGTACCTCCTGCGCAAACTAAGTTTTCGGCCCACAGTAGATGAACTCAAAGAAAAGAAGATCATTAGGTTCAGCGATTACATTGAAGTGACACAGGTAAAAGGAACATTGACTTTTGTATGTATCTGTCTGTCTTATTATTAAGTAGTTTGTCTTATTTTAACTGATAAATTAATTTCCCGTAGAACTACTATGCCTTATTCTCTTTTCTAAAGCAAAAAGTACACATCAATGTCTAAAAGTTTGATAATATGTAAATAGGATCGTAACACTAATCCACTATATTTAATATAAAATTGATCTCAAAGAATGCTTCATGTAACGATCCGGCTCGAAAGACCAAAAAACTATGTAAGGGGCGCACCTTACATAGTTTTTTGGTCCTTCGAGCCGGTTTACGAATCGAGTTTACGGTAGGGTCTAAGTTCTTTAAAACCCGCCGTCCCAGAACAAAGAAACTCTCCGACAAAACGCTCCAACTTATGGATCGGAGACACGAAATGAGGCTGCAGAACTCAACGGATGCTAATCGTTACCGGCAGCATAATAGGCAGATATCAAAGTCATTGACATGCGACCTTCGCCGATTTAATACGACTCATATTGAAGCGGCTATCGAGCGAAATAAAGGCTCCAAAGTATTTGCGAGATATCTGTCTATTGGGCAAAGTCAACTGACGCAGCTGAAGATTGACGACGGTAGTCTCATTTCGTCGAAGCTTGAGATTCTAAGGGAGATTGAGAGTTTCTATTGACAGTTATACTCCACGCAAGCACCTGTTGAAAGCGAGGCTAGAAACCCCAGAGACAAGCTTACCCGAAACTGTACTGAAGATATCCCGAACGTCACGTCTGTACGAGATTAGTATGGCTCTCAAACAACTAAAAAACAACAAGGCGGCGGGTGATGACGGAATCACTACACAGCTTCTCAGAGCGGGCGGTAAGCCGATACTTAAAGTCCTCCAGAGGCTCTTTAATTCCGTTATTCTTGAGGGCAGAACGCCTAAAGCATGGAGTGAGAGTGAATTCATCCTGTTCTTCAAAAAGGGTGATAAAACACTCTTGAAGAACTATAGGCCGATCTCACTCCTGAGTCATGTTTATAAGTTGTTTTCGAGAGTCATTACGAATTGTCACGCTCGCAGGTTTGACGACTTCCAACCTCCCGAACAAGCCGGTTTCCGAAAAGGCTATAGTACCATAGATCACATCTATACGCTGCGGCAGGTTATACAGAAGACCGAGGAGTATAATCTGCCACTATGCTTAGGGGTTTGTGGACTATGAGAAAGCCTTCGATTCGATCGAGACATGGGCGGTGCTGCAGTCTCTCCAAAGGTGCCAAGTGGACTACAGGTACATAGAGGTGCTAAGGTACCTATACGGAAATGCCACTATGTCGGTTCGACTCCAGAACCAGAGCTCTAATCCCATCCAATTGCAGCGAGGTGTAAGATAGGGAGACGTTATCTTTTCAAAACTCTTTACCGCTGCATTGGAGGATATTTTCAAGCTTCGTTCATTAACGTCGGCATTAACGTTAATGGCGAGTATCTAACACACCTCCGTTTTGCCGATGATGTAGTTCTAATGGCTGAGACCTTAGAAGACCTGAACACCATGCTCGGAGATGTCAGTAGTGCTTCCCAAAGAGTGGGTCTTAAAATGAACATGGATAAGAAAAAAAACATGTCGAATGCCCATGTTGTACCCACTCCAGTTAATATTGGGAATACTGCACTTGAAGTTGTAGACAGCTATGTATACCTGGGACAGATAGTCCAGTTAGGTAAATCCAACTTCGAGAAAGAGATCTTGTCGAATCCAGCTCGGATGGGCAGCTTTCGGGAAGTTACGACAAATCTTCGCGTCCAAATTACCTCAGTGTCTCAAGACGAAAGTCTTTGACCAGTGTGTGTTGCCAGTGATGACCTACGGAAGCGAAACGTGGCCATTCACTATAGGTTTCGTCCGAAGGCTCAAGGTCGCTCAGCGGGCAATGGAGAGAGCAATGCTTGGGGTCTCCCTGCGTGATCGGATCCGAAATGAGGAGATCCGCAGGAGAACTAGAGTAACCGACATTGCTCGAAGGATTGCTCAGCTGAAGTGGCAGTGGGCGGGACACATAGCTAGAATGAGTCGCGCTACTGCCGTGCCTAGCCCTCACGCCGCGCGCGCGCCTACGAAAAGAGATACACGGTTATTTTTTTATCACCCTGGTTATTTTAAGGGTGGCTTCAGGACACGGTAGAAGAATTATTTAACCATTAATAATAAAATTTACTCACCTGTTTAATTAGATATTTATTATCTAAAGTATCCAAAAAATACTGCACTGGTATGGACACTGAGTGAAGTTGTAGGCAAAACATTGAATGAACGCGAACTGGCAACAACGTCGCCGATTCAAAGTCATCACTGAGTTGATCACAATTTCACCTCCCTACTTTACGGGCTTAGGACCGGCAAAACAAAGTTTTTAAAGAAAACAAACAGTACTAGGTAGGTATTACGGTTATGATAGGTTGTTTTGGCGTAGTTAAAAAATTGGAATCAACTTTAAATACTTACCTACCTGAGAAACAATTTAAATCAACTTTAGTTCTAATAACAAAAGAGTTCTAAATTTAAAGGAAGTCCTCTAACTCATACATAGTCGTGCACGTTTAAAACTATACATGACCACAACAACATATCACTTTGGTTAGTGTTTAACGTCTCGAAATGCAGTTTTCGCTTCCAAGTCTTACGTTTGTGGGTTCACTTTCTTACAACAAACACTTAATTTCACTTCACAAGTAAAAGTCTACGGTCTACCGGAGTAAGGTCTGTGTATTCGCGAGATGTGTTAACTTGAAACTAAAATTCCGAATGCGCCCGATTGCCGCGCGTCAGGCGCGGGCGCGACATCGCGATACGTTCACACGCACCGGGGTTAAAGGCGAACTAAAGCCGGCCGGCTCGTGCCGACAAGCGACAGCAAACAACAAAACGCCGCCGCCGGCGCTCGGCGCCGGCGCCGACTGTCTCTGTCTTTCACTATTGTAGTGTCTAGTGCAATAATAACTCTTATTTCAAACGAGTTGTAGATTGATCTTGCTTGAATTAATAATGCGACGTTGCCGCATTTTCCTAAGCCCGTAGTAGTAAATGCTTTATTCATTCATAATCTTACCTTATCTTGTAGTAAACAAGAACAATGTCTATAATTTAATATTATTGGCGGATAAAATTTAAAAAATATAACCACATGTTTTTTTTATTGATATGAGTCGTCTAGCGTCTACCGAGCTGCCTCTAAAATTTTCCAGTATGATAAAAAAATAACCGTGTATAAAGACAAATTTAAAAAGCGACGTGTTTGAATTGAAAAATTTGATTAGTAGAATCGATTTTACAAACTAACTTCAGGTTTTGCGTAATTTCAATAACATGTATGAACGAACCGGCCCTACTAGGTACATAATCGATATTGTGTTCTCAGGCCCACGACTACGACCGTCGCGCGGACAAGCCGTGGACGCGGCTGACGCCCCGCGACAAGGCCGCCATTCGCCGAGAGCTGAACGAGTTCAAGAGCTCCGAGATGGCGGTGCACGAGGAGAGCAAACACCTCACCAGGTAACCGACACGTTTTCGCTTAGTGTTTGGACTCACCGAGACTGATGGATGATACGGAGGAGATGATATTATGTACACCGTCGAGATAAGAATATACAGCAGGCGAAGCACGGGATGCCAAGACTGGACTCGAGTCACGCATTATCTCACAATTTCAGTGACATAATCTCTATGTCTTAAATGGCTGCACGTATTTAGTGCGACTGACGTGACAACAATTTCGTGGCGCTCGTCAAGGGACACGTGTGTCTGAGTTTTATCACAAAAAACAATAGTCATGTCGCTCCCCAAAAAAACGAAAAATAGAGAGATTAATTTATAGATAAATGTGATCCTAATAAAATATGTAACCGATTTATGTATTTAGAATATTTATTAAACCCCAAATAAAAAAGTTACAAAATAAAATAGAAAATCTTATTGAACGCATTGATGTAATTTCTTTCCGCCATTTTACTACTCCGAGAGTCAGAATGCATCTGTAATTTGACAGTACAAGCATTCGACGTAATGGCGTCATCGATGACGTCAGGTTGGACGCTGTCAGCACGCTCACCGTGACTCGAAACAACTTTTAGCGCGCTGACTTTGATAACATCGCCATTCGGAACACATCCGTACAGCCAGTTACGGTCTGAAATGCGTATCTTATCAATAATATTAAAACCAGAATATCCCCTTAACCTGGGGTTGAAAAAATAAAATAACTATTTCAACATGTTTTTTTTAACCAGTACAATAAGTTAAACTAGTTTTTTTAATCTCCAAGTTTTGATTTTTTTGGGTGAAAATCGCTCTAAAAAAGTGATCATTGTTCTTTCTTGCTCTCCGACTGCTGCTACATCTTCCAAAGTATTAAAGCCCTTGCCACAACCACATCAGTTGGAGCACAGGCACGCCAAGAAATTTGTGATAAAACTCAGTCACACGTGTTGCTTGGTGAAAGTCAAGAAATTTTTATCACGTCATTCACACTATTAACGCGCCATCGTGCGTGACTCGAGTCCAGTCTTGGCAGCCCGTGCTACGCCTGCAAGACTGGCCCTATTTTACTATATGAACAGATGGTTATAGAAATATCTATAAAATAAAAATGACAAATGAGGATTTGTCTCTTTTTACCAATGATTATCGCCGTATGAGAAAAGAGACAAACAATGGTTGCAGTGTTCTAATTTTGACATTTTTGTGTGACGTCATCAAATCAGCTGTGCTCATGGACTTCATCAATCAAACAAGGACCGAGCTCTCTGACCAGAAAAACGAGCCGAGAGGGATATCCAGAAGAGAGGCCGTTTGTCCCTTTTTTGTAGGGTGTTCATAATTTCCTCGTATTGAAATAGTACATTACTGTAGAGGCCGGCAATCCCATTCCCGCCGAGGTATGTATAGTGCTTTTCTCAATAATTGCGAAGAAATAATGAAAGACGTAATACTGGAATTAATTATGAAAATCAGTGTAGTAAATAATACCCTAGAAATAAAAACCTTTCATATTAAAATATTGTTTAATGTTGTCTATTTATTCAAATATTTATAATTGCCGTGAACTTCGTATAATTTAGCTTTAAGATCTGTAAAGAAAACAAAACAAACAAAGTAGGTACCTAATAAATAATAATAAGATTCCTCTCTCTTGTTCAATGATTGCGTGCCCAACGGGTCCATAATGATCAAATTTTTGTGAACCACCTATTTTACACTTACACATTATGGTGAGCAATAAAGATTTTAAATTGAATTGAATTGGAAACAAATGAGTATAACATGAATAAAAAAACAAATCAAGCAATTAGATAATTAAATAAAGTAGCCTAGCAATTATTAGTACTTTTTAATTTTCAATTAGTGCAAAGGAAACAAAGCCCATACAGCCCAATCATATTTTACGCAAAAAATGTAATACTGCAGATTATGACTTTTTTCTCTCGCAACGAAAATGAAGCATATTTTCGTGTGATTTTACACCAACATTTTAATAAAATTGTTGTCATATTCATATACAACGTGTCTCATAATAACTCCCCATAAAAATTATAATATTCACTTAACCGAAAAAAATGTGTCAACTTTAATAAATTGTTATATCAATGGAATTTTCACTTTTGATAGTTTAAAAAAATTTAATATTATTATTTTTATGGGGAGATATGAGACATGTTGTATATGCTCGAAGAGTGCATTTTTATAATGTGGTAGCAATTGGCTGTATGACAAGTTACATAATTCAAGTTATAGATAAATTAAAAAACATTGGAGCAGCGGCCAAAAATGAATTTTCATACTTACTTTCCTGGCCTAGGCCGGTAAAGTAATGCACGAGCCAAGAATTACAAACTTTGTGTCTTCTTTTTACTACAATAATGCCTACATTTCCGAACATGTTTGAGAAAAGAACAATTAAGTATCACAATATTAGGATGAAAATCCATATTAGTAACTACTACTTAGAAATTTGGGGATTTTGTTTGGTGTCATCGGCGTAGGTAAGGGGGGGGGATACTAGATAGAATGAACTTTTACTTCCAAGTATCAGTATACACTAGGAAAATTAAGTTTTAATCTGGTATTTTGCTTGGTAGACATTTTGATCTGAGTACGATTTATAGCATATGTAATATGTCTTGCCCCCATCGTGTTTCGGTGTTCTAGCATGAACACCGAAACACGATATGTTAAAATGATAAATCGTTATCAACTGTCAAAATATATTGGCTACCTTGATTGATATGTTATAGACATTTATATATTAACAATGTCCAAAATAATAATACCAATATCCAAAACATACTCAAAACTTGAAGACGACAAAAAACCCAACTTTTTCAACAGTTTATATTGTTTTATCATATCGTGTAGGGGGGGGGGGAGGGGGGCATTTATTCAGACTAAAGTACTCATCAATACGAATCCAACGAGACCAAATTCGATGGGGTTATGTCATTTTATTGCGGAGTTCCTACTCGTCAAGAAGAATCAAACGAGCCCAAACTCGATGGGGTTGTGTCGTTTTAGACCGAGTCCGCTTGTGTGCGTGAGCGACGCACGCAAACAGAAACTAGAGAAATTTACCTAAACTAGATCGGGCTCGCGCGGATGGTGGGCCATTAATTTAAATTGGCTCGATTATGCTCATGTCATCAATTTTATTTTTCAGTAAATGCAAAAGAAATGATATAATAATCTTTAAAATATTATGCAATTCTGACTATTCTCTTCTGACTCAATTTGAAATAGATAATTAGAAAATTGGCTTTTTCGCAAAACGTCTACATCGCAAAATGTCTACCACTCGTAATATGTCGCTTTGTCATATTTTGCTTACTTTGTATTTTTTTCGGAATTATAGTATTTGATCAACAAATATAGTTAGGATACTATATTATATAGTAGGGTTGGGAACCCTATTTCAGAGTTACTTTGGCGAAAAACTAGTGAGGGCTTGCTTTGATAACATTGTGGCATTTCGAAGGGCATCGCAAAGCGAGTCAGTCAATGGGTTTGACTCATGCTCACATTTGCAGATAATGTGGTGAAGACAATGAGAAACTTTTTTACATTCTGTGCGAATGCTCATAATAATAAATAAGCTATTATTAACCTAAACAATATTCGATCACTGACCAATCTCAATAGAGATAAGCAATCTGCACGGAACTTATTATAGTGCACAAGTGTCTGTGCAAACACAAGTGCACTATGGGAGCTGAATCTAACGGATTTCAAAAAAGAGAGAGAAATTTCAAATTTTCTCCGGTGGTAGCCACAACTCAGCCAATGAGAACACTGGACAAGTCGTTCGCGGCCAGTTTTTCACTAGTATATCTTTATATGAACTAAGGCTTTCAGTCTCGATACATTTTCGAGTCCCGGGACTAAAAAATCAAGACTCGGTCCAGTCTCGAAATTCCCGGGAAAAACGAGAGTTTCGAAACTGTTTAGATAAATAAGATTTTTGTTCAAAGACTAGGTATTGCAGCATTTAAAACAAGATTACAATACTATAGTTTAATAATCACATTAATTCAACAATTACGAGTTTTGTTTTTCATTTTTTAAGTGAGACCGTAAAATTATAAGGCATCAAATGTTTTTTTAGAAACAGAGGATTTGATTTTTTCAAAGATAACTTGCATTAGATAAAGCCCCATCTGCTTCTATACTAGTAGTACAATAAATAATTGTAATAATGGTTTAAGAAGATTGTGAAGCTGTAAATTTTCATACAAAAAGCGATAACGCTTTTCACCCACTAAACATAGTCCAATTTTGATAATTTTTGGAAATGTTGTAGATATAATGAAGATCTAGGTTTGTACGTTTTGATTTTAAAGAAATATTGCTTAGAATATAAATTATTAGCATCTAAATATCTATATTTTAGACTTAAAAACTACCTCGAGCATTTTTTCTTTTTTATACTAAATTTTAGTAAATTACAAAAAAAAGCAAAACGTACAAACATAGTTTAAGGTATACTGAATCGAATGAGACCAAAGTGTCTAATTTCGTAAAGGTTTAGGGGGGTAAAACAGTTATCACCCGAAACAATATTTCAAACAGGAACTGTAGGCAATTTCGATCAGTTCTTGCAACTCTCTCTATCGCACGATACGGGTCGGGGGCAGGGGTATAATGGGGCATAATCTAGTGATGTGACTTAATGTTATCGTAGTTATTGTTGCCTAGGGAGGAGAAAGTAATATCGATATATCGATCAATACTGAAAGGTATTACTCAAGTCCACACAAATACCTTCTACCTGAAAAAGTAAATGTCTTTTGGAATACGTTTATTGATTTTAGTGTTTTATTTTAAGGATCTTATTTCAATACAAACTTTATTTAAGGGTAAGCAGCCTGTAGCCTGTTAACTAACTGTAAATTCCCAAAATCAAAATAAGAAAAGAAATTGTAAGTATGTAGTTGTTTGTTATAATAGATATGTGCCACAAAGACACAAACTCAAGAGAAATTAGTTTTTTGTTTCTTGAGATAGGTATTTGTTATGCATTCTATGTTCGTTAGCGTATTCTTAGTTGCTCACAAACTATTTTCTGGAAGAGATTGCTTATTAGCAATAAGGCCGCCTGTGTTGTACATCTGTGTTGTTTTTGAAAATTTTCTGTCTCAATATCTTTGTGTGCAATAAAGTATTTATTATTATTATTTATTACTATTTTCGTATAACCAAGTTGGAGCAGCTAAAAAACGTGTAACAAACTATATTATGCATGTAGCGTTATTTTCAATATTATTTTATTTGTACTCGCGTTATGGAATCTACGAATGTATAAAAAATACAAACGACACAGTAAATAATATGTAGGGTAGGCAGGGTAGGCATATAATTATGTGGAGATGGCACCCTTCGTACGGTTTTGACGTTTTTTTTTCATTTTAACAATATAATTTAAAGCAGCTGATTACGTATAATCCTACTAATAGATTTTTTTTTTCATACGACAGGGAAGCTCTTGGCCTTATATCGGAACACAGCAATGCTATTAACATGTTATTATGGCGACAAACTTAGGTAAGACGGTGGTAGCTAGCCAGGTGGGCTTAGAAGCCCTACCACCAACCAAACCGATCAGAAAAGCTTCTGTCCCCGATGGGAATTGAACCTCGGACCTCCCGATCAATACCCGGTGGCCTCAACCACTAGACCACGGAGGTGGTAAAAATTAAAATTCTAAAACTATTAGTATAACTAGGTACCCGACATTAGTGTATAAAAATGAGAGGCATTTTATATTTGTTGCATAATTATGACTTAACTCTAAATTGAAATTCGTAGAAATCTGCCCCACACATGGGGTACTTTCAGTATTATTCCTGTATTTCTGACAGCATAGACTTTTCATCGACTGCTGGACTACAAGTATTCTTTGGTTAATAACTTTGTACATAGGTACAATGTTTCTGAAAAAAGTTATTTACTTAATAAAACGCCCTTGCCCTTACGCCGACGTGTAAGATCCTATGCTGCGTTTTTTAATTGTGGATATGTCAGTCCAGTCTACTTTTTTAATGTCATCTAGCCACCTTTTCCTTTGGTATTCCGGGCTTTTCGAGGAATCTTGAGTTTGAGGATCAATTATGGAAACTCATAGAGGGATCAGTCAGAGAGCCCTGTTGTTAACCCTGATTCCACCGACGCACATCACTTCTGTTTTGCTGCTGACTAATTCAAAGATAGATGGAGATGGAGCTAATTGCAGATGATGTTACGTTTGGTTTATTATTAAAGAAATTGAGGTGAACATCACCAACAAAAATAATCATATAATTATTAAAAAATATTATTCATCATCTAAGCCTTTTCTTCTACCATGGCGGTATAGGCCTCCTTCAACTTTCTCCATTCCGTTCTATTTTGGGCTACTCTAATCCAGTTCGTGCCCACCATCTTGACGATGTCGTCCTTCTACCGCATCTGTGGTCTCCCGTCTTTTACGGTTCCATGGCCTCTACTCTAAGACAGTTCTGCACCACGAGTCCGGCTTTCTGGCTAGATGTCCAGCCCATTGCCACTTGAGCTATGCTACGCGGTGTGTAATGCCCGAGACCTGATGCCGTTTTCGTGTCCCGGAGTGTTACTCCTACCAATTTTCTTACCATTGTTCTTTGTGCCACCTCTAGTTTGTGGTCGATGGCCTTAGTTGTTACCCATGTCTCGGCACCATAAGTAAGCACTGGTAGGACACACTGGTTGAAGATCCGCGCTTTCTGTTTTATGTTAATGCCCAGCCCAATCAAAAAAATATTATTATTATTTATTATTACTTTTTATTATTGTATCCCTGTTCCTATTTAGTTTGTATGTAAAAGTATTATTATATGTTTAGTGTTATTTTTTTTCAGAAAAGATTCACATCTCAAATGCAAATCATTTAAATTCAGTATAACACTCATCTTAAAAAAATACATTTTCCTTAGTAAGGTAAATGTAGGATACATATTTTCATAACAAAAAGTCCTCACCCTTAAGTAAGTAAGTGCGTTCACAATAAATTTCAATACAGAAATAATTTACGAAATGTAAATAACTTCTGTATTCCGAAACTCATCTACTAAAATATTATGAAGAAAGAAGATTAAGTACGTTTGTATTTTTGTTTGTAATGAATAAACTCAAAAACTACCAGACTGATTTTAAAAATTCTTTGGCTAATAGAATGCTACATTATCACTGAGTAATATAGGTAGGCTATAAAATTCTTTTTCCTTTGTGAAAACATAAAATTCCCACACGAAAAATGAAAGTAACGACAGCGAAGTTGCGAGCGGAAAGGGAGTCAGAAATATAAGCAACGCAAAACATTACGAACGATAGAATAATAATTTCGAGCTCTCGCGCCGGCCGCCGAGTATCGTGGCCGAGTCGCGCGCTGCTGTGTCGTAGTGTGCGTGAAAATTTGCGCATGTTGTATTTGTGGTGTAAACGCCAGACCGGAGGCGGAGAGGTGTGAAACAGATAGCATTTTAGAAAATACCTACTCGCGCCGCGCACGATTACTTCACAATCCTCTTAAGAAAATTTGGCAATTTTCTATAAGTTGGGCAATTTTGTGCTGAAATCCGGAATTACCAAGGTCAAATGCTAGTCGAATACATGGAGAGAGAGGGACTCTATATGATAAAATCTTTCTTCAAAAATCGGCTGCATCGAAAGTGGACCTGGAAAAGTCCGTCCGGATGGCGTGACAATAAATGAGATTGACTTCATTAAGTCCACTAAGACATGATATTCAATAACGTCTCAGAAACCAATTCGTTCTACACAGGGAGAGATCACCCAATGGTAAGAGGCGCATTGAATCTTAACATAAAAGTCGATAGGTGCTCCGTCCCGAAGCCATCCAGATCAAAAATCCCGAATGCTTTTAACTCGAATTATGGACACATTTAATGACGTACTAAGCAAAGAAGTAAAATCTCTGAGCCGCCAGTTTAACTGATGGAGGAAAAGCTTGGAATAGATCTGCAATCTTCTAAAGAAGCTCGTCGGCGACTCAACAAACAGATCTTTAAGTTTCTGACTCGCGTCATACGCTAATTTAATACGGAACGAATTAATTGGCCATCGAGCGGAATAATGGCTCTAAAGTCTTCGCAAGAGATCTGTCACTCGGTCAGAGTCTGCTGACGAAGCTGAAGACAGAGGACAGCAGAGTCAATTACATCACGACCTGAGCTTATGGCGGAGTTTAAACACTTCTATGGACAGCTTTACGCAACGTCGCAAACAACTGTAATTCAGACCACAGGCCCTAGAGCCAAATTGACCTGGCACTAAACCGAAGACATCCTGGACGTCAGCCTGTACGGCGGTCACAATAGATCTTATAGGTCGCAGTGACAAACTATAGCCGCTTATATAAAAAAAAAACCTAGACCACATCCATACGCTGCGGCAGGTTATACAGAAGACCGCGGAGTATAATCTGCCACTATGCTTGGCGTTTGTGGACTATGAGAAAGCTTTTGATTCTGTTAAGACCTGGGCCGTACTTATAGATCACTCCAGAGGTGCCAAATAGACTATCGGTACATCCAAGTGTTGCAGTCATTGTACGAAGAAGCCACCATGTCAGTTCGCCTTCAGGACCAAAACTCGAAACCAATACGACTTCAGCGCGGTGTGAGACAGGGCGACGTCATACCGCCGAAACAGTTCACAGCTGCCTTGAAGGATGTATTTAAGCTTTTGGATTGGAGGGGACTCGGCATCAACATAAACGGCGAGTACATGACTCACTCACTTTCGATTTGCTGATGATATCGTAGTCATGACTGAGACCGTGGAAGATCTAGGCACAATGCTCAAAGACCTCTGTAGAGTTTCCCAACAAGTGGGTCTTAAAATGAACATGGACAAGACTAAGATAATGTCGAATTCCCGTGTAGGTGTAGTACCCACTCCTGTGAATGTTGGAGGCTCTACGCTGGAAGTTGTTGACAAATATGTATCCCTGGGGTAAGTAATCCAGCTTGGTAAGTCCACCTTCCAGAAAAAAGTAAATCGACGAATCCAACTCGGCTGGGCGGCGTTCGGGAAGCTACGCAGCATATTCTCGGCCCATCTACCGCAGTGTCTAAAGACGAAAGTCTTCAATTCGTGCGTGTTGCCAGTGGGCATTCGCTAAGATAGGATCTAGCTACGAGGATACCATTTTTTACTTCGGAGTATTGCCAGAATAACAAATTCTAGTGATTAAGTAGATTTTTGACGTAAGTCTCGAAAGTCTCATTAATCCCGAGACTGGAGGTAGCAGTCTCGAGTCTCGAAAATATTAAAAAATCGGCGAAATTCTCGAAATTTTCGAGACCGAGACTCCCGGGATGAAAGCCCTAATATGAACTAATTCAAATTATTCCAAATATAGGCAAAATAATTGTATTTCCCGAGTGAGCAGATGATACAACAAACTATCCTCCGAGCAGGATAACTTGGATTTATTCTGTTCGTCACCAAGTATGCTAAATAGACTTGTTAATGATTCATTTTTTGCAACTTGTAATCTTAGTTTTAAGATTTCATTATTATTAAATCAAATCAAATCTTTATTGCTGACTAAGGTGTGATACAGATGTTGTTATAATTACTTACATAAATGTGAAAATTTGTAATTTGCCATCAGCAAACTTATTTATTTACTACGATTGAAGCTAGCTGTAAGTTTTCCTAATAAAATAAATAAAATTATTTCAATAAATAAAATAACAAACCCTCAATAAATTTATTTTTTAATTTTAAATAAGTAATATTTTTATGTTTTTATTTAAAGAAAAATAAACAATTACCATACATCAAATTTGAAATTGATATCTCGACAACTCCCCAGCACTTGAGACAATACAAACGGCTTTTCATAGGAACACGGCGGAGCCCGACATGTCTTGTGTTTTGATTAACTGAACTATGATTACCGCTCGCGAGAAATCTTGAATTCGAACTATTTTACGTCCGATTGGACGACTAGCCGATTCAGCCGAAATGCTACCAGGCGCAGAGCCCATTGCTTAACGTGCTTTCCGAAGCACAGAGGAGCCCAAAATTTTTCAATCTATGTATCAATCTCTCATTATTATTAGCCTGGTGCATTAGTGCATACTGATACGCCCCTGTGCTTCGTCATACCGCCGAAACTGTTCACAGCTGCCTTGAAGGATGTATTTAAGCTTTTGGATTGGAGGGGACTCGGCATCAACATTCCGGCCAACGAATGGCCAACGGCCTTCTTGTGATGCCAAAGATCCTCCGAACTTAGTCTAGTGGCACGACAATCATGGAAAATATTTCAATTATTAAATAGCAGCATAAATTCTCTACAAAGGAAATCTTAAACTCAAATATGAAAACTGTTTTTTGTTGAAGATAATCTCGCGCATTATCTCTAGACTACTTCCCTCAAGCCGTTAAAATTACGTCATTATACGTCTGTAATCAGTCAACTGTTAAACGCGAGAGTCAAATGGATTGTTTTCTTTGGCCTCCATCTGGACTCTGTCTGATGCTACTAATTGCGTGCATACTCGAATGGGTATTAAAGCGTTTAATGCACCTTGTACGCTTGATTGAATGCGTGTTCGCGTCAATCGATTGACTGCGGTCACGTGATACTGCCTCAACTGGTAGTAAGTCAAGTTCATTTTTGGGGCTAAAATGAATATCATTTTATAAAAGCCCCTAATTAAATTTATCAATAAATAGCTTCACTTTCTAATGAACAATTGTGTAATTTTATCTAATGGTAAAGGTCTGCGCCTCTAGTAGATAAAAGCCACACGCTGATATTTCCACAGGAAAAAAATTAACATTAGTGTCACGGTGTCTCTGGAGTCAATGGAACGCTTAGGAAAATATATGCGTGTGGCTTTGGGTAGAGGCACTGTGTCATCATCATCACGCACTAACAAAGTTTCCGTAAATGTTACCTGTCCGTAAATACAGTGGAAGTAACTGATATCGTATTTAAAGATTGTATAAATTTGTGCTGTCATCATCATCATCACAGCTCATATACGTCCCCATCAAGGGGCACGAACCTACTCTAACTAGTTGTGTTAGGGCGTTTAGGCCTTAGTCAAACCACGCTGGCCCCGTGCGGATTGGTAGACTTCACATACACCTCTGAATTGCAGGTGTATGCAGGTTTCCTCACGATGTTTTCTTTCACCGTGAGAGCGTCAAATAAATGTACATATGAAATTCGTGACGCTCACGAAAATTGCTGAACTCCCGATTCTACTCGGGGCACAGTCCAGTGCCGAGACCACAGTGCTACCGACGCTGTGACTATTTGTGTTGTAATTAATGAAATATATGGATTGTACATTTGTTTTGTAATTGGTGAAATATATAGATTTGTGATGGAATAAAAGACTTGCTTTTCTTGACGTGAATATAGTAACTATTGCTAAGATACATAGCATAGACAAATATTATATAGTAAATAAGAAGAAGAATATCCGTCTAAAAGTCTTTAATCAATTTCAAAAAAGATGAAGGTTCGACTTCATCTGTTCTTTTATTTTTATGTATGTTCACCGGATTCTTCGTCAATTATGGAGTGGTATTTAAAATACTTTTTCTATTCGAAAGAGTATATTCCCGAAGTCGTCCCATTGTCATCATGTCCGGATCTCGTTATGAGGTCCAGAGTAAATCGAGGAAAACTCAAATTTTATATTTGCCTATAAAATAGTTTTTCATAAAGTTATTTCAGTATGATATTCACTATCTCAAGTTGACAATTGAAGGTTCTTTGAGGATTAGAAGTTGGGAATAGTTTAAATATTATGGGCACGCTTTTCCCTTAGGTGAATTCTTTCAAGTGTGCTGATAATGAAAAGTACAACTCCTTAACAGTGAGGAATCAGAGAATAATTCTTCAAGTATCGCTTAGGCTGTTCGCCATATTATTATTATATGTTTTTCGTCTCTAGGACGGTTTAATATCGATAAAACCATATATTCTAGGTTTTTCTTTGCCTGAAAAAATAGAATCGTTCACCATGACTATACATTTATGTGCCTGCATCGACCTCCATAAGACTACGACCCCTGTCCCCCAAATAAAATCCTGGCTACGCCCTTGGTTACTTATAAAATATAGATCTAATTTTAAAACACATGATACACATAAGTACATAAAAAGATCTTACAAAAAATTAAAATCGATTTCAAACACACAGTGAAACACAACTGAAAATCTTTAAAACATAAAACAGTCATCAGATTATTATATTAAAATCGACGCCACAAGTTATGTAATAACAAATTAATATCGGTCATTGTTTTTCCGATTCGGAAACTCGGTTATTCGGAGGTTATCTTAACGGTGACCCATAGTCAATATTCAGGTCGTGCGTGTCGTGTTCACTAATGGATAAATCGGTTATACTTTTATCTTTAATTTCCGTGCAGTAATCTCGATTGCCATGTACCGGGAGAAGCAGCTATGTTAGGTCCCCATAAATCGGACTGACGATCTCGGGAAGAGATCTACCGATGCGGTGTGGATATTCTTGGAGAAGGCTTATGCCCAACAGTGGGCGACTATCGGCTGAAATGATAATGAAACTCTATTTCTGTTCACAAGTAATATAATAGTTGATTGATAAGCTATACAATGAAAATACTTAGTGGACAAATAATAATAATATGTCCATAGTGTTTAAGACCACCCGGTATTGATTTGCCCACGTAGCATGACCACCAAATATGATAAAGCGGTTTATCGCGGTGAACTATCAAAATACGATAAAAACGTATTGTATTTTGACAGTTCACCGCAATAAAGCGCTTTATCACATCGTGTTTTGGTGTTCGGCTGGAGGTCCGAAACTTGATTCCCAATGGGGGTAGAAGTTGTTTGTCTTGATTTGGTTGGTAGTAGGGATTCTGAGCTCGTCTCACTTAGCTACTGTCGTCTTACCTAAGTTTGTCGCCGAAGTAATAATGTTAGTAAACATTTTTGTGTTCTGACAATAGATTTATAGCCAGTTCCTCAGTTGTTGAGGAGTCCAGATAAAGCTCGCTTCCATCATTGGCCTTGTATCATCACTTACCATCAGGTGAGATGAAAGCTCAGAGCTTCCCCGTTGTGTGTAAAAAAATTACCTATAATTTGATGTTTTTTATTTCAATTGAAACATAATATTATTATTATGGAATTGTTTTATTGTAAGATTAGCTGTGCCCTATAAAACTACGTTTTGATTTTTTTTTGGATGGGCATTTCTTATCTTCCTGTGGGGATTTTAGATGCCCGCCCATATAAGCCAACGAAGTCGCAGCCCCCTGTACTTCATGGTTCTAGCTGGAGTAGTTTGGACTCCACATTAATACCTCAGTTAGTCGCTCACCAAAAGCTTTTTATAGATACAGAAGACTAGAGATAACCGATTAGTTAGTGTGTGGTCGCGCGTAACACACTATGAAACTATACATCTTGCCTGGTCATGCATGACATGGTGCAAAAGAAAAAGCACTGCGATTTTACTACCTATGCTATGACGCATATGAAGACTGGAAATGGAAAATGAATTTGTGCGTTTTACTTTCAATTTACGCGTTTATGATGATGATAAAGATAACCCTTATTTGCCACTCCCATCTACCGCTTTAAAATCAATTCGTATCTTTTTTGGTTTCCATCCAGTCTAAATTATAGCGATGCACTCGCTATCTTTCTAACGAATATCACAGGCAGTTACGAAATCACAAGATGACGTCATAAACGATAGCGAGTGAGTTAGGCCTGAGGCCACATGCTAACTTTTTCGCAGACGTTCCGCATAGAAAATGTATGGAAATGACATTAGCTTACGACAACCTCACGCAATTTTTTCCGCAGCTAATGCCATCTCCATACATTTTTTCTGACAAACGACTGCGGTAAAGTTAGCGTGTGGCATTTGTCTAGGGGGGCTGCACTCGCTATCGTTTAAGCTAGCGAAAGAAACTGATGCTTGCAGATTCTGTGAACAGGAGCGTGAAACACCAATGCACCTCCTGTGCTTTTGTAAACCCCTTACTCACAAAAGAAACCGACATTTGGGGAGACACATTCTCGACTCGGACGATATCGAAACAATCCAAGCTGGGATTATCTTATCATTCCTAGACAGTGCCCAGCCAGCTAAAGGAGCACATGTGAGGCCTAATAAGACTTACTTGGAGGCAAGTCACAATAGATCTTTGCAGGTCGCAGTGACGCAAATAGCCCCGAATTAATGAAATAATAATAATAATCGTTTAAGCTATGAGTTAGGCGGGTAGCGAATAACAATATTATGTTTGTTGGCAGGTTCCATAGACCATGACGGCTGTGCCTTAGAGCGGGGGCTGGGGCGGCGGCTGCGTGAGCCGCGCCGGGCCCCCACGCCGCGTCGCGCCGCGCCGGTAAAGTGTTGAATATTCTAAACCCGCGTCGTTAGTACGCCCGCCCATTTCCACGTCGCGCCCGCCGCACGTTGCGATGCGGACGCGTGCCGTCTGTGCAATCTTTCGTTTTCTTTTTTTGTCATTCTCATGTATCGTAGTTATTGCCGAGTACAATTTATTAATATTATTATGTATTATTTTTATTGAATAAAATATCGTTATAAGTTGATTCTAAGCGTACCTATACATTCTTTGAATTGACCTTCACGAAAGGTTAGTGATACTGATTATTGTGGTCGAGATTATGCGCTTCGACGCTCGGTGAACTGTGAGATTTACGGGTGTCGGTGTAATTTTCTTTTTGATATGTGTGACGTATCCGACATAGAGAGTTTTGTAGTTCTCTTGTGATTTATCTTATATTGCTAGCTTTAGCTTCGTAGTCGTTAAGCTAGATTCGATTTGAAACTTATTTATTTTTTTCAATTATTGAATTTCTATTTTATTGGTCACAATTTACTAGTTTGAATTTCTGAACAGTTTAATGTTTGAGTATTGTGTAAAGTATTGGTTTTAGCGGCAATGGTAATAGATTCTATTAGTTTGCGATAATTTATTATCATTCGTTGGTTTGTGAGATACTACCATGATTTTCAATATCTAAATGTTTTAAATTATGAATATTGTATTGTATTTATAAATTTTTAAAAAGTGCAATTGTATTACTGTTTGTAATGTTCGTTGTAGTAAAGAAAGATATAGGTGTTATATTGGATATCGAAACGAAATATATCGTACCCAATTCTTATGTTATTTCAAAATATAATCCACTGAATTATCTTGTAAGTGCTTCCAAATGCTGTGCAATGTAACAATAAATCGATATCTTACGGGACTCCGTTCCTACTGTAATATAAGTTGTCGTTAATTAGTAATACGTAGTTTTACTTGTCTACATTGTGCCACTTCTGGTTCCGCATTAGATTTTCTCCAAAATACATCTGAGTATTTCGTTTTATTACTAATATACCACCTAGGATCGGTACCACCACTATTTTATTATTCTGAATTTGTAATGTTTCAAAAGTTTTATTGTTAAATGTAGCTATTTTTATTAACACACTTCATATTGATATTGAAGTAATTATTATTGTGGTATTTAATCTTAAATTAATAATTTGTAATTTTGATTGTGATTTTCGCATGTTGCGAATTTAAGTATATTGAGGATTTTGTAGATATGTGGGAATCGCTTTCATGGAGTGGAGACGCTGGTGATGCGAGGTCTTAAGTACAGGGAGTTGCGTTGAAGGTTCGATGGAGGAAATACTCTGTATATGAGGTTGTTATGTCATGGTGTGGCGACGACTCACTGACGCGAAGCTCAACGGCCAACGAGTCGGGGTAAGAGTAGCTTTTATACGGTCCATCCTGCACGACACGAGCAAACTCGCCGGGAACAACTCCTTATTAGTGTAGTTGTTTCACTACGACTAGCGTAATTTATTCCAAGCCAAACGAACTACTCTGGTACATGGTTGGTATAATAAACTGTAGTTGTTAAAGTAATGCCACGTTTTCTGAGATTATGTTATATTATAGCTCACGGGAAGGTGACGGCGATAGATCGATGGAAAAAACTCGGTCATCCCAATTATATTAGACTTGATAGTGTAACGAGCAATAACTATGCTATCGGTCTGTTTCGATTGTTTAAACGTTTTTAAAAGTTGAGATTTTTTTACATAATTAATAAGTAATTTACACTGTAGCGTAACTTATAGATAGGGATCAGTTTAATAAAATCATTTTTATAATGCGATATGTTATTGTTGAGTAGCGGTGCCATTACATGACGTGTTCGTATTCGATTAAATACTTAATCTTGTTCGGAACTATATCTTAGGAGCGTCTTACTGTTGTAAGGTGCATTCTGCATACTCTAAAAATAATTAGGTCAATTTATTTCACCGATAAATATTATATCTATGCGCATGAACAATATTGCACCGTCGCGTATGTATGTAACAAACAAGCATAGTTACGAAGAAACCGCTCATACGACATTGACTCAAAACGAATTTCAAAGAAAACGTAGCGTGCTACGAAAGGGATTTATACAATGGTTATTCTTGAGACCATTCCATTGTAGATAAATGTGCAAGCCAAAATGACGACTTATTTTTCTAAACAATTTTGTTAGATTTGCAATAAAACGTTAAGGTAACATGTAGATGACTATCGATATTGTATCTAATAAGATATTCAGATTCCCAAAGATCTATGGCTCAACTAAATTCTTTTAGCTAGCTTTCATATTGCCATTTGTTACTTGTATGTATTGTATTTGTATATTGGGAGGTGTTGCATCCTGGCCGCCATTTGTTTGTCGCGAGTGAGTCTTGGTGTATACAATAATAGTATTTGTTTTAATTAAGCAGACATCACAATATCATAATGTGTATATACATAATTACTTTACCAATAAAATGTGATACGAACTTCCTTATTTTAGTTACTTTGTATTTGTACTAAGTCTGTCCTTAATGCGGTTAGAAAAGTCTTGTAGGATTTTTGTTTTTAATTGTAAGTGGTGCTCTATGAGCATCACAGCGTTGTGTAACATAATTGTTGTCGCGTGTTCCGCTTGTAATTGTCACTATTTTATGGAACAGTGATAGAACATTAGTATTTCTACAATTTTAATATGAATAATGCTACGTTATAAAAGAAGTTTTGTAAAATGATTATAAAAGTTTAACTTTGCGTAAACGTAGCAATTTTAATTGGTTATCGCCAAAGTGGAATAAGTTTCGAAATTAAGCGAATGTATCGTACAGTGGTTCACGTATAGGTCCGTATACATTTAACCCAATTAAATGTATATGGGTTAGAATTTCAAAGCAATTATATCGATAAACATTATTTTAATGATGTCTGTATATAATTTATTACCTATATGTACATTTTATGGAATCTCTTTTATTTCCATTGATATCGTGCGTATCATTTGTGCTATCACATTAAATATAATTGCCTATCTTCAGTAAACTGTATACTGTTGCTTTTATTTAAAATATCATGTAAATTATTAATGACATGCTGTAATGAGTATATTTACTGATAGCCATAAATTACTTGTTTTATATAACATAAGTCTGTAAATATCATAATTATACATTAAGTTTTATACTTGATTGTTTTGTTTTATCTCCAATCCCCTTTATATAACCTTGCTTATTGATTGCTTCATTATAATATGAAAGCAAATTTATAATGAGTGGAGCTTACCTCATATGAATGCCGAATAACCCTCATAATAGAATTAATCAACGTGTAGTATCGTTCGTTTTTATCTAATTTTGTCTGATTTTCTACAAATCTGCGTCGACTAGGTGTGGGGCAGAACGGAATGGATGTAATTACATGAAAAATGTTTGCAGTGTGCTTCGGTTCGGCCCGCCTTGTGGACGCTTAGTTATTCAGGATGTAATGCAACCGCTCCCGAAAATAAGAGAACACATTTCTACTTATGAAACTAAACAACTTTCCCCATGGAACATATGTTTGAAAACGACAAAAAAATTTGCACTATCCATATATTGGGGCGGAAAGGTCCTTGAGTGGCGGCCGCGTACCGGGAGACGCAGTGTTGGTAGGCCCCCCACAAGGTGAACCGACGATCTGGTGAAGGTCGCGGGAAGCCGCTGGATGCGGGAGGGGCAGGACCGATCGGTATGGAGATCCTTGGGGGAGGCCTATGTCCAACAGCGGGCGTCTCTTGGCTGAAATGATGATACAAAATGATATTTTAACTAAGGGAATTGTTATGGAATGTCCAAATTTTTTTTGCGACTTTGGACATATTTTGTTCCTTGGGAAAAGTTGTTCAGTTTCACAATTAGAATTGTGTTCTCTTTTTTCAGAAGCGGTTGCATTACACCCAGTATATTGTTGAGTGCTCCGAAAGCTTACATTGCGATTTTAGGAACCACTGATCGATTAGTCGTTTAAATAAGATTAATAGCAGTTACCAAATGCGTCAATATGTGATTGTCATATAGATAATGGAAGTAGCCCGTCTGTTTTATAACGTGCACCACTCACCACCAAGCTACATGATGGACTTTACGTTTACCCGATTCGCAAAACAAATCACTTATTTACATATTGATGAAGTCTTTGACCCGTGAGGCTGCGGCGCGACTTTCGACTTAAGTTATGGTGTTCGAGTCGGGAGAAAGTTAACTGTAGTGCGTGCCCGTTACCGCGACGCGACACCAGTCCGTCGCGGACTCGCGAACTATGCGCGCGTAAGCTTTGAGTGGTTCTTTGGAATATACGTTCTACTCGTGCGCGATCGCCGAGAGCGACAGTGGCCGATAAACGTGATCTCAGAGTGCGTTGTGCTCCCCACCCCCCAAAGGTCACAGTGCAGTGCAACGACCCTAAGGACTTGCAGGGATGACGTTCTCGGGGAACGTGAAAGAGAGTAAGCCGCGAACCGTGAACGCATGGGAGTCTGAGGTAATTATTATTAATATGCAAGTAGCGCGCGTCTCCCGGCATTGTTACCTTTGTTATTGTTTTACCATCTCGGTTGTTGAAAGTTTTCAATGGCTGTGACTGAGGCGTTCTCGTTATCTTGGTGACAATTATTGTTACGCCACTTTCTCTCGCCTTATGCGGTTTTGCTGAAATGCTTTTTTTACGGATAAAGTCGACATATTGCTGGCGAATAAGAAAGTTTATGATTATAAATGCGTTTTCTAAATTATAAAGCGGTTGGGTTTGAATACGATTTGGACACATGGTCCTTGAAACGAGAAATTTTATTCCTCACGTTTCGGTTCAATTGTATCATTTTGGGAAGAGATTATAAATTGAATTATTTTTTATTTTAAAGTCATTGTTTTCCCGACTACGGCTAAAAAAGGAGGGTTATTGTTTTTATCGGTATGTAGGTATGTTGTTACCTATGTATGTATGTGGGTATGAATGCTTACCTAAATATTCATAAATTCAAACATTCAAAAACAAAACAAACAAGAGAAAAAAACATTTTTTTTCACATGAGAATATTTTCTGGTTTTAATTTTTTAGAGAGTAACTAATTATTGGCAACTTGATAACCGAATTTGGAATTATTGATATAACTTTATTAATTTGGTTCCTACTTTAAACTGATTTTCATTACAAAACCCAAATACTCGACGTGTCATACATATAACTATCATTCATTTTTAAATAGGTAGTTATGATAAAAAATTACTTTCAGTACCTAGTGTATAATATCTTAATGCCATCAAATTCACTCGGCAATGACTACACGGCAATCTTTGTCTAAATAAGTGGAGTCTAATAGATTAACGTGTCGATAGTCTGATTATTCGTTGATAGCTAGAGTATTGTGTCACTTAGGTATATCCCATGTAAGTAATAGCTTTTATAATTTTTAAATGTATTTTTATTCAAATTACAGGATAGAAGTTGAAGAAGTTACATGTATGATAATAATATAGGTAGTTTGTTTATTTCACTAAATGCCGATCCGAAATCTTTAAATGTTGTTTTAAAAGGGAAAGGATTATAATATCTATTCCAAACATAAGTTTGTGTAACATAAAATCAATGCAAGATAGAGCGTTCAATACTGAATATGTTCTAATATAGAGCTAACGTCGAATATAAAAAAACAAAAATTTTTATATACAAATGCAAAAATGATTGAAAATAGGTAATTTTTTTCCACTCGCCAGCGCTTTAGTATGGCTTTCCTATATTTCTCCCGTTGCAGCAAAGGAAAAGAAGCTAAAAATTTTCTCCTGGGCTATGAGGTGTGTTACGTCGATAGTACAATAACTGCATCTTTAAAATAATAAGTGTGCAAGATAATTAGAGCTGTTTGCTTAAGGCAATAGTAATACTATAGTACTTGAGTGTAAAAAACATATTACTATGTATTTATATTTTAGTTCAAACTATACGATTCCGACTTGAGAGGACAAAGAAACACTCGCGATTCAAATATTTAAATAATGACTAGCTGTGCCTCCAAACTACGTTTCGCTTATTTTTTTGGATGGGGGTTTAGTTTCCTGTGGGATATTTGAAAAATCCTACCTTAGTGGGAGTCTACATAGGCCAACGAGCCCCTGTACCAAATTTCATGTGCCTACTCCTTTGGACTCTACGTTGAAACATCTCTATCAGTCAGTCACCAAAGCCTTTTATTAATATAGTATTAGCAATACCAGTAAAACCTTACTGGTAACATGATAGAAAATTTCAACACAAACTAAATTATTTTCTATAGGTAAACGATTTCTATCAAAGGAAAGCTGCAGATATCTACCTATTACCTCCACATGCATTAACCAATCTAGGCTACCGTTCCGGCGCTCAATCCCTTATCTAGAGCAGGAAGTTTGAATGTTTGATAGATTAATTTGATCCGTGTGTTTCTGTCCTTGCAAACTTAACACGACCGCCTCTCACTTAGCCTATCTACTGCGTGTGAACTTAGAGTCACATATCATACATACAAATAGAAACTAAAACACGAACGAGCAACTTTAATGTTTATTTAATATTTAAAATGGTATAATATTTCCGCAGCCAACGGGTGCGAAAGGCTTTATTTACAATTTTATAGGTATAATCGCACTTTGTCAAATAGGTATCGCTTTTTAAGAAATTTCATTTAGGTACAATTCGTGTAGTAGGTAGTTGCAAAGCGAACAATAAAACTAACAAATTCTTCCAAAACTTCCAAATTTAAATCGATGAAATAACGAATAAAACCTATTTCATCAATTTTAACGTGGATGAAATATGATGATAGTCATGATTTTGAGACTATTTATTTCGCCAATAGTTAGGTACATCGACTATCACGATCACGCATTGCCTATTGATGAAATTGGTCAGCGACAATTTATTACATTACGAAGGCTACTTTAGGAAAAAAAATTAATTATATCACGGTAATAGTATATTACCATGGTTATGTGAACTATATTTTTGTGTCGCTAAATTATTAGGTATGGATTAATTACGCTAGCTATAATACCTTTAGATACCTTCTTATCTATAGAGAAAGGTAAAAGTGCTCTAGTTATCTTATCAGTGGTAGTGTAAAATTAATGAAATTTCTAATTTCTTACAAGATTTGTTATCAATTATATTAAAATACAGAAGACACCTTTACTTTATTTTATCTACACTCATGTTCTAATTCTAATATTAAGAACTCAACACTAATATTTTAAAGGCATAACTTAAAGCCCTTGGCCTTTTACAAATTACATTATAATACAGGTTCGCCATACAAAACCAGTACTTTAATGTAACTCGAATTCCAATAAAATACAGTTCGATTGACGAAGCCCGACCAAGGAGGTTTTGTCACAATTTTCTTTTGTGCCAGTACATTGTCTATGGCGGCGCGTGCAACAGCGCATGCGCGGTAGAATGTTGGTGTTGGCGCCATTTCTCTGAATTTTTCATTCATTATTTTGCTGTTATTGGTTAAAAAAATAAATAATATAAATGTATGTAGTTTTAGATTTCTGTATTAGTTTCACAATTGCACTGTTCAAAATGCAAATAATTATTAGAATAAATGAGTTTGATTTTGTTTTAATTTTGTGTCTTTTATTTAATTTAGGTAACCACTGATTGCATGAGTGTAGATAAAGTAGTGTATGAAATTGCACATAATTAGGTCTTAAAACACTCGTGTGGTACTATTAAAATTCTCGGCAAGCCTCGAATTTTAAACACACACTAGTGTTTTAAGACCCCCTATTATGTGACTATTTCATAAACTACTATAAACGTACATAAATGTACTATTCAGTCTTCATTTACTATAAGCAATGTTGTGGCAACAAATTTTAATGCATACCTATATAATTTGCTACGTCTATATGAGTGTTTAGAAGACCATCCAATACATGCAATTATGAAACACTTAGGTAATCAATTTAAATAGGTACTGCTAAAGAATGAGCAATATCATAATGCAAAGTAACATGAATCATTAAATATATCTACCTATTTACATAATGCAGGTAAAAGCGTTATTTATCACCAATGTTATTAAATCTGCTGTCTTGACAGTAAACACTAAAAACGAAATGTTAAGGTCGCCGGTTGTCGGTTTGGCATGAAATCTTTATTGCAAAGGTTGACTGTCGTAATGTTTTATCATTTTTAGAGGAATATTACGAGTTCTTGCCTAATGAATTCAATTCAATTGGTACAATTACTGATCTTATTCTGTGGCAGTGGCTATTTCTTGCGACTGGTAAAGGTGTCCAATTTAATTCGATTCCCGATAGAGGAAAAAAAATTATCTATTTTTTTACGATAGGTGCCTATACAAGTTGTTTGGTCAATACCCTACCCCTATCATGCCGAAACCTACCTAAGTTAACATAGCCATAAAAGATATGGCGACATTGAAAAAAACGAAATTGTAATAGTACATTGTTGCCCTACGGGTAAAAGTAACTTATTTAGTCCCGAGACTACGCTCGGGCGCCAATAGTTCAAGATACAAAATAAGTTTTAAACCCGAGGTAAACACTGAGCTTTTCTTATCGAATGCAAGAAAAGTAAAAATAAAAACATGAATTAGCTAAAAAATTGAGTGAATTTGAATTTAACTTCTGCTTTAGGTTAACTCCGAAATTACTTTTTACCGATTTTAGATACTTACTTTTACTTAACTTATTAAGGTAGAGCATACCTTAATATATTAAGTCAATAAAGTCGTGTATACATATTTTGTAACTTAGACAGTATCGATCTTTTTGTAGTTGACTGTATATAACGCCACTCCACATTATTACACCACTGGGAAAGGGAGACATCAGACAGCAGGGAGAAATTTACTATGTGAGCTATGATTGGTAGAACATGATTAATAGGTACACTCTCGGATACCTAAATCGAGCCACCTTGCACTTGGATTATATCGTCCATAACTTTAAAAAAATATTTGGACTACCAAAAACTTTTTATGCAATTTTGTAGCTGACATATTCATGTTCAATCTGATGTGCTGATTGTGAATATGCCAGCTATAAAATTGCATAATAATATAACTTTTTGGTCGACCAAACTTTTTTTGTAAGTTATGGACGATATAATCCAAAAGTGCAAGGTGGCTCGATTTAGGTGCCCGGGAGTGTATTATCATTTGGCGGCGGTTTGGCGGCTTATGCTGCCACAGCCTAAGGCTGTGGACTTGATGGACAGGATTATTTTCATATACTTTTTATTTTATTATAGGTATTCTAATGTTTTACGCATTATGTTCTCTCAACGTGTCATTTTTGGTTCCTATCAAATAATTGTATCCTAATGGTGCGTGAGTGTTGTTTGGCGATGCGGTGTGTTGTTGACTAAATTAAATAGCTACCCACTTTACAGCACAAGTACGAGTCCTTTATTTGCTAAGTACATCCGTAGGCACTAAAAGTGGGAGTAATGTGATCATCTGCCTCTACAATACGATACCCTTGACACGTTTGCAGATGTTTTGTTTACACCTGTCGGCCCAGTGAGTCAGCTGTATTGGGCGAGGAAGTGTGTTAGTAGGCATTAACGGCGCAAATGCAATACGATCCGTGATCCGGGTCGTCAGTCAACATTTCAACATAATTTTCTTTCGACAGATTCGTCGTGACTAAAAATAAATTCTCTTTTTTGTTACGCGGCTATAATTTAACGCTACTTTCATTATAATGTCTATTTTGTATCAATGCTAACTGATCCGGCCACGCGTTGCATTAGTTATACTTAGTACGTTGGATCAATGTTATACTAAACTTCTAATGTTGTCAAATTAATATACACCAATAAAGATTTACTAATAAAGTTTTCATACTAAACAATATAAGTAGTATAAATAACACAATACATACATACATTATGTGGTAGAAATATAAAAATATAACGTGGAATAGACTGTAGCTTAAAAAAATTGGAACACAACGCCATCTCCTCACCTACATAACTAAGTATTTATTACATTACACACAATTTAATTTCCAAAAGAATAAATATTAACACTAATAATCGGGTGATATAAAAACTTCCTATCATATCATTTAAGTTGAACCAATTACACATAAAGCGTTCAACACACAGAGGCGACGAGCGGGATGGTAGCGGCGCAGAATTTTTTGAAATGTTTGTGTTGCTATATGGACCATGCCATACAGATTCCCCGCGGAAGCAGCAAGGTGCAATTAAATCGCTTACCGCAGTTCCGCTACCTTCCCGTTTCCGCCTCAGTCTGTAGATCGCTTAAGTCAAATTTCATCAAAATCGGTAAGTAGTTTCAGAGATTATCCCGGGAAAACGTCGTGGCGCGAAATTTTTATAACAGGGCAATCCATGACGATGTCACATGGAGGGAAAGTACCTCAATTATCATAAATAGAAAATTTTGCTGAAAGTAGACTTCATTTTCATTTTAAAAACAATCCAAACTGCATTCACAGATTTTTTAATAATCGTCGGTCTAAACCGGGAATCGAACCCGGTAAGATTAAAAAAATTTACGTGCTGTATTTTTATGATACCTATCGATAAAATCGATCACATGGAACAAATCTCTGTTGTCTGAAATGTTTTTATTTATTTACTACATTTAATTACTTAAAAATTTGAGGTGATGTAAAATCTAAACTAACATTCTGCATTTTTCTGAATCAGTTCACTAGAGCCACTATCTCCAAAATATTCCGAAAACCATACTAATTACTTAAGACTTAAAACTACGCGAAGAAATAACGTAAGAGGTAATCGACACGAATTCCTTAAAAAACACATCGACATAAATTTACTTTGCAAAACCATTACAAATTAACACCTTTTGCTGTTTTAATACTTCGTCTTGTCTTGGCCCATTGTTCTGTTAGATTTTATGGTCGTCCTCAAGTTTTTGATGTAATGTTTGTTAGAGAGATTTCTTCCCTCTCGACCTGAAGGGCTGTAATGCTGATATTTCTGGGAAACCGATTTCCACCCCAAGGGGGGGGGGGGGGATATCGACCACTTTGAGAATCCCTGGCTTAGAGCAAGACAAAAGCAATATTGAAACCGGGACATCGGTATTGCAGCGTATAAGTATGTAATCAATGGTATAGCTTTTATCTAGGTATATTCCGTGGTATAGCGCTATGTCGCTCTTGTTGAGGTTTTAATTACCGTATTAAACGAGCATCGCATGGGGCTGGACTACTCAACCACTGAGGAACTGGCTATCTTGCACCTCTAACTGTCGGAGCACCACAAAAGCATTGACATTGTTACCTAGCCGAACAACTGCTGCCTCCATGGGGAACCAACACCGGAACGAACCTCCAAGTCACTACCGGGGTAGTCTCAAACTCCAGGCCATGGAGGCGGCCAATATCATATTCGCGTTTTATTGCTTTACAACGAAATACAATCAAAAAATATACGTATCACGTAATTAAAAAATGCGTGGATGTCTTTTGGAAGCAATACTTATAAGATAATTTGGTGAGGCGTACCGTTGAACAACTTTCAAGTTTCAAATCTTATTATAAAAATTGAAAGCAGTTCATATTTATTCAAGATTAGTTTTGATGCGATTCACGAGTGTAAATTCCGAAGTTTTAACTTAACTCAACAAAAAAGAAACACCTAAGTCGGAAAAAATACAAAAAATAGGGCCGTAACGTGTTGCTCTACATAATATCAATCATAGACATTTTTTTATTTGGAGCTGTACCAATCTGCATTTTTAACACTAAGCTACTCGTAAATACAATTGGGATGATGACTAAATTCTAATTTTCACATAAAATATTAATACCGCAGAAAAAGATACAATCATGTGAAATTAAAATTAAAATCGGCTTAGAAATACATTAGATACAAGCTTTAGGTCCAATTTCACCAATATTTAAACAGGTGGTTAGTTAACTAACAAACAAGTTTTTGACATTTCACTTATACAATAAGTGTCAAAAACGGTTGTTTGTTAACTATAACCGCCTGTTAAATGTTGATGAAATTCGACCTTAAGCTGTTAATTTGGAAGTGATTAGACAGAGAGATCCGACATCAACCGTGACGTCATTGTTGAGTACGGTCATATAAACTCCATGTAAATTGGCGTTTTGCTAGAAAGAGATGCCAAAAAATCTTTAATAGCTTATATCTTAGTTGTTTTTATAATTATTCGATTTTTTTTCTGTTTATTATATGAATGAGTTTCCATTAAATCAATATTTTTTTTCATTCATCTAGTCTAGCCTATTTTGTTTTCAATACTTACCGGGTGATTACAATTTTAATTGACTAAATAGTAAAATGGAAATACTTATGGCTTTGCATACGGACCAACATTATGGATATTTTTCTTTATTCTGTAATTTTTACCCACGACGACGGTACGCGGAGCAAGAGTATGCGTTTAGTTAAGCCGGGTCCGCTGCGCCATGTTTTCGTGTTTGTAAACACGAAAACATTGTTTAGTTAACCGATTAGGGGCGTGGTTTAACAGTTTTGTTAGAAAAATAACATAACATGTTTCCCGCGACGAATGGATAACATCCCCCGCGTTCGCCTGCGGGGATGGGAAGCTAAGCATTTTTTGTTAGCGCTGACTAGCGGAACACGTATCGCTTGAAGTTTATAACAATTCTCTTTGGTTTATTTTTGAGTGAAATAAAGACAATATTTTGTTTTTAATACAACTAATAAGAGAGAGACCGGTGCTGTGGGATGTTACATTAATAGATTATACCGAACCTATCATGAATTTTTAGTTCTTGATAAATAATGACAAAAACATTTCAAAAACAGGCGCCATGTTGGGCTTAACATGTTTTGTTAGAAAATTGGCGCAGCGGACTGGCTGTTTTTCTTAACATGTTTGTTTGCTGCGGACCCGGCTTTAAGGTACGAGTAGTGTGTTTGTTTGTGTATGCGCAATCGAATGTTCCCATTTATCTTGAGAACGAACGGGTTGATAGATTTTGATGCGGTTTTCTGCAAAGGATTCGTTACTCAACAGTAAGTGTTCGTAGACAGATTGTATGGCTCTAAATCACCAGAGGGCTCTACAATAACATTTTTTGTATCAAACGAATGTTGCCACCTATTTTAATAACGGCTTGACCGTTATAGAAACAGTTTCGTGCATTGGGTTTGCAATTTTTAATCATTTTATATCACCTCGTGGGTTGTGGACATGGAAATAAATGATCATTTTTCGGTTGCTTTATTTGTACAATTTTCGACACGCTTGCTCGTAAAGTGGATCTAATTTCACCGATTTAAGATGCTTAGAGCAACTCATAAAACACGCGTGTGTTTAACGCAAATAGTGTGGTGATAGGTACATCTAAACCGCACTATTTGCGTTATAGTGTAATATTTTTTTAAAAGCTAGAGGTAATATAAAAGACATCAACGAACTACATTGATTTTTCAAACGATTATACCATTATTTAGTTTTGTCTACAAATTAACAATGATTTGTGTTGAACAATGAGGATTATACTAAATATATAAACCAATTTAAATTTTGGATTAAATCCAAAAATTCATTTTATTAAGTATTTTTCCTCACAAGTGTGTCGAAAAACGTCATACGATGTACGTGCGTATATTGGTTATAGGTACAATTATACATACTCGGCTCTGTTACGCCTTCGGCTCGGGCTTCAAAAATTTCGCCTAGTGAGTTATAACCACCATAACTCACTTATATTGTAATGAACTATTTGAATGCTAATAAGAATAAATACGTCAATAATATATTTTTTAAGCGATCTGTGGTCAATAACAAAGTAAAAGAGTAAGTTAAAGTCAATAATAAAGTATTTGATGTAATTTATTAGATTTATTGTATTCGCTTAAAACAATTTCCCAACGCGTGACAGTATTGGTTTGTTTGTTTTTATTTATTTATATAAAAATATGTAGATTTAAACATGTTACGATGTAAACCAAAGATTAACAATTTAGTCATACAACTAGAACTTAAAACTATAAATTGTAGAGACGTTATGCTGATATTTATGAAATTTTACTCCAATGAAATATTCCGTAATTTTCAAAAAGAACTATATCTGTATTTCTACAAAAAAATTCGATAAACCGCTTGCCGGAACTGGGAATCGAACTATATTCTTATCATTTAAACAACACACTATGTAGATAAATTTTGTTTTACGTAATACTGGGACAATAATATAAAGGAAGAGAAAAAAATCTTTTGAGCAACCTATATTTAAGAAGAGGTAGGGATTTGTAATTACTAGTTTTATAATACATAATTATGTACAAAAATGTGTAAATTCAATCTCATCTTACACATTTTTTAATGATTGTTAAAGAGGATTTGGATATAATCAATACGGTGGCTCCACGGATTGATAAAATTTATACACGGTGTTTCATAATAACCAATAAATATTTTATCGTTATCTAAAACTAATTATTAAATTGTGTTTACCCGCAATGTCATTCAACCAAACATTTTTATGTAAATCATAGACATGATGATGATACTATGATATACATGAAAATTTTGGGTTAGTTTTAGATAACGATAAAATATTTATTGGTTATTATGAAACACCGTGTATAAGCGTTGATACACCTATTCTTTTTTTCAAGAGTCCAAGCTGTATACTCCAAACCGCAGGGAGACTCTGTACCAGGGTCGTGTGCATGGGTACCTCCATCTTACCTACTTCTGCGTTCTGCCGCAAAGCAGCAGTGCTTGCATTGCTGTGTTCCGGTTTGAAGGGTAAGATATGGCACTGAAATTACCGGGTACCGTGACTTTACTTCTGATGTCACAAGTTGGCAACGTACACTGTGGTCCTTGTGGGGGTTGCAGTTTTAATGCGAATCTCACAGGAGCCACATGTATTATAGGTGACTGCTCTTACCACTTACCATCAGGTGGGCAAGTTAGTAGCAATAAAAAAAATTAACAAATAAAAGATTGTTTTAATTGTTAATTTTTTTGTTGAGATTACATATATAATCCTAATAGAGCTGCCTCACATCAGTGTTTTCATAACAAGCTATAATTCTGTAAATCTACTGCCTCATTCGCAACTCTAGCTTGATTCTCTGTAATTTTTAAACGACTTCAAAATATAAGGTTTTCAATTCGATGCGTATGTTTTTTGTGTGTATGTTACGTGATTACTCCACTAATTGAGGACCGATTTTTTAAATTCTTTTTATATTCAATAGAGTCTACTCCTGCGGTGGTCTCATTGTCACCAAAGTTAGGATCTGATAATGGGATCCCAGGAAAATCGAGAGAATCCGTTGAATTTTATAGGTTCATCCAGCGTGTTTCATGTTTTTTCTGAAGGTATTTGCGTCTGGTGGTCATGATCCGAGCTGATGATAGAAGGATCCCTTACTTTTAGGAGTTCGAGGTAAGTATATATAAGTTTAAATACAATAGGCACGTAAGTAAATAATATACAATAGCACCCCCTGTCGTATTCTTTCAAGTTATATTCAATATACCCAGTGTCTTTCAAATCTTACAAAATATTAATATGTAAATGTTTTTCACGCTTCTTTAAGCACAATTATTGATAATAGCGTGTACGTCGTTAATTACTTTTTAGATTTCAATAACGTTATAATTTTCACAAAATGTCTCATTTCTAAATTCGCAACCTTGGTGATTTTGAGCCAGAAGTAATATAATGTCGTCTATATTCCTTTTATTATTTTTAAAAGTGTTTTTGAATTGAAATTTCAAGTGTATTTGAAGTCGTTTTTAATTTTTGTTAAGTGTTTCGGCTCTTCATTATTGCCATCCACGCAAAAGGGTTTTTAAAATTGTGTCAGCCTTTGTTTTCCCAGATATATTTAAATTAAATTAGAACAAGAAATTATTATCATTAGATTTATTTACTATAACTTACATTAGTGATATTTCAAAAATATTTACAACTCACTCACATATCAACTGCAATTACGTTATCAATACTAAATTGCAAGGAAATTCTTGTACAGTGTGAGAACTAGGTGAGTAACGTGAGACAGAATATGTGCAGTACTGCGCGATGATAATAATACAGTTTGGGTTACAAAATAGCCTTAGTACAGTAAACCGATGACCGCAGTAAGATCTAGTTACGGGTTCTAGTAATCCCATACATATTCCGAAACCCAACTGCGGTCGTAATGCCGTGAATGTCATTTACTCATCATCATTGGCGTATCTGGAGATTTTTTTTTAGAGGCGCCCATGATTTTTGTTTGAAGCTATCATTATTTGGCGTCCATTATAAAATTTTGAAACGGTAGCCTAACAACAAAATATTGAGTTCATCCATTTCAATAATAATGTCTAATTAGTAAACAATATTTTCTAAACAAGAATGTTTATAACAAAATACACTAACGGGGATTATATTTATATTTCATTTATTCTATCTAAAAGTAAAAAAATCTGCGAGGAACGTCTTTGCTTATGGGGGCAAATGACCTGGAGCCTAATTCTGCTTATCTTAACGTTGTTATCGTGTCTTGATACCGATTTAATTAAACTCTTTTGTTACTTTTATAAGCTTTTCGTGGTGCACTTTATTGGTACTATAATTTATCGATAAGTCAATAGCATGACGAATGTTTTAGTTACTCATCGGTTAACCAAATTTAACTGTCTCAAAAAGCAATGCTATTGAAGCGTTATTGACACGCCTCAAATGCATTATCGCTAGCAGAATAAGCACTCTGCGTCCTGGAATCCATTTTCCCAAACCTAATTTTCACAACTTTGTGCAGTTTCATTTGAAATCGTATCAAAGAGTGCTTGATAAGCAAACCCTCATTACGCTTATTACAAATCTATAAATATTGTCACATGATTTATATGCATTTGACGTTATTGATTGTAGTGAACGTACATATCGTAAAACATGTTAGTTTGTTTTGTTCGGTAAAAAAATATTCATTACTAATAAACCATTTACTTCAGTAGTGTGTAGTGACATTATTTTTAAACAAATATAATATCAAAATAAATCAAAAAAATTACTAATAAGTTAATAGCATCCACATAATACATTATAGCACTGCTCTTTTAAACTCTTTGATGAGAGAAAAGTGTTACCCATGAACATACTGGTATAAATTTTAGACATATAACAAACAGCTCACGTTCATTATACTATCACAAAGTGATCAAACTAGAGATAAAGTAAGTATAACACGATCGTTACGTGAGTAAATTGCGGAAAAAAATTGCGTCACAAACGTGGCGGAAACTGTATGGTTATGGCAGACACCCAAATAATCTCACAAGCAATTATTCATAGATTATTAACATTTTTGTTTCATGTCAGCAATAACCTTTTTTTTGGAGAAAAGTATAGGGGAGAGGGGGGGCATAATTTTACGACTTTTTTAAACAATCTCAAATATTATTTAATAACCTATTGATAAACTTTCTACTTGCTTATAATTTACGCACGTATTATTTATATCTATTTTAGTTTTTTTTTTTTTTGCATATACTTACAAATATGTTACAAGATAACTGAGATAGATGCCACAAAACCTTTAATAGGTTTGACTTGGCATCCTGATATTCAAAGCTTAATGTATACCTATATTATTGTTATTAAAAATTACCTTTTTTTTACCTGAGTACCTGTCTTAAATGAAAAATACAAAAAGCAATTCACAAAACATAACATTCACAATACCAGCCAAAGAAAACAAATATTTTTACAATGCTAAGTGGGTAACTATATATTAAAGGGATCAGCAGGGGCCCACTTACTATGAGTTCCAAAATACGCCCCGCTCCAGCGAGTGAACGAGACAGCTTCATACACTAAGTAAAGCGCTGTCTCGTCCATCCACCGAAACAAAGCTGACTTTAGGAGATCATAGTACACCACCTGTGCATGCGCATGACGAGTGCAAACCGATCGCTAATGTAAACAAGTCTTGCTGCAAGCCTATACAGAATGTTTTTTTTCGTGATTTGATTTTTTTTAAATTATTATTTGTCGTAAAGGTAGTTTTGTACAATCGCTTGTAAGCTTAATTAAAGTTTTAATATTAATTTTAGTGTACGGGAAAAAAAGTAAGTAGAACTACTTATTACGGGGTATATTGAAAACGTAGACGATATAAAAGAATAATGATTTGACATGTATATATTAATTTTAAGATTATCAACCTATATCTTATTTAACTTAAGAGGGCACAGTACGCACACTACCTACTACTAGCGCCGCCATTCGTTTTTTATTAATTATGATAAATTAAAGACGTTTCTACAAAAAATAGATCAAACAAGAACTCAATACAAATATTTCAGATTTTTTGAGTTATTCAGGCATAGATAAAATGTATAGGAATAACCATAACTCGAATTATTGCTAAAAGTGGCAACTTTTAAGATACACCAAGACCGCCATGTACCAATTTGTTTTTCGTTTTCGAATTTTATATGTACATTCGTCTGACACTCCTACAGTGAAGGAAAACTTTGTGAGGCAACCTGTATACATCTGCGAAGAAATTCAAAGGTGTATGAGAAGTCGACCAATCCGCACTGGGCCATCGTGATTGACTAAGGCCTAAACACCCTAACTTAGGATAGGCTGTTACCACTTACCATCAGGTGGGCAGTTTGCTTGTTTGCCAACTTAACTGCAATAAAAAAAATAAAGCTCGAGCCCCTCGGTGGGGACGTATAGGAGCTGTTATGATGATGATGATGAAATTAAAAAGGGTTTAAATATAACATATTGATAGTCGTAAATAATACATTATACATATGCGTATATTGGTTATACACAATCAGCTCTATTAAGCCCTCGCCTTTGGCTCGGGCTGAAATTCCGCCTCTTGAGTACCAGCCATAACGCACTTATATCGTACGATGCGACGTTTTTCAACAAATTTTGTGAGGAAAAATACTAAATAAAATTAATTTTTGGATTAACTAACAAAAATCATTGTTAATTTGTAAACAAAACTAAATCATGGTATGAAAATAATTGTTTGAAAAATCAATGTAGTTCGTTGATGTCTTTTATATTACCCTAGGTTTTAAAATATATAGTACATTACTACCGCGGCCGGCAAGTGCATTGCCGGACTCTTCACGAGTAAGTGTGTTGAAAAATGTTAAAGCAACAGTTATGTAGCGATATTTGGATATTTAATTTATTATCCAAAAATGTGTGAAAAGTAACGAGTAATTACTGGTATTTCAAAAAGACGAAACACATCACTACGATGCAGCCGATCACAATCAATGATGTCACGGGCTTGAATTAAAAAGAGGTTAAATATTATTATCGATACTCGTAGTTGTAAAAATGTTAAAGCAACGCGTATGTAGAGACGTTTGAATTACTAAAAATATGTAACGAGTAAGTATTATTTCAAAATAACGACACATCAAATTATGATGCAACCGATCACGATCTATGATGTCACTCGTGTCCTGAGGCAATGTTTACATTCAGCAAGGTGGTATCAGAACCATTATTATCCGAAATGACCAAGCACGAAATGAAAGTGAGGGCGTTCGCATTGTTAAGATCTCATGATCTTAATAGAAAACAGCGAAAAGGCTGAGGCGTGTGGCTCGCTCGGTTTTGTCGCAGCGAAACGTGCGCCTGCGCTGGCACAGTTTAACAATGCATAGTAAAACTGTGACAAGTGCACGATGCATGCATTTATCGTATTCGAAGAATGAAAAATCAGGCCAAATGTGACTTGGACTCGCGCCCGAAGGTTCTGTACTAAAATAATCTAAGTATATAAGTTCCTAACCACATTACAGGTTTTCAGATTTTTTCCTTCGTGTGCTTTATGACCTTGCTAGATTTCTAGTTCTAGGTCAACGGGAAGTATCCTTTAGGTTTTGATTTGAATTGGTTGAGATCTCTATGCGTTCCCGAGAAAAGGGGTCTTGACCGACGGACAACATGTGATCCTATAAAGGGTATATCCTCACCCATGGGAGAGGTACGGAATACTTGGAATTTCCAATAAAAGCAAAAGCAGATGTTTAATAATTATATTAGCCGTTGAGATCTAATGCAAAGTATGAAAGTCACTCTTTTCATCGTTTTTTTAAATAGTTATAAGTAAAATTTTTTGTGACTAACGATTTCTGACAAAATTCGCGAAAATATAAACGGTCATATCTTTTGTTCGTGTCGACTTAAAGTTTGATTTTTTCACAAAAAAAAGAGACCGTAAATGATTTTTCAGTTTGATATCTTTACACGTTTTTGGGAAAAGAGATCATAACAAACAGGCAGATAGGCGGACAGATAACGAAGTGATCCTATAAGAGTTTCGTTCTTTTCTTCTAAGGTTAAAAAATACCATAATATGTGTATTATATATGGATTGATGTATATAGGCCTTGGTTTTTTTCAATATAAATATAATCGATGTCGACATGAAATTGCTATTGAATTTGATTTGGCTAAAACGACGTGTGCAGATTACTAGTGAGTGAGATAAATTGATTGCAGTAGTAAATGGACATCCATACATCTTCATTTCATCTTCACTCCGTTTTTCACAGTGATACTTAACTCTCCATGGCCCTACCATGATCGCTTATAGCAAGGTTAAATAGTAGATTGTTAACCGAGGGTCGAAAGTCGAATCAATTCCCGAGGTATTTTGACGGCTATAGTCCGAATAGGAATTGATTCTTTTACCTGTGTTAAACACTCTACTTTTCATTTCGAATATGAGGAAAATAAAACTAGTTCTTTATCTAAACTATATAATATATAATACATCTTTCTTTTGAGATTTCTGGCAAAAGATTTTCGATAACACAATTTGCCTCGTGTTTAATAAAATCTGGTGTCAACATTTCAGAATCGCTTGAACTCATTTTTAATATTCAAATCTTAGCATAAAAGATTATTACCTATTTTTTTGATTTTCGTCACAATTCGCCAATTTATGTCGACTTTTTAAATTTTAAATATGGAACTCACCGCGTAATTGTTGCGACTTATTCCGCTCAAAGAAGTTTGCCCTAAGTTTACACTGGCTGTTTAGAAACTCACATGGCCGAAGCATTTTTTTCAATTAGGTTTTTTTACATAAAACTCTTCACAGCTGACAACAGTTCTATTTTTAAAGTTCATTCCGGCCCTTAGGTGGGAAGTGATTTGTATGAGTTTTTCCCTCCCTTTGGAGGGAAACAGGATTTTCCACCCAATAATCAGATCAAAATAACACTACTTTCCGAATATGAGAAATGAAAACAATATTGTAGACACCGCTCTTGCTGCGTATAGTCACGGTAATGGTATATAGTGCCATCCCGCTCTCAGTGCGGTTATAATATTGTTTTGAGCGATCATCGTTAGGGCACTACTTATGCACTTCTATCGTTCTTTATATTGTGGTAAGGCGGCTGCGATCAGTTTCCAATTAATGAATTTAGTGTGGTATAAAGATAAAGAGCTTTTTTACCACCGCCTATAGCTACGTACCTCCATCTTATCTAAATTAAATAATTATTACCATACAGCATTTTATCTTATTATTTAATAATAAGATAAAATGCATTTTATCTTATTATTTAATAATATGATAAAATGCTGTAAGGTAAATTGATCCGCTGTTGATAATATCAACAGCGTATGTGAAGATCGGGATTTTTTTATTCCGTATGCCGTTAAGTTTATCTTTTTCGAAAGAAAATATAACTACTTAATAATCGCTAAATTCTGTTTATCTAGGAATGCTGAATTAGAGCAGAGAGATAATATGTTACCCTATAATGGTGCCACAAGATGGAAAGAATTAAGAAAACTTACAGCTCTCATACTAATATCTACCGCAATACTCAATCACCAACATTGCAAACATTCAAACGTAACTTAATAGCTATAATTTTTACATCAGATATTTGAGCGATCAAAATCGTTATGTATGCAGATAGGTTAACCTTGGACTTATAAAAGGAACAACCAACCAAATACTCAAATGCCTCTGCATAATCCCTTTGTTCTCTCGTTCTGCTTAAATGCCATTTGTATGTCAGCGTTGTCACGCTTTTGCGTTTGTTCGGCCTGCTCTAAGTACAGAGCGTTGTTCAATTTCACGATAATTTGCAGCGTTGCAAACATTTTGAAACCCGGTCTTGTTTATGGTAAAGCTTTGTAAACGGCCACACATTGCCCCGAGTGCATTTCGTAACCACACGAACTCTGTATCTTTTATAAAACTTGATGGTTGAATATCTTGCATAGTGTGCTCAACAATACCGCCGTTGTTGATTCACTGAATATGTATTTCGACAAATGATCAGAACTCTTTAATAATACAATCGATGCACAGCGCGGTAAATAATATAGAGAACTTTTTAAAATATCAGCATAGGATTTTAAGACAAAATTAATACTTGCGGGATCACAATCGTTTTTTTACACCACAACGGGAATATTTAGCATTTACCCTAACAGTTGATTCACAAGGTCAGAGGTCGAAGTGAACTCCACCCAGATTTAAACTACTGAGGAAATTATCACCTATTACTGCCAGATAAAACAACATCATTTATCTGCTCAACCAGGCCCCATTGTTGTCATAAGATAACACATTGTTATTGACAAAAAAAGAAATGTTAGTGTGAGAAACAAAAGCTTACCCATTTGTAAACAAATATTATTTGGGCGAAAAAATTAGTGTGTTGTTAATTTAATTATCGACCTTTTTTTTGATTAAATTTTTCCTAATTGTTATCACTACCAATAACGTTCCACTCAGTTCACGTCAATTAAACCACTTACTTAATATGCAAAAGGAGTAATAGTTTACGTTGTTAAAGAATAACATTAAATTGCTTTTCTCATATCTGATTTGGCATTCAATTAAAGTTCGAAAGGTTTATAATTTAGTGGACTAAGTTGACGCAACGTAGGTAATTTCAAACCGTTGGTATTAGCAGTTTGAGTTCCAACAGAGAACAATTTCAACACTGCGCGCGAAAATATCACGACCACAACAATGTTCCACAAAGTAATTGTCGGTTGAAATACTTTGCTGGCAACATTGAAACGTTAACGTACATACAAATGTTGTTTTAAAAAAATCGCAAGATTGCTGTCTAGGGTAGTGGCTGGCAAAAATAATTGTCGTGTGCCATTCAGAATTAATTCGGAGTTTTACGATTTTCTAGTAGCACTGTAGTCACATGTCTATTTACACCAAAAAAAAAAAACAAGCTCATATTTGCTTCAAAGTGCTGTTGGCACCAACAACTTTTGTTGGGTTCGTTTCATTTTGGAACACCCACGCCGTCGACTGTTTTTGCGTTCCGGGGTCATACGCATAGATCCAAGATTCATCACCTGTGCATATATTTATAAACAGCTTTTGACGAACCACTGTTGCACTTTTTTACCATTTTTTCTCTCAGTCAATTCAGTCAGTTCAAAAACAGGCTCATGTAGAGCCTGTTTTAAAGCCAATTCTCAAGCTGTGTGGGATCCAACGCGAACAACTTTTTTTACGCTTCATCTCGCGATATGTAACATTACGACCTTGCATTATTAGTTCGCGCACAGCATCGATGTTTTGTGGTAACAACCGATTTAGGACGACCTTCTTTGAATTCGTTCGTGAGCATACGCATACGACACCCACGATTAAACTCACTGAACCAGTTACACACACAGTGATTTTATGTTGTTTCATCCCCAAAAGTCAAAGTGAGTTGATCGATGCACTGTTTTCGAGTTAAGTTTAAAATAAATCATCGCACGAAAATTTTCACGAGTTAAATCCATGGTGATGATCGACACAACTTTTAAAGTGGCGCCAAAATGTAAAAACACAATTATTATGCTACTGCTATACTATACCTGCGTCCTTACGCGTTAACATACGGGATAACTTTGACACTACACAGATGTGGCCAACAGCGTAACGCGTTAATTTCTATGCGGCATTGTTAGTGGTGTTAGTTAGACGTTAATAGCTTTGTATCAAACTCCCCAGATGTGGCCACCGTATTTAGCCGTTATTTTTTACGCATTCACTAAGGCGTATTACAACGCAGGCGTTAATACTATTGACAATTTGTGAAACAAACTGTCTTCTACATCCAATGAGTTCCATTTTCAAATGTAATTAGGTATTACTTTTTAAATATTGTTTATGTAATTTACGGATACATAGGTAAATAGCAGCTCTCATATATCATAATTTATGACACTTTTTATATTTATTATTTTTCCACATTTCCTTAAGATTTTTATTCTTATAATAAAAATGTTCTACTTAGGTACATAGTAGGTATTATTTTTTTATACAAAAATAAAACCGACATCAAAAACACCAAAAAGTCATAAATAATATAAGAATACATACAACATTACAGTTTTATATTGAAGTTGAGTGGTATTCCCAAGTGGGCGGTCAAGTCTGCTTGTCTTGCTAGGGGAACGCCTTAGGTACACCTAATATTTTGGGGTTCCGACAATTAAAATAATAAAATAATTATCTTAGGCCCATTCGTTCGCTCTTATGGATGCGCTTTACACTTGTTTTTAAACAGCTTCCGCAAATCTGCTTTGTTGATGGAGTAATGACTTTGCCGTTTTTTAAAAACGAACCTAAGACTAATCATTGACTGTACAGTAAGCGCCTATCTTTACGCCACGCTTTACATTTGCACAACGAAAATTTTATTTTTTTGTCTGATCAATGTCCTAAATCGATGAGGAGAGAGGTGTGACGACTGGACCTACTGAATTATTTTTTAGCTTTCATAAAACACTATCTACATCATCATTATCTTTATTTTCAATAGCACCTTTTAACTTAAAAAAAAATAATTATTTTTGAATGTTCACCTTATGTAGGTTTATATTCGTACAATTGAAAATCTCACTATTATTACGCTAATACTATTAGTTATTTTCTGACAAAGTAATTGGGTCTGAGCGCATACGAACCTACACAATTATTGTTGTTATACCTAGTATGTATTAGATAAAGAATATGTTGCATCTTCGAAAAAAGGATTACACAATGTAAAGAAATGCAATATATCATATTTATTAGAATTTTATATAGATTATATCTATTGGGGTCTGTTCAACTTCTGGTCAGGCCATTACCATATTATAATAATGTTTTGTGTTTGCATGCCTTATAATTTTAATTTAATTAAATAAGTTCCAAGTAAATCTTAAAGCAAACACTTAAAGAAAGTCGTGTGTGGCTTTAGTTACTTCTGGGTCGTTTATTTAGATCATCATAATGATTAGGCAATATTACTTCTGAAATATGTAATAAAAGCATGTCAGTGCACTTCGATCGTTCGATTCTTGTAATCTGTGTAATTTAATACCATACAAAAGTGAATGGCAGTGTAATAAAAACGACTATTCAGAATATTACGTAAAGGCATATAGAATTTGAGTAGCATTAATTGACACATTGCGGTATAAAATTATCTAATTATTTACATCCTTTATCTAATTATTGATTTTATTGGCTGCACACATTTTTGTAGTATGCCGAATTACCATATTGGTGAATTCGCCACCATTAGTTAGTCACCACCTTAAATTCTATCACAATACAAATAAAGAAGTAATTCGATTAAGTAGACTTTTGTGAAATACAATATGGATTGCAAGACGTTAAAATGAATCAAACTCAAAAGATTAGTTACACGAGAAGCTTAGAGTAAAGGTAGAGACGGACGTTTCATAAATTTAACGGGATTCAAAGATTTTCTTTTATGTATATCCTCCCAAATGAGCATCTGCCAACCTCACTCATATGCAGGAACACACACGAAATGATGTTATTTGATTAAACCGAATCAAAACACAAACAAAATGTCTGTTATTATTAGTTCTTACTTTCCCAGTTAGGCTGCTCTGTAGAGCGAAAACCACCACGGTGCCCTAAAACTATTTTTTTTTCAGTTTCTACTTCATAAAATTTCGCCAGCTAATTGTTATTGTTAAATAATTAGTGAAAGGTGATCTGTTGTACGTGTGGTCGGTCGTTGCAATTAGTCAACGTCTATAAACTCAGAAAATGACAAAATCGTAAATGCAAGGAAGCTTAAATTGGTAATGCTTCGCTGATCAATTGGGCCTAATCAACACTGTGAGTAGTCTGAAAGTACAGTAATTTGATGAGTCCATAGGCTTTGACATCAATGCATTCGTCAACCAATCGACAATGAAGTTAATAGAACAGCAGCAACCGTAGCTTCGCCTCGTTTTCCCGCGTGGAAATGCTATACATATTTTGTCCAATGGACACTAAAAGCACATGTTTTCAAAAATAATCTTGTTGAAATACATGCAACAGTTCTAGTTTTAAATACATGACAAAAAAAGGCTGACAAATGTTATATTTCACTAGGAATTTTCACAAAAGCAATAGAAAGTATTTACGAGTACTAATTATTTGTCGTTCAAATCTAATGCAAAGTATGAGTCTTCCTTCTTTTTTAAATACTTATCTAGTTCTATGTTAAAATTTTAATGGCGGACAATTAATGGCAAATCTGAGATAACTCTATGGATATTTACTTGTTTGGGAAATATAGTCGCCACCGTTGTAATTTTTTACTCAGACTATTTTGGCGTTGTATGGCCGGTCTCACGCCGAACCACTAGTTGCGGCCACTATACTCGACCACTAGAGGCTCAGTTAAGTCACTACACGCGGCTACCAATCAGAGCCACTAGTGGCTAATGTCGGCCACCAGTCGGCGCTGCACAGCCAGTACTTTCAATACGATGGGATGTGGGCACTGCTGGCTGCCGGGAAACCGACAATTGTGGTCAACAATTGTCGGTTGTCGGTATCCCGGCAGCCAGCAGTGCCCGCGTTGGTTGGCGGTTTTTGCGCGAACACAGGCTGCGTGCTCCTCGTAGACGGCGATACGACAAGACGCGTAGTGAGTACGTCGAACTTCGAACGAACATCATGAAGTGGACAGAAGAAATAGTTTTCAATTTAATTGAACTTTATCGAAGTTGTACTATGTTGTGTGTGGGACCATAAAGATAAAAATTATTATAAAAATCAATTTAGACATGTTGTCGGCGTGAAATCGTCCGTTGCGAGCACTGCGGGTGCAGGGTGCAGAGTTCCGGGGGCTCGTAGTCGTAGCTCGATACGCGGTAACCATGGACGTACACACTTGTAGATTGCTACTGTATCAGAATTACATTCGTGCTACACCTCTAAATGAGTACGCAGCTTTAGCTTGTGGCTCGAACGTGACCACTCTAATGCTATACAAAATGTATGAAAAATGTCGTCGGCAACTTTGGCGGCCACTAAAAGACTTCTTGTTGTGGCCGCCACGGTGGCCCAGTGTGCGGCAGCTCTAAAGTATGTCGTAATGTTGTAAATTTTCCGAGTAAATGCTACTAATTTTGCAACATAGAGAGTATTCTTTCAAGAAAAGAGCGTATTCCTAACTTAAAGGCCGGCAACGCACTTGTAACTCCTCAAGGGTTGCGGCTGTCCATGGGCGACGGTAATCACTTACCATCAGGTGATACGTCTGCTCGTTTGCCCCCTATCCCATAAAAAAAATATAGTTCACGAACTTTGAGGAACTAGTCTCCATCGATACAATTTGACTTGGGCTATTATTCTATTACTTTTTCGGAGGATAATGTGCAAAAACAATTTTGCAACATTAAAGCTTTAAGATAGTTTATTACTGTTTCTATTATCATTAATGTTTTTTTAATTTGTTTTGGTCTTGGTTGCCTTTTTAAAGACTAAATCACTCTGTCTCTGTCATATTATTACATATTTTTCTTTAGTTTATGTATTGATCTTCCACTGAATTTGAAAATCTAATGTTCAACCACCACTTAAGCATATAAGGGGTGCTAACTTAGAACAAAAAAAATTCAAAAATTTTCGGACTTCACGTGCAGTAATACATATCTAAATGAAGCAGCAATTCGTAAACGTCACTAATGATTGCCAAGTTCAGGTCCGTGTTGCCAAGACAGTCTAGTTTCTCAATTTGTCAATCATTTACTCTGCTTTGTTCGAAGGTGTGTAACCATTTATGTAATCGACTACACAAAGATATTGACGTCGTCGTCCGATTCTTACAGAGCTTGGGGACAAAAGAAGAATAATGGCATAATTATCGACTACTTATTATGTGAAGAAAAAACAAAAAACTAGGTATGGCAAGCAGCTCAGAATTATAAACATATGATCCCAATAATGCTCAACCAAGTTACAACAGTGTGATCATAATGATATTATACTTTAGAAAGAGTTCGTTTATGATAATATCCCGATCGAGTTGACCTCACAAAAGAGGAGGAGGTTCTCAATTTGACTGTATATTGATTATGTTTGTTACTTCAGAACTCCCCAGCTACTTAAGGGTAATTGGAGAGCGCCTAAGAAAGCACGTCTCCTTCTACCCAACCGCTTGCGGCGGAGCGAGCGCGGGAAGAGGATCCTATTCCCGCGCTCACCCCGTAGCCTCCTGCGAGACAACATATTCGCAGAAGGAGGCGACAGCCTTCCATACCGTCGCGCAGATCGCCATCTTTCTAATGACTCTGTTGTGGCCCAGTATGAAGACTGCATGGCGCTGGGGTCGGCATGCCGGGCACTCCACGAAGGTGTGCAGCAGTCAATATACCTAGCCTAAATATCATAACAGCCTAAAGCGTAGGCTGCGTGCATGAAAAATACCTAGTACGAGTAGTATGGATTTACTTTCGACAGACAATTCGCAGTATAAAGAAATACCAATTCAACCACTAGCGCTCTGACTTGGTACCTAATGCGCAAAATTTATGTATCCTCGGTAAAAGTGAAGCAAAAACGTGTGAGATATTTTTCCCGTAGCGTGTGCATTGCTAACAATGGCGTGTTGTTGCAGCTCGGCTACGGGTGGTCGCACAGCGGCCGGCGGTGCGCGCGCCACCGGCCGCCCGAGTCCACGATGTCCGTGAGCTCCGACATCAGGTTCACACGCCGCAAGCTCAGCCGCCCCTGCCGCGGCTGCTGTGCTGCCCTCGCCTCCTTACTCGTGCTGCTACTCCTCGCGGCCGTAGCCGTTTACCTCGGACGTAAGCCTCCTTTATCTTTACACTAGCTGTGCCCGCGACTTCGTTCGCGTGGATATCCGAAAATAACAATATCGTGATGTTATATAGCCTAAAGACTTCCTCGATAAATGGACTATCCAATACAAGAATAATTTTTCAATTCGAACCAGTAGTTCCTGAGATTAGCGCGTTCAAACAAACAAACTCTTCAGCTTTATAAATTTAGTAAGTAAGTATAGTAAGTATAGATACGACCTAGGCCTGTAAGGCCGAAGGTGCAAGCGAGCTTCACCTGGACTTTTCAACAACTGAAGAACGGCTTGTCTTACCTCTAACACGGAACACAAAAATGCTATTAACATTGTTGTTATAGTGACAAACTTATGTAAGACGGTGGTAGCTAGCTAGGCGGCCTCTGAAGCTCCACCACAAACCATAGCTAGCAGAATTTCTGCCCCCATTGGAAATCGAGCCCCGGCCCTCCCGATCAATACCCGATGGTCTATACCACTAGACCACGGAGGCGGTTATATATTTATCTATATAGATGCTAAATTATTTCCAATTACTTCAAAATGGTTGACCATATTCTTGATAGAGGTGTGTTCTCAAAAGCTATATCTGTGGCATAATTAGCCTACTAAACCAATCAATATGACTCTCCATATTCTCGATGGAGGTCTGTTGTCAAAATCTATCTGTGGCAGAATTAGCCTTCGAAACCACGTTACGCTAACCACATTTATTGGCTATTACTCTTTTATGGTGTTCGTGCCAAGAATAGTTTTTTTATTTAGATTTCCATCTACCGATTCTCGCGAGTATAAAATTACAATAGTGCTTAGACCTCCATTAGCTTTGGCGACCTCGACATACAAAAAATGAAACAAAATACCCTGAAGAAGGAAGGGTATAGAACAGGTATTCTGTAACACATGGACCATGTTATACGTAACATGAGACCTTAGATAATATATAATTTTATATAGCAATCATAAAGATATTAGCACGTTAAAAATGTGCTCTAATGTAAAATCACTCTCTAATTTGATTACTGACTTGCTTATTTCAATTATTGGTATTCAGTGTGTGAACCAAAGAGTAGAGAAAGCCTTTTATCAAGCTAGTTTTCCTATCTGCAGGCTATAAGGTAATTGATTTAATGCATATATCTACATCACAAGAAACATGACGACTAAGCTGACATTAAATACTCATAGATAGTGATCTTTCCCTTCTCAAAACTACACTTGATCTTTGCGCATTTTGTTTTAACGTTTAAAGGAAATGCAAGGTTTGCAATCAGTTAAATTTAGGAAAGTGCTAAAATAACCTTTCATTACACACTAAAGTAATTATGTTAAAAGAGCCGAAATCGTCTGAAAATTGAGAATTGTATAGCGAAAACCACTAAAAAACATAAAAAAACTCAATAGTTACAGAGTTCTAACTCACTATTTATTTATACATTGTGCTCGAGGCTAAGATTCCTTTGTGTTGTCAAACATAATCGAGGAGTATATTGAGCGATATTTGAGTCTAGCTAGAGCAAGCCCGTCACCAAAGGCCGTCGGCCCAGCGGCCTTGCTGCCTCGCTGACGCTAGCACGCAGCGACAAGTGCACTGCCTACTTAGATCGTGAATTAGATATGTGAATTTGAGCGATTGTATCTCAAACTATATTACATATTTTACTGTGATTTCTGGTTGATAAATCAGTGATTGGATCACGAAGTAAACATTTAACAAACAATACATTATTTTGTTTTTTTTTTCTTTATTTACATATTAATGTAATCATTTCATCAGGAGCATGACGTGTTACAATAATGCAATTTTTACTTATACGTACCATACTTATGTATTCATAGGTACTTAAAATTTTTCTATTCATTGTCTTTAGACACAATGCTTTCAAATATCTAGAGCTTTTAATGAAAGTAACTTCAGCATTGTTCCGTTCTGTATTGTATTGTATTGTTTCTAGTTTAATTACCATTTATTAATTTCGAACGGTTTAGAATACTTACTGCCCTGTTCAGTTTTTTAATAAATTGCTTTTTATCTTAGTTCATATATTTACTTCGCAATGCTGAACGAATTATTGACGTTGATTGACTCAAAGTAAAATTTGCACTTTTTGTTTATTTTTGTGTCGTAATACCTTTAGTTTTTGGATAGAGCTTATTTAACCTACTGATTTGTTGTTATATTTTTTTATTTGCTTTATTTCGCATTGACGACTCTGAGCAAGAAAATGAATAACAATATCGTGCAACTTTACTTCCGTAAAAAAGGAAGAAACATAATTGTACCAACTTATATTTTTCCCAGACATGTACCTGTTCGGCGATCCCCTCAACCGACAGACGTTTCGTGGCTCGTTTGTAGTGACTTCCTGGGAAGAAGCGCAGGCTAGGCGGGTGGGTCCAGAGCAGACTGGCAACAATACTCGAGAGAACCTGCTACACGTAGCCCTAATGGATCTGTACCAAAACTCCGAACTACGATCTTGCTTTGTGTCGGCGGAAATACTCGCATTAGACAGGTAAGTTGCAGATTCAGTCCATTTAGGCAAACTCTTCTCTGTTATTAATCAAACGATAATAATCGATTTGATGATAACATTTTTTTCATACAGCTTAGAACAGAAAAGAACTTGTTAATAATAATTGTTCTTCAGAAGTTTTACATGTTTATGTTAGTTTTTATTTTAAGATGTTGAGCTGTGTAGGAAAAATCTAAACTTGATACTGCAACCAATACCTACTACTCACCAATACAACTCATCATCAATTGGTCAATGTTTGGTCACGGTCGCGATTCTTTTCGATCAATACAGAAGATATCAACTAAGAATTCATAATAACACGTTTGAAGAAAATAAACAAAACCTATTTACTCTTGCCTACGGGAGACTTTTGTTAATCATTGATTTTAACCGGCCATCACAGCACAGTTAATAATTATATTGTAGAGGAACTGATTGATTATGTATACCTACATCAGTGTCGTTGACCTTTACACTCGCACTTGACAATATAACTTTTTTAATGGTTAATATTTCGCAAAATGTTTTTAGATGATCGATCTAGGCTGTGAAATACGAGAGTTATGAGTAACTCCCCCAGCGTTACTCTTAAAATATATTCAAGATTTTATTGTACAACTTCCTTAGCGAGACTTATATATAGGTACCTACATCCAATGCAAAATTACAGCTTTCTTAAGTACCGGAGGGAGACTATCTGTAACAGGGTCGTGTGCTTGGGTACCTCCGTCTTACCTATTTCTGCCGCAAAGCAGCAGTGCTTGCATTGCTGTGTTCCGGTTTGAAGGGTAAGATATGGTATTGAAATTACTGGGTACCGTGACTTTACATCTGATGTCACAAGTTGGCAACGTACACTGTGGTTTTTGTGGGGGTTACAGCTTTACTGCGAATCTCACAGTAGCCACATGTTACCACTTACCATCAGGTGGGCAGTTTGCTTGTTTGCCAACTTAGTAGCAATAAAAAAAGTACCTACTAGCTAGCAGTCTCTAAGCTTAGTCGCAGAAAAACGATCAGACGGACATGACGAAACTATAAGGGTACATACAGCTAACTCTTTTATTTTGTGTTTTCCGGCGATATTTCTGATGAAGCGAAAAATTGAAAGAATTCCCCAGATAACGTAAAAAACTCAATTTACTTTTCTCATGCAATGTTGTACCATTGTCTATTCAAATAAATATTGAAATCAAAGACGTTTATCGGAAATAGGAGTATTTGTCAAAACGACGTCTGTCAGGAGAGCTAGTTGTTAGTTAATTCGACGAGTAAAGCAATATACCGACAAAATCGTGCTCTAAAAAGAATGAATCAATTAAATGACACTCAATATTTTGTTCATTTATGTCTTCTTGGGTGCGCAAAGGATACCTACACCCACCCTACACCATATCCTAGAATTGAATGTGTCGTCACCTTAAGTCGTCACATAGCCACAGATTAATAGTTACTACAGCTTAGAACCATTCTATAATGTAACCAGCGGATAAATAAGCAAAGCAACACACTTCCAACAATACTTCATTTGTCAACAAATTATAAATACTTTAGAAGATATGGCTGAAGGGGAAGCTTCGTAGTCGAATAAAAATGTTCCTTTACAAAATCTGTATTTTTTTTTCTCGGGAGACTGTACCAGAATCATCTGCATGGGTACTTCTATATTACCTATTTCTGCCGCCAAGCAGCAGTGCTTTCTGAATGGTAAGACATGCAGTTTACAACTTTCGGCTTCTTTTTTACTGGGTACTGTGGCTTTTCATCTTATGTCACAAGTTAGATCTGTTACATTGGCTTCCTCGTAGGGTTTGTAAATTTGCAAGTCTTACAGGAACCACATGTACTATAGCCGACCTGTAGCCACTTACCATTAAGTGTGCCAACTTAGTTGTATAAAAAACATATAATACTGAATTTATTTTTTGTATAAGTTATAATAAACAAGTGAAAACCATCCAAGTACCTGAAAATTTCAATAGGTTAAAAAAACAAACTGTAACCTGACAATAAAAATACATTGAGTTATAAAATATAGGTTATCGATACCAAAGACAATACTGAGCTGTATAAGCAGTGGGCAGTGACGATTCAATCTTGCCGAAAGACAGAAAAAATTCGATATCTAAATAATTTACCGAGTTAACTCTATATTTTTGTGCCTACTAACCATTTGCTTAAGCTTGGCCGTTTCATCATCACTCGATTATTGACTTTCTTCTCAAGAGCAAGAGCGGTTTTATTTATCACTAGCTGTGCCCGCGAACTACGTTTCGCCTTAATTTATTTTTTCCCGATATCTTCAACAAATATCGTTAATGTACACAGAAATAAATACAAAAACTTTACAAATTATATACTAAAACCTTTCTCGAGAATCACGCTATAGAGTGGTGAAAACCGCTTGAAAATCGGTGTAGTAGTTTTTGAGTTTATCACGAACAGACAGACCGACGACGCGGCGGGGAACTTTGTTTTATAATATGTGAATTGACCGCAATGTTCCGAATAGACGTGAACCACATAGACACTTTTGTGAGATAAATATAAGATAATAATTCAATATACAGTCTTTCTTCACGGCCATGTCAGTCATGAATGACCTTATTTGTTTGTTATTATGAGTATAATTTATTGATAATAACTTACGATAACTTAAATGCCTACTTTACAAACAAATATTTAAACAGAAATTCGTTTTGGAAAATAAATCGTGTTATATGTATAATCTTAGCCTTAATTTAGACTTGTAGAGTGTTATTTTTTTGCTAACAAGCTAGCATTTTTGCAGTCATTGCTATTGCACGATATTCGGCAGCAGCCAGATATTCTGAATTTAAACTATGTAAAGTCTACGTACTTATGTAGCAACAAGCTGACGCCAGGAACACGCAAAGGAAACCACATTATGTATGTAGCAATCCAGCAACTATGAGAGAATGTCGTTTCTACCGAAAGCCCAGCGCTTTTTACTAGTTTAATGTTCAATCAACTGATTTATATCATGGTAATCGGCCAAATCGAAACTTGTCGCTTTACGTCGTTTTCACAAAATAAACTGAAGGACGACAATAATGGTTTAATGAGTAACTGTACCGCGCGGATAGATGATTATGATATTTATGATCTTTTAAATACTGAGATACAAAGCAGCTAATTAAGTTACTTCGAAAGATGTCAAAGAGGAAATCATACACGCTGTTTTTTCATAAAACGTGTACCCTGTTTCCTTCCTAGATAATGGCAATAGTTAATCTTTTTTCCAAAAAGTCTATGGCCTCTATTAGCACGTTCCTATGTTTTCCTTCTTTATTAAGTTAATTATTAAAGGATATTTAAACCTTCAAAACCCTAAAACATTTCCAGATTTTCTGCTGTATCAAACTCCAGCATCCAGAAATGTTTAATGTAAAAAGTAATTAAATCGGTTTAGTTTTAGAAGAGAAAACGGAACTACGAAACATCTATTTTGTGTACTTTTCATAGTGTACCTTCGGTCCGAGCTGCAGTCTCTATCGCGCTCAGCTCATATTATGTTCGGGGGCACAATAAGACAGCAATACTTTTAACAAATATCTATTTTTGAATTCTCTCAATCTGTGTTACCTGTTAATCAAGGACGTGAAAATGTTTTATTTTTTGAAAAGCATTGCTTGAGAGCGGTCATTCCACCGGAAGCAAGAATGTTCTTAATCTTACCATATCGAAGCACGAAGTCTGTTTTTACCGGCACATCCACTCAACAAGCTAGATTTTGTACAAATCTATCGACTACCATTATTTTAAACACATTATTCTGGTTTTGTTTCAAATATATTTTTAATAATATCGTGATTCCATATCATATATATAAAAATCTCGTGTCACAGTGTTTGTTATCGGACTCCTCCGAAACGGCTTGACCGATTTTTTGGAAATTATTGTGTATATTTGGTGGGTCTTAGAATAGGTCGTAGGCTATTATAAGGGTGGCCCTCTCCGGATCTATTTTTAGGTCAAAATTTTATTTTTTATTTGTTTATTATTTGGCATCAAAAATACTTAGGAATAACCCTATGTTTTCTCCCTTCTACCACCATCCCCCATTTTTAATAGCGATATTAGCATTTTTACTGACGAAAGTTGGTGTAGTTCGCGGGCACAGCTAGTATAGAAAGTAAATAAAATTCATGATACGCAGTAAATAAATATAACATAGATACTTTAAAAAATAATTACACTAAGTAGTCAAATTATACTTTTCGAGTTTTTCATTCTATTCTAGAAACTACAAGACTTACTTATTGTGACTGATATACTTAGACGATTTTTAATCTTCAGATTGCACTGACAGCAAAAGTTTTTTTTTTTTGAAATCAAAAAATACCTACACGAGAAAATTGTAACATAATCAAGCACAAATATCATATTTTTTGTTGAAAATGTAGTATTATTTTGGTTCGACACTTCAACCCATGACATCCTGCTATGCATTGGGTTTCTTTTAAAACAAGGAGGAACTTGACGTTGGTGTAGAGTTTTAATTTCCTTTTGTTCGAGGAGCTGTTGATTACGGAAAACTCCCTTAGGGTCAGCCAGTTTTTTGACACATGGTCAATTTTAACAAATAGTTAATGTAGACAATGGTAGAACGGTTAGTTTATTTGTCAAATTGCTTTAACATATATGTTAAATTTTATACGATTTGACAGATATAAGTTGACGATTTGTTAACTACGAAATCGTGTGGTACCTTACACTTACACATTACATTGACTCATAGTAAAGTTAACCGTGTATCAAATAATTGGCCCAGTCGGCGCTTATAACATTAAAGGGAGCGGCAGTGGAAGGGCTGATGTAAATACTAGGTGACCCACCCACCTTTTTCCTTTTCTTTCTTTTTCTTTTTTTATAAAAAACGTCACCCCACACTAGGATTTTCTCCTGTACTAGGTGACCTGATTATCACAATAATACTGGGATATAATAATGAAGGTATTCCAGTAAACCTTAACTAGGATACTAAAACACCGTAATTGGTACATGACCGGGAGAAAGTGTACTTTCTCGGAACCTCCAACAGCGGTACTGATCCGACGTGCACGATTTGTGAATGCAGCTCAAACTGCATTCATTTAGAGCTTAAGGTAGTTTATTTTTTATATATCCACACTCGGTTATAATTTAGTCAATGACTCAGATAGATGCATTACAAGTTTTGCCCACAATTCATTTACCAGTGGATCATGAGATTCATTAGCATTCTATGCTGTTCTTACTGTGAGTCTTTCAACATTTCTTGTATCTCGATCATTGTGTTAACAAATGAACCATTTTATAAAAATATTTTCCTTGCCTATTTTGCTGTTTTAGTAATCAGTATTGGTGTGTTTTGGTAATCACAATAAGCATATTAAATTTTTTTTTTGATTTTTCGAAGCTTTTATTTATTGTAGTAAGTAACTTTATAACACTTTTTAAACATTTTTAGGGGGAAATGTTAAAAATTATTAGTTTTTATCGCGGATTTCATTTGTAAGTTCAGTTTGGTCGAGGTTATTTCTATTTTTTTACACAAAAATTAGAATGAGATTGGATTTTGAGATGCTTTTCCTAATCCATTTACCACCATACCTATGTAGCTCGTATCAATGAGCCAACCCCCGTAGCATGACCATCAAAACACAATATGATAAATCGGTTTATCGCGATTAACTGTCAAAATATTATTTAGTACGATACGTAATTAACGTATTTTGAATTGATAGTTCACGGCGATAAACCACTTCATCATAATATGTTCACGATACTTTCACATATTATAGTCTTTTTCTCAAAACTTCTGCGCTGATTTCTCAAAAAATGTATCTACGCGAACAATCTGTAAATAAGGTTTACTCCTATGAAAAAAATCCTAATAGGTTTCTAAAAAAAGGAGTTCTGAAGTAACACATTTAAAAAATACAACCAAAAAGAACAGTAGGTTTTTTTAATAACAGTATGGTATCTAACCTTAGATGAGTTAATAAATCTGATAATTAAGAGAAAATTTCTCTAAAAAGCTTTGAAAATTCTACCCAAGTTGTGGTGTAATCCGATATGTCCAAAGTTCGAACATTTACACATGAATAAGTTGCTGTAAGTTTTAATTAATAGCTTGTGAGAACTTTTACTTATATTCATACATTATAGCTTCGACGGCCAAAAAGCACTGTAGTCCTTGAAAGCCAAATTATTTCTGTTTCAAAGCTTGATACTTTCTATAAATGCATGCCAAGCTGCTGAACCACAGACATACTTTGTGATCCCAGCGTTTCTATCACCTTTCCTTTTTGTGAACCGAATACCAATTAAGGGAATAAAGGGGTCGAGTTATTTCAATACTGAATCTAAACAATATTGAATGTATTTGTTCCGGTAAGTAAGGTTTCTAAATAAGCACAGTGTAGTAGGCCAAATTGTATGGGTTGACCTGATGGATGAGAGAGGGAATGGTGGAATTTACATTTAGAATTTGAATAGAAATCTACAAACACCTACATCAGCGATATCGAAATCGATAAATGCGGTCGATGGGAGCTCGTTCATTAGGTATCTCATACTAAGGTCGGAGTCAAGTGGATTAGGGCGTGTCAACAATGTTTGGAGAAAAAAGTTCTTTTTATTTGCATAAAAATTGCTAAAAGTCCGGTAATAAAAAAAACGCGCCTGCCGACGCAGCTTTGGTCAAATTAAAAAAATACGCGGGAGCTTCTTATTCGATTTTTTATCAATTTTTATCAAAATATTACAGACAATTTTAATTTGATTCCCACAAATTGAATAAAAGATGAGTTCTAGCAGTGTAAGTGAAATATTAACTGCGAAAGAAAATTAAACGCAGAAACTGTCATTAAACAATTTACTACCAAACAATTCGAGAGAAAATAAATTTGTAATTTGGTTATGTAAAAGGTCACATTGACCTTAAAAATATAAATATTATTCACCACTTAAAGCATTTATTATTTATTTTTCTTTTAGAGGGGGATGAAAAGCAGAGTGTGCCATACGGTCATTGATTTACTACCAAACGTAGTAGTATATCAAGTATATATAGTATTTCAATGCATACGGTACCAACATAATTTAGCCTCGAGCGACGTTTAGGATTCTACTCAAGACTAGAATCCTTCGCTTCGCTCTGGATTCAAATAATCGCTCTCGCCCTCAATACATTATTTTGGTCTCTTGTGACACAATCCACTATTCCAAATCGGTTCAGGCGTCTTCGAGTAATCGGGGAACATACATAAGAAATAAAAGATCTAGGGCATCGAGAACTGGGCCTATTTTAGGAACCGGTTCTTTCGGTTCCGAACTCAATCCGGAACCGGGTACCCGGTTTTTTCGGTTCTTTCGGTTTTTTGATAAATCTAGTTGATAAGCTATTCAATCTATTATATAGATTATCTACAAACGAAATCAATAAAGGAGAATGGATCTTAATAAAACACACTTTATTGGAAATCACATTATTTAACTAATGTGATATATTAATTATATAAAATTGTTTTTAGAATTATTTAGCAATAATCACTTCTTTTTATTTAACTCCGTCATACTCGAAGGCAAAACGTCTAAAGCATGGCACAGCGGCGTGGTGGCACTTTTCTTCAAAAAGGCGACAGGGCCCAGTTGAAGAACTACACCCATCACGCTCCTGAGACATGTATACAAGCTGTTCTTGAGAATCATCACGAATCGTCTCGCGCGCAGTTTTGACGACTTCCGTCCTCCCGAACAAGCCGGATTCTGTAAAAGCTATAGTACCATAGACCACATTCATACGCTGCGGCAGGTTATACAGAAGACAGAGGAGTATAATCTGCCACTATGCATGGCATGTGTGGACTATGAGAAAGCCTTTGATTCTGTCGAGACCTGGGCTGTGCTTAGGTCACTCCAGAGGTGCCAAATAGACTACCGGTACATCCAAGTGTTGCAGTCATTGTACGAAAACGCCACTATGTCAGTTCGCCTTCAGGATCAAAACTCGAAACCAATGCGACTTCAACGAGGTGTGAGACAGGGTGACGTAATATCGCCAAAACTGTTCACAGCTGCATTGGAGGATGTATTTAAGCTTTTGGACTGGAGAGGACTCGACATCAACATAAACGGCGAGTACATGACTCACCTTCGCTTTGCCGATGATATCGTAGTCATGGCTGAGACCGTCGAAGATCTAGGCACAATGCTCTAAGACCTCTGTAGTTTCCCTACAAGTGGGTCATGAAATGAACATGGACAAAACCAAAATCATGGTGAATTTCCATGTAGTACCCACTCTTGTGAACGTTGGAGGCTCTACATTGGAAATTGTTGACGAATATGTTTACCTGGGGCAAATAGTCCAGCTCGGTAAGTCTAATTTCCAGAAAGAGGTGAATCGACGAATCCGACTCGGCTGGGCAGGATTCGGGAAGCTACGCAGCATCATCTCGTTCTCGGCCAATCTTCCGCAGTGCCTTAAGACGAAAGTCTTCAATTCGTGCGTGTTGCCAGTGATGATGTACGGAACTGAGACGTGGCCGTTTATAATGGGTCTCATCAGAAGGCTTAATGTCACTCAAAGGGTAATGGAGGGTTTCTCTACGCGATCGCATCAGAAATGAAGAGATCCGTAGAAGAACTACCGGGTGCGGCGATTGAACTGTCCGTATGTGAAAATGAAATATTTTTGTTAATTTTCAATATTTATTTATACACTTTTGCCATGTGAAAATAGAAAGTTCAAAGACTTATTATGACTTATTCCGAAGGAATAAAACCGCCTTTAGCCTTTACTACGAGCTGAAGTCTCTTTCTGAACGAAGCGCAGGCTGCTCGAACGACGTCGTCATTCAAACAATTCCATTCTCGCGTAAGAGTAAGCGTTGAGCGCTTCCACCGAAGTGTATTTTTTAGCACAGGCCCTGGCCTGTAAAACACCCAAAATACAAAAGTCCAGCGGATTCAAGTCGGGTGATGACGACGGCCACATATCTCGGTCGATCAACACTGGAACGTTTGCTTTCAACCAATTTTGCGTTGCAATTGCTCTGTGCGATGGTGCCGAGTCTTGCTGGAAAGTCCAACGCTCTGAACCGAATGTGTTGCGTGCCCACGGTATCAGCCCTGGTCGCAAGACTTTGTGTCGATAGATCTGTTGGTTTATTTTGACTTGGTTGCGACCCATTGGAAGAAAAACGAGCGGAGAACGGCCTTTTTCAGACACCGCCACCCAGACCACGATTTGGTCGGCTCCTTGGCGTCGAGTGACTTGCAATTCATCTGAATGGTCGCTGACACGTCCCTTCAACGAAACACGGTCATTTTGTTTGTTTAAAAACTGTTCAACGCAAAAAGTTTTCTCATCTGAAAAGACCAAATTGGGAAGCACGCCAGAGTCGAGCAAGCTAATCAGCTCTTTCGATCGATCCAACTGTTTGCTACGCTGTAAAGCAGTGAGTTCCTGAGAAAGGTTTTTTTAATGGTTTGACTTTAAGCTTTTCCTTCAATATGCGACGAACGCTGCGATCGCTCACCTTGAGATCCTTCGCGAGCTGGTTTGCTGAGCGCGCTGGATTTCTGTCTAATCGATGACGTACCTTTTCGACAACTGCTGGCGCCGTTGCAGTACAGCGTCGTCCGCCACCGTAGCGTTTCTTAACGCTACCAGTCTCATTATAACGTTGAATAGTGCGATGCACAAATTTTTCGTTCAATTGAAGATTTGGCAGCGCTCGACGTATTTCGATATTCGATTTTCCCTCCAAATGAAGAGCAATCACTGAATTTCGTTTTAAATCCATTGTTCTAAATTCGAATGTGTTTCTCTCACAACAGAATCATTTCAAATGATGATAGAGAACATGTCAAAGACCAACATTTGAAATTTTGGCGGCGTTCGATTCAGTGGTTCGAATTTTAAAACAGTTAGATGGAGACGGACAGTTCAATCGCCGCACCCGGTAGATTCACCGACATAGCCCAAAGAATTGCAAACCGTGGCAGTGGGCAGGACACATAGCTCGCAGGACTGACGGCCGTTGGGGCGGAAAGGTCCTCGAGTCGCGGCCGCGTACCGGGAGACGCAGCGCTGGTAGGCCCCCCACAAGGTGGACCGACGATCTGGTGAAGGTCACGGGACGCCGCTGGATGCGAGAGGCGAAGGACCGATCAGTTTGGAGATCCCTGGGGTAGGCCAATGTCCAACAGTGGGCGTTTCTTGGCTGAAATGATGAATGACTTCTTTCAAATCATAGTCTTTTCGTAGTTGCGATAATACAACTCAAATCACACAATTATCATTTGGATGCTAAAAAACAAAGTAATGTGAGAAAAGAAAAATAAATAGGTACAACGAACGTTATCAAGCAAGACACACGGGCGCGTGTCCAGCCAAGTCTGGTGTAATTATTATTCTATTCCGTCCAATATGTTTACCCCACAAGAGTGAAAACGTAATACTTAACTGATTGCAATGACAATAAATATTCTCAATTGATTGATTAAAATAATGATAACAATATGCATTAATATTTAAAGTTACTCACTTAACACATCGGCGTCAATAAAATAACACCCCCACTCACAGCGCGTCTGCCAGTTTTGCATTATTATCGTTGCCGAATCTTATATTAATATAATAACGTTATTTATAAACAGTGAAATAATGGTAATTTTGATGACTTTTGTAGTGCCAAAAATTAATACATTGTCGATTGGTATAATGCGACGTTGAAACTGAATCCACAAATGTGGCTAGATCCACACTTGTGGAATAAGTTTTATGCCATTATGTGGGAGAGGCAGGTAAAAATAATATTATGATATGATAATAATATGATATTTAGCATAAAGAGATGTATTTCTAAATTTATTTTTAGAACCGAAAGAATCGAAAAAACCGGTTCTCCGATTTACAGAACCGGTTCTTTCAGGGACCCTCAGAACCGGGAATTCCCGGTTCTTTTGGAACCGGGAAAACCCGGTTCCGATGCCCTAATACCGACGAATTGTATAACCTCCTCCTTTTTTGCAGAAAATATGTTGAACAATGTTATTGACGTATTTTTACACAACTAAGTTGGCAAACAAGCGTGTTGCCCACTTGATGGTAATTGCCTGATCTGTCGCCTATAATAAATTTGCAAAATATCAAGTCACTCACAGTATCTTAGTAGGTAATTTCACTTCCTGTCTTGCCCAAAGACGACTCTGGTACAGAATCTCCTTTTGGCGACTTGTGTTATAAAATATTTGAATGTAGTGTCATTTACATTGGCGTAGTTAAGGGTGGGAGCTTGGGGTCCGGACACCCCCCATTGAAAAATCAACGTCCACTACATAGAATTATGTTTTCCTCCAAGTAGAAAGGTGCAGGCTCTGTAGCAGTGTACTGTGTACATATACAGTAAGGCATATTGAAGACACCGCCCGTCGAAAAAATATACCTTACGCCTATGCATACATATACAAGTTTATTTTTTAGTTATGACAAAAATTTTGTGTGCTTGTTCAGACAAGCAAACTGAACAACTTTCACTATGGAACCAACTTCGAAATCGCAAAGAAAAAATCTGCTGTTCCATACAAATGTTCAACATTCACTGAACCTAAATGTATGAAACAGCTGACTTTTTTTTTGCGATTTCGAAGTTGGTGCCATAGTGAAAGTTGTTCAGTTTGCTTGTCTGAACAAGCTCACCAAATTTCTGTCATAACTTAAAAATAGCGGTGTATACTATATTTTTATGACAAACTAGTGGGCCCTGATTAAAGTGCCACCTACTGCGTCCAATTGTAATTTTAAATCTTCCCTGGACCTATTTAAACACACACAGAAAATTTCGTAATAATTTGTCGAGTCGTTATTAAGTTTTAGCGATACTAACACACAGCTATTTATTTTTATAAAGAAGAAAAAGACTAGTGGCGCCGGCAGACGCTGTCCTGCCCGATTACAGCGCCACCTACTGGGTCCAATTGTATCTACTTATAAACCTTCCCTAGACCTATTCATACAGAAAATTTCGTAAGAATCGGTCGAGCCGTTTCAGAGTTTTTGCGAGACTAACACACAGCGTTTCATTGTTATATATAAGAAGACTAGTGGGCCCGGCAGACGTTGTCCTGCCCGGCGATTATAGCGCCACCTACCGGGTCCAAATGTACTTTTAAACCTTCCCTGTACCTATTCAAACACACACAGAAAATTTCGTAAGAATCTGTCGACCCGTTTCAGAGTTTTTGCGACACAAACACACAGCGTTTCATTTTTATATATAAGAAGAAGAAGATGTCCAAATTACACCAATCACATGTCCAAATTACACCACAAAATACTCGTATTGACGTATTTTTACAGAACTAAGTTAGCAAACAAGCGTGTTGCCCACTTGATGGTAATTGCCTGACCACTGGAACGTCCGTGGGGACTATAGTCCCCAAAATCTCGATCTTCTCGATCGACCTGGGTACTATGGTACCCAGTTCCCTTTGCGTAAAACCGCGCGGTGTGATAAAAAAATCGCGAAAAATAAAATATTTTCTCTATGGCTTTATTCCTTTGTCAATAGTCTCTTTCATAAGTTGACAGGTCATGTCCAATTTATTTTTAGTCTTAGATTGAAATAAATTTGTCATAGTCTGCGGTTTAACTTACTTGGCCGTATCCATACGTTTCTTACTCCATGACCGATGAGATTTATTGCGTACTTACTTAGTCTGTATTAGTATTTTCGTAGAGTGTTCTATATCAAAATAAACTAGAAGAATTGGGCTACATTATTATAGGCCTTATTACATTACCCTATTTCTCGGGCCCTGTCGGCAGGGACAGGGTAGTGTAATAAGAAACAGGGAGGCAGGGTCCCTAAATAGGGCGACCGACCTCCCTGCCTCCCTGCCACGCTGTAGATCGTGTACGGAGCTCAAGGCCTTATTACATTACCCTATTTCTCGGGCCCTGTCGGCAGGGACAGGGTAGTATAATAAGAAACAGGGAGGCAGGGTCCCTAAATAGGGCGACCGACCTCCCTGCCTCCCTGCCACGCTGTAGATCGTGTACGGAGCTCAGTCGCGTGGCCGCGAGCGCAGGGTTTACACGTCGATTTAAATTGCTAGTGTGTTTAGGTTTGGAGTATATTTTTTTTTCGGGGATTTTATTTATTTTCTTTTATTAAAGTTTATAGGGATATGCCATATCTTTGGAAAAAGAACATAAAGCCTACTCAAATAGATATAATAAAGGAGAATGTTCTCGACTGTATCTATTTTTTATGTATGTTCACTTATTACTCCGCCATTTGTAGACCGATTTTCAAAATTATTTTTGTAATCGTAAGAGTACACTCCGGGGGTGGTCCTATTGTCACCATGTCATGATCTGATCCCGGAATCCCGGGCAAATCGAGCAAAACCCTTAAATTTTTATAGGCACGTCCAACGTGTTTTATATCTTTTCTTAAGATATTCATGCACTCGTATTTGCGTCTGGTAGGTAGTCATCATGTCATGTGACTGAGCATGACATGAGCTGATGATGTAAGGTTAATCATTAATAATTCTTTCAAATCTGTTTAGAGAGAATGACGTTTTATTTTAAGTTATTGTGGTGTTTACCTTGGCTCAAATTCTAATACGCATACTCTTATAAGAAATTTACTAAAAATATTGGAAAAAATTTATTTAAACAAAAAAAAACCGACTTCAAGAACACCAAAAGTTATAAATAATGTAAGAATACATCGCAGTTTTATATTGAAGTCGGTGCCAAGCAAAGATCACCTTCAAAGTTTAAAAAATATAAGAACAATTAGTTAATATCATGGTTAATATAGCTACTTAAAAGTGATGTTGTATTATTCTTATATTATATAGGACTTTTTGAAGTCGGTTTTATTTTTTTGTTAAAAAATATTTTTTATTTCTTTATGTAGATTACACGGTACCGACAGCCAAAGTCACGGCTAAGCCTTTTTTGGGATTTTGATAAACTCGGTGCCATAGTGCTAGACGTGCAAAACGTTCGACTTTCGATTCTACTGAGAGCGAGTTTTTTTTTTTTTTTTTTTTTTTTCGGCAAACGCAGTTTGCCTACCACTATGCGGAGTGGAGGTGGAGAATCCCTCATGGATACCCGCACGGCCGGCCGCACGGGTTATGCCGGACTCTTACCGGCTAAACTCCACCTTATGCCTTTAACCCGAAGGTCATTAAGGCTTCATCGGATGGCGACCGCCCCTCAGGAGAGGAGATGAGAGCGAGTTAAGCAGGCAGCGCTTTTATAGGCACATGACAAACAGGGTCCGAGAAATCGTGTAATGTAATAGGCCACGCGCCAGACAGGGCCCGATAAATCGGGACCCGATAAACAGGGTCCGAGAAATAGCGTAATGTAATAGGCACTTCAGTCGTGTGGCCGCGAGCGCAGGGTTTACACGTCGATTTAAATTGCTAGTGTGTTTAGGTTTGGAGTATATTTTTTTTTCGGGGATTTTATTTATTTTGTTTTATTGAAGTTTATAGGGATATGCCATATCTTTGGAAAAAGAACATAAAGCCTACTCAAATAGATATAATAAAGGAGAAGGTTCTATGTTCGACTGTATCTATTTTTTTATGTATGTTCACCGATTACTCCGCCATTTGTAGACCGATTTTCAAAATTCTTTTTGTAATCGAAAGAGTACACTCCGGGGCTGGACTTATTGTCACCATGTCATGATCTGATGATGGAATCCTGGGCAAATCGAGCAAAACCCTTAAATTTTTATAGGCACGTCCAACGTGTTTTATATCTTTTCTTAGGATATTCATGTACTCGTATTTGCGTCTGGTAGGTAGTCATCGTGTCATGTGACTGAGCATGACATGAGCTGATGATGTAAGGTTAATCATTAATAATTCTTTCAAAGCTGTTTAGAGAGAATGACGTTTTATTTTAAGTTATTGTAGTGTTTGCCTTGGCTCAAATTCTAATACGCATACTCGTATAAGAACTTAACTAAAAATATTGAAAAAAATGTATTTAAACAAAAAATAAAACCGACTTCAAAAACACCAAAAAGTCATAAATAATGTAAGAATACATCGCAGTTTTATATTGAAGTCGGTGCCAAGCAAAGATCACCTTCAAAGTTTAAAAAAATATAAGAACAATTAGGTAATATAGCTACTTAAAAGGCACCAACTTCAATACAAAACTGTGATGTTGTATTATTCTTATATTATTTATGACTTTTTGAAGTCGGTTTTATTTTTTTGTAAAAAAATATTTTTTATATTTTTATGTAGATTGCACGGTACCGACAGCCAAAGTCACCGCTAAGCCTTTTTTGGGATTTTGATAAACTCGGTGCCATAGTGCTAGATGTGCAAAACGTTCGACGATCGACTTTCGATTCGACTGAGAGCGAGTTATGCAGGCAGCGCTTTTATAGGCACATGACAAACAGGGTCCGAGAAATCGTGTAATGTAATAGGCCACGCGCCAGACAGGGCCCGATAAATCGGGACCCGATAAACAGGGTCCGAGAAATAGCGTAATGTAATAGGCACTTAAGTATGGTTTATGATAGTTTATAGTGTTATATTGCCACACTAAACGTTTTTTTCAAAAAGTGAGTATTTTTGAAATTTTAAGCACTTTAGTTACTATTCTCGTCATTATTCATTCAATTATGAATCCTTATCTAATTAACTATTATAAGTTCATTCCTTATTAAATTAGCTTTCCATACGTATTTTTTATTTAATTTTAGACACAATAATTTATTTTTTGCATTTTTTTTAAATTTGAGGTCGCGCGTGCGCATCTCGCGTATATAATTACGTAATTAATCGTTTTTATTATTTTTTTCTTTTTTCATTAAAAATATTACCCAAAACTATTATATATCAAAATAATCTTCAAGAATAGGGCTATAATAATATATATGGTTATTTAAAGTTTTATAAAATAGTTTTTGTGCAAAAAATTTTAAAAAAAAATCGGGTCTTCCGCGACCTTCCGAACATTTTCGCGCTTCATTCATTTAATTATTAATCCTTATCTAATTAACTGTTATAAGTTCCTTCTATATTAAATTACCTTTTCATACGTATTTTTTGTTCTCTTGTAGACAGTATATGTCACTCTCCGCAATTTTTTGAACACTCCGTACGCGCCGGGGTGAGTCATTCCGCAATGGCGGCACCTTTGATATTTGAGATATACTACTTTTTGCTTTTGAAACCCACCACGCTTCGCGTGGCGAGCGTTCGAGTGGCTGATCTGTCGCCTATAATAAATTTGCAAGATATAAGTCACTCACAGTACCTAGTAGGTAATTTCACTGCCTGTCTTGCCCACAGACGCATGCAGACGACTTTGGTACAGAATCTCCCTTTGGCGACTTTTAAGTGTTATAAAATATTTGAATGTAGTGTCACTGACATTGGCGTAGTTAAGGGTGGCAACTTGGGGTCCGGACACCCCCCATTGAAAAATCAACGTCCACTACATTGAATAATTATGTTTTCCGCCAAGTAGAAAGGTGCAGACTCTGTAGCAGTGTACATATACAGTAAGGCATATTGACATCTAAACACCGCCCATCGAAAAAATATACCTACGCCTATAGCATACAATATAGACTATATTTTTATGACAAATAGTATTAGCCCATCATCTGTCCAAATTACACCAATTACATGTCCAAATTACGCCACAAAATACTCGTATTTATGTTATTTGCAACCAAATTGCACTCCAAATATGAAACTTATAAACATGACCAAATTTTACTGTTACTCATAAGACAAATCCAATTAATCTATAATCTTTTACCTTTGTGTAGTATCCGGTAATCTAGCGATTATGTTCGCCCGGCCGACGTGACTACCATCATTAGTTGATTTCCGTGCATTTAGAATTAAGCTTATTGGCTGTCGCTCTTGCTATTCAATTTTTTTTCTATAAAAGCCGTTACCGTTACCGTTACGTTTATAACACACAATAATGCTTGCATGAATTGATTTATGTTAAAGAACCCTTTTTTGAGGCGGGCGAATCTGTTACAATGCCAAGGAGTTGAAGGACTCTGGTTCATCAGCGACTTGGGCTGGTGTCCCCATATAGCAAAAACCACCCTCCGAAAACCTCTCCGCCCACGATGGAGGTACATTCGAGATCGTGAAGGCCAACCACTTGTGCAATTTTTTTTTGTATTCGTTTCGTGAATTCTATAAAATTCACGAAACAAAAACAACTCGTAATTATATATCATACAATATTTGTAAATAGTTACATACTTCGAGACTGGTTACCATACAACAATTTATATTATTTCATAACAACAATTTTAAAATTAATTCATTTATACCTACTAAGTATATTTGACCAAAAAAGTCTAGACTTCAAAGTCATTGACCGGATGGTATATAAATGCCAACTTGCTGTACATACCTACATACCGTAGATTGATCACTTGGCTTGATCGAGGTCGAGCTGTGGCAAACATTTTTAATTTCTTAAATTTTCTAATACTGTAAAGAAGGATTTCTTTTGAGGCGAACGTCATTTTAGGTATTCCGTAATATTGCGGATGTAGTACAAATTACACTCCTACTATTATAACATTTGACTTAGATAATATTTTATATTATAGAGTAGCGACTAGCGAGTAATAATCATTAGGGTTCCGTACTTCAAAAGGAAAAAAGATACCCTTATAGGATCACTTTGTTGTCCGTCTGTCTGTCTGTCTGTCTGTCAAGACCCTTTAGCTCGGAAACGTGTGAAGACATCGAGTTTAAATTAAAAGCGGTCTACTCAGGTCTACAGTCCCTTGAAACTATGAAAAAAATCATTGGGTCGTAGGCATTTAACTGAAAATTTAAGGAAAATTATTCGATTTTATGGTATTAAATCATGTTTTTATTTAATCTTACCTTAAATCGTTTTCTTCTAAAAAAATACTAATTAAGTAAGTAATAAAATATTACAAAGAAACAAATTAATAAAATAAACAATATAAAATAAAATAATAAAATTGCAAATCTATGAAAAAATAACGCTCTACATCAGGATCGAACCACTGCCACACACATATTTTAAGTCGAACAACTAACGCATAGACAAATCTTGACCTATGTGAATTAGTGAAATTTACCTAAGATCTCATGTTTTTTTTTGTAATGCGAAATGCGACAGATGGATGAAAAAATTTTAAAAATCAAACTTCTTAACATAATAAAGAAACGGCCGTGTATACTGCAAAAAACGTATATTTCGACACTCAATGGAATTAAAATTTACATGTTATTTCCCGTTGACCTACAATCATGAAATGCAAGAAGCAAAGGTATTTTAGCACATTATCATTATCATCACAGCTCATATACGTCCTCACGGAGGGGCTGGAGCCTACCCTATGTTAGGGTGATTAGGCCTTTTAGCACATATTTAGGGAAAACTGAAAACCGCAAATATATAACATCTAATCTAATTTGTTTTAAGTATTGTTTGTATTTCTTTCTTGTTATTTCTTTTCTTGTGCTTTTAAAGATGGTCAAATAAAGTATTTTTATTATTATTATTATTATACACGGTTATTTTTTTATCACCCTGGAAAATTTTAGGGACGCTTCAGGACACATCCAATATTATATAAAAAAAAAATGAAATAAAAAATTAAAAAATATATTTTAAAAAAATAAAAAATCTCTAAAAATGCTGCTCTCAACTAGTGCAGCATTTTTTGTATTTTTAAAAAAATTTATATAAAATTAAGGAGGGGGGTTATTTTTTTTATTTATATTTAAATCATTCTAATACCATGTCGTGAAGCGTCCCTTAAATTTTCCAGGGTGATAAAAAAATAACCGTGTATACATTGGAAGTTATAGAAGTTTGTAGGGAACCTTCGAGTCCAATTCGCACTTGGCCAGATTTTTTTTTCAATTCAATACCACTGAATCTCACTGTTCTGTTTTTATCTTACAGTGCCGAAGAAGGTGAGAAAGTCCACTTCGAAGTGTCTTTCGAGCCCATTTTCACCGCGGTGAGCACAGCAGAGGTAGCTGCGGTCATTGCGAGAGAGCTGACCGCGCCGCGCTTCTTAGTCAATGTCATCACAGCACCGGACACACTGTACATTGAGGTATTTGTTATCATCAACATAACAGCCCAGCCCCCCTAGACGAGACGCATTTCGATAATCGCTAACGCAATCGCTAGAAGGAAAATTTATGAAATTTGACAATTGCGCTCGAAAGCTAAGCGAGAGCTTATTTCAAATCGCATACATTTTCCTTCTAGCGATTGCGTTAGCGATTATCGAAATGCGTCTTGTCTAAGGGGGCTGTGGGGATTGGTGGACTTCACATACACCATTGAATTTCTTCGCAGATATAATTATGCGTGTTGCCAAACGAAATACACATTAGTACATTTCGTACGCGGTCTCGAACCCCGGACGTCCCGATTGGAAGGCAAGTGCCGAGTCCAAAACCACCCACGCTCTTGTTGAGGTTGCATATTTGCAAATCTTACATTAACTACATTACATATACTAAGCGAATTCAGGTAGGCATCCTGCTTGTTTGGGGCAACTTTGCTGTATAAAAAATTATTGCGTTTCATTAGCTTTTGACACAAAGATGTCGTGTGTTAACTTCATGCGTATTTTGTGAAAAGTAGCGTGGTTAAATATCAACATTACTTTAAAAATAAGCAAAATATGGTTAACATCACATGTTAGCTCGTAAAAATGGTGCTGCTGAAAAAGGAAAATGAGATATGCCTATGCATAACACATTTAAAACGATTTTTCAGGAGAGCTCAGTAATTTCATCCCTGACATCGGACGAAAATGAAACTACTCCAGAGGATACACCCACTACCGAAGCAGTTATACTGGAGGTGGAAGAACTAAGCAAATGTTATCCCAAGACTCTATCACTTTGCGCACACCTCAACTATAACTTCACCACGTATCCTAACCTCGTGGGACACACCTCCAGAGATGCGATTTTAAAAGATTTGGTCGCATTTCGAGAACTCCTAGATGCCGAATGCTCGCATCTTGCACAGGTAAAAACAACTATTATTCCCATAGTTCATAAGCTTTGACAAATACTATTTTTGCACTGCTCTTGCTCAAAAAGTTCGTCATTGTAGCATATTTAGATGTCAAGGGAAAAGGTTTTTTGTGTGACCCAAACTTTGTTTGGTAACGTCTGTCCATTGCACCGTAGATGATAGAGTGTAACCTCTAGTTATGCCTATATATCAATTTCGGTCAAACTCTTAGGTCATACCTATATTTCATACTAGCTTCCGCCCGCGACTTCGTCCGCGTGGAATAGTTACTTTGGGCTTTATTCTCAAAAAACTAAACTAATGTTATTTTAAAGTACTTCTGCGTACACTATATTTTTAGTTTTGTTTTCTTCCGGCAGAAGTAGATAGCTAACTGGGGCCACCGCCCTTCCCCCTCATGACTGCCCGCCGGCTTTGCACATTGTACGCGCAGTACTCGATCATTATTTTGCTGTGATGTTATTTTAAAACTGCGATATCTCCTAAGATATTCATTTAAATCAAATGATGTAAAGGGCAATTTTGTTTTAAATTAAATACTTGTGATGAATAACGTATTTATTTGGATAAGGATTAATATCATGTTTATAAAAACACCTTCGCAAATAATGCATTATTTTAGAACAAATTTGGTTAGCATAAAAAAGGTTATAGTGAGCTAACCTTAAAAGATAGACATATCCTGTCGCGAACTTTTTTTTAGAACTTTTAAAGGGGAACAATTCTGTCATACATGATTTTTGCGAAACTCTAACCGTTTACGCAGCGCACGCAGCGGAAGCTCTCAATAGGGGAAGAAATCCCCCGATTTTGAAACATTATTCATTGGTGCTCCGCTCCTATTGGTCTTAGCATGATGATATATAGCTTATAGCCTTCCTTGATAAATGGGCTATCTAACACTGAAAGAATTTTTCAAATTGGACCAGTAGTTCCTGAGATTAGCGCGTTCAAGCAACAAACTCTTCAGCTTTATAATATTAGTAAGTATAGATATGGTTTGTAGCAATTGTAGCAACATGTACAATTGAATATTTGATGCAGAGAAATTTAAGGTATGCTTCACAAGAATATTACTGAAATAAGAGTCCGGACCGCTTCAGGACTTCGTGTGCCAGATGCTGCAGCCCCGGTGCGAGCAGGGGCGGCTGGTGCGGCCGTGCCGCGCGTATTGCCATGCGTTCCACACCGGCTGCGGCGGTCGCCTTCCCGACAGACTGAAGCCATATTTCGACTGCTCGCTTCATTTCCCGGACTATTTTGGACCGGACTCCTGTATGACTGAACCGGGTAAGCTTAGAAAATTTATAACAATTTTATTTTTGTGCGTATAAACGTTAAAAGACTAAGATCCCAATTCCGCAGTCTACGCGGAAATAATCTGTGCCAAGTGGGTTGTCGTTTATGCGTTATTACGTAATTAACACAGATTAATGATATTATAATAATTTACGTACATTATCATTTACACATACAAACAAATACATTTTCAAGCAAACTTCGGTGTTTCTATATAAATTAATACATATTAAAAGTACGAAACTAAGGATAAGGTGGTACTAAAAGGTTGTATTTTTGTACAAAAAGGGTGACGTGCCTATTGTATTGTATTAAAAAAACTAACCTCTAACAATAAAAGCCAAGGATCCGTCCATCATCAGCTCGGCTAATAACTACCAGACTCAAATACCTGAAAAGCTTCAGAAAAGATATGAAACACGTTCTACGTGCCTCTTAAATTTAAGGGTTTCCCTCGATTTTCCTGGGATCCCATCAATAATACTTCCTAATTGGATCCATTGTCACCAAGATAGGGTTATCTTGGTGACAATGGACCCAATTAGGAAGTATTATACCCTCTCAAATAAAAAAAGATCGATCGAGCGGTGTTCAGTAAGATGTGGATGCCTTTTGATCTCTTTGTAATGTAGTATGACTTGATTAAGAATCTCTTTTTAACCAACTTCAGAAAAAGAGGTTGGTTCTCAATTCGATGCGTATGTTTTTTTTTTGTGTATGTTACGCGATTACGCCGCCAATTGTAAACCGATTTTTGAAATTCTTTTTGTATTCGATAAGGTATACCTACTCCAAGGGTGGTCCCATGGTCATCAAAGTCAGGATCTGATGATGGGATCCCATGAAAATCGAGGGAAACGGGATCTTTCACTAAAAAGATTTCATTCACTAAAAAGTTAAAAATAAAAAATATTTTACAAAAAATAAAAACCGACTTCAAAAACACTGAAAGTTAAAAATAATATAAGAATAGGTACAGACAACATCACACTTCTATATTGAAATCGGTGACAAATTTTAGGACTTTCTAGGCGATCATCGTTTGGCACCGACTTCAATATAGAAGTGTGATGTTGTCTGTACATTCTAATTTTTAACTTTTCAGTGTTTTTGAAGTCGGTTTTTTATGAAGACGGTTAAAATACAATTTCTTCCGCGTTGTCACTTACTTAATTACTTTGTGAAGTATACATAGGTACGTACGCACCTTACCTACTTCTAAGTACTTTGGACATTAATATCGCGTTCAATTATTGTTGTTTTTGGGGCACTGAGTATTTATTATACTATGGCATTGCATTGTGATAAATCTGTCCCTGGTCCAGGGTCACTTTCCGTCTGAATTAAAAAAATCGATAGTAAAACCTATATTTAAAAAAGGGTCGAAAGAAGACTTGAACAACTATAGACCAATTATACTAATACCAATCATAGCAAAAAATTTTGAGAAGGTTATGTACGACAAAATCTGTTCGTTTATTACATCACAAAAGTTATTCTTACGTGCCCAGTTTGGTTTTAAAAAAAACAGCTCAACGACTCTAGCATGTTTTCACCTAGTAAAGGAACTGACACAAAATTTAAATTATGGATTTAAGACATTAGCAATTTTCTTGGATATGAGCAAGGCCTTTGACTTTGTCTCCCACCTCTTACTACAGAAACTGGAGAGATATGGTATAAGAGGTAGTGCATTGTTATGATTACATAACTATTTATCCGACAGAGAACAATGGGTAGAAATAACGAAAATAACCGGAAATACAAAAAACTCATACTACTCTGACTATATGTTTAATAGATGTGGAGTTCCACAAGGAGGGGTTCTGGCACCATTATTATTTTTGTTATATATTAATGACCTACCTAGTATCACAGACCAGAAATGTCTATTTTTTGCAGACGACACATCCATCATCATTAAAAGTAAAAGTGAACACGAATTAAAAAAAATAGTAATCGAAAATTTCCAGAAATTTATAGAATGGTTTGACAATAATTCACTGAAAGTTAATATTGACAAAACTAATTTAATTCGATTTAAAGCTAAAAGTATTGACTACGCTGATAAAAAATAATAAACTGGACATGGTAAAGGACACAATGTTCTTGGGAATGAAAATAGATGAATTATGTAATTGGAAACTTCATATTGACCTAGTAGTAAACAAAATTGACAGATATATATTCGCTCTTAATAGAATTAGACAGCTTGTATCACAAGAAGCCGCTCTCGTTGCTTATCACGGATACGTCTCATCAATATTGAGATATGGTCTTATAGTGTGGGGCAATTCATTTGATATGCTTAGGGCCTTTAAAGCACAAAAAAGAAGCATGAGATCAATCTGCGGTGCTGATTATTTGGACAGTTGTAAACCACTGTTTAAGAAATTTAATATACTTCCATTACCCTGCCTTTACATATTGGAGATTTCTATTTTCGTGAAAAAAAATTTTCACCTCTTTCCAAAAAATAAGGATTATCCATACAGAGGTTGACGATCTATACGTTCCTCAACAAAAATTGGTACTATACTCAAGAAACACGTACTGTATGGCTATTAGAATATATAATAAAATACCAGACAAAATAAAAACATTGACATATAATAAATTTAAATCAACACTGCATAACCTTTTAATTAGTAAAATGTATTATACTATTAATGAATATCTCAATGACAAATTATGACAATTCTATTAAAATTATTGACTATCATCTTGACATTACTATTATTTTATTTTTACTACAATACAATTCTCTCTAATAAATAATGATATAAATCTATGACCCTGTAAAAGCCATTTATATGTAAGCTCCTATCAAAATAATAAGATATCCAGAAAAACAAAATATCTGCATATATTAAATGTATAATTTATTAACCAATCATTTTAACATTTGCACATCGAACATTCGATAGAATATGTCGGGAAATATAACTGTAACAACCTACTAACCATATTCTGGCAAATAAATGTATTATTATTATTATTGTTTATAATAGGTCCATGCGTAGGCAGTAATTAAAATCATGCACCGTTAGGTGCTGTTTGCATTAGCCATATGGTGGCTTGTCAAATCACGTTCATAAATATTCGTAAACTTATACGGTGTCATGCTATGACATACGTTAGCTTCGGGCTTACAAATTGCAGTTCGTTAGAAGCGACATTTACACGTCTAAGAAACGTTTAATTACCGTTTCTCCAATGTTTGCAACCATTATACAAAAAATATATGAAGGCATAACATTAGATACTATTCATATCGTTAGGATACAATGATTAACATTAAGCATTTTCGCACACCTACAGGGGAAAGTAACACTTAAGAAGCCATTATAAGTCACTTTATTGCCCTCAGAATATTAGTAAAATTTTCTACTTTTCATGTGAATGCCATGTATCTCAGTGTTATAATAGTCAAGTTACATAAGAAAAATAAAAATTGTTCAACCACGGAATGAGAGCTAATTAGCTAAAAACTCGTGTATATACGCTTTCATTTTGGCGTTCGATAAGTTGTGTCAAAAGTCGCTTAAAAATAAAAGTCGGTTTTTCGCCATTATCTTGGTTTCTATAATATTAAATTTTATTATAAAAATTTTAGAGCGTAAAATTTTCGTCAGATTTTGTTTTAAATATTTCTTCATGCGCTTTGAGATTGAGGACATAAAGCTCTCAGCGCTGTCATATTAGGTCCTTTGTTTTTGTCCATTTGTTCGAAATTCCAAAATCATTTTTTATATAATATCACCTATTATTATTATTATATCATCTTGTTGGCATATGATATATGGAGTTTGTATTGATGTGTTCTGTTAATCAGAGTTAAGATAGCGCCTTCTGTTTAGGCATGTAGGTCAACGGGAAGTACAGTATGGGTTTTGATTCCTTTGAAAATATGCAAAGGTATGCGACCTAAATGTCTTATTTTTTTAGTCGCACTGACAAACAAGGTAACAAGTTAAATTTTTTTACAGTTGCAAGGAGACCAATGCTGCACTTTTGAGAAAAAGTAGTTTTTAGTTTAATTTTTACGGAACCCTCGGTGCGCGAGTTCTCGCACTTGGCTGGTTTTTTTTTTATTCTGAGGTACGTAACCCTGAAAAGGTGACTTTGGTTTTAGATTGCCATGGGAGCCTGAATCGCCTCGCGTTGTCGCGGCGTGCGTGCGACGGCGTGCCGGACTGCGCAGGCGCAGAGGACGAACGGAGCTGTACTCACTGCGCGGCGGCAGGCGTAGACGCTATTCGCTGCGCGCTCGACACGCGATGTCTGCCGCGTCACCTGCGCTGCGACGGCACGCCCGACTGCTCTGACGGCAGCGACGAAGCAGACTGTCGTGAGTTATTGTAACCATTTTTAATTACACTTGCGCGGAGTATATCACTGAGAAGAAAAGAGAGATAGGTATCTTTTGAGTTGCTGATATATATCAGTCTTTTATATCACTATATTACTTTAGCTCATTGATGCTCGAGGAACTAGATAATTAACTCAATGACTCAGTGTTTCTTTATTTTGTCAATAAGATAATGAATGTGTGCTCTGTGTCAGTCAATTTCTGAAGTAATGTTTATTAACTTATTTATTATCATTAGCTTAGCAGCCATAAAAAAATAATTTATATTCATATTAATTAATTTGAATAATTTTCTTAATATTGTTGTGAATATGAAATCAGTCACCTGATTTTCTTTCATACTTGACAGGTTTAGGACTACTTTGACTATATCAACGCTCTCGGCCTTTTTTATTCGTAAAACCCTGCCGAGTGAAAGAAAGATAAGAGTTTGATTCAATGCCGTTTCAATGCTCTCGGACATCTCAGGCGAATGAAAGAGTTACTGAGATACAGATATATTCTATAAGCTTATGTGATATTCTGATGCAATCACTCCTTGCGTCGGATATATCTTTTGCATCAATCACTCCTGAGCTACACTACTCTATTTTTAATACAATATGGGAAACAAGCATACGAACTAGCATACGGTCCATTTGTAGATCTATGACTTGTTGTATCATCTCGTATAATATATGGTTACGACAAAAGTCACTTGCGTGCCGCCGACCTCACTCACTCTCGCACGTGTACACAAGGATCTTCTGTTAGTTAGAGCAAGCATTTTCCGTCCACACTAAAAATTTTGTCTGCATAGCTTTAGTCTGCATTTATCTAGCCTCTACGCTAGCCTCTAGCCTAGACAGATAGGGAGTTCCAGGTGGATCAGGTTTCTATTCCTCGTAGTTTAAGAGTTTTGATAGGGAGTGCCTCTCTTGAGTACGAGGAAATGACAGTCAACATCTCCAGTATAGTTAAATTGAAGACGAAATTTGTCTCTTTTTACGAAGAAAAAGGAATAATTAATACATACATAATAGCATATCAGGCGAAAATTCCAAATAATTGATTACTGATAAGCGAAAACTAATGATAGGTATGTTTCTTCCTAAGATGATCATCCTGACATTTAGATGTGTTCATAGGTCATGTCATGTCATGAATTTTTAACAAGTTTTAACCGAACAAATGGCTGTCAGCTGATAGGGTGAGTACATCTCCCCATTAGCGCAGGGCCTCCCTCTACAATGGCCAGAGTCACCCGTCGCGTTCAGTCTGCGACAACTCGCTCCCCATCTAGGCTGACCTATTGCAAGTTAACGAGTAGCACCGGAGCTTTGTTCTTTGATAAGTTGGGTCCACCATATACAGGTGAGGTTGGTCTGGGTCCCATGACGAGGGCTGATAGGAACTCCTAACAGCCACAGGGCACCCACAGGTCTCAATCTTGTGCAAATGTCACATCAATAATGGCGCTAACACTAAACTATGTTTGATCAAACCCACCTTCCACCCATGGCCCTACTCAACCAATCCTGGTTATACGGGCCAAATCACGGGAGATGAGCGCAGAACCTGCGAATCGCACTCTACCGCGCCGCACTTCTTGACTCCCTGCAAGTTATTTAACATTATGTTTTCTTTGTCCCTGTGTCCTTCACCCCTTTTAGGAGTGGACAAACACACGGTATGCCTTCGGTGTCCGCCGCAAGGTCGCCGTGCGCCCACTGTTCGTGGTACCGCTGGCTTCGTCTGCTTAGTGTCTCCTCTTCTTTCTTCGAGCGGTTGGCCTCTTCCCTTATTCAGCTCTCTAGCCCACTCTTGATCTTATGCCACCGATGAGCGAAGACTCGTAGCCTCAGGAAATTCGCCTCCATCCCCACGAGATCGCGATAGTAGAACAAGTTGCCTAACAAGTCCCTTCGCGCATCGCTATATAAAGAGCACCCCCACAGTGCGTGGTGCAGGTCTTCGACCTCGCACTCACCGCAGTAGCACCTACTACTGTCCACCAACTTCATGCTGTTGTTGCTTGTTGTTGTTTGGTTGGCCAGTGTGGATCAGCCGGTCGCTCGCGTGGTGGCGGCGCGAGCGCGGCGAGTCGACGCTGGGCGCGGTGCGCAGCCGCGCGGGGCTCGCCGTGTGGTCGGAGCGCGGCCGCGACGGGCTCGTGTGCGCCGCGCCGCATCAGAGCGATCGCCGCGCGCTGCGCAGCGTCGCCACTTCGCTCTGCCGGGCTATGACCTTCAAGTAAGCGAGGATTGTCTTCTACACTTATAAAAGGCTTTGATGACTGACTGATAGTGATATAGTCGCCGGCACCTAACTTGGTAAGATTTTGACGTCGATTTTGTCATTTTGCGCGTGAACCCTCGCGTGCAGCAAAAATGGTTACTGCTTTACATTTTATTTCCATTCTGACCAATTATATTTCAGTATTATTATTATTCATAGTGTCCCCCATTCGAGCCAATATTGGTCATAATATCCCCCGTTCTTGCCAACTTACGTGCCGGCAACTGTATCTATCAACGTAGAGCCCAAACAACTGCCCCCCTAGACAAGACGCATTTCGATAATCGCTATCGCAATCGCTAGAAGGAATATGTATGGGATTTGACATAAGTCCTCGCTTAGTTTTCGAGCCCCATACATTGTCCATTTAGCGATTGCGATAACGATTATCGAAAGACATCTTGTCTAGGGCCTCTGTTTGGTTTGTTGGCTTATGTGGGCGCCTACTGAGGAAAGATTTATAAAAAACTGAGAAATCGCCATCCAAAAAATTTCAGCGAAACGTAGTTCGCGGGCGAAGCTAGTCTCATGTAAATAGGTGTGTAAGGGATCCCGAACAACTTTTTACGAAATCCGAGCCAACCTCATCTACTCGAACCTACCAACGAACGAGGGTCTCACGCTTCGCACTAACCAGCATTGGGCAGCGTAGTTTATTTATTTATTTGGTTATCACAAAATCCACAGCTCTTGGAAGAAGTAAATAGTGTACAAATTAAACTTAAAACCTACAGCCAATTAAAGATTTACATTTTATAAATTGAAACTCATCCGAATAAACAAGAATAATAATTGAAACACAAAAATTATATAACACTAGCTGTGCCCGCGAACTACGTTTCGCCTTAATTTATTTTTTCCCGACATCTTCAATAAATATCGTTAATGTACACAGAAATAAATACAAAAACTTAACAAATTATATACTAAAACCTTCCTCGAGAATCACGCTATCGAGTGGTGAAAACCTCTTGAAAATCGGTGCAGTAGTTTTTGAGTTTATCGCGAACAGACAGACAGACATACGCGGCGGGGGACTTTGTTTTATAATATGTAAGGAAGGATTAAAAATTAAATAAGAATTAATAAAATATGAAAAGTTGAAAAAAATAATCATAAATATAACAAAATGAAATTAAATTCAAAATAAATCAAAATTAAAAATTCAATTAAAATTAGAAATAAGTAATATAAATATCAAACAGTGGTTGACCGCCAAATCACTTGCTTTTGGGAGGCTTATGCTCAGCAGTAGATGTATTATTATGACATTATAGGATAATGATTCCCTGGAAGTTGAACTGCTTTGCTGCAAACTGCATGAATTCTATCTAGTTATTTAAGTCTGACTAGTTATTTAAGTTTGGATACCAAATTTTATGACATACCAACATTGCCAGATGTGATAAAATTCTGAGGAATACGAGATCGTGCTTATCTATCACCTGATGGTGGGCTCAGTTCATTTAAAGTAAATCACTCAATAACTTCATTTTGTAATGCCTATTGTGCTTCACTGAAAACTACCTATATCTCGTGGTTGTGATCCTTGATCGCGTCGATGCAAAGATCGCGGTGGTTCGATTCCTGCCGATTTTCCTATCATCCATTTTCATCAGTCTTATCGTTAAAAGGCCCTTAAAGTATTTTATGATATATAAGTTTAAATAGGTAAAAGAAGTCAAGCCAATAACGATTCTCAATTACTAGACTATGAATATGTATGATGAAAATGTAACAATTCTAGGTTGGCGTCAAATGTAGAAGTAGTTTCAGACATGGAAGAGTCTACGGAACAGAAACCTGAATATGTAGAAGTTGTAGATCCGTTCGCGCAGGAAATATCATTTGTAAAGAGCGAGTGTCCCGAGAAGAAAGTGATCAAAGTGATTTGTGATCAACTAGGTAAGTAGACTTTAAGTATGTTAATTTTGATCATTTGAAGATATAACATCATAACGTTGGGTTAATAGTTGTTGACTACTATAATAGGGTTGACTACTATAAACCTAATAGTACTATTTAAATAGGATTTCTGTTTCCATATTCAATTGCTGATTGTAAGCATAGCGAGGCTTACAAAAGATACAATTTTACCATCCCGAAACATGTGAGATCAGCTGACTCGCTAAAGAAAGATGAATGATATGAATTAATTAATTACACGTCATTTATAGTCGTTTATCTCTAACGGTGGATGGTGTAGAGTCAACTTTTTAGACATCTTGAGTATCTTCAGGATGTATGCACATATTCTTTTCTTTGAATTAGAATGTTTTGCTTTGTTTTGACGTCAATAAGTGCCTGTAAAGGCCTATGTTGAATAAAGATTTTTGAATTTGAATTTGTCAACAACATAGATGTCATGCAAATACAAATTGAATATAGATTGATGACTTCAATTTGCCTAGTGCATGGGTAACTGATACAGAAGTACCTGCGCCACTTTAATAGGACGAAACGTTTATTAATGTAGTCTACGTACCTACGTTAATTTTCAATGGGGGGTGTCCGGACCCCAAGCTCCCCACCTACCACCTACTATTACCAATTGTTTTGATGGTGTTAAGTCAACCGATGTTTGTTAATGTCGATTTTCACTGTTTACTGGCTTTATTGATCTCTTATACATATTTTGATATGTTCTTTGATAAAATACAGCCTACGCTTTTAATTTAAAACAATGTTAAATATTTTCTAATAACAATGTTCGCCGTACCTACTGTACTGTTGTACAGTAGCATTAAGCTAAGATTAAGCAACGTTCCCTGTGGTGAGTCCTAGGATGTGTGACCAAAATAAGAAACATATCAAGCTCCTTCGTGCTTCGGAAGGCACGTTAAACAGTGGGTCGTGCGCCTGATCTCGCCCCGGTCGTGTCAGTTAACCGTCCCATCGGACTAGGCGAGTGAAGGAACAGAGAGTGCACTATAATATCTCCTGCGCAGATGGCTAGTCTCTGTGGAGATTGGCCGCCGTGACCGAATATCGGTTAGGAGGACTAGTACATTACTGCTGCGGTCTATAATGACTACTTTGCTGGTCGCGCTGATGATGGCCGACAGCGCAGCGTAGCGCAGCTCCAGGCCGACACAGCGCGGTCAGCGTGCAGCACTTGATGGACGAGCTGGAAGGCCTAGAGCGTAGCTAGGCTAGCTCGAGGCAATCATAGCGTGACCAGCGAAGCAGTCATTGCGGGCCAAGGCTTGTATAGTGCTTTACTCAAAAATGCAAGTAGGTACCTAATCTAAATAAAACCAGCAAGTAATTTAAATAAAAAATATATTAATTAACTAGAAATTTAATTAAAATGACAATTATGAAAAGTTAACGGCAAGGTCGACTTTGCTCAATCAAGGTTGTCAAAATAATGACCACATTACATGCATTTTTGAGTAAAGTATCATTATTACTGTTGTACTGGCAGAGTGCGGCGTGTGCAGCGCGCGCGGTGCGCTGTCGCGCGGCGGCGTAGCGGCGCTGGCGCGGTCCGCGCGGCCCGGCGACTGGCCCTGGATGGCGGCGCTGCTGCGCGCGCGCGTGCACGCCTGCGACGCCGCGCTGCTGCACCCCGCCTGGCTCATCACCACCGCCAACTGCTTCCAGGTACTTTGTTATACAGCATTGTATTTGTATGATTATACATCTTCTCTCGTGCGCATTCACTCTGCAGCGTACTCGCTCTAACGCAATATTACCTACATGAGGGTAAAAGAGACGAAAATACTAAAGTTATGAGGTGGTCGAGCGTATCGGAAGTTTCGGAACCATTTTTTTTAATCAAGAACTATATAATTATTCTGTAATACACACCTTAAAGACAAATGTACCTACATAAATTCGAAAACGAAAAACACATGGTGCATGGCGGGGAGGTCCAGGCCCGGACCCCCCGATTGGAAGGCAAGCGCCAACCTGCATACATCTGCGTAGAAATTCAATGGAGTACCTATGTGAAGTCGACCAATCCGCACTGGGCCAGCGTGGTTGACTAAAGCCTAAACACCCTAATTTAGGATAGTTAGGGAAGGCTTGAGCCCCTCGGTGGGGACGTATTAATCGTATTATGAGCTGTTGTGACGCACCTTAAATACAAAACCAATATTCACACGTTATCACACGTACACAATAATAGTGTTTTCAATTGTCACACTCACACCAGTTTTAAGACATATTTTACGCAAAATTAGCGCCACAATCTTCACGGCACATCGGCTACGGCTACGTCTCACGTTCGCCCGCAATCGAAACTATATGCGGCGTGGCCGCGTGGTGCCAATTTTTCCTTGGTGTCCGAATCGTCAGTAAAAAATATAAATATAGAAATTAAAATGTGTCAATTCGGACACTGTGTCCGAATCGTCAGCAAGCCATTGACGTATTTTTAACCGACTTCAAAAAAGGAGGAGGTTCTCAATTCGATGCGTGTTTTTTTTGTGTGTATGTTACGCGATTACGCCGCCAGTTGTGGACCGATTTTCAAAATTCTTTTTGTGTTCGATAGAGTATATTCCAAGGGTGGTCCCATGGTCACCAAAGTCAGGATCTAATGATGGGATCCCATGAAAATCGAGGAAAACCCTTAAATTTTAAGGTGTTTCCAACGTGTTTTGTGTGTATGTTACGCGATTACTCCGCCAATTGTGGACCGATTTTCAAAATTCTTTTTGTATTCGATAGAGTATACTCCTAGGGTGGTCCCAAGGTATTGAAGTCGGTGCCAAATTTTAAGACTTTCTAGGAGATCATCGTTTGGCACCGACTTCAATATAGAAGTGTGATGTTGTCTGTATACCTATTCTTATATTATTTATAACTTTTCAGTGTTTTTGAAGTCGGTTTTTATTTTTTGTATAATATTTTAGTGAGCAATTTTTCTGTACCGGACAGGACAGCGCTAAATAACAGATATCAAAATTAATACACATGTAAATTTATTAATTGGAAATAAATTAAAAAAAAACAAAATTCGGGATCCACCCAGGTCTTAGGTTTTGTATTAATGCCGCAATTGATTTTTGTGTATTTTTGATGCACTATCCCGTATCTTGAATACGTAGCTACTTTCCTAACTCTAAGGTTGCCTGGTAGAAATTGCTACCTTAGCAATAAGGCCGCCTATTGCTAATATAATGTGTATTGTAATGTCCTGTAGGTATATAATTGTTTAATGTGCAATAAATAAAGTGTTTATTTATTTATTTTTTATACCTACTAGGTACCGTCAAAAATATTATTAAAATTATAATGTTCAGGGTCAGCCACACACCGAATGGACGGCGAGACTTGGAACTGTCCGGATACAGAGCACCACACCGTGGCAGCAGGAGCAGCGCGTAGCAGAGATCATTCAGTCGCCGGTAGAGGGCAGCATGCTCGCGTTGTTGCGACTGGAGAAGCCAGTTGAGATGACAGACTTCGTGCGACCAATATGCCTACCCGACAACACCACTGACATTCATAACAGCATGTGCAATACACTAAGCTGGACCCGCAACAGAGACCAACTGCAAAGGGTACAAGTGGTCACCAAGCCGATGGATACCTGCGAGAATGTCAGCATAGCGACTGTCAACGGAATATGTTCCGAGCGGCTGTACGACCAAGATGATTGTGACGTAAGTAGCAAGTAACTTACTTTATTGTTTATCTTAACGTAATCATCGTTCACCATAAGGTAAATGTTAGATGATGATTACCGCCAAATGATTTCCTATTTCATCGATCGCAATATAAGCTTGTCATAGTAGTAGGTACCTACTTTATTATTACTTATTTACCTACTTTATTTCACGATAATTGCTAGAGAAGGGACCTAAATTATAGATATTGTGTTACTCTGTGAAAATAAAAGTATGGGAATTTGAGAATTAATTTTACAATTTTGAATTTTCAATGACTATGTTAACATGGGTAGATTTCAGCTTGATAGGGTATGTAGAAGTAGATACCTTTTTTTCTCGGGGGGAAATGCGTAACCGCACCGTACCCGCCGTTGGCTAGACGGCGAGCGTGTGTGGGGCTCTCCCGGCAGGGTGCCAGGCCTACCCAGTAAAACCCCCCGGTGTTCTCCCTGCCCTTATGGACGCGCTAGGTAAGGTCCACACTGCGACTCCACTACCCACGCGCCCGGGCAATTCCGACCCACCGGTCGGGCTATCGCCAAGGGGGGGATTGCCCGAGAACACCAGGGCAATCCCCAGACGGAGGGCCTTACGGCGGCGTGCACGGGGCCAACCGTGCACGCAGGCCTCCACGGCAGGGTCATTAGACGGGCATCGCTTGTGCGAATACCCGCCTTCTCCTGCCTATCCGTCTGCGACGGATGGGAGCGGCTTGAGGATCTGCCTCCCGCTCCCTCTCCGCGGCCTCATTCTGCGAGATGACGTCCTCGCAGAAGGAGGCGACAGCCCCCCATTCCGCCTCATCGCGGAGCATGGCCACGACCATGCTCGGCAGCGGGAGGTCTCCGCCTCCCAGCGCAGTGTTAAGCACGCTGCGTTGGGGTCGCCAGGCCGGGCACACCAATAGGGTGTACTCGGCAGTGTCGTCGGGAGCGTCGCAGTGGTGACACCGCGGCGTTTCCTCCCGACGCGCGACCCGATGCAAGTAGTGACCGAAGCAGCCATGCCCGGTCAGTACCTCCATGCGAAAGTAGATACCTAATAAACCTTTTGTACATAGAATAATTATGATGATCCCTCACATTTCATCAATACTTAAATATATAGGTACTTATAAATAAACATTTACGTTCCTTTGTTACAGGAAGAAGAATATACAGGAAGTTCAATGATGTGCTTTGATGAGAATGCGAAGCATTGGACTTTGGTAGGCGTGAGTGGTTGGCGGATAGCTTGTTCCAAAATTGGCCTGGGTCGACCACGAATATATGATGCAATAAGTTCTCAAATAGATTGGATTAAACAATCAATAGCTAACTACCCCAGATGACCATATAATTTAAAGAAATGTTGTTAAAGACTGTATAGTAATTATTATGCATAAGTATTACATTGTACATATATAATTACAACTTGCAATAGGTACTTACCTATGATTTTTATGTAGATACTTATGTACATTAAAAACCTTTATACTGATTGGCAAAACAGATAAAAAAGAATAATAATAAAAAAGCAAGAAATAATTCAGTTAGAATGTGGATGAATTATAATTCTTGTTAATAGCCTATTGGTCTTAACAATGAGTAAACTTGCTGCTACGGATATCGCTTTTTAGTTGCAGCTGTTACCGTATAACTCTTTTTTGCCAAACTGTACTTGTTATTTATGTAAGTAGATACGCTACACCTTTTGATATTTAACCTATTTATACCTACCTACGTACCAAAAAACTAAGTACACAATACGGTTAATGACGATTTTGTATAACCTTTTAAAAGATACTACGGTCGAAACAAAAGTGTTTTACCACGCAAAGGTTGAAATTTAGTTTCGTGTCATAAAACAACACAGTTGACTTTCCTCTGCAATAACACCTACTGGCAGCTATGTATATAACATTAAAGATACGAGTATTATGTTTTTACAAGGTTTGTCAAAACTGGTACTTCACTTTCTTGTCCGACTGTACCTACACTGATATCCTTACATAGACAGTTGAAATTATAATTTAAAATAAAAAATACATTTTAAATTCGGCACGGAAACATTCACCTGACACTGAAGATTCACAGTGATTAAAATGATAGCCACCGCGAGTGATTTTTGCGTGAGGTCTTTTATAATTGATTCTTAACAATGCCGAATAAATAACTCATGTGGATATGTAGTTAACAGTGAGTTAGTCTTTACTCTGGCTTACTTTACTTTGGCTTATCAAAGTAAAATGCAATTCGAATTGAATTCGAGTTATTTTTAAAAGTACAATACGATATAAGTACCTATTCGTATATCGTACGACCTTTTTCAATACACTTGTGTGGAAAAATACTTAATAACTGAATTTTTGGAATAAATAACACAAGTCGTTGTCATTTTGTAGACAAAACTAAATAATGATATTAAAATAATCGTTTGCAAATCATGTAGTTCGTTGATGTTTTTTATATTACCTCTAGCTTTTAAAAAATATAGTAGGTAGGTTACATTACTGGCGCGGCTGGCAAGTGCAGCATTGCCGGACTCTGTGATGCGTGCCTCGGCTATAATGAGCTTGTTTATGGCACGCGTGTTTTATGAGCTGCTTTATGTATCTAAAACCGGTAGAATTAGATCCACTTTACAAGCAAGTGTGTTAAAAATGTATACAATAGCACAATCGGTCGTACCTCCCACTTCTAAGTCCAAAAATGAGAAATTACATATAAAGTCCGACCCACCCTTTCATTTTACCCCCTTAGGGGAAAAGCTCCCAAAATTCCTTTCTTGGGTGACGTCACCTATTCAAATTTCGCTTTCATAGGTCAAAATAGTTTTATGATTAACTGATTAGTCAGTGATCTTTCGCTTTTACAGTAGCTTCTTTTCGCCTTAATTTGTACTTACACTGTGGTTAGTTTTAAACCCTGTTTCACCATTTAAGCTTTAATATATTAGAGACAGTTTAATGTTGAAAACGTAACAACTAGATAGAAATACAGTTAGGTAGTAGGTACATTAACTTTTTAAAAAGGGGTGCGATCTATGAAAATTTAAAATCTAATTAGTCCATTAGTTAGATAATAAAAAAATGAGACACAGTACATTTTCCTTGCCGAATTACCAAACAACTATTGAGATAAGCGAATTAAATGGGTGGCTCGCTACGTCACAAGTTAGAAAATTTACCTACTATGACGTCATGCGACATTTTAAGTCAAAGTAAATTCGTAAATGATTACGTAAAAAGTGTTCATTTTATTTTTTCACTTCTCATATTCTGAAAGTCATTGTACGTTATTACAGAGCTGAAATTATACAACGCGACCCTTTTTTTTTCGGCGGGAGAATCTCTTCACAATTCGACAAGGGGCTGAAAAACTGACAAGGCCGCCCCTGGATATGCCATTGGACTCGAGTACTAAAAGCCCCATACCTGGCTAAACCACCCTCCAGTAACTTCCACCCCTATGGAGGCACGTTCGGGATCGGACTAGTCATTCCCCGAACGTACATCGGCTGACAAAAGAATAACACTTTGATTATGTCATACGCGGCCATATAGTTAAAGTATTGATTTAAGCCCAATACAGCCACATCTAGTGTACCTACTTATGAAAAGAAAAACTTCTTATTTTGGGCAATGACAAACATATACAGCCATACATCGATACTATCGTCGATACTAATAAAAATACTTAAACTTCGTAAAAACAAATATGCTTATTTATCTCGTTTCTTTTTTCAAATTTATAAAAGTATTTATTTTATTCGACACTGCATTTAACAGACACAAATACATAAATTTATATTCGAGCATTTAATTATATTAAAAATGTGTTTTAATGAAAAATGATCAATTTTAGTCTGAATAACATTAACAGGGCTATTTATTATTAATGTATATCCTAGGGAGCCTCTCTACGATCTGTCTGTGGGGTACGTTGACAGGTCGTTCAGTCAGTCGGGACTCGGGACAGACTTTTTATTTATCAAAATAACTTATTGGTCAAAAACAGTTCTTATAATTTCAAATGACAAGGCCATTTAGAATTGTGACTTTACTAAAAACTACAATTGTCTGTAGTCTACATAACCTAGTCGTTGCAGTGTAGAAAATTTGCAGCAATTGTTTACACAGTGTATAATTATGTCGTGCCCATATCATAAATTTGACCATTTCATGAAATGGTCAACTAAAACTGACCATATCGTTTAAACGTCAACATTTCATGATCTGTTCGTTCACGTTTGGCCATATCGTTAATGTAGAGTGTTCATTATATCCAAGGTTTAATAAAAATCCCAAATAAGCATGCAAACAAGCCTGCAGCGTGCAAGCAAGCATGCAACATGCAGTTTGATGCTTCGCTGTATGTGGTCACAATGTCTACCCTAACCTTACCTATAGATTTTAGTTTCATCCTATACAACTTTTTTCCTTGCGGGGGCTTCCGTCCTCCTAACCTCTAGCAAGGAGGCTGCGCCCCCTGCACCCCCACTCATGGTAACCGCCGGATACTAATTAAGTTTGATTTAATATTCGGACTCTTCCCAAAATTAAGGATCGGTAACACTAATTTTACCCAGGTAATCCTAACATTATCACAACATCCTAACATTGTCCGCCGCCATAATGCATGCCCAAAACAAAACGATATCAGAGCGGTACATAAAAAATGTAATTATTTTACAATAATATATTATAGCCGCATAAGTAGCCGCCTTAGACCATTTAAATGGTCTAAGGTAGCCGCACGTAGCTGTTCATATCAGTAAACGTTGATTATTCATTGATCCGGCAACTCCACATATTATCATGATGTGGCCAGACGAGTATTGGCCATTTCATAAAGTCTACAACCATTTCATAAAATGGTCGGCCACATCATGAAGTGGTCAATATTACGATCTGGCTACGACATAATTAATATATGTATAACTAACTTTTAAAATGGAGATTATCGTACCAATATTTTACTGGTAGTTTTAAGCTTATTTATTAAAATCATTGTTATTATTAGTGCCTCGGTTTAAGTGGGAACAACCAATTGTATATAGTTGTATGTATATTAGAAGTTTAAGGAAATTACCAAATTTGTAAAATCATGTATTTTGATGCGTTGTTGTTATTATGATTAAAATTATTCATGGATCCATTTTCCGCATTGTAACCATTTTCTGCATTGTTGACATGATTCAATCAATTTCAAACATTAAACATTGTTATAATATTGTGGTGTACATCTATTATTCTCTACATCGTGTCCCCTACGTCATATTTTCATACTGTGGGTATTACCTACTTTTGTTTTTGTTTTCTAAAAGCCACAAAGTCACAATAGCTTGTATAAAACAAGAAAAAGATGTTGACGCATGAAATCATTTCCGAACATTTTTCGTGGAAAAGACAGAAAAAAAAGCACGTGGCTTTTGTCGATTTAATATCACTGTGCGCTCTTTTTGGAAGTTCATGAAGGTACGACTTAATACAAAATAATCATCAACCTGCTAAATATTAATTTTTTAACTGTAGGTACATAACTAAGTGTTTATAAATGATTCAATATTTACAGAATACCTACTGTAAATGTTAACATATAATTTCTTATTTAATAAAATAAGAAATAATTTGTTAACTTAATCAATAACTTTTTATACACTATCACAAACCTTTATGTATTATTTCCTTCATTGAATTATCACTTAAAAAATTATTATTATTAATACAGGACTTTAATAAACCTCTTTGTGTTAGAAAAGGAGAATGTTGGGCCAAAAATGTGAATTAATAGTTTGTGCACGCCCCAAGTGTTTCCATGACAGAGCAACATTAATCTGCTGTTTGCATGGTGGGGACGAGCGTATGACGGTGAAGAAAATCGAAAAATAAAATTTGTAGACGAGCGCGTCAGATATTCAGAAGGGATGTTGAGTTAACCCAAAAGCAGCAAGGAGTATTCCTATTCAAAAGACTATCGACTTCGACGCGACCTAGTCATGTGCGATTTTTGCATACAGTTCCCGAACATTTAATGTGACGGTAGGCCTAGACTATATTAATAGGCCTAGACTTAAGCCTATATTTTTTTCTCCTGATAATAGACGCGTTGAGGAGGAACCATCGTGGTGTAGGTAGGTAGGTATATATAATTCGCGATGACATTATCATCCTCGAATGCGAAGGTTGCGCTTTCCTTATGGCGGCTGTACACTCTCGCCGAGACACCCCGAGACAGGCCGAGTGCGAGAGTGTACATGGTAGCTCTCGCCTCGCCTCGGGATGTCTCGTGCTTACTCGCCCGCTCTCGCTCCCGTGTCGGTTTTTTGTGCCCGAGTCAAAGGGTCTCGGCATGTCTCGCGAGGAACGGCGAGAGCATTGATGTACACTCGTCACTCTCGCCAGTGCAGTGCACAGCCAGCAACCGCTCTGAACACACGTGAATTGAGTCGTACTAATCATAATATTTCATATCGGAATAAGTATTTGCACGTCGAAAAATGACAAAATATGTTGGATTAGCTTTTTATAATCATCTCTGTATCCATATTTTTATCCGACTTCAAAAAAGGAGGAGATTCTCAATTCGATGCGTATGTTTTTTTTGTGTGTATGTTACGCGATTACGCCGCCAATTGTGGACCGATTTTCAAAATTCTTTTTGTATTCGATAGAGTAAACCCCAAGGGTGGTCCCATGGTCACCAAAGTCAGGATCTGATCATGGGATCCCATGAAAATCGAGGGAAACGCTAATTTAATACCAGCTCACTGAAGGTGAGCTGGTATTAAATTCGGGTGTCTTTCACTAAAAAGATTGCATTCACTAAAAAGTTAAAAATAAAAAATATTATATAAAAAATAAAAACCTACTTCAAAAACACTGAGAAGTTAAAAATAATATAAGAATAGGTACAGACAACATCTCATTTCTATATTGAAGTCGGTGCCAAACGATGATCTCCTAGAAAGTGTTAAAATTTGTCACCGACTTCAATATAGAAGCGTGATATTGTCTGTACCTATTCTTATATTATTTTTAACTTTTCAGTGTTTTTGAAGTCGGTTTTTATTATTATTATTCGATGCATAGCGACCATCCACTATCTTCTTTAACGCCACTCTTTTTGATTTTTTTTTGTATGATATTCGTGTACAATACATATAATAATTAATAGTGCATAGCGAAACAGTGGAAGCGACTTCTAACGCGTCCATCCTCTCGGTGATCAAAACCGCAAGTGAATAGACGAGAGTGTACATGGTAAGCACTCGCTGACAGGTCTCTCGGGCGAGACCTCTCGGCGAGACTTGACGAGAGCACTCGTCGAGAGTGTACAGCCGCCATCAAAGCCCACCACAGAACGTCCGGAGGTACCTAGTACCTACTCTATCTATAGTATGCTTCACTAAGTCGACGAACGAACATCACATGCAAAAGTTCTTGCGTGCGCATCAGTACCTAATTTTCGCATATTTCGCGAAGAGCAAGTATGGCATCCGTCGTTCCTCGCCCTGCTATGCGATTCTCTTAAGTTAACAGCCGAGAGAACTGATTCTGGGCGACGACACTCTTCCCTCTGTCTTCTTGCCTTTGTTTTTACACATCATCACCAGAAGAGTGCCCTTTTGGTTCGCCTATAATTACTAGTCCTAATTATCAAACGTAAGCCTATTCTATATAAAAAATATAAATCTAAAATGCCTATGTGATAATTGCAATGTTTGCCAATGCCTAAAAGAATCAGAATTTTTGTTCTTCAAAATACCTTCGCAGTTTATTTTTGAAAAAGAAAGTAAAGGACGTTAACTGTAAAATTTTAAGCTACCTATATAAATGGTTGAATCAGGAATAAAGTAACGAATCTAACAGTAAACTGTTTTTGCTCATTTAATTTCACTAATTTTGAAACTAAAACTAAAATTCAAAAAGAAAGTAAAAGATTGTGAGTTGTTTTGTTTTTGCGTTTGTTACGGAAGTTACTTTTTTATGTCTTGTCGCAGAATAGATAATATTATTACTAGGTACTACGTACAGAAGTTGCACTCCTTTGATCTTGTGAAAAGCCGATATTTTAAATACCTAAACTTTGAGCATTCAAGTTAAATCATACCTTAACGCCACGCGTTAGCGTATGTAAGTATCAGTAATTTTTAAGCCTCGCGACGCTACGAGCTTTAGCGATAGGGTTGTTGCTGATAGCATGGATGATATAAAGATATTATTCTTCGTCTATGCTGATAGTAAATAATTCAAGCGCGCGCAATACGTTGCTATACACTGTAGGTATGGAATGGATCTGCAGTCTTCTTCTAACGATGCTTGTCGGCGACTCAACAAACAGATCCTCGCGACATAGGTACGCCGATATAATACGGAACGTATTAATTGGCTATTGAGCGGAACAATGGCTCCAAAGTGTTCGCAAGAGATCTGTCACTCGGTCAGAGTCTGCTGACGAGGCTGAAGACTAGGGCGGCAGAGTCATTACATCCCGACCTAGGGGGTGATTTTGTAACTCATCGGCAATCGGCTATCGTATAGATTTGATAATTCTGTTTGATTAAAACTGATTTTTAATATGTTTAACATTTTGAAATGTCGTCGCCTTAGTAGTTTTGGTATAATTGTTGAATAAATCAACCAATACTTATAGCAAATAAACATAATTCCGCTTTTCTTCATTAAGTCATGGTAATTACCGTGATAAAGTCGTCCAGTTTGATAGCGATTGCCGATCAATGGATGAGTTACAAAATCACCACCCCGAACTTATGGCCGAGATTAAACACTTCTATGGACAGCTTTACGCAACATCGCAAGCAACTGTTATTCAGACCACAGACCCTAGAGCCAAATTGACCTGGCTTTACACCGAAGACATCCCGGACGTTAGCCTGTACGATATTAGTGTTTCTCTCAAACAGCTTAAGAACAACAAGACGCCGGGTGATGATGAAGTTACAGCCGAACTGCTAAAAGCGGGTGGACTACAAGTCCGGAAGGCGCTGCAGCGGCTATTCAGCTCCGTCATACTCGAAGGCAAAACGCAATAAGCATGGCACACGGGCATGGGAGCACATCTCTTCAAAGAGTTGAAGAACTATATCTACCGCAGTGTCTGAAGACGAAAGTCTTCAATTCGTGCATGTTGCCAGGGATGACGTACGGAACTGAGATGTGACCGCTTACAGTGGGTCTCATTTGAAGGCTCAAGGTAACTCAAAGGGCAATGGAGAGGGCTATGCTCGGAGTTTCTCTACGCGGTCACATCCGAAATGATGAGATTCGTAGAAGAACTAGAGTTACCGACATATCCCAAAGAATTGCAAATCACGAAGACACAAGTGTGCGCATTCACTGCGAAGGACCCATTTATCGTAGTGCCTCAGTATCAGGGAGTTACTCTTCGTAAGTCGGTTTTGGGATCCTCAGCGTGGAAATTTCTGCTAAAGTGCAGTTTGGGAGTCATTTGGAGGACAAAGCCAAATTGGCGAGCAAAAAGCTAGGCGTCCTGAACAGAGCCAAGCGGTACTTCACTCCAAGCCAGCGGCTAATCCTCTATAAAGCACAAATTCGGCCACATATGGAGTACTGTTCGCACCTCTGGGCGGGAGCTCCCAAATATCAGCCCGACCCTCTTGACTCCCTGCAAAGGCGTGCATTCCGCATCGTTGGTGATCCCAATATCACGGCCTCAATGGAGACGCTGGAGCAAAGAAGAGACTTTGGTTCTCTCTGCGTGCTCTATCGGCTCTAACGGAGAGTGCTCTGAGGAACTGTTTGAAATGGTGCCCTCTTCTTTTTACCACCGCACCACCCGCCATCGCAGTAGAGTTCATCCACATTATCTGGAACCAATCCGTCTAGTACAGTTCGGTTTCAGCGTTCATTCCTTCCACGTACGTGTAGGCTCTGGAACGAACTTCCAGCTGCGGTGTTTCCTGAGCGCTACGATATGTCCTTCTTAAAACGAGGCTTAAGAAGAGCATTTCTCTCCAGTTAGGCAGTGACTGAACTGTGCCCTTGGCATTGCTGATGTCCATGAGCGGTGGTTACCACTTAACATCAGGTGAGCTAACGGTGGCTCGTCTGCCACCGTTAGCAATAAAAAAAATCTTAAGTGGCAGTGGGCAGGACACATGCTTCGCAGGACTGACGGCCGTTGGGGCGGAAAGTTCCTCGAGTGGCGGTCACGTACCGGGAGACGCAGTGCTGGTAGGCCCCCCACAAAGTGGACCGACGATCTGGTGAAGGTCACAGGAAGCTGCTGCATGCGGGAGGCAGAGGACCGATCGGTTTGGAGATCCCTGATTGAGGCCTATGTCCAACAGTGGGCGTCTCTTGGCTGAATTGATGATGATGATGACAATGCACCGTTACTGACTGATCACACAGCTTAAACTACTGAATGCATTACGCTGAAATTTGGCACGCAGATAGTTATTTTGACGTAGGCATCCGCTAAGATAGGATCTAGCTAGGAGCATACAATTTCTTACTTCGTGGTATTGCCAGAATAAAAATTCTAGTGATTTTAAGTAGATTTTTGACGTAAGTCTCGAAAGTCTCAATAATCCCGAGACTGAAAGTAGCACGAGAGTCTCGAAAATATGAAAGTATCGTCGAAATTCTCGGAATTTTCGAGACCGAGACTCCTGGGATGAAAGCCCTAGCTCCCAACATTCATGCCAATTTTCAGTTACCCCTATTTTTGATGCTAATTTGACTGGGCATGTGCGATTTTCATCGTTTGCTGCTTTGCAAATATAATGTTTGTTTTTTTGGTTAGTTTGCAACACAAAACAGCAATACGTATTTAAACTACTACAGACGATAGCTCTCGCATAGAACGACACATGAAAGAGGACGACAATCGGCTACCGAACAAACGCTACCTTTTTGGCGAGGCATTTTGATTCAAATTACGATATGAAGCACAAAAACACATCAAATCATAAATGAATTTGAATGAACTAATAAAGAATTGCGTGTCGCAGTTTACACGGGGATTCCCAGAAAGCGAAACGAGCGCATTCCGTTTACGCAAAATAGTTGCTTACTTGATGCCGTAGTACGGCAAGTAAAAACGAAAAAATCAAAAAGTCAAGATTAATTCGGATTTTTCTTCTTTCGTATATATAAAAATGAAACGCGGTGTGTTAGTCTCGCTAAAACTCAAAAACGGCTCGACGGATTCTTACGAAATTTTCTGTGCTTGAATAGGTCCAGGGAAGGTTTAAACATAAAATTGGTGGCGCTGCAATCGGGCAGGACAACGTCTGCTGGACCCCCTAGTTCTTATATATAAAAATGAAACGCTGTGTGTTAGTCTCGCTAAGACTCTGAAACGGCTCGACCAATTCTTACGAAATTTTCTGTATGTATTTGAATAGGTCCAAGGAAGGTTTAAAAGTACAGTTGGACCCGGTAGGTAGTGCTGTAATCGGGCGGGACAACGTCCGCCGGGCCCACTAGTATTCAATAAAAATAAATCATGATTAATTGGATTTTATTAAACATTTTTTCCAACCCTGGCCTAGGGGCGGCAAGTTTCAGGGGGCGGCACGGCTGGCGGATGCCAGGACGGATACAGGATGACTGTACCAGGGTCGGCTGCTTGGATACCTTCATGTTACCTATTTCTGCCGCAATGAAGCGGTGCTTGCATTGCTGTGTTCCGGTTTGAAGGGTAATACAGGGTGTCCCAGAAGCCGACGTCAAGCCGAAAGCAGGTGATAGACTAACTCATATATGTTATCAGAAAAATATCAAAAAAAATCTAAGTCACCTATTTAAAAAAAAATCTAGCATCAAAAAAAATGGATAAAATTTACACCCTGTGACGGTTTTTTCACTGTTGTTGCTACAATTCTTGACTTTTCTAAACATTTTCTTTTGTTTTGTAATCCTGAATAATGTTTCTGTATACTCTAATCTAAAATTTAAGCTGCTCCAAATTAGAAGAATATGACATTTTTATCTAAATTAAATATTCAAAATTAATTTTTCGCATAGCCTTAACAATCTGTACTGAAAAAAAAATGTACTAGGTATGCGAGTTTGGCAAGTAACTGCAAAAGTTGGCGCATTCAATAAGGATTCCAAAATGGTATGATACTTGGTAGATAATTTCTACGATTGCAGACAATATTTTTTTTTTCCAAAAACAGGCAGTTTTGAACAAATTTTTCTTACGTACTTAAAATTTATTCTAATGTACCCATGGTTTGCTTTAAGGCTGTAACTTTAACATTCTAGTTTGAGTGAGACCGGGAGAGTCATTTTACGAAGTGTGAGAGAGACAGATAGTAACGCTAACGTGACAGAGACGGAGAGATTCGAAGTATGAGCGAGACAGATAGTGATGCTAACGTGACAGAGACGGCGAGTCTCACATCCACTTCGTAAAATGACTATTTTACGAAGTGGAAGTGAGACAGATAGTGGCGCCAATTATTCGCTAACGCACAAACAATACACATCAGTACGTTTCGCTCCTTCGCTTACTGCGCATCTTTTTGTATTCGTTCGTGTTGATTTAGTGCTTACCACATTCTGCTTCGTTTATTGGACTTGATTGCTTGTGATTTGGATTCGGACTGTTTAGTTTCTCTACCGACTTTTTTATATTTTTCTGATAACATATATGAGTTAGTCTACCGCCTGCTTTCGGCTTGACGTCGGCTTCTGGAACAGCCTGTATATGGCAGTAAAATTACTGGATGGCACTAATATAACTAGAGTAGTTAGGGTAGGCTCGTACGTGCCCCTCGGTGGGGATGTATATGAGCTGTGATGGGTGGGTGGGGACGTATATGTAGTAGGTACCTCGTGAAAGCCGAAGCAGATATAAAGATAAATCAACCAATATGTGGCAAGTGATGTCCACCGAGATCATACCAATCGTAGTTGTAGGAAAAAAAGGAAATAGAGGGAAGAAAAATGAGTAAGGAGAAAGAAAAGCAACTATGATAATTGTGTGTCAAATTTCAGTCCAATATACAATCTTTTAAAATAGGCCAGTCTGTTAAGAAGTCACGGTTTCCTTTTAAATTGTAATGGTGCTGGCCAATGGTGCAAATGAGTCATCGGGACTTCGCTGCAGTTAGGAAGAAGCACAAATTATATTACTGTTGGAAGAAGGGCCCCCCAACAAATTTTGATACAGGTCCATCAAGAGCAAGCTACGCCCCTGGTATAAGTGCTCTTTATAAGAACAGGGGTTACTGGTCTGACTGCAACTCCTACCGCGGTATTTCGCTCCTATCTGCTCCTGGAAAGGTATTTGCTAGAATTCTATTAAACCTCTTACAGGACTTGTCTGAAAAGATCCTCCCAACACCCAGTTTGGCTTCCGACCTGACCAAGGCACATGCGAAGCGATCTTCTCTGTGCGGCAACTACAAGAAAAGGGAAGAGAACAGGGATGTTAGCTGTACCTCTGCTTTGTTGACCTGGAGAAGGCTTTCGACAGCATGCCTCATGCCATTTGTGTAGTGCTAGGAAAGCTGGGATGCATGGAATGGTTTGTTAGGATTCTTAGACTCCTACATGACGACATGCAATGCTGTGTCGCCGTTGACGATTAACGGACGGATTTCTTTCCCGTTACCTGTGGGGTGAAGCAAGGTTGCATCTTAGCACCCATTCTGATTGCCTCATACTTGTTGTAGTTAATGGTAGTTAAAGAAGTCTTCAAAACTGTTTCACAAGGAATATGCATCTGCTTCCGCACGGACGGCAGGCTTTTCAATTTGGCTCGACTTAAGGCTAGCACCAAAGTCTCATACACACTGATCACTGAGATCATCTACTTCTTAGCAGAATCCCTAGACAGCCTGCAATAGCTGATGTCTGTTTTCCACCAAGCATGTTCGGCCTGAAGATCAGTGTCAATAAGACTGAGGTGATGTCCCTAGACATTCACGGTCACAAGACACTGACTATTAAGCTTGGTGAGGATGTGCTGAAGCAGGTCAATAAATTTCACTATCTGGGGAACACTGTAACATCTAAGTGTGACCTTGATGCTGAGATCAACAGCCGGCTCTGCACTGCAGCTGCAGCATTTGGCAAGCTGTGTCAAATTTGTCTAGTAGATCTGCATTCAGGTCGAAATAACACACATCACCTTAGTCTTATCAGAGGAAAAATTAGACTGTACAAGCATTAGTCAGCCCAGTAGGCATTAGTTAATGTCAGTAGGCAGAAAGTTTTGCAGTCTGTAGAGATTTAGATTTGAGTTCCATTCATTCATTTTCTTTATTCATCAACCTTCCAAAATATTCCTTTCAAGGCTTTTAATTTTATTGTCATTGACCAAACCTTTCCTGAATCATCTTTTATATATTTAACATGCACAATAACTTAAAGGTAGAACATAAGAAGGTAGGACATAAGGGACTACCTAGTTATCGCCAGCTAGATACAAGAATGCCAAAGAGTTGACGTCAGGCAAAGCAGATAGTTGTAAATTAATGAAGGAAAGGCCAAAGTGGAAATTGCTGGTCTTGCTTTGGCCTAAGCAAGGCATCGAGCTGTTCCATCCATGTTGCTAAAAGATTTGGCTTTATTTTTTACAACTAAATACGTAATAAATTCAGAAAAAAATATTCAGCATTTTTGATGATCAAACCCCAAAACATGTGACCAAATTGTTTTATTTTCATACCATAATTTTTAGAAATGTTGTCAATTGTCATTCATGGAATGAGCTGAAAGCACGACGAAGAGGACCGTAAAATCTGTGAGAAAAATATATGCTTAGCTTGCCTTGTTGTTAATGAGAACATTAGAGATCTCAAAATCTATAGTTAGGTCAAAAAGAACAGGGTTACATTACTAACATATTTTTTTATTTATTAAATAATCTTGTATTTACAGACGATAGCTATCTGACTACTATTTAGATAACACTACATTTCATTCTTCAATATACCTTCTTCTTGAAGCTCTTGTCTAATTTTAGCTTGAATATTGTCTGGAAAATTCTTCAACTCCTTATTTATATATTCATTCATATTTTGTAGTGGTAAGTAGTGTTGATGAACAATTTGTGAGCCAGCTAGCATAGATAGCATTGCGGCAATCGAAAATGAAATATATTGTCCCCAACTAACACCAGCTGGCATCTTAGGACAAAGTATACTTTTTTATTTTTTCGTTAATTATTTCATGTGCCCGACGCTTTTTAAATGTATTATAAAAATTCACCTCACCCACTTTCCAGTTAATCATAGAAAATTCTAAAGCCGCACCGAGAATAAAAAATAAAGGCAGAAACCTATACATTCCCAGGGTCTTTTTTCCCGGCCATTTGTCTATTGCTTTCTGAATCCAACCAATTCTCATTTGATTTGATATGTTCAAATCGTACAACTAAATATAGTTTTAAGGTTTAGTGGAATATGATTATCTTAATTAGTCTAAACAACACAATTTTTTCCTTTTTTCGCCACAACAAGAGAAAAAGTATTTTTTTCTATTTTAGGTTATTTTATTTTTTTCTATTATGTCGCATTTACACATGCGTGTTCGCCATTCGACGAAACATTCGACGAAATATTCGACGAAACATTCGTGTTGTGGCGTTTACACATTCGTGTTCGCTATTCGCCTCGTCATTCGACGAAACATTCGTATACGAGTGCCACCGCGAACTACTGTTCACACATTCGCGGTGATTCATTTTGATATTAGCACACGAACATGGAGGACGTGAAAATAATGGCGGCATGTGTGCTACATTTTATTTTAATGTTTAATAATTTAAGCTTTAATGTTAATAATTTAAGCTTTAATGTTAATGTTTAATAATTTAAGCTTTAATGTTTGTTTTTGGGGATTGGAGTCGCTCACGTCCGTAGGTTTTACCCTCGAGACCCTACACGTGATTCCCGGGTACTGGTGCTAATCGAGTGACCAACTTCTGGTGGTAGGGCTTGAAAAACCCGACTGGCTAGCGACCACCGTGCGCATGACGTAAAACCCGTCAAGTGGCCATTTTTGTCCGCGTTTCGGGATCAGTCTGCGCACAGCCAGAGCTTGAGGGGTCGTTGCTGCGATTCGTATGGTTTGTGCGGGCTTCCGTCGACCCAGTGCCAGGTTGACTGCGTTGACCCTCCGCCCAGGAAGACCCGAAGAAACGGCTGTTCCGCTGGCCGCCCGTGGTATAGTACAGGGGCCCAAGCGGACCTAACCAGTCCGTGAGGCTACCCCACCATGCCACGCATAATCTCGGGGTGGTCCGTCGTGCCGGTTGGTGACCGGACGGTGGGTCCCGGCGGCCACTTCCGGGGGGGTTCGGGGGCCCTTCCGTGCGGAGGGTCAGCGCAAATCAGCTGTCGGCTGTTCCCTGGCGAAACAGGCCTACACACATTAACTATGCGAAGCGCAGCAAGGACACCTCAGTTTCACGCCTCTCACTCCAATAATTATGGCAGCGCAAAATATTAAGACTGGTCGTACAGCGGTGCATTATCCCACCAAAACACCATTATTCGAGGTGGGGCTCGCTAACATCCGCGGGCTCCATTCTAACCTCTTAGCTGTCCACCACCATCTCGAGACAGCCCGTCCAGCAATGCTGTTTTTGACGGAGACACAAATTATCTGCCCGGCCGATACAGGCTACCTTAATTACCCCGGCTACGCTCTTGAGGAGTCCTTCAAGGCGAAGGCTGGTGTTTGCTTGTTCGTCCGGGCGGACGTTTGCTGTCGTCGCCTGCGGTGTTTGGAGGAACCTTCCTTTTCCATCCTTGCGGTACACGTCGATTTTGGCACTCATTGCCGTGTCTACGTCTGCGTCTACCGTTCCCATCGTGGTGACTTAGAGACAACTCGACTTTTTGAACATCTAAGTCGGGTGGCAGATGACGCGCAGGAGCGATTTCCTTCCGCCGAGCTGGTGTTTTTAGGGGACTTCAATGCTCACCACGAGTTGTGGTTAAGTTCCTCTAAAACTGACCATGCGGGTAGGACTGTCCACGCATTCGCTCTCACGCACGACCTGACACAATTGGTCACCCAGAACACCAGGGTACCAGATATTATCGGTCAAGCGCCCCCTTTATTGGACCTTCTGTTGACAAATCGCCCTGACGGATATCAGGTGGTGGTTCGAGCTCCACTAGGATCTTCGGATCACTGCCTGGTATCCGTCTCAGTGCCTCAGGCGTCACGACCGTCGCCTGTGGTTGCAGCACGCCGTCTGTGGCACTATGCGTCAGCAGATTGGGACGGTATGCGGGATTATTACGCATCTGTTCCTTGGTGGCAGCGCTGTTTCAATAGGATGGATCCGGACTCCTGCGCTACCTCTGTTGCTGACGAGATCATACTAGGAATGGAATATTATATTCCGCATTCCAATCTCGTCAGTAGAGGCAGACGTAACCTCTGGTTCAATCGCGAGTGCGCCTCTGCTGTTGAAAACAAACAGCTGGCTTACCGCGCTTGGATCAGAGGCCGAGCATCTAAGGATCCCAATACAAGCCTACTGAAAACAGCCTACAATAATGCCACCAAGTTATGTAAGAGGGCTTACATTAGAGCGGATGCTCAGCGCATTGCACAAGTGGGCCAGGAACTGCTATCGCACCCTACGGGTAGCCGTTCTTTTTGGCGCCTGGCCAAAGCTGTACAATCAAACTTCTGCCAACCCTCGCTGCCACCGCTGAGACTTGCCGATGGCTCACTTGCTCATCAGCCGCAGGAGAAAGCCGACCACCTGGCAAAACTCTTTGCGGCTCATTCCCGTGTCGATGACTGTGGTACACAACCTCCGAAACTGTCCCATTGTGGCAGCACCATGCCCGATATCCGTATCAGACAGCGTGATGTGCGGGCGGAGCTCCAGTCGATCGATACTCGAAAAGCAAGTGGACCAGACGGCATTCCTGCGATTGTTCTTAAGAAGTGTGCAGCGGAGTTGACTCCGGTCCTTACGCGTCTATACCGTCTGTCGTTCTCTGCTGGTTGTGTGCCGAAATCTTGGAAAGAGGCCAATGTCCAGCCGGTTCCCAAAAAGGGAGATCGTTCTGATCCGGCTAACTATCGTCCTATAGCCGTCACTTCCATTTTGTGTAAAATCATGGAGAGGATCCTTAATACACAGCTGATCCGTTACCTGGAAGGTCACTCGTTACTTAATGACCGACAGTATGGGTTTCGTCCTAAACGGTCAACAGGTGACCTTCTAGCGTTCCTTTTGCACAAATGGGGTGAATCTATCGATAAGCGCGGCGAATCGGTGGCTATTAGTCTCGACATCGCCAAAGCTTTTGATAGAGTCTGGCACAAGGCTCTTCTTTCCAAGCTTCCGGCATACGGATTACCCGCGCAGTTCTGTACGTGGATTGCCAGCTTCCTCCACGAGCGTAGAATTCGCGTTGTCGTTGACGGCTGCGCTTCGCGGTTCGTGGCAGTGAACGCTGGTGTTCCGCAAGGCTCCGTTCTATCCCCCACATTGTTTCTTCTGCATATCAATGATATGCTTTCCTTGGGAGCTATACATTGCTATGCGGACGACAGTACAGTGTATGGGGGATATCACGGAACCTCGGGGGCTGCTCGTGGTGATATTGGTAGGGAAAGGCAGAATCTTATCATTGAGCTCAACAGGACGCTGGACCTCGTCTCCGAATGGGGCTCCAACAATCTTGTTGAGTTCAATGCTAAGAAAACACAGGTGTGCGTGTTCTCGGCGAAAAGGTCACCTTTCCTCCCCCTTCCTTCTCTTCAGGGCACAACCCTTCACACACAGAGCAACATCACCTTGCTCGGAATGAACATTCGCTGCGATCTGAACCCCAGAGACTACATCGAATCCGTCATAACTACTGCCTCACGGAAACTCGGTGTCCTGAACAAGGTGCGTAGGTATTTTGCGCCGGACCAACTATGCTTGTTGTACAAAACTCAGGTTAGGTCTTGCGTGGAATATTGCTCGCACCTTTGGGACGGCTCCGCTCAGTACCTCCTCGATGCTCTGGACAGATTGCAGCGTCGCGCTATTCGCATAATTGGCGATGTAGAGGCAACTAACACCCTCGAGCCTCTACAACTTCGTCGTGACATCGCCTCTCTTAACGCCTTTTACCGAATGTTCCATGGGGAATGCTCTGAGGAGCTCTTTAACCTTATCCCTCCCTCTCCATTCCTTAACAGAAACACGCGTAAGGGCCTTCGGAGTCATCCGTATACTGTGTCCTCCTTTTCACACCGTACCAAGAAATTCCAAGATTCCTTCTTCTGTCGTTCATCCCACACTTGGAATTCTCTACCTGCGCACGTGTTTCCCCCATCCTACAACATGGGTTCCTTCAAAAGAGGCGTGAAAAAGCATCTTTTGGGCCGGCAAGGGGCGGGCAGGTAGGAGAGTGGATGTCGTCCCTACTCTATCTGTCAACTCATTTGGGCCTCTTTCACCGCTTAACATCAGGCGGGAGGAGGTCATTTGCCGGGCAATCCATAAAAAAAAAAAAAAAAAAAACGGTTTGTACATATGGCGGACTTAGCGATAAACATCGCTCTCTACCAGTCAACCATTGGGCTAAGGAGAGAAAGTAAATGACGGCTTAAGAAATGTAATAAATGACAATAATTGTTATATTCAAATAATATGATAATATTAAGAAAAAAACACATACATACACACACAACACTCACATATACATATTGTATATGTGTGTGTGTGTGTGTATGTGTAGGTGTTATGTAAGTATGAATGTGTTTATATATACACATACATACTTGCATATATGCATACATACACAGATACATAAATATATGATTAACTACTATATACTAAAATAAAAATAAATATTCAGATGAAGCTACATCTATTGAGTTTATAAAATTTTTGAGATATCCCAATCCCATTCCAGTTGATATACGGTTCCATGCATCGTTTATATTTTCTGTATTTTTATCCGACTTCAAAAAAAAAATTTACAAAAAATAAAAACCGACTTCCAAAACACTGAAAAGTTAAAATAATATAAGAATAGGTATCTACAGACAACATCACGCTTCTATACAAGGTTATTTTTTAATTACCAAAAAAATTTTGTGTGCTTGCTCAGACAAGCAAACGGAACAACTTTCACTATGGGATCAACTTTGAAATCGCAATAAAAAAATCAGCTGTTCCATACATCTAGGTTCAGTGAATGTTGAACATTTGTACGAAACAGCAAGTTTTTCAAAGCTGGTCCCATAGTGAAAGTTGTTCAGTTTGCTTGTCTGAACAAGCACACAAAATTTATTTGGTCATTAAAAAATAAACTTGTATATTGAAGTCGGTACGAAACGATGATCTCATAGAAAGTCTTAAAATTGACACCCACTTCAATATAGAAGTGTGATGTTGTCAGTACCTATTCTTATATTATTTTTACCTTTTCAGTGTTTTTGAAGTCGGTTTTTATTTTTAACAGACTTCAAAAAGGGAGGAGGTTCTTAATTCGATGCGTAAGTTTTTTTTTGTGTGTATGTTACGCGAATACGCCGCCAATTGTGGACCGATTTTCAAAATTATTTTTGTATTCTCTGATAATTGGATCCCATGAAAATCGAGGGAAACGCTAATGAAATACCAGCTCACTGGTGAGCTGGGCCCCGTTTCACGAAGCAACAAGTTACAATTTTACAGGTAAAAACTGGCAACACTAGTTAAAAACCAAGAAAAAGGTGTTTCACGAAACTACTATGCAACAAGTCGTATCATTGTTGTGACAAGTTCTTGTATTACAATCCACAGACAAACCATAGACTATTTTAACAATTACCGGTTAATTTTACTAGTGTTTCACAAAGATATGCAAAAACAAGTTGACAATCTTGTTCACTTGTTAAACAATTCTACTCACCTCAACCTCTCGGTAGACTTGTAACTTTTTAGCCTAAATAGTTAAACAACGAAGTAAATAGTGTAATAAAATTAATATTGCTTGGATAATCTTTGATACTTACCCTCATCTGTCTACTGAGTAACATGTCGAGGAGAGAAATTATGTGAAATTATGGGAAAACAATAATGGTCGACACCCATACCCAAGAGTATTCCGGGAGAGAATTAACACGCAATTCCGTACGGAGTAAGAGTTCAACGAACGATTTCGCCTTACTTCAGTGAAAATGGAAGACCTTCTCACTCTATTGGGAACATTCTTAAAACATCAAACTGCAAGAAGTCAGGCGTTACCAGAAAAACTGCAACTATGCATTGCCTTACATTGGATGGGGTCTGTCTGGTGCACAGTATCACTGTGTTGGTGATATCCAACACAGTGATACTGTGCACCAGATAAAATTTTTTTCTAGAAAGAATTTCTTTCAAAAACTGAATTTAACTTTTTGCATTTTATCCATTAGTTATAGATAACTATTATTCTCTTCGCTAGAAGAGTAGTTTAATCCTTGCTATTGTTTATTTCTGCACAAAAACCTCTTCATATCTTTACTTTTTTTAATTTATTTCAATGATGTGCTTACTTACTTGTAACCGATATTTTACGGTTGTAAAATAATTATGGTGTAAAAAGTAACGTTCGTGAAACACTTGTACTTGTAAACTTGTCATTACAATGCTTGTTATCCGTTCACTTGTTACTTGTTAACTGGTTGCTTCGTGAAACGGGGGAATTTCATTCACTAAAAAGTTAAAAATAAAAAATATTTTACAAAAAATAAAAACTGACTTTAAAAACGCTGAAAAGTTAAAAATAATATAAGAATAGGTACAGACAACATCACACTTCTATATTGAAGTCGATGACAAATTTTAAGACTTTCGAGGAGATATCGTTTGGCACCGACTTCAATATATAAGTGTGATGTTGTCTGTACCTATTCTTATGTTATTTTTAATTTTTCAGTGTTTTTGAAGTCGGTTTTTATTTTTTGTAAAATATTTTTTATGTGTGATTATGATTGCGATGTTTTGGGTTCCAAATGAGCTCTTCTCTATAATAAAGTTCTAGGAATTCTAAAATTCGCACTTCACTCCACTCTAATTTGTCTACACGTTCGGTTGGGTCGGGCGCTAGCAGTCAACTAAATGCATGCGAATGTGTAAACAGTAAGTTCGTGTTCGCCATTCGTGCCCTTTGATTCGCGTCCAAAAAACCGCTCCCGACGCGAACTCACGAATCGCGAGGCGAATGGCGAGGCGAATAGCGAACTTACTGTTTACACATGCGTGTTCGTTATTCGCCTCGCGATTCGCGCGAATGTGTAAACGCGCTACGCGCGAATCTCGAGGCGAATTGCGAGGCGAATAACGAACACGCATATGTAAACAGCTAGTTCGTTATTCGCCTCGCTATTCGCCTCGCGATTCGCGCGAATGTGTAAACGCGGTGTTATATATAAACAATGGGCAAGGGGGATCTATCATATGAAGCCAACGAGATAAGAAAGCTATTTATGGTGTGGTCCGCATGAGAATATTTTTGATTACAGAGGCGCGTTCAGCGCCTCTGGGTGTAGTTGTCCGGTTGTATTTTAACTCGCTCAAAGGCGTTGAACGGATTGCAGCAACCAAATCTTTTATCTCCCTCTTTCACATGATGTTTTATTTCTCTCTCTTTCTAGTAGTTGACATTATAGAATATGGCCGCCAATATCATCCAATCACGTAAGAGTATTTCAGTCATAAACGTCAGAGCGTTTTACAACCATCAAATTCGATGGTTGTTCGGTTGTAACGGGCCTTACCATGAGCTCTTATCGCAGGCCTTAAACAGTTGGTGCGTTCCGAATTGCGATAAAAGCGATAATATCGCGAATGCGACCAAATTAAATCGTCACAAAATATAAGGGCTATTGAATCAGTAGGTTGTGTTGTGACTTTGGTCGGATTCGCGATATTATCACTTTTATCGTTTTACGGAACGCAGGGAGTATTGCTGTCTATTTCCGTACTATGACCGGCTTAAAGCAGCGCGTTTGCAGGCCTGCTTAAAATGACGTCACGAAACCGTTCACCTTTTTTTATGTATGAACTTTCGTACCATGACCGCCCGTTTGACAGTTGCTTTTGAACGTCCTAAATGTCAAATAAAGCAATCATTGTAAAGTTGCTCTTCAGCGGCTGTAACAAGATTGTTAAGTGGATTTGGCCCAATTTGGTGGAATTTTCATAAGATAATTGTTAAAACTAACTTTATATAAGATGTTTTCAAACGGCTGTAGTGACTTTTTCTCTAATTTTAACTCCCTAATTTTCGTATAATTAGTAGCCGAGTCACGCCGAGTGTTTTTAATTTTTATATAGTTTTCACAGTGTTTATTACTCTTGAAAGTTGAGATATTGCTTGAGATGTGATGTGGCGATAATGAAATATTTGAATTTTTGGAGAGTGGTGTTCACTCTCGCACAGAGTTAAAACAACATCGAGAGAAGCTAATGATACCCTCAGAACAATCAAACCTACCTTTGATTCAGAGGAAAATAAATTTCAGTATAAAAAAGTACCTACTCTGTGAAAATGAATTTATTAAGCAACTAGCGACCCGCCCCGGCTTCGCACGGGTGCAATGTAGATACTAATGTGGGGCAGTTTGGAGTGATTAATAATATTATAAAATATTATTACATACAAACCTTCCTCATGAATAGATAGGGTGATCTATTGCTGAAAACTGCATTGAAATCCTTTGCGTAGTTTAAAGATTTAAGCGTACAAACAGAGAGAGCAACTTTGTGTTATTATACTATATTATAATAGATAGATGTTAGTTGTTTATTGATTATATTAAAAACCCTTGCCTTTACTTACATTAATTTTATTTTGTTCTACTTTATCTAATGTTAAACATAATGTAGGTAACTTTTTCATTCTAACCATGTTTGGTTACCTCCAGAGTTGGTTAGGAATTTTTACTATACTTTCAACTGATAGTGAAAATTAAGTTCAAATGACTAAAATTTAGAAACAAAGGTCACTTCGGATCATTTTTTGTAGCAACCTTTAATTCACAGCTTAGCAAAAACAACCTTTTCTGTTACAGGGTTTTAACAGCTGCTTATCTTTATGCACATGGATCATACCAAAATTCAACTGGGGAACCCCAAAATGTTGCTCAAAAGACAGGTTTCCTGTTTTATCACAAGAAATTGATGCCATTAACAATGTCCAAATAAGAAATAAATGTGGTTTCCAAAAATATGCTAAAAGAATGTAATGTGTATGAGTTAAGGTGTGTATAATAAAGGCTAATACGATTCAAATTGTGAACTTACTACCTTACCTACTATGTTCCCATAATGGTGTAGTAGGTTCATTCCTCCTCATCTGTGGAGAAACCTGTGCCCAGCGGTCAGTTGAAGTGGTGGTGGCATTACACCAAATTATTAAGGATAAGCATTAACTTTGCAAAATGCTTCTATAGCTTTTACCAAACCTACACAATTACACATAATATCTTACCATCCTAACTAATATTATAAATGCGAAAGTGAGTTTGAGGCATAAAGGCACTTCTTGTTCCACAAACAAAATTTCTTTCTGCAGATGTGAATTTAATTTTGTGGCAAAAAAAAATGTACCTACTACTTCCTAAAGTTGAAAAATAGTAATAAATGGTTAAAACTCAGTTTACAAAATAATTAATATGACGGTTCATTAATACCTTCTCAACAATTTTTGTGCAATGGGAAATGATATAAATAATATAAAACTTGAAGTGATAGCTTTCTATATGTATTACATAGAAAAAAACAGTATATTAAATAAAAAAAAAAATATTTCAGATGTGCATTGCAGACAGATCTAAGTATATGCACATTGTTGTTAGCATATAATGTTCACACTCAATAAGACACAGAAAGGAGGGCATTCAGTGAAATTAAGCTTTCAATTCTTGAAAGTGGATATATCATTTCACCATAACACTTATTAGGTTTCTTATGCTACCTACAAGGGTGTGTGCTTAGTCTTGTCGATCATCAGTTAACCTCACCAGGGTCAACTGATGATCGATTGAGAGAAAGAAATTAACTCGTGAGAAATGCTCGGGCAAAAAAATGCTTAACTGTAACATCACAACAATGTATGTGTTGATGCAAATCATCTAGGGTCTAATCACGAATCATTTACTTGGACAAATCATCCTCTCATTTAGAAAATTTAAATACACTAGATAATAAAGCTTTATTATTATTGGTAAAAATAAAACGAATACATAACATTTTTCCAAAATATAATAAAAAGTTAGGGTCAAAACAATGAAATCAAACACAAGAAACAAAAAAATACTACAATGTTAGTCTTAAAATAAAACAATCATTTCAGGTTATTCCCAATCTTTGTTGGCCCAGATTTTCGCCTCTGTATTGACACTATGCAATGAAGCTAATCTTGATTAATCCAAAAAGCATTTAAGCAAACGTCTACTGCAGCGCAAGATCCATCTATTGTGGCAGACATGAGCAGCAGCCAAAAATGAAATTTGTTGTTCGCTTCTGGGTTGTTCACCAGATATCCTATGACAAATATAGGTACTTCTTCAAATTTAGCTGTCTCTGAGTGAGTTTCTTCAATAAAGCAAACAAAATTCAGGTTTCTAAGATTCAACTTACAATAAAAGATTTATTTCTTCACAATAACTGTCTTTTATTCGCATGAGTACTACACATTCAAATTAATTTACACTTTTTGGATTTATTCGCATATACCTATTTGGTTTTAAACATTTCAATAATTTAGCCCCACATATGGATTGCTTTTCAGTATTCATGGTAATGAGATGACTAAAGCTGGTGGGTGTTGAAGAGTAACATCATAATTATTATTCATTTACTAAACATAAATTGTGCAATGCTTTCCATATCTTTTTCCACTTCTCGCTTGTGCAGACTTATTAAAACCTATATACTGGTTATATGTATTTTACCAGACGTTTTCCAAGTCATGCAAACATAACATTGACGAACCCAGATAAAATTCGAGTTGATTTCATTCAGAAGTAATCAGAGAAATCTCTGGAAGTAATAGGTAGATATTCTTAGTTCTTATCGCTGTACAAAGCACGACGATGTAAATTACTTGCAAACACTTTGTACAATGAAGAATCAACACAATAAACTGCCGACACACTTTTCTATCGATTGTTTAAAGAAGAAAATACAAACAAAACATCCGTATTTTAGAACACGATTGGTCGTTGTTTAAAATTCTTTTTTGTTTGGTGGTGTTTCCCTTTTGGATTTCCCCAGAATCGAGATTTTTGCTCAGTTTTCGTTTTTCAGAAGGATGGTAATGCCCTTGTAAGACTGCCTTCTTGACATGGATTGTGAAAGTACAATGGGTAGGTGTATTTTATACAAAAATTCGAAGATCTTTAATTCTTTAAAATTTTCTGCCACAATAAATTAATGGTACGTACATAGGTTAAGTACGTTCATAACAAGCTATGAACATTTCCTTCCACTATCAATAGCTTGGAAAATTCTTGGAGAACGTAGAGTAAAGATGTAATAAAATAAAGACAACTATAAATTATAATAACTCATATCTTAAGAATAAAAAACGTTAAAACGAACAACAAAAATAACAAATAATTGTAAATATGTTGAGATATTCTCTTTTACCGGTTCAACCGGTTTTTAATCTTTCAATGGTTTTCGAACGCTTCCGAAGAAAAGAGATGTCAGATACAACAGTTGTATAGCGCTATCTCGTTTTAACATTAAGGCAGACCAGAGACAAATAACCGTTCACCTTACGACTCAAGCAATCTATAAGCCGTTTACCTAAACAGGGCTCATAGTACGTATTTAAGCAATCCTGTTTAAGGCCTGCTTAAGAACTGCACGGATTATGGATGGTTTTATAAAAGCTCATGGTAAGGCCCCTAACGCGCCTCTGCGTTCACAACGCTCACGTCCGTTCGTTAGCCCACTTATATCGACAAATGACAGTTTGTGACAGATTATCATGCGGACCGACTTTTAGCGCGCTAACGAATCTGCTAGCTAACCTCAAATTTCAGTTTTCCAAAAAAGTACTCTGCGAATTTAATTTACATAAGTACATAAATTGTTAGGCAGTAGAATATTATTACTCTACTTCCTCAGATACTCTGTTTTTAGTAAATGTTGTCTAGCGGTTTTATTATTCAAACATTCTTTTTTTTCTGAATCTACGTAGTCTTATGGACCATGGGGGCATCACAAATTATCTAACGAACTCTGTTTACACACATTAACACATAATGCTTACCGTTGCAATCTCTGTTTTGTTGTTGTGGAGTAAGAGAGCTCCACTACTCTGTAATTTTCCTCATCCCTTGCAGTAAGCGGAACCAGTTCAACCAAATCCATTTTTTTTACTTTTTATAAATAATTTATTGTCTCAAAATTTCAAAATACTTTTGCATTGGCGGTTTAATTTGACACTTTTGACAGTTCGCTCACAACGACAACGCTCTGGGCTGTGTTCGTAAACATCGCCCGACGACGCTCGATGACGTACTGGCCGTTCTAAAACACTAGCCCCCCTAGACAAGATGTCTTTCGATAATCGCTAACGCAATCGCTAAATGGACAATGTATGAGATTTGACAATTGCGCTCGAAAGCTAAGCGAGGGCTTATGTCAAATCCCATATATTTTCCTACTAGCGATTGCGTTAGCGATTATCGAAATGCATCTTGTCTAGGGGGGCCGGTATGAACGCACGACGATCACGTATAGCCGTTCGTAAACCTCGCTCGACGACGCACTGGGGCCTTACCATGAGCTCTTATCGCAGGCCTTAAACAGTATTGCTGTCTTTTTCCGTACCATGACCGGCTTAAAGCAGCGCGTTTGCAGGCCTGCTTAAAATGACGTCACGAAACCGTTCACCTTTTTTTATGTATGAACTTTCGTACCATGACCGCCCATTTGACAGTTTGAAAACTGCTTTTGAACGTCCTAAATGTCAAATAAAGCAATCTTTAAAAAGTTGCTCTTCAGAGGCTGTAACAAGATTGTTAAGTGGATTTGGCCCAATTTGGTGGAATTTTCATAAGATCATTGTTAAAACTAACTTTATTTAAGATGTTTTCAAACAGCTGTAATGACTTTTTCTCTAATTTTAACTCCCTAATTTTCGTATAATTAGTAGCCGAGTCACGCCAAGTGTTTTTAATTTTTATATAGTTTTCACAGTGTTTATTACTCTTGAAAGTTGAGATATTGCTTGAGATGTGAAGTGACGACAATGAAATATTTGAATTTTTGGAGAGTGAACACCGCACGGAGTTAAAACAAGTGACATCGAGAGAAGCTAATGATACCCTCAGAACAATCAAACCTACCTTTGATTCAGAAGAAAATGAATTTCAGTATAAAAAAAGTACCTACTCTGTGAAAATGAATTTATTAAGCAACTAGCGACCCGCCCCGGCTTCGCACGGGTGCAATGTAGATACTAATGTGGGGCAGTTTGGAGTGATTAATAATATTATAAAATATGTATATTACATACAAACCTTCCTCATGAATAGATAGGGTGATCTATTGCTAAAAACTGCATTGAAATCCTTTGCGTAGTTTAAAGATTTAAGCGTACAAGCAGAGAGAGTAACTTTGTGTTATTATACTATATTATAATAGATAGATGTTATTTGTTTATTGATTATATTAAAAACCCTTGCCTTTACTTACATTAATTTTATTTTGTTCTACTTTATCTAATGTTAAGCATAATGTAGGTAACATTTTTCATTCTAACCATGTTTGGTTACCTCCAGAGTTGGTTAGGAATTTTTACTACACTTTCAACCGATAGTGAAAATTAAGTTCAAATGACTAAAATTTAGAAACAAAGGTCACATACGATCATTTTTTGTAGCAACCTTTAATTCACAGCTTAGCAAAAACAACCTTTTCTGTTACAGGGTTTTAACAGCTGCTTATCTTTATGCACATGGATCATACCAAAATTCAACTGGGGAACCCCAAAATGTTGCTCAACAGACAGGTTTCCTGTTTTATTACAAGAAATTAATGCCATTAACAATGTGCAAATAAGAAATAAATGTGGTTTCCAAAAACATGCTAAAAGAATGTAATGTGTATGAGTTAAGGTGTGTATAATAAAGGCTAATACGATTCAAATTGTGAACTTACTACCTTACCTACTATGTTCCCATAATGGTGTAGTAGGTTCATTCCTCCTCATCTGTGGAGAAACCTGTGCCCAGCGGTGAGTTGAAGTGGTGGTGGCATTACACCAAATTATTAAGGATAAGCATTAACTTTGCGCAAAATGCTTCTATAGCTTTTACCAAACCTAAACATAATATCTTACCATCCTAACTAATATTATAAATGCGAAAGTGAGTTTGAGGCAAAAAGGCACTTCTTGTTCCACAAACAAAATTTCTGTCTGCAGATGTGAATTTAATTTTGTGGCAAAAAAAAAATTGTACCTACTACTTCCTAAAGTTGAAAAATAGTAATAAATGGTTAAAACTCAGTTTACAAAATAATTAATATGACGGTTCATTAATACCTTCTCAACAATTTTTGTGCTATGGGAAATTTCTATGTATTACATAGAAAAAAAAACAATATATTAAATAAAAAAAAATATTTCAGATCTTAAATTACAATTTGCGGTTTATGAAAACTCAGTGCTCGTACATTCCACCGGCACGTCAGGTTACCGAAAATTGACGTCTCTACAACCGACTTTGAGCTTTGCGCCTCGTTTCGGAGAGTTTAGAATCGATCGGTGCACCGTATACACCAGGGTGCAATGGGAAGTCAGCTATTAGCATAACGTGAGTAAATCCCGCGGTTTCGCCACGCGTTTTATTTGCATAACCGCCGAGTCTCCGCTGCACGTCCGCCCTGTTTGCATTTATATTAATATCGCCCGGAATTATTTCTAATGCATGAGAAATTTACTGAAATATGTGTAAGTTTAAGTGCTTAAAGTCAAAATACTGTTTAATTTTATCGTGTGGATGCAGGTGATTGAAATATCGACAAAGGGCGATATGAATTGTATCGGATCTTAGAAACTATCGTAACAATAGCATATCGCAAATTAGATATGTTGCTAAAACGAATATACAGTTTGTAACAAAAATCTTGTGAACCCTTTTAGGAGCATGCTCAGAATGATATGCAAAAGAAATGGCGTGATTGAAAATTCAGACAAATCTAAGTATATGCACATTGTTGTTAGCATATAATGTTCACACTCAATAAGACACAGAAAGGAGTGCATTCAGTGAAATTAAGCTTTCAATTCTTTAAAGTGGATATATCATTTCACCATAACACTTTTTAGGTTTCTTATGCTACCTACAAGGGTGTGTGCTTAGTCTTGTCGATCATCAGTTAACCTCACCAGGGTCAACTGATGATCGATTGAGAGAAAGAAATTAACTCGTGAGAAATGCTCGGGCAAAAAAATGCTTAACTGCAACATCACAACAATGTATGTGTTGATGCAAATCATCTAGGGTCTAATCACAAATCATTTACTGGGACAAATCATCCTCTCATTGAGAAAATTTAAATACACTAGATAATAAAGCTTTATTATTATTGGTAAAAATAAAACAAATAAAATTTTTCCAAAATATTATAAAAAGTTAGGCTCAAAACAATGAAATCAAACACAAGAAACAAAAAAATACTACAATGTTAGTCTTAAAATAAAACAATCATTTCAGGTTATTCCCAATCTTTCTTGGCCCAGATTTTCGCCTCAGTATTCACACTATGCAATGAAGCTAATCTTGATTAGTCCAAGAAGCATTTTAGCAAACGTCTACTGCAGCGCAAGATCCATCTATTGTGGCAGACATGAAGCAGCAGCCAAAAATGAAATTTGTTGTTGCTTCTGGGTTGTTCACCAGATATCCTATGACAAATATAGGTACTTCTTCAAATTTAGCTGTCTCTGAGTGAGTTTCTTCAATAAAGCAAACAAAATTCAGGTTTTTAAGATTCAACTTATAATAAAACATTTATTTCTTCACAATAACTGTCTTTTATTCGCATGATTACCACACATTCAAATTAATTTACACTTTTTGGATTTATTCGCATATACCTATTTGGTTTTAAACATTTCAATAATTTAGCCCCACATATGGATTGCTTTTCAGTATTCATGGTAATGAGATGACTAAAGCTGGTGGGTGTTGAAGAGTAACATCACAGATTTAGATTAGGCCTACTCTAAATCTGTGAGTAACATCATAATTATTATTCATTTACTAAACATAAATTGTGCAATGCTTTCCATAGCTTTTTCCACTTCTCGCTTGTGCAGACTTATTAAAACCTATATACTGGTTATATGTATTTTACCAGACGTCTTCCAAGTCATGCAAACATAACATTGACGAACCCAGATAAAATTCTAGTTGATTTCATTCAGAAGTAATCAGAGAAATCTCTGGAAGTAATAGGTAGATATTCTTAGTTCTTATCGCTGTACAAAGCACGACGATGTACTTGTAAACACTTTGTATAATGAAGAATCAACACAATAAACTGCCGACACACTTTTCTATCGATTGTTTAAAGAAGAAAATGCAAACAAAACATCTGTATTTTAGAACACGATTGGTCGTTGTCTAAAATTCTTTTTTGTTTGGTGGTGTTTCCCTTTTGGATTTCCCCAGAATCGAGATTTTTGCTCAGTTTTCGTTTTTCAGAAGGATGGTAATGCCCTTGTAAGACTGCTTTCTTGACATGGATCGTGAAAGTACAATGGATAGGTGTATTTTATACAAAACTTCGAAGATCTTTAATTCTTTCAAATTTTCTGCCACAATAAATTAATGTACGTACATAGGTTAAGTACGTTCATAACAAGCTATGAACATTTCCTTCCACTATCAATAGCTTGGAAAATTCTTGGAGAATGTAGAGTAAAGATGTAATAAAATAAAGACAACTATAAATTATAATAACTCATATCTTAAGAATAAAAAATGTTAAAACGAACAACAAAAATAACAAATAATTGTAAATATGTTGAGATATTCTCTTTTACCGGTTCAACCGGTTTTTAATCTTTCAATGGTTTTCGAACGCTTCCGAAGAAAAGAGATGTCAGATACAACAGTTGTATAGCGCTATCTCGTTTTAACATTAAGGCAGACCAGAGACAAATAACCGTTCACCTTACGACTCAAGCAATCTATTAGCCGTTCACCTAAACAGGGCTCATAGTACGATTTTAAGCAATCCTGTTTAAGGCCTGTTTAAGAACTGCACGGATTATGGATGGTTTTATAAAAGCTCATGGTAAGGCCCCAGGTCGCCCCGTGAAATGGGTGGGTGAAAATCGCCCTGACGTTTATTTGACAGATGACATGTCCGTCAATTCGGCTATTTTCTCCTTTTTGTAATAATTTGTTAACAATTTCATTTTGTATTATCGTAGATATATAATTACTCGACTGTGTTTTGAAATTTCATAAATATGAAGACAATAGAAATAGTTACAGAAAATGGATACATTATTATGGATGAAAATGGCATTGTTTATGTATGAGATGGATATTTGCTTAATAATTTCTATGGGCGAAGTGCTAATTGATCAAAACAAGTAAAAAAACGGAAGCAAATTTATCAATTTTAGGTTATTTTGACATCAAAATAACATTTGACAGCCATAGCTTACGATGTCGTTCTATAACGTCCGACGAAGAGCGTCGTCCTCTCTAGGGCGATCGCCCGACGTCGAGCGATGGTTTACGAACGCAGCCCTGGGGCATGGTCGATTTTAGCGCAAAATGGCGTCTTCAATGACGCCATCTATGACGTCATGACAGATATCGTGAACGCGCTAACGTTGATGCGGACTGGCTGTTATCGCGATAATATCGATATCATCGTCGTGCGGACCGTAACCTTAGACTGTAGGTGAGTTCCACTTAAGCGCAGATTTGCAGCATTTTCAACATTTTTAGCATCATCGCGTTTCATTAGCTTTTGACGCCAGCAGGAATGCATCGTATGTTAATGAGTTCCATTTCAACAATATCTCTATTTTTAGCATTTCTTAAAAGAAACACAAAACATGGTTAACATTTGATGTTAGCGTGAAAAAATGGTCACGCTTTTATGGAAAACCGGGATTAGAGTATGGCCACAATAATGTATATAAAAATAAGTACAGGAGCGCGTTCAGAAGAGCCTTCACGCGTAGTACAACTTTTCGATTCGATCTAACCCCGTTCAATGCCTTCGAGTGTAACGCGCGGGTGAAACAACCGGCCCGTTCAAGACCTTAGAGTGTCAGCGCGAGTTACAACCGAACAACCGTCGAATCTGATGGTTGTAAAACGCTCTGACGTTTATTACTGAAATACTCTTACGTGATTAGATGATGTTGGGGGCCATAGTTTAAAATGTTGTCTTATAGAAAGAGAGAGAAGTAAAAAGTCACGTGAAAGAGGGAGATAAAAGATTTGGTTGCTGCAATCCGTCCAACGCCTCTGAGTGAGTTAAAAAACAACCGGACAATACACCCAGAGGCTCTGGAACGCGCTCCAGCTTGGAGACGCGTTTGATGTTGGACGACACCGCCAGCAGCGTGGGAGCTTACGCCCTCGATCGCAAATGTGGAAGGGTTGTCAAAAAAGAAAAATAATTATAATGCGATTATAATGATTGTAATTTATTTACAAGATGTACCCATATACCTAATTTGAATTGGATAAGTATGGTATGCCGCGATCATTTAGATGCTTATGTATTAGTTGATTGATTGTTTGCGGCTTATAAATCCGAATTAGAACACAGTCCGCTTTGTCAGCATTTTTTTTACATACGACAGGGAAACTCTTGACCTCCATCTCCCCTGATGGTAAGTGACGGTAAGGCCGAAGGTGGACGCGAGCTTCGCCTGGACTCCTCAACAACTGAGGAACTATCTTACCTGTAAACTTAAAACTTAGCACTAGAACGCACGCGTGGGTGACAATGGTCACCCAGCGCTATAAACATAGGTATATTTTGGAAACGCATCGTGACAAGCGCAAGCGCGCTCGTGTATTCCTAGAGGACAAGACGCCGCCCCCGCCAGTGCCGTGCCGACTCTTGCTGCGCACAGACGTCTGAGAAAAGATCTTTCAAAGTTGACACGGGTGATAATAGTCACCCGTGCGTATGTTCTTGCACCATTTTTTTTACCAGTGATTTATTAAAATGAGGTAAGTAAGCTTTTATTTTATAATAAAAACAATATTTATTTGAAAAATTTATAAATATGTTAAAATTACTTACCTAAAATTTTATATAAGAATGTTTTGATCTCAAAGTTAATTTTTTTTGCTATTTTTCAAAAAGATTTGTTTTTGTTTTTAATTATAAGGAAAGAGTCCCTACTTGTTTTGTTTTTCTAATCTTATTATATGTTAAAAATAAAGATATTGATTCATAATTCATAGTTGTTTTATTAAAATTTAAAATATTCAATTTAGTTAGTATACAAAAAGGTTGACACCAGTCACCCGTGCGTGCACTCATGTATATACCATTCTGAAGCGCATGCGTTCTAGTGTTGGTAAGACGGTAGCTAGCCAGGCGGGCTTAGAAGCCCTACCACCAACCGAATGGTATACACAATTTATTTAATGGTATATGTACACAATTTATCAATGAAATATATTAATAACTTATCGAGCATTTGTGTTTTTTTTGTCAATGTCGCAATACATAGCCACAAAACAAACAAGAAACTATTGCCCTAAGCTCCCTTTGTGGACTCTTAAACATCCACGGAACGATAGATACATGTGTTCTAAATTGTACTCATAGTTGAGAATGTACTATGAATTAAGTACTTACATAGTTGCACTAAACTGCCATAGTCGTCTCTTCCAAAATCCACAGGGAAGATAGATACATGTATTCTAGAGATAATTCATAGTTGAGACTGAGCTATGAACACTATGAACTATACACGGTTATTTTTTTATCACCCTGGAAAATTTAAGGGACGCTTCACGACATGGTATTAGAATGATTTAAATATAAATAAAAAAAATAACCCCCCTCCTTAATTTTATATTATTTTTTTAAAATACAAAAAATGCTGCACTAGTTGAGAGCAGCCGTGTATATATATATGTACAGTCAGCAACACGTCAAGTTTTACATTTGCATTACGAAAGCAGCCGCTATTACGAGCGATATAGGGCGGTCTCAAAGTCAACATGTAAAGCCGAGGGTGTTGATGTGTGTACATACCCGTACTTGCACTAGATAAAATAGATACATATCTTCTAGAGCTTTTTCATAGTTGAGAATGTACATAATTGCACTAAACTGCCGTAGTCGTCTCTTGCGATATCCACGGGAAGATAGATACATCAGCACAGAATAAATAATAGTACTAAAGTACAGAAGGATCACTCTCGAAGAAAAGCCAAGTTTAGGTATGAAAATTTACCCACTCTTACGACCTTCATCTGACTGCACGGGAAATAGAAATTTATTAAATGACACGAGTGTTCCTATTCCGTTACGCATCGCTGAACCGATACCGATTTGGCGATAGGAGCGCAGGGTTCCCACTCACCGATATGCAGTTATCGTTACAAAAATGACCTCAATTATTACGTGCAACGCGGCCAGCGTGCGAGCCGAGCGGCAAGCTTTTGCCACATACCGCCCGGTCGGTCCCCCGGCCAAACGTACCTAAACTGTGGAGTAAAACCCCCTGACATCAGTAGGTATGCTGCCTCTGATCAGAAAGAAATTTTTCCTGTAGTGGGTACAAGAAAAATAATTGACGGATATAGGGGTTCGGTCTAGTGGAGAATAAATCAAACAAACACTTGGTTGTAGGTACTGTTAGTCCGCGAGCGTGCGTATGAATTCTTTGTCGCGGCGCGTACGTCCTTGCTCTCTCGCGGTCTCGGTCGACTCTGGAAAGATCTAGCGCGCGTAAGTAAACATCGCGCGCGTCGCCATTGGCGCGAAAACGGAGGTTGGCGCGAACTAATATCGCGGCTTTGGACAAGCGTGGATTAGCCGCTAGGCATAGCCATATCTAGCGGGTAATCTTCCGCGAGATGCGCGTACGGGTCGGTTTACCATATGCTCCCCCTCTAGTCCAGGAGAACGCCCTCGGTCTTGGGCTAGGACTCTATCCTCTTTAGCGGGACGACCCCGGTTCCTTTTTTGAACTACGGGTTTAGGAATGGCACCTAAGCTACCTTCATATGCAGTCAGGTCCTTAACATGATATTTGCCTAAGAGGTTATCTGGCTTATCAACAGGAGAAATGGTGTAAGTTGTAGGACTGACCTTTTGTGCGACTCTGTACGGTCCATCACGTTTTGGAATGAACTTTGCTGTCAAATCTTTCGAGGCTTTACTCAGTACATGAGACTTAAGTAAGACTAAGTCATCTACCTGGAAGGTTTGTGCACGTCTTCGAGACTGGTCAGCGTATTCTTTCGTCTTATCTTGTTGGGCCTCTACACGTTCCCTTACAGCCGATTAAGAGTCTACAAACCTGTGCAGATACGGCGTTATTTGAGGTATGAAGTTGTCTTTATTTACGACAGCGCGAAGATCATGGGTGACTTCCGTCGGCGACCTGAGTTCCCTAGCGAATGTAAGGTAAGCAGGTGACGCGCCCGTAATACGACATCTACTACTATTCAGGGCGAAACGAATTACGGAGAGCTTTTTAGGCCATGATGTGTGATCATCCTCCACGAGTTGAGCAAGCATTGCCTTTAGATCGCGGTTCTTCCGCTCTGCAGGGTTGGCCTCCGGATGGTAGAGTGGTACAAAACTTTGCTTGATATTCAAAGTAAGCATACATTGACGCATGACTGCTGAGACGAATTGTACACCGTTGTCTGATACGATCCTTCGAGGTAAGCCATAGCGCATGAAGTATTCTTCGATGAGGACCCGGGAACATGCTTCAGCTGTAGCTTCTCGTAGGGCGAATAGTTCTACCCACCTGGTTGCTGTGTCTTCGATGAGTAAAATCCATCGCTCCCCCTGATCTCCTTCTGGCAGAGGACCAAATAAGTCAATTGCTAAAACCTCATTCCTCTGATTCATTACAGGTGTTTGAAGAAGACCAGGTGGTTTTGTGTTTGCAGACTTATATCGCTGGCAGGTAATGCAGGATTTCACATAGTCTGAAATAATACGGCGCATTCCAGTGAAATAGTAATTTTGTGCTACTCGTTGGTAGGTTCTATCAATACCTGGATGTCCGGCCGTTGGAGAGTCATGTAGTTCCTTTAACAAATCGGTGACTTGACTGGTAGGTATGACGAGTTGCGGTGTCTCGCTCTCTGACTCTGGGTTTAAGCGGTATAATACACCCTGATTAACAAGGTAACCTCTTTCTGACCACTTTTTACCTAATACTTCGTCATTACCTTCTAGGTCATTGATAATCTTCACAACATCAGGGTCGGCGATTTGATTTTGGCGTAGCTCTACAGGTGTCTTTGTCGGCAGATCACAGATGACGGAACAGATGCCACAGTTGTCGCGTGTCTCATCGGAGCAAACTGGTCTGCTGAGTGTATCTGCTACGACGTTCGCCTTCCCTGGTGTGTATTCAAATCTTATGTCGAATGCTTGGAGTTTTAATGACCAACGTACTAACCTACCGGTTGGCGATTTTAATGAAAGGAGCCATCGCAGCGGTTGGTGATCACTACCGATAATTACTGGTTGCCCATCCAGGTAAGACCGAAAACGTTCAACTGCCCAAACTACGGCCAGAGCTTCACGCTCCGTAGTTGAGTAGTTGCGTTCTGCAGCGTTTAATAGTCGGCTTGCGTACTCAATTGGTCTCTCGTCCTTTGGATTCTCCCCCTGTAATAAAACCGCGCCTAAGGCGTAGTTACTTGCGTCCGTACGCAGAATGAAAGGGCTGTTGAAATCCGGTTGAACCAGTATCGGTGCAGAGGTTAGTAGCCGTTTTAACTCATTTAAAGCATGGGCTTGTTCAGAGCTCCAGATCCATGTTTGGCTCTTCCTTGTTAAACGTGTCAACGGTTCGGCTACTTTTGAGAAGTTCGGAATAAATTTCCGAAACCATGAACACGTTTGGAGAAAAGTGCGTAAATGTTTAAGGTTGGCAGGTTCCCTCATTTCAAGTATTGCGCTTACTTTGCTGGGGTCGGTGGAAATACCCTCTTGAGTAATAACGTGCCCGAGATATCTGACACTTTCTCTTGCAAAGGCACACTTTTGTCGGTTCACTTGAAGTTTGAACTCAGCAAGACGTTTCATCACCAGATCCAGGTCCCGCAGGTGCCGATGGAACCCCTCAGATATCACCAGGAGGTCATCTAGGTATGCTAGGATTGTTACCTCTTTTAAAGCAGCACAGGAGCGAAGGCGGTCAATGAGGCGCTGGAATTGCAGTGCATTTTTGAGACCAAAGGGCATTTTCTTAAAACGGTAAGTGCCGAGGGGGGAAATGAAGGCAGTTTTGTCTCTGTCTGACTCCCTAACACTTACCTGCCAGTATGAAGATCGAAGGTCAAGAGAACTCATGTAACAGTTCCTCTTCGTCGACTGGAGGAGCTCATCGATACGCGGCATAGGGTATGAGTCAGATTTGGTGATGGTGTTAAGACGTCTGTAATCAACGCAGAACCGAACGCTTCCGTCGGATTTTGGTACCATCAGCGCCGGTGAACACCAAGCAGACTCGCACTCTTCGATGACATCATCCCTAAGCATTTTGTCGATTTCCTGCTTCATCAACTCCTTTTTCGCCGGATTGAGACGGTACGGTGGCACAGCAATAGGTGGGTGGTTACCTGTCTCTATACAGTGCTCAGCGAATGGAGTTGGACCTCCCCCTGCTTCGAAAATGTGCGCGTGCTTGACGAGGACTTCGGCCAGCTCATCACGCTCAGCTGGGTTGAGATGGGCCCCTTCGTCATCACGGAGGACATCTGCAGAGTTGCAGCTAATTTCCCTAGAGGTAGGTTCGAAAAGCAGTTTATACTTTATCCTATTATTATCGCTAAAGCACCAAACTCCCTTTTTAAAATCAATTACTACACCTGCAGCAGTAATAAAATCAATACCGAGAAGTGTCTCGTTTTTGTCCGAGTCCGGGAAAATTAAGAAAGGTACTGTAATGACTCTATATTGCAAACTTACTGCCAAAGTCGTAGTAAGTACTTCCATGACGCGCACATGACCATCGGCAAGTTTAATTTGCCGGGTGGTGGGGAAAAGGGGATGACCTTTTTGTTGAAGGAGAGCATAGAGTGTATGACCAGCTATACAATGTTTCGCGGCGGTATCAATTAATGCAGTACCGGAAAATCCCAAAATTTAAATTTTGAAAATCGGACGCACGCTTACGGGTGTCTTATATTTCGAATCAAATAAATTATAACTATATATACATTCACAATTTGTGGCAGAAATCATTTTTTCCTTATTACTAGGCATAGACATATTACTATTAGACATTAAAGAATTATCACTACTTTGCAAAGAATTATTATAACAATTAACTAAATTACAATTATTACTACAATAATATTTACAAGAACATGGTACATTTTGTGAAATTTGAAAAACACACTTATGACACTTTGTCCCGCAAGGGTCGCTATTTTTCGCCAAATTTAACTTATGATGCTTTGCCTCGCAGATAGCGTTTTTGTCATAGGAACAAGATTTTTCATTAAAATTAGGACTGGCATTATATACAAAATCAGAATCAGTTTGATTATAACATACATATTTAGAATGATGCACTCCACCACAACAAAGACTGCATGCTGTATCAGAAATAGAATTCAGACACTGATATTGCGATTTACATGATTTTTGTGATAGACGTTCAGTATTATGTTCATGGTTACAATTAAAATAATTGTTGCATGCATCTTTCATAAACGGCAAGGAAACAGACTTAGGACTAGTGGGCAAAACATTCAAATTATTATTTGACATACCCCGCTTATCACTTACGCACTTATTATGCAAATTCGGTAGTTCTACACTATAAAAACACTGTTTAATATTGTCACCCATAGCCGCGGAATAATTAGTGGTAGAGTTCGACTCACCTCGCTTTTCCAACTTACGACACAGATCTCTATTATGGCCGTAGCGTCGACAGTAGGAGCACATCGGGCGCGGCTTTCTGAGCGGCGCATCCGGGGCGGGCAACACGCCCGTGGAGTAAGGCATCGTCGCGGGTTGGGCGGGCTGCGGCGGCGGCGGGGCGCTACCACGCGCTTGCGTGGCCGGGGCGCGTGCGACGGCACGCGGGGCAGCTAGGAAACACGGGGCGGCGGCGGCCGGCGCCGACGGTGCGACGTACGCATGGGGCTCCTGCGCTCGGGCTACGTCGCGTGGCGCGCGGGCAGGCGGCGACGGCGGAGGTGGCAGCAGAGTGCCGATAGCAGCGTTATTAGCGCCGGTATCACGGCGCAACACGGAACCTGTTGTGGTTGCGCGGGATGCTGATGTACATGTTGCTACATCCGTATCCCCCTGGCTGTCTTCTATATTGCGTGCATGGTGCAGTAGTCCTTGAAAACTAGAGAATTCTTCTCGCCGCAATCTTTGGCGGATTTTCATATGCAGGAGGCCGTATATCATATCGAGTCTGGCCTTTTCCGATACGTCACATTCGGGAATTTTTGATAAGAGTGCACGGCTGCGCGCTACGAACATATCTGTATTTTCTTCATATAGTTGCGGACTCGCAAATAGCTGTAGGTATATTCGGTGAGGTGGGCGGCGGTCACCGTAGGCACTTATCAGGTTTTGTTTGGCATCAGCCCATGATGTGACGTTTTTAATGCCCTGCCACCACGTAGCAGCATCACTGGTAAATAGGTAAGCGAGGCCACGGACGATGTTAGCGCTAGACACCTGCGCACACTCGCTGTACGCCTCTACGGCGTCGATGAAGGCCTCTACAGACTCGTGAGGGTGACCGGAAAATTGAGCTTTGCAGCGGGCTAGGGTTCCTTCTACATGTGTTTGTACGGGTGTTGACGAATTTGCGTGCGTCACTGACAGTAGGAGATCTCTAAACGCTTCTGTTTGTGACCTTTGAAGCGACGCAATGATACTTGCTACGTTTTCGTGAGTGAACGTCATGTTAGTTCTCGAGTGAGAAGCGGGAATCTCGGAGTCACGACTTACTGAGACTGGAATGTCCTTGGCGCGATCCTGTGTCAACGGCGGTGGGGGCAGAGGGTCGGTAAATGCGGGTTGAGGCGCCACATCATCTCTGTTACACGCACTTGCCGTTCTGCTTCTCGTATTCATTGTTCGAGGTTAACACGTAATTTCACTAAACACTAACGTTCTAGATAAAGTCTGACACCACAATGTTTTTTTACTTCACACTATTACCGTTGCCACTTAATTTACGTTGGGACGCCACTTATAGGGGTTCGGTCTAGTGGAGAATAAATCAAACAAACACTTGGTTGTAGGTACTGTTAGTCCGCGAGCGTGCGTATAAATTCTTTGTCGCGGCGCGTACGTCCTTGCTCTCTCGCGGTCTCGGTCGACTCTGGAAAGATCTAGCGCGCGTAAGTAAACATCGCGCGCGTCGCCATTGGCGCGAAAACGGAGGTTGGCGCGAACTAATATCGCGGCTTTGGACAAGCGTGGATTAGCCGCTAGGCATAGCCATATCTAGCGGGTAATCTTCCGCAAGATGCGCGTACGGGTCGGTTTACCATACGGACTAATTGTTTTAGGAGTAGGTAATTATTATTATAGTCATCTGGGAGTCATTAATTTGTAGTAAGCTGAAATTTAAGGATCGTAAGGATATTGTGAGTCTTTCGATTGAGCGAACAATAGAAATAGCCTGCGTGGAGCTGGACCAGATTATTGTATTAAGTATATACAGGCCTCCTTCAGGATTATATGACCTTTTTGAAGATACTATGGATGAAGTATTGAAAAAAGTGTGTAGTTCCACAAAACAAACCATTGTTTGTGGTGATTTTAATATTAATTTATTAGAAAATTCTAGTTTATCTATTAGGATTAAAAATCTGTTTTGGTCATATAACCTTGGAAATTTATTTTTGGAGCCAACAAGAACAACTCAATCGTCTGCCACATGCATTGACAATATTTATACAAATATTGTTCCTTTAGCAAGAAGAGTTTTTAATAATTTAGAATCTGACCATTCTGGACAAATAGTTACCATTCCACTTAAATGTAAAAGCATGGAAAAAAAGAATATCACTGTTGTACCAAAGACTGCTGGTCGCTTAGAACGGCTGAAAAATAATATTGGTATTAAATTAAATTATATAGGTTATGAAGAAAATCCAAATAAATTATATGAAATTTTTTTTCATACATTTTGTTCTGAATTTAAAAATATTTTTATTCCAAAGACTATATCGGTTGATGGCACTTTAGCTTTTAGTGAATGGGCTACACCAGGTATTCACAAAAGCAGAATAAAACTTTTTGAACTTTACAATGAACGCTCATTCAATACTAGTGATGAATTTAAACTTTATGTAAAAACTTATTCCAAAGTGTTCAAAAAAGTTTGCAAGCTTGCTAAATCTAATTATTTAAGTTCAAAAATAAAAAACAGTAGTAATAAAATTAAAATGACATGGAATATTATAAATAATGAAACTGGAAAAGCTAAAACTACTAATAATCAATATTGTTTGAATGTTGATGGTAAGAAGGTAACAGTTGACACAGAAGTAGCTGCAGAATTTGAAAAGTTCTTTACTGATATTCCAGTCTCAATCACAAAGTCTTTGGATTCATCCCCCGCTATTGCTGAATCTATAGTAAAGGATCATGTTAAAGTTTGTAATGATAAATTCAAATTTGTACACATTAGTGGAATTGATATAACAAAGTCATTTAAAACTTTAAATAAAAAGAAAACTGCGGATCTGTGGGGCAATTCCGTTGATGTTACTAAATCCGTAATTGAAACAATAGCTCCAATACTTGCTAACATTTCTAATGATTGCATTGACTGTGGTGTATTTCCTGATCTTATGAAGCTAAGTAAAATTATTCCTTTACATAAATCTGGTAGCACATCAGACCCCAGTAATTTTAGACCTATCTCTGTGCTACCTACTTTTAGCAAAATTTTTGAAAAAATAATGTTGGAGCAAATGCAAAGTTATTTTAATAGGAATAATCTTCTACACTGTAAACAATTTGGTTTTAGGAGGGGTCGCTCAACAACCGATGCTGGTGTTGAGTTAATACAACATATATTCGAAGCCTGGGAAGACTCACACGATGCGTTAGGCATTTTTTGTGACTTGTCCAAGGCATTTGATTGCGTTTATCACGAAATCTTGATCAGAAAATTACACCACTATGGGTTTCGTGACACTGCACTAGATCTTCTAATCTCTTATCTAAGTGGGAGGATTCAAAAAGTAGACATCAATGGAAAAAGGTCTCAAGGTTCTGCAGTTAAAATGGGAGTTCCGTAAGGTTCGATTCTTGGTCCTTTTCTATTTCTTATATATGTCAATGACCTCCCTGATTTTGTACAGGATAGACATGAGATGGTATTATTTGCAGATGATACTTCACTTTTATTTAAAATTAAAAGAGGTGTGCAAATTAATGGCGATGTAAATAATTCTATCTCAAGAATTGTTCACTGGTTTAATGTGAACAACCTGTCACTTAATGAAGGGAAAACAAAATGTATAAAATTTGTTTTACCCAATGTCAAAGAGGTTCACACCACTGTAAAAATAAAGGATATAGGTGTTCACCCTGTGGACACCACAGTATTTCTTGGGATCACACTTGATTCTAAGCTGCAATGGGGCCCACATATCGATAAATTGTCAAAGAGACTTAGTTCTGCAGCTCACGCTGTATGGAAAATACGTCAACTGACTGATGTTGATACAGCAAGACTTGTATACTTTTCTTACTTTCATAGTGTGATGTCGTATGGTATTTTGTTGTGGGGAAATGCTGCCGACATTCAGATTGTTTTTGTACTGCAGAAAAGGGCTATTCGAGCAATCTATAACCTTAAAATGAGAGATTCTTTGCGAGAAAAGTTCAAAGAAATTGGTATTATGACAGTAGCGTCGCAATATATTTATGAGAATCTAATATATGTTCGTAAGAATATTCATGTGTTTTGTAAAAATAGTGATATTCATTCAGTTAATACTAGACAAAAGAATATGTTAGCTTTACCAAATACCAGGCTCCAAAAAATTAATAATTCTTTTAGAGGCCTGTGTATACGTTTCTACAATAAAATCCCAAGTTGTATACAAGAACTTAGCTTAAACAAATTTAAAGTTGCAATCAAAGATGTACTTATTAAAAAAGCATATTATAAAGTGTCTGATTACATGACGGACAAAAAAGCTTGGGTTTGAACTCTCAATTCTAATATTTAACAATGTATTGCGTTTTGTTTCAAAGAAACGTTCAGTGAGAGCAATTTATTTATAATCTAAGTTCACGCACTTCTCTCAGAGATAGCTTATACAAATGTGAATTAACACATCTATTCTTGTAATGGAAGTTGAGCTCAAACTTTTGCTTTGAGGTCAGCTTCCAATTGACGACTCTGTAACAAACCAAAATTGTAAATGGCGATTTAAAAGAGGAGATAAAAAATTTAGACCTTTCGAGTTTCTTGCCTGTTCTTCTCGAGAAGGCTCTCCCAATTTCCGAACAGGTGTAGAATCAACTTTTTTTTTTTTTTTCATTCCTACTTGTATTTGCAGACATCTTGAGTATATTTAGGATGTATGCACATACAAGGTTAATATAATTTCTTTAAATTAGATTGTTTTGCTTTGTTTTGACGTCAATAAGTGCCTGTAAAGGCCTATGTTGAATAAAGATTTTTGAATTTGAATTTGAATTTGTAATTCTACATGGGGATTTTTTTCATTCTACAAAAAGTTCCTTCTATAAAAAAATGTCTATGTAAGAACCAGCTTTAAATATAGTTAAGTACAGAAATAATTGATAGGTTCTTATTATTAATTTATTTTTGGTTATTTCGATTATATCCAACAAACTATTCAACAATAGTCACAAAAAGAATATTTATAGATAAGTAAAGTATGATTTTGTATATCTAAGTATTTATATTTCAAAACAAAAAAAATATCTAAAACATAAATATTTTAGTTATTATTTGTTAGTCATATGGATTTTCATCCTAATTTGTCATACTTAAATTAATTGTTCTCTTCGATACGAGGAATTTTTAGACACCCTATAAAAAGGGACAAACGGTCTCTCTTCTGGCTATCCCTCTCGGCTCGTTTTTCTGGTCAGAATACTCAGTCCTGTTTTGATTATTCAATTTTTTCTCTGAATAAGGAAACCAATGGAACTGTCATACGCACGAAAAAAACGTGCACCTACGCGTCTAAACATGGCGGCTTAGTACCACATATTTTCAACAGTTTACACCAACCCGGTTTTCCATTTAAGCGTCACCATTTTTTCACGCTAACATCAAAATATGTTAACCGTGTTTTGCGTGTCTTTTAAGAAATGGTAACATTTTTAACCGCGCTATTTGAAGAAATCGTAGCAAAGGGAACTTAATCTAAAAATATTGATATTGTTTAAAAGAACCGTTACATACGATGAAATACGTCAAAAGCTAATGAAACGCGATGATGCTAAAAATGTTGAAAAAGCTGCAAATCTGCGCGTAAGTGGAACGCGCCTCAAAGTAAACGGCGTCGGGCGTCGGCACACGTCTGACGTCACAAAAAATGTTGCCAATAAATCGAAACTGCCCTGCGAGCATAGATTTGTCGATCGACATATATCGATCGACAAAAGCATCTGCCCTTTTCACTCCTAAGGAATATCTGTCTTTATAGAATTTTGTCGACTATGTCGATCTTAGCTGTCAAATTTTATTTATCGAGAGTTCCATGCTCGCAGGGCTGTTTTGTATAGAGTTGGACTGTTTTATTTGCATACGTTAGACAAAGACGCCACTATATTTATTTTTTCGTCTTCTAAAATTTTATATAACTAAATTTCTATATGACATTGCAACAGTTCCACTTGTTTCCTTATTCAGAGAATTTTTTAGGTTGTATGGCTTCTGTCAGGTGTGATGCCAGAATGCCAATTGCCAATGTTGAGTACCTAGCAAAAACACGTTTTAAATTGATAAGAATTAGCGGTAATACTAAAATGCTGAGTCGGTTGGGCTACCTGTGGACAAAGCAGAGCAAGCATTATATTGTTTTGATTATTAAGTTCATGCGAGTAGCCAACATGTTGTTTTTCACTCGCTGACATTGACACTTGAAAGTCGTATGACAGAACATTCACAACGAACAATCAGAGGTATGAGAATTCTTTATCTAAGAGTCTGTCATCAGGGATGCTAAGTTTAAAAAAATATCAATATACTAGCTGTGCCCGCGAACTACCTTTCGCCTTAATTTTTTTTTTCCGATATCTTCAACAAATATCGTTATGTACACAGAAATAAATACAAAAACTTAACAAATTATATACTAAAACCTTCTTTAAGAATCACGCTACCGAGTGGTGAAAACCGCTTGAAAAGCGGTGCAGTAGTTTTTGAATTTATCACGAACAGACAGACAGATGCGGCGGGGGACTTTGTTTTAAAATATATAAGGATATCGAATTAAGTCGATACTAATATAATGATATATCGGTCTAATAAGTCACTATATTTATATTTTTTCGATATGTCTCCTTTTATAAGAGCTTTTAAAATCCAATGTAGTTTTGTAGCCCCTCTACACAATGAGCTAAGTATGATAGTGGCCATTCGCTGTACATTACTCGGGTTTACCTACTATAGTTTTAGAGATTTGGAAACTTCCTAAGTGAAGTCAACATTCTGGATGACCATTAGCTGTACACTTGTTGATTCAACAGTGTAGGTATCTCTTTTATTTTAGTTTGGGTTTTCGATATTTCGTCACAAATCGAGTATTTTTCGATACTGATATATCGATATCGGCGTATCGTCGATATAGATAAATATCAATATATTTAGGCGTCGATATATCGTTCGCTCGGAGGGAGGAGACGCCGCAGTGCCACCACTGCGGCGCCCCCAAAGAGGATAGTAATATGGGCGCCCCCGACGACACGGCCGGGCACACGCTCTCGGAGTGCCCGGCCTGGCGACCCCAGCGCGACACACTAGCCCTCGCGCTGGGCCTAGGTAGGGGTGCGCCCGTCGCGCTGGCCAGCATCGCACAGAAGATGCTGACCGGCGCAACGGCGTGGGAGGCTGCGGAGCGGGCGCGAGAGGCTGACCCTCTCGCCGCACCACTCCGGCGCAGGCGGTTGGGGAGGAGGAGGCAAGCGTTCCTTAACGCGCGCCACCAAATCCCCTAAGCAAGCCGGGGATGAAATGGCCCGGTCGGGAGACACTTTTCACCCCTGGCCTGCCCGTCTGGGGGGTTGAATTATGGCACTTTTCAACCCCCCCGTAGAGGTAAGACCTGGCGCTTGCGTCAGGCCTACTATCCAGGGGACGCACTCGGGGAATGGCTAACGCCGATCCCGAGTGTGTCTCTACGGAGGTAGAAGTTGCTCTGGAGGGTGGTTTAGCCAGGTATGGGGTTTATACCCGAGTCCAATGGCATATCCTTGGGGCGGCTTTGTCAGCTTTCAGCCCCTTGTTGAATGGTAAAGAGATTTCCCCGCCTAAAAAAAAAATAAAAAAACGAGTGCGGTTCATAATCAGATATCAATGCATGCAAACAACCTGTTCAAATCGTTAGCACTGCTCACGGACGTAAGCACTCAGATCAATTTTGAACCGAGCTTTCGATCTGTGAGTCTGTCAAGTTGACAGTTAATGTAATTTGAAAAGAAAAATTGGAGGGAGACGTTTTGTGGAGGTTTTGTGCCTCCAGTATCATTACAGAGCACTTCTCTATTAATTGTAGATAATTTAATGAAAAAATAAATTCGAACAAACTAAAATAAAAATAAGACTGATGTTGACTTTGACATTGACAGTTCTGGAGACAGTGCACTACCTCTATTCTGTTAGCACTGTCAATATCAATCGGTGGCGTCATCAATTACGTCATACCGCATACAAAATGCGCACATGAGCAATTTTGGACCGATTGTTTGCGTGCAAATAGCGCACACGAGCGCTGATATCTAATTATGAACCGCACTCGCGTAATTCATTGCTTTTCCGTTAAATCGTGGCATCCCTCAGATTAACAACCTAGGTTGTTAATCTGAGTGGCATCCCTATCTGGCATAGATATAGAATCATAGATATAGAATGGAATAGATGGGCTATAAAAGCCGTCAAACATGAGGAAAAGAGATAAACTTATACACATTGCCAAAGGAAAGAAGAAGACGGCATCATTTTTTTTTGTCTTTGTCACCGTATATAGGTGAAACTGGTAGTGGGGATTGTTTATCACCAGCGTCTGGTGCTAAACAAATACGTGGATGAAATTTGTTGTGTGAAGTATAGCTCACTGTGCAATTATTTAACAGTTTAATTAGTGTAATTGTGAACTATTTGAACATTTAAATCTTGGTGCACTGCTCCGCTTTAGGTTGTAATAGTTATAGTGCTAGAAAACAGGAAAATATAACCTTTACAGGTAAGACCTAAATTGTGTCAATATTAAGCGCCAAAACTATTTTTTAAATTATAAATACAAGTTATATTGCAATATTTTATCCTTCTACTATGGTTCTCAATCATATTATGGGATTAAACATGAAATTTCAAACTAATTATAAGGTTACTATTAACCTAATAAGTTAAGAATGTCGCCATTCAATAAGGTCACCTATACAACCAACGCGTATAACATTTTGCCGGGTTATAATGATACCAGTCGCTACGACAATTTTTCCTTGATTCGTAGGTAATTTGTTACGTTAAAGGGAACTCACATATTAGTTTCTGTGTTACATTAATATTGACATATTTAAGTATAAAATTTTGAGCATTTTAGATAACAAAGGTAATTCTTTTGAAGTGAAACTTTCTATTTGCTTGTTTGTCTGTATTTAACAGATTTCCTTCGGAGATAATTACTCGAAACAGTTGGGTTAAAGCTACTGGTCGATTGAATTGGCAGCCAACCAAGCATACCCGAATGTGTTCTAAGCATTTTGAACAACAGTGGATTCAGAAAAACAAAAAAGGCACTTTTCTTGGGAGTGGTGCTATTCCTAACTTTTTTTACAGGTCAGTAACTTATACATATTATATCTACAAAGTAAATACCCTATCAAGCCGAAACCTATATTTATTTTTCACAGACCCAACTATTTGTATAAGTGATTTCAAAATTAATTTTACAGTTTTGGATTAATGACACCAAATTTTTTATAAGAGTATGTTAACATGGGTAGGTACTAAATTCTTTTCTACTATTTTGAAATGGCCAAAAATATTATTAATGGTTTGATTTTGGACATTTCCTATTTACATAACAAGTCTGACCATTAGTACAGATACAGTTTACAAATTTCTTAATTATTATTTTTAATGTTGTAAAATTAGCACCTGCTTTTATTTTTAACCTGTATACATATTGTTTCAGGACGCATCGTTGTTGGGTTTCGGTTCAAATTTGAATACGCCCCGAAAGAGAAAAATGCGGCTTCAAATGCTGCGTTTGAAACAATCATCGAGGACATCAAGTAAAAAACTACGGGCAGTGCGTGAATCGCTTTGACGATTGGGAAAAAAAGTAGCCAAACTTGAAAATGTGTTAAGTGATTTGAAGTGTAAGTTAATGATGCAAAATGAGCGGTTGGACATTTTAGATACTGTAGGAGAAACCAATAGAGATTTTCTGAAAATATTATTAAGTACATACATTCCCTTTTGCACCAATGCTTAGAAAAATTGTTAAATAATTTTTTTTACTGAAGAGTTTACGCATAATCACTACCCGCTTTTGATGAAATGTATTTGTAAAAAATATTTAAATACGCGAATTCATTGCTAATACGCTGTATTCGATGACAATAACGGAGTTATTGAAATCTAATTTTAGAAAATGTTTATTTAAAATTTTATATTTATACATTTTCTAAATCTTCACATATATTTAGTAAATGTATAAATATTGGATTTTAAATAAATTGCAGAGATAAAGAAAAAACAATGATATTGCCCGCTGTATTCTTAATCAAGCGTCGATCTTCGCAAGGTACCTAGCTGGCAAAAGCTGGAAGTGAGTGGTCGCGGATCGTACTCAGTGGCGAGCACTTGGAGAGGCCTATGTCCAGCAGTGGACGCGTGTGGGCTGATGATGATTCCTAATATTTTTTCTTATATTTGTAAAGATGTTTACATAATAGCTTAAATAATTAAGTAAAATGTTTTAAAACTAAATATACTCGAGTAAATCCGAAAAGTGTAGTTTTATTTAAAAGTGTAAATAACTTTAGACTGCGAAGGTTGAATGAAGAATACAATAAAAAAATTCGCAACTTCCTCCCACTTTTATTTTTTGAAACATATTGTTGAGCGAAGGACGCTCATTAAAATGTCTCAATAAAAATACGTAGATCAACCAACCTTTTTACCACTATAAACATAAAGTAGGGTAAAACTTAAAGCAACACTGGTATACCCATCTACTTTAGGCAGGTATGACGTCATCTATGTCTGTCCCTTACGGGTATACGGTCACGTCCTATCTATTCATTCTTTATCTAAGTATAGAATGCTTTATCTAAGCTATCTGGCATGAGTGGCATGTCAATTGTCAAATAGCAAATAAAAATATTAATTATTAACATTGTCAAATATGTCAATTTCAAATCGTCAACGAGAATGACCTTGACGACTTGACGTGCCGTGCCAACAACTGAAAAAAAGATTAATTTGTGACTAAAATGTGCTATAATTTTCTTCTGAGGGTATATGTTAAGGTACAAAATAAATAATGTACAAAGTTGGTACAAGTACAAATAATTGCAAGGTTGGTACAAGTCAAAGAAAAAAAAACAATTTTCCTCCTATTACCCTTTAAAGGTACTTACTTAATTTGTAATTTCCATCGTGATTCCTATATTCATTACAAGATATAATTTTAATAAAACGAATGAAATGAGTGCCGATAAAGGCATATTTTTTGAAAATGTGACTCCGGTGAAGTTGACGGATTGTTGGAAACTTAGACTTAACGAAAAAGGTTGGGGAATTTTGACTGAATTTTTTTTAGAGTCTGTTAAAATCAATAAATATAAAGATGGTTTGAGTTCTATCGCAATTTTCAAGATCGGGGATGCATCGGGACAAATCACATGCATTGCAAAAGGTTCCATAGTAGGACTGTTGTTTGATTTGACACCTGATGAATGGAAAGATGTTGAGAAACTAAATAACTGCGGGCAGCTTTATTATAGATATTTTAAGAATGGATTAAAACCAACTTTTAATTATGAGCAGAAGCTTTTTTATAACTTTTGTATGAGAGGGCAAACTAAAAACGTCTTGGTAGCAATTTTCAGAAAATCTCCAAATACAAGGAACATTAATAAAAATGAAGTTGTTATTGAGATTCTCGACTTAAGACCCTGTAGTGATCACTTGTTGGATTTGTACTTGGGGAATTTTAGTGAGGTGCTTAAAAAAACATGAAAAAATTGATAAATCTAAAATATGCTGTTAATCATTTTATGTAACACTCAAATCATGAGACAATTGGAATGTATTCTACTACATAAGTAAAAGTATATTTGCAGATGCATTTACTACACCCATTATATGAAACCTACTTAATGCTTATTGGCTATGTTAAAAGGAACAGATACTCATTTCTTCTCTGAACTGTTTAGCTAAGTACCTACTAGCATGTGCACTGTTCAAAATGCCCTGTAAATTATCAAATTTGTTTGACAAACTTTGTTTGTTTCATAGTAGTTTGTTTGTCAAATGCATTAAACATAGCCTTATACAAACAAATAAATTTGTCAAACATGTAAATTTGACAATCATGTTTGATCGTTTACAGTACCCTAAAGGCCACAAATGGCGACTGAAACCAGTAGATATACTTACACAAACAGTGAACTTGTGAAAACAAGCATATACATGTGAGAATAGTTCTTAATTTTGAAGGCATTTATTGAAATGCAATTTGATTAAAATGACAGAAGAGTTTGTTAATATTTATTACATAAAAAATAATAGAAAACTTTGCCTATTTGTGTGAAAGACATGTATTATTTCTATGTGTTTGTGTAAAGATATTAATGTAGCATTCACAACTTTAGATGAGAAAATGCAGAGGCTACTTACCTACACCTTAGTGTTACTTTTAATTGAAAAAATTAAAACTCAAGAATTGCTAGATCATTATATTCCATGTGTATTTAGGCATATGAAGCAATTGCAGTTTTAGCAAGCTATATTTTACTGCTAGACCGACTTGCTTGTTAAAAATAATCAATGAACTCAGAATCTATTGAAAACATTATTCAGAAGTCTGTTACTTGTAGCTTATGAGTACCTAAGTAAAACTGCAGGGTGTAGCTAGTAATAAATTTAACCTAACTAATGTATCTACTATACACGGTTATTTTTTTATCACCCTGGAAAATTTAAGGGATGCTTTAGAACATGGTATTAGGATGATTTAAATATGAATAAAAAAAATAACTCTCTTACTTAATTTTATATTAATTTTCTAAAAAATCCAAAAAATGCTGTATTTTTAGAGATTTTTTTATTTTCTTTATATTTTTTAAATTTTTTATTTCTTATATAATAATGGATGTGTCCTGAAGTGTCCCTAAAATTTTCCAGGGTGATAAAAAAATAACCGTGTATATGTATGTAGTTTGACTAATTCCTATGAAGCTTGTTTTTTTTCTGAACACCACTTTTGCCAGTAAATATAGCTTCTCTATGTTAACTGGCCATACAGCAGAAGGTACTTGTATATATAAGTTTAGTTAAATAAAATTATAATTCTGAAAAAATATTTATGTAAAGTATAAGTTCCGATTCACGACTCAAATAAATACTTAATTAAACAAATATTTTATCAGAATTATAAATAATTATATTTAACTGGACTGATATTTATGTTTCTATTTAATGTGGAATTATTTGTTGCATTGTTGATAAAAATAACCGAAGGAGATGTTATATTTTTAAAACATAATATTTTTAATCAGGGAAAATAGTAGGTATGCATGAAACGGAAAAGTTCGACCTGTCAGGGGAACCTTCCTTAGCTTGATTAGACTATAGTTAGTTACTAGTAAGTATATTTGAATGAAATGTATTTTATGAACCAAAAATTTGAAATTATGTATTTTTTTAAATAAATTTTATCTAACAAGTGTACTTGTATTTTCTTTTCTTTTTTAATAATACACATGATTATTCGGCCCCTTTACCATAATCACTCAAAATAGTGTTAAATAAAACCTCTGTGTGAGCGAGATAGGGATATACGCTGCAATATATTGTGCAAGTAAAGTCTTTGTTTCAATATTATTTGAACTTTGCTGTAGTTAGTACCTAAGCGGTAATTTTTTTAATAAATTTTATAAAGGTATCACTACAATTGAATTGAAATCTTTACATAGACTGACAATATTTGTTGAAACCTCTGAACTTTACCTTAAAAAAAATTTGCCACGGTTGCACAATAAATACTAGGTAGAGAATAAATTTTAATTTGATTGTCGAACAAGCGAGAGCAAACCGCATCCTCTGCGATCCTACATTGTATGCGACAAATATAATGTGACCATTTTCTTTTTTTCGATGGCTTGTGATTTTCATGTGACAACAATAAATTTTTCAGAAAGTAGGTAAACCTAGGTACAATCGAAAATTCACACCATTTGGTACTATATTAAGAGCGTGGGCAGCAATCGCGTCTTAACGGTTGGGCTACGTGTATCAATCAACCGATCTTTGTAGGCGTCGACATCGAGTATGTATGGTTTTTTGCCAGCAGATAGAAGGCAAAACCAATATTCAAATTAGTACGAACTACGAAGGCATCGAGAGTTGCGCGCGCGCAGTAGGCTCCCGAGCAGCGCGGCGTGCAAACGTGACCGCGCGGTTAAAGCCTTATTTTTTCCGAGTGTAGCTGCAGCGATCGAGAAGCCAGACAGACATGGAGCTAGCGGGTCAATGGCGGCGGGAGTGGGCTGGAACCGCTGAATATGGAAAGGTGAGGCCACCGACCGGCTACCCCATGCCTTAGTCTGTCAGTTTTATTAATGTTCTAGTTTTCTTTCTTCAAATGAGACCTAGAACTAGTTTACATTGCTTAATATAAGAACATTTTCGTTTCGACATACTTATAATGCATATATATAATATTTGTGTTTGAAATTTTTTTATTCTACAGTAAAACTTTGAAAGAAGTGTGAAAGCCTGTAATTTTTAGTATTGAACCTTTATCCGTGGCATTAAGTAGTGGGCATTGCCAAAAAAAAGTTGTCGTTTCCTTAAACGGCTTTAGCAACGTGATTGCTGGACCTTATTTTAATATATATCTTACCTACAAAAATGAAGCTTGAGTATCGTTACAGTAAAGTTCAATGTCAGGAAAGAAATGTCGTGTCCGACCAGTCCACCAGTGTGAGTCAGGCAAAAGTTGATTTTTTATTATTATGATTTAAATTAGCGCGGAAACGTTCTCAGCAATAGCATTGAAATACTCGTACTGATATGTTCATTAGTCTGAATGCTCTAAGGTTTATTAGTTTATTTTTTTATTGAATCGAAGGACTATGAAAACAATAAAAAAGTATGAGACAGTACCAAAAACATTTTTTAAAAATAAGTGTAAGTTTGTATCTTACGTGTTTTGTATTCATTTTAAATGATTTTTAATTGTTCCTAATACCTTAATGTTTTGTACAGCGTGCACGCTTACAAATAATCGAAAGTAGATAACACGGGGTACCTACACCATACCTACTTTCGTAATAAAAATAAAATAAGTCTGAGTTGAAGTTACGATCCTCCAGTTTTCAACAATTTTTTCTACTCAACCATTTGAGACAATCCTCAGACTTGACAAAACTTTTTTTTATATAAAAATTTCGTGTCACAGTGGTTGATATCGGACTCCTCCGAAACGCCTTGATCGATTTTTGTTTTTTTTTGTGTATATTTGGTACGTCTAAGAATAGGGCGTAGGCTACTTTTTATAACCCTAGGTGATAAGTGTGGCCTTCTCCAATTCTTTTTTACATTTTTTAATTATTATTTTATGATTTGGCATCAAAAAATACTTATAATCCCAAATACACGGTTATTTTTTATCACCCTGGAAAATTTTAGGGACGCTTCAGGACACATCCATTATTATATAAAAAATGCGCCCTAAAAATCTATCAACATCAAGGTAGAGAACCATAGCAGTCGTGTCAAGTAATCGACCATGTGACTAACCGAAGCTCGTTGAAGTCTTTTCTATCGTCATCTGTTTTAGATTCAAGCAGCTTCCACCGAGTTATTTTTGTTTTCCCGTCGGTACTTTATATTTTCCCGTAGGAAAAATGATTTTGCCTGATGAATGATTGCCTCAATTCATCAGGGCATATCAGGGTTAATGTAGGATTCTAAATGTGATTTTTTTTTATAATCGGTCCAGTAGTTTCGGAGCCTATTCAATGCAAACAAACAAGCAATCCAATCTTTTCTCTCTAATCTCTATAATATTAGTAATTATTCTTCGTCTCTAGTATAGATAGATAGAGATGTATCGCATCGCAACGATTATAATTATTTACTACGCACTTTTTGCTTGATTTTAAGAGAATTTTGGCCAGACGCTTTACAGAGCAGGATATATAGCGACAGACTTCATCATCGCCCGTCATATTAACAATGCCAATTATGGCACAACTATACCTTATCCTGTACTGTATAAGGACGCATTGCGATCTTTGTATAGGTACACCCTTAATGATTAAGCAGACATTGGGATAAATAAATAGGTATATGTAATAAATTTAATAATATCAACCGAATACATGGGGTACTGAAATAGGGACCGATCAAGGGTATCTATAGGTACGTATATTTCTCACCGTAAGACATTCCCCTCAAAGAAGACTCTATACCTATGTTTGCACGATTTCTCTACAAAAAGTTTAATATCAATAACTTCTTATCATTTTTATATAATTACCGAAGTTACATATTTATTAACAAGACCCCACTCACTTTTTTCAGTATACTTTCCAAACCTTGCTAATTTCACACAGATGAGCGATGCATAACAAATGCTTACATTTCAAACAATGCCTATACTAGTTACCTATCTAGATTCATTTGTCGAATGGTGAAAGTTTGCGGAGACGTGAGGAAGTTTAGAACAGCGTCGATTTGTTTCCTTTTTATAACCTTTGTATGTAAACTAAGACGTGAACCCATTTATGTAACATTACATCATTTCTACGGAAAATTAGTTGCCGTGTCGATAAACTATCACGTGAGTTTCAAAATTGATATATCAATCAAAGTAATTATTGTTGATAGTTAAAGCCCGTGTTACTTCTTTTTAACCACAGACGTATTTTTAACCGACTTCGAAAAAGGAGGAGGTTCTATGTTCGGCTGTATCTATTTTTTTATGTATGTTCACCGATTACGCCGCCATTTGTGGATAGATTTTCAAAATTATTTTTGTAATCGAAAAAGTATAATCCCGAGGTGGTCCCATTGTCACCATGTCACGATCCCATGAAAATCGAGGGAAACCCTTGAATTTCATAGGCACGGCACGTCCAACGTGTTTCATGTTTTTGCTGAAGATATTCAGGTATTTGCATCTGGTAGGCATCATAACATGTTACTGAGCTGATGATGGAAGGTTCCTGGTAGGTTAGGAGTTCGGGAATAATTTTTTCAATACTGTTTAGAGCGAAAGATGTTTAATTTTAACTTATTCTGGCGTTTGTCTTGGGTTGAATTCTAAAACGCATGTATTATTTAAAACTAAAAAGATTTTAAAAAATACAGTTTTATATTGAACACAAGTACAACATCACAGTTTTATATTGAAGTCGGTGCTAAGCAATGATCACCTGGAAAGTCTTAATAAGTAGTATATAAGAACAATTAATATAACTTAAAATTTGGCACCACCTTCATTATACTTAGGTATAAAAATGTGATGTCGTATGTTTTAGTACTATATTATTTTCAACACACTTCCTCATAAAGTGGCTCTAATCCCATGGCAATTAGGCACATAGTGGGGGTGATTCTGAAGCGACCACCTAAAACTATAACTAAATAAAATTAGAGATAGAAATGTCAATCACCGTTTGGTATTCAGAACTCACAAGTTAACTCTAAAATTAAGAGTGACGTTACTAAACTACTCAATTTAGTGTAAGGTGTTATTTTCGTATTCTGACATGCTTCCTAAATGTAATTTTTTCTATAATTTTAAATATGTCAAACTAATTTTAGGAGGTGAACTTTTAGGTGCCGTCTAAATTTATCTTGTTACTTTTTAACGATTTTCTAATATTACCTAAATCAATTTTTTTTGTGCAACTTGCCAAATGGATGATGAATTGGTTGTTATGGCATTTATAAGGAAAGGCTTTTATAGCATCAATTGCCAAGTCGTGAGTTGTAATTTGTTTGTTCCCAAGTAGTCTAATAGTACTGACATTTAGATGATAGGTAGGTTATGTATGTATGTATTTACTCTTACAACAGAAATTAATATTCTATCTGCAGATAGAAGTATGCCTATCTAAAATTTGTTGCCTAGCAATAACTATTATTTGTCAATAAATAACAGCGGTTATTATGAAAAGAAAACAAAAATTACTAATGAAACAAAATACGCAATTTTAAAATTCAGAGGAAGTCACGAAGTACCTATCTATACAACTACAGACTACCACGTATTTTTTTTTATTTCATGGCATAGGCGCGAAGCCATCACAATCGCAGAATAAATGTCGAATAATTTTTCTTTTGTGATAAAATGAATGATAAATAATAAAATTTCTTTTCTGTTATTTACAAATACGATCAAATCCTAAATTAATAATTTCTGATAGTAAAATTAGTAGAATATAGCTGTTTTTAATGTTTCCAAATTATTCCGTTTTTCTACAGCACTAGGTGTATGTTATAATCTGTGTATTCAATTTAAGAAATTGTCAAATACAGTTTAAATTAAGAGAGTCCGGCGTTTCAGAATACGAATTACCTAAAACTAATTTAAAATTATATGTTTAATTTTAGTTTTAGTTTTAGTGCAGGTAACTTCAGAATTACCCCCAATGACACCTATAATCAAACTGTGACTTTTTCATTACTATTATTCACGAGTGAGTAATAGTTTTTTTTTTTTAATATTATTGGTTGAGTTACGCTTACACTTGCGCTAAAATACTATCCGCGAAAAGCCCAAAAAAAGAAACCTCATTTTTTAGTCTATGGCCGATGCGCGCGCATAGGAAAACTGATTAATTTTTCCCGCCATTACGAAATTTATTAGTCTATGGCCGATGCGCGCGCATAGGAAAACTGATTAATTTTTCCCGCCATTACGAAACATTTTTCACAACTCGTCTCGTTTTCTCTTTTGAAGTTATTTAGTTAGTTATTAATTAAGATGTCTGCAAATACAATTTATGAAGAAAATGATTTATGTTGTACACCGCCCGATATAAGATGTGAAGCCCAGAACGTTATGGAAAGTTTACTACCAGAAAACTCAAAGGAAAAATATCTATTAGCGTACCAAAATTTCATACAATGGCAGAACAACAAGAATACGCAGTCTTTTTCAGAAAATGTGTTCATGGCGTACTTTAAAGAATTATCTTCTAAGTACAAACCTAGCTCTTTGTGGTGTATTTACTCAATGTTAAAAAGTACAGTCCGAACAAAGAATGGAGTGGACTTAAAAACATACTCGAATTTGTCAGCTTATCTAAAGAGACTATCTGATGGATTTAGAAGCAAAAAATCAAAGGTTTTATCATCTGATGATATTGAAAAATTTATTAAAGATGCTCCAGATAACCAATATTTGGCTACAAAGGTTAGTTAAATTAATTTTAATTAAATATTTAATAGCAGCTTGTGTTGTGTGTTGACCTTAATTATTGTTTCTTTTGTTTCAGGTTGCTTTAATATTTGGTGTAACTGGTGCCTGTAGGATACAAGAATTAACAAATATAACTGTAAAAGATATAGAGAACTATGGCCAGATGCTTTTAGTGAAGATACCTATCACGAAAAATAAAATACCTAGGTCATTCACCATACACGGTCCATTCTATGATATTGTTAAGAAGTATGAAAGTTTGCGTTCGCCAAAAACAAAAAATGACCGTTTCTTTCTAAATTACCAGAATGGTAAATGTACCTGTCAGCCTATAGGTATAAACAAATTTGGTTCTATGCCTAAAGAAATCGCTAAGTTTTTGGGTTTAGTAGATGCTGAGAGCTACACTGGACATAGTTTCAGAAGAACTTCAGCTACATTGCTGGCAAATTCAGGAGCTGATATAATGACTTTGAAGCGACATGGCGGGTGGCGATCTAGCAATGTAGCAGAATCATACGTAGAAGATTCCATACAAAACAAGAAGGAAATTTGTGCAAAAATCACAAAAAGAATTAAACTTGATTCTGAGACGCATCCTACTGGCGAAATACCAAGTACGTCCAATAATTGGATTTCACCTACCTACACGAATAATGAACCATCACAAATAACAATAGAACATGAAAGTATTTCAATAAATAATCTATCTGATGAGACCGCTATGTCATCAAAAATAGTTAATTATAATTTTACTAACTGCACATTTACTAATTGTTTCTCTAAGTAAACTTTTTATCTACTATGTAAAATGGTTTTTTATTTAAGTATTGTTTTATTCAGAAGTGTTATGAAAAACGTTGTATGATACACGTGTGTATTGATGGTTACCGTCCTCGGCTTCTTAAGACCCTCGCCTGACGGCTCGGGCCTCAATGCGCCTCAGCGGTGATCACCAACATTACACACTTGTACCATAATGTACTATTATAACTTTTTGGTGTTTTCGAAGTCGATTTTATTTTTTTGTAAAAAAAACTTGTGTAGTTACGTACCCAGCCAGAGGTAGACTCTGTACCAAAGTCGTTGGCTTGGGTACCTCTGTCTCCGGTGCATAGCAATGCTAGCAGCAGTGCTTGCATTGCTATGTACCGGATTGAAGAGTAAAGATCGGCAGTGAAATTATTGGTTACTGTGACTTAACATTTTATGTCACAAGCTGGCATTACATTGGAGTTCTTGTAAGAGTTGTAGATTTGCAAGTCTTACAGGAACCACATCTTCTTTAAAAATTCGAGGGACAAAATAAGTCTTACCGGAGGTAAACACTGCTTTTCATTACGAATACAAGAAAGGTAAAAACAAAAACATGAATTGAAACATGAAACTGTACAACTCGAAAAAACAAATGAAGATCGGATTGGGCATTCCCGTCTATTTTGTTTTTTATCCAGCTATTCAGCCTATATTTTTCCTTTTCATCATTGAATAAATGGTAAATATTTAGCCCAAATCTAAGTTATTTAAAGAAATAGTTGTAAGTAAATTATAAATTATAATAGTCATTTTAAAAAAATCTTTAATTACTTACCTAATAAGTACTTTACTGTATAGCTTTTCAATTTTACACCACGCTGTGATTCAGTGGCCGTATAGAAAGTTGGAACATGGTTCAATAGAAATGTGAAAATAGAACTATTTTTTTTTAAATTTGACATCAGTCAGTTAAGAACGATTCTCCCTAGGCTGAAAAGTATTACTTTGAACCTGCTTCTCAGGCAACTTCAGGCCTAGATGCGGAGTATGAGTACCTAATGAATTTTTTTTTGTGTTGGATAATCCATTTACCGAGAAAGGCTCTATATCTATAGTTATTTTCCGACATCCACGCGAAAGAAGTCGCGGGCACAGTTAGTGTAGGTACGATATACAGTAACATTTACCGCTTAAAACCCACACAATCGTTATCCAAATAGAAACAATGTAAGTTTTATTTTTCAATACGACCGGGTTCGATTCCCGAACAGAGTACAAGTTTTTTTTTAAATCTTTGTAGGTATGGAGTTTTTCTTGTCACTAAAATCGATGACATGGTTCCTAAGAACAGATCTTTGCATGTCTTATAGTTACAGACTTGCCTATACTGACCGATCTAAATTTGACATCCTGTATAATTACCCCCTTGCAGGTGATAGATAGCCTAGCTAGGCTATCACCTACAAGGGGCCTTATCATGATCGCTTATAGCAAGGTTAAAAGAATATTGAAAGAGGCTGCGTATAGCGCCATTCCGCTCACAGTGCGGTTTTACCTAATATTGTTTTGAGCTATCATGTGGTTAGGGGCAGGTCATAGCCCCGTATCGGTGTAAACAGAGAAATTGGTGTGAATTGTGATTGTTTTTGTTGGATCTATCTTCATAGGTTTGTTCCCTTTGCTATTCTCCTTTCGTGACAGAGAAACACTTTACCTATAATGGCTGTTTAGTTTGTTTCTATTTTTTGTTATTTAGTTTGTTTGAATAATGTTTTATTGTAATTTGATGACAAGTTACTTTTAATCATTTCATATTACTTACTACCAATTATACCTAATATTAGTGACCGTTTTTCATCGTGTTGACATCGTTACCTTGAGTTTGATGTTACTATACCGTTCGATTTATTTCTTCAATTAATTGTTATTTCCATGAAGCAAAGCTTCATGGTTATTTGTGCATTCCTTAAAATAACAGGAAGATAACTTCGCAATTTATATCCCTGTTGTGATAAACGGATTTAGGAAGAGATTTTGACGCGACAAATAGGTTAACAACAGGTTAAGTTTAAAAAAAAAACAAGAAATCTATCAACAGGTTAATTATTGTTGCAACTTGTTAATGTTGGTGGATAATAATATGTATTAGTTAGTTTATTTTTTGTTATATTAGGTTTTATTGTTTATTTTTTGTTATATTAGGTTTGTTATTTATATCTCAATTTATTTATTTTTTATTTCACAATTTATTTTTTAATTACTTGGATTTTAATTTTATTTTATTTTAATTTTAATATTTGTATATTAATTTTATCTCATTTCATTTGACATTCTCATAATTTTTATTGTTTTTTAAATCTAATCCAATCTAATTTACTAACAACGATTGTAATTTAATATTGACAATATAATTTGTCCAATAGTATAATATTATTGACTGCAGATACTTTCCGTCATGTAAACCTTCCGCAATGTACGATGACTTACATTTTTGATACCGGGCGCTAGTCATTCATAGGCATTCATTGCATTCACATTTACGCACACACACTCACACATGCACAAAAACACTCACACATCTTGCGTGACAAGGTAATAGCATCTTTAGATCAGCTATTATATTCAGTTCCTAGTTTTAATAATTTTTTACCTACCCACATTTGTTTTGTTATATAATTGAATGGATTATGTAATGTAAGTTCGTAATTGGCTTCTTACCTGTTTATTAAATCATGTAATTATTATGTATAGACTGTATGCTGTGAACTTATTGTTGAATAAATAAATAAATAAATAAATGATTTCGATGTAATTATTAATTTTGCACAACCTGAAGGTCGACTTTTAGAAAATGCCTCAGGCATTAAGTCCGCCGTATTAATAAAATAAACATTATCTTTAAGTGACAATTGTGGCCAATCAAAAGAATTAAAACGTGATATCATCAAATAAACATAGATACCTACGTGATGGGAGCTACTTTAATTTTGCCGTGCAGTTACGTGCGCGGGCTGCCGGAAATCCTGCGCAAAGGCCGCACCGAGGTGTATGTTTTAGTACTATATTATTTATAACTTTTTGGTGTTTTCGAAGTCGATTTTATTTTTTTGTAAAAAAAACTTGTGTAGTTACGTACCCAGCCAGAGGTAGACTCTGTACCAAAGTCGTTGGCTTGGGTACCTCTGTCTCCGGTGCATAGCAATGCTAGCAGCAGTGCTTGCATTGCTATGTACCGGATTGAAGAGTAAAGATCGGCAGTGAAATTATTGGTTACTGTGACTTAACATTTTATGTCACAAGCTGGCATTACATTGGAGTTCTTGTAAGAGTTGTAGATTTGCAAGTCTTACAGGAACCACATCTTCTTTAAAAATTCGAGGGACAAAATAAGTCTTACCCGAGGTAAACACTGCTTTTCATTACGAATACAAGAAAGGTAAAAACAAAAACATGAATGGAAACATTGAAACATGAAACTGTACAACTCGAAAAAACAAATGAAGATCGGATTGGGCATTCCCGTCTATTTTGTTTTTTATCCAGCTATTCAGCCTTTATTTTTCATTTTCATCATTGAATAAATGGTAAATATTTTGCCCAAATCTAAGTTATTTAAAGAAATAGTTGTAAGTAAATTATAAATTATAATAGTCATTTAAAAAAAATCTTTAATTACTTACCTAATAAGTACTTTACTGTATAGCTTTTCAATTTTACACCACGCTGTAATTCAGTGGCCGTATAGAAAGTTGGAACATGGTTCAATAGAAATGTGAAAATAGAACTAGTTTTTTTTAAATTTGACATCAGTCAGTTAAGAACGATTCTCACGATTGCTGAAAAGTATTACTTTGAACCTGCTCCTCAGGCAACTTCAGGCCTAGATGCGGAGTATGAGTACCTAATGAATTTTTTTTTGTGTTGGATAATCCATTTACCGAGAAAGGCTCTTCTTTCGCGTGGATGTCGGAAAATAACTATAGGAAAAATATCTATAGTCGCGGGCACAGTTAGTGTAGGTACGATATACAGTAACATTTACCGCTTAAAACCCACACAATCGTTATCCAAATAGAAACAATGTAAGTTTTATTTTTCAATACGACCGGGTTCGATTCCCGAACAGAGTACAAGTTTTTTTTTAAATCTTTGTAGGTATGGAGTTTTTCTTGTCACTAAAATCGATGACATGGTTCCTAAGAACAGATCTTTGCATGTCTTATAGTTACAGACTTGCCTATACTGACCGATCTAAATTTGACATCCTGTATAATTACCCCCTTGCAGGTGATAGATAGCCTAGCTAGGCTATCACCTACAAGGGGCCTTATCATGATCGCTTATAGCAAGGTTAAAAGAATATTGAAAGAGGCTGCGTATAGCGCCATTCCGCTCACAGTGCGGTTTTACCTAATATTGTTTTGAGCTATCATGTGGTTAGGGGCAGGTCATAGCCCCGTATCGGTGTAAACAGAGAAATTGGTGTGAATTGTGATTGTTTTTGTTGGATCTATCTTCATAGGTTTGTTCCCTTTGCTATTCTCCTTTCGTGACAGAGAAACACTTTACCTATAATGGCTGTTTAGTTTGTTTCTATTTTTTGTTATTTAGTTTGTTTGAATAATGTTTTATTGTAATTTGATGACAAGTTACTTTTAATCATTTCATATTACTTACTACCAATTATACCTAATATTAGTGACCGTTTTTCATCGTGTTGACATCGTTACCTTGAGTTTGATGTTACTATACCGTTCGATTTATTTCTTCAATTAATTGTTATTTCCATGAAGCAAAGCTTCATGGTTATTTGTGCATTCCTTAAAATAACAGGAAGATAACTTCGCAATTTATATCCCTGTTGTGATAAACGGATTTAGGAAGAGATTTTGACGCGACAAATAGGTTAACAACAGGTTAAGTTTAAAAAAAAAACAAGAAATCTATCAACAGGTTAATTATTGTTGCAACTTGTTAATGTTGGTGGATAATAATATGTATTAGTTAGTTTATTTTTTGTTTTATTAGGTTTTAAAAAAATTAATGATTTCGATGTAATTATTAATTTTGCACAACCTGAAGGTCGACTTTTAGAAAATGCCTCAGGCATTAAGTCCGCCGTATTAATAAAATAAACATTATCTTTAAGTGACAATTGTGGCCAATCAAAAGAATTAAAACGTGATATCATCAAATAAACATAGATACCTACGTGATGGGAGCTACTTTAATTTTGCCGTGCAGTTACGTGCGCGGGCTGCCGGAAATCCTGCGCAAAGGCCGCACCGAGGCTGCTGCGCTGTAAGATGTACCTACTTAGGCAGTTTGAAGCATCCTTTCATCTGCTTTATGTCGACAGCGACGACAGTAATAAAATTGTTATTTTGCGTAGGTACCTAGATGGTATCTAGGTAAAGATTTGTTTGTGTTTTTGATACTACTGGTGCATTCTATCAAAAATTGAGTTAACTTTTCGTAGGGTCAGGCGGGGTAATTATGAGACAAAAATATAAACTTTTGCTTTTTTCACTATTTAAAATTACTTTAAAATATCTAAGAGCCAATAGTACCGTGCACTACCAAACTATCAATTGAGTATTATTATCGATTTGCTTGTAATTGCCAAGAATAGTACCTTTTGGACACAAAATAATTGTCTCATTTTTTTCCGCTGCTATGGGGTAAATATGATATTCTTATTATTACCCCGACTAGCCCTACCTACAATAATACAGCATATACCTAATACATGATGAAGAAATCACTTGAAAAAACCTCGAGAAAAAGAAATCTTAAAATTATCAAATAATCTATTTCTATACTAATTTTGTTTGTTTGATTATTTGCTTGTTTGGTTAAACGGTTAAGTCTCTGGAACTACTGGTCCGAATTGATAAACTATTTTTGTGTTGGATAGTCCATTTATCGAGGAATGTTTTAGACTATGTAATATCACGCTACGACCAATAAGAGAGGAGAATCAATGAAAAATGTTTCTAAAACGGGAAAAAATATAGAAGATACGAAACTAAGAACGCGTTGAAGTCTTAAAGGGCGAAACGTAGTTCGCCAGCACAGCTAGTTCATTATAAATCTATTCCATCACACTATCCTTACTGCCTTGGAAATCATCGCAAAAGTAGATTCAGAGCTCAGAGCAAGGGCGGATCTGGAATTTCATTTTGGGAGGGGCATTTTGACAAATTACGGAGAATAAAGTTTTAAAAGAAATGTTTTTAAATTTATTATTTAAAATTAGCTTAAATTTTTACAAAATAAAGTTTATCGCGCTAAAAGTCGAGTCGAAACTATGGAATGAATTATGGATCATTTGGGGGGCGGCTCCCCATGAATTGCTTGTAGGTACATAATTTGATAAACTACAAAATATTATGGTGTCGTTTCACTTCTCCCATTAGAATTACATTTATTGTTATGAACAACAATTAATAAATATATAAATGACACCTACCGAGCTCAAAAAAATATAGTACAACTTCGAGATAAATAATGGACATCGGCTAACTTCGTGTTTCCAAAGATGACCGGACACATCTAGGAAGTATACCTACTCGTACTTACCTAATATAATGATATAGAGTTGCTCTTGTGATTGTAAATTATTTTTTGGGTCAAACTACTGGACGATTGTTTCCGATGTTTTCCAATGCCCATTACTTATCTTGATCTACTGTAATTTATGCGGTGATATGAATATATTTTATACGACTTTCTTTATTCTTTTTTCAAAATAAACTTGTATCGTTTCAGTAGAGCCTAGTTTGTTCTACACTAACATAGTTTGATGATCGTAACGTCCTGAATCCTGATGACATTAAATCACCAAGATTTCGTAATGTGTTCATTTATGGTGCAATGGTAGCCTCAGGGGTCAATGACCAAAAAGTCAGCTTAAAAATAAACCTGATTCACGACATTATGTTACATCGATTGATTTTTTATGCTTTTGTTATGGTTTGTTTTACTAGAGGGGGACTCTGTGCCAGAGTCATTTGTATAATAGGTAGGTGCCTGCATTAGTGTTCAGTTTGGAGGATAAGACAGATTATTGGGTGTTGTGACTTGACATCTTATTCCACAAATTGGCAACGTCCATTACTACATTGACATCCTTTAGGGCACAGAACACAGAAAGAGGTTAAGGGGATTCTTTATTCGCAAGTCTTACAGGAACCACATCAGGGGCGGATCCAGGATGTCATTTTGGGGACATTTTGACAAGGTTCCTATTAAGTGTACCTATACACTAGGCAAATTAAAGTCTTCAATCTGGACACCCCCATCGGAAAGTTATACCTACGCCTTTGCCTATAATTACACCTAATATAAGTATTATTAATTTCCTACCTAAGATTACTACCGATAATTCTTTAACATTTCCGTTCGGTAACGGATTCAGAATACTTGTGTTGCCGCTCCTTTAAGCCGACTAAGGGTCAGTTTTTTGATACATCGTCATACATTTTAATAAATAGTACTTAAATGTAATAGTATCACGGTTAGTTTATCCGTCAAATTGTTAAAATATGACAGATAAGTTAACATTGTAATCATGGTACCGTTACATTGACTACTTAATAAGTAGTTTACTACTTAGTAAGAACCTTCATCAAGACCTTCCGAGTTTCTTGCCTGTTCTTCCCGAGAAGACTCTCCCACCCAATTTCCGAATAGGTGTAGAGTCAACATTTTCTTTCTTTTTTATTGTATTTGCATTTGCATAAATCTTAATAATGGTTGGGGTGTGTGTACATACAAGGATTAAATAAAAAGTCGTCTAAAAGGAAATCATATGGGTTAAAGATGAACATGATGATTTCTTTCTTCTTTTAAATGAAAGATATCTAGACGGCCGCTATAGTTACGAAAAATGTCGGTTCCCTACTGTTCGACTAGTTTCAGGTCCATCGGGGACCTATTTCGTGAGGAGGTATAGCCGGCGGCTGGATATCTTTAAGTGTCTCAGAATAATTATAACAAGTTAATTCTTTTATTTGCAGCCTACAAAAATCATAGGCAAATAAGAGAATCTCTTGGGTGCTTTACGTGAGGCGCACACCACACGTAGAACGCCTGACGACGAGGAAACACTCCGTCAGGCGTACAAGGAGGCGCATCAGGCCATGAAGATGGAGATCTCCAGGGCCAAGGCAGAGTCGAGGAAGCAATTTATCAAAACCATTGACTCGTAGGGGAAACCGTATATCGTCTGTTAAGGGGGATGTAACAAAACGGGACGAGATAGACTCGTAGCTCATGCAAAGGCCTCTAGGGACCCTAATAACCTAATCATTTTGCTAATCTATAACGTCAGGCCAGCGTAATCTCGGCTAAGGAATAATACGTAGTACCTAGCCGTTCACTTCGATTTGGTCGTTACCTCCGTCGCGCCCACCCAACCACACCGCACCCCCTAGCACGCCCGTTTAGTATGGAGAGTTTTGTCTGACGTCATTTGACAGCGGCATAAACTGTATGAGCATGAGCAGAAATGATGTTATCATATTTATAATAAAAGGGATAAATTCACGTACGTACATCGTCTTCATTTCTGACAACAGACCAGAAACATCATAACAGTTGACCATGTGTCCGTACCTAAATGAATCATTAAGCTCATTTAATATTCAAAGGTTTCCGCTTGAATAATTTAAAATCTGATACTCTAACGTCACACACACTGTTTAGCTTCACTGACGATAAAAAATAATTCCAGTAATCATCGGTGATAAACCTCTATGAAATGGAAAAGCTCGCGGCTGAATCGATAAATAATTCACAAGAATTATCCTCCAGTCCAGCATCTGAGTGAGTCAGTAATTAATTATTAATCGGTTTCCCATTTTTTCTGAGATTTGCATACAATTTGCGTTGTGGGCCGCCCCAACCAACCGCCCGCGCGAGTCGTCGACCGCATGCTAAGGTTCTCTTCTCATTTTGCGACTCGGCAGAACATCCTACCACCTCCACATAAGGACTGCTGATTTCCAAGTTCCATATTTCTTGAGTACCAAATACGCACGTTAACTATACCGTTACTCGCACAGACGAATACGTACAAAAATGTTGGTTTTATTTTCATCTACAAAAAACATCACAGGTTTGTGCAATTCGTCATTTATAGATGCTCAGTGTTAAATTTTGCGAATAGCTTAGCATCATTCGACGTGGTTTTATAAGGTATCTGATCTACGAGTTTGTTCTGTCAATTGAAGTTATTTTTCGTAACAAATGTCTAAAAATAGTTAATGCTTTGCCGTTCTCAGGTGATGTTTTACTGGAAATTACTTATTGCGATTTTCATGCCGTGCCTACCTTGTACGTTGTACCTTGTACGCTGTAATTTTTATTATGTAGGTAAATAACATTTAAGTGATACTAGCGAAATGCCTATCATCAATTGGAAAACGTAAACGAAGAAACAATTAAGTACCCTTGGTTGGTTCACTTAAAAACTTTTACTTTGGTGAATTATACCTAATATGTAACAAGAATCTAAAATTTTGTTAATGCTATGGTTTCAATACAGAACGCCGCGACCTGGGGTGGTATATGAAACCCAATAAAAAATGAACCATTTTCAAATTTCAACATTTTGCCAGTTGTTAATAACATCACATTAAGAGCCCATTGCACAATGTATACGTAAGCTTTTTGATTAAGCTGAGGTGATGTATTTTTGAATGTCTTCTCTTCAAAATACGTCACTTTAACCGATGATTATCGTAATTGAAGCTTTACTTGTGCATTGTAAAATAGATCCTAACGGTCCTATTAATAAAAATTTTACTTCATGGATCATCTTCGGTTTGGTTATTCCGTGTTGTCTTATTTTGATATATGACAGCCAACATGTGCGAAAACAACTATTCTTTTGAGGGAAACAAGACAAAACACGGAGTAATTCGAGGATAATCCAAGGAGTAAATTTTTTGTTAATAAGGCCGTGGGAGACGTAGGTACGTAGGTAATGATATCATCACCTAAACCTATAGGTATACGTTTCACTACCAAGCACGGGCCGTTTAAGGAAAGTCCTTATACGAGGAGGAATTGGTTTGCATCACACTATCCAGAGGGCTACTTCTACTAAATAGGTCCACATTTATTAAAATTTAGGTGATTAAGTACCTACCCATTCGTAATTTCATTGAGAGAGGTAGAGAAGGTCACCACAGTACAATAACGAGAAAAATAAATGAAAAAAAAAAATAAGTAGAGGTGGTTTTTTGCAAAGGAACACAAGATACCAATAAACATTAACAAGATAATATTATTTTTGAAGTATTTATATCAAAATGGTATAGTGCGAAAATCCGTTATGATTCATTGGAGTTATGATTCTTCACGAGGAAGAGGAAGCAACGTTTTAAAATAAAAAGAACACAACCAAAAATATTTTAAACAAATAAGAATTAAGACCAGCTTCAACACGTCATAAAAGTGAGTGCAAAACAAGAGCTTTTTTGGGTCATCATCATTCAAAAGGAGTTACTAAACGTGATTGACTTCCTATAAAAATGAAATTTTCTTTCCAGTGCTATTTGTTTAGAGATAAGTATCTTGTATTTTCCGAGTTAAGAACGTAAGCAAAGAAATTTTTTCTTTTCTGCAATATAACACCAAAGGCCTTGTTATTTTATCTTTATTTGGAAGATAAGAAAAACAAGAGTACCTGTGGTATCTCTTTTTCATAATGCAAACTTCCTCAGTAGATTGTGCAGGCCGTGCCTCATAGTTCGCGGCAAAATCAAGGAACTCAGTCGTTTGTTTGGTTTCAAAATAAGCTACCCAGTGGGTTGCGCGGCGACCTTAAACATATTTTAGTCTCGGTCGATTACGAATGACGTCATTATCCTAACTGAATAAATCACCTTGATCCTATTAATAAAAGGTTGATTTTATAAGTTAGTCACACATACTGAAATGTCTTGTGAAAACATCAATGTGCTGGATTTCCACAAAAATATGTTCATAAGTACTACATTGAAATCCTTATGATGATTATTATTTACCACACCGCCTCAAGGATTGGATATGATTGGCATATAGGTACGAAGGGGCAAGGAAAAGTAACTCGCCCAAACAAGATTTCGAGTGTGATCCCATAGTAAAAGTTGTTCATTTTGCTTGTCTAAACAAGCACACAAAATTTGGCTCCTGCTGGAAAAATAACCCGGTACCTATACATATAACACATGGGGACCCAAGCAGTCCATTGTGTTAATTAAATAATATGTCAGAACATAGACCGGACATATCCCATTTTCGGTTTAGCCATTAATTAAGCAAATATAAATTTCCTGTTAGGCTAAGATTATTTGCGAGTTACCTTTTGTATGTCTTCGTATTCCAAAAGCCATAACTATTTCCATTTCAACTTTACAAATATGCTCCTTAAATTGCAAGTCAACGAAACTGCACAAAAATACGATTGAGTTATTGAAGGTTGTGGGCTCTGTCAATATTCAATACGCCCACTCTGGTAACAGTGACTCGTTCATCGAAAAAGATACGATCGCGACACTCCGCAATTCCGTTCGCCCCCGCACTGTGATCGCTGGAAACTATAATATTTGCTTATTATTTCGTGAAGGTCGTCTTTCCTCTGGCGGGACCTTACTTCGATTTCACGCACTTGGGTTGCAATTTCTAAGTATATTATATCTATGTATAACCATAGAGATCTAATAATTTTAATATAGAGATTTATAATTTTCATAGGGATTCCTAATTTAATGTTACTCATTGATAGCATTCTATAAGTGAAATAATTTTTAAAATCGGTCCAATAGTTTTGGCTTATTCATTACAAACGAAAATATACAAATGTTTTGTCTTTATAATATCAGTGTATAAATTGATTTGTTTTAACTTTACAATTCAAACAGGTCTGTAGTCATGGTCTACTAAGCAAGACGCTCGTCATGGGTCCCAATTCAAACTGTAGTGTTAACTCCATTAAACGGAACTTTCGTAGGCTGACAAAGCAAATTGCGGTTCAAAGCACCGCGGACAGTTATTACACCAAGTTGAGGTCATCGTTAGTCCGGGATCATGAATATTTCATAAGTAGGTATCACACTTTAAACATACACAAAAAGAACAGTAAGTCATTTATTACTTTCAATATTTACACTATGTAGACCGCAGGCAATACTTCAAGTTGTCTCCGATTCCAGCAAGCAAAAAAAAACAGTTAATTTTCTTCCCATTCATATAAAATTTTGCGAAACGACATCAAATGTTTTAAAATTACAGCAAACATTACGCTGACTGTTGAAAGTGTGGTTCACAACTCATACATAACAGAAGCAACATCTATTTCGGTAATAATTATTATATATAACCTATGCCACTTACTAGCAAGACTAGTTTACGTGCAGTATTCTTCAAAAAAAATTCTCCCTACATTAAGATTGTGAAATGTTTTTCCTACGTTGTTAAATAAAGGTTGGCTGGTAGAGAACGAATGCGGTATTAAGCCCGCCTTTGTACACACATAGTACACACACTGTAGGTACATGAAGAATTAAAACATTGTTACTAATATTATAAAGGCGAAAGTTTATATGTATGGATGTTTGTTACTCTTTCGAGCAAAAACCACTGAATGGATATGGATGAAATTGTGTAGGTAGACGGATTACGACATGGGTTAACATATAGGCTGCTTTTCATCCCGAAAAAGTAAGTAGTTCCCGCGGGAAAGTAGATTTACAGTTTTTTCTTTGAACTTTTAAGGCGAAATAGTTCGCGGGCATAGCTAAAACAAATTAATATGAGAGTCTTCACTCTTCAGCATCACGTCTTTGTCGCACTTAATGGAACCATAACCATAGACCATGATGGAAGCGAACTTCGCTGAATTTGTCAACATACCTTCAGCCATACATCCCACTGCTGGTCTCGAATCCCTTCGTAGACGAGGAGGCCTACTAGACCACGCTGGTCAACTGGTGGGTTATTGTCTAAGAAAAAATCTATCACGATCGCTTATAATTTGACAGCCATTGCGCAGTGAGCATAAGACTCTGCGCCGGCCGCCGACTTCCTTTTATAAAGGAGCGATGGATGGACGGCGACCGTCAAATTGTAAGTGATTGTGATTGATTTTTTCTTAGACAATAACCCCCTGGTCATATGGGTTGGTGTAAGGTACGGTTGCCGCCATTTTTTTAAATCAAAATACAAGTGTACATTCACTTCAAAAAATAAAGTAGGTACAAGATATTTATTTGTTTTTATAAAAACTTATATTTCTTTGAACTTCTTGCGTCTTTTAACAATCGTAAAAGTTCATCCATAAAATTTTAAAATGTCAGATTTGCTTGTAGATTACGATGTTGAAAGCATGAAATTATAATATTTTTATGTAGGTACTATATATTTCTTCAACAGTATGAAGAGTTCTTGTTAAGACAAGCAAACTGAACAACATATAGGTACTATGGGACCAATCTTGAAATCGCGAAAAAAATCATCTGTTCCATACACACAAAATTTGGGGCACTCGCTTCAGTAACGTTGTATAGTACGTTTGCCAGGAGTACAATACTATACAACACGTAAATAAAATTGTACAAAACCTGAAATTAGAGTTGCTTCAGAATCGAGAGTAGGATTAATTTGACAAATAAAAAGAAATTTTTCAACCACGCTTGTTTTTTACTCAACTCTATCGTCTATCTTATCGGCTTCGCAACAGCTAAGCGGCATCAGGTAGGTACTCGCAGGCGCTGCCAGTTTTAAATTTGCAAGATATGGAACAAAACAAAAAAAAAATAGAAAGGTAATAATCCCCAAATTTATTTTTCTCACCCCAATTTTTCTTCATATTTTTCATTTCTTTTATAATAAGAATAATTAAGGGTGTCTGAGGTTTTGCGTTATTTTATTAACACGTTGTATGCTATAGTACGAGTAGGTACGGTTGGCAAACCTTTTTTGTTGGGAAATGCGTTACGCATAAGTGGCGTTGGGTGAACGCGAGGTTATGTCGGACTCTCCGCGGCTACTGGAGCAGCACCCGCAGCCTACCGACTAAAACCCAACGATACCCCTCATAGACGCCTTGGCGCGAGCACGCCTATCACCGCCGCATCCTCCTCGTCATCAGACAAGGAGGACACGTTGAGGAGGTACGCGCCGTAGCCGGACAACGTCATGGGAACTCTTGCGAACACTTCCATACGACTCGGTTGGCAACCCTTCTTCTACGTGACTAAATTACTATGTGAGCGACTAGAAATACAGAGAGGGCATCTTTTTGTATAAAAGACTAAAGAGCAGGGGGACGGGGGGGACTAGGGGGGGGCGAAGCCCCCACCACCACAAAAGTAAATATGTGACAAAATTGCCTACTGTAAGTTTGGTTTGGTTCAGAACATGACTATGCGTAGCGGAGCGAGCGCAGCGTCATACTATTCAATGGGAACCTATACCACTGAAATCATATTATTAAGATCTTCCAATTTTAACATCTTCTAATTCTTAAATAGGTTCAAGGTGCGGCACAAACATGATTTAAATACACAACCCAACCTTTTCCCATACATTTTGAGGTTAGGTTTGTAACAACTTTTAAAAATTAATATCTCGAAAACTCAAACGCATTGCCGAGAGGGAGGAGTGGTACAGAGAGGTAGTTCCCATCCTCCCCTCAAAAAAAAATTGAAAGCACTCTGCTCATTATGGTATTTTTCAAAGTGTTTTTTCTATTCGAAACACTTCATAAAATATAAGATAAAATGCCGCTCACCATAAATAAATAATTTGCCAAATATTGAAAAAAATGCAGGACGTAACGTTGACACTCAAACAAATATTACGTACAAATATACAAATATTACGCTCAAATATTATGAAGCTTCTCATTTTGTATTTGAAGTAACTCGAATGAATGTTTATAAGCTACTTTTCTGTATATTTGTCATCACTCGCAGTCAGTCGCTTACTTTAGTAATACAATAACCCAAATTAATTATTTGTGTCTCTTAAAATTGTAATGTACAGTCACTCGTTTAAGTTTTTATGATAAAATATTAGCTCTCCATTGTGATGTTAAATTTACAAAAATTCCACATACATAATTATCAGCGTTGCCAGACGTCCCAATTTTGGCAGGACGTCCCAATTTTTAAATCAAAATAGAAAATGAGATTGTACCGCGCGGGAGTAGTTCAAATTGATTCTTTGATTTGTAATATCGGATTATTCAAAAAATTCCGGACTATAGAGGGTCTTAGACAGTATCTACCTACTCTATGATCCGAAAAATTCGATAATCCGACATCGCCCTGCAAAACGTTTATCGGATTACCGCGGGACCACTGTAGTTCATTTGTGATTTCAGGTAACAGAGGGGGGCGTGACACGGCGGGTAGCACGGGCTATGGAGGTATTGCACGCGAGCGGACCCAATGCAAAAGTACGAGTAATGAGAGCTGCATACCATTCTACTTCTGGACCTGGTCTTCCGGCCGCCTCTTATATGCTTCACTCTTCACGCAGGGTAATTTTAGTTTTTAACCGACTTCAAAAAAGGAGGGGGTTATCAATTCGGTTCGGTTGTATTTTTTTTTTATGTTTGTTACCTCATAACTCCGTCATTTTTAAACCGATTTCCAAAATTCTTTTTGCATTCGATAGAGTATACTGCAAGGGTGGTCCCATGGTCACCAAAGTCAGGATCTGATGATGGGATCCCATAGAAAATCGAGGAAAACACTAATTTAATACCACCTGATTATAAATTAGGGTTCCTTTCACTAAGAAGGTTTCATTCACTAAAAAGTTAAAAATAATTTTTTTTTTACAAAAAATAAAACCGACCGCAAAAACACTGAAAACTTTAAAATAATATAAGAATTGGTACAGACAACATCACACTTCTATATTGAAGTCGGTGAAAAATTTTAACACTTTCTAGGAGATCATCGTTTGGCGCCGACTTCAATATAGTTAATGTTATAGCAGACTGTGGTTATGTTCCTTACAAAATATTTACATTATATTTCTAAGAAAGAAGCAATGATAATATCAATTTTGGACGAGACGAGAATGATATATATACGAGAAAAACTTTTTATTGCAGGTGATATCATCCGGATTTAATTTCCTCGACTCACCGACTTATTCTTCAAAGCCACTGGAAATATCTTCAACGCCTTTAGAATCATCACCTGATTATAATATAGAAACAGAAAATTATAAAGTAACCGAGCCAGATGACACAGAAATATCAGAACCTTCAAAATGGAGAGGAACATCGAACGGAAGTGCGATTCGAATGCCAAGTGAAGAATCGTCATCAACAGACAATGCCAGTATTATCGATCTTAGTCATAATAATTTAAACCGAAAACATTCATATGATTCTGAAAACAGCGATATCAATCTTCTTAAACGAGGAAGCGCAAGAGCATCTCCGCTTTTAGATGTTCCAGCTACACTTAGCACACTAAAATATAAATCATTACTGAATGGGAGTAATAGCACTAGTGACTGGAATAACCGACGAAAAAGTTACAGTTTCGAAAACACTTCCCCACTAAATGAAACAATAGTGCACAGTAATGAAACACTGGCTATGGAGTCGTCTACAGATAGTGGTATATGTAAATCTTCAGAACTTGTGAATGAATGTCCAGAAGAAAGTGAAAATAAAAGACATTATAAATCATTTGAAGAATGGCGAAGAAAGAATAAGGAAAACATAATTCACGATGATCAAAAATGTAAGTATTATAAAGAACATTATAATGAAATAAAAAACAATAATATAGCGTTGCAATCATCTGGCAAAGTGTGTATAACAGTCCCTATTACATTAGATGATGATGAAAATAGCGGACAGCCCTACGATGAGAATGACCGTAGAATTAAAAAAGTAGGATTTTGTAAAACTGAATTACATTTTGCTGCCGAATCTGGAAAAGTGAACATTATATCAACAGATGAAAAACCTCCACCTACGAACGATTTTAGAAAACGAAGAAGCGCTTTTGTGCCTATTAATACCAAATACGAGAAGCCCATAACCTTATTCAGTGAAAAGAGTAATTATTCAGACACAAACAGTATAATGGAACGTGATTTAAGTTTCAGACATTTTATTGAAAACGATGAGAATACAGCAGCTACAAAGAGTATTCTAAAAAACAAAATTCCGAAACCCAAACCATATCTTTTAGGAGAGAACATGGTATTTGGGGATTTTCTAAGTGAAAACACCTTAGATGAGATATCTACTACCACGGGAGTATCGATTATCAACAAACAACTGCAGTCGAAGTCAGATAATGGCGACGATAGCAATAATAAACACTCATGTGTAAGCAATAAGAGCTTAAACATTTCGCAAAGGGCAATAAATAATAGTAAGTACATCGAACATATTCAGTTAGTTTTATAAGCAACAATAAAGATGTTTAACATTATGTATTTTTACAGGTCCTTCTAATGAAGACAGCTCCAGCTTTAGAAGATTGTCAAAGATGCCTCTAGTCAATAAATCTAAAACTAGACAGCTCAGAGAAAATGAATTAATTTATTTTGGCATCGACAACCATACCAAAAAAACAGCTAACGTCGACATACAATCCCGAGAAAAACCATTACAAGCTGATTTCATAGACGCGTTTGAGTCGGTGCGCTTAGTAAAGCAAGCCTCGAACAGTGCTCAAACCAGTGATGCTGAATCAGATGATACACCAGAGTATCAAAACCTTCCAATCAAAAGAAACTTTGCACCTGTTCCTACGCCGAGGTCTCGGGTAAGGTACAAGAAACCAAATGAAAGTATTGTTATTTTGAAACCTATAATCGAACAACACAACGACTCTGTTTTACAAGATTCAAGACGTTCAAGAAGTAGAAAACAAGATATTGGTGGTTTACCAACAAGCCGTAGTCTTTCTGAACCAGCAAAAAAACGTTCAGACAGTGGAATGACAAGGCATGGCGAACTAAGGTCCAGTGTAAGAAAAGACACACGCAGAAGGTTGGTTTTAATCCTACCAATGTAATTAATATTATATGAATATTTGTATGTTACCTGTAACTATCACAGATATGTTAAAGAGCGTGTTTTATATTTTTTACTTTACATTTTTTTTCTATAAATGCTAAATTATTTTCATACAACATTAAACATAAAATCAATTCATCTTTTCGCCCTCGGCTTCTCTATCAACAAAAGTATATTGAAATGAAATGAAATGAAATATAATTTATTTGGACATTGTAAAAATAACGAGTAACATAGTGTATGCAAACACTGAACTTATTATGTCCAAAATGGAAGTAGATGTTACGTAATGGCTGAAAACGAATAGTGATTTTGCTTCTATTGCAAAAAATACCCTTTGGCTCATTAGGTACTGTAACACACATGCACTTTTTTCCTATTTCGCATTCATTGAAATAATTTTTGGAATACAAAAACAATGTAACTTTTTGTTATTACAAAAATTTGTCTTCGCGAAGGAAGAAAAATCTTATATTTGATTTTTCTCAAACATGCTACGATATACGACTATTTCTTACACAACATTCTTTGGGATAAATCGTACTTGCAGTACTGGGCCAGGCAGTGGCCAGCAATTTCTTATCTGGCGTGCTTGCGGCCGGCAATGTAATTTAAAATCGAAACGAATATTTTTAAAGCATGAACAATTGAACACGATTACTAAAGAGGTAACTTACTTTATGTTGTATTTAATTTTCGGAGGCACGACAAATTGAATGCTCTGTTACATGAATTAAAAAGTAATCGGTTGTTAAGCGCGGCTTTACTTTTTTATACCTACCTATTGTTGTTCATATATTATATTGAAATATATAAAATGAGTTTATTGAGTGATGAAGATATTTTAACACCGCAAGAAATTAAGGAGACATTATTGCATCAAAAGACAATTCAATTTACTACCAAAATCAAGAGACATTGAAAACGTAAAAAAATATTCAGTCAAAAAATAATACAAATCTAAATCACTGTCTAAAAACGTTTTCTTGGCTTAGTTTCGTGAAATGACTACTAAAGTAAAATACCTACTCTTTGGGTAGTAATGTAATATTCAATCAATTATTGTTTTACGTCAAGAATAGTCTGTAAAGGTCTATACTGAATTAAGATTTTTGGGTTTGAAGCATTATCGCATTATATCCATGGACCTAGAAAAAAGTCCTTTTTGTCTATCATCATCACAGCCCATATACGTCCCCACCGAGGGGCTCGAGCCTACCCTATATTAGGGTGATTAGGCCTTAGTCAACCACGCTGGCCCAGTGCGGATTGGTCGACTTCACATACATCATTGAATTTCTTCGCAGATGTATGCAGGTTGCCTCACGATGTTTTCCTTCACCGTAGGAGCGTCAGACAAATGTACATATGAAATTCGAAACGAAAAAGACATTGGTACATGGCGGGTCTCGAACCCCGTCCCCCCGATTGGAAGGCAAGTGCCGAGTCCACTGCGCCACCGACGCTCGTCACGCTTTTTGTCTATGTCCATGATATATTATTATTTATTGTAATTTAACCGCATGTTCGAGAAAAGCAAGCAGTTCAAATGTTAAGCTTGACGTTTCGTCGATTGTACTATTAATGTTTTTGTAGCATGTGTGTGTACCTACTTAAAAAAATACTTTGGGCAGGAAAAAATCTTGTATTGATTTTTATGTTTTATAGCACACCTGTGTCGTCACGCACACGCGTAATTTGTATGAAATTAAGTTCCATGAAATAATTCCATAAACGATATCAAAATAATTGATATTTGGTGATATTTACAATTACATTTTATTTTTAGGTATAAGGAGAATGATGATCAAAATGTACCGAACATTTATAGAACAACACAAGAAATAAAAAAGGAGCGAGTTCCACATTTGCAAACTGAGAAATCACGACATCTGTATGAGAATATAAATAAGGAATATAAACAAAATCTACAATTTCATACACCATATAAGTTTAATGACTCTGACAAACAAGATAGCTGTTTAGAAAAAATAAACAAAAAAACAATAAAAAAATCAGATACCATACAGAACAAAGAAAATTCGTCAGGAAAGCTTACCAGAATACAACGTACCGAAAAACTTTCTATGCATGAATATCCAAAAGCCCACGGCACAAAAAAGGAACCTACAAACGAATCCAGTAAAAATAGTACATTAGAATTTCATAGTTCAAAACAAGCACGTATGACATCGAATAATCATTTAGTTCAACAAAAAATCACTGAAGGTAAAGAACACACAATTCCATCTCAAGATAAATCTTCCCCAAAGAGGCAAGAAACACACAGAAAGACCAAAAGTGAAAATAATAATAATAATAATACTATAAACACTAGTAATATAAACCAGACGCGAATTATGCCTTCTATTTGTTTAGAGAAACAGGAAAACACCGAAAACAAAAAACATTCTATTTCACCTAAAGGTAAATCAGAGGGCAGCAGTAATGCGAATATTTTAATCGAAACTCCACGAATTTCTTCAACAAATAAAAAAGGTCCTCATAAAAATACAAAATCTAGTTCCTTAGAGTCAAGAGACTCGAAGCTAAAAATAAAATCTGATAAAGATTTTGGAACAAATAGCCGTAAATCCTCTCACAAAAGTGAATATGTGATCAAATACGATGACAAAAATGGAACAGTTTCATCAGTGTCTAAAGTGAGGGGCAGACATGATAAACCAAGACATAAGCATGTTTCAAATGAAAGTAAGAGAGACCACTCTAAAGATTCAAAAGACAAACTCAAAGAAAAGTCTGGTTTGCGTAAGTAAGTCGCATGCATGCTCAATAACATGATTTTTTTATTTTATGGAATAGGTAAACATTAAAACACGAAAACAATAAAATAAACGTATTTCAGTGCAACTTCCAGATCATCACAGGCTTGTGAAAGGAAAAACAACAGTAAGAAAAGGGAACGATAATAGGAATGTACAAAGAACTTGCCAACTACTATAAAAGAATACAAATCTAGTCTATAATAGTGGTTAGGTTGAAAATGAACGTGTTGGTCAAAATTGTAGGTATGCGAGTAGAACAAACGAAACGAAATGCATGATACATTAGTTAGAATAAGATAAAGTTAACCATGATCTCACACATTGAATACTTAAATTATTTTATATTGAACCTAACAAGCTATTATAAATTATCTTAACATTCCCAGTACAATTGTAATGTGATTGAATTTTATAAATAAACAAAACAATTTATATTTTTAAGGCATTTATTTTATTACTGTTATATTAGGATGTAATTATGCTGTTATAAGGGGATCTTTGTCAACGGTACTTACAAGTACCTGAACTTGATTATCTAGTCTTTTTTGAAGATCAGTACAAAACACACGTAGGAATCCTCTTTCCGAATCTGAATGATTAGTTAGTATAACAGAAATCTCTTTTTGAGCTGCATCAAGCACATCATGGTGAAGCATCTCACCTAAAACAATAAAAACCAAATCAATACTTAAACCACGTAATTTTTAATTGTTTCAAATAATGAGCATTTTAAATAAAGGATTAATGTATTTTTAATTGTTTCAAATAATGAGCATTTTAAATAAAGGATTAATGTATACACGGTGTTTTAAAATAATCATTCTTTATCGAAAACTCATTATTAAAATGTATTTACACGTAATGTCATTCAACCCAACATTTTAATGTAAATCATAGCATCATCATCATGTCTATGATTTACATGAAAATTTTAGGTTGAATGACATTACGTGTAAACGCATTTTAATAATGTTCGATAAAGAATTGATTATTTATTGGTTATTTTGAAACACTGTGTATATGTGATCATCTGCAGAGACCTAGTTATACCGGAGTCTGGACAAATGTTATGTATTGGATACGTGTGATCCATTATCAAGATTTTCTCATTGACTTGATACAAATGTGATTGCTAAATACGGAGTACCAGTTTTATTCTATAATTTCAATTAGTTATATTTCAAAAAGTTAGATTTCACTAGGAATTTTCAAAAGCAGTAAGTACATACTCAATTAGTGAGGATAGGTTCGACCTTTGAAATCATTGTATTTCTTAATTTTATTCCTTTGAAATCAAAAATACTATAGATCCAGAACATTGCGTGGACCAAAAGGAAACAAAATCAATCAAACTACAAATCATTTTATTTCTTCACCACCACCACCAAACGAAGCCGGGAAACGCACTATACCACAGATGTGGTGATAATAAAGTTAGTTATAGTAAAAAGGATCTTGTAAACTTAGCCATACTAAATTCATTTTCACAAAAAACGCACGTACTTTAAGGGTTAACTTAGGTTAGACCTGTAGTGGGGTGCGATGTCAGACAACCTCCTTGTGGTGCACCCTGGGCAACCCGGCAGATTCTCTGCCGCGGGCTAATAGTCTGACGAGAGGACCCCCATAGAGGGGGGGTGTGGGATGGCCGGGTTCAACTTGGCGGGCCACTTCGTGTGGCCACCCGCTTCATGCGGGGAAGGGCGAAGTCCCCTCTTCTTGTGTTAAGAAGAGGTGTGGCTTTCGCTGGAAGTCGATTTCGGCTTGCGGAGGTGAGGCGATTGTTATCGCCATGGTGCTTTGCACCTTCTGGGGATTTTCCCTGAGCTTCGGCTCACCGCGCGGCGGTGGATCCAGTGGGGTCTGCCGTCGGGCAACCCGTTACCCGCACTGAGCGGGCCGGGGGTTCGGCGCACTGAGCGTCGGACCGCGTGGAAGACAACCACAATAAAAAACCAACCGGGGTGTAGAGCGGCGCAATTCTGTGCCGCTCCACAAAGTAGCTGAGCCAGGTGGAGAGTCCGGCAACGGACATGTCACAGGCAGGGGGTCAGCGGGAATAAGGCCTGGCTGTTGTCCCCTTCCCCTTGTCTTGTGACGGACGGAGGAGCTGCTGGGGGGGTTTTTAGTGGGTAGGCCCGGGCCGGGTACGGACTGGGGAGTCCCACATATCCTCGTGGTTTGGCTCAACCACGAGGAATGCGTAAATGCATTTTCCCCCCTCCCAAAAAAAAAAAAAAAAAAAGGTTAGACCTGTAGTCACCGCTCCGGCGCAGGCAGTTGGGTAGGAGGAGGCGCGCGTTCCTGGACGCGCGCCACCAACTCCCTTAAGCAAAAGCTGGGGATGAAATGGCTCGGCCGGCCGACAACCGGTTGGGAGACATTACTTTTCTACCCCTGGCCTGCCCGTCTGGGGGATCGAATTATTGCACTTGTCGACCCCTCCGTAGAGTAAGCCCCGGCGCTTGGGTCAGCTACGCTGGCTCACCGTCGGGCCTATTCTCCACAGGGCGCACTCGGGGAATGGCTAGCGGCGAACCCGATTGTGCGTCTATGGGGGTAGAAGTTGCTGGAGAGTGGTCTAGCCAGGTATGGGGTATATATATACCCGAGTCCAATGGCATATCCTTGGGGCGGCCTTGTCAGCTTTCAATACCTAGTTGAATCGAACGAGATCCTTAAAAAAAGTTTAGACCTGTAGTCACAGTTAACTAATGGGGCAACGTTTTAGTTTTTTAAATTATAATCATTATGCCATAGTTTGAGATGTCAATAAATTTTATGATAGTAATCATTAATGTAAAAAATTTAGGCAAGAAAATTTAATGCTGATGCATAAAGTTTGAGGAAATAAAGTATGCCAAACGATTTATTCTATATGAACGTTTTGCTGATCCGACAAAGAACTAAGGCATAGCGCACCGCATTAGCAAGTTGAAGTGGCACTGAGCTGGTCACATCTGTCGCACAGCCGACGATCGATGGAGTAAGCGGGTTTAGTGGCGACCGCGTCTTGGCAAACGTAGTATAGGACGCCCTCCGGCAAGATGGAGCGACGACATACGAAAAGTGTCTGGTGGCGGCTGGATGAGGATGACCGGAGATAGGGATAAGTGGCGTGCCATGGGAGAGGCCTATGTCCAGCAGTGGACGAACACGGGCTGATTATGATGAACGTTATGCGAAACGATGAATGCTAAAAAACGTTATGCGGCCCTTTTGACAAGCTGGAAATAGGTACAGTACTGTCATCTAGTCCCTCTACACGATATTCGGTTACGGCGGCCAATTTTAACAGAGACTAGCCATCTCTGATTAGCCAGCTGGCGTAAGAGATATTACCGAGCATAAGCATCTGCGCAAAAGTTCACACAAGTGCACCCTCTGTGTCTTCCATAGATTAACGTAGCGAAACTCCTAGGTTTTGTTTCTTTACTCGGATAGTGCAATGGGAAGGTTAACCGACACGACTGAAACGAGTTTAGGTGAAAGACCTACTGTATAACCTGCCTTAATGAAAGCATCCGAGCTCGAATGTTTCACATTTGGTCACCCACCATAGCCATGGATTGCGTTACTTAACTTCAGCAATCATTAGCGAAGCTCATAATCCACTACCTACACCATCGAGCTCGCAACGACCACCACCACCGAGTCAGCAAGTGGGTCTTAAATATAGATATTCAAGGAGCAAAGGAAACATATGTTTTAAGAAATAAATCAACTGCTTTTGAAGATTTATTAGTCCATTACCAGAGCTGAGAGTCGAATGTGTCAATCATTGAAAATAAGCGTCGTGAATTTTTATGATAGCTACATATTTTTTGTGTTTCCTTTAAGTAAAATTTTCTAAGTTCAATATTTGGGACACTTCCCCTTCAGGGAACATGTGTTTAACCAAAGTAAATTCGCGCATTTTTTCTCCTTGGCGAAATGTTCAATAACAAAATTTACAAAGTATATTTAAGTGTTTTGTACGAAGCAGAAGTCACTACTCTGTATCTCTTATAAACGAAACTTCGTTACCATCGTCAGCTGCAGGTCTTCGGGAGTGCAAGAAACTGACGCAGGTGACATGTTCCTTTAAGAGCTCGTGAATTACCTGTTAGATATACGTCCGCGACGACACCCTTCAAGACTGATCCCCCAGAACCAGCACAAAGGGCAATCTTTGTAACCATATCTTCCATTGATTTATTTTTGCCTAACGCAAGTCGAATATGACTTAGTCCCGTGATTTGTTTCACGTTTGACACAACTTTTGAAAGTGATATTTCGTCTTTTAGTGTAATCGTCCTGAAAAAAATCCATATACTGTTGATTATTTTATGCACAACAACATACTTATGACAAACGAAATTTGAGACCAAATTCTAGCTTAACAGAAAACTATGATAAATTGAAAAATTACGACACAAACTATATTTTTTTTTTATATATAATTTTTTTACTATAGAATTTTTTTTTTATATTTCAAAATTAAAGTAAGTTATATAAAAGTTCTACCTTCCAGCACCAGTAGTAGGATCTTGCCCCGGCGTTATAGGAGTGGACTCAGAAACAGAAAAAGCTGAAGCCAACCAATCGTTAACACCGCCTTTGACGCAGTCCCAACTAGTGTGGGGCGAATACAAAGCAATGCGCTTCTCTAGTAATAAAGATACAACACGTTCTTTCCAGGATCTAGAAAATAAGACTACATTAGAAAAATTATGAATTGGTAACAATTTTCGTAATAATGATCATCAACGTTTATGGCAAAAAATAGTTACCTCAGTACAACAGATTTCAACGGTACAAATATAGGCGGATGGTAAGAAATCACCATTTCACATCCGTTATGATTTGCTTCAAGTGCCACATCTTCAGTCAAATCATTGGTGAGCATTATTTTCGTAATTTTTCTGGAAAAGGTTTACATGATTCAGTTTATTAAACTGCTTTAAATTGTTTTTGTGGTTTGTCTTAAACACTTTACTTTACCTCGGAGTGTATGGTTCCACTAAGAGTCCAGTGTTATCCCAACTTTCAGAAAGTTCTTTGGGTGCAAAATCTTCAAGAACAGATACAACCTTTTGCAAAGGCACTCCAACAATGATGTCAGCAGACATTTTAAGTGAAGAAGTGTGTAATGAGAGTTTTCTTAGGACTGTACTGTACTGACTGTGGGTCAATAAAAATCTTCCTAATTTAATAATCATGAGTCACTAACTGAAAAAACCATCAATTTTACAGTTTTAACAATTAAAATTATTACAAGTTTACAGTTTGGACTTGTGTGTTTCTGCTAACTAGTAATTCTATTAAATAGTGGAAATGCAAATTTAAACGAAATTAATGAAAAATATTTGTGTTTCTTGATTAAATATCATTACCAACAAATATTGATAAAAACAGGAATAGTCTGGAGCAAAATAAAACAACAAATCATTTAACAAGAAGGTTTATTAACTATATATTCAACAATTTCTTGCTTTATATTTATACCCACTGAGCGCTGCACTTATATACTGGAGCAGTGGACCATGTAAGTCACGGGACTGTCATGTACTGCATGCAACACACAAGAGGCTTACATTATAATACATATTTATAAATGTCATACATTTTCTTTAACATTTTATCGTCCTTTATACATTTTGTATTAAATTAAACAATATTTTTATTCTACAAATTTCCATATTCTTATTTCACCATTGTCACTGCATGAGAGAAGTTCTTGATTTCCAGTTGGATTCCAAGCAACACAATTCACATCAACAGGGTGTGATTCTAACTTAGCACAAACTAATTCAAATGTGGGTGCATTTATATCAGATTCTACAGATTCTTTAAAAATTCTTATTATATCATCACCACAGGCTGTTGCGATGAGACCCGTTGAATGACACCATACTATATCATAAATACACCTTGAATGGTAACCAGATAATGTACACACACATTTCCACATAGATTCTCTATCATTTACAATAACTCCTTCTGGATTATCTGGTTTGTATTCCTTCCAAATCTTCACTGTTTTATCATCACTGCAGGTAGCTAGTCTTTCTCCTGTTTTATCAAAAGCTAGACTCCAAACTGTTGATTCATGTGACTGTAAAGTTGCAACACAAGACCAATCATTGTCCATTTTATCTTCTTTATATAACTTGACTGTATTGTCATAAGATGCAGAAGCCAATATGTCTAATGTGGGGTGCCATACTACCTATAAAATCAATAAACATATTAAATATGTAATATTTCAACTGTGTTTATATTGATATATCATAATTATGAATCATTGTACCAACTTTTTTAACATCTTGGTTATGTACATTCAGAACCGATTCACATTCATATTCATCTTCACCAGCCACTTCCCAAACCCAAACTGATTTATCTCGTCCACATGTAGCCAAAAGTTGTCCAGAAGGGGACCAAGCTACACTTTTTACTTCATTTTCATGACCTTCCAGAGTAGCATTACATTCAAATTGACCTAATAAAAAGAGAAGTGATTTTTTAAGATGTTTCAGTTGACATATTTTATATCACAAATTTATAATACACACCACTTTTTTTGTCCCATATAGCAGTAGTTGCATCAAAACTAGCTGAGGCTAGTAAATTGCCACATGGCGACCATGCCACCTCTCTAATGGTTCGCTGGTGACCATCCACCAACACTGTTTTGATGGTCCATTCATGACCTTCTTTACTCCAAAGCCTAATTGTTTTGTCTTCTCCACATGATGCAAATATTTTGCCAGAAGGATGCCATGATACATTCCACGCTATACCCTTATGTCCACTAAGACTTTGTAACAATTCTAATTTTGCCATTTTTGATCTTAGATTGATTATACGATTTTTTAAGTCCTTACCAACAACAATAAAATGATAATCTGCGTTTTCGATTGTATGGAATAGTAAAGACAACTATTTCGCGTTATTTCCTACAATTTCAAATTCAACTTTTCAATTACCTACATTTAATACAAATTTTTCCTATATTAATTATTTTACAGTCAAAAAATTATTACCTTAATATTTCATAATTAGTACCTACAAATACTGACTAATTTAAATATCTGTAATAAAAAATGCCACAAAATTGCATACCTACGATCAAATTAATATTAACAGAAGATTATCAGAAATAAAATTATAGAAGACTAGTAGGTAGGTACTTACTATTATTAGGTAGTCCTACCTAAGTATACCTTTATCTTGATTTTTTTCACAATATGTAGGTTATATATTAGGTTAATTTATTATTAACATAATACATATTTTTTTAATTTATGTATTAGGTTAATTTAGACTCTATTTTAATAGTTTCTGTTTAATATCAGACAAACTTATCTTGCACAAAATAACCCCCACGGATTAGAGACAGAGATAACCCACGACTGTCAATCACCTGTCAATTCAAAGTGTCAATGTTAACCACTTACAGACTACTTACCCTGCGTTCCGTAAAACCTTAGACTATAGATACCAATAGACACGAAATACCTACGAAAAAAGCGTGCCAAAGTTTTGGTTGGTGCTCTAAGATGGCGGAAAAAAACTAGGGACGCTGCATCCAAGATTCCACACTTTTTATGTTTTTCTTTATAGAATTCATTAAAAAAAGCAATAAAAACGTATAACTGTAAAATGCACTCACAAATAATGCTCACCGACTGATATTTTAGCACAACAACAAACACGGTGCTTTGTAATGGCGGACTAAACTGGACGCAAGTTTATTTGAGACATATAACAACATTGCGAATCCATTGGTTTAGTTAATCTGAGCGTAAAACGATTAAAGTCATAATATCGCGAATCCGACCAAAGTCACAAAGAACTTAACATACTGATTCAATAGCCCTTATATTTTGTGACGATTTAATTGGGTCGGATTCGCGATATTATCGCTTTAATCGTAATTCGAAACGCACCATTAGATACTACCCCTGCGTTCCAGATAAGCACTGCTACTTTCTGAGGCTAATTTGCGTTTCTTATAAGAAATGTTGACATGTTTAGCGGCGCTAATTGTTACAAATGAATTATTACAAAATTGTAAATTGTAAAAATTGTTACAAATGAATTTTGACACCTCACCTACTTAGTCCAGCCACTTAAAATTTCTAATAATATAAATAATAACATGCATCATAATTGGCTAATACTATACATATCTTTCAATTAATTTTTTAAATCCCCTGAAAATCCTCTTTGATTTATGAAAAAAAGATTCCAAATGTCATATTTGAAAGCAGTCCAAAAGTGGTATCAGAGGACCCATCTATTAGCATGGGTATTTGATGCTAGCATTTCGTGTTAAAAATGCTTAAATGAAACGCATGACAACCAGCAAAAAAAACTAGCATCACAGCTAATGAAACGCAGAGATGCTAAAAATGTTGATATTTATGGTTAAAAATGCTTATCTGGAACGCGCCCTACGTTTCACTTACTAAGGCCCTAGATAGACAAATGCCACACGCTAACTTTTCCGCAGTCGTTCCGCAGAAAAAATGTATGGAAATGACATAGCTTACGACAACCTCACACTATTTTTTCCGCAGCTAATGCATAAAATAACTAAAGCATAGAAACCTAGCAAAAATAGCTACTGAACTTAATATATTTGACTCACTTTGACATTAGGCGCTGCTAATAGAAGTTAGACAGAGACACGTATATGCAAGATGTTTCGAAATTTTGTAGGTCGTCACTAATTCTCGCTTGTCAGTTCTTCTCCCAGTGATGTCGTGCTCATCACTCACCTAGTTTCAACGTCGATAATTATATTATGTAGGTATTTAATAGATCCCTAATACTAAAATGTCTTTATTACGAGAAATATAACATAAATAATTAAGGGTAGAGTTTCTTATGTAACTTATCCAGCTAATAGCTGCTGTGTCTCTTTGGTATGGTCAGGCTGGCCGTTCATGAGACTAAAAGCGGGAAGTGCGAGTCGGACTCGCCCACCGAGGGTCCCGTATAAAATTGTATGTTATACTTTAAATAGAGACTAATTTTTTTATGATTTAATTACAAATGTGGAGTTTGAGATTTTCCCTGACTTGTAGTGTAAGACTATATAACTTCACAAATTTCATAGTTCTAGCTAGATCAACGAAAAGTACCCTATACATTTTGATGCCCGTGAGAATGTCGAAATATACGCCGTACCTTTTTTTGTTAACTTAGAAGTTTGATTTTTTCACATCTTCAAGGGACTAGAACTTGTTAGTGTAGAACTGAGTAATTATATGGTTTTAATTTCAACTCGATACCTTCACGCGTTTCCAAGATAGTCTTGACAGACAAACGGACAATAAAGTGATCCTATAATGGTTCAGTGTTTCTTTTGAGGTACGGAACCCTAAACTTTGGACTATTTAAGTTTTTTTTTTTTTTTTTTTTTATGGATGGCCCGGCAAATGACCTCCTCCCGCCTGATGTTAAGCGGTGAAAGAGGCCCAAATGAGTTGACAGATAGGGTAGGGACGACATCCACTCTCCTACCTGCCCGCCCCTTGCCGGCCCAAAAGATGCTTTTTCACGCCTCTTTTGAAGGAACCCATGTTGTAGGATGGGGGAAACACGTGCGCAGGTAGAGAATTCCAAGTGTGGGATGAACGACAGAAGAAGGAATCTTGGAATTTCTTGGTACGGTGTGAAAAGGAGGACACAGTGTACGGATAACTCCGAAGGCCCTTACGCGTGTTTCTGTTAAGGAATGGAGAGGGAGGGATAAGGTTAAAGAGCTCCTCAGAGCATTCCCCATGGAACATTCGGTAAAAGGCGCTAAGAGAGGCGATGTCACGACGAAGTTGTAGAGGCTCGAGGGTGTTAGTTGCCTCTACATCGCCAATTATGCGAATAGCGCGACGCTGCAATCTGTCCAGAGCATCGAGGAGGTACTGAGCGGAGCCGTCCCAAAGGTGCGAGCAATATTCCACGCAAGACCTAACCTGAGTTTTATACAACAAGCATAGTTGCAAAATACCTACGCACCTTGTTCAGGACACCGAGAGTGACGGGTATTTCCCGTTATCTAAAATGTTGGAATTTTTCTATTGCAGAGATTCACAAATTCTATGGGAAGGAAATCGAAGACACACTGCTTTTATTTCATCGCTTAGATTTAATTCATTTTTTATCGCATCACTTAGAGGTACTTGAGGTTAATCTCATATTTAATTTATTTATCCGAAAATTTAACCCTCATGAATTTTGAACCTTGTATAAATTCGTGAATGCTGAAACTACTATTTGTACATATGCTTGGAAATTAAACTAAAAACATTAACATTTGACCATAATTTATTATTAAGACATTTTTCGATAGATTTATTACGCTTGATGTGCGGCCGGGCTTAGTTAGAATGTAAATTTTCCGAAGGCGGCGTTTTGATATTTTACCTTTTTGACTCTTTCAAGTTCTTATCTTGATCTAATATTTTAATTCTTAGAAAAGAATCATCTGAACTGGTTGTTCTTGGCATCCGTGTCAAGGATTCCTTAAAGAAATAGTTAAGAAATTAAATACGTTTTTATTTTCATAAATAATATTTTAGTTTAAAGAATTCCTTTCATTAAATAACTTGACTTACGTCATGACGTCTCCATTTCATAGTTTTACTACTAAGTACATACAAAATTAATCTGATGGAAAATATCTGGAGCAAATTTGACTATCCTTTCTTGGACTCCAATTTCGTCTGACAATACACTTTATCCATATGTTTTTTATACATTGTCTTTAGGAAATCTGTAAAATAAAAATATCGACAAAATTTTACAACACTACGCATGATCAAGAAAACCTCAAAGTAATTTTCTAAAAATCGCTAAAACATAAAAGTGAAGTTAATATTACGTATTGTTTTTCTACAAAATGATTCAGCGATATTTCATATGTATCTAAGTGTACTTATTAGCTCACATTCAAGTAACAATATGAGAAAACATGCCAATTTAAGTTCAATAAATTTTGATTATTTTCCTTTCGCGACGAATGAGACTTGCAGCCCCAAACTACACAAGACATTGTGTTACGGAGTGCACAAACACACACTATTTGTAAATATCACTAGCCACGGGACGCACAAACAAATATTATACGAACAATTCAAATAGTTCAAACTCGGATGGTCTATCTTCGATACAAGGTACTATAAAATTTAGCCGTGTTATATATTTTTAACCAATTTTAATTTTTAACCAAAATGACAATTCAATCAATTCATCTAGTGACCACTTTGTGATATGCCAAAAGACAAATATTACTCATCTCTTACATTTACACAGTTTTGTGCCGTATTTATTTATACTAGTGCAAGTTATATTGAGTTTCCATACCTGACTTCTGACCGTCTGCCTCCTTTGATTTAAGTGTAATTTGTATGTTATTTATTGCTTCGCTTTAATTATGCATATGATTGCTCTCCCGCTTCTTCACATAGTGTTGGATCAGTGACCTGTATATAGAATTTAAACATAAGTCTCTACACAAAGACACTAAGTACCCTCAGCGCTGACCTGCTACTGATACAGTAGCAGTCTGCCTTGCTCTTAAATTCAGACACAATTTCCTTGTAAGTACATGTAAATATAGCAAAATTTAATTCATGGCTCTCTGAGACAGACACACTCTCATGTGCTCCACCCCAGCTGCCTGGCTCCCTGAGGCTGGCGCACCTCATGTGCACCCCCTTTGCTATACCATGAGGCATTAAAATTAGATTAGCCCGTGTCACACACGGATGAGACGTAATTTATGGGCGACTCCGTCAACGCACTGACGATGTACAACCGTCAGTATTAGGTAGCGTAATCTTCCGAGCCCCCGAGCACTCATGGCGCGGTGTACACCCCCATAAGCCCCAGCTCAACCCCGCGTGAGCGCGCTACTCACGCGTGGTCAGCAAACATTGTCCATTAACAACGGACACGTCTCTGCCTCCACTATTTCCGAGGGTAAGACAAGCCCCCGGGAATTTTGGGATCATGTGCTTCGACATGTACCGACAAGGTTTCAAGAAACTTTATACAGGTTGACAAATGAAGGTACTTAGCTTGGTTACATCAGCGCCACGCGAAGTCACGTCACTCGCATTGAATTTAACTTTACAAACTTTACAATTGAAAATATTCAAAGTCTCAACTGTTTGTTCGACTAGATATCAAAATGGCTGATGGCAAAGAGAAAGAAAGAATTAGATCCTACACTCACCAAACTGAAAAACTGTACTTCGCGTGAAGGCTCTGAACGCGCTCCTGCCTATTCGCTAACTACGGTTGGTAACTAGAACTGTCATTTTTGAAAGACACTTTATATCCATTACCTACTGGTTTATTGATATTATGTGTTACGGCAGCGTTCATGATAGCAGTAATGGATGTTAAGTTCCTTTCAAAAATGACAGTTCTAGTTAGCAACCGAAGTGACAGAATAGGCCTGCTGGTGGGTTATTGTCTAAGAAAAAATCTATCACGATGGCTTATAATTTGACAGCCATTGCCGTAAGCATAAGATTCAGTACCGGCTTCCTTTTAAAAAAGGAGTAATGGATGGACTGTGACTATCAAGTATCATTGTAAGCGATCGCGATAGATTTTTTCTTAGACAATAACCCCCAGTCAACAGCAACCATGGATTTAATAATAAACATCAACACTGTCAACCAGTCAGCTCAGTGTTGCCAGCATGTAAATTAAGGTTGCGAACCGAAACTTTCCTTTGTCGGGTAAAGTTACCCGGGTAACTTTCCTTCAATTGAAAATCGGTTTTGGAACGGGGTAAAAAGTGATTTGGCGAATGATGTAACGGAACGCATTATCTGTGGATTTTCTCACCTCTCTCTCATATTATGTTTCATCGCTATCTCTCGGTAGGGAGTATATGTTCTATGATCACTCGCTGTCGCTATCATTTTTCTGGATTTAGAGTTAATTGCAATGTGCAAACTTGCTACAATAATTCTTTTGTATTTTCCACAATTTACCGCGTCAAGTTAATGTCAACTGTCACTACTGTCAGTTGCAGTCATAACAGAATAATTACCACCCATGAATTTTATAGGATAAATAAATCGCTCTTTCCAGGATCTAATTGACTCGGCAAAGACGTTCCAAAACACCTCGATAAAAATCCTCGGATGTGTTTTGTAATTTGGTTTGAGCCAATTTAGCTTTTTACCGAGCGAAACTTATCCGTTTTTGAACGCAACCTAAAATAGGGTCAAAAGATTTGTAGAAAAAGGCTAACTTTCAGCAGAAAAGACCGAAATTGAAATAAAAATGACTATTTTATTAAAAGTTTGAAAAAGTGATGAAAATACATCAAAAACAGGAAAAAAATTAAATACAACATAAAAAAAAATATTTTTCTTGTTTTTGATTTATTTTCATCATTTTTTCAAATTATTTAACTTTTTTAAATAAAAAACAAATGAAAATTACAAAAAATTGTTATTGTTGTTGTAATAGTTTTAATGTTTTTTACAAGTTTCGAAGTAATTAATAACATATTCATATAACTAGTCTTCACTTGTATTTAATTTTAGCACTTTTTATATCTGCAGATGAATGAAATTTTTTTTTTTATTTATTCATGTTAGTGATCAATAAATAAATAAAATATTCCACCTTAGTTTTCTACGCCTGCTGCCGTGGTCATCAAAGAAGCAATCATTACGGGTTTTTTACGGCTCGGGGTCTTGCCCATTGAATCCAGTCATATTTAGATTTTAGTCATACACGGCTCCTGTCTCGTGAGTCCAGTTTTGCAAAAATCTAATTTTTGTTTTCTTTAATTGTAATATATATTTTTATAAGTGGCGGGGTGGGGAAAGGCCACAAAAGGGCCGATGGCTGCCTTGTAATATATATTTTTATAAGTGGCGGGGTGGGGAAAGGCCACAAAAGAGCCGATGGCTGCCAATAAATTTGCAAGAGCCGATATTCGGCCTCCCAGGGCTGAACTGGCAACCCTCTAACCAGTTCAACCACAGGAGCGTGTTCAGAGCCTTCGCGCGAAGTACAACTTTGCGCTCTAGGGGTTATTTTGTATTTAGAGTTAGAAATTCCTAGGTATATTTGTCTGATATAAAATAAACAGAAACTCTCTAAAATAGTCTTCATCTCTACTACTCTTAATTAACATAATACATAAATTAAAACATGCATGCCAAAATTCATCCAAATCCGTTTAGCCGTTTTTACGTGATTGAGTAACAAACATCCAAACATCCACAACTTCACATTTATAATATTAGTAGGATGTTAATAATAAATTAACATAATACATAACCTACATAACAATATTGTGAATAAAATCAAGATAAATCTATACATAGGTAGGACCACCTATTATTAGTAAGTACTAGCCTTCTATAATTTTATTTCTGATAATCTTCTGTTAATATTAGGTCCTTAGATATGAAATTGGCGTTTTGTATCGGAGGAACATAAAGACGATGTTTATAAAATATAATATATGTATTCAATCGAAGTATGTACAATTGCTATCTATGCACTTTTGCCATCTCATAGGTAGTTCTCATAGGTACTTTCAAGAAGTTATCCAAATATCGAAAAAAATGGTAATCTGTTGAAGCAAGGTCCGGAGAGTACGGTGGATGTCTTAGACATTCCAATTGAAGCTTCTCTAATTTGGTAGCCGTCTGTTGTGCAGTGTGTGGTCTAGCGTTATCATGAAGCAGCAGTGGCCTAGAGCGATTGACCAGCCTCGGTGGTTTAGCACCTAGCTTTTCCATCATGGTTTGCAGTTGCTGACAATAGACATCTGCCGTAATCGTCTGGCCAGATTTAAGAAAGCTGTAGTACACGACACCAGCACTAGTCCACCAAACGCTCACAAGTAACTTTTTTGGAGTCAATTTTCGCTTGGGACATGGTTTGGCTGATTCGGCAGGGTTCAGCCATTGCGATGAGCGCTTCCGATTATCGTATAGGACCCACTTTTCATCACAAGTAATGATTCGATTTAAAATCCCTACATTATTGTGCCTGTTGAGTAATGCAACGCAGCAGTCAACGCACGTTTGTTGATTTGCTTCACTCAATTAGTGAGACCTTTCAAGCTTTTTCACCTTCCCAATTTTCTTCAAGTGGATTCATCATCACAGATCATATACGTCCCCACCGAGGGGTTCGAGCCTACCCTATTTTAGGATGATTAGGCCTTAGTCAACCACGCTGGCCCTGTGCGGATTGGTCGACTTCACATACATCATTGAATTTCTTCGCAGATGTATGCAGGTTGCCTCACGATGTTTTCCTTCACCGTAGGAGCGTCAGACAAATGTACATATGAAATTCGAAACGAAAAACACATTGGTACATGGCGGGTCTCGAACCCCGACCCCCCGATTGGAAGGCAAGTGCCGAGTCCACAGCGTCACCGACGCTCAAGTGGATGCTTCAAGTGGATTAAAATAGTTTTATCACTAACACCGCAGCCTGCAGCTAACTCGGACGTGGTTTGCGATGGATCCGCTTCCACAATAGCCTTCAATTCTTCATTATCAACTTTGGTCTCCGGCCGTCTATGGGGCTTGTTCTGCAGGTCGAAATTTCCAGAACGAAAACGTTGGAAACAAAAACGCACTGTGTTTTCTTTTGCGGCACCGTCGCCATACACATCATTAATCCTTCGAACCGTTTCTGCAGCACTGGTGCCACGGTGGAACTCGTACTCGTAAATAACGCGATATTTCAAGTTTTCCATTTTGTAAACTGAGGGACGCAAAGAAAAAAACAATTGAGGAAAAAACAAGTGAATTATAATTTTCGCAGAACAAATGTAAATAGCTGTATAAATTTGAATTTGGAATTCCTAACCATAGAGGAGATATTTGAGATCAAAGTGGCCAGTACGGCAAAACGCCCATTTCATATGTAAGGACCTAATATTATCGTACACTTCTAAAAACGTAATATTTTAATCAGTTTTTTATATGTTTATTTCATAAATGTATGTCTCATCCGCAGCAATAATTCAATTAGTTAGTAGTGGAAACTTTATAATGCTAATGTATAAATTAGTTTAACACTATCTTATGTATAATTTTAAGCCGTATGTTTCCCAAATAAATAAAATAAAAAAATAATTTGATTTTAGGTGCCTATGTAATTTTGTGGTGTTTTTATTACAGATATTTAAATTAGTCACTAGGTTTTTATTATGAAATATTAAGAAGGTAATAATTTTTTGACTGTAAAATAATTATAGAAAAAAAATTGCATTAATGTACCTTATTGAAAAGTTGAATTTGAAATTGTAGGAAATAACGCGGAATAGTTGACTTTACTATTCCATACAATCGAATACGCATTTTATTGCTTAGAGCATTCAGACAGGAGATGGCAAGGCTGGGCGAACCCCTCTGCCAATTTACGTTGACCATATGACCATACACGTTATATAAAACTAGTTGACGCGTGGCGGCTCCCATTAGATGTCGTTTGGTATCGCAAGTAAGAGCTGGTAAAAAATGGTTTATTGTGCAAAAGGCTATCCACTAACTCAAATCTTCAAGACTTTAGGGTTTTCTATCACATGTTAGTATAAAATATACATAAACGTGTTTTATTTAAGTATAATTTTGAAATTATTTTTATGCCGTTACGATAGAAAATACAATGGTACGTTGGTAGCTCAACACAGTACACGGGCATGATTTGCGGGCGATTGCGATACACGTTAATTTGTCGATGTGTGTGTGTTTCTTTATAGTGAGGTAATATTTTCATAGTGTGCGTATCCGTAATTGAATGCTAGATTTTCGTAGTGTGCCATGCGTATTTACCTCGCCTCCCGCAAAATGTGGCAGAAAAATGTATACTGCGATTTGTTGCGTACCATATCCATATGCTAAATGATCTAAGTTTGTGCACAGTTCACGTTTGTGCACAGACACGTTTAGCGCAGAGGTCGAGTGATCACCTACTGCGCAACGGGTCGCGGGTTCGATTCCCGTACGGGACAAATGTTTTGTATGGCCTACAGAAATTTGTTCCGGTCTGGGCGTATGTGCATGTGATATTCTATGTTTGTAACTGCACCCACGACACAGGAGAAAATCCTAGTGTGGGGCGACGTTTTTTTTTTAAAGAAAAAAAAAGAAACAAAAAGAAAAAAAAAGAAAAAAAGTTCAAATATACCTCTGAATAAGGAAACCAATGGAACTGTCATACTTACGAAAAAAACGTGCATACCTACGCGTCTAAACATGGCGGCTTAGTACCGCATATTTTCAACAGTTTACACCAACCCGGTTTTCCATTTAAGCGTCACCATTTTTTCACGCTAACATCAAATGTTAACCGGGTTTTGCGTTTCTTTTAAGAAACGGTAACATTTTTAACAGCGCTATTTGATGAAATCGTAACAAAGGGAACTTAATGTAAAAATATTGATATTGTTTAAAAGGAACGTTTACATACGATGAATTACGTCAAAAGCTAATGAAAAGCGATGATGCTAAAAATGTTAAAAAAGCTGCAAATCTGCGTGTAAGTGGAACGCGCCTCCAAGTAAACGGCGTCAAAATATGGCGGACGCGGCACACGTCTGACGTCAAGAAAAATGTTGCCAATAAATCGAAACAGCCCTGCGAGCATGGAACTCTCGATAAACAAAATTTGACAGCTAAGATCGACATACTCGACAAAAATCGATAAATTTGACAGATATTCCTAAGGAGTGAAAAGGACAGATGCTTTTGTCGATCGGTATATGTCGATCGATAAGTCCATGCTCGCAGGGCTGTTATGTATAGAGTTGGACTGTTTTATTTGCATACGTTAGACAAAGACGTCATTATATTTATTTTTTACTGTGTCTATATGACATTGGAACAGTTCCATTAGTTTCCTTATTCAGAGGAATATACATAATATTTCATCTGTGAATTTGTTTGTTATGTAGTATCTCTAGGTAGTCTGTGTTTGTTACGTTGCGTTGTTATTAATCTGTGTATTCTTAACCTAACTACAAATTCAGCGATTTGTTACAATAATTTTAAGATATAGTTTATCTTTTAAAAATCAGGTATTCTAATTAGATATGTAAGTGCATTGGCAAATTTAAAGAATTATTTTTGTAATTTGTATTTAAATTATTCCATGATGGAAAATAGTACTGAAATTATACCTCCCCATTTAAATGCCCAAGTTTATAAAACGGATAAGAGTGCAAATACTGTTTCACACCTAGATTACTTACATATCCATCCAGGTAAATTTTCCTTATTTTGTGTTATTTTAACTAGTTGTGTAAATGTACTGCTGGCCAGTAATAAAGCTAACCAATGCATGTAACAACTATCCCGCTCATTACCCCGTCGAATATATTCCCTGCGTTCCAGATAAAGCACTGCTACTTTCTGAGGCTAACATCTGATGTTAGCCTCGTTTTCCGTTTCTTATAAGAAATGTTGACATTTTTATTGAACTTTTGTTTTCGTTATTAAAGGTTCTTTAATTATCAGCAAGCAGGGATTTCTATTAAATAAAACTATTTAGACATCGTCCATTGCAATTCTAATATAATTTTTTTTTAAATTTAATTGTTTGACACCTTATCGAATACAAAACTTAAAACCTTAGTGTGTTAAACAACTTCATAATTTAGTACCGTGTTTTCGCTACCCACTCGAAATTGGCGAATTTGCAAATTTGACAGAAGCCACTTAACATAAAAATTGAATTGAAACAACCTTATTTCTTAACACTCCCTCTCAATTATAATGTTTTTACTTGTAGAAATTATAAATAAGTATATAAGTATAGCAATAAAAAAAACATAATTGCCACCTCAACTGCCTAATTATTTACTTCATTTTTTGACACCTTATCGAATACAAAACTTAAAACCATAGTGTGTTAAAGAACCTTATTTCTTAACAATTTTTATCCGTGCTAATTGTTACAAATGAAACGGAAGGTGCTGATTTTTTGTACTGAATTTTGACACCTCACCTACTTAGTTCATCCACTTAAAATTTCTAATAATATTAATCAGAATTGGCTAATACTTTAAATATCTTTCAATGATTTTTTTAAATCCGCTGAAAATCCTCTTTGATTCATGAAAAAACGATTCCAAATGTCAAATTTGAAAGCTGTCAAAAAGTGGTATCATAGGACCCATCTATTAGCATGGGTATTTGATGCTAGCATTTCGTGTTAAAAAATGCTTAAATGAAATGCATGACAACCAGCAAGAAAAACTAGCATCAACGCTAATGAAATGCAGAGATGCTAAAAATGTTGATATTTATGGCTATAAATGCTTATCTGGAACGCACCAAATGATTTCATCTTTGCGCCACTTATTTTTGTACCACACTAGTTAATATGGTTGAATTTTCAAGTTGAAAATATTTTACCATAATTATTCAAAAAATTAACGAAAGATCAATTTTGAATAATTCATTTAAGATTATCACTTCATATGTGTTGGTGGTATAAGCGAGCATAATTTAGTCACAGTTAAACAATGCATACAGTTTTGATATGCGTTTGATGTTGGACGACACCACCAGCAGTGTGGGAACTTAAGCGCTCTGTCGCAAATGTGGAAGGGTTGTCAAAAAAGAAAAATAATTTAAATGCAGTTATAATGTAATTTATTTACAAGATGTATCCATATACCTAATATGAATTGGATAAGTATGGTATGCGGTGATCGTTTAGATGTTTATGTATTGGTTGGTTGATTGTATGCAGCTTATTAATCTAAATTAGATCACAGTTTACCTTAAGTATCAATAAATAAAATAAAAAAAACATATTTTACAAAAAATAAAAACCGACTTCAAAAAACAGTGAAAAGTTAAAAATAATATAAGAATAGGTACAGACAACATCACACTTCTATATTGAAGTCGGTGCCAAATGATGATCTCCTAGAAAGTGATAAAATTTGTCACCGACTTCAATATAGAAGTGTGATGTTGTCTGTACTATTCATATATTATTTTTAACTTTTCAGTGTTTTTGAAGGGGTAGTGACTGTAAATGAAAATTTTAAGATACAAAAATAATGAATTTGGGTTATTGTATTACTAAGTGAGCGACTGACTGCGAATGACGATAAATCAACAGAACAGTAACTTATAAACATTCATTCGAGTTACTTTAAATACAAAATGAGAAGCTTTATAATATTTGAGCGACCTAATATTTGTTTGAGTGACACTCAAACAAATATTATGCCCTGCATTTTTTTCAGTATTTGGCAAATTATTTATTTATGTTGAGCGGCATTTTATCTTAAATGAGGTGTTCCGAATAGAAAAACCACTTTGAAAAATACCATAATGAGCAGAGTACTTTGGCCCAAATTTCTTTTAAATCATTGTTATTAATTTTTCAAAATTAATAACGAGAGAAAGTAAGCCACCCCCTGTACCACTCTCCCCCCTTGGCGATGCATAGTTTTCCCATTTCCCATAGAATAGTAGGTATGACGCTGGGATCGCTTCGCTCGTAGGCATAGTCATGTTCTGAACCTAACCTATCCTACAGTAGGCAATTTTGTCCCCTATTTTCTTTTGTGATGGCCGGGGGGGCTTCGTCCCCCGAGCCCCTCCGTCCCCCTGCCCATTTTTATACCAAAAGATGCCGTCTCTGTATTTCTAGTCGCTCACATAGTAATTTAGTCGCATGTTTAAAATTTTAATATCCAAAATCGATTATTCTAAACACACTTTTTGTAAGCTCATTCTGGATTTTATTATTAATTAATATTCGTCGTCAGTTTAGTTAATTTTTCGCTTACTCAAATTCATACCGCTCAAGTTATTAAAATAGTATCTCATCATCAGTCGCTACTTGTTTTTTTATTCGATCGGTTTATTATTCCCCTTTTTGAAGTCTGTTTTTATTTTTTGTAAATAATTTTTTATTTTTAACTTTTTAGTGAAAGGTGACCTTGTGACCGCCCTTTTTTTTTCTTAAAGGGGGTAAAAATGCATTTACGCACTTTCCCGCACCGGAGGACATTCGCTGCGGGGGTGTGTGGAACTCGCCCGTTGGGAATATCCACTAAAATATCCCCCTGTTTTCCGTCCTCAGCGATGGGTTATGGGTTCGGAGTCACAGTCAGACCTTGTCTCCGAGAACCCCACAAACCATCGCTACGCCCGTCACCGGGCCCACCAACCCGCGGTTTCCCGCTCTACTCCGCGATGCAGCGACATACCGGAAAACGTGTATGTCGCCGCGCTGCCACTCCAACGACTGTTGTTCCGGGCGACAGTTGTCCTCTTCTATCGCCCGGAAGTCGCTACCACTCGCCCCTTAGGGCACCAGCGCTTGGGCATAGGCCCGACGCCGTCTTCCTACGCTACGTCTCCTCAACGGGTCCGCCAGGGGGTCCTCCTCACGGGACCGCTCCCTGGCCTGCCTTGTGACCGCCCTAGGAGTATACTCTATCGAATACAAAAAGAATTTTGAAAATCGGTCCACAATTGGCGGAGTCATCGCGTAACATACATACAAAACACGTTGGAAACACCTTAAAATTTAAGGGTTTTCCTCGATTTTCATGGAATCCCATCATCAGATCCTGACTTTGGTGACCATGGGACCACCCATGGAGTATACTCTATTGAATAACAAAAAGAATTTTGAAAATTGGTCCGCAACTCGCGGCGTAATCGCGTAATATACACACAAAAAAAAAAACAAAAAAAAACATACGCATCGAATTGAGAACCTCCTCCTTTTTTGAAGTCAGTTAAAAATAAAAATTTGTTTATTCATGAAATCGCATTTACAATTATTACACCGAGACTTCCCGTTGAGTAATTATAGATACTCGTATTGGGAATGACTCGCCTCTTCCCAATTGGTTATAGTTATCAGCATTTAATGCATGCAATTATCAATGAAATGTATTGAAAACTTATTGAGCATTTGTTTTTTTATGCAATGTGGCAATACATACCACAAAACAAACAATAAACTATTGCCCTAAACTCCCTTTGTGGACTCTTAAGACATTCACGGAACGATAGTTACATGTGTTCTAGAATGTACTCATAGTTGAAAATGAACTATAAATTAAGTCCTACTTAAATAGGTAGTTGAACTAAACTGCCTATGTCGTCGCTTGCGACATCCACAGGATGATAGATACATGTATTTTAGAGTTTATTCATAGTAGGGAATGAGCTATGAACGATATATTTACATAATACTTGCATTAAACACCCAAAGTCACGGAAAGATAGATACATGTATTCTAAAGTTAATTCATAGCTGAGAAGGAGCTATGAAATATATATGTACATAAATAATTATACTAAACTGCCTTAGTCATCTCTTGCAACATCCACAGGAAGATAGATACATGTATAAAGTTTATTCAGAGTTGAAAATAAACTATGAACTATATGTGTAGGTACATCTTTCGACATCCACGAGAAGATAGATGTACATGTCTTCTAAAGTTTTTTCATAGTTGAGAACTTAGAGCATTTAGTAAATGAACTTCCCCGTGAGTTCCCTGCCGTTGCTCTGCGCAAATACGTTCATTTCATTCATAACTATATAAAATGATGAACTTTTCCTTTTAGTATCAATATACACTAGGCAAATTGAAGTTTTAATCTGGACCCTCCCATCGAAAAGAGTTTTGATCGGGTATTAATAATGCTGGGTTTTCAAACCCCTTGTCTTACGGTAAGCTTTTAAATGGCTTACCGGTTTACACATTAATCCCTTCGATTGAATCAATTTGGGTTACCTCTTACCAATATCAAAACCCCCCCAGTGGGTTACCATTCTAAGCGCTGATTAATTGGTGCAAGTTATTTTAGATCTTACGTATATCGCGTATAGATTGCTTTTGCACCGCATAAAAGGTAAGTAACTTTTAATGTCTAAACACACTATATGCCGAAGGTTCGCGACCGAACTCCCGCGTTATTGCACCTGCGGTGCTACTTTAATCGCTCGGTGTGCCTGAAGGAAGTATGGATACGCATAGACTTAGCGACTTTTGAATACTCATCATCATCATCACAGCTCATATACATTTCCACCGAGGGGCTCGAGCCTACCCTATAGCATATAAGGTGTTTAAGCCATAGTCAACCACGCTGGCTCAGTGCGGATTGGTCGACTTTACATACACCATTGAATTTCTTCGCAGATGTATGCAGGTTGCCTCACGATGTTTTCCTTCACCATAGGAGCGTCAGACAAATGTACATATGAAATTCGAAAAACGAAAAACACATTGGTACGCCATGTAGAAAAACGAAAAACATATTGGTACGCGGTCTCGAATCCCGCACCATCGAATACCTACTATCAGTGTCACAAAAACAACTTGTTAATTAAGTAACGCAAAATGTCAGACACCCCGACATATTTTTTATAATTTTTATAATTAACTATATAAAAAGATAAATAAATTAAATTCTGGCAGATGATTAATGAAGATAATGTCCTTGTTTTGTTGCATATCTTGCAAACTCTATGGCCGCGCGTCTGCGCTTACGATGTTACGCCGCCGATAAGAGGTAAAGACGGTAGAGTTAAGGAGCTACTTTACCATTTTCGACAATTTCGATTGACTGTACCGTCACAAATATTAAACATACAGTTCTAAGATTCATATATGACATTTTTGAACATTTCATCTAAACATTCTTAAAAGCAGAAACATGATTAATAATATTTCACTTGATAGAAAAAAAATCCAAAGATCACTCTGTTCAACATTTTAAAACTGCTGTGAATCAGAAAATACAATAATAAATGACATAAAAGTTTCACCAATAGACGTGCATTTTTATTATCTAGAAAATTGCAAAAGTACATTTTTTATTTTGTATTCCAGTTTTCCAAAAATCGATTAAAACGCGTAAAATGTAACGTTTTAGTTCGGCCACCGCTCGTAAGCGACATTAGAAGCTATGCAATTATCAACTTTATTATCTTGCAATACAGCAGTCACCGTGCACGAGAAGATTTCCTGGAAAACCTCGCCTTAAGTTAAGAGGATTGTGAAGTAATCGTGCGCGGCGCGAGTAGGTATTTTCTAAAATGCTATCTGTTTCACATCGCTCGGCCTCCGGTCTGGCGTTTACACCACAGATACAACATGCGCAAATTTTCACGCACACTACGACACAGCAGCGCGCGACTCGGCCACGATACTCGGCGGCTGCGGCCGGCGCGAGAGCTCGAAATTATTATTCTATCGTTCGTAATCCCTTTCTTCCGCTCGCAACTTCGCCATCGTTACTTTCATTTTTCGTGTGGGAATTTTATGTTTTCACACAGAAAAATAATTTTATAGCCTATATTACTCAGTGATAATGTAGCATTCTATTAGCCAAAGAATTTTTAAAATCAGTCTGGTAGTGTTTGAGTTTATTCATTACAAACAAAAATACAAACGTACTTAATCTTCTTTCTTCATAATATTTTAGTAGATGAGGTTCGGAATACAGAATTTATTTACATTTCGTAAATTATTTCTGTATTGAAATTTATTGTGAAGGCACTTATTTGGTATCCCTATACGTAACTTATAGGATTGAGGGTGAGGACTTTTTGTTAGGAAAGTATGTATCCTATATTTACCTGTCTAAGGAAAATGCCATTTTTTAAGATGAGTGTTATACTGAATTAAAATAACTTGCATTTGAGATGTGAATCTTTTCTGAAAATAAAACATTAAACATATAATAATACTTTTACATACAAACTAAATAGGAACAGGGATACAAAAATAAAAAGTAATAATAAATAATAATAATATTTTTTTGATTGGGCTGGGCAGCTTTTGCGGAACTTGGCTTTGCTTTTAATATGAGCATTAGCATAAAACAGAAAGCGCGGATCTTCAACTAGTGTGTCCTACCAGTGCTTACTTATGGAGCCGAGATATGGATAACAACTAAGGCCATCGTCCACAAACTAGAGGTGGCACAAAGAGCAATGGTAAGAAAATTGGTAGGAGTAACACTCCGGGACACGAAAACGAATAGTTGGTTCCGAAAACGGCGTCAGGTCTCGGACATTACACACCACGTAGCAAAGCTCAAGTGGCAATGGGCTGGACATATAGCCAGAAAGCCGGACTCGTGGTGCAGAACTATCTTAGAGTGGAGGCCATGGAACCGTAAAAGACCCAACGGGAGACCACAGATGCGGTAGAAGGACATCGTCAAGATGGTGGGCACAAACTGGATTAGAGTAGCTCAAAATAGAACGGAATGGAGAAAGTTGAAGGAGGCCTATACCGCCATGGTAGAAGAAAAGGCTTAGATGATGAATAATATTTTTTAATAATTATATGATTATTTTTGTTGGTGATGTTCACCTCAATTTCTTTATTAATAAGCCAAACGTAACATCATCTGCAACTAGCTCCATCTCCATCCATCTTTGAAATTAGTCAGCAGCAAAACAAAAATAATGTGCGTCGGTGGAATCAGGGTTAACAACAGGGCTCTGTGACTGATCCCTCTATGAGTTTCCATAATTGATCCTCAAACCCAAGATTCCTCGAAAAGTCCGGAATACCAAAGGAAAAGGTGGCTAGATGACATTAAAAAAGTAGACTGGACTGACATCCACAATTAAAAAACGCAGGCGTTTTATTAAGTAAATAACTAGTTATACTAATAGTTTTAGAATTTATTTTTTTCCACCTCCGTGGTCTAGTGGTTGAGGCCACCGGGTATTGATCGGGAGGTCCGGGTTCGATTCCCATTGGGGACAGAAGCTTTTCTGATCGGTTTGGTTGGTGGTAGGGCTTCTAAGCCCACCTGGCTAGCTACCACCGTCTTACCTAAGTTTGTCGCCATAATAACATGTTAATAGCATTGCTGTGTTCCGATATAAGGCCAAGAGCTTCCCTGTCGTATGAAAAAAAAACCTATTAGTAGGATTATATGTAATTAGGTGCTTTAAATTATATTGTTAAAATGAAAAAAAAAACGTCAAAACCGTACGAAGGGTGCCTTCTCCAAATATATGCCTACCCTGCCTAACCTACATATATTATTTACTTTGTCGTTTGTATTTGTTATACATTCGTAGATTGCATAACGCGAGTACAAATAAAATAATATTGAAAATAACGCTACTTGCATATAGTTTGTTACACGTTTTTTAGCTGCTCCAACTTGGTTATACGAAAAATAGTTTGTGAGCAACTTAGAATACGATAACGAACATACAATGCATAACAAATACCTATCACAAGAAACAAAAAACGAATTTCTTTTTTTAACTGTGTGTCTTTGTGGCACATATCTATTATAAAAAATAAAAACCGACTTCAAAAACACTGAAAAGTTAAAAATAATTATAAGAATAGGTACAGACAACATCACACTTTTATATTGAAGTCGGTGCCGGTAACTTTTCAGTGTTTTTGAAGTCGGTTTTTATTTTTTGGAAAATATTTTTTATTCTTAACTTTTTAGTGAATGAAGTCTTTTTAGTGAAAGAAACCCTAATATAATACCCTAGTATTAAATTAGGGTTTCCCTCGATTTTCATGGGATCCCATCATCACCATACTCTATCGAATACAAAAATAATTTTGAAAATCGGTCAACAATTGGCGGAGTAATCGCGTAACATATACACAAAACACGTTGGACACACGTAAATATTTAATGGTTTTTCTCGATTTTTATGGGATCCCATTATCAGATCCTAACTTGATGACCATGGGACCAGCCTTGGAGTATCCTATCGAATACAAAAAGAATCATCAAAATCGGTTCATAAACGACGAAGGTATCCGCGAACAAACATAAAAAAAAGCATATAGGTATACGGTCGAATTGAGTAATCTCCTTTTTTCGAAGTCGGTTATCAAACAACTACATACTTACTTACAATTTATTTTCTTATTTGATTTTGGGAATTTACAGTTAGTTAACAGGCTACAGGCTGCTTACCCTTAAATAAGGTTTGTATTGAAATAAGATCCTTAAAATAAAACACTAAAATCAATAAATGTACATATTCGAAAAGACATTTACTTTTTGATGTAGAAGGTATTTGTGTAGACTTGAGTAATACCTTTCAGTATTGATCGATATATCGATATTACTTTCTCCTCCCTAGTCGACAATAACTACGATAACATTATGTCACATCACTAGTAGATTATGCCCCATTATACCCCTGCCCCCGACCCGTATCGTGCGATAGAGAGAGTTGCAAGAACTGGTCGAAATTGCCTACAATTCCTGTTTGAAATATTGTTTCGGGCGATAACTGTTTTACCCCCCTAAACCTTTACGAAATTAGACACTTTTGGTCTCATTCTATTCAGTATACCTTAAACGATGTTTGTACGTTTTGCTTTTTTCGTAATTCAGTAAAATTTAGTCAAAAAAAGATAAAAATGCTCAAGGTAGTTTTTAAGTCTAAAATATAGATATTTAGATGCTAATAATTTCTATTCTGAGCAATATTTCTTCAAAATCAAAACGTACAAACCTAGATCTTCATTATATCTACAACATTTCCAAAAATTATGAAAATTGGACTATGTTTAGTGGGAGAAAAGCGTTATCGCTTTTTGTATGAAAATTTACAGCCTCACAATCCTCTTAAAAAGCGGCGTAGTTAGAAATTTATTTTTTGATAAAATCTAACTCATATTTTTTTATTAGTGGAATCGGTTCTACTCTCGAACTTGATTCCGAACAAACTACATTTAGATTTTGCGCAATTTTATTAACACGTTGATATTCTTTATAAATTCACAAATGGTGAATAATTTTGCAATGACATAGGTACAAAATAACCCATGCCCAGCAGTGGGATGTTTAGTTCTTTGTTACTGTACTTTGTCATGGTTTCGTGGTAAAATGCGGACGTGTGTCCAGTTGGCGAAAACATAAAAGTGATTTAATTTAAGTTTCACCATCTGGACACGCGTCATAATTTAGGCGTGTCCAGATAACGAAATAATACGTGATACTAATTTTGAGTTTCACCAACTGGGCACACGTGTGTCCAGTTGGTGAATAACCCCTTAATACAACCATTTTGACTAACTCAGTGTAATACCTTTTTTTTTTTGAGGGGAATGCGTGACCGCACCGTACTCGCCGTTGGCTAGACGACGAGCGTGTGTGGGGCTCTCCCGGCAGAGAGCCGGGCCTACCCACTAAACCCCCCGGTGTTCTCCCTGCCCTTATGGGCGCGCGTGATAGGGTCCACACTGCGACTACCACTACCGACGCGCCCGGGTCAGTGTAATACCTATATAAGAGCACACTGAAATCAACTAAGTAAATATAGTTATTACCCGGTTCACATTTATTTGATTAAATTATTTAAATCGGAACACATAAGACTGCAGCTTCAACTGTCTTGTGTTGAATCCACGATATTTAAGTTTCAAAGAATACAAACCTTCTATTGTTGCTAATGAGTGGGTTGAAAAATGGTAAACCATTTAAATGAAAAGGTTTTCACTGCTGGTTTATTTTTATGTAACAAAATATTTATTTTTCGCCAGATGATGGAGTCTTAATTGGTTGTTCAGAATTAACTGGTAGATATTGGAATGGTGGTGCGACTGTTTGCAAATCAATTGAAGAAGCTTATAAACATTGTAATGCAGAGAAAAAGTCTATATCATTGATTACTGGAACTGCTGATGGTTGCTTTGTGGGGAATTCATCAAAGGTAATATAAAAGATTTTGACACAATTAGTTAATGATAAGTGAGATTACTTTTACAGTGAAATAATATTCATATGTTGTAAGGTATTTTTATGTGAAGATGATGGTACAGTCAGTATATGGTCATTTTCTCATGATGATGTATGGCAACAATGGGAAAAAGTGACTTCTGCCTCAGAACATGACAATGCTGTGCTTGCAGTCGACTGTCTTAAGTCAGAAAAGGAATATGTTACAAGTGGAGCAGATGGTAATATTAAGGTGAATACAATAAAAAATATTCAAAATAATATATTTCAATACAAAATTTTCCTTAATAACACTAACTTATGTATGTTTCAGGTTTGGGATGTGAATGAAATGTTATGTGAAAGAAACTATTTATTGGCTCATAGTTCAGCCATATATGGTGTGTCAGTGAAACCAAAGTCAGATACATTGTTTGCAACATGCTCCCAAGATCAATATGTTACTTTGTGGGATAAAAATACAGATAAATCGGTTTCAGGTTAGTGAAATCAAACTACGAGTATTATAAAAAATATTAATGTTTAGTGACTCCCAAAAATAGGATACATTTGCTTTCCATTATCAATTTGTAGATAGTATGAGCATAACCAATCGTAAGTACCAGAGGTTCGCAAAATAGACTATACCTGTCTCTTAGGAAACCAAAAAATGTAGAAAAATTAATAAAATCAAAAAAGGAAAAAAAATATCTTAGGCAATTTCGTCTGGGCTGGTAAGCGATCAGTAGCCGAGAGGCCAAGGCGTCAACACGGTATGTTAGACGCGAGACTATATAAAACAGACAACTTTACTACTGCGCATGCGCGTGCTCGTGTGTGTATATCAATGTGTGTTTTGAAGAGTGCATGTAAAAAAAAAAGAATTAAGTATGTTTCCTGTTGCTATATTAATGGGTTTAGCATTTTAATGCAAAAGAGACTATCAGGCTGTATTTTTACTTTGATAGCAACTCAACTACCTTTACCCTGACCTCACTCAAAGAGCAATCTCTTAGGTGGCAACGACATGTCACATCATTGTAGGTGGCTAGGTGACAGTATCTCGTAAATCTTTTTGCGAAGAAAGTGTGCACAGTGGACATAAAGAGTCTTTCCCGCGGCTTCGATTACGTCAGGAAAAATTCAGCCAAAAATTGAGTTACGCCAATTTTATATGTACAATATGTCTCTTTGAGGGTTAAAATTGGAGATAGCAGCTTTTTGACGAAAATCCGTGTCCGTTTTTAAATTGGAAACATTGAAGTTGGTAATAAGGCTTCTGATAACTCAAGGCGCGTTCCATTTGAACGCAAATTTGTAGCATTTTCAACATTTTTAGCATCATCGCGTTTCATTAGCTTTTGACGCTAGCAGGGCTAGCATCGTATGTTTACCTAATACGTTCCATTTCAACGATTTGTTCCTGATTCGTCATATTCCTAATTGGTATGGTAATAATTCCTTTTTAATGCGACTATTTTTTGAATCCAGAGCGGAGCGAAGGATTCTAAAGTAGAATCCTGAGCGCAGCGAGGGATTCAAAGTACCTACTTCACTCGAGCTTAAAATGGTGTTGCTCCCGAGGTAGACACTACTTTTTATTACGTTCTATGAGAAAATAAGTGACATTTGTGAGTAAGAATACACGTTTATTTATTTACATACATTTAGTTAGGGACCGTCAGAGAATAGAAAATAAGAAGAAAAACTACTAATAGATATACTTGTGAGCCTAATATTTGCATTTCAACAATAAATTATGAAAGTCCATCGTAATAATCTTTTTACTACTGACTGTAGATTTTAACATTGAACAGGTACTCCAAAGAGTTGAAGTTGCTTAGATTTGGCTAAATCTTGAAAATAGGCCAAAAAGACATTCTTAAAAAGATTTCAATTTTCTTGCATTTTTTCAAACGATGAAATTGTCATATTCTTTCATATACCTACTGTTCACGGGATTTTGTAGGTAAAAGACTTTGTATCACATTTTTAGCGTCCGATAAAATACTTCCATCGTCATTTATTGAGGAAGACACACTCATTTTTTATAAAATGTCAAATCTCAATTTGTATGCAATCACCAACGAACTTTAAAAGCAGAATATGAATTTCGCGCGTTTTTACTTTTTAACTATAGTAGATTGTACAAGAAGGGCATTAAATGAGTCATTGTAGCCTGTGACGATTTAGGCGAGGGTGGATAGTAAGTTGAGGGATACATTGACTTGTTTATGCCAGTGTTCTACACTCTGGTTTTCACTTCGATTGCGAGAAAATTAAACAATTACATCAAAATATAAACGAATATTTAATTAAAATTATATAAAAACTCAAATACTTATGTAAAACAATGTTGAAAAATTAAAGGACTTAAATAATAGCCAATTCCCGCCAGTAAACTTTTTTTATTATTTTTTACATGGCGATGGCTTAGGTTGTACATATTTCATTCTGCCAAGTAATAAAAATAATTCCATGAGTTTTAATAATAACCGGTTACTATTTTTATCTGGTTTCATGACTTTTGAAGTAGAAAACACAAGACAAATAAATTAAAGCAAATAAATAAATTATCGCAAGTTATTCTGTGAAATGTTATTGAGCGTTGTTGGCTGTTGAGCCTTAGAATCATTGTCTAAAAGAAAATTGTACTTTATGCTCTAGAACTTAAAAAGCCATTTTATCCCTCAGGGACTAAAAGTGGTTCGAATTTAGAATGTGGATATTGTGAGTAAAAGTTTCAATCACGAAAAAGATCGATCGCGAACATTGTATGAAATAGTTACTGGCAGCAAAACAAGAAGCGCGCGGGCTTAATTTAAAAAAAGAAGTTTGTGAAAAAGTAAAAACGCGCGAAATTCATTCTGCTTTTATAGTTCGTTAGTGATTGCGTACAAATTGAGATTTGAATAGATGTATTTTCGAATAGATGCAATTAAAAAAATATTTTTATATGTAATCATAGGTGTACATACCAATTTTCATGACTAATTCCCAAAAATGATGAAGATTCATACAAGTTGTAAATTTCCTCCCTTTTTAACCCTTTTTCATAGTGTATAAAAAAACTACTAAGTACTTTCTATCTTACTGACCCCGTTTTCTATTTAAGCGTCACCATTTCGTCACGCTAACATCAAATGTTAACCATGTTTCTTCTAAGAAATGTTAACATTTTTAGCCGCGCTATTTTTCTTAAAGGAAATTTAACCTAAAAATCAAGATGTTGTTGAAATGATTTGTTCATGTTTCGTCATATTCCTGATTGGTCATATTCCTTATTCGACACTTACCTAACTAGTCATATTCCTAATTCGTCATATTCCTAAATCGTCATTGTACAGTCAGTCGTTAAAATTTGTTTAACTTGGCACATAAGCAAAATTACTTGTCAAAAATGTACCCAGAATGCAACATAACTTCTTCTTTCACTTTCGATATAATGCATTTCTTCGTTGCACCATTATTACAATTCTGCAAGGTCATCACAAAATTATATTACAGAATCATTGACTCGATATAAATAATCTGACGAATTAGGAATATGACCAATGGCCCTAGACAAATGCCACACGCTAACTTTTCCGCAGTCGTTCCTCAGAAAAATGTGTGGAGATGACATTGACAGAATCATTGACTCGATATAAATAATCTGACGAATTAGGAATATGACCAGAGGCCCTAGACAAATGCCACACGCTAACTTTTCCGCAGTCGTTCCTCAGAAAAATGTGTGGAGATGACATTAGCTGCGGAAAAAATAGCGTGAGGTCGTAAGCTACTGTCATTTCCATACATTTTTCTGCAGAACGACTGCGGAAAAGTTAGTGTGTGGCATTTGTCTAGGGCCTCTGGTCATATTCCTAATTCGTCAGATTATTTATATCGAGTCAATGATTCTGTAATATAATTTTGTGATGACCTTGCAGAATTGTAATAATGGTGCAACGAAGAAATGCATTATATCAATGCAAAGTGAAAGAAGAAGTTATGTTGCATTCTGGATACATTTTTGACAAGTAATTTTGCTTATGTGCCAAGTTAAACAAATTTTAACGACTGACTGTACAATGACGATTTAGGAATATGACGAATTAGGAATATGACTAGTTAGGTAAGTGTCGAATAAGGAATATGACCAATCAGAAATATGACGAAACATGAACAAATCATTTCAACAACATCTTGATTTTTAGGCTAGATTTCCTTTAAGAAAAATAGCGCGGCTAAAAATGTTAACATTTCTTAGAAGAAACGCAAAACATGGTTAACATTTGATGTTAGCGTGACGAAATGGTGACGCTTAAATGGAAAACGGGGTCAGTAAGATAGAAAGTACTTAGTAGTTTTTTTATACACTATGAAAAAGGGTTAAAAAGGGAGGAAATTTACAATTTGTATGAATTTTCATCATTTTTGGGAATTAGTCATGAAAATTGGTATGTACACCTATGATTACATATAAAAATATTTTTTTAGTTGCATCTATTCGAAAATACATCTATTCAAATCTCAATTTATACGCAATCACCAACGAACTATAAAAGCAGAATGAATTTCGCGCGTTTTTACTTTTTCACAAACTTCTTTTTTTAAATTAAGCCCGCGCGCTTCTTGTTATGCTGCCAGTAACTATTTCATACAATGTTCGCGATCGATCTTTTTTGTGATTGAAACTTTTACTCACAATATCCACATTCTAAATTCGAATCACTTTTAGTCCTTGAGGGATAAAATGGCTTTTTAAGTTCTAGAGCATAAAGTACAATTTTCTTTTAGACAATGATTCTAAGGCTCAACAGCCAACAACGCTCAATAAAATTTCACAGAATAACTTGCGATAATTTATTTATTTGCTTTAATTTATTTGTCTTGTGTTTTCTACCTCAAAAGTCATGAAACCAGATAAAAATAGTAACCGGTTATTATTAAAACGCATGGAATTATTTTTATTACTTGGCAGAATGAAATATGTACAACCTAAGCCATCGCCATGTAAAAAATAATAAAAAAAGTTTACTGGCGGGAATTGGCTATTATTTAAGTCCTTTAATTTTTCAACATTGTGTTACATAAGTATTTGAGTTTTTATATAATCTTAATTAAATTTTCGTTTATATTTTGATGTAATTGTTTAATTTTCTCGCAATCGAAGTGAAAAGCAGAGTGTAGAACACATAAACAAGTCAATGTACCCCTCAACTTACTATCCACCCTCGCCTAAATCGTCACAGGCTACAACGACTCATTTAATGCCCTTCTTGTACAATCTACTATAGTGAAAAAGTAAAAACGCGCGAAATTCATATTCTGCTTTTAAAGTTCGTTGGTGATTGCATACAATTTGAGATTTGACATTTTATAAAAAATGAGTGTGTCTTCCTCAATAAATGACGATGGAAGTATTTTATCGGACGCTAAAAATGTGATACAAAGTCTTTTACCTACAAAATCCCGTGAACAGTAGGTATATGAAAGCATATGACAATTTCATCGTTTGAAAAAATGCAAGAAAATTGAAATCTTTTTAAGAATGTCTTTTTGGCCTATTTTCAAGATTTAGCCAAATCTAAGCAACTTCAACTCTTTGGAGTACCTGCCCCCTAACCATGATTGCTCAAAACAATATTAAAACCGCACTGAGAGCGGGATGGCGCTATACGGAGCAAGAGCGGTGTCTTTGTTTCAATATTGTTTTAACCTTGCTATAAGCGATCATGGTAGGGCTCCTGTTCAATGTTAAAATCTACAGTCAGTAGTAAAAAGATTATTACGATGGACTTTCATAATTTATTGTTGAAATGCAAATATTAGGTTCACAAGTATATCTATTAGTAGTTTTTCTTCTTATTTTCTATTCTCTGACGGTCCCTAACTAAATGTATGTAAATAAATAAACGTGTATTCATACTCACAAATGTCACTTATTTTCTCATAGAACGTAATAAAAAGTAGTGTCTACCTCGGGAGCAACACCATTTTAAGCTCGAGTGAAGTAGGTACTTTGAATCCCTCGCTGCGCTCAGGATTCTACTTTAGAATCCTTCGCTCCGCTCTGGATTCAAAAAATACTCGCATTAAAAACAGTTCTTTGCTCCCTTGGTAAACAATCTACTAATTGTAATATTTTTTAAAATACACCCTTACATACATTTACATACTTACATACTTTACTTACATACACCCTTAAGTGGGTGCAAGTGGGAATCATAGGTTTTTTACAGTAATTCACATTTTTTGAAAATATAAACACGGAAGTTGTTAATAACCTTACGGCCTGTTAGGTCCTATTACCAGAATGTCCAGTCGTTTCATTATATCTGTTTCCCACTTCACTAAACATCCACTTACTTGAAGGTCCACTTTCCTGAACGCCCACTTAGGTGGAACGTTAAAAACTTCTATATAAAATGAGGTGGATGCATTTACTCTAACTGCAGTAGACCTATTTTCGGCTAAATCCTCACAGTCGCAGACGCGCGCGCTGATGGGCCTAATAAGCAGGGTTTTCAAAGTGGTTTCCAGGGATACTCGAACATTTGACAGGAGGAGGTTCGTAATGACGGCTGGATGAAGATTGATGCTAAATCTGAGTTTAAGTTAAAATACCCAAAATTGTCATTCATTGAAATAAAAACCTTATTTTCTTCAAAAGCTAATTTTATTATTCACTTTGCCGGAAGGCGAGAATCTGAACTAGTGTCGCCTGCTTGGGTACCTCCGTCTTATCTACGAGGGGCGGCTGAAAAGTTTTGAGCCTCAGGTACTTGTAAGGCGCTAGTAGTAACTAGTTGAGTGACATCTAATTAGTATATAAGGAAAGTTTTGTCTAATTAGGATCATTATAGTCCGAGCAATCGATCTGTAAACATCAACATGTCTGAGTCATCGCTGCATTACACGAAATTGGAACATCGATCGTGCCGTCATAAAATTCCTCTTAAAAAGGGAAAAACGGCAAATGAGATTTTTGAAGAAATGTCTGCAGTTTATCCAGAATCTGGACCATCGTCTGCCACTGTCAAACGTTGGGCAAGACTATTCCAGCAGGATCGACAGTCATTGGAAGATGACCCCCGTGTAAACAAAGTTGCATACGGTCAATGTTAATACTTTTGTTACAGACTTGGCCAAAAACGATTGCACTGTAAGATGTCTGCAGTGGTTAGACGAGAATAGTATTTTATTTGGCGACGAAGGCGGAATTCTATCTCTAATTGATGTACGGAATCCTAATGAAATAGTTAAGTTATCAGAATTTCCTGCTGCTGTCCATCGAATATTAGTTCATCCAGAGTAAGTTTTAATTATATCTGCAATACATTAATTACCATTGTCTACTGTGGTTTACGTGTTTTAGTTAAAAAATAATTTAACAGGAACAAAATACTTACAATAAAAATTAAGGAATAAATTACATAATGAATATTCATGTTTCAGTGAATATGCTTATAGAAGTCTAGTTAATATTTTAATTTTTTAACAAATACCTCTTATTTTTCAGATCCCGCAAGGTGGCACTGTGCTGTGATAGTAAAATTGTTTCTGTATGTGATATTACATCCGACCCTAAAGCGAAGGTGATTTATCATGAAAGACATATGCACAACAATTTTGTGAGAGGTCTCGCGTGGGATCTAAATAACAATAAGACCTTGCATTCCCTAGGATGGGATGGTGTGATAAAAACACACAAGGTAGCATGGAATTGATGTTAGGAATTTAATTGTTAAAAGAATAAACAACCCACCTCTGTAATAAATCTTAATGGTCATAAAGAAATATTTTTATAGATAACATGCAGGTGCTTAATTAAATAAAATATACAGTAATTAAAACTGTTGGTTTATTAAACTGTTATCATGTTTTATTTTCACAATAATATTGGGTGGGAATCCAGTTAATTCAAAACTACATTTTATACGGTTCCATAAAACGGTGTTATTATAACATATATGCTGGGGAAAGTTTGTATATTTGAGTAAGTATGTGGTTAATGGTTATTAGTGCAGTCAGTGCGTCGAAGGCGAGGGGGCGCGGCGCTCGGGCGACGGACACGGCGAAGATCCCCGCCGACTGGTCGTGCCAGGACTTTTGAGACGCACCATCGTGTCCAGATGGCGAAACCTGCAAACATTGACCTCATTACCTATACTATCATGGACCTACAAAAAATACGGGCGTAGTGTGGCATTAAACAAATGTGAAGCATGCAAGGTAAGACAATTTCATGTGTTTGTACACGACCTACACTCACACAGATGTACCAGGTAAGACAAAAAGCTGTCATTTTTCAACCAACAAGACACGCACACATACAAATGTGCTGTCATTTGCATGCTTCACTCTTGATCAACAACGCTCCGTCCGTCTTTTTTCAGGTCCGTGTATACTATTTATTGTTTTTGTCTGTTCACCTCTAGAGGTGTCATCAGTGGTTCGGTTTGTTTGAGACTGGAGGGAGACTCTGTACCAGGGTCGTCTGCTTAGGTACCTCCGTCTTACCTATTTCTGCCGCAAAGCAGCAGTGCTTGCATTGCTGTGTTCCGGTTTGAAGGGTAACATATGGCAGTGAAATTACTGAGTACTGTGACTTTACATCTTGTGTCACAAGTTGGCAACGTACACTGTGGTTCTTGTGGGGGTTGCAGTTTTGCTGCGAATCTCACAAGAGCCACATGTATTCTAGGTAACTGTTACCACTTACCATCAGGTGGGCAGTTTGCTTGTTTGCCAACTTTCTGCAATAAAAAAAAAAAAAGACATACAGCCTGATGTTCCGACTAAACGGGCGTTCATTCACCTCCGACAGAGTACATTGTGACTCGGAGATTCTTGTTTGCAATATACATGCTCAAAGCTCACCTATATGATATTGTGGAACTGAGGGAACCACAGACCTTATTTTGATTGACCCACAAATTCCTTTGAATGTTCCCAGATGTACAAATAAATGTCTAAACTGTAACTATGGTATATTAAACTTTTCTCGGGGGGAAATGCGTAACCGCACCGTACCCGCCGTTGGCTAGACAGCGAGCGTGTGTGGGGCTCTCCCGGCAAGGTGCCAGGCCTACCCACTAAAACCCCCCGGTATATTAAACTACCCTGTTAAATTAATTCTTACTTCAACACGAATACAATTATTTGTATCTACTAGAGGAAGGAAAAACCGCTTCCGTAAAATATGATGTTACTTACTGTATGATACCAGGATATGTATATCCTTGAAGTCATACTAGTATGTTATACCAGTATGACATACTAGTATGACTACGAGGAAACAGCGGAAAATACATTCACTGCCCGGCTACTGGCACCAGCAACAATAAAAATATATGAGTCGTGCCATCTGTCGCCGCCGAGCAGAGACGTAACTAGATGTAGGTATCTATAAGTTTTTCATCAATATCAGTATTGTCATGTCAATGATAAAACATAACATGAAGTAACATTTTTTATATAAATATTTTTTTACTTATATAAAAAAAGCAGAGAAAGTGGCATGAAACTGAAAGTGGGAATAGTGGTTTTTTTTTATTTGTTTGATGTCAATAAATATGCCTAGAAAGGTCTATACACGGTTATTTTTTTATCACCCTGGAAAATTTTAGGGACGCTTCAGGACACATCCAATATTATATAAAAAATAAAAAAAATGAAATAAAAAAATAAAAAAAAATATAAAAAAAAATAAAAAAATCTCTAAAAATGCTGCTCTCAACTAGTGCAGCATATTTTGTATTTTTTAAAAAATTAATATAAAATTAAAGAGGGGGGTTATTTTTTTTATTTATATTTAAATCATTCTAATACCATGTCGTGAAGCGTCCCTTAAATTTTCCAGGGTGATAAAAAAATAACCGTGTATATTGAACAAAGATTTATGAGTTTGAGTTTATGGCGGATTTTCACCTTAAAAACACGCCAGCATAGAAGAAGCGCGAATTGTTGTCGAATTGTTCACTCATCTTCTTGGCAACCCAATTCCTGCTGATGTTCCACAAATGTGCTTTACATGATTTGTCTTACCTTAAAGGCAAATCATTGGCATCGTTGTCAACGCTTTGGAAGAAGAAAGCCAGCGGCCAACTTATCCATGAAGATTGTTTCCTGTAACCAGATAAAAATTACATGACGTCATCACAGTCTGGTTATTTTACAAAAAAATTTGATTTGTTATGAAAATATCGGGCATTTCGCGTCAAGCAGCCCGTGAAAACAAAAAGTCAAAAAGTAAGATATAAAACACAAAATTATTTTTCCTTCTCAATGTATTCCCCCTTAACTCTAATACATTTATTAGACCTATCAATTAATTTATTAATACCTTCGAAAAAAAATATTTCTCTTTGTCGTCAAAATAGGCCGAAATTGCGCTCTTCACTTCATCACTGGAAAATTTCTTCCCTCGAAGCTCTTTTTTCATTTTTGGCAACAAATAATAATCACTTGGGGTAAATCTGGGCTATAGGGAGGATGTTCCAAGATTTCGAAGCCCACTCTTTGAACAGCAGCCATCGCAACTTGCGCCTTGTGCACGGGTGCATTGTCGTGCAAAAGGAGCACACCTTTAGTCAATTTTCCCCGTCTTTTTTCTCTTACAGCATCTCGCAGACGTTCTAGTAGTGCAGCGTAGTACTCTCCAGTGATAGAGACCCCTTTTTTTTATAATCAATAAGGAGTTTTCCCTCTGAATCCCAGAAAACAGAAGCCATGAGTTTTCCAGCCGACGGAGACACTTTGAATTTCTTCTGAGGTGGTGTGCCCTTTTTGTGCCACTGCATGGAGTCTTGTTTGGACTCAGGTTCATAATGATGAACCCAAGTTTCATCTCCAGTCACAATTCGGTTCAAAACTTCATCCTTTTGTTCACCACAGAGCGCTAAAAACTCGCGACAACACTCAACTCGCCGCTGCTTCTGGTGTGGCGTGAGCATTCTCGGCACCCATCTTGCACACACCTTTGACATGCCAAGATGGTCGTGTAGGATGTTAAAAATGGTTGTAGCTGAAATGATGCTCCAATATGATTTTTTCAAGTTTTTCGACGTTTTCTGCCGTGGTGGCCTCGACAGGCCGCCCTGGCCTCGGATCATCTTCAATCGAATCCCTGCCTTGCTTAAACAGGTTGTGCCACTTGTATACCATGGTTTTACCAGGGCAAGAGTCCCCGTAAACCGAAGACATCTCTTCCAAAATAGTCTGGGGAGGTTTTCCTTGTTTGGTAAGGAACTTGATGACTGCGCGAAACTCAATTTTCTCCATGTTGCAAATTTTCTTCCGGATTGACTTGTTGATTGATGTGTAGCTCAGGTAATTATGACCTAATCCGCTGACCAATAAAAAATAACACAACTGTTAGTCAATAACTTTTGAACAACTGAACATATTATTTTCATCAAATAAAGCTAATAATCATCTTTTTATTTGTTACTTTTCATCAAACAAATCGCATCGGAATCAGTCGAGTTTCTGTGAATTTATGATCAATCTAGTGAAAATCGATAAGGAATTAAAAAAGTTATAGTATGTTATTGTATTAGGTGTTCGCCTGATATCTCAGTCAGTCACTCATCAAATCCTCTTATACTAGTTAGTCACGCCAAATATGTTATTAAATTTTGCTTCGATAATTCAATGGCGGAATGGATGTATTAAAATATAAAAAATGGTACACACATCAAAGTAGGGAAAATGTGATTAAGCACGTACGCACCTTCTTCTGGACGGCAGCGGCTCGCCTTTTGCTCGTACTCTCGGGAATCGGGATCCTCAGCGGCGGGCCCACCGTTCTTCCGAAATATGGTGTTTGGACGCACACCACACTCTCCTCAAGCTATGACGTGCTCGCGGGGCTGACGCGACTATTTTGAATATTACTAGGGCGCAATGTCCGGGTTTATTTATTTAATTATAATATTTCGACGAAGAACGCAGTGTTCGTTCGCGCGGCGGTTTTGCAACAACAACTGCACAATTGCACCGCTTGACAGCGCCACCGTTGACAGATGGTACGTGCATAGGGATGGGATAGAAAGGTTAGTGATGTGGTACCATACAGATTACATAGATATTAAAATAATGTTGATAATTGGCGTAACCATTTCCACCCGCCCTTAAAGGGTCACCTTTAAAGACAACCATAAAAGTAAAATTACTTAAATCTAAGTTGCGCTCAATGCGCGAGGTAAAAAATACCAAATTATTAACCAAAAACATAAGTTTATACGACTAAGTAATGATATACTTTAAGCTTAACATACAATATTTTATTTAAAAACAATCAATTAATCTACTAACTATTGATTGGGAAGCGGACACAACCGAACTACAGGACGAAGGTAAGTTCCCTTGCTTGTTCTTATCGTTGCTACGCGGACGACGCCATCCTTAGATGAACGCGATCGACAATCGCCAATGGCCAAGCTAGAGGTGGCACATTGTCGTTAATAACAATTACCACTGTCCCCGGAGTTATAGGTTTAGATGCGGTATTCCACTTTTGTCTAACTTGTAAACCGTGAAGATATTCCATCCTCCAGCGGTTCCAAAACGACTGAACCAATTTATCGAGCAATGTGTACCTCTGAAGAATGCTGACAGGCTCAGCTTTAACTTCAGGTGCGGGCAAAGAACATAGGGGAGCATTATTTAAAAAATGGTACGGTGTCAAAGCGAGTGGCTCCGACGGATCAGCGCTTAGCACCGTAAGCGGACGTGAATTCAACAGACCCTCAATTTCTGTGAGTACTGTGTGAAGCTCCTCGTACGAAAGAAGTTGTTGTCCGATGACACGAAATAGGTGGGTTTTAACTACCTTAACCATACTTTCCCAAGCACCACCGAAGTGTGGGGAATTGGGACATATAAATTTCCACGTGATACGACTCTCAGCGTACGCTTGCTCCAGCTTCAAACGATATTCGTTGTTTAGGAATTTATAAAGGTCGCGAATATATGAGTCGGCACCTTTAAAATTGGTCCCATTATCTGAGTAGATATATTGTACAGGTCCACGCCTTGAGAGAAAACGCTTTAGAGCGGCTAAGAAACTGGGAGAGCTAAGGTCCGTGGCGATCTCGATGTGTATTGCTCGAGTGGTTAGACATGTAAATATACATATATATGCTTTCTCACTGCGAATACCACGACGACGTACAGGAGTATACGCGATGGGACCTGCATAATCGCAGCCCGTATGCGTGAAAGCTTTGATTGCTTGATCAGTACGTGAATCAGGCAAGTCAGCCATTAAGGGGTAAGTTGGGCGTGGTTTGAGCCTAAAGCAAATGTTACACATATGAACTCGCTGCCTAATAATATTGCGCGCTGACAGAATCCAGAATTTCTGTCGAAGTAATGACAATAATAATTCTGGACCGGCGTGTAAATATTTTATATGGTAATAATCAATTAACATGATTACAATTGGGTCATTTCGCGGTAAAATTAAGGGATGTTTATGCGCATAGCGCAGTGACGAATTGCTTAGGCGACCACCCACACGTATTAAGTCATTTTCGTGTGCATTACCGCAGCAAAATGTTGTGCTTTAGAGAAGTGAGAGTATATCAAATAATTAGTTCATCATGAGGAGAAATTAGTTCATGAATAGCAAAATTTGTTCGCATTGTAGTTTTAAAGTTATTCGAGAAAAACAGATTTTGCTGGAGTAATGTTCGAAACGTTACCCTGGCAAAATCTTTTTTTATAAAATCGTTTCCATCCAGAACCAAATACATGAATAGATAGCTTTTGTTGCGTATTAAATGTTTGTGAATAGCAAAATTTGTGCATGTTGTATTTCTTAAGTTATTTAAGATTTTGCTGCGGTAACGTTTTAGGATATCCCAGATCTCGAAATCGGTTGAACATAGAAGTTTGAAAAAAATACCAATAATAGACCTTAATTTGTTCAAATTTGTTCAAGCATTAGTTTTTGATTTGCTTGATGAATACCAATGTAATTAAATGTTTTCAAAAATCAGAAAAAATGAATTTCTCAGTAAACCAGTACACTTACAATAAAATAAAAGGCTGGTACACATGTACCCTTGGTACACCTTTATAACGACAGTAAACTTAGATTATGTAACTTTACGCAATATGAACATATAGAGAAATTTAAAAATATTTTTTTAAGTCATCGAATACGCAGCTTCCATTAAACAAGGAAACATGGCATACTATGAACAAATTAAAATGTTCCATCAATAAACAATCCTGTTAATTCCAGCTTTGAATTACGGCTATTATGAAAGTTATATCAAAAATAAGATATATCAGTAATTTGTCAATAAGCCGACCGAATTATAAAGGTTGCGTAAAAGCGACCGCATCATACATAAGGCTAACCATTTTAAATGAACGGTATAATATTGATGTTTCGTTAGTACAGTTGCGAAAAAAAGGGTATAATAAAATAATGAAACGAGAACGACATTTTTTTATTTAAAAATCAGTCTTATACAAATGATATTTTTTACTTATTAAAAATCACAGATAATTTTTATAAGGCACACATGCACATTATACGTGAATATAAAATCATCGGATTGGTAGAGTGACATTAATCTGTTGAGCCGCGTAATACTCCCGGGAACAATAAGACAATGAAAATATCCTTCATACAGAGCCATGTTTGTGCGATCTGAGAAACAAACTATACACGGTGTTTCATAATAACCAATAAATAATTAATGCGTTATCTAAAAATAATTATTAAAAATGTGTTTACACGTAATGTCATTTAACCCAATATTTTCATGTATATCATAGTATCATCATCATGTCTATGATTTACATGAACATTTTGGGTTGAATGACATTACGGGTAAACACAATTTAATAATTAGTTTTAGATAACGCATTGATTATTTATTGGTTATTATGAAACACCGTGTATAAAAAAATCATGCAACGCAAATTGATACTTGGCGAAGAATCTTAGATTAATGACCATGTAACACAATATTAGATGAAATTTAAAAAAGGAAACCCTACTAGCTAGCTTGAAATCCAACAATCATTTCATTCGGCAAGAACATAGCCATTTACGGCAATTCCTGTTAGCGTGGTGACTTATCGTCTTGTTTATCGCGATGACTGGGGCAACGGGGCAACATTTCCATTTTTAATGTTAATTTGGTTTTAAATATACAGGGTGGAAACTTTCAGTGGGGCAGTAAGGAGAAGTACCTAATCTGTTCCAGCTACACGAAAATGGTCTTAGGAGACTATCCATAATTTTTTATGGAATTTTGATCCTCATTCACAGATTTTCAAAAAAAAATTACAGTTAGCAAGAAAATAGCCATTTTACATAAAAACATTTTTTGATGCCAATCGATCCTGTTTCTAATACTGATCAAAAACTGTACATTTTTTTGAAAATCTGTGAATGTGGATCAAAATTCCATAAAAAATTATGGATAGTCTCCTAAAACCATTTTCGTGTAGCTGCAACGGATAAGGTACTTCTCCTTACTGCCCCGCTGAAAGTTTCCACACTGTATACTTAAGTCATTAAATTGTATAATAATACTGTTGATTATCATGATTGCAATTTACAAAAAAGAAAACTGGTAGAAATATTTAAAAATCGGTTGTCCGAATTACTATTCTACCCGACTGTACACTACGTCACATACTACGCTGCTAATTTGCGAAGTATACCCGTATGTATGGTGCGGTCGCTTTTACGTAACCTTTATAATTCGGTCGGCTTATTGACAAATTACTGATATATCTTATTTTTGATATAACTTTCATAATAGCCGTAATTCAAAGCTGGAATTAACAGGATTGTTTATTGATGGAACATTTTAATTTGTTCATAGTATGCCATGTTTCCTTGTTTAATGGAAGCTGCGTATTCGATGACTTAAAAAAAATATTTTAAAATTTCTCTATATGTTCATATTGCGTAAAGTTACATAATCTAAGTTTACTGTCGTTATAAAGGTGTACCAAGGGTACATGTTACAGCCTTTTATTTTATTGTAAGTGTACTGGTTTACTGAGAAATCATTTTTTCTGATTTTTGAAAACATTTAATTACATTGGTATTCATCAAGCAAATCAAAAACTAATGCTTGAACAAATTTGAACAAATTAAGGTCTATTATTGGTATTTTTTTCAAACTTCTATGTTCAACCGATTTCGAGATCTGGGATATCCTAAAACGTTACCGCAGCAAAATCTTAAATAACTTAAGAAATACAACATGCACAAATTTTGCTATTCACAAACATTTAATACGCAACAAAAGCTATCTATTCATGTATTTGGTTCTGGATGGAAACGATTTTATAAAAAAAGATTTTGCCAGGGTAACGTTTCGAACATTACTCCAGCAAAATCTGTTTTTCTCGAATAACTTTAAAACTACAATGCGAACAAATTTTGCTATTCATGAACTAATTTCTCCTCATGATGGACTAATTATTTGATATACTCTCACTTCTCTAAAGCACAACATTTTGCTGCGGTAATGCACACGTCATTTTCAATAAATGGTCTTAAACGATTGAATGTCGAAGAACATGGTTTATTATTTAAAATATTTGTATATTCTTCCGCAAAGTATTTATATTGCAGAGCACGAATTATTAAGTTTTCGGCCACATTTAAATCACTGGCAGTTACTGAGAGTGAACTGCGACGAGGTAAAAGTTTAATAAATCTACTCATGTATACAACTATACGTAGAAGCTTACTCCATGAAGAAATGCGAAGCGAAAGATCTAGTAAGTCGCAATGACTTGTAAGAGTACATACAGCGTTCGCCATGACCTTTTGTTCAGGCATATCAATAATAGACTCACCATTTAAATTATATAAAGGCCACTGAGATGGATCTAATGAAGCCCACTTAGGCCCATGGAGCCACATAGGATGTGTAACCAATTTAGAAGGTATAATGCCACGAGATAGAATGTCAGCAGGGTTTTCAGTGCCTGCGACATGATAAAAGTTGTCAGATGAAATATTATCAGTGATCTGAACAACGCGATTTGAAACAAAAGTTTGCCACTTGTGCGGAGAGCTTTTGATCCAATATAAAGCAACTTTCGAGTCTATGAATGCATATACTTTCATAGGATAATTATTTAAATATTCATTATATACTTTGCGGAGAAGTTTTGACAGCAACACAGCTGCACAGAGCTCAAGACGAGCGACGGAAAGCGGCTTCGAAGGCGCAACCTTTGTCTTCGAACAGACCAAACGTACAGCGGTAACACCAGCGGTATTAGTGTGCAGGTAGACCACAGCACCATAGGCCTTTTCACTGGCATCTGAAAAGCCTAATAAAGTCATAATGCTGTCCTTCGTCGCGCCGACGTGGCGCGGAATGCGGAGATCATTTAAAGTCGGCAACTCTGTACAAAACTGTTTCCATATTTTAACTATAGACTTCGGCGGTACATCGTCCCAGTCTAAGTTAAGTTGCCAAAGTTGTTTTATTAACAACTTAGCATACACGACCGTGGGGGAAACAAAGCCCATGATATCCCACAGACGGGCGACAGTAGATAGAATGGAGCGTTTAGTGCACGTCTCATCATCAGGTGCGATGATTTTAAAATAAAAATAATCACAGCCTGTAGACCAATGCAAACCTAATATTTTATGTTGTGTAGTTTTATCAAACTCTACTTCTCTCGCGAGTTTATGAGAAGTAGGGAGGTTATCTAATATAGAGTCGCTATTACTATTCCACTTAACCAGATCCCACTGTGCTCCTTTGAACAGATCAATGAGCTGTAAAGCAGCGTTGACAGCTTCATGCTCATGAGGAAGCGAAAAAACTAGGTCATCCATGTACAGTGAGTTAGGCGCAATACTACTCGCCAACGGGTACTTCATGCCGTCATCGTCAACGAGCTGTCTTACAGTGCGCAATGCATGGTAAGGACTCGATGTAAGGCCGAAGCACACGCGATTAAACTGGTATAGCACAGTTGGATCTTCCGGTTTAAAGCGATACAAAAAGCACTGAAAGCGACGATCTTCCTCACGCACAACAATCTGTAAAAACTGTTGGCGACAATCGGCTGTCATGCCAATGGCGTGTAAACGGAAATTTAAAATTATAGTAAACAGGTCACCTTGGAGATTAGGCCCCGAGTGAAGTATGTCGTTCAGTGACCGTCCGCTGCTAGTCTTACAGCTAGCATCCATGACGATTCGAAGACGAGTTGTCATTTTATCCTCGCGCACGACACCATAATGCGGTATAACATAAATGGGAGCATGAGTGTCATACTGAGGAGCGGGAGAAATATATCCCTTGGAGATATATTCGTTTATGACGTCATCATATGCCTGTCGCAACATAGGCGAAGCCTCGAGCTTTCTTTCCAGACACATGAAACGTTTGCGTGCAATATTATAGGAATCACCTAAAGAATAAATGTCCTCATTGAATGGCAGGCCGACAACGTACCTGCCACTAATGGGGTCGCGGAGTGTAGTAGATTTATAAAATTCTTCACATTCAACATCAGCGGGATGTTGAACGGGCGGTGAGGGATGAAACTCTTCGAGTTCCCAAAATCTCTTGACTAAATCGTCAAGGGCGGCAGGCTGTTGAGCTACACAGCATGTCAAAGCCTGATGTATATGATATATTGACACAGAAGGAGCAGTGCCCATAACCACATAACCCAAAATAGTACGCAACGCGGAGGGAATCAACTTGTATCATATACAGAATCCACATCCGGGCTGAGCAGATGGGGAAATAGCGATGCACCAATAAGAATGTCTATCTTGCTTGGTACACCAAAGTTCTCGTCCGCGAGTGGCAATTCGCGCAAATGTGATAAGGCAGAAATATCAACCACTGCGGAGGGCAATAAATCAGTAATTTTATCAACAACTAGCGGTGAACTAATAACAAAACTAATATTTTTATTAAAACGCGAAAAACATGTAACATTTATTGATTTAAATTGAATGACCCTCTCAGATCCACCGAATCCCTTAACAACTGTACGATCAATACCTTGAAGCTGTAAACCTAGTCGGTCGCAGCACTCCTTCGTTATGAAGTGACTTTGCGATGCGGAGTCTAAAAGAACACGAATGACGTGTCGATTCCCGACTGTGTCATAAATGACAACTTGAGCGGTCGATAGTAATATAGTAGATTGCTTATTACAAGCGGGAGAAATAATGTGAGGTACAGTGTGTAACGGAGTGGTGGTGCACAATGCAACATCTGACGCAGCCTGCGCAGAGTGCGCGGGAGAAGCGACAAGCGGAACGGTGATGCGTTGCGCATCTCGAGCGGACGGCAGCGGCGGAGCTGTCTCAGATGCAGCCGCGCTGTCTGTTCGCGTGAAGTGTAATAATGTGTGGTGTTTTAGCTTACACACACGACAAAACGAATTAGAAGTACAACTTGAAACTTTGTGTTTTAAGCTTAAGCAATTTACCCACGCGTTATAATTTTTAACACACTTAAAACGATCATGGGGTGTCATACTATTAAATTCACTACATTTAAATAAATGCTGATGTGTAATATTAGTGCAAAGACATTTAAATGAATCTACCGTTGTACTCAACAAGGTCTGGTACTTCGGCGGCGGGATGTTACTTGAACTACGTGGCTTATTCTTATTGTTATTAATAGAAGAAACTTTAGTAGTCGTACTTTGAGTACGTTCAAAAACTTTAGCCCGAGTCGTAATGAACTCAACTAAATCATTAAATAAAGGAATCTTCGAACTACAACTTAACTCGAATGCGCGGACAGTGTCCGCGTCTAACTTTTTGAGAGCGATGTGAAGTAATATTAAATCTGTGAGATTATCTAACTTAAGATTTTGTAAGGCGCGCACTGCGCTTACAAATGAATCTGTAAATGTATCATAACTGTGCGCAGAAGCAGTTTGCAGAGATTTAAATTCGAACATTTGATTTAAATACGCGGAAGCTATCATACGCTTGTCTTCGTATTTGTTAATAAGCGTTTGTAATAATAAGTTATAGTTTTCAGAACAGGGAGTAACACCAGCGCAGACTGACTGAGCCTTGCCTGACAGTTTGCCTAACAAGTAGTATAAACGCTCGGCATCCGTGAGCGATGGATTATCGTGAACGGTGGACTTGAAACTAGCATAAAATAATGGCCATAAGCAAATGTCTCCGTTAAACGTCATCAACTCAATGGGTGGCAACGTAGGTCTTGATTTGGCCGGTGCACTTGAAGAGTGTGATAAAACTGGCTGTGAAATTTCATTTTGTAAACGCTTTATTCGGCTAAACAAAGATTCAAAGGCTATAAGACAATGATATTCAGGTTTTGCGTTCGGCTTTAATTTTAATAAACGCGTATTATATTGATCTAAAACTTGCTTAAAATCTATACGTAATGTATCAATGTTACAACAAGCATCAAGGAAACTTTCCATTTTCCTGGGATCAGAATGAACATCATGAGTTAAATCGTAAATTTTTTGCGTTATCTCAAAAATAGCATCTCGCTTAGCAATCAATAAACTCAACTAAGAATCTATAAGATCATCTTGAGATGGACCTTTGCCTTGCATTTGTTTTGATGGTAGCATTTTGTCTAAAAGGAAGATTTATTAAGTTATAGAAAATAATATGAAATTTATCGTAATTTGACGAAGCTACACGATGCGCACAAGTGAGCAAAGTACCGGTGCAACAACAACCTTGGTCTTGCAATACGATACACAGCGCGCAGCGGTTAAAGTTAGGCGTCAACAAATTTTATGTGACGGTGATTGTGAAATAGATTTCGTAACAGTTAAAACTGTTATTTTTAACAACTTATGATGCTATTAAAATATAACAATTTTTTGTTTTAACACGTAACTCAATGTTACGTGGAAGTAAATATATGAAAATAAAACACGTAATTCAATATACGGGCGAAACTTAAACATCAGTGACGCAATGTCGACTTTTGTTAAGCTTTTTTCATTAATATAATGTCTCTTACTAGATAGTACTAATAAGGGCGGATGGTACGATCCTAGGATTGACCTAAATGGAACAATATCCAGGGAGAAGGACCACAAAATAGTCACGCCAAATATGTTATTAAATTTTGCTTCGATAATTCAGTGGCGGAATGGATGTATTAAAATATAAAAAATGGTACACACATCAAAGTAGGGAAAATGTGATTAAGCACGTACGCACCTTCTTCTGGACGGCAGCGGCTCGCCTTTTGCTCGTACTCTCGGGAATCGGGATCCTCAGCGGCGGGCCCACCGTTCTTCCGAAATATGGTGTTTGGACGCACACCACACTCTCCTCAAGCTATGACGTGCTCGCGGGGCTGACGCGACTATTTTAAATATTACTAGGGCGCAATGTCCGGGTTTATTTATTTAATTATAATATTTCGACGAAGAACGCAGTGTTCGTTCGCGCGGCGGTTTTGCAACAACAACTGCACAATTGCACCGCTTGACGGCGCCACCGTTGACAGATGGTACGTGCATAGGGATGGGATAGAAAGGTTAGTGATGTGGTACCATACAGATTACATAGATATTAAAATAATGTTGATAATTGGCGTAACCACTAGTATTATGTTATCTATACCGGGCGTAACTGACGGTGTCCCGTTTTTTTAACAGTGAGTTCAGACGATGATTCTAAATTGAAAATCACTGAAGTTTTCTTCCGGAAAACTTATAAATTTCTATTTTTTATGTTTTGTTTTTTAAATTTTCTGATGTTACATAACTGAGCTATTGTTTACAAATCATATTTTGTAAAAAATCATTAATCATTACATAAAAAATATACTTCGCAATGTAAATTGTATTACGTCATCGAGCGTCAGCGCACCGGTGAGCGGGATAAAAATGATGCCGGCGCGCCTTACATTGCGTACTTAGGCTAAATGATCTAAGATTGCGTAGCATGAATAAAAATTAAAAATGCAAACTCTTTTCAGGGAAAAATAAACATCGGTAAACAAATAATAGCATGAGTCTGAAGTCACTGCTAAAAGAAATCACCAATCGGTATGCTTTTATCGATTGTATTTTCTAACTTTCAATGACCATGTAACAAAACCAAAATTGTAAAATAATGGCAATTTAAAAGTGGAAATAAAAAATTTTGACCTTTCGCGTTTCTTGCCTGTTCTTCCCGAGAAGGCTCTCCACATGTGTAGAGTCAACTTTTTTTTTCATTCCTACTTGTAGATTTGCAGACATATTGAGTATATTCAGGATGTATGCACATACAAGGTTAATATGTTTTCTTTGAATTAGAATGTTTTGCTTTGTTTTGACGTCAATAAGTGCATGTAAAGGCCTATGTTGAATAAAGATTTTTGAATTCGAACCGTCTCTTACGCCCGGTATATACAGACACAGATAATATAATACTACAGTTATACAGATAACTTTGCTCAGACTTTGGAACATGCACCACATAAAACTGCTGTATGAATCCATCTTCACTTACGGCGTCTGGGGCTGAGGAGCGCCAGTATCGGAGGGGGTGTCGGGCGTAGCTGGCGCGGCGGGCGGTGGCGATCCCGGCGTCGTTGCCACGGGCGGCGGCGTCTTGTTGATAGCCGGGTTGTAGATCTTCGGGTCGCTAACCATACGCACAAAGAACGACCGCTTATGCGCCAGCGCAGCGCGGTTGCGACGAGCACGCTCCTCGTTCAAATCCTGAAGCAGTAAGTGAAAGGTACCTTGTAAGGTACTGTACCCGAAGATAGCCCACCTCCTATCATAGCCCACTTAACATATGTTACGGTGGTCAGAACAATTTTAAATTTCGCGGGTATGTTCTGAATATATTTTTGAATGAAGGGCTCTTACTTCAGCGCACTAAACGCGCGCGGTCACTTTGATCACATCTGTTAGTTGTCAGCGACGCGTAAAAGCAGTGCACGTGTTATTTATATCCTGACTCACGTAAGTATATTCTGTTTTTATAGCAAAATACATTAATATAGCAATTTACTTTTACAAATCGTATTTCTCTCTCACAGTGTTAATATTTATTATTTTTTATTTTTTTTTAATGGCAAAGTTCCTTAAGATGACCCACTACATGAACCCCAAAGATAGCCCGGGCTTATGATGCTGTTTTATAAAGTTAAACTTTTTTTATAGAGATTTATTTGTGTATACCTAGGTATTTTATAACTTTCGTAGATACGAACACGACATTGTAGTTTCTTTATATTAAAAACAGTTTTCAATATTCCGAATCACTACCACATTTGGATATTTATAACTAATTAGATGTTACGAGTATTAAGTAGTATTATTTAGTTACGAACAAAGGCGATAGATCTCAAATTATGCCAATATTAGTTTAAGAGTTGATTGTTTTTATTTTATCTATAGACATAAGAAGGCCCAAGGCCGATTTTAGACTGATTAATTAACTTAAGAAAATAAATTGTCTAATGAAAATGTTTCGATAATAATTAAAGACTATATTGTTAAACCAGCTGTTTACCTTAACTTATTTATTTAGGTATTCAATTTACAGCGATTTAAAACTAAGTGGGCCTTATACGGCGCTTGTATTTAGTTTAAGTAAACTTTACAGTTTAAAGTAATTATTGTCTTTCTGATGTGATTTTTAAATAAATATTCAATAGCTTAGCACTTGATTTTCGTATAACTTGATAGTAACGACTAAAAAAAGGAAGAACTGCCGAACTATTACGTAACACGTATAAAAGATAGTGGTAAGCCAGATGACCTATCGGAAACTTTAAGGCTTCCAATAATTAATTGAGAAAAAATCTTAATTATCAAACTATTACAATTTTATATTTGACTCCATCTCGTTCGATCTTATTTAAATTTTGAGTATCATCTAGCAATAAATAAAAATCTTACGCGTTCCTTATCCGGTCCTTCAAGAAGTTCTGTTGCGAAGTCTGTAATTATATCCCATGCTATTTCTGTAACATTAGAAAGAATATTAATATGGTAGTCGTGAATATTGGCAAAATTATTTGTATTTATATCGAAAAAAAATTACCAATGTCTTCGCGCGTAGCTTGCTGCTGCACCACACAAAAGCGTATGACAAATCGATCGCGCACGTTGGCGGGCACCATGTGGATTTTGCCCGAGGCGTTGATGTTAGTCAACAGCTTCTTGTTCATCTCGTCCACTTGATCTGGAGTCTCATCAGGGCCACCCACCAAGCGGAAACAGACTAGTCCCAGCTACAATCATTTAAACAGATAACTTACGTATTTTTCTATATATGTCTGGCGCCCAACGTGGGACACTTTATAGTAGAACTTGAACTACAAATATTTTTTTTAACAAGAATGTGCATAAATTATATCTACTGATTTCGTAGAGCATTAAAAATATTCAAAATTAAAACATACCTAGAATCAAAATCAGAAAAATCTAATTATATACAATGCTAAAAATATCTAAGTATATTGTACTCCTGATCAATCTGCGCGTCAACGTTAGTATTAACGCCTGCGTCGCAATAGTGTTATTAAACGTAGTGAAAACAATGGATCTAAATAATATTTTAAACAATATAAATTAAACCCCTAGTTTCTGAATTGTGCTTATAATACACCATATCTTGCCTACATAGGTATCGCAGAGTATGTTACCTTAACCTATATTTAAATACCATAATTTATCATAACACACAAGACATATTTGATAGCTGTGTTCACTAATTTTTATACCACTTAATTGGCAAACACCGCAAACAAGCCTACTCCCCACCAGATGGTAAGTGGTAACAGTCACCTATAGTACATGTAGCTCTTGTGAAATTCGTAGCAAATCTGCAACCCCTCACAAGAACCAGTGTGCCATATTTTACCCTTCAAACCGGAACAGCAATACAAGCACTGTTGTTTTGTGTCAGAAATAGGTAAGACGGAGGTACCCAAGCAGGCGATCCGCTGGTACAAAGTCTATTCGGTATATTAGGTTCACTTATAATTAGGGTTACGTACCTACTTATGCCAAAATTTTGACAATTAATGTTAAATTCATGTAATACCTACATAATAAATAAAAAATCTTATTTGAATTTTTTTAATAAAATCGTAAAAATAAATTAATAAAATCGTGCGGCACAAAAAGAAAATTACCTTCACTTGGTTGCAAATTTCGAAACGGTCGTCCTTCTTGACTAACATCTCAAAATATTTCGCCAGCTCGCAGTGTCGCCTCACGTATTTCTGCAAGCCACTGATGCCGTAGCTCCGTAACATGAACCATAGTTTGAGCGATCTAAAGCGTCGACTAAGGGGCACGCCCCAGTGTCGGTAGTCAATGGCGGTGTGGTCGTAGCAGTGTTGAAGGTAGAGGGGGTCGACTACTAAAGCTGAGGTGAGTAAATATCTATTCGTCACCCATAGGAGGGAGCAGTCGAAGCTGGTGAGCATAAGTTTATTAGGGTTTGTGTTGAATGAGTCAGCGTACTCGACGCCAGCGAGGTTGTGCTTGTGTTCAGGGCACAGAAATGAGCTGCCTGCGTAGGCGGCGTCGACGTGCAGCCACACGCACGGGAACCGGCGAGCCACGGGGCCTATTTCGGGCAGGTTGTCGAAGGAGCAGCACGACGTCGTTCCCAGTGTGATCGAAACGAAAAAAGGGACGTGGCCAGCCTCTTCGTCTTCCTCCATAGCCTGTAGAGTGCAATAACTGATGCAGTAACCAAAATCCTTAATAATGCTGGCTGGGTTGATAATGATGGCTAAGAGAAAGAAAGAATAGGTACTTTCCTACAAATCATGATTTTATTTTTTTAAACTTCAAGTCAAATGGGAAAAGGTTACCAAAAATGCAAAACACAAGGATATACATGTATTTTGATAATTGTTTTAACTACTCCCGATTGATTCAGCAAACCTAAATTTAATATAACAGACCCCTTAGACAAAAGCCACAAGCTAACTTTTCCGCAGTCGTTCCAAAGAAAAAAATGTATGGAGATGACAGTAGCTCCGGAAAAAATAGCGTGAGGTTGTCGCAGGTAAATGTCATCCATAAATTTTTTCTGCGGAACGACTGCGGATGAATTAGCGTGTGGCTTTTGTCTAAGGGGGCAGGCAGCTAGAGAATTTACTCATTGACGCGTGGGATAATTGATGAGTATAACTGCTAGTGTAAATAAATATTGTCTTTAATTTCCTACAGCTTGGCAATAAAGAGTTGAGAAAAAATGAGGGCGCCACTAAGTACAGTTTCTAAAAAACACGAAAATAAAAACTCAATTTCAAAACAGGTACTTGTAATTTTTAAATAACATTTGGGAAATTTATTAACGATAGTCTCATACACTATTTAATTGTGAAACTAGTTTTACTACGTAAATCACCGCATCCAACTTTTTTGCCAAGCTGTACAATTCTACATTAAGTACATTTACAATATTTTTAACTATCCTCATAATCTCAACACAAAATATAAGTACCGCGTTCATTTCAATATCAGATGTCTTCAATTAAGGGGCGATCTTTCATAAGAGCGTTGTGTTGGTCGTATCGTGAAATTTCAATATTTGCGGCATAGAAAGTGGCGCACAATGCGGCTCTATTACCGCCCGGACCGCGACGTATTTCCGGCATTCGGGCGGCAGTCATTAATCCGAGGCTAGCGTCGCGCCACCATACGTAGCGTCCCATTTCTGTCTAGTGTTGCGACGTGTCACTTAACGAGGACCATATTTATTTACTTCAAAAGTAGAAAATATAAAGGAGTTTTTATTTGTCACCTGCAGATATGGGAGTAATTAGCAAGATCATTGAATTTGCTTTCGGATTTTTTTGCAGCATTTGTTTGGCCAAACCATCAAACAGGGTTTGTTTCAAGGTTGTTGTCTATCACCAATAATTCAACATCGTTATAAACATTAATAGACAGCTTATTAAGTCATGAAAAGAAATGGGGATATAGGTTTAAATTCAACAATAATATCAGAGTCAATATTGGCCTTTGCTGACGACTTAGCAATATTAACTAGAAATCCGAAACAATGCCAGTTACTCCTACACTACGTGTACTATGTGTACTAGCAGAATGCGAGAACGAAACCCTCCAAATGTAACTGTGTGTGTCTGGGTAGAGGAATTACTACATTTTCATGTTATGACCCGGAATTTCTCATAGGAGATTAGAGTATTTCCACGGTTTGCCAAAACAGTACCTTTTAAGTTTCTGGAAGAAAAATAGATTACAAGGGACGTGTACACCGTCACTACAGATAGTCGTAGATAGCTTTAAAAATGACCTAAATAAGGTAGATGAACTATCTGACGTCGCGGCTTACTTGGTCTTCCCTTATATAGGAATTTAATTAAACCCTTCTCCTGAAGATAGTCTAGCACATTCGGCTGATTCTTCAACACTATGTAGGGATCACAATAATTTCGGCTTAAAACTTAAACGACTATCAGAGCTCTATTAAGATCGTACAGTCACTAAAACACATATCTTAAGCAAATCCAAAGACGATACGGTTAAATCTCTCCCGAACGACAATAACAGTTCAGAGCTTGAGTCTATAGGCTTCAATTCCATAAAAAATTCATGATAAGCGCGCAATCAAATCGATTAAGGTTAGGTTCGATCAAAAAACCGGATGACAGTAATACTGAAATCATTTCTTCACCAATATTAGAATGACAAATATAGGGTACATGCAATGAACTTGGAGATGCAAAATGACTGGATAATATTGGTGAATTCTGCATTCCGCCGGCCCTTAAGTGACTCTCCCAGACTAATGTAATCTAACAAGATGGGGAATAGCCACAAAAAAACATGCTATACGTGTGGCGAAGCACCTGGAACAGCTAGGCACATACTGGTGGGATGTAGAGTTCTTTTTAAAAGGGTCATTACTCGCGGCGTCATGATAAGGTTTTGGGAATTATACGGGAGGCAGTCGGTTAGGCGGTCGCAAGACCCCAGAAAGGGATGACAACAACCACAAGCCTCACCCAATTCACCAAAGAGGGCTCTTCTAAAACAAAACCCTATTCGATCATATAGGCTCGGCACCGGATTGGACTCTTGTGATGGATACGTATGATAAACAATACAAGTTTCCGTATGACGTAGCGATTACTGCATCCAGGCCAGACATTTTGCTTTACTCTCGGATACTAAAGCGCGTGCGACTCATCGAACTCACCGTGCGGTGGAAAAATAACATTCCCAAAGACCACACATATGAATTAAATAGATACTACGATCTTACCAATGATATCACAAAAACGGATATTATGTTCACTTATATGCGGTAGAAGTAGGAGCGAGAGGTATTCCGGTAAATTCCTTATCCTACACATTGCTAAAAGATCTAGGTTTATCGAGAACGTCCGTGAGCTCAGTATTAAACGGCGTAACAAAGGCGGCATTGACGGAATCATATCAAATGTTAGGCAGAGAGAGGAGCCAAAATGGTATAGGTGAATGTTGATGCATTGTAAAGTAGCTACTTAAACCTGCACCTGGGTCGTACGTAAGGCGCTTAACACATTGCCGCCGCATCCCGCTGTGGTGTACGGAGGTACGAAATCCGCATGCGGCTGCGGGGACATGGAACCGTGCGCCCTTCTGGTTTGCTCCGTATCTCCGTCCGAAGCTGCGGTGCACAACGCCCGGTATCACCGCATTATCTATGTCGAGATCTATTACGCGTATACACGTCCTTTCCACGCAAAAATCCGTACGATACTGCGGCACAGTGTGGCATACCCCGCGGACCGCACCGCATCACCATCCGGGAGTGCGGTACCGTCGCGCGCGGCACACCCGCACGGACATGCAGTGTGAGTGTGTTATACCCTGCGGTTTTTGTATACAAATTAAGATTCTACAGTCAAATTTTTTTAATTTGCAGCACCGTACACCGGAACGTTGTGCGGTGCAATGTGCTATCCGCCTAATCCCCAAGCACTGCTCTTGGCTCTTTTTTCTGCAACGAGATGGACCCGGCGCCCGCACTGTGAATCCATGGAGTGCTAAGTTATCGTCTCATACGTCCTTGTCTACACTGGTCTACTGCATGTAACTGATTAGATTTCTTCTATAATAGTTAAACCTTTATTTTTTGCAGCTTTTTCGCAGAACGAGATACGCTGCGAAAAATGTTGTTAGTTAATAATAATATATTATCATCTTTGAAGGTTAGCAAAGAGGAAATTAAAACATGAACCAACCGTATTAATTGATGATAAAGTTAAATGATATAATAATCACTGCCTACTCTAGCGAAAAACCTGTGAAATTATATGTTACAAGTAATGCTTGAAGATAAAGTAAACTTAGATTTACCTGTCTGACATAACACTAACATTACCCAGCCAGTGTTGGTTTTGCCTGGGCCAGCCAGATTAATTATTCAGACTTTACCCAAAAGACTTGGGTAGTACTAGCAGTTTACTTATTCTACGAGTAGTAAACTGCTAGTACTACCCAAGTATATATGTTACGGGTAATGCTAAAAGATGCAATAAATTTAGGTTTACCCGGCTAAAACTAGTATTACCCAATCCTTTTAGGTAAAGTCCTGCAGCGTGAAAGCAAGCATGCAGCATGCAGTTTGATGTGCAAAAACTTATAGGATAAAACTAAAGTCTGTAGGTTAGGTTAGACATTGCGTGATGTACATATAGTCACAATGTCTAACCTAACCTAATACAGATTAGAGTTTTATCATATAAATTTTTTCCTTGCGAGAGTTCTTCTGCCCTCCGATTCCCCGAGCAAGGGGGTTGTGCCCTCCGCACCCACTCATGCCAGTGTTGGTTAGACCTAGGCGTGATTGCGTAAACGTTAGATTTAATATTTGGACTTTGCCCAAAAGGCTTGGGTAATACTAGTTTTACCCGGGTAATCATACGTTTACTGAATCTTCTAGCATTACCCGTAACATATTCATAAATACATAAACATAATAATCCCAGAAACATTATGTGCCATATCTACTGACCTGGAAACTGGGAAGCCTAGATAAAGGCTTCTCCGTTTTTTGGGGGAGGTCTTTGGACTATTTTCTACCATGTTTTCCCAGTTCAGCAGGCTGATTATGTAACTGTTATTGTAAACTAGAACTGTAATTTTTGAATAAAACTTTATACCCATTAGATACTGCTTTAATGAACGCCCCCATAACAAACTACTCACTAAACTAAACGGATGTAAAAACAAGTAAAATTATAAAAAAAAACTTTTTTTAAATAAAAGCTTTTATATAATCATAATATTGCATTGTCACGCGATATAGGTACATATGCATAGCTCAATCGAAGACCAGGAAGTGGGTCAAATTTAACTTGCAAGATTTCATTACAAACACCGCGACAGGTGAAAGTAAATAAAAACTTGTAAAAATTAAAAAAATGACAGTCGGTTGTTGAGGAGCGCATTTGTGACACTCTTAAAAATTATCTGTAAAATATAATTTCAAGTCCATAAGCGGAACGTCACTGCTCCGGCTCTCAATTAACGTCCGATTATCTGCGCAACGGTTTAATCTCGATCCCAATTAAAAATTCCACACAACAATGGTTTATGAATATTCCGTACTTTTCTTTGGGGTCTACGCAAAAATAAAATACTGGTATATACGACATGTATCTATAGTATTTGCAAGTCTAATTTAAAGGCAATCATTGTGTATTTCATAATCACCTGTTTTATATGCATAATTAAAAAAAGAAGTCAATTACAATCTAACACTTCATAGTAAACTTATAGTTAATTATGTAAATAAAATTAATTTATATAAATATTATATCTATTTATATTATCTATAAAAATATAACTCAATAAAATTATCAAACTCATATAAAAATATCGAATGAATAAAATGTTTAAAGTGCCTTAAATATTTAGGCAGAGTTAATGGATAGCAATACGATAGAGCATTGGATAGCAATACGCTATTGCTGAAAACTTCCTGCACGAGTAGTCTCATGATTATAAGGTTTCTAATAATATATATTTAGTTATATCTATTTAGCGTGAAAAGGTGTCTTGCTTGCTTGTGCATTTTTAGGTAGACCACAGTTCTCGGGTGGCATAGGGACAGTCATGTTAATAAAAACCATTTTTTCAAATGAAACTGTTTTGGATCACTTCTAGAATAATTATTTCATGTTGGGGTTTCGTGGAGATTTCATGCTTTTTAAGGCTAGTATTTCGTTAAGGTAATTTTCAATGTCCGTTTTTTCAATAACTCCAAAAGTAATAGCTAGGTAGCTATTACTTTTGGAACCTATGAATGAATGAATCTTTATTGTTTCTAAAAAAAAAATTACAATAGCTTAAAGGAGACAGTTTAAACAAAAGGCGTCCTCTAAATCTCTACCAGGCAACCTCTGCTAGAGGAATGTTAATTTAAAACTTATTATGGCGGGTATATAGGTAAATAAACAATCATAATATTTTGTAATTTAAAATTAAATCAATGACTAAATATACCTACTACATACTACATAATATTATTCATATACTACGTAAATTACATAATATACTAAAACAAAATACTTAAAAACAATAACGGAGAACACTAAATTTCCAGCTGCAAGAAATGAGTTTCAATTGCTCGCACAAATGAGTCATGCGAATGTGCACGCCTTAAGGACTTCGGCAAGAAGTTCCAGGGGTCTGGAGATTAGGCTACTACAACGTTCAATAAGAGTCATATATGAAAAGAAATTGAATTTGCAATTAATCTCAGTGGAAATAGCGCGATCAGATAACATTTTAGACAGAACAATCTATTAATTAACACATAATATCTCAAATTAATTGTCTAAGACAAAATCTATCGCGTTCGCTTACAATTTGACAGTCTTCGTTCATCCATCGCTCGGAATGTCGAAAAGGATGTCGGCGTTGAGTCTTGTGTTCACGGCGTAATGGTTATCAAATTGAAGGCGATCGTGATAGATTTTTTTTAGAAAATAACCCTCCTGAGCCTAACGGCATTGACCGTAAAAGATTTGTCGTAAAAAATTGAGGAATGAGGTGGGAGAACTAGAGACAGGTCGTTTGAGGAACAAGAACAAAACGGGATTTGAGGTAATTAGGAGCACGTGGATTGGGAAGCAAAGAATGGAGGAGAAGGGAAAGGATGTGGCAGTCTCTTCGACGAGTTATTGGGTAGCTATGTAGATATCACATCCCCCCTAGCACGTCCACTAAAACACGATATGATAAAGCGGTTTATCGCGGCCAACTCTCAAAATACAATAGGGTTTCGTCGTATTTTGACAGTTCACCGCGATAAATCGCTTTATAATATCGTGTTTTGATGGACGTGCTACGGGAGCATGAAATTTTAGACTCAAATCAATCGCAAAATGAGTTCTAAGTGCAAAATTTTAAAATCCTACCACCGTTGCATGACCATGAAAACACGACATGATAAAGCGGTTTTACTGCGGTGAACTGTCAGACGTTCTTATCGTATTTTGATAGTTCACCACGATAAACCGCTTGATCATATCGTGTTTTTTGGTCATGCTACACAGTCTGGATAGATTAGGCTACTACAACGTTCGATAAGAGTCTTCTATGAAAAGAAATTGTCCCCGTTTGGAATTAATCTTAGTGGTAATACTGCGATCATATAACATTTTAGATAGAACAATCTATTCGGTTATAAATAGCGTAATATCTAAAATTATTAGCAAAATACTCACTTCTCGCAGTGTTTCCCCCCGCAGTGAGCCATTTTCATCTGGCTGCAAGATGCGGAGCTTAACAAAGCAGATCATGGCTGCCTTTTCTACGCAAGAATGGGCTTCCTTCGAACAGTACGCAATCAGCTTGGAAAGTAAGAGACCCTCGTCCACCGTCGGGAACTGGTGCTTCAAGCGCTTGATTCCATTGGCGCGGGCAGCCAACATGGACACCAGGACACATTCACTTGCTGAACCCTGGCCCAATATAAAGTATCTTTTAGTTACATTCACTAATTAATTAAAGTATTTTTAGGGACCTTTTTTCAGGTTTGAACCTTAGATTCCCTACCTCAAAAGGAAAAAACGGAACCCTTATAGTATAAGTTTGCTATCCGTTTGTCCATCTGCCAGTCTGTCTGTCAAGTCCATTTTCTCGGGAACTCATAGAGATAGGGACAGACTACGTTTCGCCAAAATAATTAACTAAAAAACCTCTTATCACCTAGGGGTATAAAAATAGTTTGCGACCTATTCTCAGACCTACCGAATATACCCAAAAAATTTCATAAAATTCGGTGATAATAAACACTGTGAGACGAGAATTTTATGTATTAGATAAAGATATACTCGGGTTTACGGTCTGGTTCAACCCATCATCATCATCATAACAGCTCATGTACGTTACTAGGTTCGTACCCTGAGCTAGGGTAATACATTAGTCGACCACGTTGGCCCTGCGTGAATTGGTCGACAATTTAGTTCATGCCGATAAACAAATTCTTTAAATAAGTTTTTTTATTAAGTTATCTTATTATTAAGTATATTCACTGGTTATCTTTTTATTTCACTGCAATCAAATTAGTAGTTTGAAGGATTTTTTCTACAGAAAGTAAATAGCCAAATTAAACTTAAAGCATTAAAAATATTAATATGACATTAACAAAAAATAGAACCGACTTCACAAACACTGAAAACTTAAAAATAATCTTCTTTAATATTGAAGTCGGCGCCAAACGATGATCTCCTAGAAAGTGTTAAAATTTGTCACCGACTTCAATATACAAGAAGATTATTTTTAAGTTTTCAGTGTTTTTGATGTCGGTTCTATTTTTTGTAAAAAAAAAATTATTAACTTTTTAGTGAATGAAATCTTTTAAGTGAAAGAAACCCTAATTTAATACCAGTTCTTAGTCAAATTAGTGTTTTCCTCGATTTTTTATGGGATCCCATCATCCGATCCTGACTTTGGTGACCATGGGACCACCCTTACAGTATACTCTATAAAACAAAAAGAATTTTGGAAATCGGTTTAAAAATGACGGAGTTATGAGGTAACAAACATAAAAAAAAATACAACCGAATTGATAACCTCCTTCTTTTTTGAAGTCGGTTAAAAATATCATTTCATGTCGATATTGCACTGTCGACATTCATCTTTTAGTAATGCAGTACTTAGTATACGAGAATCTTTACGAAAGTACATGGGTAGGTTTTTAATTCTATCTTTTGTATCAAAACCATTACCCTGCGATTAGCCCGATACCACAGATTAGATAATAGTTACTGCCGATACTTAGGAACATGGCTGGGTTTTGTAAAATGTATTTCTATGTACAGCTCCTTATAATTTCTTACTCTTACTTTTTATATCAAGTATAGTTTTGCTTAATTCAACAAATATAATTTGTTACTAATACTCAATTAAGCTAACTTACAGTCATATTTTTTAACCTACCTCTATAACACCTCCACCCTTGCTTCCTTCTTCGAGTGCCAAAAATGCTGGAGGTAGTCCAATGGCCTTACCTGAACAAACATATTAATAGTTAAGGTACCTCCGTAAAATCAATTAACGTCTTAACAAGCCCAAAAATAGTTCCTGCCAAACCTTCGAAAACTAGCTTTCTCACTGACGTCGCTTTGTCGATATATTTTCAATTATACCTACTACAATCTTTTTTTACAAATACTTAATAATAAAATTTCGTGAAATTCTCCATTTGACAAAAATTTTCGTTAAATTTATTTCATTAATAATTTAATAATAAGTATATGAATGATATATGTTTTAACGTGATATACGTTCTGACTTATAAGTTACGGTAATTATAAACAAAATAAAATAAATAGTTTAAAGGACATTGGGCATTTTACTATGGAACATTTACCCACGGCGAACAAAAATAAAATTTGATTAGATGTATAGGTAATTACATCTAGAGATTATAATGGGATAGGTCGCATATCTGGGGGTCGTGGGATTAACACGAAAATTACCATAAAAGTATAAAAATATAATGAGAATACCCAGTATTTTTTTACTCGTTTTCTTGCAAAAATCAAAAAGTACATGGAGATAACATTAGTAAAACAGATCACACAACGGATGACGAAGTGACAGCTTTCGCGCGCGGTTGTCCGTCGCTTCAGTCAATTTGTTTCAATCAAGTGCGCCAACACTTTATGTACCTATGGAAAACTTTTTTGGATGCGTTCCGTTACATTATTGTTTTTTTTTACATACGACAGGGAAGCTCTAGGCCTTCATCTCACCTGATGGTGAGTGAAGTGAATTATAGATCTTTCATCGTATGACATGGCATACATTTGAGAAAAAGAAGTCATGAAATGCTGCATTTCGTATTACCGATCTCCAATGATATCATCACTATGGCATAATTTGAAAGAAAGAAAGAAAATGGTTTATTGGACATGTTATACATTACAATAATTAAAACAAAAAAACAATAATACACATAACATGACCAATTGGTTGCCACTCAGCTTTATGCCAAACACATAGAATGCTAAGAAACATAAAACATAATTTCAATGATGCCATCATTAAATAATGAACAAATGATCAAAAATCTGACCGGAAAACGTATTTTTCGTCTCGCACTATGATATCATATGATATCATTTGCAAAACCATGAGATCGCTAATAGGCCCTCTGGACTCCTCATCAATTGAGGAACTGGCTTTCTTAACTCTTTGTCGGAACACAACAATGCTATTAACATTAACATTGTTATTATGGCGAAAAACTTAGATAAGATGACGGTAGCTAGCCAGGCGAGCTCAAAAGCACTACCACCGACCAAACCGAAAAGAAAAGCTTCTGCCTCCATGAGAAATTGAACCCCAGACCTCCCGAGCAACACCCAGTGGTCTCAACCACTAGACCACGGAGGCGGTTAAAAGTTTTTTGTTATTGCTTCATCATCACAGCTCATATACTTACCCACCGAGGGGCTCGAGCCTACCCTATGTTAGGATGATTAGGCCTTAGTCAACCACGCTGGCCCAGTGCGGATTGGTCGACTTCACATACATCATTGAATTTCTTCGTAGATGTATGCAGGTTGCCTCACGATGTTTTCCTTTACCGTAGGAGCGTCAGACAAATGTACATATGAAATTCAAAACGAAAAACACATTGGTACATGGCGGGTCTCGGAACCCCGACCCTCCGATTGGAAGGCAAGTGCCGAGTCCACAGCGCCATTAAGTCTTTATATTTTAAAGACTTACTAAGGTAGCTTATTTTTTTTTATATACTACGATGCCGGCAAACATACTTACGGCCCGCCTGATGGTAAGCAGTTACCGTCTTATTCTTGGTCTTTAAGAGGCTGAGTAACGCCAACGACCTTGCGACAAAGTTTCTAGGTACTGGATAACGGGCGCGGTGCGCTATTGAAATTAAGCGAAAAAATAAAAAAAATATTTTTTAAAGAAACTAGTAACTTATTTGAAGATATGAAATATTAATATTATCAAATTAAGTGCAATGAGTTAATTCCCTGAAAATCATTAAAAAACCTTTGTTAAATAACTCGGATTTTCTTCTGGAAGCTGTTTTTGATAGGTGTCTTTGGCAATTTTAGATTAAATGTTGTTTTGGGGACATGGAATATCCATGTCAGAAATATTTTCAAGAGTAACATATATTTTTTTACTATGGTATATTAAACGGGTTTTGCTAAAAAAGTTTTAATTGGGGCTTGATTAGCTCAGCTCAGAGTTGTCAGCCTCTTAAAATAACGTTAAAGTAACATTCTGAGACGTGCAACATGGACGTAACATATTATGAAAGGGTCAAACAAAAGTAACATTCTGGTAACGCTGTCAAGCAAGGGCACGTGACATAATCCGTTTTACGAGACTATGCGAGAGCGAAAGAGAGTGAGAGAGAGACAGAGGGAGAGGGAGTGAAACGAACAAAACGTTCCAATCGCATTAAAGATATTATTCAGATGGTAAATGCCACGGAGTGATATTTTAATTTGCTGGATGGTAATTTTTTTCAAATACTAGCTATACGCTCGCAGCTTCGCCCTCGTTATTTTTGTTATCCCGTGAGAATATTACATTTTCCCTTGGGAAAAATAATTTTGTAGCCTATATGTTCATAAAAATAATGTAGAACTCTAACGGCCGGTTGCACCAAATTTACGTTTTACGGTTTCGTAAAAGTAATAATATAAGTACGTAAGAATTGCACCATAATCTAGTTTCAACTGTAGTTTTATATTATCCATTACGTTTAAAAGGGTTGAATGTACGGCGCAAATCATATATTTAATAGTGAAACGACCCATTTTTAGGTATTAAGTTGTTACTTTTTACGAAATCGTAAAACGTAAAACTTAGTGCAACCGGAAAATGTAAATGGATGAAAATGGATTGGTGAAATCGGTACAGTAGGTAGTTTCGGAACCTATTCAATGCAAACAAACAATCAAATCTTTCCTCTTTATAATATTACGACGAATACCTATAGAAAAATCAACAAAATACTCGTATGAGATACACTGATAATTTCCGTTCCCTATTGATCTGAATCGAAATAACTACAGAAAATGAAAGCTGGATAAAAGCAGCAAGATCTAAAAGTAGTTTGTTTTCTGTTCGCGACTTTTCAAAAACTGGGTAAATAATGCCCAATGTCCTTTATAAAAACGAGATGGCAATTTTTTTTAAATGTAAATAGAAATGCTCTTTTACGACCCCACTGTACAGATTGATTACTTTAGAAATAAAAAATACAAGGAAAAAAGCTTACCCGGTTTTCCATTTAAGCATCACCATTTTTTCACGCTAACATAAAATGTAAACCATATTTTTCGTTTCTTTTAAGTAATGTTAACTCAATTAACCGTGTTAGTTTTCACAAAGGGAACCTAAACCAAAAATCAAAATATTTTTTAAAAGAAACGCATTACATTTACATACTCGTACAACGCTAGCCCTGCTAGCGTTAGAGCTAACGATACGCGATGATGCTAAAAACGTTGAAAATGCTGCAAACCTGTGCTTATATGGAACCTTTTCTGCATTGTTTGCATCGATGCAAACGCGATACAGTTGCGATGCAAACGCAACATAGTCGCAATGCAAACGCAATACAGTCGCGAAGCAAACGCGCGAGTGACTATTGTGCTGCAAAAAAGCGGCAGTATGTAAGGGGTCTAATACACGGAATGTTACTTATTGTTGCCCTTTCCTTACGCCAGTTTAGAGGTTAGCTAAATAAGGTTTTATGATTTTACTTACCCATCCAATCGAGCATAATAATTTCCAGTTCAGTGCAAGCCGGGCTCGCTGCCTGTAACAGACAAAATTTTTCGTAAAAATAACTTTGTATCTCAGAATAAAAGTGAAAGGTTATTTTTTACACTATGTTCTCTTGTTGCCAAGTCTAATTTATTAGTCAAAATGTTTTATCACACCCAAACTCTTCCAAATTGGAGATGTCCGGAGATGTCTGAAACGGAGACGAGAAGAAATGTTTTTCAGCTAGTGTGTTTTCACTAAAGCTGTGCGAATATGGACACTGGCTTTGACTGGAGTGGAGCGGAGATCTATGTTAGCTCTCTTGAGTGGAACTGAGCTGCATACAGCGACTCGACTAGCATTATGTTGAGAAACGTCGCTGCACACTGCTTACGTCTCTTTTCGTGTCTACGGGGCGTCGGCGCAGCTCACATTTCCATACGATACGATAAATAACGAATTCTAGTAGTTGTTTTTGCAAAAACATATCTCCTCTCGTCTCGTTTTCGCTTTGATGGACTCCAAGCTTTGTTGTCATAACGATTCTCTCAGCGTCTAACACTTTGTTATAAATAATAACAGCAATATAATTACATAACACATTTTATCCGCTCATTTAAATATTGGTGCGATTTATATATTATGAATTGATGCATTTTATTTTATATACAAAAAATACTATGATTAAAATGCAAGCTCTTTAATTTTTCGTTTAATTTTCCATGATTTTTTTATTGCGGGATATACACGGTTATATTTCTATCAGGAATCAAATTTAAAAAAATATCAATCGGAGAACGAAATGAATGAACTGAATGATATTTAATTTTCAACATTGCGTTTTTAGCTATTTATGTTACAAAAAACCGTAGCATCGCCAAACACCCAAAATAGCGTAGTCAGGAATGCTACGGTTTTCTGTAGCAGATAGCGCGGGAAGCTTTGTGTGGTTCTTTACATATGCTACGATGTTGTACGCTGTCAATAACGTAGTCAAAAACGCTACGGTTTTCTGTAGCTGATAGCGGATCTAGCGGATATAAACTTATTGATGCTTATTGCTTGGCTTCTTATGCTGATTATTTAATTTTTATACAACGTATTTGATACCCTATCAATAAGCCACTTAGCTGGGCGTCATACACCCGCGAAGTAGCATGGGTCAGTTAGTCTATTCTATACTAATATTATAAGAGGAAAGATTTGATTGTATAGGGTAGGTTAGGCATAGTATAGGCCCCGAAACTACTGGATCGATTTGAGAAATTCTTTCACATTTAGAATCCTCCATTTTCCCTGATGAACATAAGCGATAGAATATTTTCCTGCGAGAATATGTAGAATTCCCACGGGAAAAATGAAAACACGCGGGCGAAGCTGCGAACGGAAAGTTATTATGATATATTTTGCTACTATAACTGATATTATCTATACAAATAAATAAAACTGAAGTGTCTTTTTGTAATGTCAAAATAACAAATTTTTACTAAATGGGTATGAATGTATAACGGGTACCAATAACAAAAACACAATTTAAAAAAAAATTGTCTGTCTGTCTGTTTGTTCCCGCTTATCTCCGGAACGGCTAGACCGATTTTGACGGGACTTTCACTAATCGATAGCTAATTATATAAGATATAACATAGGCTACAGGCTTTATCAAGATCGGTCCAGCCGTTACTATTCCACGCGGATGAAGTCGCGGGCACAGCGAGTATAATAATAAATTACTAGTACTCGTATTATTTTCAGCATTGAGCATACCTATAGCTATTCCTTTTTCTTCGTTGTCAGAAATATTGTCATTATAAAACGCTTATCTATGTAACATAAATGCTTATTACACAATTCACAATGTATAATATTAAGGATTTATTATTCACTTTCTTAGTACTTTTTTTTGAAAACAACAACCAACCAAAAATTGGGAAACAGAGGACTATAACGCAGAGAGGCTGCTAACAGTATTAACAGTTATGCGTAGCAAAATTATGCGTTTTAAAGTATGCTTAATAAAATTATGGCAAACCAAATTATGGGCGCTGCTAGCTCCGCGTAACCAATAGCTCTGCGAAAAATATTTTATAAAATTATAATAAGCTATCGATTTGTACCAATTTTATACAAAATCAGTGTAATTATGCGTATTCCACAAGTGAAAGTGTTATCTTGGCCAAATTCCAGAGTGAATATTGTTAATAGTTAACGTAATTCTGCTATAACTATGATCACAATCAAATACTACAAATGACATAACGAGAAGAAAAAAGTGCACTAAGCAGGATTTTTCTTATTCTACTAGAATTTTACAGTGAGTGAGTACAACTATAAATACTAAAATATTTGACGAAAGATAGAAAATAGAAAACAATAACCAAATTTCAACAATTACGGCAGTGGATGGTAGATAGATATTTATTTTTTTACCACACTCACCTTAGATGGGGTCGTTACTTGTGCATTGATGGTTTGTTTTGGTTAGATGATCTGTTGGTGCTACTTCATAACAGAGGGCGCTATATGCCCGAAAGTTATACAAATAGTTTCTTAATTCCATGCATTTTCACTAAAACATCTCGTTTAGTAATAGCACAAAATGGATAATAAAAATAGAGATAATGTGACATTAAGAAAACCACCTACGAAAGCAAATTCTCTACAAGACTTGTCGGATAATTCTACTCTGTTCGATACAACAATGCTGAGTTTACCTAACACATCAATGAACGACAGTAAAACGATCAGCGAGTTAACGAATAAATTAGAGACCTTGTCTAATAACCTTCTATCCGCTAACTGTGAAATTGACAGCTTAAATATGGAGAACACCAGACTTAAGTCTGAACTCGAAAAATGTTATAAACAAATAGATATATTAAAAAAAGTAAGTCTCAATACCACAAATAGAACAAATACACCAATATCGTCTAGAAAAACAAAAAAACAAATAGCGAGTACACCTAAACAATACAGACCGATATCTAATGTGCAATTCAAAGCAAATTTTAATCAACAGACTGGCAATGTAGATAACATAAATAACATAAATAACTCGCAATCGCATCAAGCCGAGAGTTCCACATTTCTTACTCAGGAAAATACAAATATAAATTGCCAAAATAAAGAAGATTCTATGCCTATTACACAGAAATATTGCAGGACACAACCTAACAACAACAATACAGGCAGAAAAAAAGGAATGATTATTGGTGATCAACAAGGAAAATACATTAGAGAGATACTACAAAAATTAGTTGGTTCAAACTATCTGGTCTATAGTATGTGGAAATCTGGTGCTAAATTAAAGAATGTCCTAGAATCATTCACGAAAGAAATACAAGAGTTAACAAAAAATGATTATGTGATTTTAATGGCGGGCATCAACGATTGCAATTGTTATGAATATCGATCAATCTTAGACCTGTGGCTTTCATCTGTAACTAACACTAACATTATTATTTTAGGAATTCCTTACAATAGATACATAAATAAGCATAAACTGAATTATGAATTACAATTTATATGCTCTAAATATATAAACAGTACATATGTATCTGTCGACCTACATTGTAATGAAATGACATTAAAAAGACACTTTTTCTCTTTGTCATTATGTCGTTTAATACTAAAAGAAATACTACGCATTGACTATAAAAATAAATTTGATGAATACTGTTGTAATAATTGCCATAAATCCATGGATGTGATAGATTATGGCACAGATAAGAAAAACCTAACAATTAACAAATGTACACAAACTGATAAGGGGTTATTTCATGTATAATCATATTTATATACTTCACCAAAATATCAACGGTTTGCTTAATAAATCGGACTTACTTGCACTACATGTAAATGAACTCTCTCTTTGTAATAAAACGGTAGATATAATATGTCTCACTGAACACAATATGGTAAGCAGTGATTGGTCACACCTTCATATTGGCGATTTTGTAATCGGCTCCTTCTACTCTAGGCCGAATAGAAACGGTGGTTCATGTATCCTAGTGAGAGAACGACATAAGTTTAAAGTTTTAAAAGAAATAGGCAGTCTAAGTGTGGCGAATATTGTGGAATGTAGCGCTCTTTGCTTGGTAGAACACAACATAGTAATTGTGTGTATATATAGAATACCCAAAAATGATGCAATGTCAATTGACACATTCTTTAGACAACTATACAATATATTTCAAATGATAGGACTTAATAAATATAAAATTATTATGTGTGGCGATTTTAACATCGACATTCTTAAGAATACTAAACTCTCAAAAGATTTCATAGACCTAATGACAAGCTATAACTGCACATTTTCAATTAAAACTCCGACTAGATTGGTTAGTAATACCTGTATAGACAATATCGTCCACAGCATATACGGCAGTAAAGGAGAAGTCTTAGACTTAGCGTTATCCGATCATACAGCACAATTGTTGAAATGCCCAGTGAAGAAGACATGCCTACTTACACACTGGTTTATTTCTCGAAGGATATACAATAATACTAATATTGACATATTTAGAAAAAGTTTAAAAAATCTTAGCTTTAATGATATCTATGAGGCAAAAGATGCAAATAGTGCATTTGATAATTTTCATGAGAATTTACTATTTTTTTATAATCTTGCTTTTCCTATAACATCCATAAAAATTCGTAAAAAAACGTCACCGAAATGGATATCAAAAGGAATTAAAATATCCGCTAAGCGTAAAAGAGAATTGCTATGGAATTTCAGACGTAACCCTAATAAAGAAAATAGACTTAAACTAAAGACATACTCAAAAAGACTGCAAAAAATCATCAAACTGACCCAAAAGTCACAAAATACTTATTTTATAAAACAAGCTGAAAATAAATCAAAGGCTACATGGAACGTAATAAATAAAACCCAAAAGCGTTATCCAAACCCTGAAATCGCCGAAATAAAAATAAATGGTAATATAGTCAGAGATCCACAAAAAATTGCACAATCATTTAATGACTTCTTTGTTGACCAAATTGAACTACACAAACAACCTGTAATCAATCCCAATTACAAATGTATTGATAGTGTATCTAACTCTTTCTTTATGCCCCCAACATCTCCAGAAGAGGTGCGGTCTATCATCTCAGGCCTCAAGAACACTAACAGCACTGGTTATGATGGCATTTGCACTAAAGTTTTAAAACATGTAGGCGACATCATAGCTGCAGTAATTAGTCATATCATTAACATGTGCATAGATGAAGGCATTTTTCCTAACAAATTAAAAAAATCTATAATAAAACCGCTTTTTAAAAAAGATGACCATCTAGATATGAAGAACTATAGATCTATAGCGCTTATTCCGGTAATATGCAAAGTTTTTGAAAGGGTTATTAATAATGCACTATGCTGTTACTTTGTGGCATCCAATCTACTTGCAAGAGAGCAAAAAGGATTCCGAAAAAATATGACAATAAATATGGCTGTATATTCACTGCTGTCTGATATTCTAAGTAATGTAGATAACAGAATATGTGTGACTGCGGTCTTCATGGATATGACCAAAGCTTTTGACTTTGTTGACCATGATGTTCTCATAAATAAACTAGAGAGGTATGGTATAAGAGGCAATATGCTGAATCTTCTCAAAGACTATTTAAGTAATAGATCTCAGTGTACTAGCATTAGTAAAATTTGCATTAAAACAAAAAAAGAAATTACATATTTTTCCGATTCAAGAGAAACAAAATACGGTGTACCACAGGGTAGCGTTTTAGCACCACTATTATTTAATATATATATAAATGATCTTCCCAAATGTGTAAACCATCCAATGGTTCTTTTCGCTGACGACAGTACAATGATTATTGAGAGAAAAAATAAAAGCATGGATGATTATAAAAATGACATAAATTCATCACTTTGCAGTATTATACAATGGCTTAAAAATAATAACTTACAAATTAATTTGACAAAAACTAACTACATGACATTTAAGTTAAGAGCTAATAATAATAATATGAATCAATTAAGTATAACCTATGAAAATGAAAAAGTTCATGAAACTATGTCAACAAAGTTTTTAGGAATACATATAGATCGTGATCTGTCCTGGGAAACACATGCATCACACTTACGCAATAAATTGACTAAATTCTCATATGCGTTATATATGCTAAACAAATCTGTACACCGCGATGCAGTTCTGACAGCCTATTACGGTTATGTCGAATCAGCACTTCGTTATGGAATAATTTTCTGGGGTAACTCCACTTTTAAAATCGATATATTCAAAAGCCAAAAAAAAATGCATAAGGGCTATTTGTAGACTTCAGCCCACCGAATCTTGTAAACCACACTTTCAGAGCCTGGGAATTTTAACCTTTCCAGCTTTGTATATATATGAGATTTCGCTATTTACTAAAGAAAATATGCATCTATATGAAAATTGCACAAACAACAAAAGATATCATAGGCTACGCTTGTTTCCAGCAAAGACCGCTACATTTAATAAAAATGTCATCAATATGGCACCTAGAATATTTAATGCTTTACCCACTGATATTAAAGAGAGTGATAATTTTAAATATAAACTTAAAAACTTTCTGTTAAAGAAAGCATATTATAGCGTAACAGAATTTCTTGATGACAAAAAAAAATAGTGACCCGTTTTATTGCATAGATACTGTAGTATAGTTAACCAAATTGAAATGTACATTTATTTAAAATGTTATTACTGCTGCCCTTGAATTCTTCAATTATGACGACATATTTTTTTAATTGTATAACGTTGACATTAATTGCATTTAACATTTAATATTTCATTGACCATTTATTATTTCATTGACCATAATTATAAGAATATAATATTGTTGGATTAGAATGTATATGGATTAATAATTTATGACATTTTTCTGTAATAATATGACTATAATTTTATATAATGAACGGATATATTAATCAATTAATTGTAAATTATTTTCTTAATTTGTATACTTCGCAGTAAGTCATAGCTGAACTGTTTTTGCATGCTTCCATCTCTTAATTGATGACCTACCTATGACCCACAAATAAAGGTTATTATTATTATTATTATTACCTTTCAAAGATTATGATTTTTAATATTATACCTTTCGACAATTCTGCATTATAATGATTTTGCCTATTGATATCTTATGCCAAATATTACTATGCTTTTTGATGTTTATGCCATATGATGTATGCCAATCGAAATTATGACAATCAGCAGTATGCGTTTCAAAGTGTCACCGAAAAATTGACTTCCGATGGTCCACCTAAGTGAACCAAGGGCAAAAATTTCTTCCTGTGGTACAACTGGGTAAACCAAAGGAAGTGTTTTTTCCCCGTGGTACACATAGGTGGACCACGCAGGTGATCCACGGGCAATAACCCCTCTAAAATCATGTTATCGATTGGTGAAAACCGCTTGAAAATCGGTGCAGTAGTTTTTGAGTTTATTGCAAACAGACAGACAGACAGACGCGGCGGGGGACTTTGTTTTCTAATATGTAAGGATTTAAGAAAACTTCTTTTATTCTGTCATGTACGAGTAGTTTATATTCATATTGCCAATGTATTTTTAATCACCATCAACTGCAGTTAACTAGATCATGGCAAAGGAACCTTATCGATTTTCCACAGGTTAAAAAGTCTGAGTCTATGTAATTACTAAAATAATGAGAGCTGTCGATTATGTTTCAGTTTTCAAAGAAATAGTATTTTCCAAAACAGATTTCATAAAACCATTATGTTTTATACAGGTCAACGGCACAAACTGCAACCGTATTGATTGGTGTCTGTGTAATAGGTCTGTTTAAATAATTAACGATAGCCGCATGTCATCCAGACATTTGTTTAGGTTTAAGTCTAAAGAAAAGAGTTGAAACACTTTCAAATATATATCTCTAAAATATTATTTCACTTGACATTTTCATTTCTTTGAGTCGTTTCCAAATGAAAATACACAACGCGTATGGTACATATTGTGTTTAGAATATCAGTTGATTGTAACAAAGGACTCACATACTTCACGATTCAGAGATACGAGTATTATCTACAATCTTAAAATATCAAATGTATGCGATGAACGTATATAATTTGACAAAAAATGATCGTTTAATATAGAGAAAAATAAAATAAGAACGTGTTCTTCTTGAAGGACCAATAGCAAAGTGATGGAATGATGCCTGTTTGATAATACCTTGTGTGGCCTGAAAGCCGTGTGGCCATTCCGCATATAACGTACAGAAATTTAGTGATCTTACTACTAGGGTAGTTGCATATAGGCGACGTAACATTAGTGTTCGCTTAGCAGCTAGCTAAGTGCGATACCTTTAAAGAGCCACCACTTTTCAGAACCAAAAATTTGGAAACAGAGGACTATAACGCAGAGAGGCTGCGTTATAGTCCTCTGTTTCCCAATTTTTAAATACTATCTTTTTTCGGCCAAAGGCATATAACCACCAACGTATCAGAGAGTTACCATTCATATTTGGAAAAGAAAATAAACAAAGAACGAAAAATTTAGTAAGACTATTCGAAATTCTCAGTGAAATTTTACATTCAAAGTCAAGAAGGCAAAAAGTCCACAACGAAAATGATGACTATACCGGGTGTAACAGAATACCGCAATAATATTTAAGGTTATTGATTCCCAAAAAAATTTTTTATGGCTATTCTTTGTATTTTTATTACATGCCTACTTTCGGTTTAATACGCTTAACAGTTCAGCGTATTATCTCGAAAGTAGGCATATAATAAAAATACAAAGAATAGTCATAAAACATTTTTTTTGTTAATCAACAACCTTTAATATTATTGCGGTATTCCGTTACACCCGGTATATAGAATATTCAGATGCAACTATTATCAAACAATATTACTGTTGGTCTAGCCTTAGTAAAATTGCGTTAATACTTGTTATTATCATGGTAAAAATTGCGTAACATGGTAACGATCGCCTATTTTGGTGGTTGGTGGGGGTGTTGGGGGGAGGGGGGTGGTTATGTGGGTGTCACCCCACCACCAATTTCGTCTGCCGGAAATGCATTTTTTATAAGGTTTTTCTAGGTTTTAGATTAAAAAAGTATCGAAATTACGTTTCATTTCACGAATTTACAGTACATTACATAAAAATTTTGAAAATTAATTAAAAATATTTAGACGTATTTCCGACAAACAAAATTGTTTTGGGGGTCTTAAGTCGAGCTTTCTTGAGCCTCCTATATACATTTAGGCTATTCCTCAGATTCAGGCGACTCGTTTCTAAGTCCGACCCATTATTTATACCAACTTAGATTATATCTTAGTTTTAACACACATCAGTACCTAATTCCATGAAATGTTATAATGCCAATTCTCAATTTTCTTTCGTACTTTATAATTAAATGCTTATGAACCTACTAGTGAACCAAGGGATATTTCTTTTTCCTGTAGTACACCTAGGTGAACCATATAGGTGAACCACGGGCAATAACCCTTCTCGAGGAAGGTTTTAGTATATAATTTGTTAAGTCTTAGTATTTATTTCTGTGTACATTAACGATATTTATTGAAGATGTCGGGAAAAAATAAATTAGCGAAACGTAGTTCGCGGGCACAGCTAGTTGTTTATATAAGAAGATTTGCGTAACAATCTTACCGAAATATTGTTATGAACCGGCGTTTCACCTTATCGAAAACCAAAGAGATGCGCAGATTGAAATACATTCGATCTTATAATAATCTAGATTAACGTTCATCATCATCACAGCCCATATACGTCCCCACCGAGGGGCTCGAGCCTACCCTATGTTAGGGTGATTAGGCCTTAGTCAACCACGCTGGCCCAGTGCGGATTGGTCGACTTCACATACACCATTGAATTTCTTCGCAGATGTATGCAGGTTGCCTCACGATGTTTTCCTTCACCGTAGGAGCGTCAGACAAATGTACATATGAAATTCGAAACGAAAAACACATTGGTACATGGCGGGTCTCGAACCCCGACCCCCCGATTGGAAGGCAAGTGCCGAGTCCACTGCGCCACCGACGCTCTTTTAACGATTAACGTTATCAACTCATAACTCATTTATCATTTATCACTTGTTACATTACGATGCCATAAATAGAATACCGTTACTATTTATTTGATGTATTTATTTATATATCATTTTTGATATCTGTAAATTCCAACGAGGCTTCTTCGCTTTTCACCTTTAAAATGCTCTATATACAGAGTTTTCTCTCAGATAGTGATCTATCAATCTGTTAGAATAAAATTATTAAGCTACCAGCGCAAAGTTATATTACATTTTATTATTAATAACATGGCACTACAAATCAATACGTAATTAATACTGATTACAATTTAAAACTGTCTATTTCAATTTTAATTTATTAGAGCCTTGAACGAGCTAAAATAATAAGGATAAAAGTTTTTTATGGAAAAGATATCTTAGACATTTAATTATCATGAGAAATTGTATAGTTTACTTTTGAAAATTCATCCCCCGAGGGATTAAAACGTGGTAAGGAAGTTTTATATGAGAAATTATATTATGAACAGCTAAGATGTAGGTAGACCATGCGTCCATGAAACTGCGAGTGCAAGTCGTCATTTTTAGGCTTCCGTGCCTCTAAAGGAAAAAAACGGAACCGTTATAGAATCACTTCCTTGTCCGTCTGCCTGTCAAGACCAATTTTTCGGGTACGCGTAGAGATATCAGACTGATAATTATATCAAACACTCAGGTCTATGGTCACTTTCAGCTGTGAAAAAATCTTGTAAGTCAACGTGTTATGTCGAATATTTTCGCAAATTTTGCGATTTAAACACATTTGTCAGCATTTCCTAATTATTCACCACTAATTTTCCGCTCATGCCTTCGCCCACGTTATTTTTGTTTTCCCGTAGGAATTTTATATTTTCCCGTAGGAAAAATAATTTTGTTGCCTATTATTATAGCAGATTTACTATGCGCAGCTGCGCCCGCGTCGTTTTTTTTCCCGTGGGAATTTTATAGTTTCCCGTAGGAATAATTATTTTGTAGCCTATGTTACTCAGGGATAATGTAGTATTCTAATGGTGAAATATTTTTTCAAATCGATCCAGTAGTTTCGGAGCCTATTCAATACAAACATACGAAAATACAAATCTTAGTATTATAGATTAGGTGGAGATGAAATTTTCGCGGGAACTTGGCGGGCAACAGCTTAAATTATTGATCTTTTTATATACACTCGAATGTGTACTAAAAAGATAATACCACAAACTTACCGTATATAACTTTGCTGCATGAAACCTATTATATACAATATTCTACGAGTAGGATATTGTTTTATATCAGAATAATTTTACTCTGAAATGTTTTAATGGAAAATCCAGATTGACAATAACGTAAATGACTGAACAGTATGAAATGGTTTTATGGCATTTACATACACTTCTATCCCCTTTATCTACAATGTAAATCAGCCATTAATTGATCGTTTTGTAATGTTATTAAATGTAATCGTTTCTCCTTTTTAGGGACCGTTAAATTGTTAAATTATCCAGAAAGCGACGTGAATGTTATATTACTGAGGAGTAGGTTATGAAATATTACTGAAACATAGAAGTTGATAAAATGTTTCGAATGTACAATGAAAGTAAGTATTCTTTGAGTATCTTCAATCTCAAAGACAACAAAGTATAATAAGTTAATACTTGGAATTCATACCGACCGCAAAATACGCTTTGAGCTATTTGAGGTAAGACTAGGCATGCTTATCCAAACTGATATGTAGTCATGTTGGTATTATGTCAGTGTGACTGCGGATTCCAAAAATTCCGAGTTATATTGTCAATGAACTTTTCTGAAAGGATAACTTAAGTAAAAAATACATTGTCAGTTCTTGTTGATGAGGATAATAAATAACGTATCTTATAAAATTATTACATAATGAACTAATTGAAAATTGTTTAAATAAAATTAATATTAAGATTTAAGGAATGTCACCCAGAATTAATTAAGATAACATGTACATAAAAATACATTTAAGTACTGTAAGTAAGTAAAACATTTTACTTTATCAGGCCCTTTCCTAAGCTTATAGAAACGTCCTGAACGGATTTTAGTTTTTTAAATCTTGAACTTCAAGCAATATTCCGAACATTATGAGGATGTTAAAAATATTACTTAAAATATTATTTTTTTATAGCTTTAAAGTTTTGAAATTGAAAATCTGAGAATTGAATAAAATTCAAAAGCCAGCATTAGTATATTTTAATAAGAAATCAGATCATGCATTGCTCTCGGTCGCATTCCAGGAGATCATCGCTATGTAAGTTACTTAATATCTTATAATGTATATTATTAACTAGCGCCACGTTTCCACCTAAACACTGAGCCTTCAAAATTACTTTCCTGGCCTTCGCAATGTCGTTTTTTTTTCAAATTTCATTGTGAAGAAAATTATAAATTGGGTATCAAATAGATTGCAGAAGTGTATTTATTTTGCCAATAGGTAAACTAGTTAGTTCGGCGAATAAAAATTAATATTGAATAAATATTGCTTATTACAACATTGAACAACGGAAAACGTTTCTTAGTAATAAATACAAGCTCTTCGTTGATTTTTTTGTACATTGATAATATTTGCACTTTGCACATATAAAATACCACTTTTCAATGAGTACTTATATTAATTACACTTACCCATGAGAAGCCAATACAACCAATACCGGCTGACAGCATATCACCAAGAATAGAAGGGTAGCCGTTGCCCGAAGGGAAGTACGCATGGAACCGCGGATGCTGCCAATGGGTCACACCGGGCATGATTTTATTTTCCACGTCGCTCATCACATCGTCCCAGGATTCCGGATGGTGAGGGGCTTCGGCGGGCAGCGCGGCTCTTAGATAGCCCGGCTCCACGGAGGGTGTTACGCGGCGAGTACGCAACGTGTTCATATACGTGCATATGTAATCGACCATCTCCTTGCCGCGGACACGGAACTCTTCGACGTCCATGGTGGCGGTTCAGCGAATGGAGGGTGACGGAGTGCGGTGTCAGCGGCGCGGCGGCCTCCGGCTGACTCGGCGCCGCGAGACACCACTCGCTGCTCGAGAGGGCGGAGAGTGCGGGGTGGGCGTGTTAGCGAGCGTGAAGGTATGGTCACTGTTCTTGGCGCAAATCAAAAATGCAATAGAGTTTATGTTGTGGATACGATATACGGCACTGTCGTATTTAGGTTGTGCTCGGCACAGATTTGACTATTGAATGGAGGGTGATGGATATATGTATGTGTTTTATATTATCTGTGTTCTATAAGTTAAGAATTATTGGCGTTTGTATTGCGATATATGTATAATTGTTTTTTTTTTGTTATATAAGTTAGTAGTAAGTACGTCTCTCAGGCTGCGGGAACCACGTAAGGCCTAGTGCCTTGAAAATCTGAAAATCGAGCATTATGTCGAGCTAGGAGCCCATTGAACACCACACATGCAATTCGTCCATCACTTGTGTTATTTTTATGTTTTCCTTTTTTTTACTTAAATGTAGTGTCTGTGTGTGTGTCAATAAATCATTTCTATTCTATTCTTTTGTTTTTCTTTATCACATTGAATTACTTGCATTTACTCCGTAAGTGTTTTAGTTGCGTAGCTGTTGCTGTACTAATACTTAGTTTAATAATTGTGATAGCAATACTAATAATTTTCTTAGTTGATTCATAAATGCAATAACTAGGTAGGTCTGTTTGTTTTAAGCTGTTATAAACTGAACACTGTGTTAGGTACTTTTATTATTTCACATATTCCTTTTAGATAACGCAAACAAAAGCTGCGGACAAAAAAGTTATTTGTTGCATCAGCAAATACTTACTTATGTACAAGTTATTTATGTTTTAAAAATTAATCAGATGCAGGTAATTAAGATAATTTGGGCACATTTTGAATTTTGATAATTTAAAATCCACTCAGAGCGAGAGTTATAAACGTGAACTGTGAGGCGGAGTATGGTTTCAATTAGCGCAGAGGTCGAGTAATCGCCTACTGCGTGACGACGGGTCGCGGGTTCGATTCCCGTACGGGACAAATATTTTGTATGGCCTACAGAAATTTGTTCCGGTCTGGGCGTATGTGCATGTGATATTCTATGTTTGTAACTGCACCCACGACACAGGAGAAAATCTTAGTGTGGGGCGACGTTTTTTTTTAAAAAAATTCATTCTCTTGTGCATCAATATGTTAGCTATTTTTCCGTTAACTTGAAATAATGTAATCTATACTAATATTATAAAGAGGAAAGATTTGATTGTTTGTATTGAATAGGCTTCGAAACTACTGAACCGATTGAAAGTTGGTATGGGGATAGTTCGAGACCAGGGGAAGGACATAGGGTAATTTTCCTACGGGAAAATATGAAATTCCCACGGGAAAACAAAAATAACGCGGACGAAGTCGCGAGCGGAAAGCTAGTATAAAATAATTTTACAAGTACTATTTTACTATCATACTTCTTTGACCTATCAGCAATAATTTCCGCCTTTTCTTTAACTATGCGCTCACCCTGAAATCCGCGACCGCCGCATGAGAAGAACTACTATCTATGTCTTTAAACGCAGTTCCGTTCTTATTCTTTAACGTATTGCTGTGTATAATATTCTCGCGTTACTAAAGCGCGTCCTCACACAGTAATATACAGCGAACGCTAGGTCCGGCTCTCCGGTGACCGACTTAGAGAGTAACCCTACTAAATCGTCACCACCCCTTCCATCAATATGCCACTTCATAATGCCACCTTCTTTCAGAGTATGTCACTTCTTATTTGCTTTATGATATGGTCATAAGAACTGAAAATCTATATAAATAAAAATGAATCGTCGAAATGTATGTGCGCGCATAACAGTAATATCAAAACGACTGCACCAAATTGGTTAATTCTTATTTTGTTGTTATCGTTATTGGTCATAGTCAGGAAAAGATTAGTATAAAAGAAAATGTTTGATAAATCAAACAAAAACTTATGAATTTAAAAAACTTATATATAAAAATCTCGTGTCATAGTTGAAATTGTTATGGAACTCGTCCTTCTCCAGAATTGTTTTTATTTGATTTTTTTTTGTGATTTGGCATCAAAAAAAAATGATGGCCCTAAATTTTCACCCTTCTACCACCAACTTCCATTGTAATAGCGATATTTGTATTTTTACTGGCGAAACGTAGTCCGCGAGCGGGCACAACTAGTTTTAATATAAAAGTGACAAAATTGGCAGATTTTTTTTAGTTGGCAACAACAACTAAGTTACAATTAAGTTGGCAAACAAGCATACTGCCCCCCTGATGTTAAGTAAGTAGTAATAGTCAACTATAGTACATGTGGTTCTTGTGAGATTCGCAGCAAATCTGCAACCCCCACAAGAACCACAGTGTACGTTGGCAACTTGTGATATAAGATGTAAAGTCACGGTACCCAGTTATTTCACTGGCATATCTTACCCTTCAAACCGGAACACAGCAATGCAAGCACTGCTGCTCTGCGGCAGAAATAGGTAAGACGGAGGTATCCAAGTAGACGACCCTGGTACAGAGTCTCCCTCCGATGATTGACACGTTCAGGTTCTTCCAATTCTATGGTTTCTTACATTGTTGTATTGTCAAAAGCCGTGTATACCCGTGCGAGGCCGAGGCGGGCAGCTAGTATACAATGAATAAAGTAAACGTAAGAGAGAGTTAGCTATATTTCAATTTCTTTAAAATTAATTTTCAAAAAATTAAAATAAAATAATAATACAAAACAATAAAAAATCCCCTCGGTCCGATCGATGGTTATATATTTCTTTCAGAACTGTTTTTCTTTCTGTTCCTAATTTACGAGCTCTGACTAAATAAAAATCGGATGATTACTTTTTTTTTGCTCACCGGTGTAAAACCTTGAAATTAAACACCTTTAAATTCCAATACCGACACCACACAAAACATCATAGTTCGGCCAACGAGCAAGTAGTCACCATCGCGCTGGCAACGCTTATTTTGTCAAGCTCTGAAGCTCAGTGTTCGTCGCCATTAAATATTCATGTATCTGCCTTAGAGCATTCTAAAGTATCCGCATTGAATATTTGCAGTAGAACTTTCTTTTTTAATCAATAGTTTCATTGTTATATAATATATTCCAATATGTGTACAGCGCTACGCGATAGAAGATGAAAGGAGCCAATTACCTATGCTTAGGTACGAGTATAACCTGCTCATGAATTTATTAACCTGCCTTAAGACATATACCTACAGTAAGCTCCCATTCAAGCTTAACATTTACAGTACTAAAACCGCCACTATTACGAGCGACATAAGAACGGTCCAAAGGTCAAACAGAATAGCTTGACAAGGAGCTTACTGTACAAGGGGCTGATTCCTACACAATTCGTAAGAAAGTTCGTCTTCGAGTTTTTCTCGTGCATTCGAGTGCTCGTGAGCAGTTGAGACGCCAATTTCAAAGAGGTAAGTATATTTCCTTTTCTTTCTTTTTCGATTACTGATTTTGATTATCAACTTTATTAGATATTCATTGTAGAAATAAACTTAGCATTTTGTTTGTCTAAATAAACACTTAAAAATATATTACTTATTCAAATTAACTTTATTTCATTGATGGTCTATTTATTTAAAATTAATTATTATTTCAAAGAAAGCTAAAGAACTGAAAAACCGATCTTACGATTCGGGACAAGTCAAGCCACGTTCCTTCAAAAATACCGGCTTCAGAATTGGACTCACGTACCGAGAGTTTCGTACAAACTTATCTTAAAGTTCCTAACTATATGTAAGTACATATATTGACGGTTTTTAGTTTTTATCTTTAACATGTGCTGTGAGACCTTCTTAGAAACATTTCATGATACTAGGTCAAGGGGAAGTACCTACCCTCTATGTTTTAATTCTCTTGTAAAATCGCAATATTTGCAAAAATTTAAACATACATGGTCATATCTTTTGATCGTGTTGACTTACAAGTCTTCTTTCACAGAAAGAGACCGTAGAACCGTAGGGTCTTGACAGAAAGCTGAACAACAAAGGTATCCTAGAAGGGTTTCGTTTCGTTTTTCCCTTTTGAGGAACGGGAACCCTAAAAATGGCGAAGCTCAATGTTCTGATTGGTCGAACGAACCTACCCCCACCCTACCCCCAGGGCTATGGCCATGGCCAGTGTTATGGTGTTTTTTTTCTAATCTGTGAGAATCAGGCCCCTTATGAAATCCATAAGAGATAAATCAGTATATGGAATTTTGTGTTAAGCGTGATGCGACCGAAAATGCGCGGCATTTACCTTTGCGGTACTGTTGGAGCGGTAACGGATTCAGATTACACGTATCGCTGCTTTTCCTTTTCTTGTGGATGTAATGAGAGTCTAGGAGTGGTTTTTAGGAGAGATTCGTCGGTATAATTAAGTAATTTCTAATACATCTATAAGGAAAGCTCAGCCTCTCCTATTGATAGTGAAGCCCATGGATTTAATTAAGTCCATGGTGAAGCCATAATGAAAAGTCGGCCACTGACATGTCAAGGATGACAGCGGATAGGAACCGCAACCTCTGAACAATAACTAAAGCATTAGATTTTTCCGAGACCGCAACCATTGATACCAGCGTACTTCCTTTCACCTTTATCTCAATGTGCTGTAGCAGATCTAAATTGCATAGACGCTACTAATGTTAAACAACGTCATAAATATTTTCAGCAATTAAGAAATGATTTAAAAAAAAAAAAAAATTAATGTAAAAAACCTTTTTAAAAACAAGCTTTTATTTAAACGCGCTAAAAAGAATTAATAAACTTTTACACTAAAACTTTTACTTATAACGTCATTTCACATTTGACACAATGTATCTATACTAATGTTATAAAGCTGAAGAGTTTGTTTGTTTGTTTGTTTGCTTGAACGCGCTAATCTCAGGAACTACTGATTCAAATTGAAAAATTATTTTTGTGTTGGATAGTCCATTTATCGAGGAAGGCTTTAGGCTATATAACATCATGCTACGACTAATAGGAGCTGAGCATCAATGACAAATGTTGCAAAAACGGGTAAAAAATATACGGCGAAACGTAGTTCGCTGGCACAGCTAGTATGACATAAAAGCTTGTCGCGAGATTTACTTGTGTGTAGTAACTTAAAAGTACTTAAAAGAGTACTTTTAAGTACCTACTCGTATTTACTTTGAAAATTGTAATGTATAAAATTATTCACATCAAATTATTTAATTTACTTGTTTATCTACAAAAGTAAATCGCGCGACAAGCTTTTATGTCATATAAATCGTGTCAAATGTGAAATGACGTTATAAGTAAAAGTTTTAGTGTAAAAGTTTATTAATTCTTTTTAGCGCATTTAAATAAAAGCTTGTTTTTAAAAAGGTTTTTTACATTTAATTTATTTTTTACTTTTTAGTTATCACTGGACACGTTTCTCAGTCTGTTCATCTCATTCAACGCATCATTGTTGCAAGGTCGTTTGCCGGAACGTCTATACAGAATTTTAACTCAATCGGTTTAAGATATCTACTTCAAAATTGATTTTTAGCTTTAGAAGTACGACATATTGGATTAATAGTGACATCACTTAATTTTTCAAGTTATTCTTAGCAAGACCTTTTATTTGATACCCATATTGTAGTTGTGCATTAAAAATAATTGGTCCGCCATCTTGGGTATGCAGCCATCTTGGATTTAGAATGACGTCACAAAGTTCACCGTGCATTTTCATCCAAACTGTGTGTATACAAAATTTCAGCTGAATGTTAAAGATATCTACTTCAAAATTGATTTTCAAGCTTTAGAAGTCCGCCATATTGGATAAATAGTGACGTCACATTATTTTTCGAGTTACTCTTAGTAAGACCTTTTATTTGATACCCATATTGTAGAAGGCTCTCCCAATTTCCGAACAGGTGTAGAATCAACTTTTTTTTTTTTCATTCCTACTTGTATTTGCAGACATCTTGAGTATATTTAGGATGTATGCACATACAAGGTTAATATAATTTCTTTAAATTAGATTGTTTTGCTTTGTTTTGACGTCAATAAGTGCCTGTAAAGGCCTATGTTGAATAAAGATTTTTGAATTTGAATTTGAATTTGAATTTGTAGGGGTGCATTAAAAATAATTGATCCGCCATCTTGGGTATGCCGCCATCTTGGATTTAAAATGACGTCACACAGTCAACCATGTATTGTCATCCAAACTGAACGTGTGTACAAAATTTCAGCTCAATCGGTTAAAGATATCTGCTTCAAAATTGACTTGCAAGATTCCACCCGAACATACATTGCAAGTTAAAAAAAGCTTGTAAAAAATACAAAAAATAGAAACCGTCGCCAAAAACACTAAAAAGTTAAACATAATAATATTTACGGTTTTCAGATTTCTTCCTTAATATGCATATAAAGGAAGGCCCAGAGGATAAAAACACTGAAAAGTTAAAAATAATATAAGAATAGGTACAGACAACATCTCTTCTAAATTGAAGTTGGTGCCAGGAATGATCTCATATTATAGAAAATCTTAAAATTTGGCACCGACTTCAATATAGAAATGAGATGTCGTCTGTACCTACCGTCGTCTGTACTGAACCTTATATTATTTTTAACTTTTCAGTGTTTTATCCTCCGGGCCTTCCTTTATATGCATATTAAGGAAGAAATCTGAAAACCGTAAATATGTAGGTACGTTAGGAACTTATATAAAGTACGGAACACTCGCTGCGCGAGAGCAAATCGCGCTTAGCCGGTTTTTTTACATTCAAGTGATTATTACTTCACGAGGTTCCTTTTGTGTTATTCTTCTCGTTATGTGGAGGATGTTCAAAAGAATCTCCCTCCATAGCACGATATATCCCATTTTATCACTACTCTAGTTTATCGATTTATGTCAACTACAATATTGTTAATTTCGGTCATTTTGTCTATGGATCTCTCCATATTGTCCCGTGCACAGCCGTTTATGGGTTGAAGCGTTCGTCCCCTAACCGCATATAAATATAGATAAATTTGGCGATTGGGGAACCCGCATTTAACAAGTTCTATTTTTAAAAGTTCAGATTATTTGAGTAATTTAGAGAGCTCGAGGCTGTTAATATCGTGCGTTCGTGTTATAATTTTATAATCTCTCTTAAAATTGTTTTGATAAGACAAGGGTCAATATACCTGAAGATATTTAGTGGTGTCAAAAACTTTTTCCGACCATCCGACTGTTAAGGCCCTGGCGATTTCAGTCATTGGTCAGGCATCTTCCTTTATATTAAGGTATAGATTATAAGATTGACGGTAAGATTTTTAGAGAATTTCTGTTTATATGTTGTGACTATGTCGTCATTTATTTTACAACAAATATTCTCTGAATAAATGTAAACTATACGAACGATAGGAATGGTATGACCCATGCATGTAGCCAATGATAGTACCTATAGGCACACAAGATTGTCCCAACAGACGTAACTCTTTTAAAAGCTCTTGTTCTCAATGACGTGTTTGACGTCGTGGCACAGCTGCAACTGTAACAGTTTCAAATAAGTAATGTGTTTTTTATGTTTTCTCGGAATTTTTTCGTCGTCGGAGGCGCTGGGGACCCTGCACCGGCCTTCTATACAGGAGGTCTGGGGTTCGATCCTGCCATGTACCAATGTGTTTTTCGTATTTCGAATTGCATATGTACATTTGTTCGATGCTGCTACGGGCAAACATCATGAGGCAACCTGCATACATCTGCGAAGAAATTCAAATGTGTATGTGAATTGTGAAGTCGACCAATCCGCTCTGGCCCAGCGTGGTTGACTAAGGCCTAAACACCCTTTACTTTTTCGGACTTAGGCATACCGCAAAATAACTTTAAACATCTTTGTCAAAACACATTACAAGATGTTTTGAGATTCCAGTACCAGAATAATAAGAATCAACACGATATGTCAAGAATTAAAAAGATTCTCAATACATCTAATTATTGCCAAAAAGGTGTGCTAAAATGTGCTCAAGATAATGACCATAAAGTCATTATCGGATCAAACGCTATACAAGAAGTTCAAAAATCATCCCAAACACCCCCACATACGGAAAAACTACAATTACAAGCCGATCCCTCTGAAGATTCCATTTGCGATGGAAAAATCATTCATTCCTTTCGCGGGCACTGAATATAACTTTAAGATTCTGTTTCAAAACTTTCAAAGTCTTTGGAATAAACAGACTTCTTTAATGGAGTTTACAGATAATACAACAAAATACCAAGCAATTTGTGTATCAGAGTCATGGTTAAATCAAGAAAAACTCGAATTACTTTATATTGAAAACTATAAAATAGCTGCTTCGTACTGTCGGAAAACCAGAGGAGGTGGAGGCATGCACATTACAATGCATATTACTCCAAAACCAACTTGATCATATCCATTTAGAAGAAATTTCCAATATGTCATATGAATACGTTTTTGAAGTATGTGCGACTAAATTAATTAGACAAAATATTATTTTAATTGTAATTTACTGGAATAGAAGAGAGGATGATATTTTTTATTTTCAACTTAAAAAAGTTTTAGAATACATAAATAATAAGTTTTTTAGATATAAAATAATAATAGGAGGAGATTTCAACATTAATATATTAAATTTAAATAGAAATACAAACCAATTTCTTGACTTTATGAAAGAATATAACTTTGTACAGAATGTAACTAAGCCAACGCATATAACCCAACACTCGTCAACTTGTTTAGATTTAATATTCACAAATTTTAAAAGTGTTGGTTTTTACACTACGGTAGAGGAGTTTGGTTTTTCAGATCACTTAGGAACGGTATTACATATAAATTTACCGCATACAAAACAATCAGCGAACATTAAAAAAGAAAAGAGATTTTATACTAAACAGAACATAGATAATTTCAAATCTAGCTTAAGAGATGTTGAATGGAATAAAATAATAACGTCGGATAAAAATGTAAATGAAAACTATAATGAATTCCATAAAATTATACAGAAAAATTTAGATCTATGTTTTAAAAAACGACAAGTTATACGTAAACCTAAATTTAAAAAATACTGGCTAACCAAAGGAATTAAACAGTCGTGTAAAAACAAGAGAGCACTGAAAATACTCACATCAAATACTAAAAATAAAATCTTAACTAATTTCTATAAAAAATATGAAAAAATTCTTAAAAAAACAATAATAACATCAAAAAAATTACAGCACATTAACATAATAAAGAAAGCTACTAATAAAATAAAAGCAATGTGGAGCGTAATAAATGAGCGTACTAATAAAAGAAAACAAAACGATGTAACGAAAAATAATATAAATTTAATTTGCAAGGAAATGTCGGTCTCGGACCCATATAAAGTAGCAAATCTTTTTAATCAGTTTTTCTCATCAATAGGAAATGTAAACCAAACTCATAATTATCAGTGTCCTAAGTCTGCATCTGTACAAAACTATCCAGTAAACTCTATGTATTTAAAGCCGGTTGACCAACATGAAATACATAAAATTATCAAAAAATTTAAAAATACAAAAAGTTGTGGAATTGATGAAATTTCACCCTACATTATCAAACAATGCGCTGATGAATTAACTCTACCTTTTTGTCTTATGATAAATCAATCATTTAATGACGGGGTTTTCCCAGAACTACTTAAAAAAACTATAATTAAGCCGATCCACAAGAAAAGCTCAAAGACTGATCCAAGCAACTACCGACCAATAGCGTTACTTCCAACAGCTTCAAAAATTTTCGAAAAGGCTATGTCTAATCGCGTGTCCCGTTTTTGTGAAAAATTTAAAATCCTCAATGAAAATCAGTACGGATTCCGGAAAAAGAGGTCAACTACTTTAGCAGTCTATAAATATATACAAAGTATTTATAATATTTTAAACCAAAGACATTACGCAATTGGTATACTCCTGGACATGTCCAAAGCATACGATATGGTACAACACACAATACTCTTAAGGAAACTAAATGACTTAGGGAGTACCTCAGTAATAGAGAGCAGTTCGTAGAGGTAGAAAACTGCTCAAATTATGAATATAAAAAAGTGAGATCGGATGGTATAATTTGTAATGCGTCAATACCGCAGGGAAGTGTTCTGGGATGTTTACTGTTTCTCCTCTACATAAACGACCTTCCCCAAGTCGTCGACGAGCAGTGTGTTCTGTTTGCGGACGACGTATCTATATTGACATCATGTAAAAATAGTAATAACCTTGATATCCAACTAAAAAATATACTAGATAAAGTAACCAACTGGATGAACAAACATAATTTAAAAATAAATTTTAACAAAACCAAAATTATTAGTTTTTACCCCCATCAAAAGCTTCCTATAAACATCAACTTCAAATATGATTATACAACTTTAGATATTGTTCGTGAATCTAATTTACTGGGTATAACTTTGGATTCACATATCAGTTGGAAACTACATATTAAAAAAATCAATCAAAAATTGCTACCTTTATTTACGCATTCAGAGAAATAAAGAAAACAACAAATTCGCAAACGGCGCTGGCAATGTACTACGCCTATGCATATTCGTGGCTAAATTATGGAATCATTCTATGGGGATATAGCACAAACATGACATCATTATTTATTAAACAAAAAAAACTTATAAGAATTCTAGAAAACATAAAAAACACAGTAAGTTGCAAACCTTTCTTCATCAAACGTAAATCCTTACTTTACCGAGCATGTACATATTGGAAATGTGCAAGTTTGTCCGCCAACATCCGGAGTTCTACACAAAACGAGAAGATGCAAATATGAGATACGCTGCTCGGGAAAAAAATAAAAATAAATTAATACTGCCTGCATCTCTATTAAAATTACATGCAACTAGCCCTTTGGTGATGTCAATAAAAATATACAATAACTTACCATATGAAATATTAAAAGAATCTGAATACAATAGGTTTATTGCGCAAATAAAAGACTTACTTATTAAAAAGAGCTACTACACAATTGACGAATATTTAAATGATAAAAGTATAATTTAAGAAACATTTAAGTATATGACGAAATTTAATTCTCAAATTTTATAAATATAAATATGTAACATGTAGACAATATAACTGTCTACAAGTGTAGTCTAAAAATAATAATAATAATCAAATTGAAATATTCTCATACAAATTGAAATCTAACATAATAATAAATAATTTGACAATTTTGATAGGTCTACTAATAAATATGTAATATTAATTTGTATATTAAACAAGTAAATAGTATAATTGAATGCCAATTGATTAACAAAATATTACTTCATGTGAACACTTTAAAATTACATAAATAAAATACTATTCTGACAATCAAATAGTATTTGCAAAAATTAAGTTAAATTGTATGTACTGATATCAAATAATTAAATATATATATTTAGTTAAAATAGAATGACAATCATCAATAAAAGCGAAAAAAAGACATTTATAATATATAAATAAATAAATTGTATGCGTGGCTTGATTGACATTTATTAGTATTTTTTTAGTTAAAATAGAATGACAATCATAAATAAAAGCGAAAAAAGACATTTATAATATATACATAAATAAATTGTATGCGTGGCTTGATTGACATTTATTGATAAAAATTTAATCACAATTCTATTTCATTAGTAATGTAAACAGCATTTAATAATGTTGTAATTATATAATTTATTATTATTCAAATTCAGTAACATGACAGAAACTACTACCATCCTCCCTTCTAAAATATGGCGAACATTTTGACTACGCATTGTTAATGGAATATTTTAATTTTTAAACTACAAAGAAATTTAGGTTAATTTTGCAAAGCAGTGCCCTTGCAGGGTGCATGTACTGATTCACTTTAAATATTTTACTATCTATAATGTACGTACATGTAAGCAAGCTAGATAAATAAATAAATCAAATAAAACCCTAACTTAGGATAGGCTCGAACCTCTCGGAGGGGACATATATGATCACGGCATTTTTAAAAAAATTTCCTTATGAACATGGTTCATTCGGCCATGAAAACTAAAAATAACGTTTCTTCCAAGGGTTGGCATGAAGCATTTTAGGTGTAAGTAAACTAATATATGTTCTAATCATGCTTTGCAAGTGAGACCAATGAAAACATTTTCATAAAAATCTACGACAACTAGGTGTGAACGATTAAGATTCCTAAATCTAAGATGTATGCAAAGGACCTCTTACCGCTGAAGAGTCAGCGAATGCGGCGCATGAATATTCAAAATGATGGTGCTCTTGCTAACCCACTCCCGAAGTTCTGGAGAAATTCCCCTTTAGAAATTTAATTTATAAAACGGTTAGTTGTTTAACTTATACTAGGAATATTCAGTAAGAAATTAAATATAATATTGCGATTATCAGACCGAGAGCTATGAGATTAGAACTAAGTAAGAACCGTCAGTATGCTATTAAAGGATTTGCAAGCTACGCCATCATTTAAAACTATAAGCTCGTAAACTAGCTGAACTAGTATAGGTAACTGTAGAACCATGGAGTAATTATCTCGTTGCTCGGCCCCGGTTATCCGCTACACCAGCAGCGTCGCCAAAATCGGTAGACCGGCTTATAGAAAATTACGTAGAAATGGTAAAAGTTGCATATGAAAAACAGATCGTAGATCTACGTACTTTTTGTTTGAGTTAAATGAAGAGGCTAAAAGCGACGAAACAGAAGTAAAAACGACTCAAAAACTCTTTTTCACTTCTCATGCTCTGAAAGTGCTTATTTGTGCAGGATATAGGCTGCACAAAATCGAATTTTGTGCACAAGTGCATTAACGTATCGACTCATACATAAATGTATCTATATTAAGGCAAAGAAAATGAGCCATACAGCCAAACACAATAAGAAGTAACATAACATACTATAAATTTATCATAAGTTTTCATATATATTTGCCGAGATTTTGGCGGCAATATTTCTTGCACCACTTTTTGTGCGTTTATTTCCATTAAAGTATTAGGAGTAAGTTCTAAATCTTCTTCTTCACTTGACATTTTTAAAATTTTGTTAATTCAACAATAACTGAGAAAATTCAATACGAAAATTTCACGGCTTCTTTCCCGCTAGTTTACTTTTTTAAATTTTTGTGCATGATTTTCGGGCAAAGAATAAAATATATACAGCCTACTCTTAAATTATTTTGGAATATTGTTTTTTTTAGTGATGAATATGTCTTGATATTTAGTTACTTTTTCGTATTATCTTATTATAAACCAAAAAATGCAAATAGGGATATATTATAAATTAGCAAGTTTTATCCGTGCACAATTTATTATGTTTGGCTGCATGGTCTAAATGGTCACTGCCTTAGTATAGATACATTTAAAAAGCTACTTTTTTGCCCTTGTGCATAAAGTTCAACTTTATGTCGCCTAGATTCTGCATAAAGTAGTACTTTTTCGAGCATGAGAAGTGAAAAAATTATTGTTATGTTATACTACTGTTTCATTTCCTCGCAATCGAAGTGAAAAGCAGTGTTTATAACTCGTCCACAAAACCATTTTATCCTCGACATTACTATCAGCCCTCGCTTTCGACTCGGGCTGCTATAAGTCTCGGATAAGCATGGTTCGTTTTGTGCACTCTACTCAAAATCTACTATTTTTTTATAGGCACTTATAAATCACATTTAAAACTCCACCACCGCGATTGGAGTTTCTACAGAGAAAAAGAAACTATGCAGTTCTCTTTTCAAAAAGTATGTGTACAATGTTACTTATAATTGAAACTATTTACAAGTAAAGAATCCATTTCATCAAAAAAATTTGAAAATATTTTTTTAAATACGTAGATCTACGTAAAAGGTTTTCAGTTAAGACCTAAAATTACACTGTACACCAGAGCTGAACTATCAAGCTTCAGTGTCATATAGAGAAATATTATAGATTTAGTACCTAGTGGGAGTTTAGAAGCTAGCTGGCAACTGCTATGTTGGTACCTCACGGTCACCTCACTCAGTGAAACAAATGCCTACTTAACTCTTCTTAGATTCTTAGTAAATAGTTACCTACTTTGTAGAGTTATTAGCTTTCGATCTGCTCGCGCTGTAATATTCTCTTGGGAACCATATATTAAGCTAATTATATAAAAATCAAGTAGGTTCACAGTCAATATGCACTGAGCAACGGTACCACCCGTAGATTGGAATATTGTCTTGAATTTAGAAGTTTTTGGTTAAATCTATACTATCATGATACTATCGCAAGGCCCGGGGGCCTAGACAAGATGCTCCACACTTCGAAGCGATTCGGATTCTATTATCGCTAACGCTTTAGCGATAGCGATCACCGTTTGGTAGTCAACGTGACACAAGTGTAGCGATCGCTTAAGCGATACGTCGTCGCATCGATGAAGCCAAATAATTGTATTTGGTTAGCGAGTGAAGACATGACAAAATTGTAGTCGAATACATAATTGGTCGTCTGTGGTCGAATGGCGGTTGTTTTTGTATATTTTGTAAATAAAGTTTTCGTCTATATTCGTCGTCTAGTTAGTTATACAAGTATTTCTATTAGTTTGTAAGTGTTTTCATTTGCTTTTGTTACTTAGTCTTTTTATTGCCATTTGTGTAAAACATCTAATACATTAATATTTTATAAAATTTTATACAATTACCACCTAAGTAATTGGTTATAGAGCCCTGAGTTTTTATTGTCTCGCAGATGGTATGAAAAGTATTCACCTCTGGAATAAAGCAGTGTCTTCGTCTTAGGCGACTTGAACCCCACGCTTCACTTAGGACTCTACATAACTCCCTCAGGAGTTAAATTTTAACTCCCTCTCTACGATCAGGAGTTAACTCTAGGGTATGGCTAGAGTATTTACTAGAGTAATTCAATATGGCATCCGTGACGTTAGACACTGCTTAAATCAAATTTCTGTAGGCCATACAAAATATTTGTCCCGTACGGGAATCGAACCCGCGACCCGTTGCGCAGTAGGCGATCACTCGACCTCTGCGCTAACCGTCTCGTCATTATTCTAAAGAACAATAGGAAAATTCTATAATATCCGTTATTACAAATTCAAAGGTCCGTCACTATATATAGCAGAGGTAGCATTTTTTGTGAGGCAAAATCGTCATCTGTTCCCTCGCCTAGCAGATATGACAGTTCGAAACTTCGAAATCGACGAGATGACGACAAAGTCTGGATACATCCTGGAAAAACCGCGTTATTTAGAAAGAGCATAGGTATGGGTCTAAGAATTTATAACAAAATTCCAAAAAAATCAGACAATTAAATGATAATACATTTAAGAGAATGCTAAAGAAATTATTACAAGGAAAATGCTACTATAATATCAATGAATTTATTAACGACATTTTTAATACTATTTCCTTATTTTGTTTAATTGTGTAAATGGATTATATTTAAATTCTGTTTTTGACATTATGAATTATATTAAATAATTATTTTATTTCTATCTTGACATTAACGATTTATTATTAGTGATTTGACATCTTATTAATTTTCAGTTGATTTTAATAAAGGGAACATTTTATTAATTCATTCATTCATTTTTTTATGAATTTTGAGTTTTGTTTATTAGTCAACAGTAATTCATTCATTACATTTTGACATTAACAATTTCATAATAATTGATTTGAGATTTGTATTTGAGCTGACAATTCATTAATCTTAATTTGGTATTGATTTTAATAATTTCATCTCTATTTTGACATTTACAGTATGAAAATGAGTGTTTTAAATAAATTGTAACATAGTTTAAGCCATACGTATTGTGTAAATTTTGCATGCCGACGTCGGCAAATCGTGTGTAGCCTTCATAACAACGTACATGACATCTAATTATCTGTATTAATATGATAATTGTATCCACGATTTGAGGAAATAAATATTATGATTATGAAACTCAAACAAACACTATCCTTGGGCAAGCCCCCGAAAGTAACACTAGACAGAGTCAGAGGCAGTGACGCCAAGCTCTGGAGGGTATCAATTAGTCCTTTTTAGTTCATCGGTAATTAAGTCTTAGAAGATGATCTTCAATTTTTTATCTCGTGGTCAAGTATGTCAGAATACAGTTTGGTATTTTCACATATCGAGTGCAGTGTCATAAAACGCATTTCCTCCACATTTCAGCAAGCGAGTGCTCTCGACTTGGGCGAGCGCGCGGCACGCCGGGGAGTCGCCCGGCAGCCACATTCTTTCCGACATTGGAATACCAATGTCCTTTTATTATGTGTGATCTTCTCCATTATGCAGTACGTATATAACTAGTATACGGCGTCTTTGACATCTTATTCCTCGCTCAGAACGCGTCTCACGTCGACACGCGCATTTCAATAGCAATTTCGACGCTTCTTCGGTGTTATTTCGTCTTGCGAAGTCCAAGTTGAGCGTTTTAGTGTGGGCTGTTTCGTCATTCAATTAATAGGCGAAGCCGCGGTTATAATGAATAAAGGCAAACAAAATATACGAAATACAAGAACTGAAGGGAGTTTCGAAAGAGACGCTTGGAACTAGATAGCCGGATCACGTGAAACTTTTGGGAGCAAAAGTTGGAAGTACTTATAACCGTCAATCAAAAGTTTACTTAACAATTTTTGACCGCGGCGCGGCAGCCAATGCCCACCATATACATATGCGATATAATAGGTTGGGGAAAAAGTTTCTTCGCATTTTTTAAGAAAATTCAAAACATTTTTTAATATAGTTTATTTACATTTAACTAAAGTATGTAGGTACCATTTTGTTCGATAACTTTTTGCCATCTTGTAGGTAGGGACATGATCCCATTGCTATAGAAATTTTGGGACTTCTGGTCAAAATACCGCGACAAGTGGTTTTGGCAGTCCTCTCGTGATGTTAACCTGACACTGCCTAAAGAATTCTGAAGAGACCGAAACAGGTGGAAATCTGAAGGTGCAAGGTCAGGACTATACGGCGGATGCATTAACACCTCCCAGCCAAACTCTCTTAATTTTTGCTGAGTGGCTAAAGATGTGTGAGGTCTAGCGTTATCATGATGAAAAACCACACCCCTTCTGTTGATTAATTCCGGCCGCTTTCTCTCAACTTCTTGCTTTAATCTCATCAGTTGTTCGCAGTAGAGTTCAGAATCGATGGTCCTGCCTGGTGGTAACAGCTCATAATGAATAATGCCCTTCCAATCCCACCACACACACAGCATCACCTTGTTGCGAGTTAACCCGGGTTTCGCCACAGTCTGTGAAGCCTGACCGGCCTTTGACCACGACCTTTTTCGCACGTTCTTGTCGTACGTGATCCACTTTTCATCACCAGTTATCAGCTTCTTCAAAAATGGTTCGGTTTCATTACGTCGTAATAAAGAATCACAAATGAGTACACGGTTCATTAGGTTTCTTTCAGTGAGCTCGTGAGGTACCCAAATGTCGAGCTTTTTTGTGTACCCAGTTTTTTTCAAATGCGCCAAAACTGTTTTGTGGTCAATTCCCAGTTCTTCAGCTACGTCGTAACTACTGACATGCCGATCTTGCTCCACTTTTTCAAAAATGGCATCCATTTTATCTGTAATAGGGCGACCAGAGCGACGTGCATCTTTGACATCAAAATTTCCGGATTGAAAACGCTTAAACCAAATTTGTGCTACTCTCACAGACACTGCACTAGGTCCATAAACATCGCAAATTTTTTTCGCGGCTTGCGTTGCATTTTTACCTTTTTTGTAGTAAAATTTTAAAATGTATCGAATTTCTTCATTAGATTCACTCATCTTGGCGGTACGAAAAACAAATGAAAATCACACATTTTCCTAATTTGAATTTGGAATTATGTTCTTTAAAATTTAAACTTTCAATGATACCAAAACCACCCAGATACAAATAGTATAGCCAAAGAGATTTTATTACAAGTTTATACATACTATAATGCGAAAAGACTTTTTCCCCAACCTAATATATTGTCAATTAGAAATAATCTACCTATTCAATTAAAAATAGGTACTAATAATAATTGAATGATAAATAATTGATTAAAATGTAAATTTTGTATTGGTTCGGAAAGGGCCATAAGAGTCTAATTTTCTGTAAGGAGTGAAAATGAAAATATTTTAAGGGTTCATGTAGCACTCAATATTATAAAAACTCGTCATTTTGCCAAGTAGTAAGTAGTCGTAGCATGCTGCTGCTGGCGCTACGGCTTACGTAGTAACTACTATCAATCAAATTTGTGGTACAGGGGAGACCAAGGTGCGATGAGTACCTTTAGACAATATGACAATTATATCAATGTTATACTAGCTAAAAAGTTATTTTTCATCACAGTTTCTCGAAAACAGAGAACGAAATAGCTTTTATTAATAAAAAATAGATTTATTTTATTACATAAACAATGTTTCTACAGAATACGAGTATATCTATTAAGCATTATCTAAAATATAAATAGCCACACATAAATCATTTATAGAAACATACTATGTATTTTTAACATTTACAAGCAAGTCGTGTGTAAGTGTGTGTACCTATGTGTTTTAATGATAGCGTACTCTTTAGCAAGTGTATGCCTGTCTATTTATTTTTCTTTGTATGCACTCGAGCCCCATAGCACCACTGATAGCTTTCTATGCATCCTTTTTCCAGTTTTTGTTCATATAATTTTCTCCACTTGAGTCCAATCTATCTATCTGGAGATCGAGGGTATACTAGGGGCGACGGAGGGGCGTCCCCCAGCGGGCCACTGCGACCTGTACAGATCTATTGTGGCCGACCCCTCTATTTTAAAGGTCTCCAAATAGGCCCGCGGCGTTGAAAAAGCCAATAACCTTTTTTGGAGACAGAGCCTTCGCATAATGTGGTGGCAGACTAGGTCCACCCAGAGCTCGGCTCCTTGTGTGGATGAGAGCATGACATTCACAAAGAATGTGAAATGGTGTCTCATCATCCTCACCACAAAATCTGCACGTGGGAACATTAGTCAGGCCCATTCTATGCAGATGTTTGTTGAGTTTGCAGTGACCAGTTAGGGCTCTAGTGAGCGCCCTTAATTGGCCCCTGCTTAGTTGGAGGTTTTGTATTGCAACTCCGGGTGAAAATTCCCTAATGAGCAATTTCGAGTGCAGTAGTCCAGGGGAATGGGCCCACTGGAGTCGGGCTTGAGTCCCATAGTAAATATCAGATTTATGTAGTTTTGTTTAGATTAGTTTAAGTTTTTTAGGATTATTATTGAATTAAATAAAAAAAGCAAAATATAGAATATTTTTCAAGTCAAAAAAAGTGTAAAATTGAGTGAACCAATCATAAAGTTATTCTTCTAACTAATTATTTGAAACAATGTTACATCATAATAATATAATAACAATGTTATTACAAATGTACCTACGCCTCGATTAATTCGTTCATCCGCGTGATAGACATTTTTTTCTGTTTCCAACCAACATTGCGAACAGAGCAAATAAAATGTCTGCAACACAACAAGCGAGTTCTTTCGATGTTTACTGTCAAAAACGGAAACACGGTCACTAACATTTACTTGTTGATTTTTTTTATTGCTACTACAATATAGTTTAGTTAGAAAGAAATATTTTATTTGGCTGCACAGATACAAAAAGACATAAGTAAATACAATTACAATAATGAATGAATGAACGAAGATCTTTATTGTTTCTACAATAGCATAAAGGAGACAATTTAAACAAAAGGCGACCTTATGGCCAAAGCGGAAATCTCTACCAGGCAGCCTCTGCTAGAGGAAAGCTAACTTAAAACTTATTATGACGGGTAAATAAACAATCATAATATTTTGTAATTTAATGTTAAATCATTCACTATAAACTACATATACCGCATACTAAATATTCATATAAGTACTACGTAAATTACATATACTAAAATAAAATACAAACAGTAATGGAGAACACTAAATTTCCAGCTGCAAAAAATGAGTTTTAATTGCTAGCATAAATGAGTCGCATATACGAGTATACGAACATTACAAGAATACAAAATATCATAATCAAATGAGAGACTGTGCCAGGCCAAAAAAATGCCAAAATGATCACCTGGAAAGTCTTAACAAATATAAGTAAGAACATGTAGTGTGTGTTAATGTAGTTAGTAAAATTTGCCAGCTTCAATATAAAAATGTGATGTTATATGTGTTCTTATATTATTTATGACATTTTGGTGTTTTTGAAGTCGGTGTTATTTTTGGTAAAAAAATTGTATGCAATACCTACAGTTTTTGCCTTAATTAACGTTCGTGTCCTGTGTCTAAAGTCGCGGCAAATATACCTACTCGTTGCGCATACCGCGTTGATCGACACTAAAACAATTTGGCTCCTTCCCTAATCGAATTCAAGGCGACCTCCTTCCAGGGAACGTTTCCCCACAATTATAGGATCAAAATTTACTTATTAGAAAAATGAGTAGGCTTCCTAGAAACTAACGAAGTAAGTACCTATACTTTATTATTTTAAACAAACAAAATTTGTAAACATGCATACTATGATTAGTCTGTCCAAATAAAGCTTTAAAGTTCAGAAAAAACAGTAATCAATTTAACGTCTTTACGACGTTAAAGCTAAAGAATAAAAACCGACTTCAAAAACACTGAAAAGTTAAAAATAATATAAGAATAGGTACAAACAACATCACACTTCTATATTGAAGTCGGTGCCAAACGATGATCTCCTAAATTTGACACGAGCTGGTATTAAATTAGTGTTTTCCTCGATTTTCATGGGATCCCATCATCAGATCCTGACTTTGGTGACCTTGGGACCACCCCAGGCGTATACTCTATCAAATACAAAAGAATTTTGAAAATCGGTCCACAATTGGCGGAGTAATGGCGTAACATACACACAAAACACGTTGGACACACCTTAAAATTTAAGGGTTTTCCTCAATTTCCATGGGATCCCACCATCAGATCCTAACTTTGCAGTATACTCTATCGAATACAAAAAGAATTTTGGAAAGATTAAAAATGACGGAGTTATGAGGTAACAAACATAAAAAAATACAACCGAATTGATAACCTCCTCCTTTTTTGAAGTCGGTTAAAAATAATGAGCACCTTACTACTTACATACTTCTACACACTAGTGCACCTACCGAAAACTGAAGTCAACGTTCACGAACCACGAATAGGGATGTTGACGAATTTTCAAGACAGCTTTCATTATATTTAAGTAATTATTACGAAAAAATATATAAAATATATTATTTATTCATTAATTTTAAATAAAAAATCACATGTTAGTTGTTTAAATGTTGCGCCTAATCCTCAGAAGAATAACTAAAGCATAAAAACCGAGCTAAAATAGCTACTGAACTCAATATATTTGACTCACTTTGATATTAGGCGCTGCTAATATAGAAGTTAGACAGAGACACGTATTTATGTAAAATGTTTTGAAATTTTGAAGGTTGTCACTAATTTCTTTTCTCCCGTGATGTCGTGCTCATCACTCACCTAGTTCCAACGTTGATAAATAATAATAATAATTGCAATTGCTTGTGCAATTGCAGACGAGGTTATCAAGACGAACAACTACAGAAAATACATCATGAAGGACGGAACCGTCGACATCTGTCGGGCATGCCACCGCCCTGGGGATCCCTCCGACATGTAAGTAGTCTCTGGTTGTTCGCATCTTGCTAACAGTGAGTATTTGCACAGGCATAACCAAGTAGCCAGGATCATTCACCAGCAATGCCCTTGTTGAGACTGATGTGCCGTATTATTATAGGGTTACCATCTGACAGGCGTTCGCCGCATTTTACGATTTAGACAGGCGTGCGGCCGGAGAATGATCGCTCTTAGGTTGAGGTTAAACTCATAAGTATTTAATTTACACGAAAATTTAACCCTCATGCATCTTGAACTTTAGATAAATTCGTGAATGCTAAAACGACTATTTGTACATATGCCTGGAAATTAAACTAAAAACATTAACATTTGACCATAATTTATTGTTAAGACGTTTTCGATAGACTTATTACGCTAGATGTGCGGTCGTGTTTAGCTAGAGTGTTAATTTTCCGAAGGCGGCGTTTTTGACTCTTTCATGTTTTTGACTCTTTCAAGTTCTTTCTCTAATATTGCAATTCTTAGAAAAGTCTTCTGAACTGGTTTCTCTTGGCATCTGTGTCAAGGATAAAATAAATATTTAAGAAATTAAATACATTTTAATTTTCATACATAATATTTTAGTTTAAAGATTTCCTTTTATTAAATAACTTGACTTACGTCTTTACGTCTCCATTTCATAGTTAACTACTAAGGACATAAAATTAATCTGATGGAAAATATCTGCAGCAAATGTGACTATGCTTTTTTGGAATTTCGTCTGCCAATACACTAATACAAAAATACTCCCAATACAAAAATATCGACAAAATTTCACAACAATGCGCATGATCAAGATAACCTCAAAGTAGATTTTCTAATAATCGCTAAAACTTAAAAGTGAAATTAATATTACATATTGTTTTTGTACAAAATGATTCAGCGATATTTCATATGTGTTTATATTGACTTATTAGCTCATATTCAAGTAACAATATGAAAGAACATACAGATTTAAGTTCAATAAATTTTCCTTTCGCGACGACTTGCAACCCAAAACTACACAAGATATTGTGCTACTGAATGCACAGACTCACACTATTTGTAAATACCTAAAAAATTCTTGCATTCTAATCACTTAATTCTAAACGTCTTGTTTAGGGGGCCTGGCCCCCTAAACAAGTCGCATTTCAATAATCGCTAACGCAATCGCTAGAAGAAAAATTTGACATACATAAGCCCTCGCTTAGCTTACGGGTCGAGCGCAATTGTCAAATCTCATACATTGTCCTTAATTTAACGATTGCGTTAGCGATTATCGAAAGACATCTTGTCTAAGGGGGCTGGTATGACCTGACTTATGTTATAATAAATATGATTGTAATATTGTAATGAACTTACCAGCAAACTACGATTTTCAGTGCCAAGAAAAGCTATAAATTTGTTAGGTATTATAAACTAAATATATTATTCAGAATAACCTTTATTTACACATTATGTCTTTAATGACAATGGAATAATATAATTCGTTGCCTAGCAATACTTAGCGTCATATCTGACAATCCTCGGCACCGATTCCTGGCTGATTTACTCTGGGCGCCGGCAGCAGCTGGTCAACATGACGCGTCCAATTCAATCCGTCGTCCGTTCTAACGCCGTAATGCAGCCTTCCTAAACGCTCTGTTACCACTGCGAATGTCCATTTTTGATTTATTTTTCTGTAACACCTTGCCTGCACTCTATCACCTGGCAAGAATTGCCTCATAGGCAACGAACGGGCGTCTGATTGTGGTTCAGTGGCTAGTGGTTTCTTGAACATAACATGCAGTTTCGTTCTCACCTCTCTACCAAACATCAATGTATATGGCGTTTGGTTCGTCGGGCCCGGCGAGCGTCTCAAACGCGATTTAATTGTCATAATTTTCTCCATGAAGTCCCCTCTCTCCCCCTCCATTGAGCGTAAAGATCTTTTAATTGTCTGCACAAATCTTTCCGCTTGTCCATTTGTAGCGGGGTGGTAAGGGGCCGTCGTTTTGTGAATTGTACCACATTCAGACAAGAAATTTTGAAATTCCCTAGACGTAAATTGATGTCCTATACCAATGTGCAGGGCATACCAAAAGTGCACAAAAGGTTTTGTAATTTGCTTATGCACCATGTGCTTGTTGTCGTTTTGGTGGGAATTATTTCTACCCATTTAGAATATGCGTCAACTACAATAAACAAATATTGACTTTTAACTGGTCCAGCGAAATCCACATGAATCCTTTGCCAAGGACCCGATGGCTCTTCCCAATGATGCAAAGGGGCCTTAGGTGGTTGATTTTGTTCTAAACGGCATGCTCTACAGGAGTTTACCTTGTTTTCTATGTCTCGATCTATATTTTTCCAGTATACATAGCTGCGTGCAAGTAATTTCATTTTTAAAATACCCGTATGTCCTTTGTGTAGTTCATCCAGTACGATTGTATGTAACTTTAGCGGAATCATTACCCTGATTCCTTTCAGAATGCAGTTGTCTTGTAAGGTGAGCTCATTATCATTGTATCCGTACTCTCGAAGCGAACGTCCAGATTTGAGTGCTTCGAGTAATTTTTTCATTTCTGTATCTTTGTATGTTTCTCGCGCGATGGTTTCTGGGTTAATATTTAATGTATTTAATTGTTGAATCTGAAATGAACAGTGTTGGTCTATTGTATTCTCTTTAACCTTTTCAACTGGAAATCTTGAAAGATAATCTGCGTTTGAGTTTTTTTGAGATGTTCGATATTCAATAGTGTAATCGAATCCAGAAAGGAAATGAGCATAGTGGATTAGTCTCATCGTACTGAGAGCTTGTAAGGTGCGGTTTGGGTGGAAAATTTAAGTTAACGGCTTGTGGGCAGTAACTAATGTAAATTTTCGGCCATAACAGTATTGGAAAAATTTCTTTAACCCCCATAATATAGCTGTAACCTCTTTGTCTATCTGGCTGTCCTTTTTTTCACTCGTGGTTAATGACCTCGAAGCGAAAGCTATCGGGCGTTCTGAGTTATCAGGGAATCTATGAGATAGAATAGCCCCTAATCCATAAGGCGATGCATCTGTGGCTAGTACCAGGGGTTTCAAAGGATCAAAGTGAGTAAGCACTCTTTCGCTTAGAATTTCTTTTTTGATTCTGTCAAAACTTGTTTGGCACTTGGAAAACCAATTGTATATAGAACCTTTCTTAAGCAATATATTCAAAGGACTTGTGATAGAGGCTAGATTCGGTATGAATTTGTTATAGTAATTTGCCATACCCAGAAAAGTCCGTAATTCAGTAACGTTTTTGGGAGGGTCTGTTTTAGAAATGGCGTTAACTTTATCCGTATTCTTGTGTAGGCCTTCCTTGTCAATAGTGTGTCCCAGATAATTTATGCTGTGTTTAAGGAAATTACATTTTTCTTTATTAACTCTTAAATTACTTTCTTTTAACTTATGCAGAACCTTTCGCAGGCGTTCCAGTAACTGCTTTTCTGTTGATCCTTGGATAATAATGCCATCGAAGAAACATTTTACTCCTTCGAGGCCTTGTAGGAGCTGATCCATAACTTTTTGCCATATACTTGGTGCTACCTTTACTCCAAACATGAGTCTATTTACTTTATAAGTCCCCTTGTGGGTACTTAATATTTGTAACAATGCACTCTCTTCATCTATTTCTACATTCAAATAGGCCTGTGTAATGTCCAGTGTACAGAATAGTTGACCTCCGTTCATTTCTGCCAGGATATCTTCTATGATTGGGATTGGATATTGCTCATCCCTTATAACCTGATTTAAAGTTACTTTGTAGTCCACACATAGGCGAATGGACCCGTTCGGTTTTACAATAGGGACGATTGGAGTGCCCAAACCGAATGCTCAACTTTAGTGATAACACCAATTGAGCACAGGCGATCGATCTCTTCGTCCACTTTCGACTTTAAAGCATACGGAATTCTACGTGGTTTTATGTAAATAGGTTGAACGTTATCTTTAAGGCTAAGGTGTGCTTTGTAATTTGGGATTTTGCCAAGGTCTGTTCTGAAAACTGTCGCAGAGTACTCTTGTAATAATTGATCCAATTTTGTATTCTGCTGTACGGCTTCGACTAAAGTACATCTGCTAGTTCTATTTTCAATTCCTTCATCCAACTTCTTCCGAATATTGGATCTACGTTCTTGTCAATTAAATACAACTTGCCATAAAAGGTCTGGTTATTGTAAAGACTCTTGATATAAACAACACCAACAGGCTTAATAATCTCACCCGTGTATGTTCTTAATTTCATGTCTGTTTTAAAAACCTTCTTATCAATTCCTAATGTTTCGTAATATTTGAGTGACATGGATGATAGCGAGGCACCTGTATCAAATTCCATTTGAATGTTCTTATTTTCGATTGTTACAGTAATCATGTATTTTTCGGATATCTCATTTTTGATGAGGTTGATGTCTGCAGTACTTTCATTGCTGATGACGCTTGATGAATCATTCAACTGATGAGTGTTAGTTTTTTGTAGGCATACTCGTGCCAGGTGTCCTTCTTTTTGACATTTACGACATGTAGTTTTAATGGCCCCACATTCATTGGCACGGTGGTCAGACTTGCCACATCGAAAACACTTCCCTCTTAAGTCTCTTATTGTGGCTGGAGGTTTTGTATTCGCCAAAAATCGTGGGCGAGCGGGTTTGTTATTCGTAACTTGATACGTTGCGTCCGAGTGTTTTCTAAGATCTGAGGAGATGTTTATATTTTCAGTTTTTCCCATTTCGATTGCTGTAGCTCTTTGTACTAATTTGGCAAAAGAAGGGGTGTCTTCTTCTTGTAAAATTTTAGTTCGTATATCGCGATGTCTGAGACCTCGTATGAACTGTAGTGAAATAAAATTCTCAAGTATTGTATTTTTACAATTTTGGCACTTGAATTCACAATTCGTAGATAATTTTTTGAGTTCCGATGCGTACATGGGAATGGTTTCATTTTCGTGTTGAATGCGTGAAATGAATCTGTGCTGTAACGCCCAGACGCTAGGTCTAGGGTCAATGTAGTCGCTCAATATTTCTGTTAGTATTTCGAAACTTTTTTTTAAGGGGTCTTCAGGGAGCACAGCTTGTAAACTCTTTCGTGTAGTTCCGGCGGTAAGGTAGACAATAATATGTATACTTTTGTTGAAGGGTCCAGAATTTTATTAAGTAGGAAATATACCTCGAGTCTTTTAATAAAATTGTGGAACGTTTCTTTCTCATTAAAAGGTTGAAAATTTAGTTTTGGAAGCTGTTGTAATGTACTTGTGCTTGGATATGTTGGATCTGATAAAGTATTCACTTGATGTTCATTAGGTCTAGATGTAATACGTAACTTTTAAAGTCTCGTTTTCAAGTTAGTACAAAGTTCTTCAATTTCATACCTTTGTTGGGTTTCATATTCTAATCTGTCATCGTCCGTGCATAGTTCAATTTCTTCTTGTACTTGTTTTGGAAGTTTTGGAAGCTGTTGTAATGTACTTGTGCTTGGACATGTTGGATCTGATAAAGTATTCTCTTGATGTTCATTAGGTCTAGATGTAATACGTAACTTTTAAAGTCTCGTTTTCAAGTTAGTACAAAGTTCTTCAATTTTATACCTTTGTTGGGTTTCATATTCTAATCTGTCATCATCCGTGCATAGTTCAATTTCTTCTTGTACTTGTAGGAACTTTTGTAATGTAGTTTCAAGTGACTGTAGTCTTGATTCAATTTCTTCGTGTGGCAAATTTTCGTGTGATTTCAAGTAGTTTTCAGTACGTGTTAGGGTACCTCGTAATGCGGATCGCACTCTATTGTATTCTTCGACATCTCGTTGCCAATTTGTTATGTATTATAAACTAAATATATTATTCAGAATAACCTTTATTTACACATTATTTCTTTAATGACAATGCATAACATAATTCGTTGCCTAGCAATACTTAGCGTCATATCTGACACGATTGTTCGCAGTTGTCGGAAAATTGACACATTTGCAATTACTAATTGCCGTACCAATGCGGGTAGACGGTCGCCCTTTAACAGGCTATTTAAAACATATAACAATAAATTCAATTATAATATAATTATACAATATAACATTAAGTAAATTTAAAAGTGAAATTGTTTTGAAATTGTCTCAATAAATGTTTAATTTAAGCATATCTCACGTATATAACTAACCACTTATCTAATAGTTACGGTAAGAACTAATTTCAGATCTGCTCTCAATAATTTAATATGTCATTACTTCTATGTGGACAATGTTGCTGGTTGTACTAGTACATATTTGTAGATAAGTAATGATTTAGATTAAGAAACATTGTAAAACTGTTTGTTGTCCTGAATAAATTGAAAAGAAAAATAGTGTCGGAGTTTTGCCGGCTTTGCCAACAAACCGTGACGTCGCGCGTTCCGATTGGCATTTGCAATCACGTGATACTGGGTATTTTTTTTAAACATCTCTATATATAATAAAATCGTAGGGGTACAAAAATCTGTAATTCCGAAATATTAAGAAAAAAAATACACAGGTCGCCTTAAAATCATTAGCAGAACACGATAGATTAGTTTTAAAAAATTGTTTGTTTGTTGATTTGTTTGTTTGTTTGTTTGTCTGTTTGTCCGGAAAGATCTCCGAAACTACTGGACAGAATTTGATATGGCTTACACCACAATGCTTAGAATTTTCCGGAAGAACATTTAGGCATAATTTCGTTTGTTTAAATTCACTTTTTATTTTTAGTGAAAAAATACCATATAAAATTTTTGAACAATGCTCTAGGTAGAAAATCAACATGGCGCACGTGAAATTATTTTGACAAGTCTGTCACATACATAGATATAGAATGAAATAGATGGGCTATAAAAGCCGTCAAACATGAGAAAAAGAGATAAACTTATACACATTGCCAAAGGAAAGAAGAAGATGGCATCATTTTTTTTTGTCCTTGTTACCGTATATAGGTGAAACTGGTAGTGGGGATTGTTTATCACCAGCGTCTGGTACTAAACAAATACGTGGAAGAAATTTGTTGTGTGAATTATAGCTTACTGTGTAATTATTTAACACTTTAATTAGTGTAATTGTGAACTATTTGAACATTTAAATCATGGTGCACTGCTCCGTTTTAGTTTGTAATAGTGATAGTGCTAGAAAACAGGAAAATATAACCTTTTACAGGTAAGACCTAAATTATGTCAATAAAAAGCTCCAAAACTATTTTTTAAATTATAAATACAAGTTATATTGCAATATTTTATCATTCTACTATGGTTCTCAATCATATTATGGGATTAAACATGAAATTTCAAACTAAGTAGTAAGGTTACTGTTAACCTAACAAGCTAGGAATGTCGCCATACAATATGGCCACGTATACAGCCAACGCGTATAACATTTTGCCGGGTTATAATGATACCAGTTACGCTACGACTATTTTTCCTTGATTCGTAGGTAATTTGTTACGTGAAAGGGAACTCACATATTAGTTTCTGTGTTACATTAATATTGACATATTTAAGTATAAAATTTTGAGCATTTTAGATAACAAAGTTAATTCTTTTGAAGTGAGACTTTCCATTTGCTTGTTTGTCTGTATTAAACAGATTTCCTTCGGAGACAACTACTCGAAAACAGTTGGGTTAAAGCTACTGGTCGATTGAATTGGCAGCCAACCAAGCATACCCGAATGTGTTCTAAGCATTTTGAACAACAGTGGATTCAGAAAAACAAAAAGGGCACTTTTCTTAGGAGTGCACTGTGGGACATCCATAGGTCATAAATCTTAAAAACCTGCTTTCTTGTTTTACATTTTATTCCTTGTCGTTACATTGGATAGTTGCGGTACCTTCTGAAACTATAAATAGGTTAGTAATTAGAGTGCGCCTTCATTATCTATTGTGCATTCAAAGAGAGCGCATCGCTAATCGTAAATACTGTTATCAGTGAGTCATTAAAAAGCGTGACGTCATTTGTTGTCATTGCGGGACCTGTGAGTGCTGTGTGAGTTTTTTCTGAAATGGATATCCAAGAACAGGGTATGTAATAATTAATATTTTTATTTTAATTGTATCTTAGTATATATTTTCTTTAGTATGTCATTGCTACGAGGCGACTTTTCTTGGAGTATTATATTTTAATAAAATATTCAAAGTTTGAATAAACTTTTAAATATGTTCCCACTCGCTCCGACTATGGAGATATATTGCACCATAATCTTTAGACGTTCTTATCTTAGGAAAATTAAAACTTGGCTGCCCTTATCTGCCCTTTTGGCGATGACAAGGGTGCTACGGTTGCCAGATTATCTCGTAGCATTTGCTACGAAATTAGTTTATTTAGTCTTAGTGCTTTGTGTAGGTTTTGTGACTGAATTTTAACCGTTTTTTTTTGTTTTAGGTAATTTATATATATGCTCGTTTTCAAGAATGCATATTCTTGAAATATGGCTAACTGTCAATACCGATAATGACTCGGAAAAGTGTCGTCAAGTCCTACAAAGTTTGTTGACTACTCTGAACGACGATGCTGAGAACATTGATATTCATTATTTAGAGAAAATTGTTAATAATTTATGTAAAGCTATTGCTCGATTCTGGAAAAAATGTAATAGGGATAAAACCAAGCTTTTATATAAGAATTCCGATTGGTTTAATGTTATTGAAAAAATTCAACTTGTGAAAAACAATAAGCAATGTACTCCGTCTGAAACGTCGCCGTGTCATTCACGTGGTCGTCCTCGAAAACCTTTTACGCAATGTAGTAAAAGGACTAAACGTCGGAGAGTAGCTGATTTGTCAAAGTCTGATGATTCTACTGTGAGTGCATTGCTTGATGTTTTAGACTGTTCATTCGATTCGTGTATATCTAGAGTTAGCACTGATGATGTCTTGTCACTTGTGACTGATGCTCAGTTGACAAAACATCAGTATTTATTAATTAAAAACTTTGTTAATAGTAAGATTTCTCCTAATGTATTACCATGTTACCAACAAATTACTAAAGCGAAACAGAGATGTTACCCTTCTAATATAACTGTTTCCGAGTCTTCAGCTGAAGTTGAATTACAAAGTCTTTTTGATCACACAGCTTCTCGAATCCTTGAATCTCAAAAAGAGGTCTTAGATCAGATTCCTGATGATTGTTTGTCTAATATCTCTTTACTTGGGAAATGGGGATTCGATGGCAGCACTGGACATAGTGAATACAAACAATTTTTTTCAGATTCAACTTTAGAAGATAGTAGTTTGTTTGTAACATCTTATGTACCCCTTCAAATTATTGTAAAATTAGCTGAAGATAATTGTAAAATTTTATGGAAAAATCCTCGACCCTCTTCCACTAGGTACTGCCGTCCTATTCGATTTCAATTTTTGAAAGAAAGCACAGCAGTGTCTTTGCAAGAGGAAGCTTATTTTAAGGATAAAATTGAAAGTTTGCAACCTACTTTTATTCAGATCGACAATCGTGAATTGGTCGTTTCTCATAAGTTGCAGCTTTCAATGGTAGATGGTAAAATTTGTAGTGCTTTAAGTGAAACATCTACAAGTAGATGTTATATATGTAATGCTACCCCTAAAGAGATGAATAAAATAGACGAATGTTTACAAAAACCTGTAATAGAGAGTAGATACCAATTTGGATTATCACCACTACATTCTTGGATACGTTTCTTCGAATATTTTATTCATCTTTCATATAGATTAGACATAAAAAAATGGCAAGTTAGGCTAGATAGTGATAAACAATTGTTATCAAATAAAAAACAATATGTACAGTCCCAGTTTAGGGAACGATTAGGTTTAATAGTTGACAAGCCGCGTAGTGGTGGAAGCGGGACGTCTAACGACGGAAACACGGCCAGGAAGTTTTTTTTGGAATCAGCTGTATCTGCTGAAATTACAGGTTTGAATAAGGATCTCATAGATCGTTGTTGTGTAATATTACAAACGTTATCTTCTGGACATAAAATTAATGAATGCAAGTTTAAAGACTATGCATTACAAACAGCATACAGCCTGGTCGAGGAATATCCGTGGTATAGTCTTCCTGCTTCTGTCCACAAGGTGCTCGTACATGGATCAGATATTATAAGTTATGCATTGTTATCTATAGGAGAACTTTCCGAAGAAGCTGCTGAAGCGACAAATAAGTATATCAAAATTTATAGACGAAGTCACACTCGAAAAATGTCACGTGAAGTTACCAATCAAGATTTAATACAACGACTATTATTACATTCAGATCCTTATATTACAAGTCTTCGGAAACTTCCCCCTAAAAAGAAAAATACTCTGTCACAAAGTGTAATAGAATTGTTACATGTTTAATATTGTTAGAATAAGAATAATTTATTTGTATTTTGTTAGTTGTTTTGTTTTTTTTGTATTTAATTAATTTTAATTTATTTATTTCTATTATTTTATTATAATTAAATAATGTTATCAATGTTTTGACTCTTATTTTATTTAAAATATATGTTTTACATTCCAATTTTTAAGTGTTTGTTCATGATAAATTTAGGTAAAAGTATGTTATTGTTTATATTTGTTTTTTACTGAAGTAAACGTTTTTTATTCCGTAAATACATGTACTTCTTTCATTTTAATGTTCCTAAAACACTTTTACAACTATAAGTCACTAAAATAATACAATGTATTGATAGTAACAGGACTTTAACTATTTATGACCGCCCTTGTATGGAGCGTGTCCCTCTGTGGAGTGGTGCTATTCCTGAACTTTTTTACAGATCAGTAACTTATACATATTATATCTACAAGGTACATACCCTATCAAGCCAAAACCTAAATTTATTTTTCACAAACCCAACTATTTTTATGGGGGATTTCGAATTTTATTTTACAGTTTTGGATTAACATGGGTAGGGTACGTACCAAATCCTTTTCTACTATTTTGATATGGCTAAACATATTATTAATGGTTTGATTTTGGTCATTTTCTATTAATATAAGTCTGACCATTAGTACAGATACAGATTAAAAATTTATTAATTAATATTTTTAACTTGTTATTAAAACACTAATTTCACAAGTTCCACTTGAATCTTTATTATACTTCAATTATTGCGACAGTGCGACAATTATTGTGAAATTAGTGTTTTAATAACAAGATACCATGGAGTTCCATCAAGAAATTACAACACAAAGCTTTAACTAATATTTTTAATGTTAAATTAGAACCTGCTTTTATTTTTAACCTGTATACATATTGTTTCAGGACGCATCGGTGTTGGATTTCGATTCAAATTTGAATACGCCCCGAAAGAGAAAAATGCGGCTTCAAATGCTGGGTTTGAAACAATCAGCGAGGTCATCAAATAAAAAACTACGGCCAGTGCGTCAATCGCTTAGACGATTGGGAAAAAAGTAGTCACACTTGAAAATGTGTAAAGTGATTTGAAGTGTAAGTTAATGATGCAAAATTAGTAGTTGGACATTTTAGATACTGTAGGAGGAACCAATAGAGATTTTCTGAAAAGATTTTTAGGAGTTGACAAAAGAAAGTATTCTGAACCTTTAAGGAAATTCGCGCTGTACTTACACTTTTTAAGTTCAAAGGCATATGAGTTTGTACGTAAGCAATTTAATACGTGTTTACCACACCCAAAAACAGCTGGTGAGTGGCGAGGAGTAGACAGCCTCTAGAAAATGTTTGTGATTTATTAGCAATTTTGTGCCATAGCTAGTAATCTGACTTAATCCAAATGAAATAAGTCATATCTCTACTTTGTCTGAATATTTAACAAGAACACATAGGATGTAGATATAGCTCTATGCACCGAACAAGTGTTTCTAATTAATTATATAGGTACTTGACAGAACATAATCTTCCTCAGAGATCTACAAATTGGTCTTGTCCTGCGCTATTTCCAGTGTTGCCGCCAGCGAGCGGGGGCGACGTTGGGGGTGGCAACACGGGCAACTAAGAATAACCAGCTATCTACATCGGCATCTTGCGTTCTTTGCCAGATCTTTTTTCCACATTGTGAGCAAGCTTACCAACTTTGGGCTTTTAGCACCATATTGAGTGCGGTATCAGTAGTTCAATTCTTGAACTTACCCAGCCCAAGTGAATTTTTACCTGTATTGTAGTGAATTTTATCTCTGTAAGCCGAAGTCCTTTATTCGATGACAATAACGGTGCTATTGAAATATAATTTTAGAAAATGTTTATTTTAAATTTAATGTTATACATTTTCTAAATCTTCACAAATATTTAGTAAATGTGTAAATATTGGATTTTAAATAAACTGCAGAGATAAAGAAAAAACAATGATTATTGCCCGCTGTATTCTTAATCGAGCGACGATCTTCGCAAGGTACCTAGCTGGCAAAAGCTGGAAGCGAGTGGTCGCGGATCGTGCTCAATGGCGAGCACTTGGAGAGGCCTATGTCCAGCAGTGGACGCGTGTGGATGATGATGATGATTCCTAATATTTTTTCTATAGAATGAAATAGATGGGCTATAAAATCCGTCAAACATGAGGAAAAGAGATAAACTTATACACATTGCCAAAGGAAAGAAGAAGATGGCATCATTTTTTTTGTCCTTGTTACCGTATATAGGTGAAACTGGTAGTGGGGATTGTTTATCACCAGCGTCTGGTGCTAAACAAATACGTGGAAGAAATTTGTTCTGTGAATTATAGCTTACTGTGTAATTATTTAACACTTTAATTAGTGTAATTGTGAACTATTTGAACATTTAAATCATGGTGCACTGCTCCGTTTTAGTTTGTAATAGTGATAGTGCTAGAAAACAGGAAAATATAACCTTTTACAGGTAAGACCTAAATTGTGTCAATAAAAAGCGCCAAAACTATTTTTTAAATTATAAATACAAGTTATATTGCAATATTTTATCCTTCTACTATGGTTCTCAATCATATTATGGGATTAAACATGAAATTTCAAACTAAGTAGTAAGGTTATTGTTAACCTAACAAGCTAGGAATGTCGCCATACAATATGGCCACGTATACAGCCAACGCGTATAACATTTTGCCGGGTTATAATGATACCAGTTACGCTACGACTATTTTTCCTTGATTCGTAGGTAATTTGTTACGTGAAAGGGAACTCACATATTAGTTTCTGTGTTACATTAATATTGACATATTTAAGTATAAAATTTTGAGCATTTTAGATAACAAAGGTAATTCTTTTGAAGTGAGACTTTCCATTTGCTTGTTTGTCTGTATTTAACAGATTTCCTTCGGGGAACCTCCTTTTATTTTTAACCTGTATACATATTGTTTCAGGACGCATCGGTGTTGGATTTCGATTCAAATTTGAATACGCCCCGAAAGAGAAAAATGCGGCTTCAAATGCTGGGTTTGAAACAATCAGCGAGGTCATCAAATAAAAAACTACGGCCAGTGCGTCAACCGCTTAGACGATTGGGAAAAAAAGTAGTCACACTTGAAAATGTGTAAAGTGATTTGAAGTGTAAGTTAATGATGCAAAATTAGTAGTTGGACATTTTAGATACTGTAGGAGGAACCAATAGAGATTTTCTGAAAAGATTTTTAGGAGTTGACAAAAGAAAGTATTCTGAACCTTTAAGGAAATTCGCGCTGTGCTTACACTTTTTAAGTTCAAAGGCATATGAGTTTGTACGTAAGCAATTTAATACGTGTTTACCACACCCAAAAACAGCTGGTGAGTGGCGAGGAGTAGACAGCCTCTAGAAAATGTTTGTGATTTATTAGCAATTTTGTGCCATAGCTAGTAATCTGGCTTAATCCAAATGAAATAAGTCATATCTCTACTTTGTCTGAATAATTAACAAGAACACATAGGATGTAGATATAGCTCTATGCACCGAACAGGTGTTTCTAATTAATTATATAGGTACTTGACAGAACATAATCTTCCTCAGAGATCTACAAATTGGTCTTGTCCTGCGCTATTTCCAAGTTGCCGCCAGCGGGGGCGACGTTGGGGGTGGCAACACGGGCAACTAAGAATAACCAGCTATCTACATCGGCATCTTGCGTTCTTTGCCAGATCTTTTTTCCACATTGTGAGCAAGCTTACCAACTTTGGGCTTTTAGCACCATATTGAGTGCGGTATCATATTGAGTGCGGTTCAATTCTTGAACTTACCCAGCCCAAGTGAATTTTTACCTGTATTGTAGTGAATTTTATCTCTGTAAGCTGAAATCCTTTATTCGATGACAATAACGGTGCTATTGAAATCTAATTTTAGAAAATGTTTATTTAAAATTTAATATTATACATTTTCTAAATCTTCACAAATATTTAGTAAATGTGTAAATATTGGATTTTAAATAAACTGCAGAGATAAAGAAAAAACAATGATTATTGCCCGCTGTATTCTTAATCGAGCGACGATCTTCGCAAGGTACCTAGCTGGCAAAAGCTGGAAGCGAATGGTCGCGGATCGTGCTCAGTGGCGAGCACTTGGAGAGGCCTATGTCTAGCAGTGGACGCGTGTGGATGATGATTCCTAATATTTTTTCTTATATTTGTAAAGATGTTTACATAATAGCTTAAATAAATAATAGTAAAATGTTTTAAAACGAAATATACTCGAGTAAATCCGAAAAGTGTAGTTTTATTTAAAAGTGTAAATAACTTTAGACTGCGGCGAAGGTTGAATGAAGAATTCAATAAAAAAAATCGCAACTTCCTCCCACTTTTATTTAATGAGACATATTATTGAGCGAGGGGCGCTCATTAAAATGTCTCAAAAAAAAATACGTAGATCTATCAACCCTACTTTATGTTTATAGTGGTAAAAGCCACTATAAACATAAAGTAGGGTAAAACTTAAAGCAACACTGGTATACCCATCTACTTTAGGCAGGTATGACGTCATCTATGTCTGTCCCTTACGGGTATACGGTCACGTCCTATCTATTCATTCTTTATCTAAGATATCTATGCATAGTACAGAGAGAAGGTATTTTCTTCCACGAAGGAAAGGCAATGGAACTACGCCATACAGCCTGATCTTAAGTAATTGGATTTCGAAAATTAAGGCAGGAATGAAGTGTTTCACATAGTACAAATAAAATTTAATATTTTCTGTTAATGGCTGTGCCCAACTGGATTTCGCCAACCAAATTGTCTTTTTCTTATGTCGTACCGTGGTGGTAAGGCAAAAAGATCAAGCCATACAACCAATGTATAAAGCATTTTTTTATGATAATACTTATCGAATGACCATAAAATTTGTAGATTGGTTTAATTCTTGACTAATTTTCACAAAATCGGTAAAATTTTTGAAATATTTGAAATGTTGAAAAATGAAGATACTCTTTTCAAGGTATTTTGAAAAGTGTTATATGTTTTTACATTAGGACTAAGGAATCAAACTCTTTCATCCATTTAAAACTATTAAAAGTAAAAGATTAATATTGATAATTAAAAAAATATCTGACTGCAATGTTCTGGGTTACGCGTAGAGGGACGGGACGGGACTCTTGATCCTAATGTCTAAAATGACGGATCACATTTTTTTGGATCCACCCAAGGAACATGAATATCTAACGAAGAACCTAAAGAGTAGAACACATTGAACCTAGCTACGTTGACTTAATTTGACATGACTGCCGATAAAGTTCGTTTCCAAACGCAGCGATATGCATATCAAATGAAAGGCCTTGATGAGTAGAGCACCATGAACATAGGAAAATCGCCCTAAATTCAACAAGGCCGCCGCTCAAATAAAACGGATAAAAGTTCGTTTCCAAACCCAGCAATATGGGTATCAAATGAAAGGCATTGATGAGTAGAGCACTATGAACCTAGCAACATTGACATAAATTCAACATGGCCGCCGCTCAAAAAAGGTGGATAAAAGTTAGTTTCCAAACCTAGCAATATGGGTATCAAATGAAAGGCATTGATGAGTAGAGCACTATGAACCTAGCAACATTGACATAAATTCAACATGGCCGCCGCTCAAAAAAGGTGGATAAAAGTTAGTTTCCAAACCTAGCAATATGGATATCAAATGAAAGGCCTCGAAGAGTAGAGCACTATGAACCTAGCAACATTGACATAAATTTAACATGGCCGCCGCTCAAAAAAGGTGGATAAAAGTTAGTTTCCAAGCCTAGCAATATGGGTATCAACTGAAAGGCCTAAAAGAGTAGAGCATTATGAACTAAGGAAAATTGCCCTAAATTAAACATGTCCGCCACTCAAAAAATGGATAAAAGTTCGTTTTTAAACCCAGCAATATGGGTATAAAATAAAAGGCTTTGATAAGTAGAGCACTATGAACCTAGCAACATTGACATATATTCAACATGGCCGCCGCTCAAAAAAGATAGATAAAAGTTCGTTTCCAAACCTAGCAATATGGGTATCAAATGAAAGGTCTTGAAGAGTAGAGCATTAGGAACCTAGCAAAATCGACCTAAATTCAACATGGCCGCCGCTCAAAAAAAATGGATAAAATATCGTTTCCAAACCTAGCAATATGGGTATCAAATGAAAAGCCTAAAAGAGTAGAGCATTATGAACTTAGGAAAATTGCTATAAATTCAACATGGCCGCCGCTCAAAAAATGGATAATAGTTCGTTTCCAAACCCAGCAATATGGGTCTCAAATGAAAGGCCTTGTTGAGTAGAGCACTATGAATCTAGGAAAATAGCACAAAATTCAATATGGCCGCTGCTCAAAAAAAACTGATAAAAGTTCGTTTCTAAGCCCAACAATATGGGTATCATATGAAAGGCCTTGATCAGTAGAGCACTATGAACGTACCAACATTGACGTAAATTCAACATGGCCGCCGCTCAAAAAAGACGGATAACAGTTGCTTAGGGGTATTAAATGAAAGTAGGCCCTGAAGGGTACCTAGAGCAGCCATGCTCTAAGTGTGTTCCGCGGAACCCTAGGGCTCCACACTACCCCTATAAGGGGTTCCGCAATAATTTAGAAAAATCAAAACACCCTCTCTGGTCGTACTTTCATTATGCTTATTAACAAAGAATACACTTTTAAAAACTATTGTTTTATTTTAGGGTTCCGTCAAGTATTTCGCTTTCCAAAAGAGTACCGTCACCAAAAAGTTTGAGAACCGCTTCGGGGCCTATTGGATGTTCGATGTTAGATGTTACCTGTGTTTAGTGTCCTTCGAGACCGTGATAATGCAACGATCGTGAACTAACTAACGATAACTTCAAGTTTGTGTGTTGGATGTTAGTCATCACGGCGAGTTTGCTAACCGAACTATGCCAGCAAAACTATATCGCACAGTACACGTTACAAGAACGGAAGTCTCAATACATTTTAAGGCTAACCGCATAAATACGTTTTTTCGCATTCGTTTTCTGAATGCGGGCATCCGAATGCATCAAATCTATACAAAATACTCATTGACTGCCGCACACGTTCGTTTTTATTACGAACGGAACACATTCTGTACGTACGTTTAGGTAGAATGGTAGAAATTCCGAATGAGAAGAAACGAACGTCTGCGCTACGTTCACGAAACTCCGTGTCTGTATTCCGTGATCGGATATCGAATACGGAAAACGTATTTGTACAGTAACCCCCCCATTCATGCTATACATTAACTCTACGAAAACCGCCAGTATTACGAGCGACATAAGAACGGTTCAAAGGTCAAACAGTATAGCTTGACAAGGAGCTCACTGTACGACCAGTCAAAATTGGCCAAGTTGTCATATCCAAAAAATATATTTTGTTGGTGTTACCAACACCCATTATAAAATCTAAACTTTATTCGTATACAGTTCTAATTTATTAACAATTGTTTATTTTAATTCTAAACATGAATACGATAAAGATTATTCTTGCAACTGTGTAGTTCTTTCTACTGAAGAAGAATTTATTAATATCAATAATGTCTCTAAAACAATAATAATACTTAGTGTTTATAGTAATATGTAATGTATTTAATTTTGTGGACTGTTAGAAAAAGAGCATTACGAACCTACGAAAATTATCCTAATTTCGAAAGGGCCGATGCTCAAGAAAGGCTAAAGGCTTCTAAAGTTGAATCATTATGGAATAAAATGGAGGAAAAAACTAAACACTGTGTTAAGTATTTTGATGGCGAAACGTAGTTCGCGGGCACAGCTAGTCTTTAATAAACTTATAACGCATACTCGTATTTACACTTGCAAAATATGATATTTAGCATTTTAATATTCCCTTCTATGGTATAAACATAACGTTTTATATATTTGCGATTCATGTCAACATCCCTATTATAGGAGATAGTGGAAGCTGACTTGAGCTGAGTTAGCAGCAGCTGTCGACGCTATCATCAAAACAATATTGGTCAATCTGCGACAAATTTGCACGAAATGACCAATCGCCATCGCCAGCGCAACGAACACGCAAGTATGCCTTAATGCGTTGCCAGCCAGATACAGAAACGAAGGGATTATGAACCGCATTATCATTAGCGATGAAAAATGTATTCTCTTTGACAACCGCAAGCGGATATCTATATATATATATATATATATGTTAGTTAGACCCTGGTTCAGAACCTTGGCAATGTCTTCAACTGCCGGTGTAAGTCATCAGTTTCCTGCCAAATAGCACAAGCATTACTACAGAAGTGTAGGTTCTGTGCCGAGACCAAATTATCTGGGATCATCTAGCGTACATAATCACTCACATCTCTAGTGACTCTATTAATGAACACGGGATAGCGCTTGACATTTCCCTGTATCCCTGAATATATCAAAGGCTTTAGATAAGGTCATGTCTTCAAATTTCTTATCAACAAGCTCTCTTTCTATGGCTTGACCACTAGCCTCATTGACAGAACCATTCTAGTATTCGTCGACGGTTACTTGTCGAATCGAATGACCATCAACGCCAGTCACCCAAGAGTCGGTACTCTCTGCGGCTAATTTTTACTTCAATTAAATGACCGTCTCCGGGGTCTAGTGGTTGAGACCGCCGGGTGTTGATCGGGAGAAATATTTTGCAAATACAAAACCGCCAAACATCTAAGAAGAAGTTTAGCGGTTTAAGAATGACGGCAAAGAAAGATCTATTCATTCATTATACTCTCCAAAATTTTAATGCTCTTTTGCTCTTAGGGTGAGTAGTAACTAGTTTTCCCCGTACGTTCCCAGATATATTTTTATCCAGCTGTGAGGCTTCGATAGATCTCAAGGAAAGAAGAAAATAGACTCGTTGAAATCTAATTTGGCGTAACCATAACGGGCAGCCACTCGAGAGCGATGAGCCATCCGCGACAGACGGCGCCTCATATCAATTCGTTAATTGAAGACGCCGTTCGCCTCAGTGAACCGCCTGAAAACCCGACCATCTTCAACGACCTTCGAGATTTCTTTTTCACAGGAGCCCGACGAACTCCCACAAACTTTGAAATTGCCATGAATATTTTTATCTGAACACTTTTAGAACGAAATATTCTGATGATTTTACTATCCGCATACAATTCGTTTTACTGCCCATCCCTATAATATATTAATTGCTAATTTGCAGAAAAAAAAGACAATAAATGAAATATATATCCATATTGCTAAGAGCGTCGGTGGCGCTGTGGACTCGGCACTTGCCTTCCAATCGGGAGGTCGGGGTTCGAGACCCGCCATGTACCAATGTGTTTTTCGTTTCGAATTTCATATGTACATTTGTCTGACGCTCTTACGGTGAAGGAAAACATCGTGAGGCAACCTGCATACATCTGCGAAGAAATTCAATGATGTATGTGAAGTCGACCAATCCGCACTGGGCCAGCGTGGTTGACTAAGGCCTAATCACCCTAACATAGGGTAGGCTCTAACCCCTCGGTGGGGACGTATGTGAGCTGTGATGATGATGATGATTGCTAAGAAAATCGATATAAAAAATGGATTTATCTAATAATTTATTTAGCATTTTCGTCTTATCTATTTCTGCCGGAAAGCAGCAGTGCTTACATTGCTGAGTTCTGGTTTGAAGGGTAAAATATGGCATTGAAATTACTAGGTACCTACCGTGAAGTCACAAGTTGGCAACGTACGCTGTGGCTCTTGTGGGGGTTGCAGTTTGGCTGCGAATCTCATAGGAGTTACATGTATTTATAGGTGACTGTTACCACTTACCATCAGGTGGGCAGTTTGCTTATTTGCCAACTTAATTGCAATAAAAAAAAATTATGAAGAAAATGCACAAACACCGATATAAAATGTACCCATGGCCCATGTTTGGTTGGTGATAAGGATTCTAACCCGGTTAGCTACCACCGTCTTACCTTTATCGGCATAATAACAGTTAGCATTATTGCATTATTGTGTTCTGGCAAATCGAGGAAAGATAGTCAGTTCCTCAGTTGTTGAGAAGTCAAGGTGAAGCTCGCTTCCACCTTCGGCATTATCGTCACTTACCATCAGCCCTGCGAGCATAGAACTCTCGATAAACAAAATTTGACAGTTAAGATCGACATACTCGACAAAAATCGATAAAATTGACAGATATTCCTAAGGAGTGAAAAGGACAGATGCTTTCGTCGATCGATACTTATATGTCGATCGACAAGTCCATGCTCGCAGGGCTGGTGAGATGAAGACCAAGAGCTTCCCTTTAGCATGTAAAAAACTTTTACACTAAAACTTTTATTAAAGCGTCATTTCACATTTGACACAATTTATATGACATAAAAGCTGGTCGCGAAATTTACTTGTGTGTAGTAAGTTAAAAGTACTTAAAATCTCAAGGGACTCAATGCATTTGAAATTAAAGAAGGCTCCTGATAATCTAATTTTAAAAGTGACATATTTAAGATACCGAAATTTTTGTAATGCTCTTCTGAGAAAACTAAAACTCAATTATGAAAAATGCGAGCTTGAAAAAGCCAAAAATAACCCTAAAAATATGTGGAATGTTGTTAAAACTATTACAAATACTAATTGCGCCAAGAAACCCCCTTATGAACTTTTACAAATTGAAAGTGACGAAAGATCCTCAATTAATCATGTTAATGAATTCTTTGTTAATGTGGGCAAAAACTTAGCCGCAAAAATACCGATCCCATCATCGTCACGATTCCAGACCTCAAATCTTACCTCCTCGAAAGAGTCCTTTGTTATTGCGCCTATTAACGAGAAAGAAGTGAAAAGTCTGATTATGAACCTGAGAGATGGTTGTGCAATAGGATGGGATAATATTTCCTCACGCGTGATTAAGCTGTCATGTGATGCTCTAGTCCCCAGTATAACGCACATCATTAACCTGAGCATATCCAAAGGCGTTTTCCCAGCGGTGTTCAAAAAAGCTATCGTCCATCCGATATACAAGACTGGCAACAGACACTGTATATCAAATTATCGTCCAATCTCAATACTCTCAACCATCTCTAAGATCTTAGAACGCTACCTTAATACGTGTCTTACTAAGTACCTTGATCGATATAAAATTATTTCTTCTAATCAGTTTGGGTTTCGTAAGGGTATTTCTACGGAAGATGCGGTCTCAAAATTTACAGAGGCCCTAGTCACTAACATCGACAATAAGCTTAAATGTTTCGATATATTCCTCGATTTATCCAAGGCTTTCGACACCGTCTCTGTACCCATCCTCCTCTCAAAACTGGAATCAATTGGTGTACGCGGCGTAAGCCTCGAACTTTTCAGTAACTACCTGACTAACAGATCCCAGAGTGTTAAAATTGGTACTGTAGTTAGTGATGAAGAACCAGTTTGTTACGGAGTTCCACAGGGGAGCATTCTCGGACCTACGCTTTTTCTCGTTTATATAAACCAACTGTGCGACATGTCTATTGAAAATTGTAGTATTTTTGCTTATGCAGATGATACTGCATTATTGGTTTCTGGTAATAGCTGGGAAAATGCCAAAAATAGTGCCTGCAATGCATTGCAAATCGTGAAGGAGTGGATGATGTGCAATCTTTTGACACTCAATCTTGACAAATCTCAAATCATCCGCTTCGATATTTCCAAAACATCTAAGGCGGCGACTTCGTCTGAGAATATCACAGTTCATACCTGTCATGGGGAGGACGATGGGTCATGTGATTGTCAACCCCACAAACTGGTAAACAATGTCAAATATTTGGGTGTTCACTTGGATGAGAGACTTAACTGGCACGCCCATATAGATAAACTCACAACAAGAGTTCGGAGACTTATTTATATATTCAAAAATTTACGTAACTCTGCAGACAGGAGCATACTTTTTGCGGTCTACTTTGGGCTGTGTCAGTCAGTTATATCTTATTGTATTACGGTATGGGGTGGAGCACCCAAAACTACACTCCTCAAATTGGAACGAGCTCAGCGTGCTATCCTCAAGGTCATGACTCGCCGCAAACGTAGATATTCCACAGAAAAATTATACTCTGACTGTAAAGTATTGACAGTCAGGCAGCTCGGCATACTTCGTATGATACTAAGGAGGCACTCATCATTTCCATTCGAGCCTCAAATAGCTTCTAGGAGCGTACTGTTCCGGTCTTTACTGTCGCAAATTGGCGGACGAAGTGGGCGAAACGTCAATATAGTGCCCTCAGCTGTAAAATATACAATAGTTTTAATAGAATTGAATATATCTACCCACTTAATAAATTTAATGTTAAACAAAAAGTCGAGGAGAAACTGTTAACCTTTAATTACTGTGACACAGAGGCTCTAATTTCTTAATCTTATATTATGTGTATCTTAACACCATTAGATATTATATAATTATTTACTCGTATACCATATTATATTATGTATTCACTGCACACTCAATTCAATCCACGGACCACCTTATAAATACACTTCTCAATCACCTTTTCCATTAGTAATGTGTATTCGTTTGCTAGAATGTAAGGACCTTTGTATTAATAAAAAATAGTCACATTGTATTGAGGAATCATGGTTTCCAAGATACAGGATTTATTATCCTAGTTTGGGAATCAGGGACCCTCACCCTATTTTAGCCAACTCATGTTAATAGCTGTAGATCTATTGTAGCATTGTGTTGACATGTATTTGGTTGCAATAAACATTATTATTATTATTATTATTATGATCTTTATTAACCTTCTTTCTTAAATATACATTTTTTTACAATATAAATATAAAAAATATAAATATTATAAAAAAACCAATAATAATATTATTATTATTATTATTATTATTAAAAGAGTACTTTTAAGTACGAGTACCTACTCGTATTTACTTAGTTTGAAAATTGTAATGTATAAAATTATTAACATCAAATTATTTAATTTACTTGTTTATCTACAAAAGTAAATCTCGCGACAAGCTTTTATGTCATATAAATTGTATCAAATGTGAAATGACGCTTTAATAAAAGTTTTAGTGTAAAATTTTCTTTTTTCTTTTTAGCACATTTAAATAAAAGCTTGTTTTTAAAAAACTTTTTTTACATTTAATTTATTTTTTACTTTTTAGTTATCACTGGACACGTTTCTCAGTCTGTTAATCTCATTCAACGCATCATTGTTGCAAGGTAGTTTGCCGGAACGTCTATACAGAATTTGCCGGAACGTCTATTCAAAATTGATTTTCAAGCTTTAAAAGTCCACCATATTGGATTAATAGTGACGTCACATAATCAACCATGCATTGTCATCCAAACTGAATGTGTATACAAAATTTCAGCTCAATCGGTTAAAGATATCTGCTTCAAAATTGAGTTGCAAGATTTCACCCGAACATACTTACAAATTTACATACTTACATTGCAAGTTAAATAAAAGCTTGTAAAAAAAATAACACGTTTGCGATTAAATGAATGAATCGTTTTGTATACTCAATAATATTTAGTGTTTTCTATAGCTACCTTTTGCTCTAGTTAGATACAACACAAGTGTAACTACTTATAACTTCCCGATGTCTCTTTTGCACCATTGGCTTGCACCATCAATGGTGCAAACGAATATGTTGTTCCAATATCCTATCTGTGGTTTGTGTACTAAGGATAGAATTTTGACAATTTTGTACGGAGCTGATGTCAAATACCTGTCGCTAGGTCGCTAGTAAACAAATCTACAGATAGAGCCGGAATGCGACTCGTACCCTATTGCATGGGACCTAAAATTTGGCAGTGGGTGTATTCAATACACTTCCGCCTAACCTTTCTGGGAGAACAGGCGTGATGATATATATGTTTGTTACCACTTACGGCCGCCATGGTCTATTGGTTCAGACCACGGGAGGTCCGGGGTTCGATTCCCCGTGGGGGCAGAAGTTTTTCTGGTTGGTTTGGTTAGTAGTAGAGCTTCTGAGCCAGCCTGCCTGGCTACCACTGTCTTAGTTCGGCGCCATTTTAACAATTTTAATAACATCGTTATTATGGCGACAATTAAGCTGCCCACCCACGTCAGATTTTTTTTCCTCCGACTCTATGACCGACTTAACGCACACATTGTCACGCCACCTTGTCGATGGCTATCGAGAGAAGTGAACGTCATGAACTGTGGTCATGGATTTACAATTTAAAGTGAAATTACAGAGGAAGGGTAACTTCGACCTGAAACAAGATTCGTTTTCGTTTTCGATAATAAAAAGCTGACGTGACGCTCTGGCAGAATGTTTGTGTAAAAAAACCTATGCCTTAATTACATTAACTTACAGAGGAAGGTGTGTGTTTGGTACATCCATTGCCGAGCAGTGACACGTCCTTTCTGATAATTTATTTGCATTTAGAGGTAGGATAGCAGTTTCTCAGTTATTGAGGAGTCCAGGTGAAACTCGCTTCCATCTTCGGCCATTTCGTCGCTTACCATGAGGTGAGATGAAGGCCTAAAACATTAATTAATGTTAAGTAAGAATTATACCACGACGTTGCATCCTCGAGATTTATATATTAACCAGGTACGTAGTCCACTTTCCAATGTACCGGGCACCAAGCACAATTTTAGAGCGAAGACATAAAAATAAAAAGATAGGTAGGTAGTTTTAGTATTATTCACCCGCTTGCGCGATGTTACGTCGTCATTCGCTTTCTTTGTGAGGGCATCACAGCATCGGAATATTAAAGATCAAAGTTTTATTATTCTATAACTTTTTTTTTAGTGTGTTGTGTAGTTGTTATAGATATCAATATGTGTAAATGAAAACGTAAGTATTCTAAGCAATATATTAAGGAAAAGAGTCGTAAACTAGAGAAACGTTTGCGTCACCGCCGCCGCCGCTGCGAGCATTTTGATGGTGCTGGAAGTACCTATGTAAGTTTAAATTATAAGTGTTTATTGTTTATTATACTATTTTTTCGACACGTTCTCATCTTTGCATTTCGTTCGTTTAAAGCAAAACTTTATTTCGTGTTTGTTCGAATCAGTAGATTATATTTAGCTCACTAATTAATTTCATTTTGAAATTTATTGAGCAACAAAAAGAGCCTTGCTATTTGCGCATTGCCTAACGTTACTGTTTAATTAGAAAATATTCTGTATACAGTGTTAAATAAAATGGTATCCCCAGAATACCAGCGTCAAAGCACTCTGTGCCTCTGCATGCGGGGCCTATTTGGCCTAAAATCTATCTGAATATACATTTATATTTTTTTGTTACATTGTGTGTTGTATTTTTTGTACCAAATAAACGTCTATTCAAGCAATAATTCATAATTACTAAAGAACCGTGAATCGGCACTTTGAAACACGCCTTGTACACGTGTTTAAGTGTTATTATTTCTTTATATTTATAGAACAGTGTGCCTTGGAACTATGATGCGATTATAGTCACGCACAGTACTACGATGCGATTGTAGTCATGTTTTTTGGTCAGATTTATTGGTACCGTGACGCGATCACGGTCTCGATCACAACACTTCGTGTCATGATGCGATAATGACCTAGCTTATATTTTCAACAGAATGTTATTATTTCTTTATATTTTATAGAACTGTGTGCCTTGGAACTATGATGCGATTATAGACACACACAGTACTACAATGCGATTGTAGTCATGGTTTTTGGTCATATTTATTAGTACCGTGACGCGATTACGGTCTCGACCACAGCACTTCCTGTCATGATGCGATCATGACCTAGCTTATTTTTTGAAAGAATGTTATTATTTCTTTATATTTTATAGAACAGTGTGCCTTGGAACTATGATGCGATTATAGACACACACAGTACTACAATGCGATTGTAGTCATGGTTTTTGGTCATATTTATTAGTACCGTGACGCGATTACGGTCTCGATCACAGCACTTCCTGTCATGATGCGATCATGACCTAGCTTATTTTTGAAAGAATGTTATTATTTCTTTATATTTTAATAGAACAGTGTGCCTTTGTACTATGATGCGATCATAGTTGCGCACAGTACTACCACAATATAGAGAATGGTACTACGATGCGATTGTAGTCATGTTTTTTGGTCATATATATTAGTACACAGGCTGAGGATAGCCTCGCAGAATATGACTCGCCTCGCAGAATATTACTAATGTTACTCGCCGACAAACTACTTCGTAGTTTTGTGTTTATGTTTATAATAGTACATTTTGTTAAATAAAATAAAATAAAAATCTATGGAGAGGATGAATTGGCTTCAGTGTGTTATCATACATCCCATATGTTCAGTCAGTGGTTCATGTGACTGAAACTTGTAATGAGTGACAACCTAGTAATGTACAGGTGATGATATCAGAAGCATCAGCCAAGTGTCCCATACCACCCACTAGCTCTCAGGTACGTGTAAATGATGTTAACCCTCCAGCAACCAATTTATTTGAGAATATTTTAGAGGTTTTAGGGACCTCAAAAGGGAAACACGAGCTTTTCGGAACAAAAATCCAGGATGAAATCTCTGAACGTTGGGGTCATATATTGTGCGGAGGCTTAAATAAGGATTAAAAGAAAGAGTTAGAGGGCAACATCTTCATACCTGAAAACTTTCAATTAGTTAAAACACCCAAATCGAATCCTGAAATCACTGCTGTGTTACTCAAAGAAATCAGCTTATATTGGACCTTCATTATAAAAACACGCTTAATCGAAGGAAATTAATAATGTATTCATTAGATTATAAGTTTAAAAAGATGTTGCACGTGTACGAAGTGATTCATTTCTCTTTGGCGGGAATCTCACTAATAAAATTAAAGCATCGAAGTTGGCAGAAATATCGACTCCATATCAAGAAAGTTCCAGCGGCGAGTACTTCTTCTTCTAATAGGCCTTCAGTCAGCCAGCAGGGAAACTGCAAAGCTCCACCGCGTCAAATGCCACGCACGCAGAGACGTGGTTAGGCATGGAGTCACTCGTACCATTAGTCTGCGAGGAAAGCACCTGTAGTAGATCGATATCAGACAACGAAGTCTCGACCAAAGGCGCCGATCAAAACATAATAAAAAAAAAAAAACTTATTATTACTTTGGTACTTAAATGAAAATATTTTATTCACACCTAAAAAAAAAATACAATCGATCCAGTTCTCTTATGAGTTGTAACGGGTAAAACGGATTACAAATTTCTTTTTAAGAAACCGAATCTCAAAGATGTTTACCTATAAGTTCACGTTTTTCACAGTCAAATATTGTGACATTACGTTATGAAATTAAGAAGTTATACTAAATGAGAGCAGTAAGATGATGCAATGATGAATTAGATCAATTTATATATAAACTAACTAACATAATATTTCCCACCTGTAATGCTCTTTTCTTGCTAATTGTCAAAATTTGGGAAAAGAAAACAAATTTAATCCTTGACTTATTGAAATAATAAGCTTTATATGTTTACATACAGTTTCCTTATGCATAAGCATAAGAGAACAATACAATCATAAGCCAGCCATCATAATAATAGTCAGATACAATCATATCCTTAGAGTTGTAAGTTAAATTAAAGAGAATCAGGTACCTATATTATAATAGATACAGAAATCTATACAATCAAAGGGCAGAATGGTTCGGGATTTTTTATCAATCTCGGTATCAAACTAATATATCTAAAAATTGGGTACAAATCTGGGTAATGGAATACACCAAATGAAAATGTTTTGTTTCTTTTTTTTAAGATTAGCCTTCCCCGTAACGGTGGTTAGTGGATCGTTCCTTCGACTTTACAATGATACTGTACTCCAATTCCTTAGATTTTATATGTTTTAGATATGTAATTCCACAGAATTCTTCCTTGTTATACTAGTTGTTTCTTAGTTCCTCCACTGAAAAACCAGACAGCCAAGCCTTAAGGGAACTGCCCTGGAGATTCATAGTACAGTGTTGGGTTAAATATATGTAACATGTCTATGATCATATGGCCCGGGGCTCTCACACTGGGTTTTACAAACATATTTTTTAATAAATTGTTATATTTTGTTATTTGTTGGATTATAAAAATAACATATGGAGGAGAGAGCACCTATTTTGTGTACAACTACTACCATTAATTCAAAGAAAATAGCCTTTGTGAGCTATTTGCCAAGGAGTGATCTGAAACTTTCTATGGTGAAAATCTAGAATATTTATAACATGAAATCTGTAAATATTGTTCATTAATCCACCAAGATGCCGCTTACTATCAGGTTTTTTTTATGAAATAGGTGTAAAAGACGGATTTTGGGAATATATTGTGTTTGAAAAAAAAAAAAAAAATCCTACCTACCAAAAAACTTAATAAAATCTGTTCTAAATCAAAAAGAAAATTCAAGTAATTAAGATATACCTAAGGTACCTTGGTAATTAGCGTAAGTACTTAAATTATTATAACAAATTGATGAATCATTCGGAGAATCCTTATTATTTATAGCTAAATATGTATTGCGTGTCCTGAGCCTTGATCTCGAGCTGGAAACGGAACCTCGAAGGTCGCGTGCACTTGATATGTTCCAACGAAACTATTTCGTAATTTTTCTTGAATAAAATGAAAAGCAGGAGAAATGATATACTTCGATTATAACTAGGGATTGATTTTTCTAAGGTCAAGGTTGGTAAAGGAATCACACCCATAATACCCCAACCAGTTACACCACCTATGAAACTCTTGTTATGAACTATCAATTTAGATGTCTATTTTTTAGCCACTATGCATTAATCGTCGAAACATTATCTTAGATTTAAATTTGAGCAAATAACTTAAGAATTTCAATGTTTTCCCTTTGCACTTGCTTCAGCTTCATACATTTTCACTAAGCTTTTGAAACCCATATTATCTTATCTTAGAAGTCTAGTTTACTATTATAAATTATTTAGGTGATTTTCTGTGCCTTGGAAATTCTTATCAAGATTCTATCAAGTGTCTATCATGCGTAATAAAACTCTTATTCACTGATTTAGATTTTGTTATAAATTATAAAAAAAAGTCAACATATACCGAATTAACGACAAACTTTCTTTTTTCTCTCACTTCTAATCAAAAATTTCTCAAAATACTCTAAACATCCTACCTGGTTAATATATAAATCTCGAGGATGCAACGTCGTGGTATAATTAATGGTTAAACAAACTTACCTTTGTGATGTTTGACCATAATTATACGAGACGTTGCATCCGAAGAGATTTATACTCGCTCCCTACCCATTATTTGCTGTGTTGCAAATAAATACCCAATGTTTTTGAGAAATTTTGCTCTAAAGACGACGACGTAACATCGCGCAAGCGGGTGAATAATACTAAAACTACCTACCTATCTTTTTATTTTTATGTCTTCGCTCTAAAATTGTGCTTGGTGCCCGGTACATTGGAAAGTGGACTACGTACCTGGTTAATATATAAATCTCTTCGGATGCAACGTCTCGTATAATTATGGTCAAACATCACAAAGGTAAGTTTGTTTAACCATTAATTATATTTCGTTTCGTTCGTTTCGAATTTTATAATGTACATTTGTCCGACGCTCCTACGGTGAAGGAAAACATCGTGAGGCAAGCTGCATACACCTGCGAAGAGATTCAATGATGTATGTGAAGTCGACCAATCCGCACTGGGCCAGCGTGGTTGACTAAGGCCTAATCACCCTAACGGGTAGGCACGAACCCCTCGGTGGGGACGTATATGAGCTGTGATGATGAAGAATTATATATTGTTAGTTACCCATTAACGCTTCACTATAATTGTGTGTACGAAAAGTTAAATATTACGAATAATTATATTGACCTATATAGATTAATTTAGGTCTCCGAAAGCAACTAAAAGATGTCACCATTACTTAAAACATCTATTTCCATATGCTATTGGAAATGTTCAATTAATTTCGTTTCTATTATGCTAAATATTTACATGTGCGTGTGGTGTGAGAGCTCTTTTTTAAAGGTTATGATATTTTTACGAAATCAAGGAAGAATTTAGGAAATAATTGTGAAAACATCATGGTTACTATAATTGAAAACACAATAATAATTTAAAAAATAAAATTGTATATTTTTTGTTAGCAAAAGTATACATGAACAGACACACTGCTGCTGCACAAATCAATAATCAAAGAAATATTTCATATTTAAACTATAGTTTATGTTACTCTAGATATTAAATAACTAACAAATCATATTAATAAACTTCGCGTAGGTATTCGGTCTCCAAGTTATTCGTCGGAGAACAAAGATGCGATTACACTGTCAATACTTATAGTACCATTCTGTAAATAATGGTAGGGTCCTTCATTACACTTCGGTCCGTCACAAGAGAAATTGTCATATTCGCAGTAATCTCCAACCACCATCTGTCAATGAAAGAAAAGAATAAGAAAACTGGGATTACAATCGCTTAAGGCAATTAAAAAGGAAGTCTTCCGACTAGCGTAAGGGTAAGGGGAATAAACCTTTCGGTATAGTGATGACCATAATTTTGTAGGAATATCCAAAAAAAAGCGGCGCAAGCCTATTGTGTGATATACAAATGTTATATGACAAAGACCTTAATGGGCAAGATTTTTGGGATCATCCATATTAAAGATCTCCATTTAGAAAGATTCCATCGTGCCTACCTTTTTTCCGTAATTCCCACAAACAGTATAGTTATCACCATACCAGTCATTCTCTCCAGTTATTTATCCCATATAAAGATACAAAGAGGTTATTATCACTTCGAAGGGTTTGTGGCATTCTTGACCAATTTATTTGTATTTATTTATTATTTTTTCACGTACAATATGTTAAAAGGCGGTTTTAATGCCATAGGCATTTTCCTACCAGCCAACCTTAGGGTGATGAAAAGAGCAAGTGTGGTAGGATATACCGAAATAAATAAATTTGCGAGCTTGGTTTTTGACACTCAGCCTGGAAGTAGAACTTTTGATTTTTTATGGGTGTAATATTCGATAAAACAGGAGATTAATGAAAGACGTGCGTACTCGCTAAAGACTATTTATTGCCTGCCTACCCACTTAGATATTATTGCATACATCACACTCCTCCACAATAAATCTCAAAACAATCTTAATATAAACTAAAAACAATAACAATGTAGGTAACGTAACTAGAAATGCTTATATCTATAATATTATTTATCCGTATAGAATTAAAACACTTCTACATTTTATGTCTATAACCTCCTCCACAATAAGCAATTAGGTACCTACCTATTATAAGTATCCTATTCTTATTTCTAAATAAAACATAAAACTACTTTTAGGTAAGCAAAAAGGTCTTGTACCCACTGGACCTTCATAATTCGACCTTACCTACATGATAGGACCTATTCGACCTCCTATCGAAAATCTGGTGCCCATTGGACCTTGAAAATTAACGATACGTCTTATTCGACCTCCTATCAAAAACATGGTACCCACTGGACCTTCAAAATTACACATTACCTACACCATTGGATCCATCAGACTTTTTATCAAAAAGACATGGACTTTTGGCTCTTTTCTTTTGGAATGTTACATACAGTCATGCAGAAAAGTAAAATTGTTAAAGAAATAAAAACAAAAGATATAAATCAACATATTTATAAAATTCAACATATTAATCATCAGCAACAAATCAAAAAGAAATAAAATATAGATAACCTACTATAATCATATAACCACAGATCCTTTTTTACCTTACTTTTAATGACAATAGAGAATATTTTTTATAACTATAAGTTATCTTAATTGCCAAACAAAAATTATAAAAATATTTTTAATAAATCACATATTATCACATAAATTTAATCGATCTGTGATTTATAACCTATATTAAAATATTACATTATTTACTTTTTGGTAAAAAAAGACTTCAGTTTAGTTAGTATACTATTCTATCGATTTTAATCTACCTTCGGCAGAGCTTTGACGAGTGGTACCTTGAGATAGAAAAAAAATGATTTATATAAAAACAGATTGAGCATGCATACAATGAAACATTTATAGAAAAAAAATGACGACCACCAGATTGGATCATGGGGGAATAATCAACATAATTACATGTCATTAATTATGTTATTTAATATTCAGTTCTGAGTTGATCTCCCATTTTTTAAAACTATAATATGGGTGTTTTTTTAGTTTAGTTTTAACTATTTTATTTAATCAAATGTACATTGACTATCAATAGTATACTTGTGAAGGTTTACATTGTATAAAGATTTTTGTCTTTGATTTAATATTATGTTAAAGTGCGATGTCGACAGAACCAATATAGGAGGAATGTAATTTCTAATCCTACCTACATATTACTTAAAATCAATAGTTGACAATAACTCAGTTTTTTGTTACTCCTTTAAAGTAACCTTTTTTCAACCCTTCAGGTAGTTTTTTGGAAAGTAAACAATAGACAACAACGAGAAAGAAATATTGCCACTGAACGTTGCGCTACAATACAAGAGGCGAGAGCAGGACGAATGTCGTGAGAGTGAAAACTCTAATTGTAAGAAAAAAAAGGACGTCCGGTTTTCTCCATATTTTTTTCTGCTCGGAATTAGTGGCTGTGCCGATTGAGATATAAGTAGGTACATACATAGGCTAGAACAGCTCAATGGTATTTACTTACTTTTCAATGGTATTGGCTCTATTAATTTCATTTTAGTCTTCAATTTTCTATGTGACTGTACTTTTTTGAATAAAACTGTCAATAAGGTCCAATGGTTCCCATAAAAAAGGTTCTATGGGCACATTCAATATAATATTTTAGGAAGGTCGAATGGGGCATACAAATAAGGTCCAATGGGTACAGTTGCAATAGGGTCTAATCTTGAAGGTCCAGTAGGTACCAGTTGAATTCAAAAAAGAGGTCCAATGGCCGCATTGAATATAATATTTTTAGGAAGGTCGAATGGGCCCTGTAAATGAGGTCCAATAAGCACTTTTTGCTTTTGGGTCGAATCTTGAAGGTCCAGTGGGTACAAGACCAGCAAAAATGATGAAGCAAAATAAATTGTAAACAAGGTAAGTACACCAAACTTATGAAGTACACAAAATAAAAAAAAAACAAATCTAAGATATTAAACAAAACGGATGTTCTAATATACTCGTATCAATATATATTTATTTGTTTGATTTAGATACAGCAGAATTTTTTTTTCAATAACATTGACCTGAGCGTGTACATTTAATATTTTTGTGTGAAGTCTCGGTGACTGCATCATGTACAGTATTGTTTGGGGGCGTTTGGAATGAGTCTTCGCTTCCACAAGGAGACGAGTGAAGCTCCACCCGCGGTGACGGCGGCGGTGTCGCTGCATCCCTGACGCTTGAGTGTGCCAGCTCAGTATCGCTCAGAGTTGCAGCGCCGACAGTATCGTCGTAAAACCATCCCTTACAGCTGCCTTTGTTCAGAGCATCGTGCGTTTTCGCGGACATTAATTGATTAATGTGTCGCCTCCAAACAATATCTGTTTCATCAACTTTGACATCATAAATAACTTTACCTTCACGGCTTACAATACTACCACGAATCCAAACAGTTTTTTTAGGATTGCCGCGATAATCTCTTAGCCAAACTTTATCCGATACAGAAAATTGTTTACCCCTACTGCCACCGTAATATTTTTTTTGACGAGCTTGCGTCAATTTCACATGCTCATTAACCTCTGGTTGTTGTGGTAATACAGAACATTGTCTTTTTGACAATAAATCTAATTTACAACGAAGTTCTCGCCCAAACATCAAACGGGCCGGCGAAACACCAGTCGTGCAGTGTGGCGTGTTTCTATAATAGAATAAATAATGGTTTAATCTATGATTCAAATCTTTTTTAGAGCAGTCCTTCATTGCATTTGTTAAAAACCGCTTACAAGTTTTAACAGCGTTTTCGGCGAGGCCGTTACACTGAGGTGTATATACCGGTGACAAAATGTGAGCAATACCGTTGTCTAAGCAATACTTATTGAACTCTGTAGAAACAAATGTCTTAGCATTATCTGTTACAATGCAAATAGGAAAACCAAACCGCGTAAAGATTGAGTCTATTTTTAAGATTAATTGCTCGGCCGTAAGGCTAGGCATTTCAACACACTCCAGCCATTTGCTATGAGCGTCAATGAGTACGAGATACACTTTACCATGGAATGGACCAAAGAAATCCAAATGTACCCGTTCTAATACTGACTTAGGCCACGTCCACGGTTCGATTTGAGACCGAGTCGGGGTAGGCCGTAATGCAATGCACCTGTCACAGTTAGCCACAAGATTCTCGATATCTCTATCAATATAGGGATACCAAAATCGTTCGCGTGCCATGAGTTTCATCTTCACAACGCCTATATGTGCAGCGTGAAGTTCTTGTAAAACTGCTTCCTGATATTGTTTGGGTATGACGAGGCGATGTCCTCTCATAAGACACCCGTTATCGATATGTAGCTCATGTTGACATCGTCGGTATGGTAGTAACTCCGAGGAAACTCTTCTCGGCCACCCCTTTCCGATGAATTCTAGTACACGGGACAAAAGACAGTCGTTGGCTGTCTCCGCCCGCAGCTCGTCTACAGTAGCTGGGAGCGGGGCCCCCGATACGGCCAGTACGTTGATATAACTAGCCGTTTCCTGATGGTCTGCGGCCGAACCCCCAACTTCTACTGGTGACCGACTCAAATAATCGGCAACATTTTTTTCGCCACTAACATATTCTATTTTATAATTATAGGCAGCAAGAATAAGGGCGTAGCGCTGAAGCCTAGCTTCTGTCATTTGGGGAACACCTTTATGTGGGGAAAATATTGAGAGCAAGGGCTTATGGTCAGTCCTTAAAATGAACGGTTGCTGCCGGCCATACAAGTAATCGTGAAATTTTTTTATGCCATAAATTATAGCCGTGGCTTCCTTTTGAATCTGACTGTACGCGCGTTCGCTCTTAGTGAGCGCACGAGACGCATTGCAAAGAGGACGCTCAGAGCCATTAGCGTAACGAACAGACAATACCGCGCCGAGGCCGCCCGGCGCAGCGTCTACAGTCAGGACTAGCTGCTGGTGTGGGTCGAAATGCGCAAGCACTCTGGGAGAAACTAACTCCTTCTTGACAGCATCAAATGCATTTTGATGTTCGTCTGTCCAGATCCATTGCTGCCCCTTCCTAAGCAAACTATGAAGGGGTTCCAAAATAATTGAGGCATTGGGTACAAAATTTCTATAAAAATTTATTAATCCTAAAAAGGACTTAAGCTCTTTCACATTCAATGGCGGGCGGACATCATTAATAGCTTTGATTTTATTTGTATCTTTATGCACGCCCTCACTATCAATTACAAATCCTAAGTATTCAATCCTATCTTGATAAAATGAACACTTTGGCCTTTGTAATTTTAACCCTGCGTCACAAATACGACTAAGTACTTGATCCACGCGTTCCCAATGTAATTTAGGGGTTGGGGCGGCTATAAGTAGGTCATCCAAAAAACATTCCACCCCCTCAATACCTTGCATCAACTGTACCATAGCACGTTGGAACAGAGCGGGTGCGTTAGCTAGTCCGAAGACGAGACGCGTATAAACAAAAATCCTTTGTGCGTGTTGATGCAAGTGTATTGTTGTGAATCCTCATCAAGCAAAAACTGATTGTAACTACTTGACAAGTCAAGCTTAGTAAAATAACGACACCCGTGCAAAGAAGCACAAAGGTCGCTTAGCTTTGGCAAAGGATAAGAATCAATCTTTAAATCCCTATTAATAGAACCCAAGTAGTCGCCGCAAATACGCACTTCATTATTCTTTTTTAACACGGCCACTATCGGAGACGCGTACCTTGAATAAGAAACCGGTTTTAATATGCCCACACTTACTAGCCTGTCCAACTCGGCGCTCACCTTATCTCTTATCGCAAACGGGACGGACCTCGCCCTACAAAACTTAGGTACGGCGTCAGCTTTTAAATGAAGGGACAATTTATATTTATTGAAAGTGCCAAGCGTGTCAGAAAATAATGATGCATAATTATTTAAAATACTTTCATTTTCATTACTCATGCAATAGTTAAAATTAGCTAGACCCAAATTAAATTTTGACATGAAATCTCGACCCAGTAACGGTACCGGTCCGTTCTGAATTATATAAAATGAAATATTATTTGTGACACCATTATACGTAACTGGTAACATACATAATGCCAACGGCTTAAGAAGCGATCCGTTATAAGTTTTTAAAATTTTATTAGACTTACCAAGAACTGATTTTGAAAAATACGTACGCCACATAGCCTCCGGCAACGCAGACACGGCACTGCCCGAGTCTACCTCCATGGAAAGCATGACTTTGTCCAGCCATACCTCAACAACCATAGGTTTATCACCCTTACATGATATATTATTAATTGCCGCATGATCACTTAAATCTTCGCAGTCAAGTTCACTTTCGTCACAAAGATAATACGACTTCTTGACGTTCCTACGTCCCTTCGACCCGCTGGACGAATCTTTGTTGTCGCACACTTTTTTCAAATGACCCTGCTGACCACAGAAATCACAATACAAATGACGATAGCCACACACGGAAGTCTTATGTGTTTTTCCGCCACACACTGCACACTTAGCACGGCCGACTCCGCTAGCGGGTGAGCGCCGCACGCCTCCCGAAGCTGAGCCCGCGCGGCTCGAGCTGGCGTAAAGCATCGCCGCTTCCGTGCCGACGCCGCCGCCGCTCGCGACGCGCAATGCACTCTCTACAGCACAAGCCAGCTCCAATGCTCTTGTAAATTTGAGCTCGGTGGGATCTTCACGAAACAATTTTTCGCGAACAGCAGCAGAATCCAAGCCCAAAACGAACCGGTCGATGAGGCACATATCTAAGCAAGTACCAAAACTACATGTCGACGCCAAACCACGTAAGCGCGCGGCATATTCTGAGAGTGATTCATGTATGTCCTTTTTCGCAGAATAAAATTTTTGCCTTTCTACAAATAAACACCGCTTTGGAACAAAATGATCAGTGAGCGTTTTTACAAGGACACTGTAAGATGTATTTTCAGGCGTATTTGGATGTAACAGGTCTCTCACTAGCTTATATGAATCTTGCGACACACAATTTAATAAAATCGCTCTTCTGCGGTTTCCACCCACATCAGTTTCCTCGTTGATAGCATTTGCAACGAAAAAGTTATTGAGTTGCGCGTTGTGAACTAACCACTCGTCACTTTTGTAGTCAAACGTTGGCACACTCCCGTAAATCGACATTTTGCATAACACTATTTACTACACGTTGATCAATTATCAACAATGTTGACCTATTATCAACAAAAACTCCTCGTCGCCACTGTAATATTCGATAAAACAGGAGATTAATGAAAGACGTGCGTACTCGCTAAAGACTATTTATTGCCTGCCTACCCACTTAGATATTATTGCATACATCATAATGGGATAAGGCACAAACGCGCAGACGTATCACCTGATGGTAAGTGATTATTCACTCCAAAGTTTTGACTGTTTTTGTCGCGTGGACCGATGGCGAAAAGAGGCGGCAGTATGAGTCCGAACAATTCTTCAGAGCATTCACCGTAATAAATGCAATAGTAGATGCATAGTGAGACGATATCTCTACGCAGCGCAATAGTATCAAGCCGATTTATTTCCTGGCAGTCGTTAATTGGCATAGGTTCCAGAATGATAGTTGTAGCTATAAACGTGTTATGACAATGCATCGGCCAGCCTGACGTCAGAATGGCAGGTGTAGGAGAATTTTTAATTTACATTCAAAGGATTAAGGTACAGTTTATCTGTGTATAGGTACTATTTAGTACAGTTTAGGTACCATTGTTCAAAATATATTTCATCGAGATTTAAGGCACTACATGTGCCATCCTGACGTTCACGACGATTCGAGTCGCTCTCGGTTGAATGAGTTGAATATTAAAGCGAAAGCGGCTCACCCTTGCGGCGGTGGATCCAATGGGATCTGCCGTCGGGCAACCCGTTACCCGCACTGAGCGGGCCCCCGGCCCGCTCAGTGCGATCCAGGGATCCCACTGGTGATAAAAAACCAGTTTCGGGGTGTAGAGCGGCGGCTCAAATAAGGCCTGGCTGTTGTCCCCTTCCCCTTGTCTTGTGACCGACGGAGGAGCTGCTGGGGGGGTTTTTAGTGGGTAGGCCCAGACCGTGTAAGGTCTGGGGAGTCCCACATATCCTCGTGGTTTGGCTCGACCACGAGGAATGCGGAAATGCATTTTCCCCTCTCCCGAAAAAAAAAGGTCAATTAGAAGTGGGGTGCGATGTCAGACAACCTCCACGTGGTGCACCCTTAGCAACCCGGCAGATTCTCTGCTGCGGGCTAATAGTCTGACGAGAGGACACCCATGGAGGGGGGGGGCGTGGGATGACCGGGCTTAGCCCGGCGGGCCACTTCTTGTGGCCACCCGCTTCGTGCGGAGAAGGGAGAAGTCCCCTCTTCTTATGTTAAGAAGAGGTGTGGCTCTCGCTGAAAGCCGATTCCGGCGGCTACCTCTGGTGGTAGGAAGGATGAGGGCGAGCTTCTCGTTGTGGTGCTTCGAGCCCGTTAGGGATTTCCCCGAGCTTCGGCTCACCCGCGCGGCAACCGACGTGTCACAGGCGGGGTCAGCGAGAATAAGGCCTGGCTGTTGTCCCCTTCCCCCTGTCTTGTGACGGACGGAGGAGCTGCTGGGGGGGGTTTTTAGTGAGTAGGCCCGGGCCGTGTACGGTCTGGGGAGTCCCACATATCCTCGTGGTTTGGCACGACTACGAGGAATGCGTCAACGCATTTTCCCCCCTCCCCCCAAAAAAAAGGTCAACTAGAAATACCCTATTAAAAATACCCTATAGGTCTTGATTCCCTGGTGAAATCGCAAAATTTCCGAAAATATGCGACATAAACGGTCATAATAATATCATTTGATCGCGTTGACTTGATATTTTTTCACAGCTTCCGAGTGTTTTGATATAAATTCCAGTTTGATATCTCTACGCGCTCCTAAGGAAAAGGATCTTAATGAAGTGATCCTATAAGGGTTTCGATTTTTTTCCTTTTGAGGTACGGAACCCTAAAACTAAATGGATGAAAATGTACAAGATCAAGAAGTCTGTAGGAGGTTGCTGTGGCTGATGGCAATGTAACATCACCTTAGTCGGGTGTTCAGGGTCGGGTTGATCACACACGCATCGGCCACAGAGGCATGCGCCTCGACCAGAACATTTCTCGTCGGTAATGATGTCTGGTGGGGTACAGTTCTCTTCAATATCACCACCGCACGAGCATTTCGCGTTATCTAATAGGCTTACTGAAACAAAGTGTTAATTTCATCATAAGTGAACCTATTGCTCTCTTAAAAAATACAATATTTATAATTTATTGACAAGAAATAAATAGGTAACATAACGCACGAGCATTTCGCGTTATCTAATAGGCTTACTGAAACAAAGAGTTAATTTCATCATAAGTGAACCTATTGCTCTCTTAAAAAATACAATATTTATAATTTATTGACAAGAAATAAATAGGTAACATAACTCCCACAATATGATGATGCGTCGTATGTAGAGCGATCTTATATTAATATCCAACTATTATAAGTAGGTACTGGTAAATTGGGGTTACTTGGATTGACACACGGGGCGACAACAACTACCTCTCCAGACAATCAATCTACCTAAGTGGTACTGCAACGCATCTTCCAATATATTTTTTCTTCATTGTCTGAATGAATGAATACTTTATATTGACCAAAAGACGCTTATTCGTTATTGAGTACAAGTGAAAAAGGTTTAGACGCATAATATCACAAACGCAAAATACCAACCCGAGCTTTTTTGGTGTTTTTCGAATTTATAAAAATGATTACGCTAAATACCAACTACGTAAAATACCACAAACGCAAAACACCAACCTGACGTTTTGTGGTCTTTTGCGACATTATTAATTACGCAATATACCAAACACGTACAATACCACAAACGCCAAACACCAACGGGGACTTGTAAAATGATTGCAATAGAAGTGGTGTACAACAACAATTAGTCTTCATCTAACGAGGTTTTATTTTTATAAGTACCTAGATAATTATAATAATGTCTATGATTTGATTTCAAGGATGATATGTCAGTATATAAACAAACCTTTCAAAAAAATGTCGGAAATCACAGAAGCAGGAAAAGTTGTTGATTGAGTCAAAAAGGGTTTTCCGGCATTATACCACAATGGCTATCGATATAATAAATCGAAAACCATCAAAACCGTATTCAGCCGTTAAATTTTCTACGAAAAGTAATATTTTTGATACTAATGAAGTAATAACGGTATAAACCCATACGTGGTCATGGACCTACAAAAAAAATCGGACGTAGTGTGGCATTAAACAAATGTGAAGCATGCAAGGTAAGACAATTTCATGTGTTTGTACACGACCTACACTCACACAGATGTACCAGGTAAGACAAAAAGCTGTCATTTTTCTACGAGTAAGTCACGCACACATACATATGTGCTGTCATTTGCAAGGTTCACTCCTCAGAAGAATAACTAAAGCATAGAAACCTAGCAAAAATAGCTACTGAACTTAATATATTTGACTCACTTTGACATTAGGCGCTGCTAATAGAAGTTAGACAGAGACATGTATATGCAAGATGTTTCGAAATTTTGTAGGTCGTTGCTGTGAATGATACACTAGTTCGACCAAGACTAACTCTTTTATTTTATACCCTCCGATACAATAAAATATACGACATCTTCCCCTTTTAAAATTAAAGAAATAGCTAATGTGTAATATAAAAAAAAGATATAAGTAATATAGAAAAATAAAACTGTTTAATATAAAACTAAAATTAAATTTAGGCCAAGTAGTAACAAATTGTGTGCAATAGTATTTTTTGACAATAATATACAAGTGTTATTTTTTAAACATATCGGCAACTTTTTTACGAGCTATGTCTGCCGCCTGTCTTTGTGTACGCTGGATAGCATCGGGCTTAGAAGCACTAGGTGCGGCGAAGGTGCCCGGCGCCACGACTCCCGGCACGGGCTGTCCGTCGTCGTCAGGGACATCGGAGTCTGAAGATTTTGGACTTGACCACATGTCGTCGTCATCATTGTCCAGCATACGAGGCGGGGTACCAGACCTCTCTGGTGTCGCACTCTCAAACTTTATTAAGTGACGTCTGTTTCTTCTATACTGCCTGCCAGAGGTGTCGGCTACGAAGTAAGAGCGCGGCTGTGGAGCGCGCGCGACCACTCGCGCGTGCTTCCTGCGCCCGTCGTCCGCCATGATCACGGGCTGCCCCGGCTCAAGTTCAGGCAGCGATCTCGACTGCTTGTCGTAGTATGCCTTGTATGCCTGCCTCTTGCTGATTATGTTAGCGTAGTCCGCGTCATTATTTCGACTCGGTTTCAGTTTATCTGTGTGAGCGGGAAGTCTGGTATTGAGTCTGCGACCCATCAGTAGCTCCGCAGGTGAGCTGACACCATCGCGGGGAGTCGCTCGGTGGTTTAGCAGGCCCAGATAGAAATCTCTTCCTGATGACATTGACTTTGTTAAGATGTTTTTTACAGTTTGGACGCTTCTCTCGCTTAGGCCGTTCGATTGGGGATAATTTGGAGAAGTGGTGGTATGCCTAAATCCCCACTGTTTGCTGAACTCCGCGAAAATCTTGGAGGAGTAAGCCGGTCCGTTGTCCGTGACAAGCTCCTTCGGAATCCCGTGTCTCGCGAATTGATCTTTGAATGCGGTGATCACCGCATTAGATCCTATATTGGTCAACGGATTTACTTCTACAAAATTAGAAAAGTAGTCTGCAATAACGAGAAAGTATTTACCGGAGTGTTGAAAAATGTCGGATCCGACCTTGAACCACGGCATGGCGGGTACCGGGTGAGGCACGAGCGGCTCCCTAGCGGGGCGGTGCGCGCGCTCGGCGCACGCCGCGCACCGGCGCACCATCGCCTCGATGTCGCGCGACATGCCCGCCCAAAACATGACCTCGCGCGCGTGCCGCTTACAACGATCTATGCCCATGTGACCGTCGTGTAACCGACTTAACATTTCCGGGCGCAAAGCTGCCGGAATGTAAACTAAGTTGTCCTTGAAAATTATACCACTTACATACTCGAAACTGTCTTTGAACGACCATAAAAACCTCACGCGTTCGTCCAGCTCATATTTGTTTGCGGGCCAACCGTCTGTTACATATCTAATAATTAATTGACATTCCGCATCTTTGTCTATCGCATTTTTTATCATCATCATCTTAGTGTCACTGAATCGAACATTTTCGATCAGAAAACAAGACTGTTCTTCTACCTCATCGTCGATCTTACCGGTGATCACGTCCGACGACGGCGCCCGTGAAAGTGCATCGGCTACGAATAGGTATTTACCGGGTTTGTACACAACGTTAAAATCGTAGCGTTGAATTCGAAGCATCATACGCTGCAACCGAGCCGGAATCGAATCGAGCGATTTCCTAAAGAGCGCTTCGAGCGGCTTGTGGTCCGTTTCTACTGTGACGTCACACCGACCATACACATATTGATGGAAACGTTCCAGAGCAAACACGATAGCCAGTAGCTCTTTCTCAATTTGTGCATATCTCGTCTGCGTATCTGTGAGCGTGGCGGAGGCAAATTCGACCGGCCGGCCAGCCTGGAGTAGCACGCCGGCGACCGCCCGCGAGCTGGCGTCCACGGACAGCAGCACGGGCTCACGCGCCGAGTACACTAATTCTCGCTTGTCAGTTCTTCTCCCAGTGATGTCGTGCTCATCACCTAGTTACAACGTCGATAATTATATAGTCTACGATTTATATAGTCTTACGATTTAGTCTCTATTTAAAGTATAACCTACAATTTTATACAGGACCCTCGGTGGGCGTGTCCGATTCGCACTTCCCGCTTTTAGTCTCATGAACGGCCAGCCTGACCATACCAAAGAGACACAGCAGCTATTAGCTGGATAAGTTACATAAGAAAATCTACCCTTAATTATTTATGTTATATTTCTCGTAATAAAGACATTTTAGTATTAGGGATCTATTAAATACCTACAATCCTACATAATATAATTATCGACGTTGAAACTAGGTGAGTGATGAGCACGACATCACTGGGAGAAGAACTGACAAGCGAGAATTAGTGACGACCTACAAAATTTCGAAACATCTTGCATATACGTGTCTCTGTCTAACTTCTATTAGCAGCGCCTAATGTCAAAGTGAGTCAAATATATTAAGTTCAGTAGCTATTTTTGCTAGGTTTCTATGCTTTAGTTATTCTTCTGAGGTTCACTCTTGATTCAACAACGCTCCGTCCGTCTTTTTTTCAGGTCCATGTACGTGGTACATACTTCTAGATATAAACGGATATTTACAGTTAGGTTTTAAAGTGGCCGTAGAAATGCATTTTTTTAGCCTGAATAGGAGCTTGGAGACGAGGATTATTTCTCAATTTGTTTTGTTTCTTTTAATTAATATGAAGTCTCAATTTTACTTGTTTTATTTAGTAAACCTTAGTTGTCTGTCATATATCATCAAAACTACCGAGATTAACGTCCTTGGAGTCAATGACATCGGGTATTATAATGTCATTGATGTGCAATAGAAATATAGCGTTGCGGATATGACAGATCCCTGAGGAACACCTGCGTTGATGGCAAAAATATCCGACTCGCAACTGTCAACAAAAGAAATCAACATCAGAAAGCGTCGATGGCGTAGTGCATAGCATAAGGCCGTTGCCTCTCAATCGGGAGGTATAGGTTCGAACCCCACCGCGTACCAATGTGATTTGTTTCATATGTACGTTTATTCAATGCTTTTACGGTTAAGGAAAACATCGTGAGAAAACCTGCACACAGCTGTGAAGAAATTCTCAAGTTGTGTGTGTTGCGATGTTTCATCCTTTATTCAATAAATCTTAATATATTGAAAAATGCATTTGCACCATCTTTTCTTTTCACCAAAATTAACTCAATCATCATCAATCGGGTGGAGTACCTAATGTAGGTTGTTATTTCGCGAAATGTGATATTAGGTATTTCGCGTATATGGTATTTAGCGTAATCGGTATTTTGCTAACATTCATGTTGGCGTTATGCGTAGTTGGTGTTTTGCTAAAGTGGTTTTTTGCATAGTGTTGGTATTTCGCGTTTGTGATCTTATACGTGTAAACACGAATAGGTAGAGGAAATTTGATTTTCAAATTTTCATTTTATTTGTGTCGCATCATAGACATAGAATATTGGCGCATATGTTTAGTTTATGGTCTACACTGATACTTCTCAAATCAGTTTCTCCCAATTTATGAGAATCGAGTAACTAATGTGCTTCAAACATACACACACATAAAATATGATTCTACGTCGATAGCTTAAAAGATAGTTCTGCAGGCTAGCACGGGCTGCCAAGACTGGACTCGAGTCACGAACTATCACACAATTTCAGTGACATAATATCTATGTCATAAAGAGTAGCACAGTGGCGCGTATTAAGTGTGACTGGCGTGATAAAAAATTCTTTACGCTCGTCAAGGATCACGTGTGACTGAGTTTTATCACGAATTTCTTAGCGTACCTGTGCTCCGACTGCTGTGGTTGTAGCAAAGGCTTTAATACTTTGAAAGATGTAACAGCAGTCGGAGAGCAAGAAATTTGTGATAAAACTCAAACGGCGTGTTCCTTGACGAGTGTCAAGAAATTTTTATCACGTCAGTCACACTTAATACGCGCCACCATGCTACTCTTTAAGACAAAGATATTATGTCAGTGAAATTGTGAGATAATGCGTGACTCGAGTCCAGTCTTGGCAGCCCGTGCTACGCCTGCTGATATTGACATAGGCGTACATAGAGGGGGACTAAATGGACAGTACCCACCCCAGTATGCTCTAGTGCCCACCCCAAGATGTTATACTACCGATTCCAAATTCTATGATGGACGCCAAAATACAGAAAACTTCACACAATAATCATAGGCCAGACCCCCCTGAAAAAATACCCTAGATAGAATGGATATTGAAAATGATTATTAAAGGCTTAAGTTATTTTATCCATATTTTTTTCAGTCACATCGCCACCATCAAACTCTTTTCTTAAAAATAAAAAACAAATTTTGTAAACAAACATTTTTTTATAATTATAGTACCCGAGAATACCAACTTTTTCAACACAAGTGTGTTGAAAAAATTGGTATTCTCGGGTTGCTCGTAAAGTAGATCTAATTTCTACCGGTTTTAGATCCATAAAGCAGCTCATAAGACGCGTGTGTGTTATAAGATAACGAAGAGCTTGGTGCCTTCAAATCAATCAAATCATTTGCGTTATAGTGTTATATTTTTTAAAAAACTAGAGGTAATATAAAAGACATCAACGAACTACATTGATTTGAAATAAATAACTTCGGTTTACTAATAAATAATAAGTTATTATATGGCAAGACATATCCACAAAAACAAACGAAATGAACCTTCTTAACATATAAAATTCTCGTGTCACAGTGTTTGTAACCAAACTCCTCCGAAACGGCTAAACCGATTTTTATGAAATTTATTGTGTATAAGTATTCGGTAGGTCTCAGAATATTATTGTCGTAAACTATTTTTTATACCCCTAAGTGATAACTGTATTTTTGAACATTATTATGGCGAAACGTAGTTCAGGGGCACAGCTAGTAATCACTTAAAATTTTCATCACGTTTGCATTGCGTCCGAGATGAAATCCCGAGATCTCTAATTCGAATTGCAGAACCTATTCGGTATGCAGCTCTTATCATGCCTTCATTTTAATTATTATCTAAGGTTTTAATATATTATACTGTAGTATTATATTATCTGTGATATTGCTATAAACTAAGTAGGTAGGTACACACAACGTAAACAACACAAACTTTTTGTATGTTTAACCGACTCCACAAAAAAAAATAAGGTACTTATATCTAGTAATATTTTGATGCAAAGTGTCGTAACGTTGGGGGGTTGCAAACACATCTAGTGAAGTTTTCGGTTGGAACTGAAATGTATGATATACGAGTAATATAATCGGTCTCAAAAATCATTATAATAATTTATTTCCAAAAACATTTTAAACTCAAATTTTCCTTTAAACATATTATTATAAGTGTGTTTGAGTGTTTATTTAAAAATATGATGAAAAGCATATATTTCTGTGTTGTAAAAAAAATGTGTTTGAAGAGTATAGACATTCTATACTTTACAAATTGGGTGCGCGTCATTTAATATAATTTCATTTCAATAACGTTCATATTGTATAATAGACGTTTTACATAACAACTCGTGATATAATTCCTTTTAACATAACGATTACTTAATATATTAATCATTTCGTATAATAGCATTTAGTATAACATTCAAAATACAATGCTGGGGGTATATTATGACGTCTTAATTCCAGGCAGTTTTCTGAATTGTTATAATGCCATTTTTTTTCTCTTTGTATAATTAGTGATTAAACGAACTTACCTGAAGTGAAGTTCTATCATAATTATACGAGTTGCTTCGTCCGAAGAGATTAGGTAATAATTGTAGTAACACGTATCATGTCGCCTTTCATCCACTAAGTTAAAAGTAGGTATTCACACTTTTTTTTTTTTTGATGGTGGTACACAAACCTTCCTAGAGACACCAACCATATAGTCGCTCATTTAGTTGAAAGTCCCGCAAAACCTATATATTTCACTTTAAAGGGGGCATATTGGGAGGGAGGGACCTAATTTCTTCGGACGAAGCAACTCGTATAATTATGATAGAACTTCACTTCAGGTAAGTTCGTTTAATCACTAATTATACATTCGTTGCTTCGTCCTTTGAGATTAGGTAATAATTGTAGATTTTGAAAGCAAGTGAAATATTAAAACCAAATAATAATTAAAATATATTATGATATTCATTCTGTAACCAAAAAAATCAAATCTATAAAGGAATCAAGGCAACAACAAATAATATCAATTATTTATTGGCATAATGTTAGCTATTAAGGATAGCCAATGCAAAACTATTCGATTCATCTGGTTGAATATTTCCATAGTAATAATTAGCAAACACATTGGCTGCCACTCCCCCCTACAGTCCTGCGTATTGTGTCAATACTGACACCTGCCTATGCGCCGTTGAGGTAGCTGCATGTCTGATGGAGTGGGCAGAAAATATTGAAATATAAATTCCGCTAGTTAATAAGGTGTCCTTAATCCACTTGCTGATTGTATTGGAAGATACTACCTTATGAGGTCTTTTGAAACTTATCAAAATGTCTTTTTTTTTTTACTTTCCGCTCGGTTGACTGGTAAAGAATGTCTTGTTGCATTAAGTCCGCCCTTTGTACTGTTTTTTAAGTGCAATAAAGATTAAATAAATAAATAAATCTGTGGGCGGTCTTTGTAAAATGGAATACACAAATTTGGTCGATTTGATCCTGGACGTGATGTTTTAATCAAATCTTTAATTTTAATAATAATTACTTGATCTCTAATAATTATGTTATCTAATTTTATTTTTGCAATCGTCTGTACTCTGTGTGCTGTTACGAGTACAAGAAGTGTTGCAATCTTCTTTGACAATTGCTCTAAACTCAACGTGGTATTTAGATAAGCTTTTGACAGGTAATCTAAAACTAGAGAAGGATTCCAGGTAATGTATCATATTTAGGGGCTGGAGGACGAAGTCTGAAAAACCCTTAAACAGTCTTGTAATGCGGTCATTCGACCTTACTCTCGATCCCAAAATCAAAGATAGAGCAGAGCGATGACTATTATTTTAATCATCCATATTGTAAACCCGAATAAAATATTTGTGTAAGAAAATAAAAAATCTGCGGAGAAAGTTGATGCTTCATACACTTCCATCATGATGTCTAAGGATGACGGTGGTAGGCTCCTCTTCAGAAGTGCCTTTCGGATAACTTCCCTGCTATCAATGTGAGCTTGGGCAGGCTGTTAGAAACAGACAACAAAACGTTATCTGAAGGGCTGTAATTGTACAGTCTTTGAACAAAGAAGCTCTTGGAATAAAGGAAACCAGGGTTGTGTAGGCCAGAAGGGAACAACGATACTATTCCCTCAGCTTGATCGGCTATTATTTTTCGTAAAACTTTTAGTATTACAGCAAAAGGCGGAAATGCATAAAATGAAAGATGTTTCCAATTCAAGGTAAAAGCGTTTACCGCCATAGCCCCTGAACACGGTAATCTGGATCCTTATTTATTACAAGAAACATACAAGTACCATTTTTATTGACTCTAGAGGCAAAAAGATCAATGTCAGGCTTGCAAAACGCCTTTAGAATTCGATTAAATGCATGATTTTTTAGCTCCCATTCAGTATCAGGGTGAGATTTTCTCGACTCCACATCTGCTATTTAATTATATTATCTTTAGAGCTTATGTAACAAGCAAACACAAATGTACCTCTAGGTTCGCACCACTGCCACAGTTACCTGGTTATATCAGTAAGGTGTGGAAATCGAACTCCACCCATGCGGTTGATATACGAAATAGCAGTTGTGTTGACAATGCGCAATAATATTAGACAATTTTTCCTTTTGCGAATATTTGAAAGCCTAGACAAGCGGCCAAAAGTTCTAAATAATTTATGTGTTTGGATGATTTCTCTATACTCCATTGTCCACTAGCGGTCTCCTCACCGCATGCTACCCCCCAACCTTTTTTGCTCGCATCCGAAAAAAATTCGATATTGTAATAGTTTTGTCTAATAGGATTAAATGTTTTATCAATGGAATTTTTCCACCAGGAAAAATCTGTTTGCAATTGTTGTAGCTGTTGTAGCTATTGTTATTGCATAAAGCAAGGTATTTGCATCTCTCCATTTGTTTGGTATACAAACAACCATACTGTACTGCTGGGCAGGATGAGGTGAGGAGTCCCAGCAGTCGAGCGAAACGTCGAATTTTACAATTTGTCTTATGTTGAAAATAAAGCAATTCCTTTTTAATAATATTTCTTTTATCCTATGTACTATAAACATATATGAAATTTGTTCGTGTCTATTATAAAACCAATAAATCTACAACTAGTGTTAGGAATCATACAGCTTTTTTTTTTTTAAACGTCGCCCCACTAGGATTTTCTCCTGGGTCGTGGGTGCAGTTACAAACATAGAATATCACATGCACATACGCCCATTTCGGAACAAATTTCTGTAGGCCATACAAAATATTTGACCCGTACGGGAATCGAACCCGAGACCCGTTGCGCAGTAGGCGATCACTCGACCTCAGCGCTAACCATGTCGTTCAATGTTGATAATAAATCCAAAGGACTCTAAAATATTTTTTAGTTTCAGCAATATTTGCTAGACATATTTGGTAATCCCTAGCAATGACACAAATATAGTCTAAGAAAATGGTACACATATATATGGCCTAAGGATCGAAGTTAGTACATCACCGTCTTAAGCAACTTTGTTACTACAAATGGTGCGGTGTTAAGGCCAAAGGGAAGAACGTTAAATTCGTATAGTTTATCTTCGATATAAACCCAAAATATTTTTTATGAGCTGGGTGGATTGAAATTAAAAAATAGGCATCTTTTAAATCTATGGTGGCCATGACACTGTTTTTTGAAACTAATTTCATTGTAGTTCTGTAATCTGTTTTTACATATTGGTTGTTTAATAATAAAATAGCTGGACAAGAACTGTTTATTTCACTTGGTTGACAAGGTGAAATAGCTCCTGAATCAATCAATTCAGTAATGGCCACTCTATATTGTAAAGATTCAGAAGTTGACAAGGTTGGCTGTTCATAAATTATGTAGGTTCCCATAATTTATGAATAGGTCTGGAAAAAGGGATCTTATCCATCATAATATAACCGGGTCATCAGTTAAGAGTTGCCCATTATCGTAAAAATTGGCAACTCTCGTGGGCCTAGGTGCTGCTGCGAGCGCGGCGGCGGTCGCGGCAGCTGCTGTTGTCGCGGCGGGCGCGGTGCCTGCGGCGGGGCCAGCTCCGTCCTCCGCGGTGCTCCCACCTGCCTGGACCTCGGAAACGGAGGCTTCTGCTTTAAATGACGATTTAAAGGTTGTTTTGGTTTTGTCGCCGCAAGCGTTTTCTTGGTTGATGAAGTAATTTTTATCTCAGCACCAGACTTCGATATCGCCTTTGCGGCTTTGAGAGTGTCGGCTAATTGTACAGTTGCTCCTTTATGTCATTTTTTACTGCTGAGCAAATAAAAAAGCGTCTTGTTTTTTGACTCGGTATATTGTGCATCGCACATTAAACGGCTGGCCTCGATTAACAGTTTTTAGACTCACTGGTCTTTATGTTCTAAAGAAAATAATGTGGTCCGAGCGTCACCAATGCAAGATATAGCAACTGCCTGCTGTATTTGTATTTGTTTATTTTCTAATGCTTTATCTGTCTTAACAAGCATTTCCGATAAGGCTGCCTTTATCTCGGGGTTCAACTTTGGTGTGTTTATTTTTGATGAATATCAGGGTACAGGTTTTTTTTTTTTTTTGGAGGGTGTTTCACCCAAAAGACTTAAAAACTCTTCATCCAATTCAACACGAACTGGTACACTGCTCACATGTGCAGGTAGTTCGGTAGAATCTAAAGGCTGTAAAGCTGTTGTTGCGCAGTTGCAGCCATAGAAGTGGATGGATCTGAATTGATCTCTTCTACAATCGAGACTGTCGACCTCTGATTGCACTTCACTTTCACCTGCAATACGTTTGTGTCGCATACAGGTAACTGTGTGTCCAAAAATACATATGACACAGAAGAATACACCTCTGTCAGATATCCATAACAGCTGCTTAATTTTTTAAATGCGGTTGTATATCAACGACCAATGTTTGTGAGAATAAACCCTTTAGTGCCGTATGAAACTTTAAAAGGCAACATTCCATTAAAATGTGCACATACTTTATTAGTCATGAAGTTAACATAACATATAAAATGTACACAGTACATAAAAAATATTGTGACGGTAACATCCCGCATAGATGTACACTACATACAAGATACCAGTGGTAATTATTTGTGACGGTAGGTAATATCCCATATAGATATACACATCACTGAAGATTATCTGTTATAGATAACAGGCAGGTACTTTAATATTATTAGGTACTAGCTGTGCCCGCGAACTACGTTTCGCCATCAAAATACTTAACACAGTGTTTAGTTTTTTCCTCCATTTTATTCCATAATGATTCAACTTTATTCTGCCTTTCTTGAGCATCGGCCATTTCGAAATTAGGACAATTTTCGTAGGTTCGTAATGCTCTTTTTCTAACAGTCCACAAAATTAAATACATTACATATTAAAATAAACACTAAGTATAATTATTGTTTTAGAGAAATTATTGATATTAATAAATTCTTCTTCAGTAGAAAGAACTACACAGTTGCAAGAATAATCTTTATCGTATTCATGTTTCGAATTAAAATAAACAATTGTTAATAAATTTAATTACTGTACAAATACGTTTTCCGTATTCGATATCCGATCACGGAATACAGACACGGAGTTTCGTGAACGTAGCGCAGACGTTCGTTTCTTCTCATTCGGGATTTCTACCATTTTACCTAAACGTACGTACAGAACGTGTTCCGTTCGTAATAAAAACGAACGTGTGCGGCAGTCAATGAGTATTTTGTATAGATTTGATGCATTCGGATGCCCGCATTCAGAAAACGAATACGAAAAACGTATTTATGCGGTTAGCCTTAAAATGTATTGAGACTTCCGTTTTTGTAACGTGTACTGTGCGATATAGTGTTGCTGGCATAGTTCGGTTAGCAAACTCGCCGTGATGACTAACATCCAACACACAAACTTGGAGTTATCGTTAGTTAGTTCACGATCGTTGCATTATCACGGTCTCGAAGGACACTAAACACATCTAACATCGAACATCCAATAGGCCCCGAAGCGGTTCTCAAACTTTTTTGGTGACGGAACCCTTTTGGAAAGCGAAATACTTGACGGAACCCTAAAATAAAACAATAGTTTTTAAACGTGTATTCTTTACTAATAAGCATAATAAAAGTACGACCAGGGGCCCGATTCTCAGTTTTTTAGAGATATCTCTAATTCGACATATCTCTAATACTTTGCATCTCTACTAAAAATCTCTATGATATGAAAAAAATGTCGATTGCTGTCTACCACTAGGCATAGACATTTCTCTATTGTGACATTTTGAGAATACGGAAACTGTGAAATATTCGACATCCGCCATTTAATTTCGACATATGTCGAATTCGACATTATGTCTATGGCTGGAGAATCGGGGGCCTGAGAGGGTGTTTTGATTTTTCTAAATTATTGCGGAACCCTTATAGGGGTATTGTGGAGCCCTAGGGTTCCGCGGAATACACTTAGAGCATGGCTGCTCTAGGTACCCTTCAAGGCCTACTTTCATTTAATACCCCTATTGCTGGGTTTGATATGCATATCGCTGGGTTTGGAAACGAACTTTATCGGCAGTCATGTCAAATTAAATCAACGTGGCTAGGTTCAATGTGTTCTACTCTTTAGGTTCTTCGTTCGATATCCATGTTCCTTGGGTGGATCCAAAAAATATGATCCGTCATTTTAGACATTAGGATCAAGAGTCCCGTCCCGTCCCTCTACGCGTAACCCAGAACATTGCAGTCAGATATTTTTTTTAATTATCAATATTATACTATTACTTTTAATCGCTTTAAATGGATGAAAGAGTTTGATTCCTTAGTCCTAATGTAAAAACATATAACACCTTTCAAAATACCTTGAAAATAGTATCTTCATTTTTCAACATTTCAAATATTTCAAAAATTGTACCGATTTTGTGAAAATTAGTCAAGAATTAAACCAATCTACAAATTTTATGGTTACTCGATAAGTATTATCATAAAAAATGCTTTAAAAATTGGTACGACATAAGAAAAAGACAATTTGGTTGGCGAAATCCAGTTGGGCACAGCCATTAACAGAAAATATTAAATTTTATTTGGACTATGTGAAACACTTCATTCCTGCCTTTCAATTTTCGAAATCCAATTACTTAGGATCAGGCTGTATGGCGTAGTTCCATTGCCTTTCCGTCGTGGAAGAAAATACCTTCTCTCTGTACTATGTGACAGACTTGTCAAAATAATTTCACTTGCGCCATGTTGTTTTTCTACCTAAAGCCAATTCGAAAATTTTATATGGTATTTTTTGACTAAAAATCAAAAGTGAATTAAAACAAACGAAATTATGCCTAAATGTTCTTCCGGAAAATTCTAAGCATTGTGGTGTAAGCCATATCAAATTCTGTTCAGTAGTTTCGGAGATCTTTCCGGACAAACAGACAAACAAACAAACAAACAAACAAACAAACAAACAAACAAACAAACAAACCAACAAACAAACAATTTTTTTTAAACTATTCTATCGTGTTCTGCTAATGATTTTAAGGCGACCTGTGTATTTTTTTTCTTAATATTTCGCAATTACAGATTTTTGTACCCCTACGATTTTATTATATATAGAGATAATATTTTGTGCCGGTAACATCCCCGTATAGATGTACACTACACAATATTAAAAACCAGTGGTGGTCTCTCGTTATGAAATAATCCCATATAAATATAGGAACACATTACATCACATTAAGTGATACAAATGTTAACCACTTTTAATAAATAAGTATAATATTATTTAACAACTGCGTACCTTCGTTTCCTGATAGCGTCAGAAGTGCCACCGCCGGTGAGGCTGGGCACGACGAGCTACTGTTTGAAACTGTTTGAAATTATTCGATTGCGCGTACGCTTTTCGCGCTTTTTTAACATCATTTCTATCTTTCTCATTTTCTGGCGTAAGTAATCACTATCTTCTTCCTTATGGCTTCGTTTCGGCATAGTAACGTTTTCTAAGAAATTAAGTAGGATACGTGGTGATCGGCGAAGCACTAAAACGCGAAATGAGCGACTATATGGTTGGTGTCTCTAGGAAGGTTTGTGTACCACCATCAAAAAAAAAGTGTGAATACCTACTTTTAACTTAGTGGATGAAAGGCGACATGATACGTGTTACTACAATTATTACCTAATCTCAAAGGACGAAGCAACGAATGTATAATGAGTAAAAGAAAGGCACTGAAAGCAATTCAGATGTCATAATACTGACAACAAGTCAGCACATCATTCCAAACTTAAAAGACGAGACGTGCTATAAATTAATTATGTTGGTTTGGTGCTGCCTATAGTTCTCGGCATAGAACAGTAATTAAAAATAGAACTTTCCGTTTTCTCGAATATTTTTGTGAAAAGATTAACACTTTTTACATTTAGCACTTTTTTAACCGACTTCAAAAAAGGAAGAGGTATACGCATCGTATTGATAATACGATGCGTATTTTTTTTGTGTGTATGTTACGTGATTACGCCGCCAATTGTGGACCGATTTTCAAAATTCTTTATATACTTATGTATATTCGATAGAGTATACTCCTGCGGTAGTCCTGTTGTCATCAAAGTCGGATCTGATGATAGTATCCCAGGAAAATCGAGGGAAGCCCTTAAATTTTATAGGTACATTCAACATGTTTCATGTTTCTTCCGAAGCTGTTCAGGTATTTGCGTCTAATAGTCATGAACCGAACTGATGTTGGAAGGATCCTTAACGTTTGGAATTTAGAGGTTGAGGCACGTATTGATCCTTTTTTAAATAGAATAGATACGTCATAGGTATTTATTGACCATTTGTCGTATTCAAATTCAAATTCATTTATTTCAGGTTACATAGACCCATATCATATCATATCACAAAATTACAAACAAAAATCACAAATCAAAATTAAATGTCATAAATATATATAACCATATCAAAACACAAAATTGCAAAGAAAAATAACCAATTAAATTAAAATAAAATGTCATAAAAAAATACACATCATAAACTGTCATTAATAAATGTCAGTTAAAATAAAATTTAAAGAAAATAAATAAAATCATAAATTAAAATAAAAACATTGTCAAATTCAAATTAAAACACTTATCATCGCCAGGACGGCGTAGGATACCTACTTCAATTATCTTAAGTGGAAATCACTAAAAAGATACCTAATAATAAAAAAAATTGTATAAAAAATAATAACTGGCTTCAAAAACACTGAAAAGTTAAAAATAATATAAGAATAGGTACAGACAACATCACATTTCTATATTGAAGTCGGAGCCAAATGATGTTACTAGAAAGTCTTAAAATTTGTCACTGACTTTAATATAGAAATGTGATGTTGCCTGTACCTATTCTTATATTATTTATAGCTTTTCAGTGTTTTTGAAGTCTGTTTTTATTTTGTTTAATAAGTAATCATTTCATAAATAATTGTCGAGGTTCAAATGTGCACGTCAACTTTGTTTTGATAGACTTGAAAACTGTCATTATTTTATTGCATCAAAGTTCATCAACTTTTTGTAGCACAAATTAACCACTTGTGTTAGGATGAGGCCATGTTGGATGTTGGTGACTTGTTACCATGAAGCATACCTGCTACTGGCACATTATTCGTCGTTACAAATTGAATAATACCTAATCGGCTTTAATACCTAAAACACAGCTGACATTACAAAATCATTCAAATTCTACCGAAATTTTTATACATATAACTACAACAAAAACATCTAAGTGTGCAGTGTCTTGAACACGTAATAGTTCTATGTGGTACACTTTTGTAACTGTTAAAATAAAACATTGCTCATTTTCTCTAAAAGTACTATACCTATGTATTGTGTTGTGTTACGAAAGCTTGATAGTTTATATCAATCTATAATTATTTTTATAAAGAAAAACAAATATGACAACTTACATCCATGGTTGTGGTAATCTATAAAGTTATCTCTGCAATAATATTCGGGTATTAGCTTCCGTGAGAAACATTTGTTTTCTGTTTTGCACCAAGAACACTGGCTGAATCGCAAGCAGTCGATACACGATCTTTTCACGTTGCAAACCCAGTTCTCGTTCATCGCAAAATAATTTCGACTCTTGCTCGTCACTGATATAAATACAGTGCAAAAAAGACAGATTTTCACAAAGATATGCATTTCGTAAGTATAAATAAATTAAATCTTATTGATCACGTCCTACTTCTGTTTGATATCAACTTAAATAGCTTTGCGACTTAAAGATAACCTTTCGACACAATTACGCAAAGAATGTCGGTTGTGATACGTAGTAAACATTACTTTGCACGAATACGGATGACGCGTAGAGGAAGGCTACGATTAGGGGAAGGGGTATCTAAAAGAAAGAGTTTGGAAGAACGAAAAAATTATAATTTATATAGGGATTAAGAGGACGCGACCTTAACCTAACCCCAATAATTATGCTCCCAGGGATTTAAACAGTGTCTTACGTCACGGGCACCATATTGAACCCCGAGCGTATTTTATAACCAACTAGAGCTCTAATCATGCCTATAAATTACTTAAATCCTTTTGTTTTGTGATTGAATTAGTGTTAAGAGGCCAATCACAAAATCGCGTACTAAGAGTGCAGTTTAACTGTATTACAGGCAAAACTGAGCGTGTGTGTGGCAGTTTTTCCCGTTGGTATACCTGTATAGTTTAACTGTACAGGCAAACTGAGCGTGTGTGGCGGTCAGGACTAGAGATGCAAAAATAATTTTAAACGTTTAAAACCATTTGGTTTTAAACCGTTTTTTTGTTTAAAACGTTTTAAACCACATTTGGCGGTTTAATATTGGTTTAAAAGGTTATTCTATTAGAATTCACTGAGACTTTCCCACAGACAACACCATTTCTTTATTTCAGATATATCCAGGTAAAAAAATTAAAACCAAAAGTTGTTTTTTTTTTGTTATTATAACACTAACTTCACAAGTTCCACTTGAATCTTTATTATATTTAAGTTATTGCGACCGGTTTCGATATATCATCGTCAGGCCTGACAACACAAAGCTTTAACTATTAACTTTTTTACTTAATTACGTTTTGGTAGTTTTCTGTTATCAATTTAAATTGTTTTAATCAACTAAACTAATAATCAACTCAAATTTAACTAATAAGCTTTTCTAGATTATGGTAATAAAAGAGGATCACATTCCTGCATAAATTCCGTATTGTTATCTGATGTTATATGTTATATGAAAGTGAAGAACTTTCATAATCTTCGGAGATCTAAAAAAATAAACATAAAAAGCTAGATGCGCCGTCGGAAAGAGTAATAATTATGGGAATTACAAAAGATGAAGTTAATTCAAAATAGATAAGCCTCAAAGGGCAATTTTTAAAACAAAAACACTTTAGATACAGGTGCAGCGGACTGGCAATGCTAACATGTTTTGTTAGAAAATTGGCGCTGCGAACCCGGCTTGAGGTGGAATAATTTCCAAAGCTATTTATTACGACAAAACAAAATACAGTGTGACCCCGGATAAGGTGCACAAACGAAAATGGGTGAAACTAGACTACAATTTATCGATTAAAAAAAGAGAAAAAAAATTAATATGTATTTAATATTGATTTTTTATTTTTTTATTCTCTTTTTAAGACCTTTTGTGTTTGTAAAATTGTAACATTGTAACCACTGCGTGGATTTTGTTCAAATAAAAGCAATAATGATAAACGGTAAATAATTTTTTATTTAAAAGTACAGTAAAAAGTACATAAAAGCAGTCAATAGGGAGAAAAACATTTTTTTTTACTAATTTTGAACAAGTTTTGAACATAAAAATGCTAACAGACGATCCGATTTGGTTGGATCCAACCAAATAAGGAGCCGACGCGCCTACAGACGGTCCGACGCGGTTGGCAATCCAACAGGAGGGATGCCCTAAAAAGTATTATGTACCTATATCGATATCGATACAAAATACTATTTTGGCTAATACAAAAACACATTTTGTCTTTGCGAAACTCAAATAAATTAAAACCTTTTGTTTATATTTTATAAAGTTTATAAAGAATAAATAAATAGGTACAGATAGATTTCATGGTTGTCTTTAAGTTTTTGAGTTAATGTTTGTTAGAGATATTTCTTTCCTGTGATCCGACTCTATCGATCGGTATCATAAAAATACAGGATATTCATTTTCTTCATTTGGCGGGTTCGATTCCCGATCCAGACAGGTGATTATTTAGCAGTCTTTGAATGCGGTTGGATTTGTTTTTGAATTTAAAATTATGAATTCTTTGCGCAAAGTTATATCTACGGTATATTACAGCGACATAAGGTGAAATAGTATAGCTTGACAAAGAGCTTACTGTACAATGCGTAACTAAACGTGTTCCATTATTTAAAAAATAAATAAATAATGGAACACGATTGCCCTGTTAAAACACAAACAAAAAGTAAAACAAAATTTTTGCAATACATTTTTTCTCTACTTTGTGGTTTGGCAGGACAGCAGTCGAGTCATTTTAGTTTACTACATTATTAATTTATTACTTTAAGCACACATAATTAAATTAAACCACAAAGTATCGATACTTTTGTCTTTTGTGGTGTCCCTACTTGTCGGACGAGCGATCGGGCCGTCAAGCACCCAACAAGCTAATAATAATTATGTCGGGCCGACAGCCGCACACACGTTCCAATTTGGTCGGGGTCGGGCGGTTGGCTCCAACCAAATCGGATCGTCTGTTACGGCTATAAGTGTTAAATTTTGAGTAAATGTTTATTTTTACCAAATAATGCCAACACAACAAAATCCACGCAGTGGTTACAATGTTACAATTTTACAAACACAAGTCTTAAAAAGAGAATAAAAAACAATATTAAATACAATTTAATTTAAAAAAATCTCTTTTTTTATTGATAAATTGTAGTCTAGTTTCAACCATGTTCGTTTGTGCACCTTAAGAGGGGGTATAAAGCTAAATTGCTAATCGTAGATTTGATATTTACACTTCAAATTGAATAACGAACTACCCCATTTTTTAAAAATAGATATTTAACTATATTTGTAAGTGAACGGATTGAGTGAAAACATAAAATCATCATATTTTATCGATAGAAAAAAATCGCGAAGTTACGTCTAATTTTCAAGCAAAATCGATTGTTTTTCAATGAGATGCATATAACTGCGTCAATATTTTAATATATAATATAAAACTATATTACCCAGGAACCGTACTAGCGATTTTCATAAATAATGTTTATTTTACGAGTAATTAAAATAAAACTAATTCGGCGCTTACAGCGTTATTATTCCGCGCAGAACGCTATCGTCTGTCGCACCTGACCATAGGTAACAGGCATGTTTTGTTTCAACAATCAGTCTTGATCGCTCCGTTGAGACGAGTAAACTGTGTTTCCGTGCTCCCCCACCCGAGAAAATACATCGATAAAATCATGGCAAATAAAAAAAATAAAAGAAAATTGTCTAAAAGAGTACTTAAGAAGTCAAAAACTCAATGTATGGCTTATTGTAGAAGGTACCTATTTTATATTATTTTTATTTATTATTATACACAACAACATTAACTAACAACATTACATTACAATAAGAAAAACGGAAACGAAAGGTACCTATTACTTTACTTTTATTGTTTGCCTCATATCTTTTTGTAAGTAGGTAGTTTCACCTTACAATATTGACTCTTGCCGTCGACTTTAGTGGTCATAATTATCATAACATCATCATCACATACTCATATACGTCCCCACCGAGGGGCTCGAGAGCCTACCCTATGTACCTATGTTAGGGTGATTAGGCCTTAGTCAACCACGCTGGACCATTGCGGATTGGTCAACTTCACATACACCTTTGAATTTCTTCGCAGATGTATCTAGGTTGCCTCACGATGTTTTCCTTCACCGTAGGAGCGTCAGACAAATGTACATATGAATTTCGACACGAAAAAAAACAGTGGTACATGGCGGTCTCGAACCCAGACCTCCCGATTGGAAGGCAAGTGCCGAGTCCACAGCGCCACCGACGCTCATTGCTCATATCATAACATAATACGAGTACAAAGTACAAGCGGTACAACGTCGGCGCGGGTAGTGTATGCAAAACAAATCGATGCTTTTGACTACTCGCGTGTTGGACGCTGGTGACAGTATCTGAAGTTATACTTTTTATAGTACTAACATTTTGACGCGAAATTATCGTATCCATACATATCCATACTTCACATATTTAGTGACGACTGTCTAGCGCTGTGGTCAGAACGCAGTCTAAGGCGCCAAAGGCCCCGGATTCGATTCCGGTCGAGGCAGATTTTTTGTGATGAATATGAATATTATGTATATCCTCAAATCATGTATGTTTATTTATATTTATTTTTGCTTTATTTATATTTATTTATTTATGTGTACCCATACCACAAATTCTTTATGATACTTTATTTATTGGGTTATATAATTGGAGAGAAAAGTAAAAGAATTTTGTTTATTTATTTGGTATTTCTTAATTATTTATAGTAATTTTGTATTTTAGAGTTGCTGCAGAATGTAATAACGCACAAGCATGCGATCCAGTTAAATCTGTAAGCAGAAATCTCTCATCAACTTTATAAGTTTATTGCGATTGTTCAACAATTTGACATTAATGTTGTGTAGATTTTTAGTAAAGACTTACATTTACTTAATTAACTGTCAAATTTTATTTTGAGGTTTAAACTACTAATCAAAACTGGATCAAATTTGCGGTTAAAATTTGAGGCAATTCGTTACTTTAATCGTTCAAATTATTGTATTTTTTTGTTAGACGTAAATAACACTGTGATATAAAAATAAGTGAATAGGGCGAAATTTATTTTGTTTTTTTTTCAGATCATATTCAACTTTTAACAATATTCCGACTACCAAAGTCCATAAAAGATAAGTGAGTATCAATTTCTCTCCTATTTTTCGCATATTGGTTTCGACTATGATTTGAAATACAGTTTAATATTATTGAGGCGATCCAAGTACTGCGTAAACCTTTTTTTTTTTTTTTAACCCAGTTAAAAAAGATTTTATATCTACCGCAGTGGGAATGGGGCTCAGCTGCGGTTATGTGGTACTCACCCCGCTGATCAAGGCATACCCACTAAAAATACTGGGGGGCTCCGTCAAATCGCATTCTCGATACACAAAGGGTACTTCTCGCAATCGCTTTGTGTGTCGAGAGCGATGCTGCCCGACTAAATCGAGCTCCTCTCAAGAGTAGGGAGTGTCTGTGGAGCGCCTTCAGGCACCCCCTCAGCATGGGGGGTTATTAGTACGAGTGACGGGAACCCCACTCCGTCACCGCGACCCCTCTGCCAGCTGGTGGAGGGCGTAAGTTCACCTCCTCCTACCCGGCCGCCGCCTGCGAGACGGGTCAGCATTAGGATCGTACTCGCGAATCCGTTCTGCGGCCTCCTTCTGTGCAAGGACTTCCTCGCAGAAGGAGGCAAACGCCCTCCAACATATCTCACTGCTGGCTATGTTCTCGACGACGGCCGGCAGAGACAGGTCACCCCCGATATCGGTGACGAGGGCGGCCCACTGAACAGCCCATGCCGGGCAATGTTCTAGCGTGTGCTGCGCGTCGTCCTCGTCTGCCCCGCACTCGTGGCACCGCGGGGTGCTCTCCCTTCGAGCAATATTGTGCAGATACTTACCGAAGCACCCGTGCCCCGACAAGATCTGCGTGAGTCGGAAGGTCAGCACCCCGTGATGCCTCTCCGTCCAGCGTCTAAGGACAGGCCGGATTGCCTCGACGGTTCTGTGACCGGAGACCGGCTCTGCTAGGTGCCCACACCATCGCCGGCGAACTCGACATTGCGCAGACTTACGCCAGCGGTCTACAATGTCAGGCGGCACTCGTCTCAAGCCTTCTGCCTGACGGAAGGCCGCACTCTGTTGGTACACCTCGTATAAAACTGAGGCGTCCAGCTCCCATGGTGGGGTGCCCGCCATCACGCACGTTGCTTCGTGGGAAACGGTGCGATACCCTCGAATAACCCTGACGGCCATGACCCGCTGTGGACGTCTTAGCAGAGCCTTGTTTGTAGCCGACAGGGCATTGACCCATATAGGGGCACCATAAAGGGCCATTGACCGCACCACCCCCGTAAATAGGCGGCGGCATGTATCACCCGGCCCGCCGAGATTGGGCAAAAGGCGCCCAAGGGAGGCAGTTGCCCTCAGAAGTTTGGGGCCCAGCTGGCGAAAGTGAGGTGAAAACTTCCACCTCGAATCCCCGTACCCGACACCCATCCAATTCAAGAGCTGCATCCGCAGGCGGTCCTCGCCTTGGACCATGAAAAAGGATAGCCTCGGTTTTACCGAGAGCCACCTGAAGCCCAAGCCTTTGGATGCGGTGGACCACTTGCATGTTCCCAACATTTGCCAAGCGGACGGCCTCGGAGAATGTAACTGCCTGCGTGGTGACCAACGTATCGTCGGCGTAACAGGTTACGTTTACGCCAGGCAACAAAACCCCTCTGAGGGCCCAGTCATAACCGATGTTGCACAGTAGTGAGCCCAGAACCGACCCCTGTGGAACGCCACAAACCATTCGCTTTACGAGGAGGCCACCGTCACTCATCTGACAGACAACGGTCCGATCTTGCAGATAGTCTGCGATAAGCCGTCTTAGGTACAGGGGCACTCCGTGGCATCGGAGCGCCTCGGTGATGCACTCAAACGGCAGGGTGTTGAATGCATTGGCGATGTCAAGTGAAACCGCCAGCAAAACCTCACCGTGGGTGGTTGCGTTATCGGAGAGGGACGTAACGCGTAAGATTGCGTCAATTGTCGATCGGCCCTCCCGGAACCCGTATTGTGTATCCGCAAGATCCGGACCATGCGTCGATAAGTGGCTTGCGATCCGGCCAGCGACAATGCGCTCCAACAGCTTACCGATTTCATCCAAAAGGACAATGGGCCGGTACTCTGCCCTGTTTCCAAATTCGGGGGAAACGACCTGCGGAGAGGCACGCGTCAAAAAGCCTGCGAAGGCGTGGCTCTAACTCCACCAAAGAGAGGGCCAGGACTGTGCCATGGACCCCGTCTGGATCCGGGGCAGTCCGTTTGCCTCGCAATTTACGGAGCGCAGCGTCGAACTCTGTGTTGGAGATCTCTAGGGGCGGAGGCTGCGGATCATACGTCAACTCGCCATTTTCCGGAGTCATTGGTGGAGGCACGTGTTCAGATCTATCCGGAAATAGGGCTTCAACAACGTTCCGAAGTAGCTGTGGAGAAAGAGTTTCAGCAACCGGTGGGCCCTGCCCACGCAACTTGTTGCGCGCTGCACGATATGGACGACCCCACGTATCGTTGTTGAGGCTATCAAGTAGCTCTTGGCACGCTTGTGTTTTGGCTCTGAAAATAGTCGACCTCATAGACCTGCGTGCCTCTGCATACTGGTCATGCAACAGAGCCTCCAGTTCGGAGTTTCTATTACCTAATCTAGTCCGATGACGGTAACGAGCCAGCTCTCGGCGTTTGCTATTGCATGCAGCGCGGAGGCCGGCAATCTCCTCCGACCACCAATAAACGGCCTTTCTATCAAGTGGGCGACGGCGGATTCGAGGCATTGCCGCATCGGATATCCTGTGCAGGGACCGCTGGAATGAGACGGCCTCCTCATCTATGTTCGCCGGTCCAACAGTGGAGCGGGTAGCCCAGTTTGGTCAGTGACCACTTGGGAAACGGGCTGACCAAAGGCGGTGTAGAGAAATTTATAGCGCGTGGCAGAACCAAGTCGAACCTGATGTAAACCCGGTCTCAGCGTCCGTGACCCGCCAGTCTCGGACGCATATAGCTAAAGCAGGGGTGGTGAACGTTAAGTCCACCACTGACCCACCCTGTCGACGTACGCACGTATAAGCTGACTCGGTTGGAACACACTAGCCCGTATCTCTCCGCCCAGGCCTCAACTGCAGAGCCACGACGATCAGTGATGCGGCAACCCCAAGCAGCAGACTTGGAGTTGAAGTCCCCCATCACAATAACCGAGAGAGACGCAGGAATCCGCCGGAAGGCCGCTCCGAGCTCACCGAGGAAAAGTTCAAACTCGGGGAATGATCTATGCACTCCTGAATGCCCGTCACGGAGGACTTGAGGACCTTCTGATCTGTACCCTTGAGATGGCTGAATTTAGTGGCGACCTCGAGAATATTGGCCAACGCATCCTGCACCGACTTATAGAGTCTGTTGGCTCCTGTCTCTCCCTGCTCTTTAACAAAGAGCAGGTCCGATGCATCAGATCGCTGCGAAGCAGCGGACTGCGAACGAAGTTGATGCCGGGTTAGCTCATCTGCAGACTCATTTTCCGCCTGCTGCCTTAGGGACTCCTGGAGCAGAGCGTTAGCTTTTTTTGCTTTCGCTAAGCCTACGTATTTTCCGGTAGTGGGCGGACGCCCTCGGCCTCGTTTAGCAGCCGTCTTTTTTGGGACTGTCTCTTCTGAGCTCGAGACAGCACATCCGTCCGATTTTCCGTACCGTATACGGGTAGCATTCGGCGCCGTATATCCCCCACAACTATTGAGCTTAGCTCCTCCTCCTTCATCAACTCTCCCACTCGCCTCGCATACATTATTTCCGCCAACCGGCCCGGATACCGGCGACGGCCCGCTCTCAACGGGTTCATATTCAGTTACTGACGCATCAATGGTGGAACTCGAGTGGCACGGCACCAGATACTCCCGGCTGCCCGCAGCCGCCTTGCGCGGTCCTACGGGGGGGACTGACACCCCCTGATGTGTTTGTTTTTCAACACCGAATTCCATAATTGCTTTTTAAGGGGAAGCTCCCTGAGGAGGCCGTTCGGGACTGGACTCCCTCCAGCCATTCATCCTATCGGCACGGACCATACCTTAGGATTTGGGGTAATTTTTTAATGTGGTTTTCTTCCACTTGGCCCAACGCTCAATGCGTCGGACCCCCGGCCCACTCAATGTGGGTAACGGGTTTGCCCGACGGCAGACATCATTATATCTACCGCCGCGCAAGAGAGCCGAAGCTCATGGAGCATCAATAGTGACACATCCACAAAACGTCATGGCGAAACTTCGCCCCTTCACTGCCATTTAATGTGGATCAGACTGACCACATCACATCCTCAGGCAAGAGTCTTACCACTTTTTGAAAAGAAGAGGAGACTTCCCTTGTACCGCATGACGCGTTAGGCCACGCAAGCGGTCCGCCGAGTTGCACTCGGCCATCCCACGCCCCCCTATGGGAGCAAATTAAACAAGTATAGTCTCTGAGATATAATAGACCGACTTTGACGGTTAACCTGTGCAAAGCAAAATGTTGCTTACTTAGTAATATGGTCTCACTCCCTAAGGTGATGGCTGAAAATCAGTGTTTTGTCCTTTTAGGGCAAAAATCCCCACTGAGCCTCGACCCTTTTAGGCACTGCAGCACACATGTACATTCTACTCAATTTTATTATTGGTTTGGTCTCTTTACGATTGTTGATATAATATTATATGTGCGATTTTCAAAGTATTTTCAAAGTTAGATATATTCTCAGAATCAGAGTCAAAATTCAAAAGACATGTTTTTAATGTTTTACAAAGTAGACAAGCTGAACGAAAAATTATTACCATCATTTCAATATATACATACACTGCTATTTTTTTTATAAAATTAAAGGGATGCTTTACGACATGGTATTAGAATGATTTAATATGAAAAAAAATAACACTTAATTTTATATAAATTTTCTAAAAAATCCAAAAATGCTGCACTAGTTCAGAGCAGAATTTTTTGTATTTTTTTTAAATTTTAGATTTCATGTTTTTTATTTTTTTTACATAATAATGGATGTATCCTGAAGTGTCGTCCTGAAGCGTCCGTAAAATTTTCCAGGGTGATAAAAAAATAACTGTGTATATTTTTTATATAGATTTTAAGTATGTATCTTCTTATATGAATGTAAAAGCAGTTTTGTTTACAATTACTTCTATTTTTATATACAACTAGAATCTGCACAAATTTGTTTCGTACATATCGAGTAACACATTATAACAATCCGTGGATAACGGTATGGGCTTCGCAATAAATAAGATTATTGTTACTATTTTCTAGTATCTATTAGTTATACTCTAATTTAAGACAGCTGTTTGTTATTCCTTATAAATAAAATAAAAAATAAAGTATTTTTGTGTTTGAAGTATGTTCATACCTATATAGATTATCCGATGAGTGCTTAGCAGGTAACTGTAAATAAAGCAATTATTATCTTAAGTAACGTACATATACAAAAAAAATAATTATATTACTTACCTTTTCGTTTTACTCATCACCAGCGAAAAGTATTTTATATTCACATTGCAAAGTACAGATACATAGTCCGACTCGCACTTAGCCAATTTAATCTGCTTGTGTAGGGTATACTGTGCGCGATCGCACAAAATATTATGAAGAGGGAGCGACTTTCGGCGACGTTGTCGCTGCGATGGTCGAGAGCGGAACGTATGAGGCGCGCGGGTGAAATCTGATATTTTTCTAGCTTTATGCCCGCCCGGGGACACACTGTATATTCTAAATATGCAATGGCTGAGACCAAAAAAAACAAAAATTAAAATGTATAGTATTAATATAAATACAATATTAAGTTAGTTTTCAGTGTGTCTAATCCTAAAAATGTAGTAAAGTGTGATATGTGATTTAATTTTATTTAATAAAAATTGTAAATGATTTCAATTAACCTCTTTATCTTGATTTTTAAAGTATTATTTTATTAATGTACTGACCACGTGGTCGTGGTTTAAAACCGCGGATTTTGGTTTAAAACGGTTTATTTACAACTACTAAAAACCGAGCTTCCTCGTTTATTCATTTTAATTAAATGTGTTAGCAGTTAAAATATATAAACTAAAATCGTAAAAAAAGTTCCAACAATTTATGTAAGTTAAGTTAATGTCTTTAGTGGCAACGGTTTTTACAATTTATGTAAAACAGACACAGAAAGAACCAATTACTGCAGCTCGTATTCGACTTTTCAAACGTCGATTGCTATCTACCACTCGTGACATGTCGAAACGCTAGGCATAGACATATCTCTAAAACTGAGAAATATTCGACATCCATTTAATTTAGACATATCTCGAATTCGACATTATGTATATGGCTTGAGTCCCTGGATCTTTCCACTTTCGAGAGACGACCGAGACCGCGAGATAGCAAGGACGTACCTACGCGTCGCGACTAAAGAATTCTCGCGGACTACCTACAACCAATTGTTTGTTTTATTTTAATCTCCAATAGACCGAACCCGCATAAGTGGCGTCCTAACGTAAATTTAGTGGCAACGGTAATAGTGTGAATTAAAACATTGCGTTTCACCACCTTATTACAACGACTAAAAATAAATCTCGATATAATTATTCTTACAGAATGTTTTTTTTTTATGGGATAGGGGCAAGCGAGCAGACGTATCACCTGATGGTAAGTAATTACCGTCGCCCATGGACACCCGCAACCCCAGAGGAGTTACAAGTGCGTTGCCGGTCTTTGAGGTGGGAATACGCTCTTTTTTTGTAAGTTTGAAGGTCGTATCGGTCCGGAAATACCGCAGGCGACAATTCGTTCCAAAGTTTGACTGTGCGAGGCAGGAAACTTCGAGAGAAACGCACAGTTGTTGACTGCCAACCATCTAAGTGATGGGCATGGATTTTTTGCCGCGTGGAACGATGGCGGAAAGAGGCGGCAGGTATAAGTCCAAACAATTCCTCAGAGCATTCCCCGTAATAAATACGGTAGAAGATGCATAGCGAAGCGACATCTCTACGCAGCGCCAAGGTATCAAGCCGATTTGAAATTTCCTGGCAGTTGACGATTCGAGTCGCTCTCCGTTGAATGCGGTCCAGTGGGAGAAGTTGGTATTGGGGTGCCCCAGCCCAAAGATGAGAACAATATTCCATATGAGGCCGAACCTGCGCCTTGTAAAGCTGAAGGCGGTGCGCCGGAGTGAAATAATGTCTCGATCTGTTGAGCACACCAAGCTTTACCCTCTAAGTGGCCACAGAACTGGACTTCGCTCGATATGTCGACACCAAGGATCCCAATATTTGCTGAGGCAGTTAGGGGAATGCCCTAAAAGCGAGGAGATACGACAAATGGCATTTTCTTTGCGGTGAACGCGCAAACCTGTGTCTTTGAGGGGTTGAAATGGACTAAATTAAGACGACCCCAGTTAGAAACTTTCTCTAATGAAGTTTCGATTTCAGACACAAGTTTATTCCGGCACTCAATGACGTTTTCCCGAGAAGAGTTCGCACGACCGTTATAGAAGGTGTCTTTCGTGCTATCGTCTGCTTAACAATGAATGCTGCTGATTTGCAGCATATCATTGATATGCAGAAGGAATAGTGTAGGTGAAAGCACACATCCTTGGGGGACACCAGCATTTACAGACAGTGGGTCTGAGCATTCACCATCAATCAAGACCTTAATGCTTCTGTCTGCTAGAAAGCTAGTGACCCATTCACATAATTTCTCGGGAAGCCCATATGAAGGAAGTTTTGAGAGGAGCGCTTTGTGCCATACCCGATCGAAGGCTTTCGCGATGTCCAAACTAACTGCCAGTGCCTGCCCCTTCGCTTCAATTGCCTCTGCCCAATTATGTGTCAAGTAAACTAGAAGATCACCAGCAGAGCGACCCCTACGAAAGCCGTATTGTTGGTCACTGAGCAGCTGGTGATCCTCTAGGTACCGGAGAAGCTGGCGGTTGATTAGCGATTCCATTATCTTTGAAAACAAAGGGGTTATAGCTATCGGCCTGTAGTTGGACGGATTCGAGCGGTCACCTTTCTTAGGGATCGGATGCACTAAAGCTGTCTTCCATGAGGTTGGGACTACGCCAGATGAATACGAGAGCCGAAATAGTCGCGTTAAAACCGGCGCCAACTCTGGAGCGCACGTCTTTAGCACGATAGGAGGGATACCATCAGGCCCACTCGACTTGTGGATATCTAGGGTGATTAGTGCTTGACGCACTGAGCTTTGGTGGAACCGAATATCCGGCATAAAGCTCGTGCACCGTGGTATGGTCGGTGGTTCCTGTCCCCCGTCATCCAAGGTCGAGTTGGATGCAAAGAGTTTCCCTAAAAGATCGGCTTTCTCTTTAGCATCATGGGCTAACGAAGTGTTATCCTTGTGCAGTGGTGGAAAAGATGGCATGCAGAAATTTCCCTGAATAGCTTTGGCGAGAGACCAGAACGCACGAGACCCCGAAGGAAGACGCTCTAGCCTCTCGCCAATTCTACTGATGTGCTCCGACTTCGCTCTTGTCCCTTTTGAAGGATCTGGAGGCATAGTTATACTGCTTTTTCAAAGCGCTGGTATTTCCATCCCGAGACGTCACCGCGTTTACCCAGGCTTGGTAGGTTTGCTGCTTCCAGCGAGAAGCCTTTTTGGAGGATTGACCAAACCAAGGTTGGAATCTGCCACCAATGGGGATAACTGAGGATGGAATGAAAATTTCCATACCTTGCAACACCACGACAACAGACTCAGCGGCGGAGTTGGGATCATCCGGCATAAAGCAAACCTGCCTCCAAGGGTAGCACGCAAAAAAGGACCGCATCCCATCCCAGTCTGCTGACTTGTAGTGCCACACACGGCGACTACGTGCAACTCGAGGTCGTTGCAAGCACGTGAGTGGCACCGAACTACTAATGAGGCAGTGATCTGAGGAGCCAAGAGGGGCGCCGACAGATATGAGGTAGCCGTCGGGATGAGAAATCAGCAGAAGATCCAACAGTGAAGGTTCATGGCTCTCCACATCAGGAATTCGCGTGGGCGTAATAACCAATTGGGATGATGACTGAATTCTAATTTTAACGTCTCGTCTTTAAATATTAAAATACCTTTGAAAAAGATACAGTTTTGTGAAATTAGAATTAAAATCGGCTTAGAAATACATTAGATACCTACAAGCATTTTAAGTTGTTAATTTGAAGGCGATTAGACAGAGAGATCCGACATCAACCGTGACGTCATTGTTGAGTACGGCCATATAAACTCCTTGTAAATTGCCGTTATGCTAGAAAGAGATGGATAAAAATCTTTAATACCTTATATCTTGCTTGTTTTTATAGTTATTCGAAAACCGATTTTTTTTTCTGTTTATTATATGAATGAGCTTCTATTAAAGCAAAAAAATTTTTTTAGTCATCTAGCCAATTGTGTCAAGCCATATGCAAGAGCGAAGGCGTGAACAGATCTCCCCGCATGATCGGTCTTGCTTGAACCGAGCCATTCGGTGTGGTGAGCGTTAAAATCGCCAAGTATCATGATCTCTGCGAGTGGGATCTGCTGCTGCACAAAGTCTGCAGCCATTTGAACGTGCTCGATGAGTCGGTCGGTTTCGGTATCACCGCTATGGGACCTATAGAGGCACGAATAGACGCGGGGATGGTCGTCGCTGTCTACACGGAGCCATAAGGGGGAGAGGTCCCTACTTTCAAGGTGACCGAGGCGCCGAGAACATATATCGTCTCTGACGTACACGCACACACCGGCCTTAGGTGCGAAGAGGTGTTCCAGTCCGTACCCTGGGTAGAAAAGGTAAGAAGTGTCCGCCGGAGACGATATCTGTGTCTCGGTCAAAAAGAGCAAGGCCGGCTTTACTGTCTCGAGGTGGTGGTGGACAGCATTCAGGTTGGAGTGAAGTCCCCTGATATTGCAGAAGTCCACAGTCAGTGTGGCAGGGGGTGCCGTGGGTTTGCTCTTGCCCCAGGTATGTTTGAGCGCGGTTTTGCCCCCCCCCCCCAGAATACGAGGGGCGGCCTAGGCGTCCACGCCCAGGTATATTGCGTCCTGTAAGTGAACGTCCAGAGAGGGATTCTCCAACGCTAGCGCAGTTGGTACCCTCCTGGGGTAACAATCTGTTTAACTGCGCCATCATAGGGGGGGTAGGTTGGTTGGGCCTCCGGTACCCTCACTCACTCGACGAAACACAACGCAAGCGTTATTTCACGCCGGTCTTCTGTGAGGCCGTGGTATCACTCCGGTCGAGCCGGCACATTCGTGCCGAAGCATGGCTCTCCCACGAGCAAAGAATGTTGGCTACAAAAGGAACCTGTCTGCCATACTCATCTACTAACCCCCACAACTAATACGACGGTGTTATCGCTTCTGTTATTGACTCATTGGCAGGTTTAGAAATTACAGAACCTTCCATAGCTGAAGCTGCTTACTCATTAAAATAAATAATGACACTGTGCTACTCGCTATCTATCGACCATGTGCATTCCGTAATCCTCAAAATTTTATAAGATCGACATACTCGACAAAAATCTATATATTTGACAGATATTCCTAAGGAGTGAAAAAGACAGATGCTTTTGTCGATCGATATATGTCGATCGACATAAATTTTGTTTATCGCGAGTTCCATGCTCGCAGGGAATTTCCCTGCAAAAGCATTTGTCCTTTTCACTCCTTAGGAATATCTGTCGGTTGGCATTAATTTAAATAGACTAAACTAAATTTAGTTTTAGTGCTGTCAAATGGTGTTTTTTCTTCGAAATGGTGTCAATTCCTCAGAAGAATAACTAAAGCATAGAAACCTAGCAAAAATAGCAACTGAACTTAATATATTTGACTCACTTTGACATTAGGCGCTGCTAATAGAAGTTAGACAGAGACACGTATATGCAAGATGTTTCGAAATTTTGTAGGTCGTCACTAATTCTCGCTTGTCAGTTCTTCTCCCAGTGATGTCGTGCTCATCACTCACCTAGTTTCAACGTCGATAATTATATTATGTAGGTATTTAATAGATCCCTAATACTAAAATGTCTTTATTACGAGAAATATAACATAAATAATTAAGGATAGATTTTCTTATGTAACTTATCCAGCTAATAGCTGCTGTGTCTCTTTGGTATGGTCAGGCTGGCCGTTCATGAGACTAAAAGCGGGAAGTGCGAGTCGGACTCGCCCACCGAGGGTCCCGTATAAAATTGTAGGTTATACTTTAAATAGAGACTAAATTTTTTATGATTTAATTACAAATGTGGAGTTTGAGATTTTCCCTGACTTGTAGTGTAAGACTATATAACTTCACTTATAGAACTTGTTAGTGTAGAACTGAGTAATTATATGGTTTTAATTTCAACTCGATACCTTCACGCGTTTCCAAGATAGTCTTGACAGACAAACATTCTAAATTACTACATAAATAAAAAAATAATAGAATATTTAATGTATCAAAATGTATTTTACCTTCTGTAGACAGTATTACCAGAGCTAGAATTTTTGAATTTGCCGCTTTTTTCCAAGCTCATGTTTCGTGTGTCAGACTTTATCAGATTTACTCGGAAAATAGATATACATAAAAATACATTTTTATTCACAAAAAAAAATTGATTTAATCACTAATTTTGTGCCAACCCTGCCTTGTACGTTCTCGCGAGAATCTCGCGAGAAGTGTGTACCCAAGAGGTTCTTGCCGAGGTTCTCGCGTACTTCTCGCGTAGATTCTTGCCGAGACTCTCGCCGAGAATCTCGTGTGAATGTGGAGCGCTCATTACACTTACACAATTTTGTGCTGGATGATAGAAAGAGACAAATAACACACAATGAATTCTTATTTTAATGTTCCTTCTATGCTTTAGTTGTTATTCTGAGGTCAATTCTGTTCGCATTAGTTGGAATAAACTAAACTAAATTTAGTTTTAGTGCTGTCAAATCGTGTTTTTTGTTAGAAAATTTTAACTGAAAACACAATTTGACAGCACTAAAACTAAATTTAGTTTAGTTTGATCGAATTAGTGCCAATAGAATTGCCACCAATTTTAACTGAAAACAGAACTGAAGACAGAATTAGTGCCAACAGCCCTACGAGCATGGACTTGTCGATCGACAAAAGCATCTGCCCCCCTAGACAAATGCCACACGCTAACTTTTTCGCAGTCGTTCCGCAGAAAAAATGTATAGAAATGACATTAGCTTGTGACAACCTTACGCTATTTTTTCCGCAGCTAAAATGTCATCTTCATACATTTTTTTCTGTGGAATGACTGCAGAAAAGTAAGCATGTGGCATTTGTCTAGGGGGGCTGTCCTTTACACTCCTTAGGAATATCTGTCAAAATCGATTTTTGTCGAGTATGTCGATCATAGCTGTCAAATTTTGTTTATCGAGAGTTCTATGCTCGCAGGGCAGAATTGCCACCATTGTCAGTATTTCTCTAACTAATCTGTGGATTTTTTAGGACTAAGTGTAGTCCATGGAATTATTACTCAAACAGGAATGAGCTCTTCAAAATATTGTTGTTCAAATTTGGACTTTATTTCTATGTGAATAAAGACTAAACACTTGAAACATTGATTTACTACCAAACGTGGATAACGCATGAACGTTCGAAAAGTGGGCCGGTGAAGAACTGCCCAATCGGGCCTCGTGCAGTTCTTTTCCATGCGTTGGAGCGACAACGCGATAAGCAATTTTGAGCATTATGTTTGAGATTATAAAGTTGATATTTTCTTGAAGCAATTACTAAAACGTCAAATTTAATGTGGTATGAAATGATGTAACTGCACACGGTTCAAATAGTTGCCGTAATAATAAAGAATAAGGCTGAATTCGATAAATACGGTACTTTCTTTATGGTAATTTTAATTCGGGTGTGCATATTCAACTACCTATTTAACAGCGTACAAATGTATAGTCGATTAGGTGACAGATTTCAAGCGCGTTTTTGTATGAAGTGCTCTATCTACGTTTGGTAGTAAATCAATGACTTGAAAGTACAAAAGTGTGCCGAGAGAGATAGCACTAACTGTACCTTTTATCCCTTTCCCACAGTGTTGCTACTGTTGTATATTTTATAATTTAGTAGTTATGAAACAACTATTGGTAGATGAAGATTTTTTATTATTGTTTATTTTAATTACTTTTAACGCCCAAAATACCTAAATTGTTTTTTTATTGTAATAATTATAACATGAAATAAATTAAATTATCGTGTTAGCCTACTATTAATAATTATAACACTATGATTATACGTCCAGGAAATATTCTAGTGGTAGTATTCAAAAATGTTATATTGCAACAACAATTCTATGTCAATGTCAGTAATTTTCGTTGTCATTGTAGTAGGGTGGGTGACCACACGGTATGTACCTAACATAAATATTATCGCAATTTTTAACATTTTTTAATAAAAGTAATTTATATTAGTTATTTATTGCTTAGCTTACACGATGCGATGTTAAGTTATTAGAAAAAAGAATTGGCATTAACATTCTGTTCAAGATATTGGCGAAACCACAAAAGTTTTCAATATTGTTGAAACAATTCGACTCACACTGATGTGTTTTTAATTCTTTTCTTCTTAAAATATTACTCATTCTTTTACTAGGTATGTATTTAAATATCACAGAGAGATTTTAGTGTTGACTCATTTTTGACAAGTTGACATATTTGATTATCTGTTATGTGGCGGTGGGTTCAACATAATATACCGATTGGAAAGACCCATCTATTGAAAGACAATCATTGACATTAATTATTATTTAAATAATTATAATATTAATAAAACCTATCTTGTATTAAAAAGCAGATATAAAATTCTTTTGCGCAACCCATTTTGAAATAATAGAATAGAATATAATATTTCTTTGTTGTACAACACCAACCAGCTTAAAGTCAACGTATAAATAATACACTTAACAATAATTGTACAGAGGGCGACCTTGTCGCTAAAAGCGATCTCTTCCTTATCAATCGTGATTATTAAGCATATTACGATTTTCAAAAGCATCTTTCAGGTTGAATGTTGTTTTTAAGAAAAAATCCCTATTTTGTAGAATTTGTGGTCACAAAACGAAAGAGACAAACGGTACCGTGAGTAATAATTCCATGGTGTAGTCATCTAGAGTCATCTCCATATCTCTCCCAAGGCCCCGTTCCGTTTCGAGATTACACTACTCACAGTACTCAGACTGCTCACGCCCGCGGCCGTACCGCCTAACTCAAAGCGAGCACTCGCTATCGTTATCATGACATTAGAACAATAGTTTTAATGTCACAGATGACATTAGAGCTATTGTTCTAATGTCATGAAGCGATAGCGAGTGATCGCTATGAGTTAGGCGGTAGCCGCGCCGGACCGAATCAATAGACGCGATAATGATGCCAATGGCATGCTATCGTCTCGGAACGATCGTGAGCGCGCTTATTTCAATAATATCAAAACAAACATAACCTCAAAAAGAATTTAACTCGTAATTTTAATTGTTTTCTGTGATATCCAAGCTTTAGCAGTTTTTCATTGCCTTGTACCTACCTTTTACCATTTTCTGCTCTTTTAGCGTCTCCAAGAGAGAGTTTGAGGTAAACTACTTTGTTTTCTTCTTTAACAAAAACTGGTAATTCTAATATCGTAATTTTTTCCTTATATTTAATTCAATTTTTAGGATATTTGGCTTATTTTGCCTTCAATTCAAATACAAAGTAATTTTCAACCATCGAATTAGCGAACCAAAACAAAATGTCAACTCGACAATGACATTTGACTCACGGTGCTGACCTCAGATTAACTAAACCATGGATTCGCAATGTTATTCTATGTCTCAAATAGCGTCCAGTTCAGTCCGCCATTACAAAGCACCGTGTTTGTTGTTGTGCTAAAATATCAATCGGTGAGCATTATTTGTGAGTGCATTTTACAGTTATACGTTTTTTATTGATTTTTTTAATGAATTCTATAAAGAAAAACATAAAAAGTGTGGAATTTTGGATGCGGCGTCACTAGTTTTTTTCCGCCATCTTAGAGCACCAACCCAAATGCTGGCACGCTTTTTTCGTAGGTATTTCATGTCTATTGGTTTCTATTGTCTAAGGTGCTGACGAATTCGACCTGCCCCCCTAGCACGTCCACCAAAACACGATATGATAAAGAATAGAATAGAATAGAATAGAATGATTTTAGCTTTATAACCGGTATATCCAAGTGTTGCAGTCATTATACGAAAACACCACCATGTCAGTCCGCCTTCAGGACCAAAACTCGAAACCAGTACCACTTCAGCGCAGTGTGAGACAGGGTGACGTTATATCGCCGAAACTGTTCACGCTGCATTGGAGGCTGTATTTAAGATTTTGAACTGGAGAGGACTCGGCATCAACATAAATAATAAAGCGGTTTAGCGCGGTGAACTGTCAAAATACAATAGGGTTTCGTCGTATTTTGACAGTTCACCGCGATAAATCGCTTTATCATATCGTGTTTTGGTGGACGTGCTACGGGGGCTGTGGGGCTAGCACGCAGGAGAATCGAAAATCGAATCGAAATCCGAATCGAGGAGTTTGTATGGCAATTTTATTAGCGCCACGGCGGTGAGTAGCAGAACTAATAAAATTGCCATACAAACTCCTCGATTCGGATTTCGATTCGATTTTCGATTCTCCTGCGTGCTAGCCCCACAGAGCACTGTGAGTGAACGCTGTTGTCGCGAAACGGGCCGCCTGTTAGCGCGCTCACTCACAGTGCTGATGGTCACTATAATCGCGAAACGGAACACGGCCTTAGTCTGTGGTCATCTCTATTAGTCTGTGAGCGTAGTTGTGATTTTGATTTGTGATGTGATGTTTGGAAATGGAAAATTTGGAAATAAAAATTATTACAAAATAGCTATTGTCTAACGTTATTTATATTATTGACGAGTTTTCAAAAAGCAAACCGGACTTGGTAATTAATTATGGCAGATGTGCAAATATTACGACGGAACCGCCCAGGTTCTAAAGCAAAGGTATTTTTTTTTTATGTCCAATAATTAATTGCTTAGATTTGAATACTCTATAGCACTAACTATTTTTATTCAGGACTTTTGTAGATGGGCTGATGAGCCCTTTGAAGAAATGGATAGCACCCTAGCGGTCCCACAATACATCCAACAAACAATACGTCGCGACCCTTCTAATCTTGAAGCCATCTTAAAAAAGCCAGAAGCTCAAGAAGAAGGAGTTTGGAAATATGAGCATTTACGGTAGCAACTTTTAGCCCATTTTTAATTATTCTTTTTCGTATGTTTAAAGGTGCGTAGGGGTTTGAGCCAGTCTCAGCCTCGAGATGGTGTTATTGAGATATTAATATTGTGGTGTATTTTATCAAGGTACATACACTGTATTTTTCTTTCTTTAATCTAAAAAAGGCAAAGGGTTTAAATTCTTTCAAACAGAAATCACTGATTTTGGTAATTGTCTTCAAAATTGTAGGTTTCAAAAATTTTGTAACTTAGATAACTGCACTTTTGTTTTGGATGTATTTATTTGTAAATCTGTGTATGATTCATTAAGACCATGCTCAATTTATGTCCAAACTTGCAAAGCGCCCATGTTGAGGTGCCCAGCAGCCTCAGGTTGAGACAAACATGTATGCACTCGAGGCAACAAACCTGAGGCTGCCTCAAGTTATACACACCTTTATATTCAATACATGAGGTATTACTTTACCTACTAAACTTTTGTTAGTAATTGCAGTTACAAAAAAAAATAAAACTGAAAGCTGCTGTCTTTTAGTCAAACAATATTAAGTCTTTATTTATTTACAGACAGTTCTGTATGGAATTGAATGGGTTGGCAGTAAGATTGCAAAGTGAATGTAAACCTGAAACATGCACACAAATGACAGCAACAGAGCAGTGGATCTTTCTTTGTGCTGCTCACAAGACTCCAAAAGAATGTCCAGCAATTGATTACACAAGGCATACTCTGGATGGTGCTGCTTGTTTGCTAAATAGTAACAAATACTTTCCTAGCAGGTAAGATATACACCTAACCTTATCCCACACACATGAAATTAGTTTAGAGATATAAAGATTAAGATGACAATCAACACTAAAGAGCTCTGTATTCGGTCAAGCATTGTTTGATGAACATATTAAATTCACAGACTTGCAAAGCAATTTTAGAACAATGCTTCAATAGCTTGACAAGCATTTGTGCCTGATAATGCATGGCAACTATAATGACAATGAGTGCACATGTGTAACAAGTATGCTTGACTGCCTAGCTACGCACTCTATTAGTTGCATTATAATGATTGTTTTTTTCTTAGAGATATCAAAATCATACTATAATGTAATACCATAGGCCCTTATGACATTAAACTTCTCTTTCAGGGTCAACATCAAGGAATCATCTGTCACAAAGTTGGGCTCAGTTTGTCGGAGGGTCTACAGGATATTTTCTCATGCATATTTCCACCACCGAGCAATATTTGATGCCTTTGAAAAGGAAACACATCTTTGCAAAAGATTCACTTATTTTGTGACGAAATACTCTATTATTCCTAAAGAAATATTGATACTACCAAAACTTGATGATGAGCAACCTATTTCTGCAGCTGTTGGTGAATCAGAAGCATAAATTGTGTCATAAATGTTTAAAGGCAATGACATAAAAGTAAATCCTCGGTAATAGTTTTGTTTAAGCATTTCGGGTCTTAAGTTATTATCTTATTATAATTTTCGTCTAATAAATACTAACCACACCCACTGCCTATTAGTTTACCAGTCGTATGTCTTATTCTTTTCACTAACTGTCACGCACAGAGCGAATCGCTATGTAAAATCCGGTAAGTATGTGTCAACTTTAGTAATGACTATCTATTTTGCATATAGGCAACATTACGTTTTGCATGGTTGGACTAACTTTTGTATGTTGACACTTTTGTGTTAGATAAATGGCAGTATTTCTAAGAACGACACTTCTTGAATTAGTAAGGAGTGAGGCTAAACTGTCCTGTGAGCATGGAACTCTCGATAAACAAAATTTGACAGCTCGACATAAATCGATAAATTTGACAGATATTTCTAAGGAGTGAAAAGGACAGAAGCTTTTGTCGATCGACAAGTTTTCACTCGGTAAAAAAGAAAAGGATAGATATATTGCGAGAAAGAGAAGTTTAACTGGTTTTCAAACGCTAGCGAGTGATTTTCGCACTTTACGAGTTTTCAAACGGGTTCTGTCAGTTAAAAACGAAAAGAAGAGTTCTTGTGTTTTGCAACGTGAACTTGCTTTATTTTACAACTGCACAAAGCTTTACTTATCATTTGCAAACTTTATCTTCAACATAAAACAAAATCAGTTAGCCACTTAACACAGAACAGTCAATGTCAGGTAAAATTTAACGCTGACTGGGGGCCGTGAGAAATTCACTCCGGTCAGGCGAAAATTACTCTTCACTAATGCGTTCAGAAATACGAGCGAAGTAATTCCTCGGTTAACCTCGGTTTCACTCGGGTGGTTCTCAAACGCTATCAGGTGAAATTCACTCTACCCCGAGTAAATATTACTCGTTTTCAAACGTACCCTTAAATAAGTTGATTGTTATAACCTTTAGATATGGAAAGATAAAGAGACATTTCAAAGCAGGAATATCTCTGAATATAGCATCCAATAAGCGCTAGTACAATTTAACATTAGTTAATGTTTCAGAGTGCAGAATTTGGAAGGAGCTTCTTTCTAATTGCCCAGGGGGGTTATTGTCTAAGAAAAAATCTATCGCGATCGCTTACAAATTGACAGTCGCAGCCCATCCAATCCATTACTCCTTTATAAAAGGAAGTCGTTAGGTACAGAGTCATGTTCACGGCGCAATGCGCTGTCAAGTTATAAGCGATCGTGATATATTTTCTCTTAGATAATAACCCACCGGGCTCTTAGACATAAGGCGGCCAACCGTCCCGCATTCTGCGGGACCGTCCCGTAATGATAGTTGTGATACCCCATTGCAATATTTAATAAAATAGTCCCGCAAATCGTCTAATGCGTCCCGCATGTCCTGTATTCCTACTTTTTTTGTAGATGTAGAGTGATTCGTTTCCCATCGTCTTGCTCGCATATACTAGTGTGCCACATCATAAATACGAACGACGAGACGAGACGTACCATACTTAGGTAGGGAAACCCAGAACTAGTAAAAATGCCACTCATGAGACAAATATGACTAATAATAAATGTGATTCAGTTGTAGTATTGTTTGTTTCTAATTGTGCACCACCAACATATCCTCAGTCTGCTTGTGTTGTGGATGGGTGTCCCGCATTGACTTATTAGAAAGTTGGTCGCCTTAAATAGACAGGGATAAAATATATTATTTATTGATGGTAGACTTTGATTTGTCGAACTCTGAACGTAGGGAGTGTAGATTCTACAGAAAAAAAGAAACTATGCAGTTACTCTTTTCAAAATGTATGTGTACAGTACAATGTTACTTAAAATTAAAATTATCAATAATAACATAGGTACACAAATGGGTACACATGAGTAGTTTATAGTTAGAGATTTAGGTACCAGAGAATGGTGATTATAAAATATATAAGGACTTAGTCGCTGAAATGCGTGTAATAAAACTGAATACATAAATTTTATTACTCGCATTTCAGCGACTCATAATCATCACCATTCTCTAAAAGTCTACTTTTGGTAGTATATCTGGGGGGTTATTGTCTAAGAAAAAAACTGTCCCTCCACTCTGACCAACTAAACTAACCAACTGAAACGGATCAACTATTTTTTTTCTCAACGATACAACTTTTTAGTTGGTCTGATAGGAATATTTTGTTAATTCAAATTTATACTCATCCACACAACTTAAAACGGATCACCTATTTGTTTTTCTTCACGATACAACTTTTTTGTTGGTCCGATAGGAATTCCCTTGTCGCGGTGAAGGCTTGAGTGTGGGCGCGTTTTGACCGGCTTCGGCTGGTCCGTGCGTCTACCAGACGGCGCTTTGGGTGTAAGGCAGCGCTATACAGGAGAGCTATTTTTGAATTACGTATGCGATTTAGAAATCACCGCTGACTAAATAGTCAGCGATGACTTTGAAGTCACGAATTCCCAAACATCCTATTTTTGAAAGTCGAACGCAGAGCTGCCAACGTAAAAGTTACTCAACTAACTAATTTCAAGATGAAAAAAACTATATAAGAAGACTGACTGAAAAATCAACACACATCAACTTCAAACTTGTCAATATGTTCTCTAAACAAAACACAGATAACGTTTCCACAGATGACTTGTTTACGAGTGGGTGAGGGCACTCTTAATGAAATCACATCCGTGACTAAGGTAGTCACTTAAGTGATATTCAAAAATAAGAATTATTGAAAATCGGTGATTATTAGTCACATCGGTGATTTCGAAGTCGCATACGTAATTCAAAAATAGCTCTCCTGGTCAGCCCTATTATGGGCGCTATATTGGTGGCTGGCTGGCCTACAAGGCCGGTGAAGAAGCCAGTTGCCTTAATGGTTTGCTGGCGTCTGGTGCCAGTAGCCGCTTCTCTCTAGAGAAGCGGTTTGCTGACACCCGTAATTGGTGCCATGGTGAGCCTTGACAGGTGGGCGCTGGTGGCGACTTGGTAAAATGTGCTCAGCGCAGAGCCCGGGTCGCCCCCGTACAGCGCAAGGGACTCAGGCCGGGGAGGATGTTTAGTGGGTAGTCGGGAACGCCTTTACCGGAGTCCCACATACCTCTGCGGTTGGCACCACCCCGCAGGGAGATGCATAAAAGCATTTTACCTCGTCGCAAAAAAAATGGTCCGATAGAAATATTTTATTAATTCAAATTTGTTTCCATCTACACAATTTAGTATCAAACCTGTATGTTATATTTATATTCACTAACCATGTGTTCAGTGGGGCTAGCACGCAGGAGAATCGAAAATCGAATCGAAATCCGAATCGAGGAGTTTGTATGGAAATTTTATTAGCGCCACGGCGGTGAATAGCAGAACTAATAAAATTGCCATACAAACTCCTCGATTCGGATTTCGATTCGATTTTCGATTCTCCTGCGTGCTAGCCCCACTGTTTGTATGAAAATCGGAAGCACGGACCTCCATTTGACGTACGGTTTCGGACAATTCGATGCTTGTGTATCGAAAACCGTCTCACTAGCAATTTTACAGTGAGAAGTAAGTAATTCATTTATTTTTATTTTTCGAAAAAATATTAAAATAAAATGTGAAGAATGCTCAGAGGCCCCCTGCCGAGCTACTATATGGCGTGGCGTATGATAGAGGCACGCAGAAGAGAAAAGGAACAAATTAGAAGGTGAGTTTACGTTTATTACATTGCTAATATTTTGTGGTTGTTTTATGTGATGACTGTTATTTTTTTAGTTAATCAATGGTTTCGGTGCAAAATTATTCCGGTATCGTTTCAGGGACATTAACCTAAGATTGTTTCTTCGTAATACTTATGATCCGGCAAAAATAAACCATCGGGAGTTTACAAAAAGGTATAGGCTCACCAAACCGGCATTTAATTATTTATGTCGATTGCTGCGGGAAAAAACTAACCTAAGGCCTACTAAAAACATCAAAGTTCAATTCAAAACTTTAGAAAAGTTCAATGTGCGTTCAATTCAAATCTTTGGATGCGGTCCATATTCAGATAACAGTGCAAACGTTGGCATGCATGCAAACACACTGTTCAAATCGATTGCACTGCTCACGGACGGACGTAAAGCCGAAACTAGACGGTTAATTATTGCTTTCATTTTCGATGCTTCATCGATGAATTACTGAAAATGAAATCTATAAATTGACGTTCATCGGATTGTGCCTTCGCGATGAAAGCGTCCGGCTTCCGATTATTTTCAGTAGCATCTTGCATCATTCATCGGCAATGAACGATAAGTGAAACGTCTAAACAGCTGACAGCTCATTCACAGTTCATTTCTCATACTGCCGGGTCGGCACGGGCGTTGTGTTCTCGCGGGAATTTCACGAGGAATGAAATAATAGCCTTCATCAAAAGTGAACCGCCTATACAAACAACGCAATTCACTGTTTATCGTTCACTATTCATCGCAGAAATGAATCACTTTTGATGAAGCGTCATAAGCACTGATGGACCAAGCTTTCGTTCTCTCAGTGTGTCAAGTTGACAGTCAATGTTATTAGAAAGAAATATTGGAGGAAGACATGTATTGACCTCCAGTATCTTTACAGAGCATTTCTGTATGTATTGTAGATATTCTACTAATAATATATACTATTAATACTACTATAGTACGAATCAAGATAAGAAAGTTTCCGTGACAGGTCGAATTTTTCCGTTTCATGCATACTAGTTACCGTGATTAAAAATATTATGTTTTTATCATATAATTTATCACTTTAAGTTATTTTCATCAAAAATGCAATAATTAATTCTACATTAAATAAAAACAAGAATATCAGTCTAGTTAAAAAAATTATAGCTTTTTTTTTTTATACTACGATGCCGGCAAACAAACTTACGGCCCGCCTGATGGTAAGCAGTTACCGTAGTCTATGGACGCCTGCAACACCAGGGGCATCACAAACGCGTTGTCGACCCTTTAAGAACCTATTTACTCCCTTCTTGAAGAACCCCATACTGTATTCCCCGGGGAAAACCTCGGCAGGGAGCTCGTTCCACAACCGGAGCGTGCGTGGGAGGAAATTTCTCTCAAACCGCACTGTGCGTGACCACTTAGGCTCCAGCGTGTGAGGATGAACACCCTGCCGATGGCGAGCGGTGCGATGATAAAAAGTGGCCGTTGGCATCATGTCGAACAATTCTTCAGAACACAACCCGTTGTACAAGCGGTAGAACACACATAATGAGGCAAAGTCTCTCCTCAGACTTAGAGGCTCAATACCGCTTGTGAGTTTGGGATCGTCAACAATTCGCTCAGCTCATCTTTGGACCGAATCAAAAGGTCCAAGTTGGTATCGAGGTGCTCCCGCCCATAGATGACAGCAGTACTCCATATGAGGCCTGACCTGTGATTTATATAGCAACAGTCTTTGCCTTGAAGAGAAGTACCGCTTGGCTCTGTTAAGCACACCTAGTTTTTTGGACGCCAACTTGACCTTGAGCTCGAGAAAATATTTGTTTAAATTTTACAAATAAAATATTTGTGTAAAGTATAAGTTCCCATTCACGACTCAAATAAATACTTAATAAAACAAATATTTTATCAGAATTATAAATAATTATATTTAACTGGACTGATATTAATGTTTCTTTTTAATGTGGAATTAATTGTTGCATTGTTGATAAAAATAACCGAAGGAGAAACATAATATTTTTAATCTCGGAAATAGTATGCATGTAACAAAAAAGCTTGACCTGTCAGGGGAACAGTCTTATCTTGATTAGACTATAATAATAATATTTTCAAATAAATTAGTGTAAAAGATACTTACCTATTCGTAAAGTATGGTGTTATGTTTCCGAACTTACCACTCCACACAACTTGTTAGATAGGTACCTTACTTATGTTTTTTTTAGTTTTTCGCGGGATTCGATACTTATCAGTTGGGTGGGTGCTGTATTTTTTAATATGACGTGTTGTGTTGAAGTGTATTTTTGATGTGAAATCAGTGGTTTCGTGTCAAAAAGGAGGACTCGGCTGTATGGGCTAGATTCCTATTGCCTTCATAAAACTTAAAACCAAAAAGCTATGGCTTATTATCGAGAGTTTTCGATAGGAACCAAACGTTACTCCCGAGTACTCGATATCGACTCGATAGGGGTGCGTGCTGTCAATAATTCGATGAATCGAAATCGAATCGAGGTGAGTTACTTTTCGATTCGATTTTCGATACCCCTGCGTGCTAGCCCTACAGTGGGGCTAGCACGCAGGAGAATCGAAAATCGAATCGAAATCCGAATCGAGGAGTTTGTATGGCAATTTTATTAGTTCTGCTACTCACCGCCGTGGCGCTAATAAAATTGCCATACAAACTCCTCGATTCGGATTTCGATTCGATTTTCGATTCTCCTGCGTGATAGCCCCACAGAGCCTTCACGCGAAGTACAACTTTTCGCTCTAACCCCCTTCGAGCGTGACAACCGGGTGAAACAACCGGCCCGTTCAAGACCTTAGAGTGTCGGCGCGAGTTACAACCGAACAACCATCGAATTTGATGGTTGTAAAATGCTCTGACGTTTCTTACTGAAATACTCTTACGTGATTGGATGATATTGGCGGCCATATTCTAAAATGTCATCTGATAGAAAGAGAGAGAAATAAAAGTTCATGTAAAAGAGAGAGATAAAAGATTTGGTTGCTGCAATCCGTTCAACGCCTCTGAGCGAGTTAAAAAACAACATACAAACTCCTCGATTCGATTTTCGATTCTCCTGCGTGCTAGCCCCACTGAGCCTCTGGGCACAGAATAGATAATAGTACTACGTACAGAACGGCCACTCACCTCCCCGCACTTATTTCAAATACCTCACCCCACCCGGCAATTCATTGTAGACATCACTGACACTTAAACAAGGGCGCGCGCTATCGCTCGGGCATGGCGTCACTTCACGTTCATCGAGTAGACGCGAGCGCCGGTTGATAACAGAGATAGCGCTATGCGAGTAAAAGAGAAGGCAGTTGCTGCACTTCTTGCGTCATTTCGATTATGGCAATTTTATTAGTTCTGCTACTCACCGCCGTGGCGCTAATAAAATTGCCATACAAACTCTTCGATTCGGATTTCGATTCGATTTTCGATTCTCCTGCGTGCTAGCCCCACCGGACAACTACACCCAGAGCACACCCCGGACACTCCATACAACGTTCGCAAATCAATTACCTATTACTACTACTAAAGCAAATGGCGTTTGTACACGCACAAATGTGTGCGTGGAATCTAGTAGGGCTGAGTGCGCGGTTATCAATCGAAATGACGCAAGAAGTGCAGCAACTGCCTTCTCTTTTACTCGCATAGCGCTATCTCTGTTATCAACCGGCGCTCGCGTCTACTCGATGAACGTGAAGTGACGCCATGCCCGAGCGATAGCGCGCGCCCTTGTTTAAGTGTCAGTGATGTCTACAATGAATTGCCGGGTGGGGTGAGGTATTTGAAATAAGTGCGGGGAGGTGAGTGGCCGTTCTGTACGTAGTACTATTATCTATTCTGTGCCCAGAGGCTCAGTGGGGCTAGCACGCAGGAGAATCGAAAATCGAATCGAGGAGTTTGTATGACAATTTGATTAGTTCTGCTACTCACCGCCGTGGCGCTAATAAAATTGCCATACAAACTTCTTGATTCGGATTTCGATTCGATTTTCGATTCTCCTGCGTGCTAGCCCCCCTGTGGGGCTAGCACGCAGGAGAATCGAAATTCGAATCGAGGAGTTTGTATGGCGATTTTATTAGTTCTGCTACTCACCGCCGTGGCGCTAATAAAATTGCCATACAAACTCCTCGATTCGGATTTCGATTCGATTTTCGATTCTCCTGCGTGCTAGCCCCACTGAACACGCCTCGGGTGACTGGCCAGTGTTGCCAGCTCTACTTCTTTTTACGAAGATCTACCGACGTATTTTACCTACGAATTTATTGTCAACATTTTAAAGAAAATAGATTCTTTACTTATCCGCTCACGCGTCCCGATTAAAAACGCGAATCATAATTACCGTTAAAATATTGCTAATTGGGTCACCCACGCGCCATTTAGGCGGAGCACGCGCGTACGGGTGTTCAAAAAATTGCGGAGAGTGATATTATACTGTCTACAACAGAACAAAAAATACGTATGGAAAGGTATTTTAATATAGAAGGAACTTATAACAGTTAATTAGATAAGGATTAATAATTAAATGAATGAAGGGCTAAAATGATCGGAAGGTCGCGGAAGACACGATTTTTTGAAAAAATTTAAAAAAAAAAACTATTTTATAAAACTTTAAATAACCATATATATTACTATAGCCGTATTCGTATTCTTGAAGATTATTTTGATATATAATAGTTTTGGGTAATATTTTTAATGAAAATAGAAAAAAATATTAAATCCATCAATTACGTAATTAATTACGCAAGAGGCGCGCGCGCAACCTCAAAATTAAAAAAATTGCAAAAAATAAATTATTGTTTCTAAAATTAAATAAAAAATACGTATGGAAAGCTAATTTAATAAGGAATGAACTTATAATAGTTAATTAGATAAGGATTCATAATTGAATGAATAATGACGAGAATAGTAACTAAAGTGCTTAAAATTTCAAAAATACTCACTTTTTGAAAAAAACGTTTAGTGTGGCAATATAACACTATAAAACTATCATAAACCATACATATTAATGTAGCCCAATTCTTCTAGCATTAATCGAGTTTTATTAAAAGGCAACTGTTTCTTTTCGTGTTTACAAAAAAATAAGTCACCAAAACCATTAAGTACGTAAATAAATTTTAACTTTCCAATAATAAATCAAAATATCTCAAACTCCGTTATTTAAAAAAAATGTTTATTGCTACTTAAATTTAAATGGTTTTTTTGATTTATATGTAGAACTTTTCTTGGGATTATTGGGTAATTCTTGCCAAAATTTCTTTCCTTGAAGTGACTGATACCTGAAAGTGAAAAATAATTAGTTGCAGGTTTATTGAGTTCTCACCATGCTTATCATAGTAGCAAAATAAAAGTGGCAGACAACATTTTGTGTTAATAAATTTATTTTTTAGTAATTAATAAATATAAGTAATATTGTTTGGCCTTAAATTAAATGAAATCACAGAAACTAAAAAAAACAACATTGAAAGTGACATAATAAAAGTTGTTCCGTAAAGAAATTCTAGTAGGTAATATGACAAACACACACCCAATTTGTTTAGTGTCTATTGTTCCATCATTGTAAAGAAGAATATGAATAACTGGTATTTGTCTCTTTACTACAATAGTTTCAAGACCATCCAATTTGGGCTCCCAGTATTCTTCAACACTGAAAGAAAAAATATGTATTTAGTATTTAATGGAATTATAACTAACATGATTATTAATTCGTGATTAGCTATCATAAGTTTAAAAGTTTTTTTTACTTCATCGAATCCACTTCATCAGACCTACGAGGGACCAGCGGCGTAGCTAGGAAAAAAATAAATTGTACAAATCATTACAATGTTTATCAATAATAAATTGCCCGTAGAAAATAAATTGTACATACAAATTATTACAATGTTTATCAATAATAAATCACACTTCATGTGAAAGAAGTTTTAGCAAACTGAAATTAATAAAAAATTACTTACGAGCAACAATGACCGGAATAAAGACAATCTGGGTATGTTAATTAACTATAGAACACGAGGAAATATAAATGATGTCTGTACAGTATGTAATACCGAATTTTTATGAATTGCTGGGGGGTGACACCACAATTTCCCCCGGCTGCCACCCCCATGTTAGCTACGCCACTGCAAGGGATGGCTGAAAAGTTCTGAGCCTAAGGATTTAAAAGGCCAGATATAAATCTAAATTTATTTTTTAACCATCTTCGAAAAAAGGAGCTTACTCAATTCGACTGTATATATGCTTTTTTATGTTTGTTCGCGGATAACTTCATCGTTTATGAACTGATTTTTAAGATTCTTTTTGTATTCGATAGAGGATAATCCAAGGGTGGTCCCATGGTCACCAAAGTTAGGATCTGATAATGGGATCCCATAAAAATCGAGGAAAATCATTAAATTTTTATGTATGTCCAAGTGTTTTTTGTATATGTTACGCAATTACTCTGCCAATTGTTGACCGATTTTCAAAATTCTTTTTGTATTCGATAGAGTATACTCCTGGGATAGTCTCAAGGTCACCAAAGTCAGGATCTGATGATTGGATCCCATGAAAAGCGAGGGAAACCCTTGGTATTATATTAGGTCCTTACATATGAAATTGGTGTTTTGTATGGGAGGAAGATAGTCAATTTTTTTTAATATAATATATCGAGGGTTTATTGCAAAAAGCTGCAAACTTAGTCTTGAGATATCGAGTCTCAAAAGTTTAAAATATACCAAAAAGATGTCGGTGAAACAATTTCATTCAAAAGTAAATCAGACAAGTAATAGATTCCCTTATTAATACAGTTGCCAGCACGTATGTTGGTAAGAGCGGGGGATATTATGACTAATATTAGCTTGAATAGTGGTCACTATGAATAATAATAATACTGAAATCATCAATATATATTTACTATGAAAATTATTGGCTAGAATGGAAATCAAATGAAAAGCAGTAACCATTTTTGTTGCACATGAACCATTTTTACATGCGCAAAATCACAAAATCAACTTTAAAATCTTGCCAAGTTAGGTGCTGGCAACTATACATATGCTTCGTTTTCATTGACAATTAGTTAAATCGGGATTTGAATTCTTTTTTATTCAATTCAATTTTTAGTTTGTATGTCTTCTGTCAAGTGTTACAATTTTGCCTAATGACGATTAGGGAACAATAATAATATTGACAAAATAGGGATTTTGCGTTGAAAGTGCACCATCTCCGTATAATCATTATCACCTTTTCTGTGTCAGTTTTGTTATTTGATGCTGAATAGAAAACTGGCGTTTTAAAATTTCTGCACATGATATCGCTTTGGGTATCGCAACTCCAGCTCCACTCCAAACCACTGCAGTTGAAACTTTATCTTCTAATATTCCCGAGGCATGAGATAGCAAATTGTTCATTTTGCTTCCACCTTTCACCTAAATTATTATCAAAACAATTATTTTTTTTATTTAAACAATTTAACAGAAGTACTCTAATCAGTGTCATACTTGCATCCAAAGGAAATTTTCTGGTAAATCCGTAATAGGGATTTTACTACGCTCCAGCTCTTCTTCGATGTTTTTCCCTTTATAATAATTTTCCATGCCGAGTTACCTAGATTCCTACTTGAATTGAATTGATAACATTAACAAGATTACAATCAAATCAAGATCTAACAAGTGGTGTTCCGAATTGCGCACAGACTTATTAGAGATAGATACTACGTATGAATTGCGATAAAAGCGATAATGGTGGCAAATTCTGTTGGCACAAATTCGATTAAACTTAACTAAATTTAGTTTTAGTGCTGTCAAATTGTGTTTTCAGTTAAAATTGGTGTCGATTCTGAAGCACAACTTATTAAACTAAACTAATTTGACAGGATTAAAACTATTGCCATCTCTGTTTTTCTCTAAAGGATTAAAAGTGACGGCTTTATTTTTAGTGCTGTCAAATTAGTTTAGTTTAGTAAGTTGTGCTTCAGAATCGACAATTTCGAACAAAAAACACGATTTGACAGCTCTAAAACTAAATTTAATTTAGTCTATTCCAATTAGTGCCAACAGAATTGACACCAATATCGCGGATCCGACCAAATTAAATCGTCACAAAATATATGGGCTATTGAATCAGTAGGTAGGTTATGTTGTGACTTTGGTCGGATTCGCGATATTGGTGTCGATTCTGAAGCACAACTTATTAAACTAAACTAATTTGACAGGATTAAAACTATTGCCATCTCTGTTTTTCTCTAAAGGATTAAAAGTGACGGCTTTATTTTTAGTATTGTCAAATTAGTTTAGTTTAGTAAGTTGTGCTTCAGGGGGCCGATTACGGATCTCATGATTACAAATGATATCATGATGACATACAATTTATTTGCCTTTTTACGGATCAACACTTCATAAATATGTTTTTCAAGGGTTATGGCATGATGACATTATCGAAATTATACCCTAGCAATCATATCAGTAGAGTAAGGACAAGTAAATGAGCATTTCTAGACATTCTAAATATTGCAAATTTATACCATGTCATGTCATAAACGATCCGTAATACGGGGGCAGAATCTTTTATCGTTTTACGGAACGCAGGGAAGATTAAAATCTCTAAAAAATACATTGAAACCTCAGATTAACAACCTATAGATCGAACCAGCTCGTGGCCGCACATGAAACAACTAATGTTTTCTATAGTGCTGCCATGTTAGCAATTTTTCCCTTGTGTTTGGGAAAAATATTTATACAATAATAATATTAGTAATTTAAAGATTATCTGATTATATTTTTAAAATTTTCATTTGAATGCAATCTGTTACTTGATATTCGTTCAAAGCTAGTTTTTGAGAAAAACAAAGAATTATTTTTTTGAACATTCAACGTTTAGACATGCACGAGGCTATCGAGTTTGATTAAATAAAGGACTTTTAACAATAATATCTCTTTTTTATTATATTCGTAATATTAACTCTTACCAAATGTTTTCATAAAAAATGTTATAGAATATGTAGTTGAATGTTTATGTGAAGACGCAGTTAATGAAGAATAAAATTAGGTGTGTAGAATTGTATAACAAAGTTTATTTGAAAGCTTATTTCTGGTTTCTTAGGATTGACCTTTAAGATCATAAGCTTATTATATTAGCGTTACGCAAGTTAGTATACTTGCAGTGTATGTTTATGATAGTAGAGGGAGTACAACTGACAAAGCGAGAAACTAAGTATTATCACACCGCCGCCGCCGCCGCCGCCAATGCAGCAAATCTTTAGTATTTTCTCAATGTTTAAATAACGCTCTTGCGGCAAAGAAAAAAGGGGTGTGATATGATACTGTGCTAAATATATGCGGGCCAAACTTTATTTTTGTAATATTGTAACACAGTAAAATAGGCCCATGATATTTTTGAAACACCAGTTACACATGACACTAGGTGTGAATAGAGAATATACAGTGTAGCCCAAAAGTCATGGAGAAAAGAAGATGGTAGGTACAAGTGGTCATAACTTTTAAAAAGATGGTAGGTACAAACAAGTGGTCATAACTGTTAAGGAAATTAAGTGAGGTCTCTTCATTATTGTGATTCTGTTGCAAATGACCCTGTCTATCTATCTACCCAATTCGTTTGATCCACGACTTTTGGGCCACCAAGTGTAGGTAGGGTTGCTTAGAAATTCAAAAATTAAATGTAAAAAAACCTTTATAAAAAAAAGCTTTTATTTAAATGCGCTAAAAAGAAAAAATAAACTTTTACGGCTTTACAAATAAAAAACTTATTCCTAGGAATAGTTATTCCGTGTTTTGTCTTATTTTGACATATTACATCTGACATGTGCTAAGACAAAACACAATAAATTATTCCGAGGATTATCCTCGGTATAAGGTTTTATTTGTAAGGCCGTTATACTAAAACTTTTACTTATAACGTCATTTCACATTTGACACAATTTATATGACATAAAAGCTTGTCGCGAGATTTACTTGTGTGTAGTAACTTAAAAGTACTTAAAAGAGTACTTTTAAGTACCTACTCATATTTACTTAGTTTGAAAATTCTAATGTATAAAATTATTCACATTAAATTATTTAATTTACCTACTTGTAAACTACCTACAAAAGTAAATCTTGCGACAAGCTTTTGTCATATAAATTATGTCAAATGTGAAACGACGTTATAAGTAAAAGTTTTAGTGTAAAAGTTTATTTTTTCTTTTTAGCGCATTTAAATAAAAGCTTGTTTTTAAAAAGGTTTTTTACATTTAATTTATTTTTTACTTTTTAGTTATCAATGGACACGTTTCTCAGTCTGTTCATCTCATTCACCGCATCATTGTTGCAAGGTAGTTTGCCGGAACGTCTATACAGAATTTCATCTCAATCGGTTAAAGATATCTACTTTAAAATTGATTTTTTAGGTTTAGAAGTACGCCATATTGGATTAATAGTGACATCACTTTATTTTTTCAAGTTATTCTTAGCAAGACCTTTTATTTGATACCCATATTGTAGGAGTGCATTAAAAATAATTGGTCCACCATCTTGGGTATGCCGCCATCTTGGATTTAGAAGAACGTCACACAGTTAACCGTGCATTTTCATCCAAACTGTGTGTGTATACAAAATTTCAGCTCAATCGGTTTAAAGATATCTACTTCAAAATTGATTTTCAAGCTTTAGAAGTCCGCCATATTGGATTAATAGTGACGTCACATTATTTTTCGAGTTACTCTTAGCAAGACCTTTTATTTGATACCCATATTGTAGGGGTGCATTAAAAATAATTGGTCCGTCATCTTGGATTTAGAATGACGTCACAGTCAACCATGCATTGTCATCCAAGCTGAATGTGTATACAAAATTTCAGATCAATCGGTTAAAGATATCTGCTTCAAAATTGAGTTGCAAGATTTCACCCGAACATACATACTTACATTACATTGCAAGTTAAATAAAAGCTTGTAAAAATAAGTAATACTTCAAAGTCAAAAATCTTTATTCAATATTTAAAAAAACAAAACAAATTTAACAACTAAGTACCTATAGCAATCACAAAATGTTAGGTACACTTTAAATGTCAATTACCCATTTTTGTCAACAAAAATATTACTTTACAAATAGTGATATAGGTAAATAACAAAAGCGATGTACGCAAATCAACACCAAGCATTGGCATCATTTAAATAGTTTATAGACGGCCCGCTACTCGGCGCCTAGAACATTCCGTCGAAGCGTGTGACGTGTCGAATGTTCCAGAACGTTCCACACAGTTCTATACTCTTCGATTGGCTTCCACAAGCTTCCATTGGGTTCGAGAACGCTCCAGAACAGCCTAGAACGATCAGGAACGTTCTAGAAACGACGCCGTTTTTCGAGAATGTTCCACGCGAACTTCGATGGCGCTACTACAACCCGGGGGTTATTGTCTAAGAAAAAATATATCGCGATCGCTTACAATTTGACACTCGCAGTCCATCCATTACTCCTATTATAAAAGGAAGTCCGCACAGAGTCTTATGTTCACGGCGCAATGGCTGTCAAATTATAAGCGATCGTGATAGATTTTTTCTTAGACAATAACCCACCAGGGGCGCAAACACAAAAGTGTTTACGCCTCCGACGTAACATTACATTACTGACCTTTAAATAATATTAATTTAGTATGCATACTTCTTATACTCTCTTGTCGTTGAGATGTAGATTTTGTAATAAAGTGGATTCTGACTTCAAAATATCGTAGAGATATTGCCTTTATAAGTAAAGTTAAATGATTGTCCAATGGACCTTGCTCGTTGATGTGATCGCGTAAATCATTAAAAATCCTGGTTTCAACAAATTTATTTAACACCAAACAAAGCATTCTGGGTAGGCTGTGCTTGTGAGAAAAGTAAGAACTGCCATGAATGGCAATTGTTTGTCGCAAAATTTGTTCTGCAAATAAACAAATTTTTATAACATCGTGGGATGGGTAATGCAATCCACCAATATCTTTTCTTGAAATTAAACTTGGAAACCTATTCGAAGTTATAGCTTGCAAGCATTCGTCGCATTTTATTATTTTTTTCATACTTATTGTAATGTACCCAGCAATGTAAATTGTTGCTTGTTTAGAGTACTCAGTCATTTCACAATTGCCTATGTAATCGTGGCCTTCGGGCAAATTAACAATTTGGTCATCATTATCAACACATTCATTGAATGTTAGTAACCTTTCTCTTCTACTATTTATTTTCCTGCAAACTGATGTCATGTTACATGTTAAAATGTTTATAGATTCTAATGGTACGCAATTCCCAGTAGAAATATTTTTCAATTCGCCATGAATTAAGAGACGTCTGTATGCAGATTTAAATTGTAGTGCAGTGGGATTATTATTAAAACCTCCTTTGGATCGGATCGCACTAAAAAATAACTCGAGGTGATCCTGGCTTAATTTATATGTACATAAATATTGAAGAGTTGCATTTTGAATGTTTATATGATTAGTAAAAATTACTCTTACTGCCTTCAAACATATCAAAAATCCTAAAAACCCGGTTTTTCTCCCAGATTGAACTACTGGACCAGAAGAAAACTTTAAATTTTTAATATATATCTCAAGTTCCTTTAATTTCACGTCAATACTAAGAAAAGTCTCCTTAGAAATGGGTTTTTTGAAACCATATGTAAATAATCTGCGACTGTTTAAAATATCAAAAATGTCATTAAAATGCCTTATAAATTCTATTGTCGCGCCGGAGTTTAAAAAGTCTTCTAAAATTAAATCATCCCTGCAAAATAACATGGCCTCCGCGACTGACCTGCTAAACGTCTGTGCAGCAAGACGAACCTTCATCACCTGTTTACGAAAATCAATATGCGTGCGTCTTAATTTGTTTGCTAAGTGCATTCCTTCATTCTGCTGCAGGTTATGTAGCTTATCAAAATAATCCCAAGAAATCATTTCATTATTACCATTAAAAATTACTTTTTTGTCTGCTAATGTATTTCTAACTAATTTTAACATATGGCAGGCATCTGGTATTATAGCAATACTTTTTCCAGCAACATTTATTTGAGGATCAATATTATTTACATCTTCAAACATAGCCCCTAAAAGTTTGGCCATAGCAAAATTTGCTGGACATCCGTCAAAAGTAATTGAAATAATTTCTACTCCACATTCTAACAATAAATGAATACAGTTTTTTAATAAAGCGCAGCGTTGCTCACCATTAACACCATTTGTAAGGAAATATCCAACAGGTATTTTCCAAGGTTTATTTAAAGACGTTACCATAAAGACTAATGCGTCTTTAGCCAATGGTAGATTATCAGTGTCTAAATTATCACCTACATTCACATACCCAATAATTTGTTTGCCATCCCACTGAAGATGTTGACGGATTGCCATTTCATCTAGACTTACAGAACACAAAATTTTTTCAGTCGATTTACTAACCATTAATTTGATACATTCAAATGATTCATTTGTGAAACCTGGGTCGCAATCAATAGATTTATACCATCTGTACAAAGTTTTTGGATGAGGCAAACAGGTATCAAACTGCTTTCTTACAAATACATAAGCTTTGGGGCTTATAAAATGCAAGCACAATGCAAATTTCCTTAATGATGCGGAATACTTATTAGGGCGGTTTTCTTTGTCAAGATACCGTTTGAGAAAATCCACATTTTCTCTCTCAATATTAGATAAAATATCTAATTCTTCAGAATTTACCCGCATTTTACATTTCAATTCTGTTATTATATTAATCAAACGGGCTGTTTTCTTACTTAGTCTTCGTTTAGACTCACGCGCAGCGCGTAATTTTTTTAGGCGATTGGACGATTTTATTTGCTCCTTCCGCAGCTGTAATTTAAGCAGCTTTTCTTTTTTGGGAGTTAATGGAAGCGGCAATGCATCTTTAGAACCAGATGGTTCTGATACAGCAAAATGTTGTAAATTTATAGGAGGCTTCTGAAAAATTGAAAATAGACATTTAAATAAAGTACAATCAAAATAATTTTGATTAATAAATACAATCAATAATTTAGTCATATATGCTTACCAAACATTGCCTTTTTGGTTGAATATTTTGCAATTCTTGAAGTATATTATCTGCCCTCCTTTTCACACCTACTGCCTGAGGACAATCATAACTCATCTGGCTTGTTGATGGCTGTGTTGATGATAAACTATCTATCCTTGGATTTGGAATACTTGTAATCTGTAATATTTTTAAATTATTCATTAATATAAAGTTAATGGCTATTAAAGTTCATGTTTGTTTAGTAATTGTAGTATACGAAGTGAGTACATCACTATTGGTTGATGCACAGCACTATTTAATAAAATAGTAAGAACTGTCACGCCCTTCTTGTACCAGACTAGATTAAAGCAACACGTGTATTTTAATAAGTTGTTTTATTTAATGAACATGATACAGTAATAACATTAACAGTCAAGCACAGCTGTGATGCAATGATCGACTAAATTGTATAATTGCCCTGATTTAGATACTTATTAATATTTAAATGTGGTCATATAAGTACTGTGGCAGTTTATAAGTACCGAATAAAATAAATAAAAATTGTTCTAAGCTTAATTTATGCCCTCAAATAATGAGCGATTTGGCCCTTAACCATAGATTAAAGTTTTATTTACTACTATATATACAAATACAAATTAACTACTCCTTCGTACTCACGTGGATATCCCTATTAGGTATAGAACATGGTTTTAAATGTGTCTTTTTTTCTTTATATACAAATGACTCTTTATTGAAATGCACTGAGCATATTTTAGTATTTTTGGTTGGCTGCCAATTTTGTCTCCCAGTAGCTTCAAGCCATTTATTTCTTATTTCGGGAATAAAGGGAAACCTGTAATATAAAATATAAGTACCTATACAAAAAAAATATTAATTAAACCCTATAAGACCGGACTTAAATCATAATATATTGTTGTTTTAATGCGAAAAGCAACTTAGTCTCGATTTTTAGAGTTTAAATACAGTTTAACTTTAAAAAACGAGCTTTATCTAGTTCAGTTATGCACTGAGTCTCCCCTTCACTGAAGGGGAGTAAGTTAAAAATTTATCTTATTCCCTATAAATAAATACTCGAAACTAAAATTCTCTATTTCTTTTGATTATTTGTTTTGTGTTGCTTTCACAGGTGTAACTAAATTTGAACAGAAAATATAATTTTAATGAGCCAATATAAAAATAGCTAAAATGTTGGAGTTTTTATTTTATAAAATATTTACATTTTAGTGTTATACAGGGAAAAACAACTAAAATGTGGATAAACACTAAAAAGCTGATTATTTTGATAAGGATGGTTCTAAGCTTTGTTTATGTGAATCAGTTCACTTACATGCTTAGAGTGTCAAAAGATTAAAATATTGATAGTAACAGAATTTTTAGTTTCTTAGTTAAACACAGTTTTATTAGTTTTCTTAAACACCTGAGTTTGTCTCTATAAATGAACGAGTAAAACTAACTAAATTTTCTATTTCTTTTTATTATTTGTACTGTGTTGCTTTTACAGATGTAAGTAAATATGAAAATAATAAGCCAATATAAAAAATAGCTAAAATGTAACTGGAACTGGAGTTTCATTTTCTAAAATATTTACTTTTAAGAATAATACAGGAGAAAACAGCTAAAATGCGGATTTAAACAATAAATAAAATTTTTATAGCCTTATTAGAAACTTCACGAATACAATAACTACTGAACTAAAAAGACAAATATTTATTTAATAATTAATGTTTAACGTAAGTTCCAATACGTTGTTTCACAAGAGATTTTCTTTGTTAAACCTTTCTATTTAAGAAATATCTCTGACTGAAATATCTGTCCTGCTGTATTTGGGCATTTAGTTGCTTTCCGCACTAACACGACGATATGTACATTTATTGTTATTAAATCTTAAATATAATATTGTTATAACATGGGGAGGCATAAAATTTAATTGCGTAGGGTAATAATATGAGTCCTGATATGGCAATTTAAATTTTTTAGGTTATTATCTCAAATATTTAAAATATCCTTATCTACGACATAGATTTTGTAGCAAACATATTAAAATAAAGATAAAACATAACTTTGCTTTGTATTCTTTTGTTAAATATTGGAATAAGTGACTGTTTCGTTTACTTACGAGTGAAATGTTATTCCGTCTACTTTTCTTTCACTTCGGCTTTTGCAGCCTAAAATACTGCATCCCACCATGGCATAAACACTATTTTCACAGAGTCTATATCTCAAAAGTTCTTTTTAATGCTGAAAAACACTCAAAACACAATAAAACACTAGACGATATACTTTGTTTGTCAAGTAGTCGGTCTTGCCAAACAAATATTTCGGCCACGGTGACAAAGATAAAAAACGTATCTTCTGCTTTTTTTTTCTTATGGAATTTTACCATTTGCATCTCGCTCTTTCAGTTAATGTCATTTTATGGCTCCATCTATAGGTTGTTAATCTGAGATTGAAACTTAGCATTGAAACTACAACGTATTATCTCAATTAGTCTGTGAACTACACCTAAACCATGAAGTAACTTCATGCACTAAACCACAGATTAACTACTTCACTAAACCACAGACTAAGGAGAGATACCACAGGCGCGTTCGGGTAGCCTGTGGTGGCGTTCTTAGCATTATCAAAATTGGCGTTGATGGAAAGCGTTCGGTTAGTGCTTAGATAAAGAATGAATAGATAGGACGTGACCGTATACCCGTAAGGGACAGACATAGATGACGTCATACCTGCCTAAAGTAGATGGGTATACCAGTGTTGCTTTAAGTTTTACCCTACTTTATGTTTATAATGGCTTTAACCACTATAAACATAAAGTAGGGTTGATTGATCTACGTATTTTTTTTGAGACATTTTAATGAGCGCCCCTCGCTCAATAATATGTCTCAAAAAATAAAAGTGGGAGGAAGTTGCGATTTTTTTTATTGAATTCTTCATTCAACCTTCGCCGCAGTCTAAAGTTATTTACACTTTTAAATAAAACTACACTTTTCGGATTTACTCGAGTATATTTCGTTTTAAAACATTTTACTATTATTTATTTAAGCTATTATGTAAACATCTTTACAAATATAAGAAAAAATATTAGGAATCATCATCATCATCCACACGCGTCCACTGCTGGATATAGGCCTCTCCAAGTGCTCGCCACTGAGCACGATCCGCGACCACTCGCTTGCAGCTTTTGCCAGCTAGGCACCTTGCGAAGATCGTCGCTCGATTAAGAATACAGCGGGCAATAATCATTGTTTTTTCTTTATCTCTGCAGTTTATTTAAAATCCAATATTTACACATTTACTAAATATTTGTGAAGATTTAGAAAATGTATAATATAAAATTTTAAATAAACATTTTCTAAAATTAGATTTCAATAGCACCGTTATTGTCATCGAATAAAGGACTTCGGCTTACAGAAATAAAATTCACTACAATACAGGTAAAAAATCACTTGGGCTGGGTAAGTTCAAGAATTGAACTACTGATACCGCACTCAATATGGTGCTAAAAGCCCAAAGTTGGTAAGCTTGCTCACAATATGGAAAAAAGATCTGGCAAAGAACGCAAGATGCCGATGTAGATAGCTGGTTATTCTTAGTTGCCCGTGTTGCCACCCCCAACCTCGCCCCCGCTGGCGGCAACTTGGAAATAGCGCAGGACAAGACCAATTTGTAGATCTATGAGGAAGATTATGTTCTGTCAAGTACCTATATAATTGATTAGAAATTAGAAACACCTGTTCGGTGCATAGAGCTATATCTACATCCTATGTGTTCTTGTTAAATATTCAAACAAAGTAGAGATATGACTTATTTCATTTGGATTAAGCCAGATTGGATTGGAGTCGCTCACGTCCGTAGGTTTTACCCTCGAGACCCTACACGTGATCCCCGGGTGGTGCTAATCGAGTGACCAACTTCTGGTGGTAGGGCCTGAAAAACCCGACTGGCTAGCGACCACCGTGCGCATGACGTAAAACCCGTCAAGTGGGCATTTTGTGTCCGCGTTTCGGGATCAGTCATCGCACAGCCAGAGCTTGAGGGGTCATTGCTGCGATTCGTGTGGTTTGTGTGGGCTTCCGTCGACCCAGTGCCAGGTTGACTGCGTTGACCCTCCGCCCAGGAAGACCCGAAGAAACGGCTGTTCCGCTGGCCGCCCGTGGTACAGTACAGGGGCCCAAGCGGACCTAACCAGTCCGTGAGGCTGCCCCACCATGCCACGCATAATCTCGGGGTGGTCCGTCGTGCCGGTTGGTGACCGGACGGTGGGTCCCGGCGACCACTTCCGGGGGGGTTCGGGGGCCCTTTCGTGCGGAGAGTCAGCGCAAATCAGCTGTCGGCTGTTCCCTGGCGAAACAGGCCTACACACGTTAACTATGCTAATCGCTGCAACGACACCTCAATTTCACACCTCTCACTCCAACAAACATGTCAGCGCACAATATTAGGACTGGTCGTACAGCGGTGCACTATCCCACCAAAACACCACTATTCGAGGTGGGGCTCGCTAACATCCGCGGGCTCCATTCTAACCTCTTGGCTGTCCACCACCATCTCGAGACAGCCCGTCCAGCAATGCTGTTTTTGACAGAGACGCAAATTATCTGCCCGGCCGATACAAGCTACCTTAATTACCCCGGCTACGCTCTTGAGGAGTCCTTCAAGGCAAAGGCAGGTGTTTGCTTGTTCGTCCGGGCGGACGTTTGTTGTCGTCGCCTGCGCTGTCTGGAGGAACCTTCCTTTTCCCTCCTTGTGGTACACGTCGATTTTGGCACTCATTGCAGTGTCTACGTGTGCGTCTATCGTTCCCACCGTGGTGACTTGGAGACAACTCGACTTTTTGAACACCTAAGTCGGGTGGCAGATGACGCGCAGGAGCAATTTCCTTCCGCCGAGCTGGTGTTTTTAGGGGACTTCAATGCTCACCACGAGTTGTGGTTAAGTTCCTCTAAAACTGACCATGCGGGTAGGACTGCCCACGCATTCGCTCTCACGCACGACCTGACACAATTGGTTACCCAGCACACCAGGGTACCAGATATTATCGGTCAAGCGCCCTCTTTGTTGGACCTTCTGCTGACAAATCGCCCCGACGGATATCAGGTGGTGATTCGAGCTCCACTAGGATCTTCAGATCACTGCCTGGTATCCGTCTCAGTGCCTCAGGCGTCACGACCGTCGCCTGTGGTTGCAGCACGCCGTCTGTGGCACTATGCGTCAGCAGATTGGGACGGTATGCGGGATTATTACGCATCTGTTCCTTGGTGGCAGCGCTGTTTCAATAGGATGGATCCGGACTCCTGCGCTACCTCTGTTGCTGACGAGATCATACTAGGAATGGAATATTATATTCCACATTCCAATCTCGTCAGTAGAGGGAGACGTAACCTCTGGTTCAATCGCGAGTGTGCCTCTGCTGTTGAAAACAAACAGCTAGCTTACCGCGCTTGGATCAGAGGTCGAGCTTCTAGGGATCCCAATACTAACCTACTGAAAACAGCCTATAATAATGCCACCAAGTTGTGTAAGAGGGCTTACATTAGAGCGGACGCTCAGCGCATTGCACAAGTGAGTCAGGAACTGCTAGCGCACCCTACGGGTAGCCGTTCTTTCTGGCGCCTGGCCAAAGCTGTGCAATCAAACTTCTGCCAACCCTCGCTGCCACCGCTGAGACATGCCGATGGCTCACTTGCTCATCAGCCGCAGGAGAAAGCCGACCTCCTGGCAAAACTCTTCGCGGCCCATTCCCGTATCGATGACTGTGGTGCACAACCTCCGACACTGTCCCATTGTGGCAGCACTATGCCCGATATCCGCATCAGACAGCGAGATGTGCGGGCGGAGCTACAGTCGATTGATATTCGAAAAGCAAGTGGACCAGACGGCATTCCTGCGATTGTACTTAAGAAGTGTGCAGCGGAGTTGACTCCGGTCCTGACGCGTCTATACCGTCTGTCGTTCTCTGCTGGTTGTGTGCCGAAATCTTGGAAAGAGGCCAATGTCCAGCCGGTTCCCAAAAAGGGAGATCGTTCTGATCCGGCTAACTATCGCCCTATAGCCGTCACTTCCATTTTGTGTAAAATCATGGAGAGGATCCTTAACACCCAGCTGATCCGTTACCTGGAAGGTCACTCGTTGCTTAATGACCGTCAGTATGGGTTTCGTCCTAAACGGTCAACAGGTGACCTTCTAGCGTTCCTTTTGCACAAATGGGGTGAATCTATCGATAAGCGCGGCGAGTCTGTGGCTATTAGTCTCGACATCGCCAAAGCTTTTGATAGAGTCTGGCACAAGGCTCTCCTTTCCAAGCTTCCGGCATACGGATTGCCCGCTCAGTTCTGTACGTGGATTGCCAGCTTCCTCCACGAGCGTAGAATTCGCGTTGTCGTTGACGGCTGCGCTTCGCGGTTCGTGGCAGTGAATGCTGGTGTTCCACAAGGCTCCGTTCTATCCCCAACATTGTTTCTTCTGCATATCAATGACATGCTTTCCTTGGGAAGTATACATTGCTATGCAGACGACAGTACAGTGCATGGGGGATATCACGGAAGCTCAGGGGCTGCTCGTGGCAATATTGATAGGGAGAGGCAGAATCTTATCATTGAGCTCAACAGGACGCTGGACCTCATCTCCGAATGGGGTTCCAACAATCTTGTCGAGTTCAATGCTAAGAAAACACAGGTGTGCGCGTTCTCGGCGAAAAGGTCACCTTTCCTCCCCCCTCCTTCTCTTCAGGGCACAACCCTTCACACACAGAGTAACATCACCTTGCTGGGAATGAACATTCGCTGCGATCTGAACCCCAGAGACTACATCGAATCCGTTATAACTGCTGCCTCACGGAAACTCGGTGTCCTAAACAAGGTGCGTAGGTATTTTGCGCCGGACCAACTATGCCTGTTGTATAAAACTCAGGTTAGGTCTTGCGTGGAATATTGCTCGCACCTTTGGGACGGCTCCGCTCAGTACCTCCTCGATGCTCTGGACAGATTGCAGCGTCGCGCTATTCGAATAATTGGCGATGTAGAGGCAACTAACACCCTCGAGCCTCTACAACTTCGTCGTGACATCGCCTCTCTTAGCGCCTTTTACCGAATGTTCCATGGGGAATGCTCTGAGGAGCTCTTTAACCTTATCCCTCCCTCTCCATTCCTTAACAGAAACACGCGTAAGGGCCTTCGGAGTCATCCGTACACTGTGTCCTCCTTTTCACACCGTACCAAGAAATTCCAAGATTCCTTCTTCTGTCGTTCATCCCATACTTGGAATTCTCTACCTGCGCACGTGTTTCCTCCATCCTACAACATGGGTTCCTTCAAAAGAGGTGTGAAAAAGCATCTTTTAGGCCGGCAAGGGGCGGGCAGGTAGGATAGTGGATGTCGTCCCTACTCTATCTGTCAACTCATTTGGGCCTCTTTCACCGCTTAACATCAGGCGGGAGGAGGTCATTTGCCGGGCCTTACATAAAAAAAAAAAAAAAAAAAAAAAAAAAAGATTACTAGCTATGGCAGAAAATTGCTAATAAATCACAAACATTTTCTAGAGGCTGTCTACTCCTCGCCACTCACCAGCTGTTTTTGGGTGTGGTAAACACGTATTAAATTGCTTACATACAAACTCATATGCCTTTGAACTTAAAAAGTGTAAGCACAGCGCGAATTTCCTTAAAGGTTCAGAATACTTTCTTTTGTCAACTCCTAAAAATCTTTTCAGAAAATCTCTATTGGTTCCTCCTACAGTATCTAAAATGTCCAACTACTAATTTTGCATCATTAACTTACACTTCAAATCACTTTACACATTTTCAAGTGTGACTACTTTTTTTCCCAATCGTCTAAGCGATTGACGCACTGGCCATAGTTTTTTATTTGATGACCTCGCTGATTATTTCAAACCCAGCATTTGAAGCCGCATTTTTCTCTTTCGGGGCGTATTCAAATTTGAACCGAAATCCAACACCGATGCGTCCTGAAACAATATGTATACAGGTTAAAAATAAAAGCAGGTTCTAATTTTACAACATTAAAAATATTAATTAATAATTTTTTAAACTGTATCTGTACTAATGGTCAGACTTGTTAAATTAATAGAAAATGACCAAAATCAAACCATTAATAATATGTTTGGCCATATCAAAATAGTAGAAAAGGATTTGGTACCTACCCTACCCATGTTAATCCAAAACTGTAAAATAAATTTCGAAATCCCCCATAAAAATAGTTGGGTTTGTGAAAAATAAATTTAGGTTTTGGCTTGATAGGGTATGTACCTTGTAGATATAATATGTATAAGTTACTGACCTGTAAAAAAAGTTTAGGAATAGCACCACTCCTAAGAAAAGTGCCTTTTTTGTTTTTCTGAATCCACTGTTACATTGTTGTTCAAAATGCTTAGAACACATTCGGGTATGCTTGGTTGGCTGCCAATTCAATCGACCAGTAGCTTTAACCCAACTGTTTTCGAGTAGTTATCTCCGAAGGAAATCTGTTAAATACAGACAAACAAGCAAATGGAAAGTCTCACTTCAAAAAAAATTACCTTTGTTATCTAAAATGCTCAAAATTTTATACTTAAATATGTCAATATTAATGTAACACAGAAACTAATATGTGAGTTCCCTTTCACGTAACAAATTACCAACGAATCAAGGAAAAATAGTCGTAGCGTAACTGGTATCATTATAACCCGGCAAAATGTTATACGCGTTGGCTGTATACGTGGCCATATTGTATGGCGACATTCCTAGCTTGTTAGGTTAACAATAACCTTACTACTTAGTTTGAAATTTCATGTTTAATCCCATAATATGATTGAGAACCATAGTAGAATGATAAAATATTGCAATATAACTTGTATTTATAATTTAAAAAATAGTTTTGGAGCTTTTTACTGACACAATTTAGGTCTTACCTGTAAAAGGTTATATTTTCCTGTTTTCTAGCACTATCACTATTACAACCTAAAACGGAGCAGTGCACCATGATTTAAATGTTCAAATAGTTCACAATTACACTAATTAAAGTGTTAAATAATTACACAGTAAGCTATAATTCACACAACAAATTTCTTCCACGTATTTGTTTAGCACCAGACGCTGGTGATAAACAATCCCCACTACCAGTTTCACCTATATACGGTAACAAGGACAAAAAAAAATGATGCCATCTTCTTCTTTCCTTTGGCAATGTGTATAAATTTATCTCTTTTCCTCATGTTTGACGGCTTTTATAGCCCATCTATTTCATTCTTTATCTAAGGGTTAGTGGGTGCGCGCACCGGTGACTTTTGTCACGGCACGTAGTATCTCTATTAAGTCTGTGTGTCACGGCGACAGAAATGTTTTGTAACTGTCACGTCACGCAGGTGCACGCACGGAGGGCGACAGTGACGAAACTTTTTTTGATATCGAAGCGTCCAGTGTTGCCAAGTTAGTGAATTTTCCACCAGTTCTGGTCATTTGTTGGTGGGCTATTACGTTTCTGGTGGCTGGTGGTTTATTTACTGGGCATTAAATGTCAACAACTTATGAACTTCATCTAATGATATACTAGTCTGTCATCCCGAAATGTCACACTTGAGATTCCGCCTAACATCAGTTAAAAAGTTATTTGATTTTTTGTAATAAATACTATTAAATTCTAACAATAAATTCTAATAGTGTGTCTACACATTATTTGATGTTTTTTAATTACATACATATGTCATTTTTATGGAAAATATTAGTATAATTTAGTTTTTTTTTTTGTATAAATTGTGTATTTTTACTGTCTTTTTTGTTATTTAAAGATGTGTTAAAGTAATAAAAATATATTTTTAAAAAATCATTTTTTTTAATGTTCGTTGTAGTGGTTTCTCAATATATTTGGTGATTATGAAGTCTATTTTTTATTATAAAGTACCAAGGGCGTAACCAGGATTCTATGTAGGGGAGGGTGGGGCAGGTCTAATTACTGCATCGTCAAGATGAAAATAATAACCAAAATAAGGAAAAGTTAGCAAGTGGCTAGGCTATTTGTCTAGGGGGTCTGGTCTTTTTTCCACTTCTATAATAATATAATTATCAATATCGTCTTCATTCATGCACGTTTACCTTTCGTGAAGACGTTGACGCCATTTGTGTGCTTAATAGTCGTAATGTAAATGATAAAATGACTAACTACGCGGAGTGCAGCATTACCAAGTCGGATTTAAAAAAATGCGTAGACAATATTAGGAAATTACGTAGAAATTGTAAAGCATGTGAGAAATTCATAGATCTACGTTTTTTCGAGTATAATGAAGAATAGGGTAACAACTCAAAAATTATTTCTCGTTTATGCATGATTACTTTTTTATCACCCTGGAAAAATGGGACGCTTCAGGTTGGTTATTGTCTAAGAAAAAATCTATCGCGATCGCTTACAATTTGACAGTCGCATCCCATCCATTACTCCTTTATAAAAGGAAGTCGGTACAGAGTCTTATGTTCACGGCGCAATCTCTGTCAAATTAAAAGCGATCGTGATAGATTTTTTTCTTAGACAATAACCCACCAGGATACATTAATTATTACATTAAAATTAAAAAAAGAAGTAAAAAAAAAACTAAAAAATACTGCACTAAACTAGAGCAGTATTTTTTGGATATTTTAGAAAATTCATAAATAATTAAATAGGTGAGTACCTAATTTTTTAATTCATATTTAAATCATTCTACTACCATGTCCTGATTCAGAAGTGTCCCTTAAATTTTCCTAGTGATAAAAACGTAACTCTGTATAGACGCTAAATCGCCAAAAAAAAACTTAAAAATAACATTTATAAAATCGTCCCTCTTAGACAATCTCGAACAAAAAAACATTAAAGGGGCACTCGGGGACTGCCGCGGTAAAGCTATTTCATAGCATTTTTATCAACTTATGCAATTATAATTATTTACTCAAAAATGCATGTAACGTGGTCATTATTTTGACAACCTTGTTTGAGCAAAGTCGACCTTGCCGTTAACTTTTCATAATTGTCATTTTAATTAAATTTCTAGTTAATTAATATTATATTTTTTACTTGCTGGTTTTATTTAGATTAGGTACTTGCATTTTTGAGTAAAGCCCTATACAAGCCTTGGCCCACAATGACTGCTTCGCTGGTCACGCTATGATTGCCTCGAGATAGCCTAGCTACGCTCTAGGCCTTCCAGTTTGGCCATCATTGCAGCCCTTGTTGTCCTCACTGTAAAGGCCTCGACCTACGGTCTCGGCCTTTATCTCAGCTCGTCCATCAAGTGCTGCACGCTGACTGTGCTGTGTCGGCCTGGAGCTGCGCTACGCTGCGCTGTCGGCCATCATCAGCGCGACCAGCAAAGTAGTCATTATAGACCGCGGCAGTAATGTACTATTACTTATGCAGTATTTTTTTTTCTTTGATTGTTAACACTCGTAATGCCATAACGGCCGTGTTGTGGTGGTTTGCCCGCTTGTCAATAGATGGCGCTTTTCACGCACGTCACTAAATGGCGCTTTTCACCGGCTACATCGCGGTTTGTCACAAAGCCGGTTTATATAGGCTGGAATAGGCTGGTAGTACTGTCATTTTTGAAAGGAACTTATCATCCATTACTGTTATCATAAACGCTGCCGTAAGACAAGATCACTTAACTAGTAATGGATGGATATAATGTCTTTCAAAAATTACAGTTCTAATTAGCGAATAAGCCTGCCGGTCGGAGTAGGAGGTATTAGGTTTTTTTCGTTACGGAATTTCTTGATTCGGTCGCCGCGCTCAAAGCCCGCGATAAAAGCTATGCAATAGCTTAAAACCTTTTTTAGCATCAAGCTTCCATTTCTCAATTAGTATAAAGATCCAGATCAAATATTAAAAATACTGTTAAATACAATTTTAGGTCAAATGTTGAATAGTCATGTTGTAAGATGGGCATTATCCTTCCTCGTCAATATAAGGTCAATATCACCTTATAAGCAAGGTCGACATTGCTCAAACAAGGTTGTCAAAATAATGACCACATTACATGCATTTTTCAGTAAATAATTATAATTGCATAAGTTGATAAAAATGCTATGAAATAGCTTTACCGCGGCAGCCCCCGAGTGCCCCTTTAAAGTTTTTTTGTTCGAGATGGTCTAAGAGGGACCCCAAATCCTGAAATGATAATGACAGTCATTTATTTTTTTCTATCTATCTATATGTCACCTTAAAATTGCAATACCGTTAGACTATAATCTATATCTCGCGAGATTGTGAACTATCGAAAGAAATTGAACCGTAACATACTGCTTACAATTTAACGCATTATTTTTTTCGATAGATTATATCTAATCTATCGAAGTGAAACTGTTAAATCACAATCTGTCGCGCGTTAAATTGTCATCTGTCCGAAGCCAGTCCCTGATTGGTCAGTCTTAATTAAAATGACAATTATGAAAAGTTAACGGCAAGGTCGACTTTGCGCAAACAAGGTTCTCAAAATAATAACCACATTACATGCATTTTTGAGTAAATAATTATAATTGCATAAGTTGATAAAAAATGCTATGAAATAGCTTTACCGCGGCAGTCCCCGAGTGCCCCTTTAATGTTTTTTTGTTCGAGATTGTCTAAGAGGGACCCCAAATCCTGAAATGATAATGACAGTCATTTATTTTTTTCTATCTATCTATATGTCACCTTAAAATTGCAATACCGTTAGACTATAATCTATATCTCGCGAGATTGTAAACTATCGAAAGAATTTGAACCGTAACATACTGCTTACAATTTAACGCATTATTTTTTTCGATAGATTATACCTAATCTATCGAAGTGAAACTGTTAAATCACAATCTGTCGCGCATTAAATTTTCATCTGTCCGAAGCCTGTCCCTGATTGGTCAGTCTTACAGAAAATCGTTCTGTGTCCATAGAATTAGGAATCAACCACAAGTGTCAGTCAAATAAAATAAATACACTTCAAGAATAGTGACAGCAAGTATGTATTTATTATTTAGTAGTTAATCAATATTTACACATTTATCAATACACCTGACCCTCTAGACAAATGCCACACGCTAACTTTTCCGCAGTCGTTAGGCAGAAACAATGTATGAAGATGACATTAGCTGCGGAAAAAATAGCGTGAGTTTGTCGTAAGCTAATGTCATTTCCATATATTTTTTCTGCAGAACGACTGCGGAAAAGTTAGCGTGTGGCATTTGTCTAGGGCGGGAGCAACGGCTTAACTAGCCTTTTGAAAGACGGAGGTGATCGAGATACTAAGTTTTTGGTCACCCATCTCGTGACGGACCATTGCGAAGGCGTAATCGCCATTATCACAGGCCGGACGCGCGAACTACTGCGACATCGAGCGCAATAATAAGACAATGTTTTTATTGTCACAGTACTTATTGTATAAAAATTACAACTTAAGTAACGACTTTTACTCAAGTTATTACTTTGACTTGACTATAGATACGAGTGTTAGTAAAAGTTTTGAAACAACACGATGAATGTGCAGGAAGATATCTAGGGATAGGTTATGAGAGCCCCGATATTTTGCCCCGAAATAACCGTTTTGCTATCCAATTTTCAACCCAAACCCTTTTTCTCTTTCCTTAAATGCATTTTGAACTTAGAGCATATTTTGAATGATTGTCATAGACCTGCTTTTTCTTATTGCAATTATGTTGGCAAACAAGTAAACTGCCCACGTGGTAAGTGGTAACAGTCACCTATAATACATGTGGTTTCCGTGAGATTCGCAGCAAAACTGTAACCCCCACAAGAAGCACAGTGTACGTTGCCAACTTGTGGACCCAAGATGTAAAGTCACGGTACCTAGTAATTTCAGTGCCATATCTTAGCCTTGAAACCGGAACAGCAATGCAAGCACTGCTGCTTTGCGGTAGAAATAGGTAATATTTAAATAAAATCCCGCTGACTCGACGTCGCGAAATTCGCCAGAGACTGGCCTACTACTATCATCGTGTATACAGCCATGCGAGTTGAAAGGCGAGCCGAGCTACTGGCATGCGAGCCTCCGACCGAGTAGCTCGCATACCAACTCGCCTTGTGTAAACTAGCCATAATGATTGACACGAAAGGGCTTTTATCCAAGTGTCGTAAATAAATTAAAAAAAAAGTTTAATTTATTTAATTTTGTTTGTGGCTGTATGGTCTAACCTTTGCCTGTCCAATTTGGACGAATATTACTTCTCTCTCTCTTAATTTTGTTTGTGCGTTTTGTGTTGTGATTTCAATAACAGTAATATAATTTGTGATTAACAAGGTATTTTATATGTGATTATATTTTGTAAAATATCAAATGTGGACTAAATTTTATATCTAGCTTGAATGTCCTTGAATATGAAAATCTTCAGTTCTTTCCCAGAAATTTGTTTCAATAGAATTAAAAAACTGGGAACTGGTTGCAGATTGTCAAGATGAGATGTTACAGAGGACTGTATCTTTTCCTACCTTTTCTAATGATTGCATCAATATCTGCTGTAAACGACATGACAGAAAGTTCATTTGGAAAATGTAATGAAGGGGTTATAGCTGCCTTTGGAGATTTCAATTCCGATGAGTTAACTGATGCTTTTGTTATTGTTAATCAAACAAGTATACAAGTTTATCTTGCTCATGACAAAGAGCCCTTTTTGAGACCATCCATATATGTATGCAATTTTACAAATATGATTGTTACCAGTATTGTTCCTGGAGATTTTGATGGGGATGCATATATGGATATTCTTATAACAACAATATTAATTAATGATACATCAAATTTGCAAGAAGTTAGAATTTTATGGGGAGGTACATCTACTTTAAATTGTTCAGATGTTCTTTTTGTAAAAGCCATTACAATTGGTCAACCTTTAGTTATGGATTATGATCGAGATATGACTTTAGATTTATTTGGCATTAATGCCCAAAATGAAAGAGTTTTTTGGGTCTTTGACAAATCAAGAGGCATACCTAAGGAAATCACTATGGTAGGTAATGATTTGTTGAAAGAAATAAAACTCCCTCATTCGCACTCTTATTTGGATGTCAATGATGATAATGCAGCTGATTTACTGGTAACAACAAAACTGGATATTGAATTATGGCTAAGTGAAGAATCAAAAGGTTTTAAATATAACAGCAGCATTGAATTATTAGTTGGCCATCAAATTATATATGGGCAAGCTTTGTTTATTGATGTTGCTTTGTCTGGGGAGTTCTTTTTAGTTATACCTGTATGTTCTGACACTGAATGTTTTAACAGCACTATTTTGATTTATGATAATCATAAATGGCATGATTTACAAATTGATCTGAATGATGGGAAAGGCACACTGTGGAGATTTACACCTCCTAGAAATGACCTTTATTTGGACACTATAACTATGCGTAGCGGAGACTATAACATGGATGGATATCCTGATATACTGATGACTTTAAGTCCAATGAATAAAAATGAGACTAGAATTTTCTTGCTACATAATGTTCCATGTAATCTTGATGGTTGCAAATTTTCTAGGACATTCCATATTCAATGGGACCTTTTTGATTCTTTTGGGAAAAATGTAGTAATGGCAACATTTTACGACTTTTATATGGATGGTGTCTTAGATATAATTTATGTTAAGAAAAATAGTACAACTCAGAAGTATACTTTGCATGCATACAGAAATGAATTGGAATATGACACTAATTTTATTAAGGTTATTGTTGTAACTGGTCTGACCAATGAGAAGACACCAACAATTAATGGAACATTGTATAAAAGAAAAGGAACATTTGGTAAGTTTCTTTACAATACAATTTTATATACAGTCTTCTAAGTAACTGTAGATGAAAGGGAATTATATTCTCCTCAAATACTATGAAGTACTGCACACCTGTACATACACAGTCACATTCTGAATGTATTAATGCACAAAACCAAATCACTATACAACAATAATATTTCTTTGACTTTATATTAATACTAGCTATCCCCGCGAACTATGTTTCACCATATATTTTTATCCTGTTTTTGCAACATTTTTTATTGATGCTAAGCTCCTATTAGTCGTAGCGTACTATTATATAGCCTATAGCCTCCCTCGATAAATGGACTATCCAACACAAAAATAAAATGAATCAGTAGTTCCTCAAATTAGCGTGTTCAACCAAACAAACTCTTCAGCTTTATAATATTAGTATAGATTGATGCAAAATGTAACTTGAGGTAGATGAGAAAAAGCAGACTTTAAAAATACCAAAAAGTTAAAAATATTAAACTTTTTGGTATTTTCAAAGTGTAAAACATGGTGCAACCAGCCGTAAGTCATTTAGACTTACGGCCGGTTGCACCATGTTTTGGGTAGTTTTCCAATTTCAGGTTATTTGCCTAATTTCCATCGTAAAATTTTATTAATCTAGAATTAAAGTATTAATTGTCCTGAATATTTTGATATAATTTGCGATGTTCTAAACCCAACGGCTTATGAGTTACAGCCATTTCAAAAAAATCTTCACCATGGAAATTAGTATCATGGTATGGAGATTAGAATTGCTACCATGGAAATTGATGCTGACATGGAAATTATAAAATCTAAATTTTATATGTATTAAAAATCAAGTTTATTAAGAAGTATAAATGTCTTTTGCTTTTATAATGCTTTTTCTTTTTTAATTACAATTTAAATATTTCAGTCAATCAGTTTTTTTTTTGCAATGCAATTATGAATACTAACAAAATTGGTAATAAAATATTTATATAATTTTTTTATAACTTTCTATCAAAATTAAGTAGGTACTTAACAAAAAAAATCTATTATTTAACTCTAATCTCACATAAGATTTTTATCACAAAACCTTAGTATTAAAATAGTATTCAATACATAGTATTAATGCCTTTTTAGGGTTCCGTAGCCAAATGGCAAAAAACGGAACCCTTATAGATTTGTCATGTCTGTCTGTCTGTCCGTCCATATGTCACAGCCACTTTTTTCCGAAACTGTAAAAACTATACTTTTGAAACTTGGAAGTAGATGTATTTTGTGAACCGCATTAAGATTTTCATATAAAAATAGAAAAAAAGCAATAAATTTTGGGGGTTCCCGATACTTAGAACTGAAACTCAACAATTTTTTTTATCAAACCCATACGTGTGAGGTATTTTTTTTTATTGCAGAAAGTTGTCAAACAAGCAAACTGCCCACCTAATGGTAAGTGGTAACAGTCACCTATAATACATTTGGCTCTTGTGAGATTCACAGCAAAACTGCAACCCCCACAAGAACCACAGTGTACGTTGCCAACTTGTGACACCAGATGTAAAGTCACAGTACCCAGTAATTTCACTGCCATATATTACCCTTCAAACCGGAACACAGCAATGCAAGCACTGCTGCTTTGCGGCAGAAATAGGTAAGACGGAGGTACCTAAGCAGACGACCCTGATACAGGGTCTCCCTCCAGTAAAAGGTATATCTATGGATAGGTCTTCAAAAATGATATTGAGGTTTCTAATATATTTTTTTTCTAAACTGAATAGTTTGCGCGAGAGACACTTCCAAAGTGATAAAATGTGTGTGTCCCCCCCCCCCCCCCCGTAACTTCTAAAATAAGAGAATGATAAAACTAAAAAAAATATATGATGTACATTATCCACCGAAATACTCCACTTGCATACTTCCACCGAAAATTGGTTTGAACGAGATGTAGTAAGTAGCTTTTTTAATACGCCAAAAATCGTACGGAACGCTTCATGGGCGAGTCCGACTCGCACTTGGCTCGTTTTTTTTATTGCTAACGGTGGCAGACAAGCAAGTGGCCCACCTGTGGTAAATGATAACCACCGCTCATAGACATCTACAATGCCAAATGCCATAGTTCAGTTACTGCCTACCTGGAGAGAAGTGCTCTGCTTAAACCTCGTTTGAAGTTGGACATATGGTAGCACTCAGGAAACACCGTAGCTGGGAGTTCGTTCCAGAGTTTGCACGTATGTGGAAGAAATGAACGCTGAAACCGAACTGTGCTAGACCAAATCGGTTCCAGATGGTACGGATGAATTCTATTGCAATGACGGGTGGTGCGATGGTAAAAAGGTGATGAAGGCACCATTGCAAACAGTTTCTCAGAGCACTCTCCTTTAAAGAGTCGATAGAGCACAAAAAGAGAACCAAAGTCTCTCCTTTGCTCCAGCGTCTTCATTGAGGCCATGATACAGGGATCACTGATGAAGCGGAATACACACCTTTGCAGGGAGTTAAGAGGGTCGAGCTGATATTTGTGAGCTCCTGCCCAGAGGTGCGAGCAGTACTTAACATGCGGCCGATGTTTTGTGCTTTATAAAGCATCAGCCGCTGGCTAGGATTGAAGTACTGCTTTGCTCTGTTCAGGATTTTGGTCGCCAATTCGGCTTTGTCCTCCAAATGACTACCAAACTGCACTTTTGCAAACATTTCCACACTGAGGATCCCAATACTAGGGCATGGATACCGGTATACCTATGAAAATTTTCGGTATTTTGATACCGGTATTTGAGGATAAAATACCGTTATTTCGGTATTTCAAAATAAAATATTTATTTTCGCAAGGGTGTTTAAAGACTATGCGGAACGCTCGATTTCTATGGTTCATAGTGATGTTCATACTGCTGATGAGTTTTCATTATGATAATCACGAAAAATCTCGATTATGGAAAATCATCACAAAATCAACTACACGAGACACTGCATGCATATCTAGTATTTAGGTGGTATTTAATGATACTGCTTTCAGTTGTTTGTCTAATGAATTACTTCTACAAATAAATTGCTGTCTGCACTCGTGCACGTACGGACACAATACCGCAGAAACAATATGTAAGCGCTCTGCTCTGAAGCGGCAATCACACCAACAAACATCATATATCTTTCTCTCCCATATATTGGGCTTGTGCACGGCCACGCTGCACCCCTCCCTCAGTTCTGCTGTTTTCATTGAAGCGAGAACATTTGCCGGTATATAGTGAGTTTCTTATCATGACAATACTTTAACAATAATTTTGGAGTCCATTTAAGAGTGAAAACATCGTCACCACGCACATTGTGTGAGTAGTGTTGTGTTTGTATCGTGTACAAGTGCAAACAAATAAGCCGAGTAAGTACTTTAACTTTTCAGCGACATAAGAGAGATATTCGAAATTATTGTTAAATTGTTTCTTATCATTAGATAATAAGACTGATTTTAATACCTATTTGATTGGGATATTTGTGCCAATGAAACAATATAAATAATTCTAAGACCATACCGTATTTTCTTTAGTATTCTTCCTCCTCCTTGAGTCGCATTCCAAAGTCTTGAGAGTCGTGACCTCCCTTCTGTATCACTTTCTCACGTACGGTCTTTTTCCATCTGTTTCTGTCTCCGGCTGTGTGGTGGGCGTTGTGGATTGTGGAGTTAAGAGCGGTGCGGATCTGGTCGAACCAATAATAATAATAATAATAATAATAAAATATTTATTTGCAAGAATACAGTTATAAACAAGATCTTATACTATTTTGAAGTACATTGTATTCAACCAGTAAGCTGGTGTGCAAATTTTTCACATGTTATTTTACATTACCTACTGTCATGTTTCCCATTATTTTCATTTGTACATATAAAATTATTTTAGTCAATATTATATTAAGTCAGTTATACATTATTATAAATTACACATTATTAAAACAGATTATTAAATTAAAATTACATTTTTTGCTTGTAGTCCAGGTATTCTTTAACAGAGTAAAAACAATGTTCCAATAACCACTGATTTAGCTTAAATTTAAATATTTTATAGTCATTTATTCCTTTAATATTATTTGGGAGATTATTAAACAGCACAATACTCATATTATAAACATTTATCTTGTATAATTGTTTGCAACTAGGAGGGTTATATAAATTGTTCATGGTTTTTAACCTTGTTTGGCGTAAAGTTACATCTACGTACTTTTTCCAGTATTCCGGATGAGAATGAACAAATAAGCACACATCCCTTATCTAAAAGGATGATAGAGGGAGTATAGCTAGTTTTTTAAATAGTGGTTTGCAACTGTCATCGTTTTTAAGATTATAGATGGCACGTATGCATTTCTTTTGTACCCTGAATGCTCTAATGAAATCCACAGAGTTACCCCATAGAATTAGACCATAACTTAGTACCGATGACACATAGCCATGATAAGCTATCAAAGCTGCTTCTTCAGATACTGTTTGCCTTAGCTTTTTTAAGGCAAAAATAAAGCGATTCAGCCTTCCATAAATTTGGTCTATATGCTCTTTCCAATTAAGGTTTTTATCTAAAACAATACCAAGAAACCTATGTGTGCAAACTGGATCCACTGTATTATTCTCAACTATAATTTTTATTGGTAAAGGGTGCGAGTTGTATGAACTAAATTGGATATATTTAGTCTTATTTATATTTATGTGCAAATCATTGCTGTTCATCCAACTTATTACGTCTTTCAGTGCTGTATTGATATCTAACTGGAAACTTTCTTTCGACTTACATTTGATTATTAGAGTAGTATCATCAGCAAATAGAATTGACTCATGACCTGTAGCTCTTGGTAAATCATTAATGTACAGTAAGAAAAGAAGTGGTCCCAGTACACTTCCCTGAGGTACTCCTCTAGTACTGGTCCTAAACTCAGATCGAAAATTTTGCTTTATAAGAATGTTATGCGACTCAATTATTTTTGAAACCTCCGTACATTGTCGTCTATTGCATGCAAAACTCTCGATCCACTCCAGTGCTCTACCCCTTATACCATAAACATGGAGTTTACGTAGCAGCTTTGAATGATTTACACAATCAAACGCCTTACTCATATCAAGAAAAATAGATATCACAGGAGTTCCATTATTTATACTTTCAGTTACGACACGCAAAAGATTAAAACAAGCTAGTGTCGTTGAGCTATTTCTACGAAAACCATACTGTCGTGGGTGTAATATGTTATATTTTAATAAGAACTCATTTATTCTAGTTAACCCAACGCGCCCACGCGCCCTAGTTAACCCACTCTACCTAGCCCAACGCATTGGGCTGTGTCCACGAGGCCTTTTCCCATCAACTTTACTCGTCATGATGAGCTTCTCGAGGTTGTGACTGTCTTTCCTAGCACGGTGACCGAAGATTTCTAGGATTCCGCGTAGACACTCAGATAACAGCCGCGAGGAGATTTTGAGTTCTCGCAATATGGAGGTGTTAGTCCGAAATGCTGTCCACGGGATACGGAGCATCTTTCTCCAGCACTACATCTCAAAGGCGTCAATGCCTTTGCGGTCTGCATCTTTCAGTATTCACGTCTCAGCGCCATACGAATGAATCGAGAAGACTAGAGTCCGTACCAGTTTCACCAGTTTGGTTTTAGTTTTTACGCAAATGTTGCGATCTCTACATTTTTTCAAGCTGAGACCTGGCGCTTTTGCTCATGCCATTCTCCTGCGCACTTCCTTTTCGCACGAGCCATTGTTACTGATGTTAGAACCCAGGTTGATGAAGTTGTCCACTATTTCTAGGTCCAGGGCGCCTGTGAGTTCTAACTTCCCAGATCTATTAACCACCATGCTCTTGGTGTTGGACCTGTTTATGAAAAGTCCCATCTCCTCGCAAATTTGCTCCATTCGGCCCAGAAGTGCAGACATTTCCGACTCATTTGCTGCAAGGAGGGTAGTGTCATCGGCGTAGCACAGGTTGGTGATTTTCACGCCACCAACTGTGATGCCACCATCCCAATTCTCGCAGGTTCGTCTCATTCTGTATTCTCCATAGGAGTTGAATAGAATGGGCGACAAAATACATCCCTCACGTACTCCTTGGTGAAATTTCAAGGGGTTTGAGGTTGTTTTATCGACTCTTACGACTCCCTGGCTTGAACCATACACTGTGCGAAGTAGAGCGATGAGATGATTTGGTACTCCAAGTTCTTGTAGGACCCTCCATAAGCAACCCAGTTGATATATTATTAGTATTCTTAATCCTATTTATTTTAATAACTCATTTTGTGGTTTCTAGAGAGATGATAAATATTTTCAGTGTTTCTGCCATAAAGCGTATAAAACTGCTTTAATCGCTCTCCCCAAACAAGATATTTCAATCGTTATTGGAATCATTTAAATAGTAATTATTAACAGTATTTAAAAAAATACCGAAAATATACCGAAATTTCGGTATACCGGTTTTTGAAATTTCAATACCGGTATGAACATCATTCCGCTATTCCATGCCCTAATAGCATTTTAGAAAATACCTACTCGCGCCGCGCACGATTACTTCACAATCCTCTTAATGTCTCATCTCTAGTTTCAAGTTTAGTTTTATTTTATCTTTTATGTTTTTTTTATTTATTATTTAATTATAACCAAGTACAGACTCGTGGTCCGTGCCTTTGTTATTATTATTTTCTTATTCATCTATGTGCTCTTATACAAGGTTATTTTTTAATTATCACAAAAAATTTGTGTGCTTGTTCAGACATGTAGAATAGTTCAATTTTAGGTGATACGCAACTCACCCTAGATATTTATTATAGGAGTAGAGTAGTCGGACGTATACAAGTTTATTTTTAAATTATCACAAAAAAATTGTGTGCTTGTTCAGACAAGCAAACTGAACAACTTTCACTATGGGACCAACTTTGAAATCGCAAAAAAATCAGCTGTTCCATACATCTAGGTACAGTGAATGTTGAACATTTGTATGCTCGCCTCTCGCCTTATTGATCAGGACCGAGGCAATTGTTCTTATTTTCCCCTTCGCGACACCGCACCTAGACGACTCGTCACTTCGTCCGACAGCTCTTTTACCCTTTCGAGTGTACTGGTGATGATCAAGTCTTCCTTAATTTGGAAGTTCTTGAGGAGCCATGTGATCTTCCCACATCCCGGCACCCCGTCCACCTACCTAATTGCCAACTTGGGGTGGCTCTGAGATCTAGGTTCCGGTTACGATTTTCGTCGTTTTCAGAATCCGGCTCTCCAGCATGAAGCGAGTGCACTTAGCAATCACCACTATTGGTAATCATCGACCGGTGCACAGAATGTGAGGGCCAGGCCCGCCGCTAGCTGTTTCATCGCCCGCGTGCAATACCGATTATGCCGCCCTTTTTTTAAAGAGGGGAAATCCTTCTTACGGATTCGACAAGGAGCCGACTGACGAGGCCACCCCAAGGATATGCCGGACTCGGGTAGAAGACCCCATACTCGGCTAAAACCCCTCCAGATACTTCTACCTCCGTAGAGACACAATCGGGATCGGCGTTAGCCATTTCCCGATTGCGCCCCCTGGAGGGTTGCCTGGCGCAAGCGCCAGGACTTACCTCTACGGAGGGATCGACAAGTATCCCCAAATTCGACACCCCAGGAGGCCAAGCCAGGGGTGAAAAGTGTCTCCCGACCGGTAGTCAGCCGGCCGGGCCGTATCAATCCCCAGCTTGCTAGGGAAGTTGGTGGCGCGCGTCCAGGAACGCTCGCCTCCTCCTCCCCAACCGCCTGCGCCGGAGCGGTGCGGCGAGAGGGTCATCCTCTCGCACCCGCTCCGCAGCCTCCTTCTGCGAGATCACTTCCTCACAGAAGGAGGCGACGGCCTTCCACGCTGCCGCGCTGGTCAGCATCTTACGTGGGCCAGCGCGACGGGCGCACCCCTACCTAGGCCCAGCGCGAGGGCTAATGCATCGCGCTGGGGTCGCCAGGCCGGGCACTCCGAGAGGGTGTGCCCGGCCGTGTCGTCGGGAGCGCTGCAATGGTGACACTACGACGTCTGCTCCCTCCGTGCGACATGATGCAGATAATGTCCGAAGCACCCGTGCCCGGTCATCATCTGCACCGTCCGGTAGGCAACACGATTATGCCGCCCTACGACTACTTAAGGGCACGGACCTTGAGTCTGTGGTGATATAATTATTTAAAAAATATATATTTATTTTAATTAGGTAGTACTTATTATTTTTGTTTTCTGAAGTGTAAAACTATATACTTAAATATTTATCTACAAAAAAAACTCTTCTTGCCTTTATATTTGCGAAATCTTCTATCAACTTTATCCAAATTGTTTAAAATTTTATGTTCAATTGAAACTATAGTTAAAGAACTTATATAGTCTTTGAATGAAGCTCAGAGGGGATTCCCCTAACTTCGCCAGTCCTGCTTTTCATAGAATACTTGAGGCGCCACCAAGCGGGGGCGGGTGGTTCAACCTGCCGACAGAGGATATTTGATGGTGTCAGGCGTTATTTTTCGGAAGTCCATTACTAACTGTTAAGGAGTAGGTATATAGCAAAACTTCCGATAAAAATGTCGGTAGTTGGTACTAACTACGCAGGCCAATAGTGCACCGCCCGCCCTCCCTCAATCGCATGCGACAAAGGAATATCAATAATTAGTACCACACCAAAATGCAAATACTTAAATTCGACGCGTTTCGCCACTCCACGTGGCATCATCAGGATGTTGTCGCCTTCGCTGCGCTCGGACGACTGAGCAAGCTGTGAACGAGCCGGCCTTTTATAGAGCGATCACAACAACCGGCCGAGTTGTGTCGGTATAGGCGCACGTGGCCGCCATTGTAACAGCGCGCACGTGGCGCAGGTGTTGTTTACAAATTAAAAACACGTGGTTATCGGGTGCTGCTATGATCGCATCTATTTGAAAAAATATTAAGTAGTGGGGAATAAGTAAAACTGACCTGCTCGTTCAGCAATGTAAGCGAACTATCCCTGTTGTGTTTTGAAATTTCTAATTGTTCCAACACGGACAGTTTTAGACCTTTTTCACACGTATGTAAAATGGAATATGTGTGATTGGAAGGAATACTATGTCCTGTATCTAATAGATGTTTAGCAAAATGTGATTTTTCAGGTTTATTATTTCGATATGCGGATATATGTTCTTTATCATTCATGCATCTTCTTGTCATCCATGGCAACATAAGGTGGCAGCTTTTAATTCATACATTCATAGATTACTCACAATTCCAATGAATAAATCAAATTATCAAAAAGAATTAAATATACTATACAACGTTGCCATATCAAATGGATACAAGAAATGCATGGTTGACAGTCTTATTAACAATAAGACCCGGAAAATCATAACTGGTTTACTGTACTCTGTCCCTAGAGAAAGGGATAAGAAGTATGGTTCTAGTTTGATTTATTTGGGTCCAGTGTCAGAGAGGGTATCAAAAACATTAAGACAGCATGATATATTTACAGCGTTCAACACAAATAATTCTCTAAGAAGGCTTTGTAATGGTAAAGATAAGTTGGATAAACACCAAAAATCTGGTGTTTATAAATTAGATTGTAATGCATGTAACTCTACATATATAGGACAGACCGGCCGTAGTTTCAACACACGTTATAAAGAACATATATCCGCATATCGAAATAATAAACCTGAAAAATCACATTTTGCTAAACATCTATTAGATACAGGACATAGTATTCCTTCCAATCACACATATTCCATTTTACATACGTGTGAAAAAGGTCTAAAACTGTCCGTGTTGGAACAATTAGAAATTTCAAAACACAACAGGGATAATTCGCTTACATTGCTGAACGAGCAGGTCAGTTTTACTTATTCCCCACTACTTAATATTTTTTCAAATAGATGCGATCATAGCAGCACCCGATAACCACGTGTTTTTAATTTGTAAACAACACCTGCGCCACGTGCGCGCTGTTACAATGGCGGCCACGTGCGCCTATACCGACACAACTCGGCCGGTTGTTGTGATCGCTCTATAAAAGGCCGGCTCGTTCACAGCTTGCTCAGTCGTCCGAGCGCAGCGAAGGCGACAACATCCTGATGATGCCACGTGGAGTGGCGAAACGCGTCGAATTTAAGTATTTGCATTTTGGTGTGGTACTAATTATTGATATTCCTTTGTCGCATGCGATTGAGGGAGGGCGGGCGGTGCACTATTGGCCTGCGTAGTTAGTACCAACTACCGACATTTTTATCGGAAGTTTTGCTATATACCTACTCCTTAACAATTAGAGGATATTTGATATTGCATCTTATCTTATAATGGGGGGGGGGGGGGCAGGGGGCCCTGCACTTCGACCCTTAAGGATCCTTTGTACTTCCCCAATTTCTACATTCATAGATTGCTATCACCATTTATGGACCAATTGAGTTCACTCATGAGTCTCACAATTGGTCCAGGGGGGATAGCCTTGAAGTCTTCGGGTTTGGGATATCCGATCCCGAAGAGACTCATTCTCCTACGAGAAAGGGAATCGCAGTGGCACAACATGTGTTCCATGCTTTCCTCTCCCTCATTGCAGGCCCTACAGGTCTCTGTGTTGCTCAGACCCATTTTTGCAAGCATACGATTAGTGCCAAAGTGGCCAGTCAGAGCACCCAACAAGAGTCGGATTTGCCTTCTGCCTGAATTCATTGTGAATTTGTTGAAGTTATTCAGGCCCATGAACCGCTTGGTGTGCGCCATTCCTTTCTGAGCGACCCATTCATTTTGGTGTCTTCTCTTTGCTTTGATCTCTGATGACAGAGTTCACTGAACAGTGTGCCAGACTCGCAAAAGGTTCCGGACCCACAAAGTTGGTTTCCGATCCTTGTCCCGCGAGACTATCGGCCTTTTCGTTTCCATAGAAACCTTCATGTCCTGGAATCCATATCAGATGTACTGTATTTTTCTTCGCAAGCTTGTTTAGTACATTGATGGTATTCTGGACCAGTTTAGAATGCACTTTGTATGACATCAGTGCCTTTAGCGCAGCTTGACTAACGCTTAAGATGTATATGTTGAGTCCATTGCGCCTTTTATCAATGTTTTCTTGCGCACAGGCAAAGATTGCATACATTTCTGCTTGAAAAACTGTAGCAAGCTTGCCCATGCTAATACTAGCTTCAAAGCCTTTGGAATAAATTCCTCCACCTGTAACAGTGTCCATTTTGGAACCGTCTGTGTACCAAATCATGCTATTCCTATCAGGAGGCGCTAGTCCTTTGTTCCAGTCCTCCCTTGTTGGGATTTGTATACTGAATGACCTCCTAAAGATGTACCTGGGTATCATCCTGTCAGCGACCATTTCCAGTAGCCAATCCCCTTCTTCTTTGCCAAGTGCTGTGTGTCTCGTGTGGGGCTTAGTTGCATTCCACAGATGTACAGTCTGTAGTCTGTGGAGCGCTTTCTTTGCTTCACTACGTATGACAATGTGCAGCGGTGTGAGATCCAAAAATCTTTCCATGGCTGCCGTTGGAGTGGTTCTGAAAGCACCAGTGATTGCCATACAGGCAAGTCTCTGAATCTTATTTAGTGCCGTTTTGCATGTGGTTAGGTTTGTCCTTGGCCACCAGACGATACTTCCATATGTTATAATGGGAAGTACCATGATTTTATATATCCAGTAAAGTATCCTCGGTTTAAGACCCCAGGTTCTCGCGAAGGTAGATCGACACATATTAAAGACTCTTTGTGCCTTTATTAGAGTATCTTCTACATGCTTTCTCCACGTAAGTTCTTTATCAAGTACTACTCCCAGATATTTAACCTCTGTGGACCATGGTAGTTCTTTACCGTACAGAAAAAGATTCCTCATATCACTGAGTTTCCTTTTCCTCGTGAATGGTATAACCATCGTTTTGTTGGGATTAATGGTTAGATGTGTTTCCTCACACAATCTCTCTACCTTGCACAGTGCTTCCTGCATTAAGCCGGATACTACACTCGGTACTTTTCCATTAATCAAGATGGCCAAGTCATCCGCATAGCCTACTGTGCGAAATGGCCCTTCATTTAGTTGTGAGATCAATGAATCCACCACTAGGCTCCACAATAGTGGTGAGAGCACGCCTCCTTGCGGGCATCCTCTTCTTACCCTGGCACTCATTGACTCACTCATGACGTCAGCAGTGATAGTTCTGCCTTTAAGCTGATGCCGTGTTTCTGTGCTGCCTTGTTAATAGACTCAAAGGTGGTCTTGTCAAAGGCGCCTTCTACATCAAGAGAGGCTCCCAGACATAACTCCTTTGAGTCTAAAGCATTCTCGATTCTGTCTGCAACCAGATGCAAAGCAGTATCCGTTGACTTACCTGCCTGATAAGCACATTGCATATGATGCAGGGGTCGCTTCTTGAGTGGCCCATCACGTATGTGCCTATCAACTAGTTTTTCTAGTGTTTTCAGTAGGAAGGACGACAAACTTATAGGTCTATAAGATTTTGCTTGTTCATAGTCAGCCTTATTGCATCTTAGTTTTAACGGATGCCATTAGATGGCGGTGTTAACGATATTCGGTCCTATGCATTCGGTCGGTTTTTTTTTCCATGCGATGACATTTCTTAACGTAAGGTGTGGTGGGTATTATGACAATGACTTGAATTACGTGATGATTCGCACGATTTGCCGCCCCCCTGAACGTGCCGCCCGTGTGCGGTGCACGCTTTGCACGCCCGCTTACGGCGGGCCTGGTGAGGGCTCCTCTTTCTTCGGTCGCTTCTTGATCCACCAGCACCATTCCCGACGTGCCACTGTACGCTGCCATCTGTCCCTCAGTTATGGGGTGATTCCCCGCCACCACCGTCGCGGAGTTGTTGTCATAGACCACAGCTCTCGCCCCGTCTAGAAGCTCCCGCAGCAACACTCGGGCATTTATTTGAAATGCTTCAAGTACCTTACTGCAGATGATGTGTTTTACCTGCATCGTCGCCCGTAGTGTTTCCACGTACTCCAGGTAGGCGTTGACTAGGTCGTCTCCGTCTTTTTTTTTATGAATGCTGGATAAGCGTTTGGCCTCCATCTCACCTGATGGAAAGTGATGATGAGGCCGAAGATGGGACACGCCTAGCCAGAAGGTGCCTATTCACTCTCATCTTGAATAACTCTAAGTTATATTGTCTACTCAATTTTTGTTATTGTTCTTAATTATTGTTGATTTTTATATTGTGTGCTATGTGTGTGTTTTTGCGTCTAAATAAACGATCTATCTATCTTATCTATTGCTCAGGGAACAAATCTGGGGGCAAAGAGTTCCACTCCCTTGCCGTTCGCCATATGAATGAAGAAGCGCATCGCTTCGTGCGTTTAATTGGAATATCAATGACAAAAGGGTGGAACCCCAGCAGCCGTCTGGTTCCCCTGAGATGGAAAGGAGAAGCCGGAATTATTTCATGTAATTCCAACGTACACTCTCCGTGATATATCCTATAAAATACCGATAAACATGCCACCTTACGACTATGTTCGAGGCTCTGCAGCTTGGCCCCCGTTAATTTGGTGTCACCAATGAGGGTCTTAGCACGCTTATCAATAGAATCAAGGGCCGTTAGTTGATATTTGGCAGACCCATCCCACAAGTGGCAGCAGTACTCCATACAAGATCGAACTTGTGCTTGATATAGTTGGAGCAACTGTTCCGGTGTGAAGTACCGCCTGACCTTGGAGAGAATGCCGAGCTTCATAGCTGCAATTTTGGCAACGGTTTCTATGTAACTACCAAAGTTGAGATTGTTAGTTACTTGCATACCAAGTAGGTGGAGATGATCAGTTACCGGTATGGATATACCACGGAAAGTCGGAGTCAGATAGAAAGACTCCGTTTAGTGGAGAACAAACACGCCTGCGTTTTGCTAGTATTAAACTGGACCAAATTAGCGTCACCCCATTCAGAGACAGCCCGGAGTCCAGATCAAACGATCCATCATCGACTCCCGACAAGACCGGATCTCCTCTTTATTGGCCTTTGCATTGGAGACATATCTATCAAGGACTGTGGTGTCATCGGCATACCCGAAGGTTCCAGGCACCAACAAGTCGTTGATGTGCAGAAGAAAGAGTGTTGCCGAAAGTACGGAACCTTGAGGAACTCCAGCATCAATAGTCAGTTGTTCGGAGCAGCAGCCATCTAATACTACTTGCATGGAACGTTCATTCAAAAAGTTCGAGATCCAATTGCAGAGGTTCTGGGGTAGACCATACGATGGAAGCTTGCCTAACAGGTGTAGGCTACTCTGTATAAATACCGGCACAATTAACACATACACTATTTATAACAATATAATTTAATACACTAATAAATATACAATTACCTAAATTCTTAAATCTTAACGTTAAAACTAATTAGCAATATATTTACAATAATAAAATTATCTACCTATGTATTATATTTATATCTATTAATAAGCATTATAATTATTTATCCTAAATACTTACCATTCTATATAATAATATTTCATAGTCACATATCACAAAGTGCGTACTGGCTGGTCGATATCGATAAATCTCTATTGACCTGCATGACCCCCGCACTAGTGCTTATATACCAAGTACATAAGAAGCGCTTGCGCAGACAGCCGGCCGCCATCGACAGTCAGTCGGAACCTTGTCACGACGCGGAGCGTACGCTGCTTTTGCTTGCCTTATGTACTAAATCTATTTACTGTATCGCGCTGTGCTTATGTATACTATCTCTTCTATTCTTACTCCTTATTGGCTTTCCGGTGTTTGTGCTTCGTTTTCTCTTTCTGTGCCTTCTGCATTATTGTAATTGTATGTGTGGTTATTGTGATTGGACCAAGTAAATAACAAACTGTGAGTAAGACTATTTATTTACATTACCAACCAACATATACCATAGTGGTGACCCCTATTTTGAACAATGGATAGAGAATACCAAGATGCACGTGGAACCTCAACATCGCAACCGGTCGCCGAGTCACACCGTAGTGAAGGGAATGAGTCGATAAAAAACATCGATATTTTTAAAGTTGGTACACGACTGCCACCTTTTCGGCCGGAAGAGCCTGAAATATGGTTTGCACAAGTAGAGGGGCAGTTCGCAATATCTGGAATCACCAACGACACCACCAAGTTCCACTACGTGATAAGCCAACTCGATAATCAGTATTCGAGAGAAGTCAAAGATTTGATTATCATCCCACCAACTACTGATAAATATCAAAAGCTGAAAACCGAGCTTATTAAGAGTTTAACGGCGTCGCAGGAAAAGAAGCTAAAACAACTTTTGATGCACGAGGAGCTCGGAGATCGGAAGCCCTCGCACTTCCTCCGCCACCTCAAGAGTCTCGCGGGTTTGAACGTTCCTGACGATTTCCTAAAGACCATATGGATAAGTCGCTTGTCGCACGGCGTCCAGACGGTGCTTGCAGGACAACCATCCACATCTTCCATCGACGACCTGGCAGACTTGGCCGATCGCATCCACGAGCTGGCTACACCTTTACCATCAGTTGCTTCCACGAGCCAAGCCACCCCTGGTTCAGCGATAGATGCCTTAACAAGGGAAGTTGCCGAACTCCGGAGACAATTTGAAAAGCTCGCATCGGAGAGAAGAAGCAGACCCCACAGCCGCTGTAGTAGATCACCTCACCGTAGATCAACATCTAGGACCAAGCGCTCCCAGTCGAACTATAGGAAGTTCCCATTATGCTGGTACCATAGCAAGTTTGGGGAGAAGGCCAGCAAATGCATGACTCCCTGCGATTATAACGCGGGAAAAGCCAGGGGCGGTCGATAATGGCGACTGCTGACCGCCCTACAACTTCTACTGGTCGCCTGTTTATCACGGACCGAGCTTCGAAGGTGCAGTTTCTAGTCGATACTGGAAGCGACCTCTGCGTCTTCCCCCGGTCCCTTGTTCGAGATCGACGTGCCAGGACGGACTACAACTTGTGTGCTGCCAATGGAACCACAATTTCTACATACGGTTATGTACACCTTAATCTAGATTTTGGCTTACGCAGAACTTTTTGTTGGCGCTTTGTGGTAGCAGACGTTACTAAGCCTATCATTGGCGTAGATTTTTTAAACTTTTATTGTTTAATTGTAGATTGCCGCAATAGGCGTTTATTAGATAGTACAACTTCTGTATCGTCTTTAGCCAAAGTAGTTAAGTGTAGTAGTATAGCCTCTGTCAAAGTTCCAACTGGTGAGACTTGGTACCACAAAATTCTCGACGAATTTCCCGAGATTACCCGACCAACCGGTACACACCGAAACATTACTCACAATACAGTCCACTATATACGCACCTCTCCAGGCCCTCCAGTATCTTGCACCCCTCGTCGGCTTGCTCCAGACAAATTAAAAATTGCCCAACAGGAGTTCCAGGCCATGCTCACCAACGGCACTGCTCGACCTTCGGAGAGTCCCTGGGCATCACCCCTCCATCTAGCACCCAAAAAAGATAATGGCTGGCGTCCCTGCGGCGATTACCGTATGTTAAACGCCCGCACCATAACTGACAGGTATCCGATTAGGCACGTTCAAGACTTCGCTCATAATATTGTTGGTTGCAAAGTCTTTAGCACCTTAGACTTATTGAAAGCGTATAATCAGATACCTGTCAACGAAGCCGACATTCCGAAGACCGCTATAACAACACCTTTTGGTCTGTATGAATTTCCCTATATGACCTTCGGACTTCGGAATGCCGGCCAAACCTTTCAGCGGTTTATGGATGAGGACACCAGAGGACTAGACTTTATTTATTGTTATCTTGATGATTTATTAGTTTTTTCAAGGTCAGAGAACGAGCACGAACAACACCTTCGCACCATTTTCACCAAACTGAAAGAATACGGCTTACTGGTGAATACAGCTAAGTGCACGTTCGGCGTGTCGGAGGTAACGTTTTTAGGATATGCTATCTCGGAGAACGGCTCTAAGCCATTGGACTCTAAGGTGCAAACCATCAAAGAGTTTCCAACCCCCACCACTGCACGTCAGCTCAAGGCATTCTTAGGGATGCTCAACTTCTATAGGAGATTCCTTCCCCGGGCCGCTGAAATCCAAGCTCCCTTAAATGCATTACTGACGGGTTCCATTAAAGGTTCTCAGCCAGTCAACCTCGACCGCGACGCTCTTGCAGCCTTCAACGCCTGCAAGGATAGTCTTGCAAATGCCGCCCTGCTAGCACATCCAGACTGCACCGCCAAACTCGCCTTGGTGACAGATGCCTCCGATAAGGCAATCGGTGCAGTCATACAGCAGTATAAAGATAGCACCTGGCAACCCTTAGCTATCTTTTCGCGGAAGCTCAGCCCTTCTCAGGCAAAATATTCTCCTTATGACAGGGAGCTACTTGCCATATACGAAGGGATCAAACACTTCCGCCATATGCTCGAGGCCCGGCACTTCGTTGTCTATACTGACCATAAGCCGATCAGTTTTGCTTTCCATGAAAGGAAAAAAAACTGTTCGCCGAGGCAGTATAGACACCTCGATTTTATCTCCCAGTTCACAACGGACATCCGACACATATCCGGAAAGGATAACGTGGTTGCGGATACTTTGTCGCGAATCGAAGAACTGGGAGCGCCGATCAGCCTCGAGACATTGGCCCAGGCCCAACCATCTGATCCTGAACTGCAGAAACTTCTGAGCGAAGGGTCATCTCTGCAATTAGAGAAGCTTGGTGTGCCCGGTAGTCGCGTACCCCTGTACTGCGATGTCAGTACCCCGACATACCGGCCTTTTGTACCAAGATTCTTTCGTAGGCAAGTTTTTGAGAGTCTGCATTCTTTAAGTCACCCTGGAGCCAATGCATCAGCGAAATTAATAGCTGAGCGCTTCGTTTGGCCGGGGGTAAGAAAAGATTGTAGGGAGTGGGCTCGCGCTTGCGTAGCATGCCAAAAGGCTAAAGTGAGCCGTCATGTCAAGGCACCTTTAGGTACCTTTGTTTTACCCCGCATGCGTTTCAGGGAAATTCACATTGACCTGGTAGGCCCATTGCCAGTTTCGCAAGGCTATCGGTATTGCCTAACAGCTGTAGATCGATTTACTCGATGGCCAGAGGCAGTACCGATAGAAGATATCACTGCGGAAACCGTGGCCAAAGCACTGGTATCGTCATGGATCGCTCGTTTTGGCTGTCCAACAGACATCACAACAGACCGTGGTCGGCAATTCGAGTCGGCTTTATTTGAATGTCTGTCCAAAACAACCGGGTTTAGACACAAGCGAACCACAGCATACCATCCTGCGTGTAACGGCATGGTGGAGCGTTTTCACCGCCAAATGAAAGCCGCAATAGTTTGCCATGGAAACAATAGATGGACAGAGTCCTTGCCATGGGTCATGTTAGGCATTCGGAGCGCGTTTAAAGAGGATCTCCAAAGCTCTTCTGCTGAACTGGTCTACGGAGAAACATTAAGGTTACCAGGAGAGTTTTTCGAGCCTGTAGAGGGTGGTACGACGGACGTTACAGAGTTTTCCGCTCGCCTGAAACAAATAGTCGAGAAATCCCCGCGCCTGCTTCACGCCATACTAAGCCTAAAGTATTCGTTCACAAAGAACTAGCAACTAGTGATCATGTGTTCCTCCGCGAAGACGCATCACATAGTTCTCTTCAACTGGCATATTCTGGCCCTTATAAAGTTATTACCCGGAGTGACAAAACTTTTAAAATTCAAAAAAAAGGCAAAGAAGTGACAGTATCGATAGATCGTATTAAACCAGCCTTCATACTGTCAGACCAAACTGATAGCGACCCCTTACCAGATGTTCAGAAGGAGTATGTAACTCGTTCCGGACGTCGGGTGAAATTTACTAACTTCTATCGCCCTTGACGGTCTCTGGAGGGGGGTGGTGTAGGCTACTCTGTATAAATACCGGCACAATTAACACATACACTATTTATAACAATATAATTTAATACACAAATAAATATACAATTACCTAAATTCTTAAATCTTAACGTTAAAACTAATTAGCAATATATTTACAATAATAAAATTATCTACCTATGTATTATATTTATATCTATTAATAAGCATTATAATTATTTATCCTAAATACTTACCATTCTATATAATAATATTTCATAGTCACATATCACAAAGTGCGTACTGGCTGGTCGATATCGATAAATCTCTATCGACCCGCATGACCCCCGCACTAGTGCTTATATACCAAGTACATAAGAAGCGCTTGCGCAGACAGCCGGCCGCCATCGACAGTCAGTCGGAACCTTGTCACGACGCGGAGCGTACGCTGCTTTTGCTTGCCTTATGTACTAAATCTATTTACTGTATCGCGCTGTGCTTATGTATACTATCTCTTCTATTCTTACTCCTTATTGGCTTTCCGGTGTTTGTGCTTCGTTTTCTCTTTCTGTGCCTTCTGCATTATTGTAATTGTATGTGTGGTTATTGTGATTGGACCAAGTAAATAACAAACTGTGAGTAAGACTATTTATTTACATTACCAACCAACATATACCATACAGGCTAGAATGCCAGACCCTGTCAAAAGCTTTGTTTCGGTCTGATGTTAGTCTTGGCGGCGGCCTCAGCCTTCCCATGTCGGCCATTGTGGTCTTTGTGGGTTTGAATAGGGAGGGTGCTCTATTTTTGAGGTCCGTGATCGTTGCTGTCACGCTCCTTGGCCCCCGACAATGGGCGTGGCCCAAGGCAACACATATTCCCCTAACGAGGTCGTCTGTCGGGGATGGCCTTTGAGGCTGGAGACGTCGCCTGTCATTTTTCTCCTACACTGCCTCCTCATGCTGCCTTTGAGCTCTTGATGAGTCACATTTCACCTGGTCGTCGCGTGGACTCTGCTCTCGATATTTTAGCACAACGTCGAGGTTTTCGCCTGTCCCTTCGTACACAATTATTTCGTGTTTTCGAGCGGCCTCCAGTAAGGGAGTGTAATCCGACACTTTCCCTTCCTCAAACTTCACCTTCATGACGTCCACGCTGATGACGCTCGGATCTCCGTCAAGGCATGACAGCAATTCTCCGGCTTTTGTGAAGGGCGACTTATCGTCCATATCCCAGTTCAAGAGTAGGATGGACTTATTCCTGGAACGCACTATCCTGCATTTCTGCCCCGCAAGCATTACCTCCGGCATTGAATCAAAAACTTTCTTCTTGATGGTCGCCCTGGTGGTGCTGCCTTTTAGCAGGACTGCTAAGCCAGGTGATATGGCTATGTGCTTCCTCGTTCCCGACATGCAGAAACTGATGTCAATCCTCGCTCTCGCGCTGTCCATGAAGAGCGCCACACCCCTTTTAATAAGGCCTATTCTCCCTCTTTCCCCGCCACTCAACCAGCGATCTCGCGGTATTGTTGGAACCACACGGGGAACTTTCTTTGGCTCCGCGTTTGCCCTAGTTACCTCAGTTCCATGCGCTGGTGGTGTACAATTCTTGTGGCTACTTCTGCCACTGTTTCCAGGAACTTTAGGGTGGTGTCCTTGGTCTTATCGTCCAGCAGTAGTACATGGATGGTGTCCTTTCTTAACGCTAACCCATCCAGTTAATTAATTACATATAAGTTAAGAGTTTTTCAACATTGTATTATTGATATAATTATGTCACATTAAATAGAAAAAAGTGGGCTGGGACAAAATAAAACATAATTACCTAATTAAGGATGATTAAGATGATTTTTGATTCGACATAAGGTGCATGTTTCCCTTCACAAACATTAAATGTTGAAATTTTCATCTGAAAGGGATGTTCGCTTGGGGCTTAAAATGTCTTTCCCTGTAGAAAATGGCCCGAATTTCAAAATAACGTGACCATGCCATGCAATGATGCAACGTAACGGTCTGACGTTAACGGAAGTTAAAAAAGAGCGTTAATGTTTTTTTCAATAGAGAACATGCAATATTTTTATTTTAGCGTTTAATGTAAAGGATCCCATGCAGAATAGAACACAGTCTTTAAAAAATTAAACTAATAAATTTTATTGCAATAAAATGCAGTCTGAAACTAACAGTTTCAAATTTCGCGCTAAAACGGGCCTACAGTTCTGACTATGTCACTCCTGTCTGTCACTCATTCGTCGCTAACATTCAATTCAAATATCACAGAGAAAATTTCCATTAGTTTCAAATTACTTATTTTAAATGGACTATTCATCACTATAAGATATAAGATAGTCAGAACAATGCAATTATTGCTCTGAAAAAAAAAGGCGTGTGGATTCATGTTTTATACCAATATGTGTCCATCAACTTCAAAGAAGTCCCCAAATAAATTGTTTTTAACAAGACCTTCTGATCCAAAGTTGAAAAAAACCGGCCAAGTCCGGCTCGCGCACCGAGGGTTCCGTACAAACCTTTAGGTATAAAAGTAAAAATTTACGGTTTTCGCAATTTTTCCTTTATCTGTGCTATAAGACGTTACTTCGTACCAAATTTCAAGATTCTGAGTTCACGGGAAATACCCTGTAGGTTTTGATTCCCTTGAGAGTCTCGAAAATTTGCGGCATAAATGGCTGTATCTTTTGATTGCGTTGGCTTAGAAGTTTGATTTTTTTACAGCTCCAAGGGACAGTAGACCTGAGTATTTGATATAAATTTCAGTTTGATACCTCCATGCGTTCCTGAGAAAAAGGGTCTTGATAGACAGACAGACGGACATCCGGACGAACAATAAAGTGATCCGATAAGGGTTCCGTTTTTTCCTTTCGAGGTACGGAACCCTAAAAATGATTGTAAAGATAACTTTCTTTTCGTACTTTATGCTCTTAATTAAACACGAAAGCTTAAGAGGGCACAGTACCTACCACTAGCGCCGCCATTCGTGTTTTTATTAATTGTGAAAAATAAAGACGTTTCTACAAAAAATACATCAGTCATCTACTCAATACAGATATTAAAATTTTTTTGAGCTATTCAGGCCCTCTTTCAAAGTGGCCACTTTTAGCAATAATTCGGATTATGATTATTCCTATACATTTAATCTATGCCTGAATAGCTCTAAAAATCTGAAATAGATGACTGAACCTTTTTTTGTAGAAACGTCTTTAATTTATCATAATTAATAAAAATCTAATGGCGGCGCTAGTAGTAGGTACTGTGGCCCCTAAACTGTGATTTACCGTAGAAGTTTAGTTCCTTTCATTTCTGCACTCGAAAAGTCGGCACTTTCAACAAAAAAGTTATCACCATGTCGACACAACTCTCGGTAGGTTTCTGGGGTCTATTGTTATATAACCAACTACCATTTTTTACAGAAAAATGTAAATCATTTTCGTAAAAATACATCATCTGACTGAACTAAAACACGAGTGACGTCACTAGTCGCTGATTGGTAGATCAAGATGCGTTCCGTTTCACGTATTTTTCATCCGCAATTTTTCATGAAGAATAGTACCTATTAACTAAAATAAAAACGTTGCCATCATTCTTACTTTATGTTTTTATAACATTACAAATCGTTCATAAATATTACATTTACATCTTCCCTATTAACTTAAAAGTTAAATCGTTAAGTAAGCAATTTGTTAACTTCGTTAATTAACTGTTAACGGATTAACGGTTATGTGCCCAGCTATGGATATAGCCTGTACGTAAAAACTATCTAATTCAAATCCCGAAATTGAATTTAGAATTTTTAGAGGTTGGCGATTATAGCGCTGTAAAGTACCTACACATTGACTCCGTTTAAGGCGCATAGTGGTCCCAATGACCTTGCGTCGATCGTCCCGCACTGATTACATAGGAGTAAGTGAGTGAGAGTGAGGGGAATATTCAAGCAAACCTTTACGCGTAAGATGAATTATTTCAATAAAAAATTTATAAAGGCGAATAAGAAAAATCTAAAAAGACCATCCCCTAGAATATTGTTCACTTTATTTATTGAAATCGAAAGTATGTGATTTAACCTAATATTTACGAAGCGATTAGGTTTATAGTTTTAAAATCGAGGCATGTTTGGGTCACATTTTAACCAAGTTTTAATTAATTTATCAAAAAATTAAAAAGACCATCCTCTAAAGAATGCGTTGAATAATAACATGTCTTTTTTAAAGATTTTTTTATTCAATATTTATGAAGAGAACCGGTTTTTTCTGCAGTGATTTTTTATGATTAACGTTACTATGCGCCTTAAGTTAAAATATAAAATTAATACAATCAGTAAAATCGCCTTACAATAAGTGGAAAGTGATGCATTTACTCTAAATAACGCGTGCCAGTGTTTCTGGAAGTTTTTATTGCAATTAAGTGCTAATAACTAAAATTTAACATAATTACAAACGGTCTCTTCAGAACTTTATATGCAGCAAGTAATGTGAAGGAAAAAGCTTGAAAACATAATGAAGCTATCTACTAGTATTAAAAACACTGAGATTGTAAGTTAATAGTACGAAAATTTTAAAAAAGTGAAATATTTAACAAATATTTGGAACACAAATTGCAACCCACCCTCAAATGAAATATTTATTTTATTTATTTATTTAATCTTTTTTGCACAATTAAAAACAATGTACAAATGGCGGACTTAATGCCATATGGCATTTTCTGCCAGTCAACCATTGGGTTCAACAGGGACTACATTGCGGTGCACTTATTAGTTAATTTATCCCATGTTCAAATATAAGTACTATAATATATACATTACACTAATTTAAACAAATAGATAAAAATAACATAGGTACCTACTACTATAGATATACTTTAACTAATTAATATAAATAAAAAAAACTATGCATGATGAAGAGCCTTTGTCTTAATATTTGTGATTTAAAAGTTCTGCGCGAACAGCTTTTTTAAAACTAAATAAACTTTTAGACTGTTGAATATTCAGAGGTAGTTTGTTCCAAAGTCTTATTGCGGTGACCCTGAAGGAACTAGACAGAAACTTAGAGCTATGGAGAGGCATCCGGAGGTGAAGGTTTCCCTTGGATCGAAGCTTACTAATATAGGGCCTGTCGACACCACTATACAGGGTGTGGCGTAAATAGTGGTCCAAAGCTAAGGGTTCGGCGTGCTAGGTATTCAACTATAACATACCACTATTTTTACCCAACTTTACCCAAGGGTTTATAGAAAAACATATTTAAACCTTTTTTATATTTTTTTTTACCCTTTTTCATAAAAATGGATGCAGTTTTCATAATAAACGTTCTTTTCTTATTCCGTTTTCTGTTTTTTACTGCTGGATACATTAGCTATCTTAAAAAAATACTATCTTTGATGTAAATTTTAAGATTTTAATGCAAAAATAGCTTATTCTTAATTTTTAACCCAAACTTTAACTTATCATGGATAATCAGACGCGATTTTTGCAAAAAAAATGTACTACACGCTTAGTGCCCATAAACTTTAAAACATGCCTACTAAATACCGATTTCAAAATGGTATTACAATAGTGGATCCTAATAATAAAAAAAAAGTTATTCGTAATAAAGAAGAAGTTCATCAAAATACTATGGAAATTTAGTTACGTTAATATTCACGCCACACCCTGTATATGAAGTAAGATTTTAGGTAAGAAGGTGCATTAGGTCCTTTGAGAATATTGAATAAAGTACAGAGAATACGTAATTCCCTGCGCTTCCGGATGGGTAGCCACTTAAGCTGAGAACGGTAGGAAGATATATGGTCGTATTTACGTAACCCGAAAATAAAACGTATGCAATTATTTAACAGACGGTCGAGTTTATCGAGAGAAGCTTGAGTTAAATTTGTGCAACACACATCAGCATAATCAATATGCGGAAGTACTAGGGACTGAACCAAAAGAACCTTGGTAGCCGATGGCAGAAAGAATTTAAAACGATACAGACTGCGCAAAATTGATGTCACTCGTCTGCTAACCTCAACAAGATGATTACTCCAGCTAAGTTTGTTATCTAGATAAAGACCCAAATTCTTTACGACAGTGGACAGTGGAATAACTGTATTATTATATTTAATGGCATCATTCCGATAGTTAGTTAGACCTTGCAGCTGATACGAGCTACCCACTACAATAGCCTGACACTTATCAGGGTTAACTGCAATTCCAAACTTACTGGCCCATACGAACACATGATCGAGATCGCGATTCAGGCAATGGATAGCTTGGTTGAAGTTCAGTATTTCCGCATGTCTATAAATCTGAAGATCATCAGCATAAAGGTGGTAAGAGCTTTGAATATTATGAGTGATGAAGTTAATGAATAACGAGAAGAGAAGTGGAGAAAGAATTCCGCCTTGTGGAACGCCAGCGCTGAGTTCGCACCAATCAGAAAGCTCGTCTCCAATGCGTACAGCTTGCTGACGATCACGAAGATATGAAGTAAACCATTCCAATGCTGAAGACGAGATTCGTAAATGACGAAGAAAGGCCAACAGAATATCGTGGTCCACAGTATTAAATGCATTAGAGAAGTCAATGAGTACTAAAATAGATACTTGTGATTTTTCCATGCCGTCCCTAATGTCATCTGCTACTTTCAATAATGCAGATGTTGTACTGTGACCAGCGCGAAACCCGGACTGAAAAGGGCTGAGGAGATTAGTACTGGTAACGAATGATGAGAGTTGTTTATGGACAATAGCTTCGATGATTTTCGATAAAAAGGGTAATATTGAGATAGGACGAAAATGCTTCAGTAGATTGGGGTTTGGGATTTTCGGAAGAGGGATGATAGTGGCTTTACGCCAGATCGGTGGAAACTCCCCAGAATCTAGAGAGAAATTAATGATATGAGTAAGTATGGGGATAATATCGTCGATAATGAGAGATAGCATAGTACGGCCAATTGTATCACAGCCTATGGCCACAGTTTAACAATCATACAGTTTAGAAACGCGTTTGATGTCGGTCGAGGCAGCGTGGGAACTTACGCTGTCACTCGCAAATGTATAAGGGTTGTCAAAAAAGAAAAATAATTTAAATGCGATTATAATGTAATTTATTTACAAGAAGTACCCATATTCCTTACTACATTTACATCTGTTAGGTATGTTAGGTAGCTATGTCAGGTAAGTTATCGGTGCTCGTAGGTGAATTAAAGTACAGACACCGAATACCTACCTAAGTTCGCCATATTTTAAAGGTATAAAAATGTCTACAAAGTAAAAAAAAATGCATTAAACTTTTTTGTCGTCTCTTACGACATCCACGGGAAGATACCTAGGTAGCGGCGATACATGTATTATAGAGTTTATTCATAGTTCAGAATTAACTATAAACTATATTTTAAATTACACTAAACTATTTTAGTCGTTTTTTTCGACATCCACGGGAAGAGAGGTAGCGGCAACACATTTATTCTAGAGTTTATTCAAATATAGTAGAGAATTAACTAGGAAGTATTTAATCTTATTGCACTAAACTCTGATAGTGCATAGATGCAGAATGTAACTTTTTAAATCTTGAAGTTATGCTTTAACCTTTTGACTAGTATAATATCACTTTACGAAGGATATAAATGGTGTATACAAAAAATAAAAACCGACTTCGAAAACACGGAAAAGTTAAAAATAATATAAGAATAGGTACAGGCAACATCACACTTCTATGTTGAAGTCGGTGCCAAACGATGATCTCATAGAAAGTCTTAAAATTTGTCACCGACTTCAATATAAAAGTGTTATGTTGTCTGTACCTATTGTTATATTATTTTTAACTTTTCAGTGTTTTTGATGTTGGTGTTTATTTTTTGTAAAATATTTTTTATTTTTAACTTTTTAGTGAATGATATCTTTTTAGTGAAAGAAACCCTAAATTATCGTTTCCCTCGATTTTCATAGGATCCCATCATCAGATCCTGACTTTGGTGACCATAAGACTACCACAGGAGTATACTCTATCAAATACAAAAAGAATTTTGAAAATCGGTCTACAATTGGCGGAGTGGTCGCGTAACAAACACATAAAACACGTTGGACACACCTGAAAATTTAGGGGTTTTTCTCGATTTTCATGACATCCCATCATCAGATCCTTTGGTGACCATGGTACTACCCTTGGAGTATTCTCTATCGAATACAGAAAGAATTTTACAAAATCGGTCCACAATTGGCGGCGTAATCGCGTAACATACACACAAAAAAAAATATAAATAAAACATACGCATCTAATTGAGAACCTCCTCCTTTTCTGAAGTCGGTTAAACATAAATAATAGTACTAGACGATACTAATTTGGTTAAGTAATAATAAGAAATTATAGGAATAAATATACCTCGCGTCGCGGGGAAATCTATGGAATCTTAATTCCTTATTGTATTTTGCGGTCGAGAAACATCCGTAAACAGAACAAGTGTGCATCATTATAAATATTGTAATAAACAATTCACGTAAAAAACCAATGCAAATTTCGCTCACACACAGTCGTTTTCTTTAACCCTCAGCGTTCGAGTAAACAAACTCGGCGCGTTTGTAGGCGACGGACCGCGCCGCCCACTGCCCCGTGAGTCCCGTAATAAAATGAAACAGTCCAGACACTTGTCAATTAACTGTTCAACGTGTAAAAAGAACTATGTATTAGATAATACGAACATATCCGAAAAAAGATTCTATCTTATGACAAAAGAAAATAAAGCGACATGGAAGTGTCGAAATTGCTTGGATAATAAGTCATTTAAAAATAACGTAGGCCGCACAAGATTGGAAAAGCAAATGAATAAAACAAATGACAATATCACGTTTCGTAAAACGCGTTCAAATTTTCTGCCAACTCAATACAAGAAGACACGTCGATGAACGTGTCCTTGGGAGAAAAAAGTAGCTACAGCTCTTTGCTAGATTGTTCATTGAAAAGCGTCCCAAATATATCATTGAACAATAGTCAAGTAAAGGAAATGGAGGAACATATCCTTACTCTTCAACAAGAATTGCAAACTGCACACAACGAGATCGAAAATTTACTTTTAGAAAATACTACTTATAAGTAGTCCTTTATGTAAGAATAGTAAAGTTAAGGGCTTGAAAAGGAAGAAAAATACGGATGCAGAAACACCGTTTAAACAAAATATATCAACATCGTCACCAATTTATAAAAAATCAACAATAAGCCCACATAGGAATCAAAAAGAAATTAATACTGCTACCTCAAATAGAACACTACAATCAATTGCGACTCAAGATAAATTCTCGGCACATAATAGTACGATGGTAAATAGTATAACTGTGTGCCAAGGTAACAAAAATGAGATTACCGACAAACAGAAGATTCTAATCTTTGGCGACGATGAGGGTAAAGGAACATGCAAGCTCCTGCAATCTCTTCTAGGTGATAAGTTTAAAGTATTTTCAACCATAATGCCCGGAGCTAAAGTCAGTAATTTTATCTTATGTTTGCAATCACTATGTAAACTTTTAACTAAGTTAGACTATGTCATCATTATAGGTGGACCACAATCATATGGAGCTACAAAGTAACTTATATTATTTTACAGATAGACTAAGTCACACTAATGTTATCCTTACACAAGTATATAGAAATATGAATTTTAGTGAAAGTAATTTGTTTAAAATGTATGGCAATATTTGCAATCAATTTCAATGGGCAGCATATAGCACATATACATACAAACGTCATAATACTGCTTACTCGAGATTGAAAGACCTATGTAGAAATATATTAAAAACCATACTAAATAGGGAATATAGCCGGAAGTATAGCGAACATTGTTTATCCACCAGACGCGTTAATACTAATAAAATTACAAGAAATAAACAAACATCTGATAGGACATCAACTGGGACTCAAACTTCAGATACCGATTCTTTTTTAAATTAAATTATAATAAATCATTTACGATTCTTCATCAAAATATTATGAGCCTAAAAAACAAATACAGCGATATAGAAATCTACTTAAATACAATAACTCCAAAGATTGACGTTCTGTGTTTCACTGAAACCTTTACAAAGAGCTCTGACCTGGATTGTCTAAGCTTTGATAACTATAGCTTAGCATCTTCGTTCTCTAGAAATCGAATCAGCAGGGGAGGGACTTGTATTTTTGTAAAAAATTCGCTAGACAGTAAAATTGATTGGATTCGGGATATGACCATTGAAAAAGTTTTCGAGTGTTGTGGTGTACTGATTTCCGACCCGTGTCTATCGGTAATTTGCATATATACACCACCAAACAGTAACATAGACAGCTTTCTCCAGCAGTTGGATTTAATGCTCTATAAGATCTTAAGGCAGCCAAGGAAAATATGCAGGAAGGTTGTACTGGTTGGTGACTTTAATATTAATCTACTGGATAACAATCATAAAAATACAAAGTTACTGAAGGCACTGTTATCTAGTTACAATATGGTATGCACTATTAATTCACCTACAAGAATAACATCTCACTCTAGCACCTGTATAGATAATATAATCACAAAATTAAAGAAATACGAAACAAAAATCCTTGATGACGGGTTGTCCGATCACACTGGTCAAGTCATATCATTGCCTCATAAACCCAAATTAACCTGTAAATTCTGGTATGAATATAGGAGAAATATTGACGAAAACTTGAACACATTTATTAAATATATATCACAAGTAAGCTTCACAGAAATGTATGAAGAAAACAATGTTAAGTCTATGTATAACAAATTTTTGGAAGTGTTTAAAATGATATATGATCTTTGTTTTCCATTAGAGCGCAAAAAATTACATACAAAAAGAAACCAAATTGGATAACAAGGATAAGGGTTTCTAGTAATAAGAAACGTGAAATGCATAAGAAACTACCACGTAAAAGAACAACTCACAATATTTATAAATACAAAAAATACAAATCTAAATTACAACATATTGTAGCATTCGCTATAAAAATGACTAATATGAATTACATTAAGAATAGCACCAACCAAAAAATACAAATCTAAATTAAAACATATTGTAGCATTCGCTATAAAAATGACTAATATGAATTACATTAAGAATAGCACCAACAGAACAAAAGCTACTTGGGGGCTTATAAAATTATGCACAACACAAAATAGACAATTAAAGGAATCAATTAAATGCTTGCACGGTAACAGTACTATATACAAGAGCCAGTTAGATATTGCTAACTACTTAAATAATTTTTTTGTAACAAACAATCATAATAATTGTCCTAGCGGAAAGTATGCTCCAAGCTTTGGTTTTACCTCTGAAAGTATGTTTCTTAAGCCTACAAGCCCGAATGAAATTATTGCCTGCGTTAAACAAATAAAAAATAAAAAAAGCTGTGGATACGATGAAATATCCATACAAGTGGTTAAATCATGTATATGCTACATAGCAACCCATCTAGCACATATTATTAATAGGATGCTTGAAACTGGGGGTCTTCCCCGATAGCTTAAAAATAGCTGTAATACATCCACTTCATAAAAAAAGGACCACGTGATATAGCTAACAACTACAGACCTATTGCTATATTACCCGCTTTCTCAAAAATATTTGAAAAAATTATGTACAATAGGCTGCAACAATTTTTAGATAAACACGACATACTAAGCAAGAATCAATTCGGTTTCAGGAAACGTTTATGTACGTCTGCGGCAATATACTGTTTTTTGAATGAGGTCTGGCATGCAATTGACGAAAAAAGCACTGCACGGCTCTTCTGTTAGATATGTCCCGTGCATTTGATTGTGTACAACATAGTATTTTAGTAGAACAGATAAACCATTTAGGTATTCGTGGAGTTGCTTTAAAACTATTTGAATCGTATCTGGAAAACAGGTCTCAGAAGGTTACACTAACTTCTATGGATCATAAAACTAAGTGTGTAATATCAACTAAATCAAAGCCACTGTGGGCGTACCACAGGGAAGCATCTTGGGACCAATATTGTTTTTGGTATATGTTAACGAACTCCCTAAAATTGCTAATAACTTGTGCGTGATGTTCGCTGACTACGCGTCTGTTTTATTTGTTATGTATCACGATATGAGCGTAAGTGAATTCGAATCAATCATACACCGGACATTAAAAAAAATAACTACTTGGCTCAGCTCCTTAAACTTGACTGTAAACTTTAAAAAACTAACATACTGCAATTTAGAAACTATAGAAAAGAATCTTTACAATTAGACAACGCTAGATGATATTAATATTACCGAAATTGACCACTCGAAATTCTTAGGATTAACATTAGATAATAATAATAATAATAAACTCTTTATTACACAAAAAACATATAACAAAAGAAACAAATGTAAAAAAAGAAGAAATGTACAAGTAGGCGGCCTTATTGCTATAAAGGAATCTCTTCCAGGCAACCTTAAGATAGGAAATATGGGAAAGGAATAAGCAAGGGAAGGGTGCAGAAATGGGAATAAATAAAAATCGTTTGTGTCATAGGGAAGGAAATTACATAACAATATAGCGGCTAAGGAATTGTACATAGGAAGTGACTACGAACTAGGGATTTGAAAGAATCTAGCGTACGCGCTCTCTGAATACTCTCAGGGAGAGAATTCCATAGCCGGACGGCTTGAGAAGGAAACGAGTATGTCAAAAACTGAGTTGACCGAGGCGGGATGTCAAGGGATAAAATGTAATTAGATCGCAAAGTACGACTCGAAGAATGGGACCGAAAAGAGAAATAAGACTTAAGATAAGGTGGAGACATTGGATGGAACAAAATATTGTAAAGGAGTGACAAGACATGTAAGTCTCTACGCTGTCGAATTTGGAGCCATTTGAGTTGAGAACGATAGTAAGAAACATGGTCAAATTTTCTTAGATTAAAAACAAATCTAATGGCCACATTTTGCAGACGCTCCAGCTTGTCGAGAAGTTCTTCAGATGTTTAGATGTTCACTTAAATTGGAAACTTCACATAGAAACTATAAATAATAGAATTGCTAGTTACTGTTATGCCTTATCAGTATTAGTTGATACATCCTCCTTAGAGGTAGCATTAAGCGCCTATTATGCAAATATTTACTCAATACTCTCCTACGGAATAATATTCTGGGGAAATTCTGTCAATGTTAACAGCACCTTCATTCTTCAAAAACGATGTTCGAGAATTATCTCTAAATTGTGTAACGATGATAGCTTGCGACCAATATTTACCGAGAAGAAAATCTTGACACTATGTAGCATCTATATCCTTGAAATTTGCAAGTTTGTGAGGAACCGAAAATCAATTTTTCCAAAATTATCCGAGTCTAGAGTGAAAAAGACACATATGAGAAACTATGACGATCTTGTTTGCCCATATGTAAATTCTCGGATCTTCAAGAAAAGTACTTATGTGTCTGCTATTCAGATATATAATAAATTACCTACAAGGCTGAAAGATCTTCCCGACCACAAATTCACGAATTCCTTAAAGAAATGGCTTTTTGACAACGTATTTTATAACATAAATGAATACTTGTGTAACAATCACGAATGAAGGATATTGTTATTAATATATGATCTCATGTATATATAACTTTTTTAATATCAAAAAATATTGACTTGTATTGTAATAAAAAAACATTTAATTTTTTGACTATTTTTATTAATATGATTTGACTTGTATGATTTTATTAATTGAATTTTAATTTATAATAACGAAATTTATCATTCACTATTGTATGCCCGTCGAGGGTAACTGTTATAACTAACTGTGTCCAATAACACCTTGTACCTAGTAACAAACTGTAATAGTTAAGCAATAAATGTTGTTATTCTTATAGGTCATCTAGATTTTTGATTTTTAAGTCAGTGTGTCAGTCATAAAATTACACTCTCATTAATTTGTCGATTCTAATTTTCAGTTTTCAGATTTTTTCCATTATATACTCCCAATAGTCTACATTGATGCCAATTCACTCCCGAACACTTAAATCGAGCCACCTTGCACTTGATCTATAAGGTAGTGAGTCAGTCATAAAAAGTATGTTTTTTGAGCTACATTTATGAAATTTTGGATTCTAGACAAGCTGACTCAAACCATCTTCTTGGGAATAGAATTTGATCTTGGGAAAATCGGTCCACAAATGCCACAGTAAATAGGTGAACATACGTTAAGAAAAAAATAGATACAGTCAAACATAGACCCTCCTCATTTTCTGTGGTAAGCTAAAACAAGAATAAAACACAATTACGAAGTTTTTTTTTTGTTACAGGTACTAATTTACCCGGACCAAGAATTAGTTATAATACTTGGTCTCAGGAAGGAACTTATAGGACAGGAGTGTGTGCACAATTACCACAATCTGCTTATTTTGCTTTGCAACTTCCTTATTCAATATTTGGTTTAGATCGTACTCCTAATTTTGTTGATACATTGAATGTTGGTCTTTCTGGTAATTATAAAAGCTGGACACAGATTATACCAAATTCTCAAATAGTTGTGATTCCAGCACCACCAAATGACCCCACTTTATGGAGAGCACAGCTATTTGTAACACCAAGTAAAGTTATCCTAAAAAGTGTATTTGTTCTGGCTGCTATTGTATTTGTAATAACAGGATTTGTCCTTTATTTACATTGGAAAGAGAGAGATGATAGACAAGATATAATTGAAATTGATGATAAAACATTTCTCAAAATATAACTTAGGATAAGGTCCTCATTAACAGGTGAATCTAAGCCTTTGTGATTATTTGAATGTTTTTAAGCTTTAATAAACTGTTGTCTTGTGGTTATTCATCTGTTGATTTCTGCCTTTAGTTGAAGGATTCCTGTTAAATTAGAGTACCTAGGCTGACAGATTATTTGCCTGAATTGATATTTAAAATTGAAACTAGGCAAATTTAAGTCAATACAGAACAATGAATCCAGAAATTTACCCAAGTGTGCAGCCTTTAATGTGGTTGATTAATTGACTATACAACTCATATTATGTAAACCCCATGAACGAAGATGTTAGGTAGTTAGATAGATGGTAAGTGTTGTTTAAATAGAAATGTTTAAGAATAGTACCTTTTTTTATGGGGGATAATCTGTTACGACATCAGGAGGCTAAGTTGACTAGACACAGACAGCCAACATGGATATAGCGTAGGACTCTGATCCACCAGCGGCCGTTCCGTTGGTCCCCTGGTTGACACCTAGCTAAACCTCCCTTTGGAACCTCTTCGGCCCGTTCCGTTGGTCCCCACATCTGGCTAAACCTTCCTCCGGAACCTCTTTGTCCCCAATGTGGGTTACATTCGGGATCGAGAAGTGCCAATTTACCAGACATCTCCCCCGCTGACCACGCAGCCCCATCAGTATGAACAAGCTGAGACTTCACCTAGGAAGAAGTCACAAAGTTCCAAACTCCTTTGTCACCCCACAGACGTGCGACAAGGTAAGGGCCATATCTCCCAGTCAGATGTCAGGGCTAATTCCTCAGCTTTTTAGGGTAGTTGAAGAGCGCCAATGAAGGCACGCTTCCTTACATCCACCCAGCCACCTACGACGATGCGGTGCGGCAAGAGGATCCTCTTCCCACGCCCGCTCCGCGGCCTCCTGCCTTTTTTTTGCTCTGGCAACACTGATGCGATTAGATGTCATTGCGTTTGCTCGTAACTAATTTTAGATAATTTTGTAAATTTCCGACTAATTAGTAATAATTAATGTATTTTTAAAATAAGTATTGTGTTAAGACTCAAACCTATCGTTTGTGAATTGTTCGGAGGTGTAATTTTTATGTATAAGGTCAGACGGGGCAAGTGCGCCAACGGGGTAAGCGTGCCACCCATAAAAATATCGAAAACTACAGATATTACACAACTAACGACATCTTTTAACCATGCAACAAGCTAAAACACAGTTCAACTTCACAATCACAGATGGCTCTGTTCATCTTAACTGGAAATATCCGCCATTTTAGTTTGTGTCATTTCGACCTGTTATCAGAGATGACTTGATGTTACTAATCCACATTATTCTTTAATTATTTAATGAATAGCGGCAAACCAAAGAGCTGAGTCCAAAGTTTAGATGTTTTTCTTTAAATCTGTGTCAGTATTTTACTCCTAATTAGTGAAATTAATGTTTTTTATACAGTTTAAAATCTTAACCTCAAAAAAGTCGATTGGGGTAAGTGCGTCCAAATTGTTGGTAGTTTGGCGCACTTGCCCCGAGTCAGAAGTCGCAACTTTTATGATTCAGATTAGATGATGTTTTTTGCGAACTTATAAAGTGCTTAGGGTTTCATGATGGAGACGGTGAATGAGTGCCTTTGGGTAGTGGTAGGTGCCTCGTGCTAAGGTTCGTCCATCCGTCCGTCCGCAGCATAAGTATGAGATTCAAGTTTTAGATTACTGTTATTTGGCATGGATACATGGATACATATTAATTACGCCGACAAAGTGGTCAAATAAAATCTCTAAAAAGATTTTTTAGGGTACGTAAAGTGACGATGATTTTTTACTTGCTGAGGTTATTGTGTAAGGTGTCGTTGGATAGGTCTTAACTCTGGAACTAGATTGGCCACTGACCACTTAATAAGAAACTAAACAATAACTGCCGTATGATCAGATAAGAACTGACCATAATTAGCCCTAAAATGATTGTCCCTTTTCCAGATGGCTCGTAGTTACCAAAAAAAAACCTTCTTAGTCTAGCTAGAGAGACTTTATGTCAGGCAGTTGACGCTGTTCGATCAGGCTTATCTGGATATGAAGCATCAAAATGATTACCTATTTTTGTATTTTTTCATAAATAAAAGTAACAAATAACGGCTAATTTGGTTTATTATTAAAAATACTATTATTCCAGCCAAACTGACCGCAAACACTTTTATTTAAACAGAGCAGTTTTGAATTAAAGTTTAAAGAAAAATAGTTTTAAAATGTTTTCCGCCCCTAATGACACATCTATGCGCACTTGCCACAAATTTATTAAGCAAGCCGTGTTGGCTATAGGACTAGATTATTGAAAAAGAAAACAAGATTAATGCGTTTAGTTGGCAATATTCTATATAGTACACCAATTGTTTTTCTTGTAACGTAACTCTTTAGCGCTTTTTTTCATACAGGCGCACTTGCCCCGTTTTCATTGGTAAGTGCGCCTTTTTAATAAAATATCATAAAATTATTGCTAGATTTGATTGAATCAACATTTGTTACAGTTTCAGAACACCAAATATTGTCAACATGCTAAATGTTCATTCATAAGTCATCATTTAAATATTTTATGTTGTATCGAAATCATCTATGAAAAAAAATGGCGCACTTGCCTCGACTGACCTTACTGCAAATCCAAGACGACGTTAGCACCCGGCTGTCAAAATATTTGAAACAGTGAAGTCAACGTTTTTTAAAATTTATTAGAGTTGTATTGGGTAAGGTTTTTATTTTTTGATAAAATTTTGTTATACAGAAACGATGCAAAACTAAGTAATATTTTTATTCTTAATACAACGGAAAAGTCATTTAATAATACAAGCATTTAAGAACATACTAATTTAGTTTCTATTAAAAGCGTGTGGCTGACCCCAGCCGGGCCACAAAAAAAAAGTGTGAAAAATAGATTGTTTGAGTAGGTCGCTATAATGTCTAGAGTTTGTCAGAGTTTGTCGGCAAGTTTCAGAGTTTGCCGCCTGCGCGTTTCAGAGATCTATGTGGCCCGGCTGGGGATACGTATACCCCAGCCGGGCCACACAGATCTCAAAAACGAAACGACCTAGTGAAAATCTGTTTGCTGATATAGATAGGCGGCAGTTTGTCGAAGTTGGTCGGACAAGTTTGAGTTGTCATCGGGCTCGCGTTTAAGGGTATTACGTCGCCCAATGACCTTCAGCATTTGCCCGCTGGTAAAAGTATTCCCACGTTAACGCCATCTCTTTCTAGACAACTGCACTATAAAGTATCAAGCTCAAGATAAAATAAGACTACAGACACGCCGCCCAGTCAGTGTTATTTTGCCTACTTTAATCGCTCTCTGAACGACATATATTTTCTCATCACTACATAGTATAAAACAAAGTCGCTTTCCGCTGTCTGTCCCTATGTATGTTAAGATCTTTAAAACTACGCAACGGATTTTCATGTGGTTTTTTTTTATTTTTTTTTAAACTTTTATTTACTTTCACCTATGTCGATGTTTGTCATCAAATCTTGCAAATTAAATTTGACCCACTTCCCGGTTACCGATTGATCTAAAATTTAGCATACAAGTGTAAATCGCGTGACAATACAATATTATGATGACATTGGTGCTGATCTGATGATGGAGCTGGAAGGTGGCCATAGAAACTTCGCAATGAAATGACACATCCTAATCGAGTTTGGGCTCGTTTGATTCGTCTTGACGAGTACTTTGGTGCTACATGGTAACCAGGGTCTGATGATGGAGTTGGAATGTGGCCATAGAAACTCAGTAAAGCAACGACACAACCCCATCGAGCCTCGGCTCGTTTGATTCGTCTTGACGAGTACTTTGGTGCTAGAGGTTAACCAGGGTCTAATGATGGAACTGGAATATGGCCATAGGAACTCATTGATTAATCGACATAGCCACATCGAGTATGGGCTCGTTTGATTCGTCTTGATACTTAGTACTTTAGTGCTAGGTGGTAACCAAGGTATAGGGGATATTTTTAAATATTTATTTAATTGTAAATGTGTGTCCATCTCGCCTTAGCGATCGGGCTCGCAATGCATCGGAATCTATGGGATTACCTCGGAGGTGCTCGGAGCGATCACAACTTCCCGCGCACCGCAGCTAGTTGACACTCTTGTTTTATTTTGAATTCGCATGAATTACATCTCTATTGGGTTAAGTGCTCGTAGGTCTAAGCATACGTCTCTAGCGTCCTCCACTTTCATAAATGCTTTCGTACACGCTCGTCGGTTACGGGTACTCTTGACCTGACCTTTTGGTGCAGGTCCAAGATGTCTCCTATTTGGTCCAGGTAAGTTCGTCTCGGTCGTCCCTTACCGACTTGTCCACTTGCATTTGCCTCGTATATTTTTTTCGTAAGTCATCTTCCATTCATCCTTTCTATATGGCCAAACCATATTAGCATTCCTTTTTCAATTTTTGTCACTATGTCTTCTTTCATCCCACACATTTCCCTTATCACACTATTACGAAACTTATCTATCAGAGTCACTCCAGCCATTCCTCTCAAAGCTCTCATTTCCACTGCATTAATCCTACTTTCATCCTTCTTTTGCCACACCCAACATTCACTACCATACATAAGCGTAGGGACCAAAACGCATCTATGAACAGCCAGTCGTGCCTTTTTTGACAACATTTGGCTGTTCTTTATTACCTTGTCGCGAAGCGGAAGGCTACGTGCAAAAAAAAGGGAGGAAGCTAAAAGAAAAACAAGGCTAAGAGTTAATACCGTATAATTAAAAAATAAATGCAAAGGTAGGGTGATAAGGAGGGCACGACCGAACTTAATTATCTAACTTAACTAAGATCTAGCTATGTACAACAATATTTATATAAAAATCTAGCCTGGCCAGGGTAGGACGCGGGGGCGAGTAGCAGCTCAGCCGGATAGCCGGAGCAGGAACAGGCACGGCAGTACAGCTCTCCGGATAGGCAGCTCAGAGGATAGGTAGGCAGCATAGGAGCGCCCCAACGATGCTTCGTAGGCAGACGGCAGCAGGGACCCGTAGAAGGCGCCACGGAGTGGTCAGGTGGGCAGCAGGCACACGTAGCAGGCGTGGTGGAGACGCGTGAAGGAACCGGCATGAAGTGATATGATCACGAAGGCCTGGCGGTGGTGGTTAGGTTCCAAGCCGGTTTAAGGAGCTTAGCTACTCCTTAGCCGTTTGCGTTCAATACCAGAGCTGGTAGTAGACTGTCTTCCTAATGACCCTGGTCCGCTTTTATACTGGCCATAACAATAGACAACTACATAAATGTCAAACGAAAGATTTTTGAAAAATAATTAATTATATGACATTTGTCAGTCACGTAGGCATTGAGCTACAATATTGAGATCAAATGTTGGACGCTAACAATTATAATAAGAAAATATAGAAAAACACAATAAAGGACTAATAACTATTACAAATATTTATCGCTTGTGAATAATAGCGTTATACAAAGTGAAGTTCAAATAATCAGTTAGTGCTTTACAAACATTCGTGAATTAATAAGTGTTACATATTTACAAGATCGATATGTGAAAAGACAACTCTTCTTCCAGATATGTTTAGGACTTCTGTTTGTGAATCTTCATTTTGTTGGCCAGGCAAAGAATCTTCATTTTGTTGAAACTAAAAAAATAGCATGTTCATGATTACTAGGCAGTTAAATATATCTTAATTTTAAATTTGTAGTTAGATTATAACACAAATATAAATAAAAATCTATATTCTGACAAATCACAGAGTATGATGACGCTAAAACATACCCTCATATTTTGTACTAGTCCCTCGTCAATAGCGACAGAACGTAGTTCGTTTGATTCTGGCGAAATTTCTTTTACTTTCGTCGTAGGCAGTTCCTTATGTACTGTTTGGGAGTTTTGTAGATTTTTTGATTGCCTAAAAACAGAAAACTTTATAAGCACATTTATTAGCACAGTCAAGTGTAATATCAATTTAATAATTTTTAAATAATTATAGTGGCTTTATTTTTAAATAGCCGTTTCAAAGAAGTTTGGGCACTATACAGATTACATATATTTATTTACACTCTTTTTTCTTCAAAGAACGTTTGTTCTCACAAGAATCTCACAGTTGGATTTTCTCCTGTGTCGTGGCTGCAGCTACAAACATTGAATCTCACATGCACATACATACGCCCAGACCGGAACAAAATTTTGTAGGTCGTACAAAATCTTTGTCCCGTACGGGAATCGAACCCGCGACTCGTTGCGCAGTAGGCGATCACTCGACCGCTGCGCTAACCATGCCGCCTCGACTTTATGTACGACGAGCTATGCCCGCGACCTTCGTTTCGCTTTACGATAGTTTCTTTTGTTTTATTCTAGTTTTCCCGTCTATTTTTCCCGTGGGAAAAAAAGTATCCTATGTCCGTCTCCTGGTTCTAAGCTACCTCCCCACCAATTTTCAGTCAAATCCTAGTTTTCCCGTGGGAATTAGCTATCTATTGATGAAAGTCCCGTCAAAATCGGTCTGGCCGTCCGGGAGACGTATGTTCCCGTTGTCTGTCTGTCTGTATGTTCCCGCTAATCTCCGTAACAGCTGGACCAATTTTGACGGGATTTTCACTAATAGATAGCTAATTATATAAGGTATATATATAATACTTTTCCCACGGTAAAAATTCCCACGGGAAAACTAGGCTGAAAATTAGTGGGGAGGTAGCTTAGGACGAGGAGACGGATATATGATACTTTTTTCCTACGGGAAAAATTAGACAGTAAAACGGGAAAACTAGAATAAAACAAAAGAACCTATCGTGAGGCGAAACGGAATTCGCGGGCACAGCTAGTGTATTATAAAACTTATTATGCTGATCGTCAGAAGGCAAATCATCACAGTCATCTTGTTCTCGGTGAGCCTATTTAAATGAGTCCAAACACAAAAGTTCTACGTAATATTAGACTCACCAACAGTTATTACATTATAACAATTACTTACAGACAAAAAACAGATATACATAGTTATAATATATAGATAAGTACAGCATATGTATGTAATATTAATTATTAATACATAACACAACAATTATTTAAAAAAACGTTGCCTCATAATAGAATTTTCTCCTGTGTCGGGGGTGCAGTTACAAACATAGAATCTCACATGCACATACGCCCAAGCCGAAACAAATTTTTGTAGGTCATACAAAATCTTTGTCCCGTACGGGAATCGAACCCGCGACCGGTTCCGCAGTAGGCGATCACGCGACCGCTGCGCTAACCGTGTCGTCATACTGTAGCCACGTATAACGTAGCATGTGTTACATACATAAATATTTTTTTTGTAGGTAATGCAGTCTTTGGTGGTTATTTCTATTAGATTATGAATATACATTCATTGAGAAAAAAGAAAACCATACAAGCAAAAAAAATATATAGGTAGGTATGTGAAAACTAGTGTAAGAATAAAAATAATTAACTACATTGCTAGTCGTTAATATGCTTGAGATCCTATACCTACCTTTGGAGCTGATCATCAAGAAGGCGAAACCAGTACAGTCATCTTGACCTCGGCGAGCTCTTTTAAATGAGTCCAAACACGACAGTTCTACGTAATACAGTGGTTGAGAACCTGTATCTATCTTCGGAGCTGATCACCAGGAAAGCAAAACCAGTACAGTCATCTTGTTCTCGGTGAGCTCTTTTAAATGAGTCCAAACACGACAGTTCTACATAATACAGTGGTTGAGATCCTGTACCTACCTTTGGATCTGATCATCAGAAGACAAAATCGTCATAGCTATCTTGATCTAAGTCAGCCCCCGTATTATGAATTCTAATTTCCATTCGGTTTACGGGCAACAAAAACTGTGTGTAACGTGTAAGTTATGAACTTTATTAGCAAGGTATTAGAGTTCATTACGAAATAAAAAATAGCCAGTCATTACTGCATGGAGATAATACTTCACAATACGGTTCCTGCTCTTTCAAATGAGGCCAAACACGATAATTTTACGTAATACAGTGGTTGAGATCCTTACCATAACTTCAGGGCTCATTATGATAAATATTTGAAAGAGAAATAAATTTTAACCTTTTCATAATATCTAAATGTAACTTCTTACCAATAATTTTGGAGAGCTCGTCCACGAGCCACTAGGCTTTTACTTTTATGCTTAGGCATTATTACCTAATCTGAACTAATTTCACTCTATGACAACTACTTATAACAAATACTAAATAAAAACTTATTAAATACATTTACAAGCTAATTATTGTCTTATAATATTACTTATTTTAATTATTAACACTATCTACAATCCGATTTAATTTAAAAGTCATTCAAAATTTGTCACTTTTCGTAATGATGTCGCACAAAAAAACGCACGTACAGTCCACCCGTTACGAGAGTCAAGAACGCACTAGATTCTCGTATCAAGTATTGCTGTCCGGGCGTTGCGGAGGTGCCTGGCGCGGGGTTCTTATGGTATTTTAGGTTTTTCTTTATTATTTAAAAGAACTTTGAAGTTATTTAAAATCTGATCAATACGATTTATAAAAGACATCGTTACCTTTTTATTGATGCAAAATTCATGCATTAGTAATAAGCCGTTACTGAGAGAATTTGTAAATAAGTTTAAAATTGGCGACTTTTCTAATTTTTTTTAAAACAACTGGGTATAAGTAACTAAAATTTTAATCAATACGATCTATACTTCGTGACCTTGCGTATAACATATATCTTTTTTATAACTCTTGCTCAATAGGGTTCTTATACAATCTTCTTCAAACATGCAGTATTTTTTAAGTTTATGCGAGGTAATCCCCTTAAGGGGGCTGTGTGGCCCGGCTGGGGTAACGTTACCCCAGCCGGGCCACACAGATCTCCAAAACCAAACGACATAGCGAAAATCTGTTTGCTGATATAGATAGGCGGCAGTTTGTCAGAGTTTGTCGATCCACCATTTCAGAGCTCACCTGCAGCAAAGTTGCTGCACCTGAGCTAGCTGGATCTCGAAAACAAAGCGACGTAGAGAAAAACTGTTTGCTGGAATAGTGAAGCGGTCGTTTGTCGGAGTTTGTCGCAGAAATTCCACAGTTTGAGATATGTGTGGCCCGGCTGGAGAAACGTTACCCCAGCCGGGCCACCTGGATCTCGAAAACGAAAGGACCTAGCAAAAATCTGCTTACTGACAAAGATAGGTGGTAGTTTGTCGATACATTCTTCAAAGATTCAGAGTTTGTCGACGCCTCAATCCAAAGAACGAAAGAATTCTTTATTTGGGTAAATAGTCTAGGAGCCTGGAGTCCCAAATGTGCGAGGTTTCGTTATTTTTTATGTTTTATGTACTTACTTACAATAAGAAGTTAATGTAAAATAGTTAATTGAATTCAGTGATGAAACAGTAACCGTTAATATTTAAATTTATGTAAATCCTCGATGAGTGATTGATATTTTTTAAATGTATTATTTAAGCAACATTTGGCATCTGGTCTCCTTGTCTATCTATATGAAGTAATGTACAGTCGCGTACAACTTTCTTTAAAAATCGATTTTAATAAGTGCATGCAAAGTAAGTTTTATGAGGTTTTGTTTGTTAGATGTATATGCTGAAAAGAATAATTTTTATATAAAGCATCCATAAAGTTTATTACGAATTCATTGTTTCATGTTAAAAGTTGTTGTCCTTTACACCCACTCCGTATATCAACGCAAGTAAACATTAAAATAAAACTAGTAGAAAAAATTGGTTTGTTTGAATAACATACTTCTGGTCTGCAGGTCTGCTTCGGGTCTGCAGGAAGAAATTTCTAACAGAAATATGCAGTACCTTTTGCTCATTGTTTTAAATGTGTTTTCCCATATTGTATGTGTGTGCAATAATAAATAAATACAAAATACTTTAAATATATGGTGCAACGAAAAAAAATCTATGTGTTCCTATAGATTTTACATCTCTTGAGATGGACTTTTGTGAGATGAATTAATTGAATTGACTTCAATCAAAATATCTGTGGTAAAAGTATCAAAACTTAGGACAATATAAATCCTAACCATGTTGCGTTTACTTGATATACGGAGTGGGCGGAAAGGACAACAACTTTTAACATGAAATAATGAATTCGTAATAAACTTTATGGATGCTTTATATAAAAAATATTATTTTCAGCATATACATCTAACAAACAAAACCTCATAAAACTTACTTTGCATGCACTTATTAAAATCAATTTTTAAAGAAAGTTGTACGCGACTGTACATTACTTCATATAGATAGACAAGGAGACCAGATGCCAAATGTTGCTTAAATAATACATTTAAAAAATATCAATCACTCATCGAGGATTTACATAAATTTAAATATTAACGGTTACTGTTTCATCACTGAATTCAATTAACTATTTTACATTAACTTCTTATTGTAAGTAAGTACATAAAACATAAAAAATAACGAAACCTCGCACATTTGGGACTCCAGGCTCCTAGACTATTTACCCAAATAAAGAATTCTTTCGTTCTTTGGATTGAGGCGTCGACAAACTCTGAATCTTTGAAGAATGTATCGACAAACTACCACCTATCTTTGTCAGTAAGCAGATTTTTGCTAGGTCCTTTCGTTTTCGAGATCCAGGTGGCCCGGCTGGGGTAACGTTTCTCCAGCCGGGCCACACATATCTCGGAAATGCGCATATCTCAAACTGTGGAATTTGTTCGACAAACTCCGACAAACTACCGCTTCACTATTCCAGGAAACAGTTTTTCTCTACGTCGCTTTGTTTTCGAGATCCAGCTCTGAAATCTCTGAAATGGTGAGCTCTGAAATGGTGGATCGACAAACTCTGAAACTTGTCCGACAAACTCTGACAAACTACCGCCTATCTATATCAGCAAACAGATTTTCGCTATGTGGTTTGGTTTTGGAGATCTGTGTGGCCCGGCTGGGGTAACGTTACCCCAGCCGGGCCACACAGTCCCCTTAAACGCGAGCCCGATGTAAACTCAAACTTGTCCGATAAACTTCGACAAACTGCCGCCTATCCATATCAGCAAACAGATTTTCACTAGGTCGTTTCGTTTTCGAGATCTGTGTGGCCCGGCTGGGGTATACGTATCCCCAGCCGGGCCACACAGATCTCTGAAACGCGCAGGCGACAAACTCTGAATCTTGCCGACAAACTCTGACAAACTCTAGACATTATAGCGACCTACTCAAACAATCTATTTTTCACTCTTTTTTTTTGTGGCCCGGCTGGGGTCAGCCACACATTAAAAGCGCAATGCATACGTGGCAAAAAGTTAATGGACTGATTATGAGTATTTATGAGCAATAAATAATATTTAAAATAAATACGGATGAAAAAATCTTCGTTGTTTTATTTATAGACGATTTTTGAAATTAAAATAGTTTTAATTACATAATAATAATCATCATTTACAAGTCTCTGGTTACAAAAATCCGGTTTAAATCCGCATAATCCGGATTTGCAGGTGAACATAATTTTAAAATCCAGATTTGAAAATAATCCGGATTTTGTATTCTCTAGTCACGATAGTGCAATAAAAACTTGAAAATTGATTTTTGGTTAAATTATTTATCTCTAGTCACGATAGTGCAATAAAAACTTGAAAATTGATTTTTAGTCAAATTATTGTTGTCTTAAAACTCGTAAAACAAACGTTGTAGTTTATGATGTTAGCTATCTAATCCTGTAAGGTTGCCGGTACCTCTCAATTGACCCTGTATAAATAGCAAAGCTAATACGTAATATGCTATACATATAAGTAAAATTATATTAAGTAATATTAAATATGACAATACCGTAGATTGAGTATTAACAATACTCAATCTACAGATAATACCAAGTGGACGTAAACAATATTACATAATGAATTCTTTTTTACAATTTTTTCTTAATTAAGAAAATTAATAGAAATATGTATATTAATGTATAAAATAATTCAATGTTTTGATTTCTTCTTGTGCTTCTTATCTTTCTTTTTCTCTAGTTTCTCCAGTTTCCTGTAAGAAAACAAACAAAATATTAAGGACAATTTCTTCATTTCTATATTGTTAAGCTAAACTAAAAAGTGTAACTTACTTTAATAATTTCTTTTTTTGTTTCTTAGTCAACTGACTGATTAAGTCCATTTCTGTCATATTTGATGTGTCCAACTCTTCCATTTTGTTAGCAGCCAATGGCATAGCTCCTGGTTTCATTATAAGCCCAGTGTCGCGCATTTGTTGCATTAAGGTTGGGACATCTGTTTTAGTTTCTTCTTCTTCAGGGGCTGATGTCGATGCTTGCAACGCTCTAGCCTCACTCATTGACAATGAATACATGGAACATTCTTTATCTGTAAAAAAATATGATGTAAATGACTAAGAAAAATTGAATATGATGCTATGTTCGCTAAATGTGTGTTTGGTGTTGGTAGGTACTCATTCATAGAACTGGCATTCGTTAGCACAGCCAAGTCTTATAATTGAATGAATGTTTGGTAAAACATGTGCAGTAGTTGCTTCAGGTCAAATTTGCTGGCTTTACAGCTTTGATGAGCAAAAAATACCACCAAAGTAGATTTTAATGTAAAGACTAAACAAGTGTTTACTAGGGTGTCAGCTGTATTAACGTCTCCTCTCTAGGCGGTCTCATGCGACCGGTGTGACGTCACGCTATGAAAATTTTTTAAAAATACCCTCAAAAAAAGCCATATATTTCAGAACCAAAGTATATTTTTTATTTTGTAAAAAGAAATGTATTAATTTATAAATATCCTTTTGTGACGGTATTTTTCATTATTATATAGCGTAATACCACACCGGTCGCATGCAACCGGTTGGTGGCTGACAGGTTAAGTTAAAGATTCTGTCTAGAAAGGGGCGATTTCGCTGCAATTTGACACGCGCGAGTGTTTGTGCGTCTTAAATCGGCGCCAGCACTTGCGTCCACTAAGCATCGCAAGAGTTTAACGCGAATTGTGTGCGTATTTGCGGCGGAATCGCAAATATCTGAACAGTGTAAAGGTCATGGCACATTATACCGGCACGGCAACTGCACAGCGTCACCTCAAATTTAGGTTACGATTAGCCGCCAGTTATACCCGCCGGCCGCTAGGTGTCGTAAGTACGCAGTCCTCATGCTGGCCGCAAAATGCAAGCTTGCTGTCACAGCGAACACAATTTTTTATATCACATTCATCGCAGAGTTGGTGCGCTGTAAGCATGTGATCCACTTGCTTGCAGCTCGCGGGCTGCGAGTCATGCTGTATGGTAGCAGCAAGAGCACTGACTGCCTGCCATTTTTTTGATATTGATATTAATTTAACAACTTATTTATCAGCTCAAAAAGTTACATTGTTTGAAATACAATGATTTTACAGCTTGTATAACTCTAATTTTATTACAGCTATTGACTATGAGAAAGAAAAATAAGAGCCCTAAATGTATCTTTTGCAACCTAATACTAATTATTTATAATTTTAGTATATTATTTATATTTATAGCTAATAAAGATATACAAACTATACAATACCTGTGTTTATATGCCCCCATTTATGACATTTGATGCACCTTACATTTCTTACAAGTATACCAAATGGTTGATCTCTTATTTCATTATCCCCCTTACAGTAGCTTTCTCTGGGTGCATTATATTTACGCTGCCACTCAAATTTATACTCAGGTTCATTATCTTCACGTTCCCGTTCTTTTTTTACACCTGGAGGGGGTTCATACATGAAGTTTAAACTCTGTTTATCTTTGCTTTCTTTGCTAAGCATTGCTCTGAAATAAAGAGTAGCAGATATTAAGGCTCGAGAAAGTTAAATAAAGTTAGCAAAAATATATGATCTACGTGAATATTTACTTATTTTCATGTAGTTCTTGTTCTTTTTCATATTGAACTCGCAACTCCTCTTGCTTTTTCTTATATGCCTCAGTTTTTTGCTCTGCCATCCATACCTGAAATAAAGAAACTCAAAATAATCTATTTCAACACGTATCCAATATTTTCAAATCAACCAAATAGATCTTTTATTACCCTTTTTAGATTATCCCTAGATGCAGGGTGAAAGAACTTTTTACACATATAATTATTGAATCCTTTCCCCATGATTATTTCAACAACAAAAATTTAGTAGAGTTGAAAACAAAGTGATCAACAAAATAACACCAACACCTCTTGGTACAAAACACAGACTTATTAGAGATACTACGTATGGTACAAAACAATACACGCTCTCTAAAAATAATTGATAAAAAATATAAATTTAATTAAATGGCAAAATAGCTACTACACGTATTAATTAATTGATAAAAGTATTTTAATTAAACTAAAGCTAGGTATGTACCACAAATTATTATTAATTTAATTTTAACTAAGCACCCCTTGCGGGATTGTGTTCTGTGCTAGCTTAGATAAAGAAATGTGCTAAGCTTAGTGTGCTAGAGAGAATCACCACAGATTAGAGAGAATATGTCTAAGGGCCATATTAGACTGTAATATATATATGATCGTCTAATATACGATCATATATACAGGATGTAACTGAATACCCCAAAAGCATTTAAGGGGCATATAAGTTAGATACTAAATGGACCTTCGGTGCTTGTCTGAGACCTAAAAACCCAATATTTTCAGAGTTATTTGATTTTAAACTGAAAGCAAAAACTTTCAAGTGGCAACCATAATCAGCTCTTAACACAAAAGAAAGAACATCGGCCAAAACCCCATAGTAGCTGGACCTGATATTAAATTACCATGGGCATCATTACTTTGTATTCGTTATAGACCTAACATTATTTGAATTAGTCCCATAGCTCAATAATTCATTAAAAACTTCAGGAATGGGAGATATTCTCTTTTTCCTTTTTTTAGGTTGGCTGTGTCTATTCGGACCCGGAACCCTATAGAAGTCGATTGCTATTTGCACCCAGGCCCCCGATTCTCAAGCCATAGACATAATGTCGAATTCGACATATGTCGAAATTAAATGGCGGATGTCGAATATTTTACAGTTTCCGTATTCTCAAAATGTCACGATAGAGAAATGTCTATGCCTAGTGGTAAATAGCAATCGACATTTTTTTTCATATCATAGAGATTTTTAGTGGAGATGCAAACTATTAGAGATATGTCGAATTAGAGATATCTCTAAAAAACTGAGAATCGGGCCCCAGGCCCCCGATTCTCAAGCCATAGACATCATGTCGAATTCGACATATGTCGAAATTAAATGGCGGATGTCGAATATTTCACAGTTTCCGTATTCTCAAAATGTCACGATAGAGAAATGTCTATGCCTAGTGGTAGATAGCAATCGACATTTTTTTTCATATCATAGAGATTTTTAGTAGAGATGCAAAGTATTAGAGATATGTCGAATTAGAGATATCTCTAAAAAACTGAGAATCGGGCCCCAGAGCATGAAATATGCAGTTTCATTAAAGATTCTTTGTGTGGTCACAATTTCTACCTTACCTAACCGACAGTTTTCAATTTATCCTACTTATTTTTCGATTATGATTCTATCGGGTTCCGAATAGTAATCAACTTCTATAGTTTACGGATAGGGACCCGGGGGGGTTATTGTCTAAGAAAAAATCTATCGCGATCGCTTACAATTTGACAGTCGCATCCCATCCATTACTCCTTTATAAAAGGAAGTCGGTACAGAGTCTTATGTTCACGGCGCAATCTCTGTCAAATTAAAAGCGATCGTGATAGATTTTTTTCTTAGACAATAACCCACCGGGGTCTGAATAGCCACTCCGTTTTAGGTTAGGAGTAGGAGCAATATATTTTTTAATCCTTGAGTAAACTTAGAACTATGTTACCTATGTTAAAATAATAAGAAACGTTACGTGAACATATAATTTAATAGGATTTCATTAATATACGAGTATGTAACAATAAGGATGTTTAGAAATAAAACACTGATTCTCTAAAGATTTATTCAATGTAGTCTCTTATATTTATAAAAACACTGTTTAAAAAACCTGCTGGTACCGCTATTGTATTATCTTGGTGCCTGGCCTGCCCAAGGTATCTTAGACCACAGTCATAGTCATAACACGGGCACAGCATACAATTGTTTTCCAGTCTACCAAACAACTACAACAATATTCTGTGATAGCTTCCTTTCCAGACACAATATTTTCTATCAATACTTATACACGGTTATTTTTTTATCACCCAGGGGCCCGATTCTCAGTTTTTTAGAGATATCTCTAATTCGACATATCTCTAATACTTTGCATCTCTACTAAAAATCTCTATGATATGAAAAAAATGTCGATTGCTATCTACCACTAGGCATAGACATTTCTCTATCGTGACATTTTGAGAATACGGAAACTGAGAAATATTCGACATCCGCCATTTAATTTAGACATATGTCGAATTCGACATTATCTCTATGGCTTGAGAATCGGGTCCCTGGTTATTTTAAGGGTGGCTTCAGGACACGGTAGAAGAATTATTTAACCATTAATAATAAAATTTACTCACCTGTTTAATTAGATATTTATTATCTAAAATATCCAAAAAATACTGCACTGGTATGGACACTGAGTGAAGTTGTAGGCAAAACATTGAATGAACGCGAACTGGCAACAACGTCGCCGATTCAAAGTCATCACTGAGTTGATCACAATTTCACCTTCCTACTTTACGGGCTTAGGACCGGCAAAACAAAGTTTTTAAAGAAAACAAACAGTACTAAGTAGGTATTACGGTTATGGTAGGTTGTTTTGGCGTAGTTAAAAAATTGGAATCAACTGTAAATACTTACCTACCTAGGAAACAATTTAAATCAACTTTAGTTCTAATAACAAAAGAGTTCTAAATTTAAAGGAAGTCCTCTAACTCATACATAGTCGTGCACGTTTAAAACTATACATGACCACAACAACATATCACTTTGGTTAGTGTTTAACGCTTCGAAATGCAGTTTTCGCTTCCAAGTCTTACGTTTGTGGGTTCACTTTCTTACACCAAACACTTAATTTCACTTCACAAGTAAAAGTCTACGGTCTACCGGAGTAAGGTCTGTGTATTCGCTAGATGTGTTAACTTGAAACTAAAATTCCGAATGCGCCCGATTGCCGCGCGTCAGGCGCGGGCGCGACATCGCGATGATACGTTCACACGCGCCGCGGTCAAAGGCGAACTAAAGCCGGCCCCGGCCGGCTCGTGCCGACAAGCGACAGCAAACAACAAAACGCCGCCGCCGGCGCTCGGCGCCGGCGCCGAATGTCTCTGTCTTTCACTATTGTAGTGTCTAGTGCAATAATAACTCTTATTTCAAACGAGTTGTAGATTGATCTTGCTTGAATTAATAATGCAACGTTGCCGCATTTTCCTAAGCCCGTAGTAGTAAATGCTTTATTCATTCATAATCTTACCTTATCTTGTAGTAAACAAGAACAATGTCTATAATTTAATATTATTGGCGGATAAAATTTAAAAAATATAACCACATGTTTTTTTTATTGATATGAGTCGTCTAGCGTCTACCGAGCTGCCTCTAAAATTTTCCAGTATGATAAAAAAATAACCGTGTATAAGATAGTCGTAAGAAGCAGATGATATCAGAGTTCGTGAAACAAAATAGGGGTCAAAATACAGCACAAAGGAGAATCAAAAATCACACAGTAGAAAGAAGCAAACGCAAAGATTGACTGTATAGATAAAGTGTAAATTATATCAATGAAAGACATAATATGTCATTCGATTTCGACAGTGACGATCCTTTAAACGCAAATCACCAAAAAAGAACCAATACTTTGAATTATGCATCGTTTGCTTAGTATTTCAGCAAGTTAAAATACTATTCTCAAAAAATAAACACATTTTTAATGTTGTTAAGTGTTATTTTTGGAAAAAATATCTTTTTTTCAATTAAGCGCGAAGATGTAATGTTTATGAGAATGTGAAACGGAACTTGACGTCATTTTCAAGATCTATCATCTATGGTGAAAACCGTTCAAAAACTATATTACGATTTCATATGCGAAAAAATTGATTTTACGAATTCATTATTTTTTCTCAAACTCGAAGTTTAATAGTTACATTTTTTAAATGAACTCATAAAAGCATATCTTTTAACATACATTTGATTTATGCCCATAGTCAGGTCCAATTTGGCCATTGTTCTTTAAACACAAAGTGAAGAAATAAGGTACAGAAAGGACACTTAAACATAGTATTTTAATGCCTAATTTCAACTAACCTCTTTGAGTCATTGAAATGTAAATCAAGTATCATTTAATCTAATTACAAATAATAAGGTTACCTCATGTAATAAGTAAGAAGTTATGACTACCAATTACTTTTTGGTTTGATACAATAATGTTACTTTTGCTATGCTTTTAAAAGCTTATAACGAAATAAAAAGAAAAAGGAATAATTTTAAAATATTAAATTTAGAGCAATGATGCTACATTCCTAGTGATCATTCCTTAAGTAGTTTTATTCGATACCCATATTACTGAGATTGAAAATAAACTGTGGTCCGCCATTTTTGAACGGCGGCCATATTGAATTTATAGCAAAGTGACTTAGTTCCTAGTAATAAATTCTTCAAGCCCTTTAATTTAATACCTATCTTACTGGGATTAAAATCAAATTGTTGGCCGCTATTTTTGAACAACGGCCATATTGAACATAGAAGAAACGTTGCTAGGTTTATTGTGCTCTACTCTTCAAGCCCTTTCATTTGATACCCAACTTACCAGGATTGTAAACAAAATGTAGTTCGCCATTTTGAGCGATAGCCATATTGATCTTAGAGCAATGTAATTAAGTTCATAGACATCTACTCCTCAAGCCCTTTTATTTGATACCCATATTACTGAAATTAAAAACAAGATGTGGTTCGCCTTTTTCAACGGTGGTCATACCTACTCAATCCCGTCCGACAGGTACTCCGCTAATCCGCTAGTGTCCGCCGAGGCGAGATGGTGAGGTCGAGTTTGCATAATTTAAGTTTTTTTTGCCCATCAGGGTCACGACGACAGTAAATGTTACTAAATTTTAGCAATCATCATACCAAACGTAAGAACAACTACGCCACCGAGCTTCTCCACAGATGTCTAGTCAAGAAGCCTACCCGGTTTTCCATTTAAGCATCACCATTTTTTCACGCTAACATCAATATTAACCATGTTTTGCGTTTCTTTTAAGAAATTTTATCATTTTTAGCCGCATTATTTTTCACATAGGGAACCTAACCTAAAAATCAAGATATTGTTTAAATGGAGCGCATTACGTTAACATATGATGCTAGCCCTGCTAGCTACAAGAGCTAATGAAACGCGATGATGCTAAAAATGTTGAAAATGCTGCAAATCATTGCTTAAAGGGAACGCGCCTCTAGACACAGTAACAGTTCAAAAACGATAAAAAAGTTCGAAAAGAATAAAATGAATAGGAATAATTCCACATCGCAACACATCGCAAATCATTTCATACATTGCCGTTCGATATAAACGTGTAACGTAAATAAAATAAAAGCGAATGTTTATTTGTTAATTCAAAAAGGATAACGAAGTCAGAAAAGAACAAAATATATGAACAAATTGTTACTTTTGTCTAGGTCCTCTGATAATGTATAATCTTTGTAAACGCCATGCAGACCACGTGGACTTCATTCATCTTTGCGTACTCTGTGGGGCTAGCACGCAGGAGAATCGAAAATCGAATCGAAATCCGAATCGAGGAGTTTGTATGGCAATTTTATTAGCGCCACGGCGGTGAGTAGCAGAACTAATAAAATTGCCATACAAACTCCTCGATTCGGATTTCGATTCGATTTTCGATTCTCCTGCGTGCTAGCCCCACTGGTTAATGAACACGATAGGATTGGTCAAAAGAGGATAATTCGAATTTCCATAAGCGGCCAATCAAAACGGCGTTCGGTCCCGCCAATTAAATACGTGTTTACCACACCCAAAATCAGCTGGTGAGTGGCGAGGAGTAGACAGCCTCTAGAAAATGTTTGTGATTTATTAGCAATTTTGTGCCATAGCTAGTAATCTGGCTTAATCCAAATGAAATAAGTCATATCTCTACTTTGTCTGAATATTTAACAAGAACACATAGGATGTAGATATAGCTCTATGCACCGAACAAGTGTTTCTAATTAATTATATAGATACTTGACAGAACATAATCTTCCTCAGAGATCTACAAATTGGTCTTGTCCTGCGCTATTTCCAAGTTGCCGCCAGCGGGGGCGAGGTTGGGGGTGGCAACTAAGAATAACCAGCTATCTACATCGGCATCTTGCGTTCTTTGCCAGATCTTTTTTCCACATTGTGAGCAAGCTTACCAACTTTGGGCTTTTAGCACCATATTGAGTGCGGTATCAGTAGTTCAATGCTTGAACTTACCCAGCCCAAGTGAATTTTTACCTGTATTGTCATTGACGTATATTAACTAGACGCGCTGTCCGGTACAGAGAAATTCAGTCAGTCAACTGGAGCCGATCGGCACCAGTTGAGTTAGTCGATCGCGGGTGATCGTGATAAGTAGCCGAGTTGCCGTGAAGATTGTATCGCAAATTTTGCGTAAAATATGTTTTAAAACTTTAGTGTGACAATTGAAAACACTGTTGTTAGAACGTATGAATATTGGTTTTGTATTTAAGGTTTGTATTACTGACTAATTATATATTATATTGATTAAAACAAATGAAAATGGTTTCCGAACTGCGATCTACGCTCGACCGCCTTGACTTTGAACGCTTGACCTTAGTTTTGCTGTCTCTTTTACTATCATACGAGCGAGCGAGTACGCTACTGTCCACGCCCACCCAGCGCTGCCTCGCGTCGTGGCACAATTTTTGTTCGCAACAGCTTGTCTAGTTAATATACGTCAATGTGTATTGTAGTGAATTTTATCTCTGTAAGCCGAAGTCCTTTATTCGATGACAATAACAGTGCTATTGAAATATAATTTTAGAAAATGTTTATTTAAAATTTAATATTATACATTTTCTAAATCTTCACAAATATTTAGTAAATGCGTAAATATTGGATTTTAAATAAACTGCAGAGATAAAGAAAAATTAATGATTATTGCCCGCTGTATTCTTAATCGAGCGACGATCTTCGCAAGGTACCTAGCTGGCAAAAGCTGGAAGCGAGTGGTCGCGGATCGTGCTCAGTGGCGAGCACTTGGAGAGGCCTATGTCCAGCAGTGGACGCGTGTGGATGATGATGATGATTCCTAATATTTTTTCTTATATTTGTAAAGATGTTTACATAATAGCTTAAATAAATAATAGTAAAATGTTTTAAAACTTAATATACTCGAGTAAATCCGAAAAGTGTAGTTTTATTTAAAAGTGTAAATAACTTTAGACTGCGGCGAAGGTTGAATGAAGAATTCAATAAAAAAAATCCATTGGTGTACTTAATCTGAGGCACAAACTAATAAGCTTAGACGAATACTCTTTCTACGCTAATAAGTGAACAAGTGCAGACGAGTAACTCTCGTGTCGTGATTAAAAAAATAGCCTTCCCTGCTCACCATAGATATATTATTTATCTCTCAGAAGAATAAGATTGTTCTGAGGTTTCATCAAATCTCAGATTAACTAAACCAATGGATTCGCAATGTTATTATGTCTCAAATAAATTTGCGTCCAGTTCAGTCCGCCATTACAAAGCACCGTGTTTGTTGTTGTGTTAAAATATCAGTCGGTGAGCATTATTTGTGAGTGCATTTTACAGTTATACGTTTTTTATTGATTTTTTTAATGAATTCTATAAACAAAAACATAAAAAGTGTGGAATCTTGGATGCGGCGTCCCTAGTTTTTTTCCGCCATCTTAGAGCACCAACCCAAATGCTGGCACGCTTTTTTCGTAGGTATTTCATGTCTATTGGTTTCTATTGTCTAAGCATCAAATAAGTCCTTAGATCATTTAACCTATGGATGCGGTACGCAACAAATCGCAGTGTAAATTTTTCTGCCACTTTTAGCGGGAGGCGAGGTAAACACGCACGCACACTACGAAAATGTAGAATACACTTACAGAGACGTTGTTCTTATGTTTACGAACACACACTATGAAAATATTACCCTACAACATTGATTTACCACCAAACGTAGATGACGCATGAACGTTCGAAAAGTGGGCCGGTGAAGAACTGCCCAATCGCGACTCGTGCAGTTCTTTTCCATAGTAAATGATTAGCTGTCGGCACGTCAACATGCCGAAACGTATAGTCGATTAGGTGACAGATTTCAAGCGCGTTTTTGTATGAAACGCTCTATCTACGTTGGTAGTAAATCAATGCCCTACAATGAAGAAACACACACACATCGACAAATTAACGTGTATCTACGCAATCGCCCCACCACAAAGAATGAATGTTCCTAGTGATGTGACACAAAGAATAAGTAACTATTTGGGTCGTCGTGAGTGAATGATTGAAATGTTACAATAAATTGTATTTTTATTACTATACTCTGTTCGGCTAGAGTTGATAAAAATACAATGAAGACTGGGTTTCTTAAATTAGTACAAAGCCAGGCCCGCTAATTATTATTAAAATGCTTTAATCAGATTTTTGTGTCAAATACAGCAATTTCACTTTCGCTCCGATGCGTGATCATAATTTTTATCAGCTCTCGGGGAACAGACTTTAGCTCTCTACTCAAATTAGCTCTCTGCTCACGACTTCCGTTGATTTCTAATTTTAAGTTTGACGTGTCTGTGTGTGTGTGTGTGTGTCTGTGGCATCGTAGCTCCCGAGCGGATGAACGGATTTTGATTTTGTTTTTTTTTTTTAAATGTGAATTAGTCGAGAGTGTTCTTAGCTATGTTTGCTGACTATCGATCCAAGATGGCCGCCGCCACAAAATGGTGGATTACGTATTTTTTCACAACTCTCTTAATAACGGGTATCTGGTACAATACCATACACTATGATAAATGTAACTGGTTTATTTACATTAAAATACGTCAAGTAATTAGCCATGGTCAAAGTAAAATAAAGGTACCATGAAAAGTCAGTAAACAAATAACAGAACGACACAAATCAAAACAATGACTAGTGTGACTTGACTTGCGCCACGCTTCTATCTGAACACGTCGAAACAAGTTAGCGCGGGGTGCAGTTATGCCGGGAATGTCTTAGATGTTTTACGTGAGAATTGTTAATTTACCAAGAACTAATTTCTGATTTTATTATATATCTGCATAGTTATAAACATGTTTAATAGGTAGGTACTTTTCGTTTAGCTGTGCTCGTATGGTAGTAATTTGCTATCTCGTGCAAGTAAAAAGCACAAGATAGCAACTTACTGCCATACAAAAAAAAATAGTATTTTAGAAAACCTTTCATTTGCGATAGGGCCCAACGTGTTATAACGCTTGGGACGATATCGGGCATTTTCCTTTAAGTTGCACCAAAAAATTTGAGTTAAAGTAAACATTGGCAAATGGCAACATGGAAAATGGCAACTGAGACATTGAATTGCGCCGGATGCTTGAATGTTATTAAGACTAAAGCTTTTCTTAAATGTGTTCAGTGCATGCAAACATATGACCTTTTATGTGCTAACGTGCCAGAATGTCGCTTTTTTAATACAATGCAAATACATCACAAAGCTAATTGGCAATGCCAGGCATGTCAGTGCAAGAAACCGAAAGGCGATAACACTAATACACCAATACGGCAATCTAAACTTCAACTGGACGTAGAAAGTGAAGTTAATAATAGCCAAAATCCTGATGCTATAAACTGTTCATTATCAACTGATTCTGAAAATGTAACTTTGCGAAATCGAGCAAAAACATGTAAACATAAGGACGATTTTTTTGAAAACCAAAGCGCTACTGACGCATTGGAGGACACCTTTTTCTTAAATAATATTGGTACTATTCTCCGCCAGGAACTAAGCGGTGGGGTATGTGAGCGCCTTGCAGAATCAATTAGCAAAGTCGTATCGGAACAACTTATGACTGCAATCAATGAGCAGTTTGCTGTACTACATGCTAAAATAATGGACATTGAAAAAAAGTTACATGTACTGGGAAATAAATCGCCTTCATCTTCAGTGTGCGTAACTGAAGATTCAGTCGAACTTCATTTGGGATCTGCCGAAAATCTAATAACTAAACCAAAAAGAGCCAGAAATAATAAAAAACAATCGACATGCTCATCAGTTCAACCTGGTACATCAGTTCAAGCTGAACTACCGCCTAAGTTAACCACAGAGTCTGTTCATCAAGCACAGACAATTCGGACGTCCAACTTGACCCACTTTTCTAATCCGCAATTGTCTTCGTCTGGATTGGAACCTGGAAATCTATCAGTCAGGAATAAAGAAGAGGGTGACAGCGAGCTACGGGAGTGGATTGAAGTAACACGTAAAAAGTCCCGTAATTCAACGATACAAATAACCCGTGGGACGGCTTCTCCCGACTCGTCTGCACTTGAAGCTTCTACTAGGATAAGATACCTGCATTTGTTTTACGTCAAGGTCGGTACTACTGAAGAACAAGTTAGATCTCATTTAAATAAAATTTGCTCAGGTGATTTGTGTACTGTTCAAGCTCTTAAGCCTCGCGGCAATTATGCTTCATTTAAGCTTGGTGTTCCACCCAAGCTGGCGAACACCGTGATGTCATCGGAGAATTGGGTAGAAGACATATGTATTAAGCCATGGAGACAGAATTTTCGAGCCAAAAATAAAGAGGTGTCATAACAAAAAGAAAACTGCATATATGTACTACCAGAATGTAAGGGGCTGAAGAAGTAAAACTCATGCGTTTTATAATAATCTACTTACATGCAATTATGATTTTATAGCATTAACAGAAACCTTTCTTACTGATTCTGTTTTTAATAGTGAATTATTTCCGTCTGATTATATTGTTCTACGGAAAGACAGGAAAAATAATGTTGGATGGGGTGGCATTTTATTAGCAGTAAAAGAGAAGTATAAAGTACATTCCGTTACTGATATCGACGGTTTAACGGATGACAATGAACTGCTATTTGCCACTGTATCTTGCAAAGGTGTCAAACTGTTGATTTGTGTTGCTTATATACCACCTAGTTATAACGAAGAACAATATAATAATATATTAACATGTATCGAAAATGCGATTTGCAAGTTCCCCTGTATGGATTGTATAGTAATTGGTGATTTTAATTTAAATTCATTTTCCAATAATGTAAAATTACAATTTGATAATTTTCTTGAATTTTGTAGTTAGTCAAATTAATAATGTTTGTAATGTATATGGAGGCATTCTGGACTTGGTGCTTACGAATAGAAGACCTGACATTGTTTCAGTTGGGAAAGTTGAATCGTTGGTTCCCATTGATTTGTACCACCCATCACTGGAAGTGAAACTTTTATTTCCACACGACAGGATTTCTGTTCTTTCCAATGACTCGCCTACTGCGACGAATACACCAGTCACTTTACAGTGGGATTTTCGCAAAGCCAACTTTACACAATTATATGCGGATTTGTTGAGCTTGGATTGGTCTAGTGTTGTCCAACATACCGAGGTTGACCAGGCGGTTGATGCACTCTATGCTGAGATTAACGCTGTTCTTCAAAAAAACGTACCCTACCGTATTCAGGGGTCATCTCGTCCAGCTGGTCATACATATCCTGAATGGTTTAGTTTCGAATTGAAACATTACATTACTCTCAAACATTTCAATTTAAAAAAATATAAATGCAATAAACTAGAATTTAATCAAGAGCTGTTCAAATATTACAGACAGGTCGTAAAAAAATTAATTAGTAGAGATTATTCTATTCATATAAAGGCAATGGAAAATAATATAAAGCGCGACCCTAAAACATTCTGGACTTATGTTCGCAAAAGGCGCAGAAACAACCAATTTGACTCTCAGTTATCTAACTTCGCTGCACAGCTTACAAAACAGGAGGTAGTTAACCACTTTGCAAAGTTTTTTGGTTCTGTCTTTCTCCCTGAGTTGCCGATTCTGGATGCTCAATTGGCAGAGGAGAGCGCTGCATGCAATGGTGATGATGTTCGAGTTAGGGTCGATGTCATAACCCCTGACGAATTACGACGCGCAGCAAAACATCTCAAGTCATCCACGGTTTCTGGCCCGGATGGTTTGCCTTCTTTTTTGGTTAAGGATTGTATCTCTGCCTTAGAATGCCCTCTACTTCACATTTATAACTTATCTTTGCAAAGTGGTGTTTTTCCTAGATCATGGAAAGTATCCAGAGTAACACCTATACCGAAGGGTGTTTCGCCGCAAGATTTTACATGTTTCCGACCAATAGCTGTGATGTCTAATTTCGGTAAGTTATTTGAAAGAGTACTGAATCAATTAATTATCCCCCAAGTCAGTTCGAGATTGTCAGACGCCCAACATGGTTTTCGGAGAGGTAGGTCCACGTCAACTAACCTGGTGTGTATGGTGGATGATATCGCATTTGAAATGGACAAGGGGCGACAGGTTGATGTCGCATACTTCGACCTAAAGAGGGCGTTCGATCTGGTGGACAATGACATCTTATTGCGTAAGCTTTCTTCTATAGGTTTCGCGCCGAAATTATTATCCTTTTTTGCCCATTATCTTAGGGATCGAAAGCAATATGTCCAACTATTTGGCTGCCAATCCACAGAGTACTATACACGCTCTGGTGTGAGTCAGGGGAGCACATTGGGACCAACTCTCTTTTCCATAATGATAAATGACCTTCCTGAAGTTGTATCTTCAGCGAAGTGTTTGTTGTTTGCAGATGATTTAAAACTGTTTTTCCCTGTGGCAGATCTCAATGACGGTGTACTGTTGCAAAAGGATATAGACGCAGTTGTAAGATGGACATCTGTAAACAGAATGTCATTAAACTCTTCTAAGTGTAATGTTATAACATTCTCTCGGTCGCGTCAACCAATCCTGTCTGACTACAATATGGCAGGAGTATCCCTCAGTAGAGTAGCAGAAGTTCGTGATCTTGGGATAAAGCTTGACCAGAAATTAACCTTCACTAGTCACATTGTTGATATAGTAAAACAAGCCAGCAAAACCTTGGGTTTTATTATGCGCACAGCCTCACAGTTTTGTGACCCCAGAATAGCTATATTACTATATAGCGCTTACGTTCGCAGCAAGTTGGAGTATTGCTCAATAGTCTGGGATCCAAGCACAGCAAAGCATACACTAATAATAGAAAAAATTAATAAAAAGTTTGCACGCTTTTTATACAAAAAGATGCATGGCCGCTACCCATTTTTGTATCCATCTTTGTTCGTAGCCGGAATGGTGGGCCTGGATACTTTGCAGCTTAGACGAAAAGTACAATTATTCGTCCAATATTGCTTAATATTGCGAAACAGTATAGATGATCCTGTTACTGTTGGGCGAATAGGATTGTACGTACCTAATAATTATATGCGGGGATCTGGTCGCAGGCGACACTTATTGTTTGCGTTTCCGGGTGCCTTACGTACACAACATGCTAGTAATAGCCCTACTGCTCGAGCTCTCCGCCTTCTCAACAATTTCCTTGTTGAGGTCCCGGATGCCGATATATTTGTTGACACTCTTGGGTCATTAGTCAGAAAATTTGTGAGGTTTATTTGTTATGTGTAATTGTATTATTGCTTAAGTTAGTTTATATGTTGTTTGTAATTATATATTTGTGTGTTTTCATAATTTTAAGTAACTTAATTAAGTGAGTAACATTGTAAGCGTGTTGGCTAGATCTAGCTGTAAGTTTACACTGTAAATAAATAAATAAATAAATAAATAAATTGTGTTTTTGTTTACATTGGCCGTACAAACTTAAAAGCCACTAAAATAAGTAGAAAAAGCTTTATTGTGTGATTTTAATAATTATGTTGCATTATTAAAATTTTCTCTGATGACGACGATGACGACAATCACTTGCCTTGTGCTCTTTACTGATGTCCCCGACAACTTGCTGCATAGAGCAGGTGGCATGAAATCGCAATGCAACGCGGAAACGAAACGAAAACGCGGTTAACGGTGACCGCAAACAATAGTTTTTCTATTTTATCTGCTGTCTGGCAATCAACGTATAAAATTAAATGTTTAATAAAATATACCTGAGAGTTTATGAACATTTTGCATCTTTTCAGCCTTTCAAAAAAAACTAAAAGTACAAAAAAAATAACTAATTTTTTTGTACTTATGACCTCAACTACAACATAAAATTAAGATGACATTATATGACATTTTTCTATCTGGAGTAAACACGAGTGATGATGCCATCTCTAGGGGTTAACTTACATTGCATTTTGTAAAAAATCAATAAAGATTATTTAATAGGCTTAAAATCAAGTGAGACGCAGTCGAAAAATTGTTTAGAGTAAGTATATTGTATAGAAAAAGTTTTTTTAATCTACAAAGCAAAGTTGAAGCAAAATAATAAGTAATATTTTCTTATTTTTTTGTTCAATTAAATTCCACTTGAATTTCTATTTTAGTCTTGTAGCTGGTTAAACAATAAACAAACTCCGGAGTGAATGAATGATAAATAAAAATATGAATTAGCATCATTCACTCACGTTGTCCCAGCACTAAGCAATGCCCGTGTCACAGATAATATAATGCCCGTGTATTGTGTTGAGCTACCATCGTACCAATGTATTTTTCTATCGTAACGGCATAAAAATTACTTCAAAATTGTAAACAAATGAAACACGGTAATGTATATTTTATACTTACATGTGATAGGAAACGCCATAATCTCGAAGATTTGAGTAGCTGGATCGCCTTTGGCAGGAGGAAACTGCACAATTAACCATTTTTTTGGAGCTCTTAGTGCGACACGAATACGACACCAAATGGCAACGGCCACGCGTCAACTAGTTTTATATAACGTGTATGGTCATATGGTCAGCGTAAATTGGCAGAGGGGTTCGCCCAGCCTTGCCGTCTCCCGTATGAATGCTCTAAGAATAAGTCCTATGGCGTTATGTTGGTAGTAATGGAAATAAGTGTTGCCATATTACCTTTCCTGTGCTACCTTAACCTCAGGGAGATTACGTACTATAGGTTATTTATTTCCGAACTTATTTTTATTTGAAAAATTGTAAATATCAAATGGCTTAAATCCCAAAATTAATAGCCCTAATGTTAGTAATGATCATAAAAGATTAAAATAATATATTATTTTTGAAATATGAGCAGAACAACAAAAGAAAAGAACAGTATGTCGCCTTTCCCGAAATTAGGAAAATCCAGTTATTTATATCTCTACGTATGCAGATAATATAAGAAAGAGTACATAGGGAGAAACTAGAAAAAGTAGAAAAAATAAGTAAAAAGTTCGAAAATTTATTTTAATAATGACTTTCTACAATAATTATGTTCATCTAACATATCTATATCTGACATTTCTTCCTCATCTTCGCTGTCATCAGAAGTATCACTATTATCGCCTTCTTCTATTATAAACTTATCCATTTCGTTATCGATATCTGGGCCATCAGCGTAATATTTTTCTTCAATTTTTATTACGTGCTCACAATCTTTCTTCCATTCTTCTTCCGTAATTGTCGCAAATTCTTCTTCAGTAATTTGTACTATTTTATTAGCTTCTTGGCCCACGTTTTTTTCTGCAATCCGTTTTTTTAATACACTCCATATAAGCTCAATGGGATTTAAATCACAGTGATAAGGTGGAAGCCTTACCACTTTATGCCCATTATCTTCCAACATCACATCTGCTTCATATACAGGTGGCTGTTTGTGTTCTTTTATAATTTCATACAGCTGTGCTTTTAACATATTCGGTAAATAAGAAAGTCCTTTATTTGTGATCCAGGACTGCATTTCTGACTTAGTGTTTGACATTGTACCCACAGTAATTTGTACTATTTTATTAGCTTCTTGGCCCACGTTTTTTTCTGCAATCCGTTTTTTTAATACACTCCATATAAGCTCAATGGGATTTAAATCACAGTGATAAGGTGGAAGCCTTACCACTTTATGCCCATTATCTTCCAACATCACATCTGCTTCATATACAGGTGGCTGTTTGTGTTCTTTTATAATTTCATACAGCTGTGCTTTTAACATATTCGGTAAATAAGAAAGTCCTTTATTTGTGATCCAGGACTGCATTTCTGACTTAGTGTTTGACATTGTGGGTGCCTTATCAATCTGCACAGTATGGTAGGAGGCATTATCCATGACAACTATTGACTGTGGAGGGAGATTCGGTATTAATGTTTCCTTAAGCCACTTATTAAAATTAACCTTATTCATCTCATCATGATAATCAGCTGATTTCGACATTGATCTAAAAATTAGCTGAGCATTGGGTACAAAGCCCACGGCGCCACCTGCGTGAACGATTATCCACCGTGGTCCTTTTGAATCTGAGGATAAAACGCCTTCTTCTGTTTCGCTTTGCCAGCATTTCCCAGCACAATATGTAGCGTGTATGTATGTCTCGTCTAAATACACAACTGGCCGCTGAGTTCGAAGGCGATTGTTTCTCACTTCTTCTAGGTATCGATAACGCCAAGCAACGATGTCGTATCTCTCCATTAAAACCTTTCTTTTGGATTTGCATTTTTTGAAATGAAACCCCATTTCTTTTATTACTCTCCACAAAGTGGTGCGACTCCCTTTAAAGTCTATCTCATTACGCATTTCATGTAGTAATTTCGTCAATGTAGGCAATTCCTTTCTTACGGCATAAAACTCATGGATCTTATGCCTTATAGCACATCGATCGAAATCATCCAATTCGTGAATTTTTCGTCGAGGACCACTTTTGCGCGGTGTAGAAATTTTTTTCGATGTTGAAGCTGCAAACTCACCTTCTTTGGTGATCTTCGATACAGTTTTTTCAGATATTCCTAAAACAAAATTAAATACATATTAATAACTATTTATTCACTGATACAGTTGGTTTGTTGTTACAGTATTTTTTTAACATCGATCATTTTAAATAAACCCTTTATTTTTTTAACATTCCTAGCCAACCATTGATAACTGGTAACGATTGTCCAACTAAAAAAAAAATATATAAAATTTTTAATTTAGTTTATGTAAAATCAAACGAATGCTGGTAACCCTATTTTACTAACCTGTAATGGCGGCAACCCGAGCTTGTACACATCTTAATGGAATAAGTGGTGCTTCGTTACGTTTCTCCCTTTCACAAAAGTCCTTCACTTTCAACACCATCACTCTCATCACTTTTAAACGTTTTAGGCATGATTTTCCTATGAAATCCGAATAAAACCTTGAAAATCCCAGAGATACGTCTTAGCGTGTTGACACTGTTGACAGACAGGGATGCCAACATGACGTCATAGGAACTATTTGATGAAACGCACTTTATCAGAATCAGCGTTTCCAGATTTTTTTATGGCAAGTCGTGATTTTGGAAATTTTTGAGGTAAAAAATCGGAATTCTTTCGTCGAAAGCGGGATGTAGTAAAAAAAACGGCCAATTTCGAGTCGGACTTGCGCACCGAGGGTTCCGAACAAACCTGTAGGTTTAAAAGTAAAAATTTACGGTTTTCGCAATTTTTCCTTAAAGGTTCAGTCAGACAGCGGGCATGGCGGGACGGCGACGGGGCGTCGGCGCGATATAAGCAGTTGTAATGTATTAGTTATTATGAAAGACGTCACACAGCGCCGTCCCGCCCGGCGTGTCACGTCCCGCCGACGCCCCGCCCGGCGTGAATACAACAGGCGGGCGTGGGCGCGGCGTCGGCGTGGCGGCGGCGGCGCATTACGCGTTGTGTTCTATGAGTTTTCGCTTTCGTGTTCACACTGACGGCGGGACGTCGGCGTTGACGTCCCGCCGCCTATGTGACGTCCACGCCGCGTCACCGCCCCGCCGACGTCCCGTCGCCGTCCCGCCCCGCCCGCTGTCTGACTGAAGCTTTATCTGTGCTATAAGACGTTACTTCGTACCAAATTTAAATATTCTGATTTCACGGGAAGTACCACGTAGGTTTTGATTCCCTTGCGAGTGTCGAAAATTTGTGGAAAGCGGCATAAACGGCTGTATCTTTTGATTGCGTTGGCTTAGAAGTTTGATTTTTTCACAGCTCCAAGGGACAGTAGACTTGAGTATTTGATATAAATTTCAGTTTGATACCTCCACGCGTTCCTGAGAAAAAGGCTCTTGACAGACAGACAGAAGGACGGACGGACAATAAAGTGATCCTATAAGGGTTCCGTTTTTTCCTTTGGAGGTACGGAACCCTAAAAACGTATATAATCAGATGTTTTTAAATATTTATCTCTTTATTTGAGTTTTAAATTACGTTTATGTAACAATAGTGAATAGATAGTAAAAATAGCCATAGAAAATGTATTTTAATAAAAATACACTTGTCTGTGCCACCCGGCCGTGCTTTTTCAGCACGCGCGGCAGAGTTATCCCCGAAAAGCTGGACTGAGCCTGTCTCGCGCGGGACGTTTAATTTTGATTTAAAAATCGGGACGTCCCGCCAAAATTGGGACGTCTGGCAACGCTGATCAGAATACAGATTTTTTTGATATCGATTTTCATTTTACCGAAAACTATTCCACGATTTTTTACATATATTTTTTTCAATACATCGAATTTTTAATCATCGCTGTTTTATATAATCGAAAAACGTTTCTTAAAAAAAATCTTTGAAAGTTGTTTTGATTACCAGAAAAACGGTATATCGAACTTACATTTCATAAAAGTATTAAGTTATCGATGAAACTATTTGTAAAAACTTGTTAAAATATGTATCGAAACCCTTAATACTTTTTCACATAACAACTTTTTATCGCAGTACATGGTGAGGAAGTACATACATACTTCCAGAGATATGAGCATTTGAAATTTGAAAAAACTAATCTCAAAATTAGCAGTTTCCACAAGCAATTAGTATGCATAAAGTCGAGAATACACATAAAGTCGTTTCTGGCGCTTCGCCGGCCGCTGCCGCGGCACGCTCGCTTCGCTCGCTCGGCTCGCGCACTTGGTTCATGTTCAAACCAACGCTCGTCGCTTCGTTCCTCGCTTCGCTCCTCGCTACCTATTTTTGACCCGCCTACAGTTTCTACATATACCTACATATACAATCACTTTTTTTAAAGTAAAAATTGATGTTTCCATTATATTGCAAACTGAAACTTACGATGAAACAAAAATATAGGTAGTAACAAAACTTCGATGTTACATTATTTCGATAAAATGTATAAAACATGAAAAGAAATAACGATGAACTGTATTTGTAGATAATAAATATTCGAGGAAACGAAAATGCGATGTAGCCTCATTCTAGGGTTTGTTGAATATTGAAAAAAAAGTTCTGCGATTCGTTTTATGGGTAATGAAAAGCGTTGAAAGGAATTGCGATAAAATGATGGATTCCCGTGGCTAGGAGACGTAGTATCTCTACTCTATGTAGTCTGTGCTAGGAGTATACTGACTGGGGCCTTACCATGAGCTCTTATCGCAGGCCTTAAACAGTATTGCTGTCTATTTCCGTACCATGACCGGCTTAAAGCAGCGCGTTTGCAGGCCTGCTTAAAATGACGTCACGAAACCGTTCACCTTTTTTTATGCAGTGTTGCCAACACCTCCAAAATTTTTCCCCCAAGATAATTTTAAAATCCTCCTAAAAAACCCTAAGTTTTTTATAATAATCTTATATTGTGTAGATATTATATTTTGTCTTGGCAGTAATCACTACTACATATTATAAGTATTTTAGGATTATATAATAAAACAATAATTGGGCAATGTTATTTAATATTTCTAAAATGGCATTAGCGTCGTCAATGGCTTCAGAAGAGCTAGTGCTAGGCGCATTTCATTTTGTGATGCTGTAGCTTTTTACGTTCTCTAAAGGTTCAAAAATGCACGAACCAAATTTTCTTGTATGTGTAAGTAAATCTTACCATAATGGTGATGATGGTTTGCAACATGTTTGTTGCAAACCATCATCATGGAAAGTTTTTTTCTCATTTTTTTTTATAATAGCATATATGGAGAAGGCACGTTACAACCCCGACCCAATCAATCAAACATCAAATAACACTGCACACACACGCACTAGTCCCACACACCGCACTCGTAGAACAAGAGTGCGAAGGCCCGGTCTACGCAGTTTGCGATATACCAGGTACGGATATGTAGCCGCCCCTTGATTGTGTAAAAAAAATCTATCGTGATCGCTTTCGATTTTGACAATCAAAGTGCATCCATCGCTATATTTTATCAGATAGTTGACACAGAGTCTAGTAATGACACCACAATGATAGGCAAATTCAAAGCGATCGTGATAGATGTTTTCATAGACAATAGCCCCCGGTCGCTTCTCTCCACCCTTCACTAGATGGTGAACTTGAGCGTCCAGGCCTTAGAGGCGCGCTCGAGTTGGGGCCGCTCTCCGCACCGGCTATAACCGTCTGGTTACTTACGATGAAACAAAAATATAGGTAGTAACAAAACTTCGATGTTACATTATTTCGATAAAATGTATAAAACATGAAAAGAAATAACGATGAACTGTATTTGTAGATAATAAATATTCGAGGAAACGAAAATGCGATGTAGCCTCATTCTAGGGTTTGTTGAATATTGAAAAAAAAGTTCTGCGATTCGTTTTATGGGTAATGAAAAGCGTTGAAAGGAATTGCGATAAAATGATGGATTCCCGTGGCTAGGAGACGTAGTATCTCTACTCTATGTAGTCTGTGCTAGGAGTATACTGACTGGGGCCTTACCATGAGCTCTTATCGCAGGCCTTAAACAGTATTGCTGTCTATTTCCGTACCATGACCGGCTTAAAGCAGCGCGTTTGCAGGCCTGCTTAAAATGACGTCACGAAACCGTTCACCTTTTATGTATGAAATCTAAGCTCCTCACTCCTCACCATAGATATAGAATGAAATTGATGGGCTATAAAAGCCGTCAAACATGAGGAAAAGAGATAAACTTATACACATTGCCAAAGGAAAGAAGAAAATGGCATTGTTGTGTGAATTATAGCTTACTGTGTAATTATTTACCACTTTAATTAGTGTAATTGTGAACTATTTGAACATTTAAATCATGGTGCACTGCTCCGTTTTAGGTTGTAATAGTGATAGTGCTAGAAAACAGGAAAATATAACCTTTTACAGGTAAGATCTAAATTGTGTCAATAAAAAGCTCCAAAACTATTTTTTTAATTATAAATACAAGTTATATTGCAATATTTTATCATTATACTATGGTTCTCAATCATATTATGGGATTAAACATGAAATTTCAAACTAAGTAGTAAGGTTACTGTTAACCTAACAAGCTAGGAATGTCGCCATACAATATGGCCACGTATACAGCCAACGCGTATAACATTTTGCCGGGTTATAATGATACCAGGTGGGTTACTCTTGAATCATTTTCGATGGATCGTCATTGGGATTGGGATTTTTCATACGCTTGAGTAACAACACTAGCGCTAAATTGGATCCGTATTTTGAGAAAATTTAATAATACTGAGTTTGGTTAACCCAAAATCCGCACAATACGGGCTCAATTTGGAGCCAATGCGCAAAAATAAGCGTACGAAAAATCACAATCTCAATGCCGATCGATCGGATTTGGTTCAAGAGTAACCCCACAGTTCCGCTACGACTATTTTTCCTTGATTCGTTGGTAATTTGTTACGTGAAAGGGAACTCACGTATTAGTTTCTGTGTTACATTAATATTGACATATTTAAGTATAAAATCTTGAGCATTTTAGATAACAAAGTTAATTCTTTTGAAGTGAGACTTTCCATTTGCTTGTTTGTCTGTATTTAACAGATTTCCTTCGGAGATAACTACTCGAAAACAGTTGGGTTAAAGCTACTGGTCGATTGAATTGGCAGCCAACCAAGCATACCCGAATGTGTTCTAAGCATTTTGAACAACAGTGGATTCAGAAAAACAAAAAAGGCACTTTTCTTAGGAGTGGTGCTATTCCTAAACATTTTTTACAGATCAGTAACTTATACATATTATATCTACAAGGTACATACCCTATCAAGCCAAAACCTAAATTTATTTTTCACAAACCCAACTATTTTTATGGGGGATTTCGAAATTTATTTTACAGTTTTGGATTAACATGGGTAGGGTAGGTACCAAATCCTTTTCTACTATTTTCATATGGCCAAACATATTATTAATGGTTTGATTTTGGTCATTTTCTATTAATATAACAAGTCTGACCATTAGTACAGATACAGTTTAAAAAATTATTAATTAATATTTTTAATGTTGTAAAATTAGAACCTGCTTTTATTTTTAACCTGTATACATATTGTTTCAGGACGCATCGGTGTTGGATTTCGGTTCAAATTTGAATACGCCCCGAAAGAGAAAAATGCGGCTTCAAATGCTGGGTTTGAAACAATCAGCGAGGTCATCAAATAAAAAACTATGGCCAGTGCGTCAATCGCTTAGACGATTGGGGAAAAAAAGTAGTCACACTTGAAAATGTGTAGTGATTTGAAGTGTAAGTTAATGATGCAAAATTAGTAGTTGGACATTTTAGATACTGTAGGAGGAACCAATAGAGATTTTCTGAAAAGATTTTTAGGAGTTGACAAAAGAAAGTATTCTGAACCTTTAAGGAAATTCGCGCTGTGCTTACACTTTTTAAGTTCAAAGGCATATGAGTTTGTACGTAAGCAATTTAATACGTGTTTACCACACCCAAAAACAGCTGGTGAGTGGCGAGGAGTAGACAGCCTCTAGAAAATGTTTGTGATTTATTAGCAATTTTGTGCCATAGCTAGTAATCTGGCTTAATCCAAATGAAATAAGTCATATCTCTACTTTGTCTGAATATTTAACAAGAACACATAGGATGTAGATATAGCTCTATGCACCGAACAAGTGTTTCTAATTAATTATATAGCTACTTGACAGAACATAATCTTCCTCAGAGATCTACAAATTGGTCTTGTCCTGCGCTATTTCCAAGTTGCCGCCAGCGGGGGCGAGGTGGGGGGTGGCAACACGGGCAACTAAGAATAACCAGCTATCTACATCGGCATCTTGCGTTCTTTGCCAGATCTTTTTTCCACATTGTGAGCAAGCTTATCAACTTTGGGCTTTTAGCACCATATTGAGTGCGGTATCAGTAGTTCAATTCTTGAACTTACCCAGCCCAAGTGAATTTTTACCTGTATTGTAGTGAATTTTATCTCTGTAAGCCGAAGTCCTTTATTCGATGACAATAACGGTGCTATTGAAATATAATTTTAGAAAATGTTTATTTAAAATTTAATATTATACATTTTCTAAATCTTCACAAATATTTTGTAAATGTGTAAATATTGGATTTTAAATAAACTGCAGAGATAAAGAAAAAACAATGATTATTGCCCGCTGTATTCTTAATCGAGCGACGATCTTCGCAAGGTGCCTAGCTGGCAAAAGCTGCAAGCGAGTGGTCGCGGATCGTGCTCAGTGGCGAGCACTTGGAGAGGCCTATGTCCAGCAGTGGACGCGTGTGGATGATGATGATGATTCCTAATTTTTTTTCTTATATTTGTAAAGATGTTTACATAATAGCTTAAATAAATAATAGTAAAATGTTTTAAAACGAAATATACTCGAGTAAATCCGAAAAGTGTAGTTTTATTTAAAAGTGTAAATAACTTTAGACTGCGGCGAAGGTTGAATGAAGAATTCAATAAAAAAATCGCAACTTCCTCCCACTTTTATTTTTTGAGACATATTATTGAGCGAGGGGCGCTCATTAAAATGTCTCAAAAAAAAAACGTAGATCAATCAACCCTACTTTATGTTTATAGTGGTAAAAGCCACTATAAACATAAAGTAGGGTAAAACTTAAAGCAACACTGGTATACCCATCTACTTTAGGCAGGTATGACGTCATCTATGTCTGTCCCTTATGGGTATACGGTCACGTCCTATCTATTCATTCTTTATCTAAGATTTTGAATAAACAGTATTTGAAGTTCAGTTGAGTTTCAAAAGTGTTAGTGAGTGAGTTGTGAGAACATTTTATCAAACGTGAATATGATATTATTCGATTTATTGTAATAAAAGACAACTATGTATATATGTTTCATAATAACGTCATATGCCGGATTTTCCCTAAATCAGACATTATAAACCTTTTTACCCCTGAAATTTATGTGAAACAAAACAACATACTTTCAATCCGAATGTTATTAGATTTATAGATTTAATTTATTTTACAAATTATACTAAAGATCTTAAGGGCTGCCATGAAAAAATACATATAGAATATGTAACGGTGACTCTATTATTGTCTACTACTTTTTGCAAAGTAGGCGGTAAAAAAGTCGTGAAAATAGAGGTACAAGCTGTACTGGCACAATGTTGATTTAAATTAAAAAAATAATTGTCTAGCCGTTTTGCAAATTGTTATTAAAAGACAAATTGTTTTTAAATTTTTCTAGTGATAAAGTATAAGAAAAAATTTATCCTATAATATTTATGTTGATTTTAAAGTAATAACACTGATTGAGAGACTTGAAAAATAAAATTTATAATAGTATGGTAATTGGTAAAAACGATTATAATAATTTGTTCTTTATTATTTCTTACTGTAATAGTTAAATATTTATTTTATATGGTGGCTGCTCCTCATAAAAATTCAATCAAATTCTATTATTTTTACTGATCGCTTTTGTAAAATGAAAACACGGTCTGACTCAGTAGAATCGCCCCAAAGAATTAATCCGTAGGACATTAAAGAGTGAAAATACGCGTAGTAGGTTTGCCGCAGGACGTTATAATTGACAAGTGGTTTAAAAGCAATGCATAAGCGGCGCTACTCAACCTATCACACAGTGTATTTGTGTGGAGCTTCCAATTTAAGCAAGAATCAATGTCGAGTCCCAAAAACTTACACCCTTCCCTCACTGGGATCGTAGTGGCAAGACTTATAGGACGTGGAATGGTTTTACCAGCGAACATGATAATGTGTGATTTTTTGCTATTCAAGACAAGTCCATTTACACTAAACCAAGTTTCCAGCTGTTTGTATAAACTGTTTATTTTATTATTTAGTTCAATATATGTGCGTGCACATACGATAACAGTTGTGTCGTCAGCAAAGAGAATTGTCAGGCCATCTGTGATATGCGATGGTAAGTCGTTAATGAAGGTTGTTGAAAAGAGTCTTAAAATACACGTGTCAACTCTATTACCCATTGGTAGTGTCATCACCAGGGAGACAAAAATTTGTTTATTAGATAATTATGAAATTATTATGTCAGTTGTGTTAAATTGTATTTTGTATATATTAGAAGGAATATATTTTGCTTTGATCTTTATACGACTGTTTTCGTTATTGTTTCACAATGGCCTCATCAAATGGTAGCAGAGCGATATGTCGCATCGATGTCCTTGATAAGGACAACTACGATACATGGTGTGTGCAAGCCCAAGCTATCCTCATAAGAAATGGATTATGGGAATACGTAAACGGAGAAATTATCGAACCAGTAGAAATAAATGAGAAAAGTAAGTTTCTTTAAAATGATATACAGGCACGATCTGAACTTTTGCTATCACTTTGCTCATATCACCTTCGGAGCTAAAACAAGTAAAAGGTTGTAAAACTTCTAGAGAATTATGGTTGAAGCTGAAAGGGATATATCAAAGCACTGGTCCCGCTAGAAAAGCCACATTATTGAAACAGCTAATTCTTAAAAAGGCTGACAAAGATGACGTACGTGTGCATCTGAATAATTTTATGGATATTGTGGATAAATTAGCAGACATGAACGTTGATTTACATCCCGACCTATTAAGTTTCATGATGCTTTATAGCTTACCTGCCTCATACGAAAGTTTTCGCATTGCCGTAGAGACACGCGATTCACTGCCAAAGCCCGAAGATTTATAAATAAAAATATGTGAAGAGAGCGACGCAAGAAAAAACAAAGATTCAAATGATTCCGAAGAAGCATATTTCAGTAGAAAAGGAAAATATTGTCAGCACTGTAAGAAGAAAGGTCATACCACACAGGCATGTTGGAGCAAGAAGAAAAATAAGTCTTATAGTAAACCAAAAGGGAAAAGACCCGAAATGAATTACAACGTATGCCTAAATACTAATAGTGATGTCGAAAATGAGAGCATGTGGTGCCTCGACAGTGGCTGCTCGTCACACATTTGCGGCGAACGACAATCTTTTAGCAATTTTACATCCGAATCTGGGAATTTGAAATTAGCTTCCAATAAGCACATCATAAGCATAATTGTAAAGGAAAAGTAACCTTATACAAAGAAGAACAAAAGTATAATTTAAATAATAGGTACCTTGTTTGTTCCTGACTTATCGACAAACCTTATATCAGTTGCAAAAATTACTGAGAGGAAATAAAGTTATTTTCGAGAAGGAAAAAGCATACATCATAGACTTGGATGGAACAGTCGCATTGACAGCTAATAAAAATAATAATAATAATAATGCTCCATAAGTCTGGTAGTACCATGGAAGCAAAAAACTATAGACCCATCACGTGCTTACCAACCATCTATAAGCTCCTTACATCCATTTTGAGGAAAAAAAATTATGCATACTGTGTGGGCGAGCGGTAAAAGAAATAGAAAGGAAAGCACCGTACCTTTAAAGCAGCAACACTCACTCTTCAGCCGGCCGGCACTATAGCTCGCTATTTCTTGTTTCTTCGATAGCTTTATTATACACACAAGTCGCTACTTATTTATTGAGTATAATTAAACACTCGCGGCGAAATCAAATAGAGATTTATCAACTTTGCGAATTTTTATTGCGGAGCGGTGCGTTTGCGTATAGCAAGATCGGTACTCGAGAGAATGAGAGGAAGGGTCGGGGAAGGATATTATATAAGGAAAGTTTTGTTGTGTGCGTGTGCATGTGAGGGTGCGTGTATTTAATTGCGTAAATCTTATAAAAAATCTACCGTCGTTCAACGGCGTTAACAACTCCCCCGGCCTAGAGGTTCCCTCTACAAGAAAATTAAATAATAATTAAAAATAATAAATTAATAATAATAGCATGCGTTTAAATAAATTAGAATTATTGGAGCGGCAAAGGACAAACTCTTACCACTGGACGAACGAAACTACCACTGGCAGTTCGGACTCTCAGTGTGCGAATCACATCATCTTTACCTCGAAAAACCTCCTCAATCACTCCCAAAGGCCAGCAAAGAGGATGCGTATTATTTTCTTTAAGAATAACTACAGTTCCTTCTTGAATAGGAGTAGACGGATTATTCCATTTTTGTCTTTGTTGGAGGGACGTGAGATATTCTTGGCTCCAGCGTTGCCAAAAACTATGAGTAAGTTTTGTAAGAAGCTGATAACGTGATAAGCGATTATCTTCTATGTGAGTGAGATCCTCAGCGGGAAGAAACTTAAGCGGAGTTAAATTTAAAAAATGATTTGGAGTTAATGCGTTTATATCTGAGGGATCTGAACTAAGAACACACAAAGGACGACTGTTAAGCAAGCCTTCTATTTGTGTTAAAATTGTGATAAATTCTTCATATGTGAGAATTTGGTTTCCAATGGTTTTATAAAGATGAGTTTTTACACAGCGTACATTAATTTCGCATAAACCATTGAAATGTGGGCCATAAGGCGGACTATGTTTGAATTGAATGCGTTGCTCAGCCAATTGCTGACCAATAAAATTTTTATGGGATTTTGATTCTAGCAATGCGTATATTTCGTTTAATTTGCGTTTGGCTCCTATGAAATTGGTACCTCCGTCGCTATAAATCATAGACACGGGGCCTCTGCGAGAGATAAAACGCTTGAAAGCGGCAAGAAAGAGATCAGAACTCAAATCAGTGACAAGTTCAAGGTGAATCGCTTTGGTTGTCAAACAGACAAAAAGACAAATGTATGCCTTTTGACTTTTAACACCACGGTGCCTAATGTGCGTGATATAAAAAGGTCCAGCGTAGTCAACTGCAGTGTAAACAAAAGCTTTCGCTTCCGAAACACGAAAAGCGGGCAAATCACCCATAATAGGTGTAGGTGGTTTAGGGTTCATTTTAAAACATATGTTACACTGATGAACTCTCTGGCGTATCAAATTTCTGGCACCAAGAATCCAGAATTTTTGTCTCACGAGTGATAGTAAAAGTGCGGGGCCAGTATGAAGATTTACAATATGATAATCATCAACAATTAACTGAGTGAGGCGATCCTTCGCGGGTAAAATTATTGGGTGTTTTTGACCATAACTAAGTTGAGAATGAGTTAATCGACCACCAACGCGTAATATGTTATCACTATCAATGAAAGGATGAAGTTTTAACAAAGATTTAGAGACATTTTTATTATTTTTTAATGCGAAAATATCACTAGAAAAATGTTTGCGTTGAATAAAATGAATAATATAAATCTCCGCGGAATCATAATCAGATTTTTGAAATGAACCAGAGGTTTTTAAAATTTTAATGAAGCGTAGAATATAAATCATAACGCGAAGTAATTTTTTATAACTAGATAATTTATCGACTAATTTTTGAATTGGATTATTATCGAGTGATTCAATAGTTGAAACCTGCGTATGTAATGTAATAGTTTTGGTTTCAAAAAAATCACTGCCAGTATCGCTGGGCTTGAAGGGAACCAAAGGCCAAATCGAGAAAGGTTCTGATATCCACTGAGGTCCATGAAACCAAACTAAATTATTTAATATATTGCAAGGCGTAACAGGGCGAGATATTATATCTGCCGGGTTATCATGGCCGCTTATATGATACCAGTGTTCAGCGGGAAGGTGAGTATTAATTTCAGTTATTCGATTTGCGACGAAAGTATGAAATTTGTAAGCGGGTGAATGAATCCAAGTCAAAGCGACAGTGGAATCTGAAAAGGCGTATTTTTCATCTATTTTGCAGCGCAAGCTCAATGTTTCCATAACAGAAGTCATTAATTTGCTCAAAAGAAGAGCAGCGCAAAGCTCTAGGCGTGCGAGTGAAACCTTTTTCAATGGCGCTAATCGAGACTTTGAAGCATAAAGATTCGTGGTGATTCTATTTTGTTTATAATTACAAACCCTAATATACACTGCGGCTCCATAGCATTTTTCACTAGCGTCAGCGAAACCAATTAAAGAAATGTGAGTACCTGCGGTTATACCTATATGTCTAGGAATTTTTAATTTTTGGAGATAAGGCATTTCGACGCGAAATTGATTCCACCTTTGAAGAATGCTATCAGGGACGGGATCATCCCATCCGAGATTGAGTTGCCAACACTGCTGCACTAACAATTTTAAAAAAGCGGTAACTGGGCCTATCAATCCGAGCGGGTCAAACAAGCGAGCGGTTTCTGATAAGATTGTGCGTTTTGTGCACAACTGTACATTATTATTTGGATTGACTTGAAATAATAAAAAATCATCACTAGGACACCAATGCATTCCTATTATTTTTGTGTGAGACGTGTCATCAAAGTTAACGAGATGCGAAATCTTTTTATACGACTCAGGAATTTTATTTAAAACATTAGGGTCACTGGACATCCACTTAACTAACTTAAAGCCCCCGACCCTGAACATGTCGACCATTTCTTGACATATTTTTTCAGCGTTCTCTGAACCATCAATAGAAGCTACGTAGTCGTCCATGTACATGTGGTTTTCGGCCTCATAAGCGGCGAGCGGAAAGCGATCGCGTTCGTCAGCGGCTAGTTGCCGTACGACACGCATTGCGAGATAAGGAGAACTGGATATTCCAAATGAAACCCTATTAAACTCATATGTATCAATATTTGAGTCGGTCTCAAACCTATACAAGATGCGTTGGTACGGCTGATGTTCTTTCGATAGTTTAACCTGAAAGTACATCTTTTCGATGTCTGCGGACAAAGCGATGTTGAACATTCGTAAATTAATTAAAAGTGAAAATATATTTTGTTGAAGATTAGGTCCGACATATAATAAATCATTAAGCGATTTTCCCGAAGTTGTTTTACAGCTGGCGTCAAGAACTACTCTAAGCTTAGAGGTTTCTTTGTCCGGGCGAATAACAGCCCTATGCGGTATGTAATAAGAGCTATCTTGCGGGGAAGCGTTACTTACTTTTGACAAATAACCTTTATCAATGTAATCTTGAATAGTAACGTTATATTCTAACCGTAAGTTAGGCGAAGCGTTTAATTTCTTTTCTAATGATAACAAGCGCCGTTTAGCAATACTAACAGAATCGCCCAGCTCTGTCGGCTGAGACTTGAATGGTAGCGACACAGTATATCTACCGGTATCATCACGTGAGTATGAAGAGAGAAAACTACGTTCACTCTGCTCATCATCGGGGCTAACGTGTTTTTTATTAGGAACATTTTCGAGTTCCCAAAAGCGTTGCGTTAAATTATTCAAGCGTTGAATTTCCGTGTCATAAATAAAAGCGTTATTTTTATCGAGTGCAGAACAACAAAGAGACGCATCACAATCAGCCCGTCCCATAACAACATAACCAAGCGTAGACTCAAAAGCGACAACCGATGAGTTGGGCGAACTAACTTTTCTACCCCCGAGTAAGAACGGAATGAGTTCATTACCTATGAGACAATCGATACCCAAAGGCGAAAAATAATTATCATCGGCCATAGGTAAATTGCGCAAATGAGCTAACTGCGATACATCTATCGGCGCGCTAGGTAAGCGATCGGTGATGGTGTCCATCACTCGAGCTTCAATTGTGTATTGACAGCGTTCGTCATAGCGGGACTGAATTGTGAGTTTTACACATCCTAGCGAAGCACTTTTCGTACAGCCGATACCTTGAATAGTAGACGAAGCGGGAGTGATCAATAAATTCAAGCGATCACAACAATCTTTTGTTATAAAATGACTGGTCGAGCCAGTGTCTAAAAATACGCGCAGCGATTGTACCTGCCGAGCGTTATTATCAAATGCAAATGCATAGACTGATGCGGTAGGCAAAAGAACGGCTGTATGTTTATTTGTCAATTGAGTAGTGGTAACTGACAGCGAAACGTTCCTAATACCATCTACATTTAAATTTGAGTCTTGGGTACTAGGGCGATTAGGCTGGGAATCGCTTGGCGTGTGAGTTGCAACCGGTTCGCTCGACATACCCTGCCTCGAACGAATATTATTGGTGTTATGCGAATTGAAATTAGATTGCGAGTGATAATTATCAACATGTAATAAGGTATGGTGTTTGCGGCGACAAATAGAACAAACATTTTGAGATTTGCAGTTTTTGATATGATGAAAACCTAAGCAATTTATGCAAAAACTATTTTTAATTACTAAATCGTTTCTTATTTTTGCGTTACAAGATAAGAACTTAGCACATTTATATAAGCCGTGTGAAGGCTGACTTTTACATACTAAACAATTGCGTGATAAATGACTATTATATGCGTTATAGGGTTGCTGCACATTACTATCGGTATTTACAAGAAAAGAATGTGTTGGTTTTGATACTTTATATGAGCTTGAGGTTTTTGTGACATTATTATAAGTTTGTTTATTATTTGTAAGCGTACGTAAAGTGTGAATTTTGTTTTGTTCTTTGACAAATTCTTTGAGATGAGAGAACTTTGGAATTTTAACCTGCCTATTAGTTTGTTCAAAAAGAGTGAGGGTATCTTTATCTAATTTACTAAGTGCAATATGCGTTATTATGAAATCAGCAAGGTCATCGAATTCCAGGCGACGTAAGGCAGCCTCAGCAGAACAAAACTGATCTATGAATGCGTCCAATGACTGCGATTTAAAATGCAACATTTGCTCCAAATAAGCAGACCCTTGAACTCTTATGTCTTGGTATTTTTCAATGAGTGCGTTCCAAATAATCATATAATTTTCACCTGTAGGCGGAATACCTGAGCACACTGATAACGCTTTTCCTGAGAGTTTCCCTATTAAATACTGAGCCTTTTCGGCTGCAGTGAGCTGAGCATTATCATGAATGAGGCTTTTGAAGTTTTGATAAAAGACGGTCCACCTATTAGGGGTACCATCGAAGGAGGCTAAATCCAAAGGAGGCAATTTTTTATTAAAATTAGGATTGCTCTGTATGCCAGCCCTGAGTTGAGTAAGGGATTTTTCAACAACTTTGATGTTACAATATAAATCGTCAAATGCGTTAACCGTCGAGTAGGAAGGCTTGACCTCCGCGTTCGACTCCATATAGGCCAAATTTAGATCATCGACAATTTGAAGAAATTCCGTTCTAGTACTTTCTAATGAATGTATGCGGGTGAGAAATTTAGATTCATTTTCGGGATCAGAAACCTTTAGGCCGAGATTGTACAGTTGTTGAACTCTTTCAAACAACGTTTCCTGTTTAGCTTCTAATAAATTAATTTTACGCCTTAATTGTGCCATCTTGCGAAATAAATTTGCGTGTGAGAATAAAATTGCGTTACTATTAAACTATAAATGCGATTATTACAATAAAAATATTAAAACGAGAGTTTAATTGAGAAATGAGTGAGTGAGAAATAAATTGAAAATGCGGTTGAGTGGAGTTAGCTGTAGTGAAGACTAGCTGAGCGTGTGTTGCTGGTTTGTGACTTCTGATGTTATTGTCACTGTACCCAGTAATTTAACTGCCTGTCTTACCCTTCGAACCGTATCACAGTAATGCAAATACACCACTGCTTAGCGGTAAGAAATAGGTAAGATAGAGGTACCCACGCAGGCGACCCAGTACCGAGTCTCCCTCTGGTGGAATGGGCAGTTAAATAAATGCGGAATATGAAAAATGCGTAGTAATATCGATAAATATGCCTTAAAAAATATATAAATATGCGTTAAAATATAATGCGTGTGTGAAACAGTTGCGGTTTTAACAATTTTGTAAATGGGGAGGTAGATAGCAAAAAAATCAACACGGAGAAAAGGACTATTGAATTTAAATATATGTGTATTTGTGGAGTGTATTTTGCGGAATCCGGGGACAGAAGGACCAAAAACTTGTGTGGGCGAGCGGTAAAAGAAATAGAAAGGAAAGCACCGTACCTTTAAAGCAGCAACACTCACTCTTCAGCCGGCCGGCACTATAGCTCGCTATTTCTTGTTTCTTCGATAGCTTTATTATACACACAAGTCGCTACTTATTTATTGAGTATAATTAAACACTCGCGGCGAAATCAAATAGAGATTTATCAACTTTGCGAATTTTTATTGCGGAGCGGTGCGTTTGCGTATAGCAAGATCGGTACTCGAGAGAATGAGAGGAAGGGTCGGGGAAGGATATTATATAAGGAAAGTTTTGTTGTGTGCGTGTGCATGTGAGGGTGCGTGTATTTAATTGCGTAAATCTTATAAAAAATCTACCGTCGTTCAACGGCGTTAACACATACTTAGTTGTGAACAAAATTCTGGCTGACACTCAAAATGGGTGTAGGGTTGGGTCCCGTGGTACTAAGGAGCTCCTCCTCATTGACATGACCATTAGCCAACAAGTCCGGCGGAGAAGAGGGGCCCTCTGCACTGCTTGGATTGACTACAAAAAGGCTTATGACTCGGTGCCTCATTCATGGCTGGAGAGGATTTTAGATCTGTATAAAATAAATGCAGGTCTAAAATCTTTTCTAAGCACGTGCATGAGGCAGTGGGCCGCAATTCTTTGTCAACCAGGCGATGCATCGGGCCCCTCTGACCCGCAGGACTTGATTAGGATTGAGCGGGGCATCTTCCAGGGCGACAGTTTGAGCCCTTTGTGGTTTTGCCTGGCCCTGAACCCTCTCAGCACGTTGTTGAAGGAGTCAGGATTAGGCTATCGGTTCCGTAGAGGTGGTGAGATCATATCTCACCTACTTTATATGGATGACCTTAAGTTATTTGCACATAATCGCCAAGATCTAGTAGAACTGTTAAAAACAACAGAGGTTTTTAGCAGTGCTATCAAGATGGAGTTAGGTGTGGATAAATGTGCGGTCATGCATGTACAGCGAGGGAAAGTTGTAAATTCTGAAAATTTACAACTTTCAGAGACAATTACGCTCAAATCCCTCTCCGAGATCGAGACCTATAAATATCTTGGTATGTCACAGTCATTGGGTGTATCGGAAGTTGATATCAAGAAGTCTCTGAAGGAGCGCTTTTATTGGCGTCTGACAAAAGTTCTTAACAGCCTTTTGTCGGGAGGCAATAAAACGCGTGCCTTCAACGGATGGGTGATGCCTCTACTGATATACTCTTTTGGCATACTGAAATGGACTCAAACTGAGTTAGACGCTCTGGACAGAAAGGTTCGTCAACTGCTAACATCTCATCGCATGCTTCATCCACGATCGTCTGTTATGAGACTATACATCCCACGGAAACTGGGGGGTCGTGGCTTTCTAAACGCCAAGAACCTCCATAACCGCGAGGTGTATAGTCTCAGGGAGCATTTCCGTAACAGCGAGAATGGTGTGCATCGAGAGGTAGTAGCAGTTGATAAAGGCCTCACACCTCTCCATGGCGAAGGAGAACTGGCGCAAACCATCGGTGCTAAGCACTGATGACCGGAAGGACGTATGGAAGAGCAAGGAGCTGCACGGCCGGTTCTATCGTTCCCTTACTGGGCCTGATGTGGACCAGCTGGCGTCAGTGATCTGGCTACGCTTTGGGGACCTCTTTGGAGAAACCGAGGGGTTTGCCTGTGCAATTGCAGACGAGGTTATCAAGACGAACAACTACAGAAAATACATAATGAAGGACGGAACCGTCGACATCTGTCGAGCATGCCACCGCCCTGGGGAGTCTCTCCGACATGTAGTCTCTGGTTGTTCGCATCTTGCTAACAGTGAGTATTTGCACAGGCATAACCAAGTAGCCAGGATCATTCACCAGCAACTTGCTCTCCGATACGCCCTTGTTGAGACTGAGGTGCCGTATTATAAATACACACCAGCGCCAGTTCTTGAGAATGGTAGTGCCTTGCTCTACTGGGACCGCTCTATCATCACGGACAGGTTTATTGCAGCCAATAAGCCTGATATCGTGCTAATAGACCGGCCCCAACGCCGGGTAATGATAGTCAATATCACCATCCCCCATGACGTAGTGGTGGGTCGGTACGCGTTTTTGCAATACCGAAACTATGTATTGGTTTAGTTTGTAATAACGGTTTTTGAAACTATTTATTTTAATAACTAGTTATTGAATGGGTATCGGGTATCGCAAGAAGGGCTCGGTTTCGGTTCGAAGGAAAATCATGTTTTATCTAATAAATGATTTTATTCGGCAACTATCTATTGACGTGACGGAGTATTGGGTGTTCGATAGTAACCAACAAAGACATTATAAGAGTAGACCAACAATGCAAACGAAATGTATGAAGTCCCCTTCAACCAATTTTGATATGACAATAGCTAAATAAATAAGCATAATTAAGACTCATCGGTAATAAATAATGTTACAATGTGATTTAGTTTTTATTACTGTTCGTTTTTTACACTACAAAACGAAGTTATTTGGGCATGTTTAAGTATTTTTATAACTTGACGCGCGCTCGACAGTCGAATGCAGTACAAATACAGTATGAGTAGCGGCCGCCTGACCGCTGTTGTGGTTGAAGGGGGTTTCTTAGAGGCCGCGCGTATTGTCGGTCTATCTCTTATAATGTCTTTGGTAACCAATATTATTTTGATAAATAAAAATGAACTTTCCTTCATACTTTGATCAGGCTTAGGACTGGCTGCCAGGCGGCAGGCGTATTTAAATTAAAAGTTCATTTGATTTTATGTACATTGTTATTCTGTACATATCTACAATATTTACACTTTACTATAAACCTATTTTATATTTTACACGTTTTTATTTACACTATGTTTCGAAGTTTTGTATTTACAATTCCTATTTTACAATTTGGCGCGAATCAATCATCGCATCTAGAGCAGCAAGCTGAGTGCCCGTTCGGGAATTTTCCTTTGCCGTCGGTTCCGTCAGCCTGGCGCCTAGTATCGGCTCTCGCTCGGGTACCGCGTTGCGAGCGACAGCAAGTGAACCGTCCGTTCCACCCAATAAATAGTTACTCCCGATAAATAGTTTCTGAAGAAGTCAATACATAGTTTTCGGTATTGTTGCTAATAAATAGTTTCAATAACTGTTTACGGTTTATAACGCCCATAACTACCATGACGAGAACCTCGTGAAAGCTGAGAAGGACAAGCTCAGCAAGTACCTTGACTTGGCTCATGAGGTTACCGCCATGTGGGATGTGGATTCGACTGTCATTATCCCGATAGTGGTGTCTGTGAATGGTCTAATAGCGAAGAGTCTTGCCCAACATCTTGAGAGACTCTCGCTGGGCGGATGGATCAAGGGCCTAATACAGAAGGCGGTAATCCTTGGCACGGCACGAATTGTCAGGAGGTTCCTTACCCTGCAGCCCTAACCACCGGTAGTTTGGGTACTGTCTCGCTGCCGATGGACCCGCTAAGTGTAGGTTTTTTTATAATATTTATATCTTTTATATTTATGTTATAAAAAATTTTATATTTAAGAACTATTTAAAATAAAGGATAATAATAATAAATCATTTTATTTGCAAAAATATGGTTACAGAGATGATATAAGAAGCTTTTTTTTTTTTTTTTTACGAGGGGAATGCGTTTGCGCACCGTCCAAGCCCCCGCAGGGGCAAGGGTGTGTGGGACTCCGCAGCGAGCGACTACCCACTAAACCCCTCGATATGCCCTCTTTGGCGCCTAGCGCAGCCACGTCCAAAGGACGCGCCGCTGCCGAACGAGGTCGTGGGAACCCTTACAGACCGACCATAACCCCGTCCGCGGCACCTGCCCACCAATGGCGGGCCCCTCACGCCCTCTCCAAGATGGAGATGGAGAGGAGTTCCCGGGGCATACTCCGGGTGGTAATTTTTTACTGTGGTTTTCTTCCACGCGGCCCGACGCTCAGTGCGCCAGGCCCCCGGCCCCGCTCAGTGCGGGGTAACGGGCTTGCCCGACGGCAGACCCCACTGGATCCACCGCCGCGCACACGAGCCGAAGCTCAGCGACGCCGAAGTGCCGACCCACCGCAAAAAGCGGCCACGGTATGATATAAGAAGCTAATCCAACATATTTTGTCATTTTTCGACGTGCAAATACATACTTATTCTAATGTGAAACATTATGATTGGTCCCATTAAATGCAAAACTTTTATAATTTATCATTTGGGTACAATAATTAATCCAAGTCAAAATTGTGTTTACATATTAACAGAAATGTCAAATAAACAAAGTTATAAATGTCAATTTTAAAAGTGTTCGCTATAAATGTCATCTCAGTTTAAATTTTCAATAAATGTCATTGTTTAATTTACTTTATTAATATGTCAATTAATTTACGTACAATTTACACAGTTATACACAGCTCAGAGTAGATATAGAAAATAATAATTACAAAAATATTAAATTGATATTAGGTAACATTTATATTATTGAATCATTTAAGTATTCGTTAATTGAGTAATACATTTTGTTTAAAAGATGATTGAAGAACTTATTCTTAAATTTACTTAATGTCAATTGCTTAATATGTTCTGGTATTTTATTATAAATTCTTATTGCCATACAGTATACATTTTTTGAAAATAATTTTAATGGTTGTACCGGAACATATAATAAATTGTTATTTCTAGTCTTTCTACTGTTAAATACACTATTCTTTTGAAATAGAGCTCCATTCTTTTTTACGAATACTGCCATTTTGTAGTGCTTTTTCTTGCTGAATTGAAGAAATATAGGGAAATCTTAAAGTTAAAGAAAAAAAAAAACAAACTTATTCCTTTAGTCCGATACAAAATGAAAAGCTTTATTCTTGTAGGTACATAATTATAATTCACTTATGCATAATGTTACTGAAGTAAACAAAATCCCTGCAAAATCAATGCAAAGCACTTAACTAAATCTTTAATTGATACAAGCCAAGGGCAGGATGGTTCAGGTTTGTTTGATCAATCTCGGCAGGTAAAAATCAGGTACAAATTGGGTACAAAACTATAAAATGAGGGGCAATAAAGTACACCAACAAATAGTTATAGGTTTCTTTTTTTTTTAAATTAGTAGCTTTCCCCGGAGCGGTTGTTAGTAGAGCGTACCTTCGATGCTAAGTTTCCGCGATCATGGGTCAGAGATATAATATTCCAGTTCCTTAGATTATTCTCTCTATATATGTACAATTCCACAGAATTCCTCCTTGATACTAGGTTATTTTGTTATGGTTTCTAGCTGTAAGGTCAAGCAGCGGAGCCCTACGGCCTCCGGTAACTGCCCTGTAGATTCATAGCACAGTGTTAGGTTAAAAAATATAATTAAATATGCCTATGATCTTAGGGTCAGTGGGTCTAACACTGAGTTCTGAAGGAATCCCAGTCAATACATTTGAATTTCATGTAATAAACATTGCAAGTTAATTCCAAACATAATTTTCAATGAATTGTCAAAGTTCCTTATTGGTTAGTTAATAAAAAGGACATATGGAGGGGAGAGCACCTATTTTGTGTATAATTACTGCTATTAATAAAAAGAAAACAGCTTAATTTGTGAGATATTTGCCAAAGTATGATGTGAAACTCAATATAGTGAAAATCTAGAATTTAACATGAAATTCACAAGTGTTACTCAATATATGCATTAATCCCACTAAAATGCCGCTTACTATCAGGTTTTTTAATGAAATAGGGGATGAAAAAGGCGAATTTTGGAAATGTAATATGTTTGATTTAATAATCAATATACCCACTAATAAAAATAAAATTAACAAAATCTGTTTTAAATCATGAAATATAACAAGTTAATTAGATACCTTAGTGTGGGCGGAGTATTATCTATTGATATAATTTATTTATCCAACTAATTCAATGAATCGCGCGCCGGCGATTAAAAATATGATTTTCCTGAGCTTTTGCTCGCCAAACTGAAAACGAAAATAACTGACTTTTCAAGTCTCACTGTAGCTTTTCAAATTAAATTCACACGGAAAACGGGAGAAATACCTATGGATTTTATTCGCAGAAATGAATTTAAATACTTTAAGATCTTCGAATCAATAACAAATTTCTTTTTTTTTTTTTTTAATTTTGTTTATCCTATTTGGGAAAGGCAAACAAATTTCTTCGGTCGATGTCTCACAGACTAACCAGTACCCCTAGTATGAGTTTTCATCGTCATCGAGCTCGATCAATCGTATCGTCTCCTCTCCATACATTGACTAGTAGCGCCCCTAGCGTCCAATAGCAGGAACTAATATTGGCAGTATGAGTCAATTCGAGGCCTCGATTTACGAAATCGTCTATCGTTGGCGCTCGAAAAGTGCATTTTGGCAGTATAAGTTGCTGTTTTGACAGTTCTCACGAAGTATTTCGAGACGAAATTTCGTATCGAGTGACGATACAAAAAATTCAGTGAGAGGTAATGTGATATCTAGTTTTAAAAGCCAAATTAATATTTCTTTGGCAATAACATTAGTGGAAGAGTTTGACAAAACCGGCTGACATTTTCAAGAACGCCGGGAGATAAAACAACGGTCGTAAATATGTAATAAAAGGTAGGACCATATGAGGTTATGTTTCTCTGTGTTAACTTTATTTTATTACTAATGTAGAGGGTGCTTTGTTGTAGGTGTTGTAAATGCTTTGCTGATATTTGAGAAGAAAGACTTGACAAGACATTTTGATAAAGACAAGACAACAAATAAGACTAACTCGCTGCATTTTCTAATAAATCATCCTAACCCTAGTGACCAAAAATATAGTAAACAAATTGATTGAAATTGAAAATTTCTTGCTGAAGGACAGTATGGCGCATAAGTTGGTAAGATATTTATTGTAATAATTCATTAAATCATTTCTCTCTATAAGAATAATTATGAGAAGGTTACATACCGACCTACATGTTTCCATTTATAAGATTTGGTACTGTGTTATGCCCCATACTACATAATTATTTAATAAAAGTAGGATTCTTTTTATCTTGATGACAAAAATAAATAACATTTTTAATAATACATTGAGCTATTCGTGTGTATTCAGTTACATTTGTTGTTACATAGGTACCTATATGAAGAAATGTAGCTAATTACTGTTAATTTTTGTTTCAGCTTTTATTTATATGGTTTGTGTGGGTTATAAAGATGGCTACCACTCAGCATATTTGCTCCATAAAATGAAATAGAACATTTACATAACTATACAAAACATGTCAATTCATTAAATTCATTTGTCAATGTACAAATGATATAAGCAAGCACCGAACTCAAGATTACCTGGAAGGGCTTTAGATTAGCAACCCACGATTTGGGGGGTGGGGGGTGGAGGGGGGGGTAGGGGAGGAGGGGAGCTACCCCCCTGTACCACTCCCCCCTCTCGGCAATGCGTAGTTTTCAAGATATTAATTTTAAAATTTTTCACAAACCTAACCTCAAAATGTATGGGAAAAGGTTGGGTTGTGTATTAACTCATGTTTGCGCCGCATCTAGAACCTATTTAAGAATTAGAAGATGTAAAAATTGGAAGATCAAAGAATTAATTATATGATTTTAGTGGTATAGGTTCCCAGAGAATAGTATGACGCTGCGCTCGCTTCGCTCGCTCCGCTACGCATGGTCATGTTCTGAACCTAACCTAACCTACAGTAGGCAATTTCGTCACCTATTTTCTTTTTTAATGGCGGGGGGCTTCGCCCCCCGAGCCCCCCCTGGTGGGGGGCTGCGCCCCCCCGTCCCCCTGCTCTTTAGTCTTCTAGACGTGTTCTGACTTTGACACTTGACAGCTTGAAATCAAAATGGCCGCGTTTGGCATTGCGTTTTGTTAGTATCAAAGTGATAAAAATATGATAATTAAATTCTTAAAATACTAATTATTTTGCAAATGACATATTTAAGTAACAATATTTTTAATATATTTGTCATTTTAATTAGTTATATTGCTTAAAACAAATTGGTTTAGTATCGATGATCAATGTAACAAAACGCATCTCACTAAAAAATGGCAAAATCTAAAGGGCCGTTGCCATCAAATACAAGATAGAAGAAACTTAATCGATATTTTTCATACAAAATTACAAACTTTATTTAATTATTGCAAATAAACTATAAGTTTCCGAAACGCAAAACTTCACAAATGTACTTAAAAAAATATAGTCTTTCCGATGATAAGTATCTGAATGTGCAAATCGTGGGTTGTTAATCTAAAGGTGAGCCCAAATCCAGTGGTTCCTGTAAGTTTAAAGAAAATTATATACCAACTAGGTATGTGCAAGATATTAAAAATTGACATAATAGGTATTTTATGTGCTGAATCTTTATGAAAGTAGATAATTTTCATCATGTTTAAGAAATCAGAGGATCAGACATGGAACCTATTGTATATGAAAAATAATATTGGTAACTACTTATCTTTATGAAGAAAAACTGTAACTAAAGAATTAATACTATTAATTTTTGAGTAGGTAAATTGTAGATGGCTATTGCTTGGAATATTTAAACCACAAAGGCGGCTTTATGTTAATTTAAGAAAGTTATGTCCTCTGTGTAAGTTATTAAAAGTGGCATAATATTTTAATTCGGAAATGTAATTTATAATGCTGAATCTTTATGAAAGTAGACAATTTTCATCATGTTTAAGAAATCAGAGGATCAGACATGGAACCTATTGTATATGAAAAATAATATTGGTAACTACTTATCTCTATGAAGAAAAACTGTAACTAAAGAATTAATACTATTAATTTTTGAGGAGTAGGTAAATTGTAGATGGCTATTGCTTGGAATATTTAAACCACAAAGGTGGCTTTATGTTAATTGAAGAATGTTATGTCCTCTGTGTAAGTTATTAAAAGTGGCATTATATTTTAATTCGGAAATGTAATTTATAAATTATAAATGGTTGATTGTATCATTAAAAAATAAAGATTCATTAAAAAGTAAGTAAATCTAACTTTTATTGTATAAATTTCATAATCCTGTTACTGACTTCAAGAATAATGAAGATTTCACTGAGATTTTACCATACCATATGGGAATAGTGGTTAATGTGTTTAATATTGCATATTACTCAATAATAAAATATATGTATAAAAAGCAAACGGTGTAAATGAGAATCTTCTCTTTTATGAAGTTCATAAAAACAATTACTATACTACCAGTGTTTCATGGTTTCCAATCTATATCATGGATCATAAACATACATATCACTGCTGGGCAAGGGTCTCTTAATTTCACGGGTTTTCATAATGAAATAAAAAACCAGAGTAAATAATTTATGTTTAATTTTACAAAGACTGGAAACATATAACTTTAATTTAAATATTATCAATGTAATATTTTCCATTTACATGAAATTGATGAAATCGCTAAGGACAACGCCTCTACTGAATCAATAGAATAGAAAATTTTCCAATTGTATACAAAGGAATATTTCCTTAAATTAACTGAATAATGAAAAAGTAAGTAGTAGGACAAATTCTTGAAAAAGTAACATTGTTGCTTAAAATTAGGCTCATCAAACCAGGATCAGTGGAAAAATAGGTTTGCTTTTTGATTTGGCTTTTATGGGAATGATTGTGGTCCGACCTCTATACTTTAAAAAGGAAGACTACATCAAAGTACCACAGGACACCCATAAACAAGTCCCATTTGCCGTTTCACACTGTTTTGAAGTGAGGTTGTGTTGGATCCAAAATCATGGTAGTGCCAAGATTCACCCATTTAAATAATGTAATACAATTTAAACTTTTCAAATGTTTCTATTTTGATAAAAGGACAACTACCTATTATGACTAAAGTTAAATATCTTTGTAAACACACACTTTGAAATCCAAGTTATTTATTTGATTAATATTGAGTATTTCCTCCTATTGCACGAAAAATGGTTCTGCTTCTTCATCTTGAATTTATCTTTATAGTAACAGCTTTTTATAATCGCTTGAAGGATTCCAAATCCTCCTCCCTGTTAATTCCATATTGCCGCCGGCAACTTGGTCTTTTGAGTGGTAGTTGACCTGCCTTAGATATCTTCAGCAGCTTCTAGAGATCTTCGATTTCTCTTTTTATATATAATTCTAAACATATTCAATTATTTTCTTGAATTGCGTACGATGCACTAGTACGGTTCATATTTATGAGTTAAACCTATAAAATAAGAATAATTGGTTGTATTAGATACAAATAACCCATCATATTTAAATAAATAAAAGAATGCATGAACACACCGCCAATAATTAAACTTACTTTTTGTCTGTTTTTGCATTATCAACAAATAAAATTAAAAATTCACATCATAAATAACCTCAAAACGGTGTGGCCCCTTTTTTTCTGCTTTTCTACTAAAAGTTTAGAAAATATCTACTTAAATATTATTAAAATAAATTAAGTCCATATTACATTCGTGTAATAAAATCTGCGGAAGAACGAATACATTTATATTTTAATAGATTTTTTTAGCGTGTAAAGTTATAATCACCTCCTAGAGTATTTTGCACTGATGTACCCTATTTTTGATTTATTTATTTGTCCGTTTTGTCCTCGGGCAACGTAGGCCCTTATATCTATATTTTTCATATTAGTAAAATCTCCAAAAACTGCAAGAATTCTTTACGGAATTACGAACTAAATGCTTAATTTCCATGCTTTAAATCTACTAAAAAAGTAAAAATATACCAAAAGTGGTATCACCGAATTTTAGTGAAACGTCGAGTTATGAATGAATGCTACGTGTCTCTTTTTAGCACATATAAAGTGAAAGAGATAGAGAATAAGCAATATGAAGTTCGTTCAATCGAGTGATCGTGAGCTCGATATGGTGAAGACGCGCGATCGAATTGTAAACTCATACTACCAATTGACTCGATGACGATCAACGTTATCGTTTACTCGACGACGATCACTCGATCGGTTTTGAGAAAACTCATACTAGGGGTACAGTGGGGCTAGCACGCAGGAGAATCGAAAATCGAATCGAAATCCGAATCGAGGAGTTTGTATGGCAATTTTATTAGTTCTGCTACTCACCGCCGCGGCGCTAATAAAATTGCCATACAAACTCCTCGATTCGGATTTCGATTCGATTTTCGATTCTCCTGCGTGCTAGCCCCACTGTAGTAGTAGTAATATTTGTCCTTAAGGCCAGGCAAAGGTAGTAAACCATACAGCCAAATCTTGTTCGTATAATTGTCAATACATTAAGGCAGATGTCAAATCTGATATATATTGTAGGTATTGTATAGCCATGTTTTAAAGGCAATTAATGCCAAATCTTCGTTTTCGTTATATCATCTGAGACTATCTCTTCTTTTTGATGATGATGTGTCAATTACAGATGTTTTAAATATTTCCTATTGTAGATGTTACAAAATTATACAAGGGTAAGAAATTATCTGTACAAGTCAATAAATTCTGTAAAGAAGGCGGATCATTTTGATATCTTTCTAGTTCTGGTAGCTCGCTGGTTAATATCAAACGTTGTATGTTAAATGCGGGGCATTTGAAAAATATGTGCTCCAGGGTTTGTTCTTCTTGCAATGAGCATTCTGTACATAAGGGGGAAGAAATCATTTTCATGCGGTATAAATGTGCCTTAAATCTACAATGTCCAAACCGTAAACGATTTATTTGAGTGTAAAAACTTCTTGTTAAGTAATTGTTATCCTTAGCAAACCACGGTCTTTTCCCAACTTCCTTGTTAATTGCTGCATACCATGCTCCTTTTGACTGCACAATACTATTTCTTTCCTCTTGCCAGAATTTAATAATTTTGCTACGGTATTCAGGTTGCAAATCTTGCCAAGGTACAGAAAAAGGTTTAATGTTGCCACTTGTTGTATTTGATAATCTGGCAAGATAATCAGCATTTTCATTACCTGCCACACCCACGTGTGCTGGTGTCCATACAAATAATATTTCTTTAGAACCAGATAAGTTTAGAAGAAGTTCCTTGATTCTGTACAAAAGATAGTTACAGTTGCCAAATCCAGGATTTTTTAGAGCTTCTAGTACGGACATACTATCAGACACTATTATAAATTTAACCTTGTCTTGACACATTATGTCCTGCTGTATATATTCTAGTGCTAACAAAATTGCCACAGCTTCTGCAGAGAATATACTCATGGTATTAGGTAGACGAAAGCCTTTACCATATTTCAAATTATTGTGGAAGAAAGCAGCTGCTACACCAGTATCATTTTTTGACCCATCAGTGAAAATAAAATGGTGTTCAGGCCAAGACAAGAGCTTTTCATAAACATCCTGCTTTGTTTTTAACTGATTATCTATGATTATATTGATTGAAGGGAATCTACTTTCAAATGAGCCTTGGTAACATGCAAGTATATTACTTGTGTGTATATTATTATCTGCAATAAAGACAGAATCTTCGAGGTAATCTTGAAAAATGAATGGCCTTTTAGAAGGGAGAAAAGAAGCAAATATTGAAAGATTTTGTATTTTATTTATAAGTGGATGATTTTCAATGGAGCAGAGCTTTATAATGAGCTTGAATAGTTCGGAGATCATAACATAGACGAAAGACGCGTTCAAAGACTAGGGTGAAAAATGGGCGCGTTCTATTTACGCACATACTAGAATCGAGGTCCGTTCACCGAATGTTAAGCGTCGTATTGGCGACGGAACCTTCCCTAAAACCAAATTCATTTCACAACATGTGTGTCATGATGTGTCAAGTCAACATACGGATCTTTCGAAATTCTACAATATACAATAAGTATTTCCAGCCAAAGTTATAAGTTTGGTTGGAAAACAAAACGTAATGTAAATTAACCATAAACAAACTGTGAATGCTTTCCGAATTCTATTCGACGAAACCATAATTATATGATCTGTAGCTTTAAGTGCACTTTATTATGATGTGTCTCAAAAAATGATCAAAACAAACGGTCTAAATGTCAAATTCCGAATTTTGAGAAAATCAACCCACCTAAAGGGGAGCACGGGATTTTGGGCGAAAAAAAACTATCTTTGTAAATAAGGCCAGGATAAACGCGAGATTTATTTTGTTTATGCCAAAATCGAATAATGACCAAAGATAATTGCAAATGTCAATGACGTGACGTGAAACGACGTTGACGTTGACACTTGACATTGACATTGTGAAATTCATTGACAAAGTTATTGTAATTACGATTTTAGTTGTGAAATTTGTGTTAAAACTACAGTGAAAACAAAGTGTTTTTGCAAAATTAGTGTTTTATGAAATTTTAAGAAAAAACGGTGTTACAATTTCAAATATATATAGGCAAGGAAGTGGAAGAATATTAAGTGCCTCAAATAGTGGTTTGCAGCTATCTAAATAATTAGCGCCACATATTGATAGCTAGAAAAAGAAATGACTTGTATTACCTGGAATTCGATAATCCAAACGAAGCCGCTAATCATGTACCGGAGAAGAAGACTGGAAATAGAAAAGTCATGCAATGGCATCGTAATCTCGGACACATTAATATGAGAGATTTAGTAAAAATGGCCAAAGAAGGGCTGATGTATGGGCTCGATATAGGTGATGGTAAATTTGAGGAATGCGAGACATGCATTAAAGGAAAATTTACTAGATTGCCATTTCCACATCATGATAATATACGCACGCCTGAACCATTACAAATAGTTCACAGTGACGTTTGCGGTCCATTGGAACAAGAATCACTAGCTAGATCAAAATATTATGTAACATTCATAGATGATTTTACTAGGTATTGTTGTATAAATTTTATTGCTAAGAAAAGCGACGTTTTTGAAAAATTTAAAGAGTATAAAAGCAATGTAGAAAAGTTCACTGATCTGAAAATTAAGAATTTACAAACAGATAATGGAAAAGAATACGTTAATAAAGAATTTGATGATTATCTGAAACTACATGGCATTAATAGAACTACACCTTATACTCCGCAACAAAATGGAATCAGCGAGCGGAAAAATCGATCCTTGATGGAAAAAGCCAGATGTTTAGCTATTGAAGCCAACGTCCCCAAGTATTTATGGGCAGAGGCAGTAAACATAGCAAATTATTTGATCAATCGAGGTCCTTCAACAGCTTTAAAAGGTGACACCCCATACCATAAATGGGTAGGCCGAATTCCATCAGGAAATCACCTACATGTCTTCGGAAGTAAGGTTTTCGTACTTAATAAGAAAAGGAAGGGTAAATTATCCGCAAAAGCTGTACCTGGTGTATTTCTTGGTTACGCAAAAAACGCCAAAGGATTCCGCATATATATTCCTGAGAAGAAAATTGTTATTATAAGCAGAGACGTAAAGATACTAGATAAAATGTATTACGAAGAAGCTGAGATCTTTGATGAACTTGTCGATGAATCGGAACAAAAACCTGAAAAATATAAACAAATTAGTAAAAGAAATAAAAGTCAAAAGAAGAATAGAATATCGAACTTTTATTGGAAAATAAGAAAAGTAAAGAATCAGATATAACTACCTCAATTTTAAGTAGTTCACAACGAGACATTCAGCATACTACAACTGAAACCAGTGATGACAGATTTGAAGACACTTTAACAGAAGAAAGGGAAGATTTTATTGATCGATCTGAAACTATGATGGATGATCCTTCAGTAGCGCATTCAAGTGAAAGGTCGAAAAGAGAAACCCAGCAACTAGCTTGGATGAGAGATTACGTCATAGGAGAAGATTCAGAAGAATATCAATTAGTTTCTGAAATGGCTTATTTGTCCGAAGATCAAAACAACGAAGACTGGAGTGATACCATACGATCTGAAATCAAATCACATATTAAAAATGGTACATGGAGAATAGTAAAGAAGGAAGATGAAATGAAAATCATTTTAGAAGTTTTTAGAAAGAAAGTAACACCTGACGATAAAATAACTAAGAAAGCTCATCTTGTAGCTAGAGGTTTCTCACAACGAGCAGGTATTGACTATAATGAGACTTATTCTCCTGTAGCCAAATTAAGCTCAATTAGATCAGTTTTTGGTATTGCCATTGAAGAGGGTCTGCACCTTAACCAAATGGATGTTGTGACAGCGTACCTTAATGGAAATATTGAAGAGGAAATCTACATGAAAATGCCCGACTACATAGAAAAGTACGTAAAAGAGATTCTTGTTACTGAACTCGAATCCGATAATCTAACTACATACAATAAAGCGAGAGATATTCTATCAGATTTTAAAAATATAGTAGGAGAAAAAGTAATGCTGCTCCAAAAAGCTCTTTATGGCCTTAAGCAGGCAGGGAGGCAGTGGTACATCAAACTTGATATCGAACTTAAGAACATTGATTTTCAAGCTTCTAAAGCCGATCCGTGTATAATTCAGGTATTGCATACAATCCCTAGGTAATGTATACGATCCCTGGGGCGTCCAGGCAATGTATGAAATATCATGAATATCATTGTCCATTTCATACTTTACCTAGGTATTGTATACAATTCCTAGGGATTGTATAGAATACCTGCTGGTTCACCGGTAATGTGTAAAATAAATAAATCTTAAGACTAAACTAATGTTAGGTAAGCCGGTTAATATCAATAAATCTTAACAGAGTTACTTATCAGATAGCGGACAAATAAAACATGTTGTATTTACTTGAAATAAACTTTATTATCAACTTTAAAATCACAAAAAAATAACAGGAAACTTAAAATTCTTCTTGTTTGTAACATAACATTACAAGTATCTTTTAACATAATATAAGTAATTTTGTAATTGAACTTTACAAACAAAACAATTCTCTTTATAACAAAAAGTAGGTCTAATAGGCATTCACAATTTTAAGTAAAAGTAGGTTTTATTTATTCTTACACGACAAACTATTATGGCACTTTGAAGAGCACAGAGCCTTACTTTTGACACAGGAACACTTTTTAGAGTCACAGTTTTTTTTGCAGCTACATTTCACAAAGCCCTGTCCTGTCCCCGTAGACTGCAAAGTCGCAACTGTACGGAGTGTCGTTTCCAGATTGGGGACGTCTTCTTCTTGCAGTAATTTCTGATGGCAAACAGTGAACTGTCTTGAATACAATGTCTTGACAACGCCTTGCTTTGTGCCTAGTTGATATAGATCGTCATCAGTTTTGTGTAATACTACAGCCAGTATATTGCGAGCATCACCACGACCTCTATCGACTTCTGGAACAGGAATGCGTACAGTGGTACCCAACGATACGGGAGGGAATTTTTTTTCAGAAGTTTTAAGCATTTTCTGAGCTTGTACTATCAAATTCTCTTTGGTTCTGATGCGGTTTTCTATCGAAAAGGCATTTTTTGCGCATAAAGGACAAGCAACTTTGGATCCAAAACCTTCTGCAATATTTTCTTCCGGAGCAGCACAAATAGTATGAATAGGCCTATTGCACATTCTGCACGAATGACCACCTGTTGTCTCCTCGGAACAAACGCAGCATATAAGTGCACAACTCAATGACTCCTCTCGTACTGATACCAAATTCGGATCATGTAACGCTTGATCATTTACCTCACAAGGAAGATTTTCGACATTCGTAGGCTCAACAACATTCTTAGTATTTGGGATAGCCATGTGTTCATCATGCGCACTTTGGACATTTGAAGCTTCCTTACCGATGTTAAAACTATCGAGTGCAGCGTTTTGTTGATCTGGTGCCTGTAGAGGTTGAGTGTCAGCTGTTTCAGTTTCTGATGTCTCAGCCGCATCTATTACAGATTCTGAAGATGACTTCATCACTTTTTCTAAATCTTCTTCGCTCTCCAGGTTGTGAGTATCCTCAAAAGGCAAATTTTATGCCAACTTTTATTTTCGACCCAAAAAGAGCTTCATAAGGTGTTCTTTTGATTCCTGAGTGAAACGCCCTATTCTTCATGAGTTGTACAAATCGCAGACCATCACTCCAACGTTCGCTATCGTTATCTTGCATCCAAGTTGTAAGCATGTTTTCAATGTCCTGGTTAGCTCGTTCGACACTCCCTTGACTTTGGGAATGTCTAGGCTTGCCATGCACAATTTTTAAGTTCGGCCAGTATATTTTAAGATTACTGACCACTCGGTTTGCGAATTCTCGACCGTTGTCCGATTGTAAGATGGCTGGTGCACCAATCAGTGTAAAAATATTCAGTAAATTGTACGCTACTTCCTCAGCGCGTTTTGTTTTCAGGGCTCTTAATATGACAAACTTTGTGAGATGATCCTGATAGACCATTATGAATTTATAATCCCGGTCTGATTGAGATTGATAGTCTATCAAATCTACTTGACAGCGAGAATTAAATTCTGTTGAAAGTATGGGCTTCACGACAATCCCTTTTTTTATTCCTTTTTGTTTTTGCTGGCAGGTTCGCAAAGTTGCAACAATAGTTCAACATCGTGACGAGTTATATTCTTATATCATGAAGAAAGCTCCTTCAGCATTCTGTCTCGTCCTCCATGGCCGATACTCTGATGTGCGTCGTGAAGTACTTGAAATAATTCAGTATCAGCAACGTAGTATATAATATTGTTATTTGTAGTAGCATCCACAGGAAAAATCAACTTATCTTTCTGACCAACAGTTATAACATCATAATGCTTCAATAACCAGTAATCCCGAGAAGCCTTTTTTCAGCCGTTTTTGCATTTTTTGTTTCTTCTATCAATTGTTCATAACGATTTTTTTCAATAAACGTGCGATTTTTTGTATTTGCTGCTTCTCTTTTTATTTGTAATTGTGAATAAAATCTTTCTTTCATCTCAGCTATTCGTTGTTCGGCCGCCATTTTTTAATAAATTAAATTACTTTCCTACCTGACGAAAATTAGCAAAAATAATAACTATGACGCAAATAGCTCAATACACGTGTTAACAGTATCATCGCACGTCGCGAAATGAAATGGAGAAATGCGGCTGTTTGCTTAAATAATGTCGCGGTATCCTTTTTCTCAAGCGGCGGCGGCAGCTCCTTTGACCTGAAAGGCCGCCCGCTCGCGGTATCCTTTTTCTCAAGCGGCGGCGGCGGCTCCTTTGACCTGACCGGCCGCCCGGCCGCCGCGCCCGCGCGCCACTCTTAAGGCGGACACACACGGTTTATTGGCTAGATAAATACTGTAATCAGGAAAACTTATTCTAGCTCCTAGTGTTACGGCAAGTAGGTATGTTTTGGCTTACTACTTGCCGCGGCGCAAAGTACTAACTACGTTGGCTACCCACCGCACACAAAAATGACAGTTTTAAGGTACCAAAAGGTAAAACGGGACTCGATTACTAAGACTTTGCTGTCGGTCTGTCTGTCTGTCCGTCCGTCCGTATGTCACAGAGCTGTTTACCTCATGAAAGGTGACACAGATTGTGTATATCTGTGGCCGTATATGTATGGGGAGCCCCCTCTATTATTTTTTTTGTATAAAAATTGTAAAGCGGTTAACAGAATACATCAAACTACTAAGATTCAATGGCCTACACAAGGCCCAATTATTAATAGGTTGGGAATAAATTGGCAGTGACGTACGGACGGACGGGCGCACGAACGGACAGACAGACAGACATGAAGAATTTATAAGGGCTCCGTTTTTGTAATTCGGCTACGGAACCCTAATAAAAAACAGCTTGAAGTATTTAATTTTAATAAAATTATTACTAACTACTTTTTTACTACAATGAGTCGTAAAAAACAACAATAATAAATTGATTGTACAGTTTAATATTGAAATTTAGATTTATAAGTTTTTTTTGTTCATACAGTTTCCATTTCAAATCTTTCGCATTTCCTGTAAATCGGCTATATGTGCCTTAAGAGTCCGCTAGCTTAGATAATGCCGCTCTTTAGCGCACCCCGCATTGACGCCGCCCGCGCCGCGCCGCCTCTTGTCAAAGGATTTAATTTTATTTACAAAGGCTACCGCGTGCGGCGTACACCCGAAAGTGAAATTGACAGTTTTATATCGAAGCGCCTCCGTAGTGAAAGATTGTGTTTGTGAACTGTTGTACTACGAATTGAATTTATCCTCAAAAAATCCGACATTTGATAAGATTCTGGATAAATTACACCTATGTACTTACCTCCGTAGCAACCTACAGACGCTCCAGCCGTAAGTCAAACTAAAAGGAAGTATTAATAAAAAAGGTAATTCCACATTTATGTGGAACATAAGTATACGTAGTTCACGCAATTACAGAAGAAAATAAGTACCTAAATATTTTGTTTTGGATTCAGAGCGTGATAATGGCTCTCTTATTAAAAATACGGGTGGTAGTAACTCTGACAGTTCGAGTGATGAAGAATTGTGGTGTAATTTTACTTTGAATTTACCTACTTTCGCATATTTTTGATTAAAATTATCTTTGCACCTAGCTTGTGTGTCCCGATAATTTTTATTCGTATTTTGTTTTATTAAACACAATTGCGTTCGGGTGTACCGACATTATCTAAGCGAACTTACTTTGATCGCGCCGCCTTGGCGCCGTGCCGTCTCTTGTCAAAGGATTTAATTTTATTTGCAAAGGATACCCGCGTGCGGCGTACACTCGCGAGTGAACGGTCATGCTAAAACGATTCACTTCCATTAATGCTTGAAATGGCGCCTCTAGGAAGGGTGTCAGGGTTCTATGAAGCTTACCGTACTTATTTGTTTGTAATAACCACAATTGCGTTCGAGTGTTACATTACCTGCTGCATGTTTGGCATTGTATAGAATACCTAGGTAAAGTGTAAAATAAATTCTATTTCATACTTTACCTGCCCGTTTTAGGTATTCTATACATTGCCTAGGTATTGTATACAATACCGGATTATACACATTGCCGGTAACATATATACACGTACACGAAAAGAGGAGTCAGAGCCATTATCGGTATCTACGTAGATGACATTTTGCTTGCCTGTTCATGCCTAAATAAATTAAAAGCAATAAAGAAAATGTTGAGTGAAAAATTTGAGATGAAGGATCTTGGTGTGCCAAAATTGATTTTAGGAATGGAAGTAAATATTAAAGAAACGGAAATTATTCTTAAGCAAACTAAGAAAGTAGAAGAAGCTTTAAGAAAATTTAATATGATAGAATGCAAAACTGCCACAACACCAATTGAACCGGGCATCACATTAGAACCGGGGGACAAAGGAGCAAATGATCTGCCCTACAAAAATTTGATCGGGACTTTAATGTTCTTAGCTGTCGCTACTAGACCAGACATTGCTTTTGCTGTGAGCTATTTGTCACAATTTAATGACTGCCACGATGAAATCCACTTTAAGAGTGCAAAGCGAGTTCTAAGATACCTATAAGGGACAAAAGATGTTGGATTAGTTTTCCAGAAGACAGGGAAAGAACTTTATGGTTTGGCAGACGCTGATTGGGGTTCTTGTAAATTAAACCGAAAATCCTTCTCAGGGTATGTATGCTGGTACGGCTATAAGCTGGGCATGCAGAAAGCAAAGATGCATTGCACTGTCAACAGCGGAAGCTGAGTATGTAGCCCTGACCGAAGCAGTGAAAGAAGCTGTTCACTTGAGAAATTTATTTAGACTTAAATGTGACACAAGCAAAAACACTCATACTGAATGACAATCAATCAGCGATTAAGCTGTCCCAAAACCCTATAGTGTCTTCTAAGACCAAACATATGGACTTGAAGTTGCACTATATCAGAGAATGTGTCAAAGAAGGAGTTGTAGAGGTTCAGTACATGCCTACAGAAGATATGGAGGCAGACATATTGACGAAGGCACTTCCTAGTCCAAGGCTGACACGTTTAAGGAAGAATATGGGACTTCGTTAAGCACGTGAGGAGGAGTGTTGAAAAGAGTCTTATAGTAAAGGCAAGGAACAGAGTATTTCCGAGGGCTGATCCTTGTGGTATTCCTAACTTCACCAACCCCGACTTTGATCTCACATTCTGGCTATTTGAGCTCACTTGTACAATCTGCGTTCTATTTGTAAGGAAAGAGTAAAGCAATTTATGTGCAGTACCGTCAATACCATAATAAATTAATTTATCTAATAATAGGTTATATTGTATGACATCGAAGGCCTTTGAGAGATCACAGAATATTCCAGCAACCTTGTTTTTATCGTCAAGACCAGGGAGTATACAGTCTATGACTTGTTGCGCAGCTGACGTTGTAGATTTGCCACGGTAAGCGTACTGGTTGGGAGACAAGAGCTCATTTTTTTCAAAATGTTCCATGAGTTTCGTGGAAACCACAGACTCAATAATTTTAGACACATTTGGGACTATAGTTATCGGTCTGTAGTTGTCCACTACATCCTTTTCTCCCTTCCCTTTGTATGGGCAGACTCGAGTTTTCTTAAGGACATCAGGATAAATGCCAGTGCTAAACATTTCATTAATTAATATTACTAATATGTTACATATGACGGGCCATTATGTCAGTAAAATATTCAATGATATGTCAAAAATGTCAAGTGTATTGCGTGTTGTCATCATGGGTTTGTGTGTATGGGTATGTGTGCGTTAGTATCGCTATAGATAGACGAAAAACAGAAATAGCGATATATACCATGTCACTTTGGAGTGAAAGTAAAAACCGTAGTGATTGTTCTGAGGTAAAAACGATATACATTACTTATGATGACAAATGTGTGAGTAAAATTATGTTATGTCTGCTTCCCTACGTCTGTGACAGACTACATACTAATCTAACTAATGAAACTAGTTTTAGTTCATAACGTTTTATTATTTTTTCTGTTTAGATTTGTATTTTATCAAATGGCTGCATAGGTACTATGTAGCAGGCAAGGTCTTGTTTTCTAATCTCAATTATAGACGAAGACTCAAACTCGAACTTTGCTCAACTATGCTTCTATGATGCTCACAAGTAAAAAAAGCACACGCGACACAGCTCTTATTATATATATTGTAGGTCTTACAACCGACAAATAGAACAATTACTGCTTCTACATATAATGTTTTTTAGATATAGAAAATCAAAGCAAAACTATTCTCACAACTGAAAATGTAGGTAATGAATATATTGACAATGACTATGACGGCCGTAACAAATGGTGGCAATCATGGCAACGGCATGAAACAAGGGGGGCAGGGAAGCTGCAATTTTTTTTTTATGATATAGGGGGCAAACGAGCAGACGTATCACCTGATGGTAAGTGATTACCGTCGCCCATGGACACCCGCAATCCCAGAGGAGTTACAAGTGCGTTGCCGGCCTTTGAGGAAGGAATACGCTCTTTTTTTGAAAGTTTGAAGGTCGTATCGGTCCGGAAATACCACAGGCGACAATTCGTTCCAAAGTTTGACTGTGCGAGGCAGGAAGCTACGGGAGAATCGCACAGTTGTGGACTGCCAACCATATTCTAAGTGATGGGCATGGATTTTTTGTCGCGTAGAACGATGGCGGAAAGAGGCGGCAGGTATAAGTCCGAACAATTCCTCGGAGCATTCCCCGTGATAAATGCGATAGAAGATGCATAGCGAGGCGACATCTCTACGCAGCGCCAAAGTATCAAGCCGATTTGATATTTCCAGGCAGTCGACGATTCGAGTCGCTCTCCGTTGAATGCGGTCCAGTGGGAGAAGCTGGTATTGGGGTGCCCCAACCCAAAGATGAGAACAGTATTCCATATGAGGCCGAACCTGCGCCTTATAAAGCTGAAGGCGGTGCGCCGGAGTGAAATACTGTCTCGATCTATTGAGCACACCAAGCTTTTTAGAAGCTAATTTGATAAATATCGTGATAAATATTGAACGTCTAGCATGCGTCTTAAGTTCATGCTCTACCACACTATATCTGTGCCGTACCCTGTGTACCAAAGGGGACGAATTTAGCACATATTTGATTTATGATGATTAATAGTAGAATCTATAAGATCTCTTTAACTCTTGCCTAAGTTCAACACTAACTATAACCCAGTAGTATTACAATTATCTGCTTCGCTTGGCTTATGATATTGTAATGTTATTAATGAACATACAATATAGCATGATGATATTTGAGGCTTGATTCTGTCTGGTAGAAATATTGTCATCCTTACCTTATTAAAGCTTCACAAAACAAAGCCGGAGATCTCCAGAAATCCCCGGTGCCCGTTACCGGCAGTGACAGTACATCACGCCAAGACCTTTTTAAAGATTGGTACAATTGATTTCTTCAGAATCACAAAATATTTAGAAGTTAGTTTATAAGGATTGTTCACTTGGTGGTAGTCAGTATAGCTATACTCCCTATTATTTATTATTGTTTTGTTACCGTGCCAAACACTTATGGCGGAACAGTCCCCCACTAGGACTGTTCTTATTCTGATTGCCCTATACCATGGTATATCAATCTGAAATGGTGGCATAAGCCTTGTTCTTATTATTAGAGGCCCGGTACACATACGCTTGTTGTAGGTCAGCAACTAGATCACCTGTGCATCGTTCATACAGATATCTAAAGCTACCTAAAGCGGTGCCCCATGGCCAAGCTTACGTGTCATGCGAATCGTTCTTGCATGTTAGTTTCAATTGCCTCGAGCTTGTTGTAGGTCAGCAACTAGATCACCTGCGCATCGTTCTTACAGGTATCTAAAGCTACCTAAAAGCGGTGCCCCATGGCCAAGCTTACGTGTCATGCTAATCGTTCTTGCAAGTTAGTTTTAATCGCCTTGAGATAAGTTTAACCTCCATCAGTTGCATACGAAACTTGTATGCATGGTCTAACACCTTAGTTTAATTTACATGCTATCATGTATGCCAGCTAAACCATTATGATATATGAAGAAAAGTTCAAGCAAGCTTCAAGCATACAATATATTGATAATAAATTCAAGCGTTATCTATTCTAAATACTTAGCTTGCTTTTGCGAGCAGGATTCTGGAAATCTTGAACCACTAACACTGATTTTAGCTTTAAGCAGAAATTATTTTACTGTTAGCTTTAAGACTGAACAAAGTTACTTCTGCAAACAACCATTTTAGAACTTAACGAGAAAAGTGCGTCACCATAGACAGTGTATTCTGTTTTTCTTTTTACTCCGTTGCCGGAATTAAGTGTTGCTATGTACAATATTTACAATCATCGCGCATTTCGCGACACCCTGGTGGGTTAATGGTGGCAATAGGGAAGATGCAAATGTAATATTTATGAACGATTTGTAATTAAAATGTTATAAAACCCTAAAATAAGAATGATGGCAATGTTATTATTTAAGTTAATACTATTTTTCATGAAAAATTGCGAATGAAAAATACGCGAAACGGAACGCATCATGATCTACCAATCAGCGACTAGTGACGTCACTCGTGTTTTATGTCCCGTCAGATGTAAAGGTAAACATTATTTTTACGAAAATTATTTACAAGTTTATGTAAAAAAATGGTAGTTGGTTGTATAAAAATAAACCCCAGAAACCTACTGAGAGTTAGTGTCGACATGGTAGTAACTTTTTTGTTGAAAGTGCCGAGTTTTCGAGTGCAGAAATGAAAGGAACTAAACTTCTGCGGTAGATAAAGTATTCAATAACAGTAAAGTTTTAGTGTTTCATTAAGAACATAAAGTACGAAAAGAAGGTTATCGTGTTACAATCATTTTTTCAACTTTGGATCAGAAGGTCCAGTTAAAAACAATTTATTTGAATGGGAACTTCTTTGAAGTCGATGGACACATTGGTATAAAACATGAATCCAAACGTCTTTTTTCAGAGCAATAATTGCATTTTTCTGACTATCTTATAGTGATGGATAGTCAATTTAAAATAAGTAATTTGAAACAAATGGAAACTTTCCCTATGATATTTGAATTGAATGTTAGCGACGAATGAGTGACAGACAGGAGTGACGTCATCAGAACTGTAGGCCCGTTTTAGCGCGAAATTTGAAACTGTTAGTTTCATTGCATTGCATTGAAACTAACAGTTTATTTTATTGCAATATTTATTATTTTATTTTTTATCATACTTGATCTATTCTACATGGGATTCTTTACAATAAACGCAAAAATAAAAATTTTGCATGTTCCCTATTCTGTTAGCACTAATTCGATTAAACTAAACTAAATTTAGATTTAGTGCTATAAATTATGTTTTCAGTTAAAATTTTCGAACAAAAAACACGGTTTGACAGCACTAAAACTAAATTTAGTTTGGTCTATTCCAATTAATGCCAACAGAATTGACACCATTGTCTAAGATAAAATCTATCACGATCGCTTATAATTTGACAGCCATTGCGCCGTGAACACAAGACTCTGCGCCGACTTCCTTTTATAAAGGAGCGATGGATAGACTGCGACTGTCAAATTGTGTCAAATAGATTTTTTCTTAGACAATAATCCCGCCGAGTAAAGCGTATTAACCCACGGAACAATAACCCACGGAATCATTTATATGAAGTTGGCATATCGCAATCCATCAGTATCACACGATCAATAAATATCGCGATCCTCGATCGTGATCCAAATATCGTGATAAATTTTGAACGTGTAGAATACGCTTAAGAATTACTCATTCTCGAAGTTAGAAGGTACCTAACCTTTCTTTCTTTCTCTCTTTTATGCTTATGGCAATTGGTCGTTTTGAGTGCTTACAACCATTACTGCCAATATCAAGTGCCAGGATAGACAGTCTTGTGATTCTTTGCGCGCGTATATAGTAGAATGTTACGTCGTATTATTACCTGTAAAGACAATCACAACACAGACATAAACCACCAGTTAAGTTAGTATGGTAAAATAAGTTATAATTTAATTTGGTTAGAACATATATATTTACACAGCAATTTTAGGACACGGATATCATTAAAAATAAGTAAACTCCTAATATTAATTACCGTAAGTGAATATATCGCTCTGACAGGTGCGAATTTTAACCTCTGCAGTAACAAGTACTCAATTTGTGACCTCTGGCGGAAGGCCGATAAACTTTACCTGTCGTTCAGAAACATATTATTTTTCTCTATAGGGCAAAATATGATTGTTTCCTTCTTTATTCCGAATGCGAAAATATGGTACCCTCAGAAGAATAACTAAAGCATAGGTACCTATCATGGAATTATTACTCAAACAGGAATGAGCTCTTGCTTAAAAAAGCGTGCCGAGCGAGAGATAAATAACTGTACCGTTTGTCTCTTTCGTAAATTTGTGACCACAAATTCTACAAAATAGGGATTTTTTCTTAAAAACAATAACATTCAACCTGAAAGATGCTTTTGAAAATCATAATATGCTTAATAATCACGATTGTTAAGGAAGAGATCGCTTTTAGCGACAAGGTCGCCTTTTGTACAATTAGTGTTAAGTGTATTATTTATACGTTGACTTGAAGCTGGTTGGTGTTGTACAACAAAGAAATATTATATTCTATTCTATTATTTCAAAATGGGTTGCGCAAAAGAATTTTATATCTGTTTTTCAATACAAGATAGGTTTTATTAATATTATAATTATTTAAATAATAATGAATGTCAATGATTGCGTGGTGCGTTGCGTGCGTGCGTGCGACAACGGGTTGCGTGTTCGATTCCCGCACGGGACAGATGTTTTGTATGGCCTACAGAAGTTTGTTCCGATCTGGGCGTATGTGCATGTGATATTCTATGTTTGTAACTGCACCCACAATACAGGAGAAAATCCTAGTGTGGGGCGACGTTTTCTTAAAATGAAAAAAAAAAATGATTGTCTTTCAATAGATGGGTCTTTCCAATCGGTATATTATGTTGAACTCACCGCCACATAACAGATAATCAAATATGTCAACTTGTCAAAAATGAGTCAACACTAAAATCTTTCTGTGATATTTAAATACATACCTAGTAAAAGAATGAGTAATATTTTAAGAAGAAAAGAATTAAAAACACATCAGTGTGAGTCGAATTGTTTTAACAATATTGAAAACTTTTGTGGTTTCGCCAATATCTTGAACGGAATGTTAATGCCAATTCTTTTTTCTAATAACTTAACATCGCATCGTTTAAGCTAAGCAATAAATAACTAATGTAAATTACTTTTATTAAAAAAATATTTATGTTAGGTACATACTGTGTGGTCACCCTACTACAATGACAACGAAAATTACTGACATTGACATAGAATTGTTGTTGCAATATAACATTTTTGAATACTACCACTAGAATATTTCCTGGACGTAAAATCATAGTGTTATAATTATTAATAGTAGGCTAACACGATAATTTAATTTATTTCATGTTATAATTATTACAAAAAGAAAACAATTTAGGTATTTTGGGCGTTAAAAGTGTCACGGGAGAAGGGCTTTTAGCAGAAATACAGAGCCACGGGTTTTTATTTTACACTGATTTTATTATAAAACAGTACAGCCATTAATCACATATCACACCACACGGCAAGATCGATCGAAAAAAAACAGAACCGGAAGGATCTGGTATTGCCAGCATCATAGGGATGCCATAATATAATTTTATTAATGCACCACCTTCTCCTATTTTTTTAAAGTTATTATGAAATAAAACTTTTACAAAATACACTTCAACTTTATAACATCTTAACATGTACAAAATTACATTGTGTATCTTATGTGTTACTTCTTTATATCTTACAAACATATATCAAGAACTATTTTAATTTTTTTATTTTATTTTCTTTTGTATTAAAATATTACAAACTACTTTTCCCTATTACTACAAATTTTACCTTTTTAGTTAAGAAATATTGATATGACAAAGACTTTCCTTTTAATTATTATTTTATACTTAAAAACATATAAACATTTTACATACCTAGCATATCATAGTATCTTAAATATTGTTTAACCTTGTCAACATTTTATTATGTACTTTTATTCTTCAGAAAATAAATTTACTTAATACTTACTAATTTAACAAGTGAACATATTATATTTTATTGTTTAGCAAATAAAGATATTTATAAAGTTAACAGTTGTTTTATTTTCTTTTTGACATTCCTATGTTATCAAGTTATCAGTTTGTTACAGTGAATTTGAAACTTATTATTTGACAATGCTTTTGTAAATAAATCACCCACTTGCTGCTCAGTAGGACAATATTCAACAATAAAGTTTCCTTTTACAAAGTTTTCATGTATGAAATGGTAACGTACGTCAATATGCTTTGACCTTTTATTAAATGACCCAGTTTTAATTAACTTAATGGAACTTTGATTATCTATATTAAGAGTAATTTTTATTTTACATGTTAACACTTCATTCATGAAACCTTTTAAATACAATATTTCTTTACAACAGTCAGCTGCAGCTATGAATTCTGCCTCTGTTGAAGATAAAGCGACTATCGGTTGTCTTTTTGAACACCATGAAATAGGACCATTACATGTCATAATTACATAACCCGTTGTACTACGTCTTGTAGCAACATCATTTGCATAGTCAGAATCACAAAATGCATTAAGAGTGGACACATCACCCCCTGATTTATACATAATACCTTTATTTCGAGTACCAGATAAATATTTAAGTATCTTTTTAATTGCAATTACATCAGATTTGTTAGGATTTTCAATTTTTCGACTTGCTTCATTTACAGATTGAGCAATATCTGGTCTAGTTTTTGTTGACAAATACAATAAACCTCCTACTAACTCTCTGTAGGGAAATGTTCTGTCTAAGCAATCTAAAGTAACATTTTTATCAGTATTTCCAGGAATTTTACATGGTTTAGCATTAAACATATTAAATTTCTTTAAAAGAGATTCTGTATAACTTTTTTGTGTTAATAAAATACCTTAACTATTTTTTATTTATTTCCATTCCAAGAAAATTTTTAGGTGTGTCAAAGATTTTTATTTCAAACTCCTTTTCTAGACAATTAAGTATATGCATTAAATCAATTTTATTTTTAGCAATTGCCAATCCATCATCGACATGAATTGCTATAATTACAGTTTTATCATTATTAGTGAATACACAATGATCTGTTTTAGTTGGTTTAAGACCAAGGTTTAACATGGTTGTTTTAAATTTATTATTCCAAGTACATGGAGCTTGTCTTAACCCATATAATGCTTTGTTTAAGCGACAAAATTTTCCAGGCTCCTTATCATAACCTAATGGTATTTCCATAAAAACATCATCAGATAGTTCTCCGTACAAGAAAGCAGTTTTCACATCAAATGACATCATCTCATAATTTTTACTACTACAGATTGCAAATAATAATTTTAGTGTCGATTGACTTACCACTGGACTATAGATTTCATCAAAATCCATACCACCTTGTTCAAAGCCTCGTACTACTAGTCTGGCTTTGTGAGTACCGTCATCCTTGATTCGGAAGACCCATTTATTCGACAAAATCTTTTTACTTTTTGCTGCGCTCACATCAACTATGTTCCAAGTATTGTTTTTCTTAAGAGATTCCTTCTCCGAATTTATTGCCTTCTCCCAAAGCTCACCATCGGAACCTGAAACAACTTCGTTATACGTAAGTAGAGCATAGTCATGTAATCTAACTGGTAGTTTTCTTGTTCTTTTACTTCGCTGCATTTCATTGCTTTCTATATCTGTTTCTGTTCTTATACTTGCATCTTCTTCATTTATTATTATTATTGCATCATCAGGTTCAATCATACTATTTATCATATTTTTTGTATCATCTTGATCAACATCATCTTCTGTCTGATCATATTGTTCAATTTGGCTTTCTAATATATCATCGTTTTCTATCTCATTATTTATTTCTTGTAATTTTACTGTATTTAAATCATTTACTTTTATATCATTATTTTCTTCACATTTTGTTACTATTATTATATCTCTAGCAACTTCAATTTTTCTTTCTTGTTCATTCCATAATCTGTAACCATTTCTAGTGTATCCTATTAACTTTAACATTTTTCCTCTTGGTTCTAGCTTTCTCAAATTTCCTAATGCTTTTGCATACACATTACTTCCAAACTCTTGAATGTTAGATTTTGGACGTTTCTCATACCACTTTTCATATGGAGTAAGGTTATTAATGGTTTCACTTGGTGGCAGTCTATTCATTATGTAAATTGAACACAATACTGCTTCACCCCACATCTCATTTTTCATGCCAGAGTTAAACAACAGAGCTCGTACCTTCTCTAAAATACTTCTGTTTAATCTCTCCGCTATCCCGTTCAATTGTGGTGTGTAGGGAACACTGTAGTCAATTTTTATTCCTTTTTCTAAGCACCACCTTTTGAACTCTGTACTGGTATACTCCCCTCCATTATCGCAGCGTAAGATTGACACCTTTTCTTTTAACTCTCTTTCGGATTCTTCTACATAATATTTGATTATTTCAGGAACTTGATTTTTATATTTTATTAGGTAAACTTTTGTAAAATGAGTGTAGTCATCCATCGGTGTTACAAAGTAATGATTGTTGTCATGAGTTTCAGTTTCGAAAGGACCACAGACATCAGAATGAATTATTTCTAATTTTCTTTCAGCTCTTCTTCGTTGGGTACAAAAAGGTAATCTTACTTGCTTTGCTTTTATACATATTTCACACTGTTCTTCAATTTCACTTTTTCCTTCTATTATTATGCCATCTACAACATCTCTCAATATCCTCAGTTTGCCACTTCCTGGATGCCCCAGCCTTTTATGCCATTCTAAAGCAGTTCCTTTTTCTTTCATTAATAATGACTTTTCTTCACTCATATTTTTGTTTGTTTTTATATTTATATAGTACATTCCATTTTCCTTTCTTCCTGTTAATAACACTTTATTATTTTTAATTACTTCAACTTTATTTTTTGTAAATAACACTGATCCATCATTATTAGTTATAGAATTAACTGACATTAAATTTTGTGTTAATTCCGGAACATATAGTGTGTTATTCAACTGACAGTTTTCAGCGTTTACTGTTCCTTTGTATTTTGCTACCATAGTATTATCATTTGCAGTGACAACTTCTGTTGTAACTTGCTTTTTATTATTTAAAATAGTTGGATCTTGTGTCATATGTGACGTACAGCCAGAATCTAATATGAAACGGGAACATTTAATTTCTTGTTTATTATATGACATAAAAGCACTTTCTTTTTTGTGATCATTTTTATTTTTATTTCTGAAATAGCAACTTTCTTCAGTGTGATTATCTTTCTTACAAATTGAGCATTTGGGTTTTATTTTATTATAGCATTCCTTTTTATTTGTATTACTTTTACATTCATACTTATAATGACCAACTTTGTTGCAATTGAAACATCTTATTAATTTTTTGTTATAATTTGTAACCTTATATGCTACCTCTTCTTTATTGTAATGGCTATTTAACCCTTGCCTGGACTCCTCCAGCAATAACCTATTGGTGAGGTTGGACAAAGTTTTGTCTTCGGTTGTAGTAGACTCCCAGGCTGTTGCAAACATTCTATAGCTTTTTGGTAGACAAGTTATTATTTTATTTATAATCATTTCATCATCCATTTTATGGTTAAGAGATTCGAGTCTCATAGCTAAGTTTTTAATATCTGTAATTAATTCATTCATATTCTGGTTTTTAAATTTGTAGTTGAAAAATTCTTGTAGAATTGAATTTTTGTTTCTGGCCTCGGTGCCCTCAGATATATTACATAATTTTATAAACATCTCATAAGATGATTTACAATCCATGATATGTATTTTTAAGTTTTTATCAAGCGAACTTACTATTACCTTCTGTGCTTGGGCGTCCTTGACCTCTTCCGCCCTTGATTTTTCGTCGGATTCTTTTTGGATATTGCCATACAATGACATTGATTTTAAGTAAATAGTTATTTCGAACTTCCATAGTAGAAACGACTCCGCATCAATTAGCTTTTGTACTCTGAATTCTTCGTTCGACATAATGATGGTTAGATAATGGCCGACCCACGCCTTCACGACTTGCCGTTTTTACCTTTTATTACTTTTATTTGTGGCACTGCCTGGGCCCATAACCTGTCACGGGAGAAGGGCTTTTAGCAGAAATACAGAGCCACGGGTTTTTATTTTACACTGATTTTATTATAAAACAGTACAGCCATTAATGACATATCACACCACACAGCAAGATCGATCGAAAAAAAACAGAACCGGAAGGATCTGGTATTGCCAGCATCATAGGGATGCCATAATATAATTTTATTAATGCAACAAAAAGTAATTAAAATAAACAATAATAAAAAAAAACGAGTGTGCTTATGACCACACGACTGAAGTGAAACTTCTATGAGAGGAAGAGAGAAAGAAAATGTGCGCGCGCACTGCTGTCTCTTGCTTATATCCCCCACTTAACTTCCGTTCGCCTTGCCCGATCACACTTTTCGTAACGCTTACGTCACGCGTTCGCCAGCTTACTCCCCAAGTCAAGCGCGCCTAAAGAAGTTTCACTTCAAAAATCTTCATCTACCAATAGTTGTTTCATAACTACTAAATTATAAAATATACAACAGTAGCAACACTGTGGGAAAGGGATAAAAGGTACAGATAGTGCTATCTCTCTCGGCACACTTTTGCACTTTCAAGTGTTTAGTCTTTATTTACATAGAAATAAAGTCCAAATTTGAACAACAATATTTTGAAGAGCTCATTCCTGTTTGAGTAATAATTCCATGGTACCTATACGTAGTATCTCTAAGTCTGTGGTACCTACTGTGGTACTTAGTGTAATTATTTTTTATTTAGTTTTAGTAATTTTTACTTCAAAAAGATGAAATACGATGTTTGTAGTGTTAACTTCAAAAGATTATTGATGTGTTGATAAAAGTGTAGTCGTTTTGCTTATGTATATATTTTGGAATACCTACCCTGTTTTGTTTCTCAAGCTAATGACTTTCTATGTGTTTTATTCAGTGTATTGTGGTTTATTTAGTACATACATAGTCAAATAATTCTAACGAAAATATGTGTTTCAAAATGATTTTGATATCTTTGAAGTCAATAAGCGTTTTTCATAAATATATAACCCAATGAATTCGTAAAATATTAAACAGAAAACGTTTTTTCCTTAGGTCAGTCTTTATTGCAATGATAAGACTTTCAAGCTGTCGTACATTAAGTACATTGCGTAGTGGTTAATCCGGATTCACAAACCTCATTTGCTTATTGTCATAACTGTGTAGCATTCAATTTCACGGGAGTTTTCTGTTTTGTAAAAAATGCAAGCATATTAGGAATTAATTTATGTTAATCTCAATTTGATTGTGTTAGTTTCATAGCTTAAAAACTAGTTTGTTTCTTTATTCTGTTTATTGTTGGTGATTGTGATGAAAGTGCTGAAAAAACAAGACTTACAAACAATTGGAACTGGATAATCTTTGAAAATATATGGTAAGGCTTTTACTATTATTCTTTTAATTTACTAAGATTTTTGCAGTTCTAGGGTGTGATCATCACTTTGTTGGTGTTAACATCTGTTGTTAGCCTCACTTTGTGTTTCTTTTATGATATGTTAATATTTTTAGCTGCGCGAATTGTTACAAATAAAACGGTAGGAACTAATTTTCGTGCTGAATTTTCCACCTCACCAATTATGTCCAGTAACTTACAATTTGAAATACACTTACATGCAATGAAATTGACCTACCTCATGGGTTTCGATTCTGAAATATTGGTATCAAAAAGAAATAAGATTAGACAAATAAAAACTGTAAATAAAATTTGAAAGTATACTTCATAAACTTTATTTTAACATACTCTAAATCTTCGGAAAACCCGGTTTCTCATTTTTATGTCAATCTCTGTAACTGTGCAGTGTTAAAGTTAATAGCGGGCCATCCACTAACGTTCATTCCTGTCGGAATCTATAATCTGCATGGATTGAACGATAGTCTATTTGCGAGAGCGAGAAAGAATGACGGTATTAAAATCCTCTCATTCCTCTCGTCGTTAAAGAGCGACGCGATAACTACTGTGTACACGTTTACTTTCCGGCAAGTTTGAGTTTCGACTTGTTATCATTTCAAATATTTTGCTTTCGCGGAAAGATCGCCTTCATTAGGGAAAAGAATGGAAGAACTAAACTATGGAGTGTAACTATATGGTGGCAGGGGTGCCTAAGCAACGGGCCCCCAACCCGAGGGGGCCCCGGCCGCGGACCAAAAAAAGCGGCCGTAAAAGCTCAAAAATAACCTAACAATTTTGATAAAATTTTGCATGTACATACCTACTTAAAAGTAATATTTTTTCTAAGTACCTAAAATCAATTAAAGTGAGACAACAAATAAAGACCATATACAAATTCAAAGTTATCATTAAGATTTTAACACATTCAAAATAAAAAGATGTCAATCAATTTTACGAGGGATGGGGGGTGGGCGGGGGGGAGAGCATCCAAAGAATTTGCCACGGGCCTCAGATGGTAAAGTTACGCCAGTGGCAAACATGTTAGGAAATTAAAGAATTGATTGCTGCATACAATCTCATCCTGCCTCATGAGCAGTTCCTCAAATGTTGAAACATCCATCCGTAGATAATTTTTAAAATCATGGGGCTCATTGCATGACAATTTAAAAGTTTAAGGTCTCCTTTTGTTTTACCCAAACCCTGTGTCTTATTTTAGGTTTAAATAGATATTCATTAGTAATAAAACTCATAGCAATAGCATTTTTTTTCTCACGATTATACCTACATGTTTGTATAATTAAATATTATTCCTTAAAGAAAACATAAAATGACATGCATTCCCTTAACATGACAACAATCTTTATAAAACAACAGGATAATAACCATCCACTGACATACAATCCTTTAATTTTATTAACAAGATACAAAATAGCAGGATTGCATCAATTCGTGTGTATGGTGATCACAGGACTGACTTTCCTCTCGGACTGGCGTGTCATGATAAAGTCACAGGAAAGAATGTAGGAATCACAGTTAATTAGTGGCCTCGACGGGTTTAAATTATCCCGCCGCGTTTCTGCACAGATTGCACGAAAGGACAAGACGTATGGAAAGAACGTAAGTGGATGGCCTGCTAATTGAATCAATGTTTATTCAAAACTTGATTATTCCTGCAGATTTATTGAGCCTTCAAATTGAGCTGATTTCCCAAAAAAATTTAGGTATTTTTAAAATTTTGGTTTTCAATTTGTAAAATTAATGTAATATAAAGCTGTCACAGTAAAAACTAGTCCAATGTAAGCCTAGGCTCCAAGGACCGAAACCACTTCCATATAAGGGGTTTTTGATTGGGTAATTTATAGACTTGTTTTCACAAACCCTATCAATACGGTAAGCATTTCATCGACTTACTGCACCGAAAGGCTAACCAAAATAATACAGTTAATTAGGGTAAGCACTTACCGCATCCGAAAACCCCATTGAGGCTAACCCTATCAATAGGGTTTTAACGCGCACAAGCAATTCAAGTTTTTACGTCAAATGCATTAGACTTATTGTTGCATAACCGTTTACGTGTGTAGTTATCGACAGCCGCAAACTATCGCCCTATCAAATAATAAGGAATAATAAGTTATTCGCACTAAAGTTAATTTTCGTGTGACTCGTCAATCAGTTTACGTTAAGATGTCGCCAAGCTGCGCGCCAGTCGCGGTGCAGCTTGTTTTTACAAACTTGTATTTAGCCTGCACTGTATGTATGTATGTGTATATATGTATGTATGTTTGTATGTTCGGGTCAATTTTTTTAAATAGAATCGTTTCCGTCTGGAACCAAATACACGAATAGACAGCTTTTGTTGCGTATTAAATGTTTGTGAATAGCAAAATTTGTGACAAAATTTGGAACTTTTTACAACAAAGTTCCACATAGTGTCAGTTACACTTGCCTTTTTATAAGTTTAAAGCGCATGTAAAAAAGACTCTAATGAGTAAAGGATAATAAAAAGTGAACGATTATTTAAATGATGCCAATGCCTGGTGTTTAATATGAAGTTATTATTTTATTCGTTATAATGTCAATAATCATGTTGTTGTTATAGCTATTGATGTTAACAGATATTGTGGTCAGAAAAGAACTGACACTGATTTTGAATTATATAGACTAAGTTATCATATGTTTGGTAACAACATACCTAATTTATTGTATTATGATTAGTGTAAAGTCTATAACTTATTTTTTGACATTTTAAGTGTATGTAAGCATACCGATTGTATTTTTTTTACTTTCAATGACTATGTAACAAAACCAAAATTGTAAATGGCGATTTAAAAGAGGAGATAAAAAAATTTGACCTTTCGAGTTTCTTGCCTGTTCTTCTCGAGAAGGCTCTCCCAATTTCTGAACAGGTGTAGATTCAACTTTTTTTTAAATTGCTACTTGTATTTGCAGACATCTTGAGTAGGTATATTCAGGATGTATGCACCATGAAGCAAATACAAAGAGGAGGTGCCCTATCGCGTTTTCCGTATGAAATCAAGTGAAGCCGGAAATCGGGGTGCGGGGGGAGGGTGCGCGACGCCACTGTCACCTTGTAGCGAGTAGAATTACTAAAATGCCAGCATTATTGACGTTAACATAAAAGTTCCGCTATACATTACTAGGTGGCAGCAGTGCTAGTACAGACTAAAATGCCAGCATTATTGACGTTAACATAAAAGTTCCGCTATACATTACTAGGTGGCAGTAAAAGATAAATTCGTAGGAGAAAGATAATTATGTTAAAAGATACATTCGTAGGAGAAATATAATTTATTAGGTGCTGTGTCAATATAATCTAAAAATAAAAATCGTTAAAACTGCTTATATTAATTCACGTGTTTTGTTTTCACCCTTAATACATCCTACGTTTTCGTTAGTATTTTTACTCGCCACTAGAGGGCCTTTTGTGCTTTATCGGGACATTGACAGAAGCGTCCATGTGGCGTCGAACATTCTAGAAGCAATACGTCAAGTAATAAATTAATAATGCTTGTTTAATGTACTTACAAATGGAAAGAGATTTTTTTGTCGTTCACTTTGTTTCTGTCGTCTGTGTAACTTTTGCACGATAGAATACAACATTTCATTTTGTATTTAGGTAATTTAAAACTAATATAAAAGAAGAACGTACGACGCACTAATCCGACAGATAAAAAGTTCGACTGATTTCAGCGCCTCTGGCGTTAAGTAGCTAAAACTAAAAATGCGTGACGTCAGGACTCTGGTGATAGGAGCTGGACCTAGATGCTTATAACATCTCCTCTTTGTATTTGCTTCATGGTATGCACATACAAGGTTAAATGTGTTTTGTTTAAATTGGAATGTTTTCCTTTGTTTTGACGTCAATAAGTGCCTGTAAAGGCCTAGGTTGAATAAAGATTTTTGAATTTGAATTAGTGCGTGTTGTCATTCTTAAGGACTTATTCGTCAACTGGCGAGTGCGAAACTCGCGAGCGCGCGCCAGTTGGCACCTTCCGATTTTTTTTTGTCGTCAACTCGCGCGCGCATCTAAAGAACAGTCAAATAAAAAAGATTGAAACCAAAAACTATAAAAACTAGCTATTGCCCGCAGCTTTACCTGGGTTTGGAAGGTTGGTAACTGAGTCTTTGTGTTTTGTTTTCTGGGTTGGAATTGAATTTTAATATCTGTTATGTTTACGATTTTTCGGAATATGTACAATCGTATTTGGTTTTCATTTTCGGACCAAAACGTTGCTCTGCCCAGATTAGCATGCTTAAGCGTGCTTTGGTTTTTATTATAAAAATTAAGCCTTTAATACTGCCGCCTGTAGAGAAAATATGGAAATAAAACAGTTAATCTTTAACTATGGACTTGGGGTCTCTAAGGCCCATTGTTTACAAATATAAGGACAATCATATTTTTATTTCCTTCTACTTTTAATCAATTTTTCTTTAAAAATGTTCAATATAATTAGCTGTGCAGCCAGCAGTGCGTCAGAAAATATCGATAAAGCAATTGTATTACGATTGCTTTTGTTAAATAGGTGTAATTTTTTTATTTTTTTACCTACGAGCTTTCTTTTATGTTTAATTTACTTATTAGAATTCATAATTGAGGAAAAAGTAGTTTTTCTTGTTAGATGAGACTTATTCCTATAATTATTATCACATAAGTTCTTTATTTCGTTATACTAAGTAAAATTTATTAACATTTTATTTAATTTGTATTGGTTTAGTTTGATTTGAACCTATTTATTACGATTAAGACATAAATTTTAGCCTAATATCTAAAAAAACGTGTAAACTGCGTAACGAAGAACAGGGGCCTCAATGACCCCGTCCATAGAAGTGTAAGGAAAAAATGACGTCCAAAATTAAAGGCGAAACAATGAAAAATATTTGAATGTGGAAGTTTTTAGTGATATTAATGTATTGTAGGGGTAAATTGATGATTTTACTTAGTTAAAATAAGTATTATACTTACGTCTTCTAATGTGAAACGTATACTTAACTTTAAAACTTAACAAAAACTAAAATTTTCACATAAAATATCGAGAAGAAATTGCACTCGTGTCAGCGATAGCAATGGCGGGTGCTACCTGGCTAAATGCTACAAAAACTAATTATTACTTAAAAATTCTTTAACAAAAAAAAATACATAGCAACCATTTATATAACTCAACTTTAAATCTGTTAAATGTTAATTTTTTTCTGGTAACTTATTATACAGTTTGTCCCCGGATAAGGTGCACAAACGAAAATGGGTGAAACTAGACTACAATTGATCGATAAAAAAAAAATTTTTTAGAAAAAAAATTGTATTTAATATTGATTTTTATTTTTTATTCTTTTTTTAAGACCTTTTGTGTTTGTAAAATTGTAACATTGTAACCACTGCGTGGATTTTGTTCAAATAAAAACAATAATGATGCCAAAAGATTAACTATAGGTGCGTTCCATTTGACCGCAGATTCACAGCATTTTCAACATTTTTAGCATCATCGCGTTTCATTAGCTTCTGACGCTAGCAGGGCTAGCATCGTATGTTGACGTAATGCGTTCCATGTTTAACCAATAATGAACCTTATTAGTTGGTAAGCACTTAAAATTAAAGGTTAAGCTTATTCAAAAAAGTTTCCACAAGGAAAGTCTAACCTTATCAATGGGGTAACCCTATCGTTCGGTAACCTTTTGATAGGGTTTCCCTAACAATCGGCTTAATCAAATAAAGGGGTATTCCGGTCCTTGCTAGGCTCTTGTTTAACAAACAGGGTTCAAATATATTATTTATTGATTGTAGATTTTGATTTGTTGAGCTCTGAACCAAAGCTTAAAGGTGGGTCGATTTTATTGCATGTAAGTGTAGTACAAATCGGAATCTGCTGAAACCATATATTTCTTACAATTTATTTCTTTAAATCCTTTGTAAAACCTTTTGATCTATGAAAAAAAAATTCAAATTTCAAAGCTGTCAAAAAGTGGAATCAGAGGACCCATCTTATAGTGATACTCCACATTCCTTTGCAATTTTACTATTTGACTCACCATTTTGTGCATTATATGTGATTTTTCTTCAATATTAAACACTTTCCTCTTTTTTGCGACATGGTAACGCGTAACACATGATCTAAACCAAAACGTATAAAATCAACCTGTTGTTTGATTTGGTGCAACCCAAATCATTCTCTGCTACCACTCGAAGACAAGTTGGGCCTCGAGTCCCGTTAAAATTAAAATTAACTTAATATCTACCAAAATGTTTAGATATCTCTATTGGGAAATATAAGTGATGTTTACCAATAGAGATTTCTGGAGATTAGTTAGTTAGTTAGTTTGGCTGGGCTCTTTCGCACTTAGCCTCATGATTGGGCCATTGTGTGTCCTAACGTTACGTCAGCCTCCATTCTACTCCATCCATCCCAGTTCCTCCCAGAATGCCAGCAGCCTCTGTGGGCTACTACATGCTTCCGGCATGGATGCTGGGGAATGGAGAAGTCTCGCCCGTTGATCGGCCACACTTGTGCATTCCATAAGGACGTGCTGTGGCGTTTCCTCTGCCTCCATGCATCCTCTGCATAGAGGGCTGTCTGTCACCCCTATTGTGAATAAGTGTTTGTTTACACGTTATTCACGGCGGATCTTCCCCAAAACTTAAAATGTAACAATTGCTACTTATGCTGATGATACCGCTGTGTTGGCGTGTGACAAGTGCCCGCTGAAAGCATCAGAGACTGCAAAGAAGCCTAGATGACATTAATTATTGGCTAAGAAAGTGGAGGATAAAAGCTAGCTCATCAAAGTCTGTCCAAGTAACCTTCACCCTAAGACAGAAGAAGTGCCCACCTGTAAAATTGGGTGATACACAACTCCCACAAATGAACTGTGTCAAGTATTTGGGTATGCACCTGGACCAGTGCCTGACATGGCAAAAACACATTGAAACAAAACGCAAGGAAATGGATATTAAATACAAGGAGATGCACTGGCTTCTTGGTAGAAATTCCAAATTGTCGCTGGTTTATTATTATTGTCTTGTAGATCAAGATCTTGTTGATCTTGATCTACAAGACAATAATAAAGCCAATATGGAGCTATGGCATCCAACTCTGGGGATCTGCATGTAACTCCAACTTATCCAAGATTCAGCGAACTCAGAACAACATACTGAAACAAATATCTAATGCTCCATGGTTCATTAGAAATACAGAAGTGCATGAACATCTGCATATTAGCACGGTCACAGAAGAGATCAGATCTTTCTCCAAAAAATATTAATTAAGGCTAGAAAGTCATCCCAACCCCCTTGCTGTACAACTTAGCATTTACGACTGCATCAAAAGGCTAAAGAGACGCAATATATTGGACCAGGACAGCCTGAAGTAAAAGGCAGTGAATTTGAAGGTGATGCTCCTGTTGGGGAGCATCGCAGCAAGTCATAATAAATCCTACAAAACATTTGCTCATAGTTGGGAAACTGATTGCAGATAAAATCAAAAACAAAAAAAAAAGGTGTTTGTTTAGGAGACAATGTCCGGTTATAGTAGCTATAACTTTTCGGATTTTGTCTCTCCTTAGTCTGATGAGCGAACGGGCAAGCTTTTTGGATGGTACCGGGATTGCGTCTTTTGTTCGCTTGCATCCCTCATTGGCTCTCCACTCTGTTAGATGTTTTTCCTCAGTTTTCTCACGCAGCCAGGTTTTTATTTGGGCCTGTGGAATAGGCATTAAGGGCTCTGGTCCATACACTTTCGTGTTTAAACCTCTCTTAGCCAATTCATCTGCTGCGTCGTTGCCAATTGAGTCACTGTGTCCTTTTATCCATTGCAGAGTTACCCGGTTTGTATCTGCTATGGCCTGGAGCATGTTATGGCATTCCAGTATAAGGACAGAGTTGATAGTATTGTTTTGGAGGGCCTGCAGGACAGATGCGCTGTCTGAGATAATCTTTATGTTAAGATTGCTAACATTTCTAGCTGCAATCGCCTGTGCCGCTTTGGTGATGCCAATGCATTCTGCTTGGAAGATGGTGTTCTGCCTATCTAGGGTTATTGATAATTTGATATTTAGGTCATTTGAGAAGACGCCGGCCCCAGTTCCACAAGAGGTCTTGGAGCCGTCTGTGTATATCCTAACTTCTTTAATGTCAGAGCAAGCTTTTGATTCGTATCTTCTGCCAAAGACATGGTGGCATGGTATTCTATCGATTGGGGCATCGAGAAGAGGTATTTCTTTCGTACTCCAATCTAGGATTATCGTGTGTGTTTTTCCTATGTTGCGTTTCCATAGTCCCTGTGATCTTAGTCTTAGGGCTGCTGCTTTCGCCTCCTCTTCGAGTGGTTCTCATACATCCACTGGTCGATGTAGTTGCTAAGCGTTGCAGACTCTGGAGCTTGGCTTTTGCTGTGGTCAGTTGGGTTCTGGGCCACCAAACCACTGATCCATAGGTTATAGAGGGTCTTATAACTGCAGTGTATAGCCAAAGTGTGATTTTTGGCTTGAGACCCTATTTCTTACCAACGAGTCTCCTGCATTGGTTAAATACTAAGCGTGCCTTCTTTGTTATTGTCTCCATGTGACTCGCCCAGATATTTTACTTGTGTTGACAGGGAGAGTTTGGTGTTAAATAATTTTGGTAGCTGTAGTTCTGGTAACTTCCTTTTGTTGGTGAAAAGTATAAGTTCTGTTTTATTTGGATTTACTGACAATTGATGTTCGTCACACCATTGTTCCACTAATACCAGGGCTGCGCGCATTTCTTTACACAATATGTTTTCTGCAGTCCCATTTATCAGTATTGCCAGGTCATCTGCATATCCAATAGTAGTGTAGCCTCTTTCGTTTAGTTTATTTCTGGAGATTTATTTATTTATGGACCTTTCGTTATGGAGTCCGCCGATCACCCGCCACGGGTCACAACTTGACTTGTTTATTCACAACTTCTTTGTGATTCCTAATCACCCTGACTACCCCGTGGCGCCACACCCCGATAATAATTTGAAGAAACTCACGTTCCTCGGCGACGATCCAATGTAATGTTTCAGTTCACAGCCGATCCGCCATTTCATATGCGACACACTTTCTTATTCTATTTATTCCAAATACATAATCTATCGAATGCTCCACGCAAAATCAAAACTCAATTTTACTTTAACACTCCACGCGTAATTATCAAACCATCAAATTATCAAACGAAAAAACAACCAAAATTCACAAATCCACCATTCTTATTTTAATGATGACCCAAGCGTCACAGCAAACTGTCAAGCCCCCCGTTCAAGGGCAAGGCTCGTGCTCTTTTCGCCAAGAAAAGTCGCGAGGCGACGCAAGATGGCGCTAGGTGCCAGTTTATTGTAAACATCCCCCCGTCCCGGTCTGAGCTTACTCTACGGGGAGGCGAGAAAGGGACGTCACGGCTCTACACAAAATCAAACCCTTGACCAACACCTCAGCCACACGCGGAGTTCCATCTCCACCAAGAATCAAACGTAAAATGCGACCGCGTCGCACAAAGTAATGATGGCAGATTTGCCTCCTTTAACAATACCAAATCTCCCTCCTTGGGAGGCTCAGTCCTGTCTGTCCACTTCACTCTCTGTTGTAACAAATGCAAATATTCAAGAGACCAGCGACTCCAAAAGTTCTGGCTCATTTGCTGCAACATTTGAAAACGCGACAACCGATGTACGCGTTCATCCCTCCACGGGTATTCAGGCAGAGCGTTCAGGGGCCCTCCCACCAAAAAATGACCAGGAGTGAGGACTTTCAGATCATTTGGATCCTGAGAAAGTGGACAGAGAGGACGAGAGTTGAGGGCCGCCTCAACTTTATGAAACACCGTGGCTAGCTCTTCAAACGTCAGAACCGTTTCCCCGATAATGCGGCGGAGGTGGGTCTTTGCTGATTTCACAGCACCTTCAAAAAACCCTCCCCAATAAGGGCAATTCGGGGGACTGAACCGCCAAGTTATCCCCATTTGGGCAGCAATTTGACTTAAACTATTACAATTATTATCAATAAAATTACAAACATCCTTGAGATAATTTACAGTCCCCTTGTAATTTGAGCCGTTGTCGGAGCGAGGGTAGTAATAAGTGAGGGTAGACGTCTACGCGACACAAAACGATCTAACGCAGTGATGAAGGCTTCCGTAGTCAAGTCTGATACCACCTCCATCCAAGTGGACAGCTTTGGTGGCCAAACAAACAAACACACACAATACCCTTTGACAATCTTAGCATTGCGCAGATTGGTCGTCTTGATCGAAAAGGGTCCAGCGAAATCCGTCGCGGTCCCATCAAACGGCCTTGACCTCGAAGGTCGGATTCTATCAGCCGGCAAATCGCCCATTTGCGGCTGCATAGTGGCTGCGTTTACTCGATAACAGGAGATGCATCGAAACAAAACACTTCGGATTGCTCTCTGGGCAGCTAAAATCCAAATTTCCCGTTGCAAAATAGACAGCAACGTATTGCACCCTGCATGTGCGTTGCGGACGTGTCGGTCAGACACCAAAAGCTGCACCAAGGGTCCGCCCTTGGACAGCAACAAAGGATGGCGACTCTCAAACGGAAGGTCCGCCTTCCGGAGCCGGCCTCCAACCCGAAGGAGCCCATCTGAGTCAATGAACGGAGTCAAACGAGCGACCGCGCCCTTTAACTTGGCGCGTCCCTCGCGCAAAATACGAAACTCACGTTCAAACCGTTCGGTCTGCACGACACGAACCCAATGCAGCAATGCGCTCCGGTGCTCATCTGCATTGGCAACAGGTTCCAACCGTTTTGCCTGTGGATTTCTACAATTATGGATGAAGCGTCTAATCCAAGTGGTAACACCCAGAAGCTTCTCCAAACTATTATACCGATCAAGTAGCCAACCAGGCTTTGAAGTCGTCTCAGCGACTACGGTATGTACCCGCAACCCTGGCAAAGAAGCGTCTAATCCAACTGGTAACACCCAGAAGCTTCTCCAAACTACTATACCGATCAAGTAGCCAACAAGGCTTTGAAGTCGTCTCAGCGACTACGGTATACGTACCCGCAACCCTGGCAAAATAGGCGCTGTTCCGTCTACCGGGCAAAAAGGCCCAGAGGTTTCTGAACCCATCAGCCACTCTGGACCCCACCAGAGTGGGTGTGACACCAACTCTGGAGCCGTACACCCTCAGAAAGCACAGTCTGCTGGGTTGAGCTCTCCCGTTACGTGTCTCCATATTATATCTATTCCAATATTTTGTATTTGGGAAACCCGATTTCCTACAAACACCTCCAAAGTATGTGGTGCCGCGTGCAACCATGCAAGCGCGACCTGACTATCCGACCAGGCGAAGATGTCCTGTAACTCGACTGTGGCCGCCAACTCCTCCGCAACGTGACTCAGCAGTCTAGCAAGGAGATGAGCTCCGCTTAATTCAAGTTTGGGGATAGTCAACCTAGTCCTAATCGGAACAACCTTGCTCTTTGCCAACAAGAGCGAAACATTGACCCAACCATCGGCATCAACTGTCCGCATATACACCGAACGGTGTACCCTTTTGACTGTTCATCTAATTCTAGCTGATTGTATGCCTGTGACAGGTCTAACTTCGTAAAATAAACATTACCACAAATATTACTAAATAAATCTTCTACCTTGGGAACCGGGTACCTATCGACCATTAAGACTCGGTTGAGTGTTACCTTGTAGTCGGCAATTCGGGTTATATTCCTTTACTCGCTTCAGGTTATATTCCTTTACTACAGAAATACTCTTTTGAGAAATCAAGCATAGCGGTTTTCCATTAAACTCGATAAAGAAATATAATTCAGTCCATAACTCCTTAAAAACTCTTTTTTCTTCTTCTATCTTCATTTTTCTTGAAGCCATGTTTATTTAATTATTCTGTAACAATAATGAAGACATTTCAATTCTGTGTAGAGTTAAAAATAAATATTTAAGTAAAAATATAATTTAAGTAAAAATAAATTCATTCCTAACCTACCCCTCCCTTGATTTATATGCATATGTGTCAACATACATACAAACATATATACATCTTAATAATTATTAGAAATTAATATTTCAAGCACCTGTAGTCGCCCAAAGAGAATACCTATTTAAGGAACAGACATATTAGTTTTTCTATATAAGCAACTACTTTATTAACATAATATTACGTTACTATATTTTTATCAAACATTTGATTCTTTTTTTTTAATAATCTATGCCATAGCGTTTTGTAGGCCTACGATTTCGTACAGAACGTGATGCAGGGACTATCAAAGGAGGTTGCTCGATAATATTAGGAACATTAGGTTCAATATGTTCTGATGGTATTGAGGAGGACATTGAGCCACTTTGTTGATTTTGTTGATCTGTGAGAGGTAATGGTGAAGTTGACAGCGGAATTTCACTAAATTCCTCAGCAGGTCCCGTGGGAAAAATAAATGACGACCTTGCTTTTTGCAGTTTGTTCTCAACACAAGATGACACTCTTCCCCTTAATTGGTCAGCGTGCCTGTGTACCTCGGTTCCTTTATTATTAACAGAATAATCTGTACTACCTGTTTTAGTGGTAACTGTACCTGGTAGCCATTTACTTCCTACACCATAATTTCTAAACCATACTTCTGAACCCGGCTCTAACTGTCTGACTACCCCCCCAGAGGCTGTCTCAGCTCGATGTTGGTTCTTTTCAACGCGAGCTGAACGATCAGGTTTAAGACAATCTAATCTCATGATACGTAACTTCCGGCCAAACATCATATTCGCCGGTGATTCGCCCGTAGCATAATGTTCCGTATTTCTATACGCTAACAAAAATTTGCATAATACTGTATGTACGTTAAGGTTGCTATATATAGCCTTTTGTATAGTTTTTTTACAAATTTTTACAGCATTTTCTGCAGCCCCATTGGAAGCTGGGTGGTATGGTGCCGAAAATATATGTTCTACTCCCTGACTGTTGACAAAACCCTTGAACTCATCACTGGTAAATTGGGGGCCGTTATAACTTACTAACTGTTTAGGTATTCCAAATCTAGACCACATATCTTGCAAAACCTTTACAACTGACTGTGATGAAGTACCTTTCATTCTAATGGCTTCAATCCTCTTTGAGCTCGCGTCTACGATTATTAAATAGGTAAATCCCGCGATCGGTCCCAAAAAATCTATGTGTATTCTGGTCCATGGACGCTCCGGCCATGGCCATGAACGAGATTGGTGGTGTGGAGGTGCATCCGCTACCGCCGCACATACTTCACATGATTTACACATTTTTACAATGTCTTCATCAAGACCTGGCCACCAAACATACCTCCTAGCCAACGATTTTGTTTTTACTATACCTAAATGTGTATCATGCAACTCCCTCAATACTCTACTTTGACATAATTTTGGTATGACTACTCGATTACCCCATATAATACAACCTAATTCGACATATAATTCAGTTTTCCTATTTAAAAAAGGTTTAAGTTCTTTAATTTCTACATCGGTGGGCCATCCATAGTGGATATAACTAAGAACCCGACCCAAAATAGGATCTGACCTAGTTTCTTTTTTTAATATGTTATAATCTAAGAGTAAGGTATCTATTGCGAAGTGTAAATACGTTTGCTCAGGTAGGATTTGCTCATCAGCCATAGAGTCCTCTTTGTGTGCTTTAATCAATCTCGACAAAATATCCGCCGTATTTTTATGCGTGTGTGTGTATGTATGCAATATCAAAATCTTATGCTGATAACTTGATGGCCCAACGTTGTTTGTAAGCGACTGGCAGCCGTGTTAGGTATTCCAGAATTCGGTCCGAAAATACTAACTAGCGGCTTATGATCAGTGCGAAGCTTAAACTTTCTACCATACAAATACTGATGAAATTTTTCTATTGCAAAAATAATTGCTAACGCTTCTTTATGAATCTGACTATAGTGAATCTCCGATGCGATAACTCGTTCCCTGCCGTCGGGCCCGCGCTGCGCGAGCACCGCGCCCAGCCCGCGCGCGCTCGCATCGCACGTTACAACAGATTCTAACGACATATCAAAATGACCGAGAACCTCCGGTACTACATAAAAGTTTTTTTACTTTGTTGAAAACAACTTCGTGCTGCCTATCCCATTTCCAATGTGTGCCTTTCTTTAACAAATCATAAAAACAGATCAATTGACCGCTTAGGTTTTTAATGAATTTACCATAAAAGTTGACCATGCCCAAGAATGATTTCAACTCAGACGCGTTTGACGGACTGGGCATATTTAAAATTGCTGAGATTTTGCTCGGGTCAACACGAACGCCCTCTTTATCAATAATGAATCCAAGGTACTTTACTTGCTTAGCTAAAAATTCACACATTTCTTTTTATTTTTAAACCATTATTTTGTAATATCTCCAAAACATCATTTATAGTTTTTAAATGACTTTTTAAACATTTATTTTTAATTAAAATATCATCAAAAAAAAACAATAACATCTGGCATGTTTTTAAACAGATTAACCATATTTTTTTGAAATATTCCAGGACTCGATGACAACCCGTAAACTAGGCGGTTGTATTCAAAGAGTCCTCTGTGTGTATTGATAACGGTGTACCCTTTTGACTGTTTATCTAATTCTAGCTGATTGTATGCCTGTGACAGGTCTAACTTCGTAAAATAAACATTACCACAAATATTACTAAATAAATCTTCTACCTTGGGAACCGGGTACCTATCGACCATTAAGACTCGGTTGAGTGTTACCTTGTAGTCGGCACATAAACTGATCCCGCCATCGGCCTTCCTAGCGATCACTAACGGAGTGGCCCAGTCGGAGTGATCCACGGGCTCAATGACGCCGGCACGCAGCATTTCGTCCACCTCCGCGTCAACTCGCGCCCGGAGCGCGTACGGCATAGGCCGCGCGGCGCAGTAAATAGGTACCGCGTCATCGCGTACGCACAACTTCACTTTTCCTCCCGTGTATCTCCCCAATGTCCCATTGAACAGGTTATTATGTCTGGAAAGAATATCCTTTATGATTATCTCTGCATTACGGTCTGTACTTTCCGAAAGCCATTGACGTCCTAACAGACTCGTTGAGCCATTATTAATTACATACAGGTCTAAATTTTTTTCTTTGTTCTTATATTTAACAACTGGTTGTAAATGGCGCGCACGCGCACCTCTAACCGCGCTCCTGCTTCCGCTCTGAATGTGCCGAGAGGCGCGCTGATTGGCACGGCGGCTCGCGCCTCTTCATACGTAAGCGCTGATGGTTTTTTTGGGCTTGATAACGTCGATAGAAGCTCGTACCCCTCCTCTCCAATTACCGCTATCAATGTTGGCAATTTTTTCCTCTGGAATGCTATTTGCCACAAAATACATTTCCAGACGCTCTGTATATGCCTCCCAATTCCCATTTTTCGCGTCAAATTCGCTCAACTTCCCAATTGACATTTTTAAATATTTTTGTCGTCGCCAATGCTTAATGAAACAACCGTTCGGAATTACTGTCATGTATTCACTAACTGTGTTATACAAATCTTATTACTACCTTACAACTAACTTATAATAATATGTAACAGTTCCTAGTCAGTAAGTACCTAGAAATTCAACTCAAAAACCAAATGAAAACATGATATAATACAGGCTCAAGTACTACCCCCGTCCTTATAATTCTTACCCATCAATCTCAAGGTGCACATAAACAAGTAGTAAATAAAATATGACAAATTGCTCGTGAGTACATACATAAAACGTACTTACCTCATATGACGTGAGAAGCTATCAGCGAAGGGAAGAAAGGTGAAATGAAACGCGTAGCTGGTAACCAGATGAGACGTGATTTTTCGGTAAATATCCACAACGGAATGAGTCGAGAGCTGCGCGTGAGCGCGCGGCTGTGATTTTAACTAAAGCCGGTCGCTTAGAATTTTTCCGCCGCCCCGCACACCTGCCTGTGTCTAATCAAAGGCTGCCGCCGCCTATTGTCTCAAAGGAGCCGCCGCCGACTACCACGTGCGGCGGCTAAGGGCAATGAATTTGAATCTTTATTTTCGGTAGAAACAATACATAACATTATTGTCTTGATAAACAATTCTTAAGAAATGAAATAGGTACATTTTTACTCCTTTTACGACCTTTTGTTTTGGTATTTTTTTCTTACGGGCCTCATGCTTGCGGGCCGCACCTAGATGATTCACGGGCCGCATGCGGCCCGCGGGCCGCCGGTTGCCGACCCCTGACTTAAACTAATCTTATACATTTTATGCCGGCTCCAAACATTCGTCCAACACTCCAACTGTTCGTCCAACCTTCCACGTGTAGAGAGATAGTTTGTGTATGTTGGATGGTGTTGGTTCGTGTTGGCTCGCGGTCGGTCCGATGGCGGTAAATTGTACCCAGATCAAAGGAGTTTGCCAACTCGCACAAACATACCCTCCACACATCAGACATCAGTGTTGTCTGTTTACTCGGGCGAGGCAGACATATCTGACACGCAGTGCTCCCGTTATAAATTAATTTGCGATTAAACTTTAGCATGACTGAGTGGAGTAATGACACCGTACTCTTGTTTTTGGAGTTATATGAAGGCGAACCGGTGCTATGGAATCCGAAGCATCGTCGTCACAACGATAAAATAGCCTTTTTTTTTTTTTTTTTTTGAGGCGGGGGAATCTCTTTACGATTCAACAAGGGGCTGAAAGCTGACAAAGCCGCCCCAAGGATATGCCATTGGACTCGGGTTACCTGGGTAACCCCATACCTGGCTAAACCACCCTCCAGAGCAACTTCTACCTCCGTAGAGACACACTCGGGATCGGCGTTAGCCATTCCCCGAGTGCGCCCCCTGGATTGTAGGCCTGACGCAAGCGCCAGGTCTTACCTCTACGGGGGGGTCGACAAGTGCAATAATTCGACCCCCCAGACGGGCAGGCCAGGGGTAGAAAAGTGTCTCCCGACCGGTTGTCGGCCGGCCGGGCCATTTCATCCCCAGCTTGCTTAGGGGAGTTGGTGGCGCGCGTCCAGGAACGCGCGCCTCCTCCTACCCAACCGCCTGCGCCGGAGCGGTGCGGCGAGAGGGTCAACCTCTCGCGCCCGCTCCGCTGCCTCCTTCTGCGAGATCACTTCCTCGCAGAAGGAGGCGACAGCCTCCCACGCCGTCGCGCTGCTCAGCATCTCGCGTGCGACGTTGGCCAGCACGACAGGCGCACCCCTACCTAGGCCCAGCGCGAGGGCTAATGCGTCGCGCTGGGGTCGCCAGGCCGGGCACTCCGAGAGGGTGTGTCCGGCCGTGTCGTCGGGAGCGCCGCAGTGGTGGCACTGCGGCGTCTCCTCCCTCCGTGCTACATGGTGCAGATAATGGCCGAAGCAGCCGTGCCCGGTCATCATCTGCACCATCCGGTAGGTGAGGCTGCCCTGCCGGCGCCCAACCCACTCCTCCAACACTGGACGAACGGCCTCGATCGTCCAGTGGCCGGCAGCTGGGTGGGCGAGCGTCTCGGCCCACTGGCGGAGAGCCTCCCTCTGCGCCAGGAGCCTTGTGCGCGCCACCTCCTGCGGGAGGGGGCGCTCCCCCCGACTCCTCGCTGCCACCCGATGTCGGTGCACGGCCGCAAGGACGCGTGCCTCGACATCCCACGGAGGCGAGCCCGCTAGAACGCAGGCCGCCCCGTGAGAGACCGTGCGGTAGGCCCGCACGGCCCGGGTGGCAATGACCCTCTGCGGCCTACGCAGGAGGGCCACCGTTCGGGGGGCGAGACGCTCCGCCCAAATCGGGGCTCCGTACAGCGCCATCGACTTTATCACCGTCTGATAAAGTCGACGGCTCGCTGCGCCTGGTCCCCCCACGTTGGGGAGGACCCGTCCGAGGGCTGCCGCGGCGGCACACAGCCTTGGGGCGAGGAGCTTAAAGTGCTCCCCGAAATCCCATCGGGGGTCCAGCACCAGACCGAGATACTTCATCGAGCTCTCGATCTGGACTTGCACCCCCTCTACTCGGACACGGAGCCCCGCCTGGGGTCTGCGGCGACGCGGCGGCCTGAACGAAATGGCCGTCGTCTTCTCGACGGCCACGTCCAGCCCGAGGAGGCGGATGCGCCGGACGACCATCGTCGCGCCGACCGACGCCAGGTGGACCGCCTCCTCATACGTGCGCCCCTTCGCCGCGACAAGGGTGTCGTCAGCGAAGCAGACAACCTCCATGTTCGGAAGGAGGTTGCCCCGCAGAACCCAGTTGTACCCCAGGTTCCAGAGCAGAGGGCCCAGCACGGAACCCTGGGGTACTCCCGCCGCCATCGGCCACCTGTGGACGCGACCGTCCGCCCCCTCATACACGATTTCCCTCCCGCGGAGGTAATCGGTGATGAGGGAGCGGAGGTAGAGGGGCACTCCATGAAAACGCAGTGCCTCCTCTATGCATTCATGGGGGAGGCTGTTGAATGCGTTGCGGATGTCTAATGACACCGCAACGACAACCTCCCCCGCCGACGTGGCCCCCTCAGTCCACCTCTTGAGGTGGGCCACGGCGTCCACGGTGGACCGGCCGGTGCGGAAACCGAACTGGCACTCAGCCAAGTCCGGTCCCGGGCCCTCCAGATGCTCGACGAGCCGGGAAGCGAGAATTTTCTCAAAAAACTTCCCGGCCTCGTCGAGCAGCACCACCGGCCTGTACCCCGACGGGGCATCGGCGGGGCGATTCGGCTTCCGCAGAAGGCAGAGTCGCCCCACCTTCCAGCACTGAGGGAAACAGCCCGAGGCGATGCTCGTATTGAGCACCGCCCGGAACCGCTCCTCCAGGGGGCCCAGTGCCAGGCACAGGACCCTCGCTGGCACCCCGTCCGGTCCCGGCGCCTTCCCCTTCCCCTTGCACCGGAACCGCTCCCTCACCGCGTCGAACTCGAGGTCCGACACGGGAGGGCCCGCTTCCTCCACTTCGAGGGAGGCGCTGGGGGCGACCATCCTCGGGGGCTCGAAGGGTCCAGGGTCGGGGAAGAGCGACCCTAGAACCCTCTGTACAAGCCCCTCGTCCAACTGGTGTATCGGGGGAGCACCGTTTTGGTACTTCCCCCTCACCAGTCGGTACGGCCGTCCCCAGGGGTCGGAGTCGAGGAGCTCTATAAAAGAGTTCCACGACTCCGTTTTGGCCCTCGAGATCTCCGTCTTGAGGGCCTTATTCGCCTCCCTGTACGCCCGACGCAGGGTTTCCTCTTCGTCGGGCGTCCTCCTGGTGGCGCGCCTTCTGCACCGCAGGTAGGCGCGCCTCGCCCTACAACTGGTGGCGCGCAGATCCGCGATGGTCTACGACCACCAGTATACCTGCCGCTTGCTGGCGGCAGGTTTCGCCCGCGGCATGGCGGCGTCGCAGACGACTCTCAGGTCCTCTGCGAAGTGCACCGCCATGCCGTTAGCGTCGCCGGCGAGGTGCGGGGGCAGCTCAGACCACTCCCGCACCATCGCCGCCTCCAACGCCACGTCGGGCTGGAGGTGCGTCACCGCCCACCGGCAGAAGGCGGCACCCGTCCTCGCTGGAGACGTGGAGGCGTGGAGGCGTGCGAGGGGGAGACCGAATATCGGACGTACCGGTGGTCCGACATGGTCTCCTCCTCTGCCTCCACTCTCCAGTCCCTCACCCTTGCGGCGAGGGGTGCGGTGGCTAGGGTCACGTCGACGATCGACGAACCCTGCCACCGCACGCACGTCGGGGTGGTCCCTCGGTTGAGGACGTCGAGGCCCAGGCTCGTGGCCCAGGACTCGACCAAACGACCCCTGACGTCCGTGGCGGGCGAGCCCCACACGCGCGACTTCGCGTTGAGGTCGCCCGCTACCAAAACTTGCAGGGGCGCCGCCCTCCTTACCACCCCCTCCACCGCAGTCAGGTAGGCCTCGAAGTCTGCCCGACTGCGGTTCGGGGAGAAGTAGGTGGACACCACCACCACTTCTCCCCACTTGACGGCCACGTAACCCGGCCCCCTCTCTCTAACCGAGATGAGGGGGGCCGAGCTGGTGGGCGGCACCACAACGGCCGCCAAGCCGTCGGTGGACTCAGCCCACCTCGTGGACTGAGGCACCGCGTACGGCTCGGCGACCACCACCAGGTCTATCTGCCACTGCGCCATCGACTGGCACAGGAGATCCTGTGCCGCGGCGCAGTGGTTGATATTGGCTTGGAGGAGATTCCCTGTGGACCTACTGGCCATTGGCGATGTCCATGGAAATCTCCTCCCTGGCGGACAGTGTTGCCCGCCCGGTAGCCGCCACTGTGGCAGCCCTCGGCATCAGTCTTCCCCTCACCGGCGGGGGGTTGCAACTGAGGCCCCCCATCCGGTGAGTGGAAGGCTTGCCGGCGTCGGCGCACACGGCGCACTTTATCTGCCCCTGGCAGGTGGCGGCTGCGTGCCCCTCCGAACCGCAGCGGAAGCAGAGCGCGCTGCGGTCCTTGGCGGAGGGGCACCGCTGCACAGGGTGCCCGATCCCCATGCAGCGGAAGCAGCGCATGGGGCGCTGCTCCAGCAGGCGGATGGAGGCGTTGCTCCATCCGACCGCGACTTTGCCAGCGCCTGCGAGGCGTTTGGCCACTTCGATGGGAGCTGACACGTTGGCGGCTCCCATGCCCCTGAGGCCAGGGTGGACAGTGCCCACCCTGATTGCAGAGCGGGGGCACTCCGCCAACGCGGCCAAGGCCTCGCATACCTCCGCTGCGGTCACCGAGTCATCCAGTCCGGTGACTCGCGTATTGCGTCGAGCTGCCCTTTCAGCCGGCGGTTGTCGGCCTGTAGGCGGCGAACCTCCTCGGAGGTCTTCCTATCAGCCAGAGTTCTGGCAACCCCGAGGATGGATGTGGAAGCCTCTTTGAGGTCCCTCACGCACGTACCCTTGAGGTTGCCAGACTTCTTGGCAACCTCCGTAATAAGCGAGGCGCTCGCTTCCGCCCTGTGTAGGAGTTCCTCGTTGGTGGAGGCCCTCTGGTGAGGGAGGCCTCTCCTTCTTTGAGGTTTTCCCCTTGCCTTTCCCTTTTGGGGGCTTGGGGACGTCTGCTTCAGCCGGGCCTTCCTCCAGCTCTTTACGGGCCTGGGAGAGTCCGGTCGTGTGGAGGTAACAATCTCCCGCGTCATCGGGGGTGCTAACGCCCTTATTCTTCTTGGCCTTTCGGGCCTTGCGCGCAACTTTCGGCAACGGGGTCCTAGCCCTTGCCTCCATTTCGACCTCAGTCTCTACCTCCAACTCTGAGTCAGTCCCAGAGCTGGCGCTGAAGAACTTGCCCAAGGAGGGCCTCTTCCGGCTCGCCGGCGTTTCCGACCTTAGTACCCATTCTTGGGTCCTGACATCAGTCACACTGGCGTCCACCACCTGAACACTAACTCCCGAAAGGGGCCTCACCATCAGGTCCCTGATTTCAACGTCCGTCGCCTCTGAGGCTTCGGAGACGCTAAAGTTGTCCATAGTGGGACAAAGCTACGGGCCTAGCCCGTGACACACAAAATTTGTACAAATGAGCAATACACAAATATACAACTTAAAGTTAAAACTTAACCTACCTTAAAATTAAGCACTCTAGTGTTTGTAACTTAAAAACTACGCCACTAGGGTCCACAAAATTGTCCTTACAACTACCTTATAGACTAACACTTACGGTCTATATGGAGTCTTGATGCGCACGATGCGGCCGCACTGCAGTCCTGTTTGCACAGCAGCGCACACACGATACAGCACCACACCACACAAAACACCGCGTTCGCCCGACGCAAAAGCGCCGGGGTCGCCACCACACTGCACAGCACTATTAGGCACCGGAAGTGCCAACACCAGCACGGAGAACCGGGACCAGGACCGACGAGACCGGGACCAGGACCGGCGGGACCAAGACCGGCGGGACCAGGACCAGCGAGACCGGGACCAGGGCCAGGACCGGCGGGACCGGGACCGGGACCGGCGAGACCGGGGCCAGGACCGGCGAGACCGGGACCAGGACCGGCGAGACCGGGGCCAGGACCGGTAGAACCGGGACCAGGACCGGCGAGACCGGGGCCAGGACCAGGACCAACGCTTGGCCCGTTCTTCCTATCTTCGGCGAGATCAACACTTGTCGAAGTTGTAAGGACACTAGCACTTCACTTTACGTGTTCGCCACGACACTTAGTTTGTGTTCGGGGGTCTCACAACAAAACCACACCAATTTTATCAACTGGTCCGGGACCAGGACCAGCAAGACCGGGGCCGGGACCAACGGGACCAGGACCGGCGAGACCGGCGGGACCAGCGGGACCGGGGCCGAGACCGGGGCCGGGACCGACGGGACCAGGACCGGCGAGACCGGCGGGACCAGCGGGACCAACGGGACCGGGGCCGAGACCGGCGGGACCGGGACCAGGACCGGCGGGACCAGGACCGGTGAGACCGACACTTGCAATCTATTGCATACGACCGGCGAAGCGTCTCGGTGGGCGCGTGTGCTCTCGACGGCGTCCAGAGCGCGAATTACGATAAAATAGCCCTACACGATGCTTGGTTGAGGATTTCGGAGCAAGGACCGGAACCACTTACCATATAAGGGGTTTTTGATTGGGTAATTTATAGACTTGTTTTCACAAACCCTATCAATACGGTAAGCATTTCATCGACTTACTGCACCGAAAGGCTAACCAAAATAATACAGTTAATTAGGGTAAGCACTTACCGCATCCGAAAACCCCATTGAGGCTAACCCTATCAATAGGGTTTTAACGCGCACAACCAATTCAAGTTTTTACGTGAAATGCATTAGACTTATTGTTGCTTATCCGTTTACGTGTGTAGTTATCGACAGTGCATCCGCAGCCGCAAAATATCGCCCCATCAAATAATAAGGAATAATAAGTTATTCGCACTAAAGTTAATTTTCGTGTGACTCGTTTACTCTGAGCTCGTAGGACTCGTCAATAAGTTTACGTTAAGATGTCGCCGCGCTGCGCGCCAGTCGCGGTACAGCTTGTTAGTTTTTACAAACTTTTATTTAGCCCTCACTGTATGTATGTGTATGTGTATATGTATGTATGTTTGTATGTTCGGGTCAATTTTTAAATAAAATCGTTTCCGTCCGGAACCAAATACACGAATAGACAGCTTTTGTTGCGTATTAAATGTTTGTGAATAGCAAAATTTATGACAAAATTTGTAACTTTTTGCAACAAAGTTCCACAATGTGTAACTGACTTGCCTTTTTATTAGTTTAAAGCGCATGTAAAAAAACTCTAAGGAGTAAAGTCAACGATTATTTAAATTATGCCAATGTCTGGTGTTTAATATGAAGTTAATATTTTATTCGTTATAATGTCAATAATCGTGTTGTTGCTATAGCTATTGATGTTAACAAATATTGTTGTCAGAAAAGAACTGACACTGATTTTGAATTATATAGACTAAGTTATCATATGTTTGGTAACAACATAATTTATTGTATTATGATTGGTGTATAGATTTATAACTTATTTTTTGACATTTTAAGTGTATGTAAGCATACCGATTGTATTTTTTTAACTTTCAATGACTATGTAACAAAACCAAAATTGTAAATGGCGATTTAAAAGAGGAGATAAAAAAAATTAACCTTTCGAGTTTCTTGCCTGTTCTTCTCGAGAAAGCTTTCCCAATTTCCGAACAGGTGTAGATTCAACTTTTTTTTTCATTGCTACTTGTATTTGCAGACATCTTGAGTAGGTATGTTCAGGATGTATGCACATACAAGGTTAAATATGTTTCCTTTAAATTAGAATGTTTTGCTTTGTTTTGACGTCAATAAGTGCCTGTAAAGGCCTAAGTTGAATAAAGATTTTTGAATTTGAATTTGTGCGTGTTGTCATTCTTAAGGACTTATTCGTCAACTGGCGAGTGCGAAACTCGCGAGCGTGCGCCAGTTGGCACCTTCCGATTTTAATTTATTTTATTGTCGTCAACTCGCGCGCGCATGTAAAGTACAGTCAAATAAAAACAGATTGAAACCAAAAACTATAAAAACTAGCTATTGCCCGCAGCTTTGCCTGGGTTGGAAGGTGGGTAACTGAGTCCTTGTGTTTTGTTTTCTGGGTTGGAATTTAATTTTAATATCTGTTATGTTTACGATTTTCCGAAATATGTACAATCGCATTTGGTTTTCATTTTCGGACCAAAACGTTGCTCTGCCCAGATTAGCAATCTTAAGCGTGCTTAGGTTTTTATAATAAAAATTAAGCGTTTAATAATGCCGCCTGTAGAGAAAATATGGAAATAAAACAGTTAATCTTTAACTATGGACGTGGGGTCTCTAAGGCCCCTTGTCTACAAATATAGGGACAATCATATTTTTATTTCCTTCTACTTTTAATCAATTTTTCTTTAAAAATGTTCAATATAAACAGCCGAGTGCGTCAGAAAATATCGATAAAGCAATTGTATTACGATAGCTTTTGTTAAGTAGGTGTAATTTTTCTATTTTTTCACCTACGAGCTTTCTTTTATGTTTAATTTACTTATTAGGTTCATAATTGAGGAAAAAGTAGTTTTTCTTGTTTGATGAGACTTATTCCTATAATTATTGTCACATAAGTTCTTTATTTCGTTATACTAAGTAACATTTATTAAAATTTTATTTAATTTGTATTGGTTTGGTTTGATTTGAACCTATTTATTACGATTAAGACATAAACTTTAGCCTAATATCTAAAAAAACGTGTGAACTGCGTAACGAAGAACAGGGGCCTCAGTGACCCCGTCCATAGAAGTGTAAGGAAAAAATGATGTCCAAAATTAAAGGCGAAACAGTGAAAAATATTTGAATGTGGAATTTTTAGTGATATTAATGTATTGTAGGGGTAAATTGATGATTTTACTTAGTTAAAATAAGTATTATACTTACGTCTTCTAATGTGAAACGTATACTTAACTTTAAAACTTAACAAAAACTAAAATTATCACAAAAAATTTCGAGAATAAATTGCACTCGTGTCAGCAATAGCAATGGCGGGTGCTACCTGACTAAATGCAATTGTTCAAAATCAAAAAAATGATATTAATGTATTGTAGGGGTAAATTGATGATTTTACTTAGTTAAAATAAGTATTATACTTACGTCTTCTAATGTGAAACGTATACTTAACTTTAAAACTTAACAAAAACTAAAATTATCACAAAAAATTTCGAGAATAAATTGCACTCGTGTCAGCAATAGCAATGGCGGGTGCTACCTGACTAAATGCAATTGTTCAAAATCAAAAAAATGAAAATCATTTACTCATTCACAATAGAAAATGGTAGGTACAGTTGCAGATGGTCAGCTTTAAAAGCTTCAACATTTTCTAGTTATACTACGATAACATGTGAATATGTGTTACAATAAAAGTTTAAAAACTAATACTAAAACTAATTATTACTTAAAATTCTTTAACAATAAAAAAATACATAGCAACCATTTATATAACTCAACTTTAAATCTGTTAAATTTTAAAAAAAATTCTGGTAACTTATTATACAGTGTTTCCCCGGATAAGATGCACAAACGAAAATGGGTGAAACCCGACTACAATTTATCGATAAAAAAAAGAATTCTTTTTTAAAATTAAATTGTATTTAATATTTATTTTTTTCTCTCTTTTAAGGACCTTTTGTGTTTGTAAAATTGTAACATTGTAACCACTGCGTGGATTTTGTTCAAATAAAAACAATAATGATGCCAAAAGATTAACACTGTATGGTAAATAAAAAAAGTACATAAAAGCAGTCAATAGCTAGAAAAACATTTTTTTTTTCACTAATTTTGAACATAAAAGTGTTAAAATTTTGAGTAAATGTTTATTTTTACCAAATAATGCCCCCTATAATAATTTCTTTTTATTACCTCTTATTAATCCAGATCTTATGTTAGAGGATATACCGCTGGCAAGAAGAAGACACATGTTTGTCCAAATGGACGGATGCCCTGCTCACTACGCCACGATTGTGCGAAATTTCTTGATTCAAACCTATCTCAATCGCTGGATAGGTCGAGGAGGACCTGTGGGATGGCCAGCACGCTCACCTGACATGACACCACTGGATTACTTTTTATGGGGTGTGATGAAACAATGGGTGTACTGTACAGCACCATCGTTAATACGGAGTCCGAACTTCACGATCGCATTGTCCAATGTGCGGAAAATATCAAAAATGACCCCGACATGGTCCGCAGGGCTACGCAACAGATTTCCTTACGTGCAATGATGTGCTTGCAACAGCGTGGTGGCCATTTTGAACATTTAATGCATTAATTTAATAAAAAGTGTTTTTTTAGATTTTTTTGTAATAAATACTTATTGTGATTTGTTTTTCTTGTTTTAATCAATTTCATTTACACTGAAAAAGCTTAGCTTAAGTTTAAAAAATGCTTATATGTATCTTACTAAATTCCAATTTAAGAAAAGCTACCTGAGCGGTTGACATAAGGCAGCGGCGCGGGCGCCAGGGGACGGCGCGTTAGCAGGCCCCTCGATTAAAGCCTCGTAGCTAAACATGTATTAGAGATAAAATGTTGGTTTTGTTTTTGTTGTAAAGGTTATAAGATCTGAATTAATAAGAGGTAATAAAAAGAAATTGTTATTGGGGGCATTATTTGGTAAAAATAAACATTTACTCACTTTTATTTTAACACTTTTATGTTCATAATTAGTGAAAAAAATGTTTTTCTCCCTATTGACTGCTTTTATGTACTTTTTTTATTTACCATACAGTGTTAATCTTTTGGCATCATTATTGTTTTTATTTGAACAAAATCCACGCAGTGGTTACAATGTTACAATTTTACAAACACAAAAGGTCCTTAAAAGAGAGAAAAAAATAAATATTAAATACAATTTAATTTTAAAAAAATCTCTTTTTTTATCGATAAATTGTAGTCTAGTTTCACCCATTTTCGTTTGTGCACCTTATCCGGGGACACACTGTATATAGAGATACACATACAACAACATTTAATTATGAATTTTGTACAATTTGGTCGAACACCAGGGTCAAGTCTATTTATATATCTTGTATATTTATTTGGAAATAATTCTTTAGTACTTTTAAAAAGACTTCTATTTTGTTTTACAAATTTTGCAATTTCAAATATATAGGAAGGGGTAGTAAATTATTATAATAGGAGTATTCATAGTGAAAATCACTCACATTGCTTAGTTTTGGACAGTTAATATAATTGGTAATAAGCCAAATTCTTGAGTCATTGTGATATTGTTGATAATTATTAGGGAAATAAGCACTTTTTTGTCATGTTGATTTATATATTTATCTCAAAACTATGTTTTGTTTTATTTTAAACTTACATCGTATAAAGTATCTTAAACATCAAAAAAAGGTACCTACTTTAAATTTATTCAAACATTTTTGTAGCTGACTGTACATAAATTTCACCATCAAGCAAGTTGACGACAAACAAATTAGGTAAAATCGGAAGGTGCCAACTCGCGAGCGCTTGCGAGTTTTGCGCTCGCCAGTTGACGAATAAGTCTTCTTAAGTTATTAGGAATTTGCTGCGGTAACATAGGATTTCCCAGATCTCGAAATCGGCTGAACGTAGAAGTTTGAAAAAAATACCGATAATAGACCTTAATTTCTTAAAATTAGTTCAAGCATTAGTTTTTGATTTGCTTGATGAATAACAATGTAATGGCAAATGTTGCTATTCACAAACATTCAATGCGCAACAAGAGCTGTCTAATCGTTATTTTAATGCCCTAAAAAGAGGAAAGTAAACATTAATTTATTACGTAATTCATTTTTTTATTAAAATATAAAAGCTTACCGCAAGATTTTTTTAATAAAACAAATATTTTTCTTAGAGTTACCAATATCAAGATCAACTTAAATAGGTAAGTATTGTATTATTCTTTATCTACAATCTCGCGACAAGCTTATATATTTTAATAAAAAAAATTATCATGTAATAAATTGAAGTATATTTTCCTCTTTATTGGACATTAAAATAAAAGCTTGTTATTCAAAATCTTTTTATGAAGGCTCAGTTTTGAAGCTAAATCATTCACTCAAATTCGTCCTAAATATACCTACTTATCTCCTTACCTCAATCTATTTATAGGCCTTTGAAAAATAAATAAATAATTAATAATTACTCACGTTACAAATATTCAATTCTTCCTCATTGCCTCTATTAGATTTATAGCTGTATTATAGATTCCATGTTTATAATAATTTAACATAAAACTTGAAAACAGATATCAGTGTCAATCTAATAAATAAGAAAACACTGCCGTCCGCCGCCCTCACCGTCGGCGTTGGTCGAATCAATCAATGTTAGTAAAAATCGCGAAAATGTGCGGAATCAAGATAGGAGACAATAGGGTAACCTTATTAGTTGGTAAGCGCTTAAAAATAAAGGTACAGATACCCAATTTGATTTGGTAAGTGCATTGGAAGCAGTTAAGCTTATTCAAAAATGTTTCCGCAAGGAAAGACTAACCCTATCAATGGGGTAACCCTATCGTTTGGTAACCTTTTGATAGGGTTTCCCTAACAATCGGCTTAATCAAATAAAGGGGTTTTCCGGTCCTTGTTTCGGAGTCTCTTAATAAACCAGTGGACGAATTTAACTTCATTTACTAATTACTATACTTATTAATATTATAAAGAGGAAAGATTTGATTGTTTGTTTGTTTGTATTGAATAGACTCCGAAACTACTGGGCCGATTTCAAAAATTCTTTCACATTGAGAATCCTACATTATCCCTGATGAACATAGGCTATAAAACTGGCGCACAGAATTGAGTCCATTGTTTACAAACTAAATTCGAAAACTTTTTAAATAAAATAATGATCAAATAATCAAAATAGCGTCTGCTGCAAAAGCATGTCAGGTGCTTAGAAATTGACCGCATCAATACATAAAAATTAAAAATCTGACAATAGATGGCAGTGATTTATGTACTGCTAAACGGAAATTAGTATTTTTGTTATGTTTTTTGGGTTCCATTTTCATTTTAATATCTATAATAATATGTTTTTTATTTTTAAAATTTGTACAATCGCATTTAATTTTCTATTTTTGGATCGAAAAAACATTGCTCTGCCCAGCCCACATTGCTTTGGCGTGCTTTGCTTTTGATAATAAAAATGTAGCATAGGGTAGATTCGCCTGTTTTCGACCAATTAGTGGAGTTGCCAACTTTGGGAATTAAAATATGTGTGTTCTGACATGTATTATATATCAAAATAAATTGTGGTAACTCCTCATATAGTCTATTTTTAATAATTATATATTTTATAATTGTCAAATTAACAGTTTTTTTATTATTACATCCAAACGTTAAATTGCCAATTTTACCATTTTTCGACCAGAAATTCTAGTTTTCGTCCATCTGTTGACCAGTTTTCGACCAATTAATTAAGAAAGATTTTTATGAATAAAAGTATGATAGAATATATGTATATTTTTTTGAAATTAAAATACTAAAATAATCAGCTTTTAATATTTATTAAGGCTGTGTCTATTTGAACCCGGGTCCTAATCATCATCATCGACCTACACTCGTCCACTGCTGGACATAGGTCTCCCCTAATGCACCCCACCGCTCTCGATCTGCGGCTACTCTCATTCAGCCCACTCCAGCCAGCCTACGTATATCGTCATCCCATCTTGTCGCAGGGCGTCCTACACTACGTTTTCCAAGTCGCGGTCTCCATTCAAGCACCTTACGACTCCAACGGCCGTCAGTTTACTCAGTTTACTAATTCGGTGGGCTATATCGGTGACTTAGGTTCTCTGACGGATCACATCATTTCTGATACGGTCTTTCAGAGATACTCCGAGCATAGCCCTTTCCATAACACGCTGAGCGACTTTAAATAGGTGGACTAGTCGAGCCGTGAGTGTCCACGTCTCGGCACTGTATGTCATGACTGGGAGGACGCACTGGTCGAAGACTTTCGACTTAAGACACTGAGAAATGGGTGACGAGAAGTCGAAGCTTACGAAATGCTGCCCAGCCCAGCCGAATTCTTCTGTTGGCTTCCTTCTCGAAGTTGTTTCTGCCTAGTAGAAGAGTTTGCCCTAGGTACACAGATTCCTGTACAACTTCGAGAGATACTCCATTTACTACGACCTGTCCCAGATCAACGAGCTCGTTGAACATGACCTTGGTTTTATCCAAGCTTATCCGGAGACCGATGCGTTCGGAAGACTCAGCCAGGCTGTTCACCATCTCTTGTAAGTCTTGCAGGGTTTCAGCTATAATGACGATAGTGTCCGCGAATCGTAAGTGTGATATGCACTCGCCATTTATATATTAATGCCACGTCCTGTCGAGTTGAGCGTTCCGAATACATGTATTCGGAACGCTCAACGGAGAAGAGTTTTGGTGATATTACATCCCCCGGCCTCATACCACGTCACAGGAGGATAGGCTCAGTTTGACCATTCTGGACAACGACAGACATATAAGCAGCGTCATACAAACATCTCAGCACTTCGATATATCGCCAATCAACTTGGCACCTCTGCAAAGACTCTAGAACAGACCAGGTCTCGGCGGAGTCAAAAGCTTTCTCATAGTCCACAAACGCCATGCACAGGGGTTGGTTATACTCATTGTTCTTCTGTATAACCTGCCTTACTGTGTGAATGTGGTCTATGGTGCTATAAGACGGTTCGAGACGACTCTTGAAAACAACTTATAGACATGGCTCAGGAGTGAAATTGGTCGATAGTTCTTCAACAAAGTCTTGTCGCCCTTCTTGAAGAACAATACAACTAAACTCCATGTGCCATGCCTTAGGAGTTCTCCCGGAGAAAAGAATAGAGTTAAATATACGCTGGAGCTCCTTCAGTATCGGCTTGCCAACAGCTTTCAGAAGCTGCGTTGTGACTCCATCCTCCCACGGGGCTTTTCCATTTTTAAATTGGCAAAGATTTCGTCTAGGCTGATGTCGGGGAGATCCTTCGTTGCATGGCGGGTTAAGGTGGCTCTTGGATCCTTCTCATCCGGCGCGGGACGGGGTGAGTGCGACGCGTATAGCTAACTGTAGAAGGTGCTAACTTCCGAAAGAATCTCCAATTTCGAAGCGACGATTTCTCCGTTTGCTTTGGTCAACTTCGTCAACGGGTCCTAATTGGACGTCTATTTATTGTTATTCAAATCCGGAGTATGAAAACATGCAGTTTTAATTCAGATTCATGTGGTCACAATATCTAACCTTTTTTTTAAAGGAGGGGTAATCTCTTTACGATTCGACAAGGGACTGAAAAGCTGACAAGGCCGCCCCAAGGATATGCCATTGGACTCGAGTATTAACCCCATACCTGGTTAAACCACCCTCCAGCAACTTTTACCTCCATAGAGGCACAATCAGGATCGGCGTTAGCCAATTCCCGAGTGCGCCCACTGTAGACAGGCCAGGCCCGACGGTGAGCCAGCATCACTGACCCAAGCGCAGGGCCTTACTCTACGGGGGGGTCGCCAAGTGCAATAATGCCCCAGAAGGGCAGGCCAGGGGTAGAAAAGTGATGTCTCCCAGCCCAACCGGCTGTCGGCTGGCCGGGCCATTTAATCCCCAGCTTGCTTGAATATTATTAATTAAATTTTACTATTTTTTACAATGAATTTCTAATTAGAATGTATATTAATATTTATGAAATAGCTTTAATTAACTTTAAACTTTAACTAACCAAAAAAACGGTCGATAATTGGAATGATTTTACACTATAGGTAGGTACCCAATTTTCGACCAACATGACTTTTCGAATTTTCGAAGTATTAATTTAAAAAGTAAACACAATCTAAAATTTATTTTGATTAAGAATGGGAGTTAATTAGAATTCATTGAATTAGTTTTGAATAATTAATTCAATTCTTTTGATTTTAGCTAAACGAAAAAAGGCAGTCGGAAACTGGGATGATTATACCATATTTCTAATTTTCGACCAACAACATTTTTTATCATATTCAGTTTATATTAACAAAGTAAAATATTGGACGAAAATTGGCCATCAGATACTATATCTAAATAATGCTCACATTATCAAATTAGATTTAATATCTTTCCATACATTTTAAAACAACATAGAAATCTTATTTAGAGGTGCCTTACCTATTTTTCGACCACCCGGTCGAAAACTGAATTTTTTGAGTTAAGCGTCTACCCTTTATTGACCACCTCATTTTATTAATTTGGTCATGAAATTTACGTTAAAATCTAATTAATCCACACAATAAAGGTCATAAACTAGCTGCACAAACAATAAATAATACAATATTACTTAAGATTAATTAAAAACTTACCATACAAGTAGTGGCACCTTACTATTTTTTTCTTAATATTCAACGCATGTGACGCTGTCCGCTGCTAGCCTCTGATAAATAATTGGTTAGTTTTCGCAGCTTTCGTTCAGTTGTTCTAGTTTTCGTTTAATTGTTAGGAAATGACCGAAGAAGCCATGTCCGGTCAGACCTGCACCATGCAGAATGTGAGGCTGACCTGCCGGCACCCAACCCACTCCTCCAACACCGGACGAATCGCCTCGATCGTCCGGTGGCCGGCAGCTGTCAGTCAGTCAGGGTTTCTTCCGCCATGGGCGGGTGCGGGCTTCGGGCATTTGTCGCCCATTGCCCGGGCATCTTCTCGGCGAGCAGTAGCTCGCCGGTGTTGGGCACGTCGTTGGGCCGGCAGCTGTAGAGACGAGTGCTGCACCCCACTGGTGCAAGCTTCCCTCTGCGCCAGGGTACGAACCCGCTCCACCATCTGTGGAGCGGATCTTCCCCGCGCTCTCGTACAGCAACCCGATGTCAGTACACTTCCGAATGGACACGTCCATCGACATCCCACTGCGTTTGGCCCACTAGAACGTAGGCCGCGCCGTGGCTGATCGTGCGATTGGCTCGCACGGCCCCGGTTGCTATGATAACCCTCTGCGGACGTCGCAGAAGGGCCACCGTACGAGTTAGCTTCAGTCTCTTGCGCATCGTAAAGAGATTCCCCCTCCCTAAAAAGGCCAAAGGTAAGGTTGAGGTAAGAAGTTGTAATTTTTTAATAATTATGCGTATGTTGGTGTGTTTAATAAATTAAATTATTTAAACAAGTAAATTTATTTCTTTATTATTTTCATAATCAATTGCTTCCATGCTGTACATTAAAATAAACTTTTTTAAATACAACTTTTTAGTTTACTCGTCAATACGAATCAAACGAGCCCAAACTCGATGGGGTTGTGTAATTATATTCCAGAGTTCCTATGGTCACCTTCCAGCTTGATTCGTATGGAACTCATCTCATTAGATCAGCTTCATATCATCATAATATTGCATTTTCACGCGATATACATAAATTATTATGCATGCAAAATTTCAGCTCAATCGGAAAGCGGGAAATGGGTCAAATTTAACTTGCAAGATTTCATTACAGACACCGGACAAGTGAAAGCTTTTAAAAAATATTAATACGGGTGTTAGTGTCTTGGGTTCCTCACACATAGTTCCATCATCTTAGCTAATCCCGTTGAAGTTTTTTATTATCGTGTCATCTTCCCTCTATCATCTTTGCATCAAATTACATCAAAAAGGTACAGCTTATTATACGTTAAAAAGTATTTAGGGTTTATTTATACAAATAGAAGAATGGTAGTTCCCAAGAAGCGTAAAAGTAAGTGCTATGTCTTGCGATCGTTGTATACGCGGATTTTTGTGCAGTTCGAGTGTGGTCGATTTTTATTATCCTAGAGGCGGGTAGGTGTGGCCAGGTGTGGCACTCCAAACAACGACCGTTGGGATCGATCGTAGTGGAGTATTCCGCTTACGGCACACCACTGCTTATATTGAATTATTGACGACAGAAACCAACATTTAGCTAATATAAAACTTCCAAGTTTTACGTACAGTGTATGGTTAGCTCAATGTTTTACATTATAATCCATTATCTACTTTCTACGATACGCTTCTCTGTGGCGTATTTTTTCAGTAAGCGAACAGGGAAATGAAGTAACGGTTTCTATTATGTTCTTTGAACAGAGACGTTGTTCTTAGAAACTCCGCCAAATTCAGGTATTCCGTTTAGTTTCTTCGATAATGTCTATTTTATTCATGTGTCGTGAGTTCACAATTTGTAAACAGCAGATAATATGATATTGTTTGAAGCTGGGTTACCAAAAATTTTTATAAACTATGGCGAACAGGTGAATGTACGCAGTCCATGCAGTTTTGAATATATAGACAAGATGATAGTCCAGGTAATATAAAAAAATATTTTACAAAAAATAAAAGCCGACTTCAAAAACGCTGAAAAGTGAAAAATAATATATGAATAGGTACAGACACCATCACACTTCTATATTGAAGTCGGTGCCAAACGATGATCTCCTAGAGTCTTAAAATTTGTCACCGACTTCAATATAGAAGTGTGATGTTGTCTGTACCTATTCATATATTATTTTTAACTTTTCAGTGTTTTTGAAGTCGGTTTTAATTTTTTGTAAAATATTTTTTATTTTTTACTTTTTAGTGAATGAAGTCTTTTTAGTGAAAGAAACCCTAATATAATACCAGCTCACTGGTATTAAATTAGTGTTTCCCTCGCTTTACATGGGATCCCATCATCAGATCCTGACTTAAGTGACCTTGAGACCACCCCAGGAGTATACTCTATCGAATACAAAAAGAATTTTGAAAATCGGTCAACAACAAACAGCGGAATAATCGCGTAACATATACACAAAACACGTTGGACACACGTAAAAATTTAAGGGATTTCCTCGTTTTTTATGGGATCCCATTATCAGATCCTAACTTTGGTAACCACGGGACCACCCTTGGAGTATCCTCTATCAAGTACAAAAAGAATCATCAAAATCGGTTCATAAACGACGAAGTTATCCGCGAACAAACATAACAATATTTTTACAAAAAAATAGAACCGACTTCAAAAAAAAACACTGAAAACTTAAAAATAATTTTCTTCTTGATGTCGGCGCCAAACGATGATCTCCTAGAAAATGTTAAAATTTGTCACCGACTTCAATATAGAAGATTATTTTTAAGTTTTCAGTGTTTTTGAAGTCGGTTCTATTTTTTGTAAAAAAAAAAATATTTTCAACTTTTTAGTGAATGAAATCTTTTTAGTGAAAGAAACCCTAATTTTAAAAATTAGTGTTTTCCTCGATTTTCTATGGGATCCCATCATCCGATCCTGACTTTGGTGACCATGGGACCACCCTTGCAGTATACTCTATCAAATACAAAAAGAATTTTGGAAATCGGTTTAAAAATGACGCAGTTATGAGGTAACAAACATAAAAAAAAATACAACCGAATTGATAACCTCCTCCTTTTTTGAAGTCGGTTAAAAAAACAAGCATGTATATACGGTCGAATTGAGTAACCTCCTTTTTTCGAAGTCTGTTAAAAAGGTAGAGATTTAAAATTTTGGCATATTGAGAAGTCGAAAGTTCCAAAAGTTATATAACAGTAAACTAACTAACACTAAGTAAACTTAAGTAACAGTGGTTTAACTCATATGGGTGGGGCGGAATATGCGATAATACGCGAGCGGTATAGAAATAGAAGTTGACTGGTTGATAAAGGTTGACTGGTAGATAATGCCTTTGGCATTAAGCGCGTCTCTGTACACACATGTACTGAAAGTATTAAATAATAAATAAATAGCTAAATGCAAAACATTCAAACACGCATTGCGACCCGAGTTTTGCTTGCAATTTTATTATACCGGATTTCTGGCGAAGTTATACAAATCGCGATCAGTAAATTTGCTACACGTGCGCTTGAATAAAAAGTTAAATAAAGCTTCATTATCTGGGGTTACAGATTTGCTATTAAACGCAGTGCGTGTTAATCCTAAGCGATGGACGTTATGTGAATATTATGCGGACTACTAAGTTACTGGTCACAGGCTCACAGCCAGTGATTATGATTGTAATCCCACCAAAAACATGAATGTGAAGATGGGAGCCAAGTTTAATATATTGACACGGTGAGGTTATCGACTTCCTTGATAAAACAATTGAGAACTTAATGGGTGCCAAATTCAATGGACGTTATATGAATTTCATGCGAACTACCAAGTTACTGGTCACAGGCTCACAGCTTAGATGGTGATTGATTGATTGAGAACTTAATGGGTGCCAATTTCTGTAGACTGTCTCGAAATAAAATTCATTTATAAGAATTAATTACACCAAGTACCTAAATAAGTTGTGATAAATGATATCCCTACAAAAACATGATTGTGAGCCAAGTTCAGTATTATGATAAGTTTTGCGAGACTATTCTAAAACTGTGTTATGAAATTTAAGTGTAATAATAAAAAAATGATATGCTGTGGCTATCGACTTCACCGACAAAACAATTGAAAGAAAGAGAATGAAAGTAAATAAGTTGATCTATTTCTATTGATCTTTTGCACCTTGATATTTGACCTGGCTAGTTTTTTACCGACAAATCAAATATTTAGAAAAATAAAACCTAACAATAATAGAACAATATTTTTTTTATGTAGGACCCGGCAAATGACTTCCTCCCGCCTGATGTTAAGCGGTGAAAGAGGCCCAAATGAGTTGACAGATAGAGTAGGGACGACATCGACTATCCTACCTGCCCGCCCCTTGCCGGCCCAAAAGATGCTTTTTCACGCCTCTTTTGAAGGAACCTATGTTGTAGGATGGAGGAAACACGTGCGCAGGTAGAGAATTCCAAGTGTGGGATGAACGACAGAAGAAGGAATCTTGGAATTTCTTGGTACGGTGTGAGAAGGAGGACACAGTGTACGGATGACTCCGAAGGCCCTTACGCGTGTTTCTGTTAAAAAATGGAGAGGGAGGGATAAGGTTAAAGAGCTCCTCAGAGTATTCCCCATGGAACATTCGGTAAAAGGCGCTAAGAGAGGCGATGTCACGACGAAGTTGTAGAGGCTCGAGGGTGTTAGTTACCTCTACATCGCCAATAATGCGAATAGCGCGACGCTGCAATCTGTCCAGAGCATCGAGCAGGTACTGAGCGGAACCGTCCCAAAGGTGCGAGCAATATTCCACGCAAGACCTAACCTGAGTTTTATACAACAAGCATAGTTGGTCCGGCGCAAAATACCTACGCACCTTGTTCAGGACACCGAGTTTCCGTGAGGCAGTAGTTATGACGGACTCGATGTAGTCTCTGGGGTTCAGATCGCAGCGAATGTTCATTCCGAGCAAGGTGATGTTGCTCTGTGTGTGAAGGGTTGTGCCCTGAAGAGAAGGAAGGGGGAGGAAAGGTGACCTTTTCGCCGAAAACGCGCACACCTGTGTTTTCTTAGCATTGAACTCAACAAGATTGTTGGAGCCCCATTTGGAGACGAGGTCCAGCGTCCTGTTGAGCTCAATGATAAGATTCTGCCTCTCCCTACCAATATCACCACGAGCAGCTCCTGAGCTTCCGTGATATCCCCCATGCACTGTACTATCGTCTGCATAGCAATGTATAGCTCCTAATAATTTGCGTATAACATAAATACGAGCTGGTTAGCCAAATATGTATAAGACGATTAGTATGTGCAAACTTGCCAAGTGAAATGTTGAGGTTAAATAGATCAAAAGATTATAAGTTTTTTACTTTCTTTATCTACACTCATGTTCTAATTCTAATATTAAGAACTCAACACTAATATTTTAAAGGCATAACTTGAAGCCCTTGGCCTTTTACAAATTACATTATAATACAGGTTCGCCATACAAAACCAGTACTTTAATGTAACTCGAATTCCAATAAAATACAGTTCGATTGACGAAGCCCGACCAAGGAGGTTTTGTCACAATTTTCTTTTGTGCCAGTACATTGTCTATGGCGGCGCGTGCAACAGCGCATGCGCGGTAGAACTCTGAATTTTTCATTAATTATTTTGCTGTTATTGGTTAAATTAATAAATAATATAAATGTATGTAGTTTTAGATTTCTGTATTAGTTTCACAATTGCACTGTTCAAAATGCAAATAATTATTAGAATAAATGAGTTTGATTTTGTTTTAATTTTGTGTCTTTTATTTAATTTAGGTAACCACTGATTGCATGAGTGTAGATAAAGTAGTGTATGAAATTGCACATAATTAGGTCTTAAAAAACTCGTATTAAAATTATTAAAATTCTCGGCAAGCCTCGAATTTTAAACACACACTAGTGTTTTAAGACCCCCTATTATGTGACTATTTCATAAACTACTATTCTTCTTTCTCTTTTTCTCAATTGTTTAACCAGTGAAGTTGACAACCACACCACACTATATCATAATATTGAACATGACTCACATATCCATATTCATATCATTGGTGGGATATCAATACTTTTTGTAAATAAATTTATTATTATTCAAAAGAGATCTACTACAAAATTATTCTGTTTCTGCAAAATCGATAAAATTGACCTTTCATCATGGAATCTATTATCCTGCGAAGAAGAAATGTTTGCTCTTATAATTTTTAAATGGCGCTAAGAGGTTAAAAAAAATTAAATCTTCGAAATTAGAACTTAGCTCGATGCCAAATTTTAACTTTCTAGGTCATCTGGAACTGGGCTAGGTTTTTGTTCATGTCAGTCAAATAGTCATAAAAAAAGTAGATTTTTAGACGTTAATAGTTATAATAGGTATAACCATTTTATCTGTGTTTATGATAGGAATACTAGTACTATCTGGAACAGTGGTTCCTTTTCACCTTGTAGTGAGGAGGGACCATTTTACTAATATTTTTATACTACACCTGATCGGAACAGCAGTCATTATTCTCTAAAAAGTGAAAGAGAAAGTGGGTCTTTTCTACGACCTAAATAAGCGGGAGAAAAAGTTATATGAAAATCCATTTCTATCGTGTTTTAGCGGGAGTGGGGTGGAGGCGAGGAACGCGCTCCTCCACTCACCACGACCTGGCCCCCTAGCACGTCCACCAAAACAGGATATGATAAAGCGGTTTATCGCGGTGAACTATCAAAATACTATAGGGTTTCGTCGTATTTTGACAGTTTACCGCGATAAATTGTTTTATCATATCGTGTTTTGGTGGACGTGCTACAGGGGCTGGAGGTATATTATGACGTCTTAATTCCAGCCCCCCTAGCGATTATCGTATTTTGACAGTTCATCGCGATAAATCGCTTTATCATATCGTGTTTTGATGGTCGTGCTGCGGGGGCAGGCAGTTTTCTGAATTGTTATAATGCCATTTCTTTCTCTTTGTATAATGAGTAAAAGAAAGGCAAGAATAGCAATTCAGAAAACTGTCTGGAATTAAGACGTTAAATTGTGGTATGAAATTATGCGTTTAGTTATTATATTTGATGTACTATATTAACAAAAATATTTATCTACTGTAATTTAATAAGACTATAACGTGAGTAGTGTGGTTATAGATATATAACCAAACTATTCGCGTTATAACACGCGTGTTTTATGAGCTGCTTTATGTTTCTAAAACCGGTGAAATTAGATACACTTTACGAGCAAGAGTGTTAAAAAAATTTAGTACATTAAAAATATTTTGTACGTTAATTAAAAATTATATGTACATCATAAGTGATATATTTCTAATTTTCACATTAAAAATAGAGGAATAATAAAAAAAACCGGATCCATGTGACTTAAGTGATCTTAGACCGATTAGTATATTACCTTGTATGTCTAAAATTTTGGAAAGAATAGTTTGTAAACAAGTGACCTATTACTTGGAAACTAGTGATATACTTCCTTTAAAACAGTCTGGATTCAAAAAATCTCACAGTACCACCACAGTCTTACTTGATGTAATTGATGATGCGTTATCTGCTCAGGATAAAGGAGACGGAACTATTCTTGTTTTACTAGACTTTTCTCGTGCTTTCGACTCAATTAACATTAATCTTCTACTGTCGAAGCTTGCATATTATGGGTTTGACTGTAAAGCTGTAAAGTGGTTTGCAAGTTACCTTCTTGGGCGTTCACAGAGAGTTGAGCTGTGTAACGATACGGGCATGAAAGTTACGTCTGAGGTATCTTCCTTAAGGTGTGGTGTACCACAAGGCTCTATTTTGGGCCCCATTTTGTTCATATTGTACGTTGCCGATATGGCTAAATGTTTTTTAAATTGTAGCTTTCATATGTACGCCGATGATTTACAATTATATTTGAGTTTTAAACCTAATGATACTGATACTGCTGTAAACCTAATTAATCAAGATCTCAAACGACTGACCGAATGGGCAGAAAAAAACAGTCTAGTTCTTAATCCACTTAAATCTAAGTTTCTTGTGCTTGGTTCCAAGGTTCAGGTAGACAGAATTTTAATCTCTAAGCCTAGTATTAGGTTGGCCAATGATTGTTTGGAAAATGTATCTGTGGCGCGAAACTTGGGTCTTTTAATGGACAGCAAACTGAAATTTGAAGAACATGTGCAGGAAACTGTTAGAAACTTATACAACACCTTCAACCTATAAAACCGTTTTTATAGGTTGAAGGTGTTGTATAGAATTCGTCAATTTCTTAGCAAAGAAATAAGAATCAGGCTCTGTGACTCATTGATTTTGTCGAAGTTGAACTATGTTGATGCGGTAATTAGTAGCTGCTTACTTTCTAGGACAAAAACTCTTATTCAGCGTGTATAAAACGCTTGTGCACGCTATTGTTTTAAAATTCCACGTCGGGGGCATGTTACACCATTCCTAAACCAGGCAAATTTAATGAAAATGGAAGCTCGTCGTGCCCTACACTTTGCCACTTTACTTTTTGGTATTATACAATCCCATCGACCACGGTATCTCTACCAAAAGCTTGAATTCTCTCGACGTGAGGTTAGACTTACCTCTAGACTCACCTGTCCAAGGCACTGTTCGTCTGCTTTTCGTGGTAGCTTTCGTTATGCTGCCACGAAATGTTGGAACAATATTCCACCTCCAATTAAGCTTTCGCGTTCTATTTATTCATTTAGGAGTAAACTCAAAGTGTTTTTGCTTGAACAACAAATAGATCATAGCGGATGACTGTGTCCTTCGTAACTGTCAAAAGACTTAGTGGTTTCATGGGGTTTTTTCACAATAGAACATTTTTCACAATGTATCATTTATTCCTATTACTTACACTTTGATATGTTATGCTATTGCTTAAACTATAATATCTACCTATCCTACAATTAATTTTGTACAGATGATTGTCTGTTGGCCATTACACATACATTTGTATAGGCTTCCACAGAATACCAGCGTTGCAGGTGTTATGCATTCTGCAACATAGTGCTGAGTGGTGGCCTTTTTAGTTTCACTTTATTTGATTTAAGTACCTGTATTGTCTTTTTCATAATGTTTATTTGTGAAACTAAATAAATTTATTTGATTAGATTTATTTGATTTGATTTGTTTGTCCGGAAAGATCTCCGAAACTACTGGACAGAATTTGATATGGCTTACACCACAATGCTTAGAATTTTCCGGAAGAATATTTAGGCATAATTTCGTTTTATCGTCGTTAAATTCACTTTTTATTTTTAGTGAAAAAATACCATATAAAATTTTCGAATTGGCTTTAGGTAGAAAAACAACATGGCGCACGTGAAATTATTTTGACAAGTCTGTCACATAGTACAGAGAGAAGGTATTTTCTTCCACGAAGGAAAGGCAGGGAACTACGCCATACAGCCTGATCTTAAGTAATTGGATTTCGAAAATTGAAAGGCAGGAATGAAGTGTTTCACATAGTACGAATAAAATTTAATATTTTCTGTTAATGGCTGTGCCCAACTGGATTTCGCCAACCAAATTGTCTTTTTCTTATATCGTACCGTGGTGGTAAGGCAAAAGGATCAAGCCATACAACCAATGTATAAAGCATTTTTTATGATAATACTTATCGAGTCACCATGAAATTTGTAGATTGGTTTAATTCTTGACTAATTTTCACAAAATCGGTACAATTTTGAAATGTTGAAAAATGAAAATACTCTTTTCAAGGTATTTTGAAAGGTGTTATATGTTTTTACATTAGGACTAAGAAACCAAACTCTTTCATCCATTTAAAACTATTAAAAGTAATAGATTAATATTGATAATTAAAAAAATATCTGACTGCAATGTTTTGGGTTACACGTAGAGGGACGGGACGGGACTCTTGATCCTAATGTCTAAAATGACGGATCACATTTTTTTGGATCCACCCAAGGAACATGGATATCGAACGAAGAACCTAAAGAGTAGAACACATTGAACCTAGCCACGTTGACTTAATTTGACATGACTGCCGATAAAGTTCGTTTCCAAACCCAGCGATATGCATATCAAATGAAAGGCCTTGATGAGTAGAGCAATATGAACTTAGGAAAATTGCCCTAAATTCAACATGGCCGCCGCTCAAATGAAACGGATAAAAGTTCGTTTCCAAATCCAGCAATATGGGTATCAAATAGAAGGCCTTGATGAGTAGAGTACTATGAACCTAGCAACATTGACGTAAATTCAGCATAGCTGCCGCTCAAAAAAGGTGGATAAAATTTCGTTTCCAAACCTAGCAATATAGGTATCAAATGAAAGGCATTGATGAGTAGAGCACTATGAACCTAGCAACATTGACATAAATTCAACATGGCCGCCGCTCAAAAAAGGTGGATAAAAGTTAGTTTCCGAACCTAGCAATATGGGTATCAAATGAAAGGCCTTGAAGAGTAGAGCACTATGAATCTAGCAACATTGACATAAATTCAACATGGCCGCCGCTCAAAAAAGGTGGATAAAAGTTAGTTTCCAAACCTAGCAATATGGGTATCAAATGAAAGGAGGCCCTAAAGGGTACCTAGACCAGCCATGCTCTAAGTGTGTTCCGCGGAACCCTAGGGTTCCACAATACCCCTATAAGGTTTCCGCAATAATTTAGAAAAATCAAAACACCCTCTCTGGTCGAACTTTTATTATGCTTATTAATAAAGAATACACTTTTAAAAACTATTGTTTTATTTTAGGGTTCCGTCAAGTATTTCGCTTTCCAAAAGGGTTCCGTCACCAAAAAAGTTTGAGAACCGCTTCGGGGCCTATTGGATGCTCGATGTTAGATGTTACCTGTGTTTAGTGTCCTTCGAGACCGTGATAATACAACGATCGTGAACTAACTAACGATAACTCCAAGTTTGTGTGTTGGATGTTAGTCATCACGGCGAGTTTGTTAACCGAACTATGCCAGCAACACTATATCGCACAGTACACGTTACAAAAACGGAAGTTTCTATACATTTTAAGGCTAACCGCATACGTACGTTTTTTCGCATTCGTTTTCTGAATGCGAGCATCCGAATGCATCAAATCTATACAAAATACACATTGACACGTTCGTTTTTATTACGAACGGAACACATTCTGTACGTACGTTTAGGTAGAATGGTAGAAATCCCGAATGAGAAGAAACGAACGTCAGCGCTACGTTCACGAAACTCCGTGTCTGTATTCCGTGATCGGAAATCGAATACGGAAAACGTATTTGTACAGTAACCCCCCCATTCATGCTATACATTAACTCTACGAAAACCGCCAGTATTACGAGCGACATAAGAACGGTCCAAAGGTCAAACAGTATAGCTTGACAAGGAGCTTACTGTATGACCAGTCTAAATTGGACAAGTTGTCATATCCAAAAAATATATTTGTTTATTGTTTATTTTAATTCGAAACATGAATACGATAAAGATTATTCTTGCAACTGTGCAGTTCTTTCTACTGAAGAAGAATTTATTAATATCAATAATGTCTCTAAAACAATAATAGTACTTAGTGTTTTTAGTAATATGTAATGTATTTCATTTTGTGGACTGTTAGAAAAAGAGCATTACAAACCTACGAAAATTGTCCTAATTTCGAAATAGCCGACGCTCAAGAAAGGCAGAATAAAGTTGAATCATTATGGAATAAAATGGAGGAAAAAACTAAACACTGTTAAGTATTTTGATGGCGAAACGAAGTTCGCGGGCACAGCTAGTTTTCAATAAATTAATAACAAAAATTAAAAAAAATTGAATCAAAGTACTCTGTTCATTATGGTATTTTTCAAAGTGTTTTTTTGGGTTCCGTAGCGAAATGGTAAAAAACGGAACCCTTATAGATTCGTCATGTCTGTCTGTCTGTCCGTCCGTATGACACAGCCACTTTTCTCCGAAACTGAAAAAAATGCAGGACCTAATATTTGTTTGAGTGTCACTCAAACAAATATTAGGTCCTTACATGAAATTGGCGTTTTGCCGTACTGGCCACTTTGATCTCAAATATCTTCTCTATGGTTAGGAATTCCAAATTCAAATTTATACAGCTATTTACTCATGTATTTGTGTTTCGAAAATTATAATTCACTAGTTTTTTTTTCCCAATCAGTATTTGGCAAATGATTTATGTGAGCGGCATTTTATCTTAAATGAAGTGTTTCGCATAGAAAAAACCGGCCAAGCGCGATTCGGACTCGCCCATGAAGGGTTCCGTAGGATTTATGACGTATTAAAAAAACTACTTACTAGATCTCGTTCTCAAACCAATTTTCGGTGGAAGTTTGCATGGTAATGTACATCATATATTTTTTTAACGGCAAAACGCCAATTTCATATGTAAGGACCTAATATTATGCAGCTTCTCATTTTGTATTTAAAGTACCTCGAATGAATGTTTATAACTTATTGTTCTGTTCATTTATCGTCATTCGCAGTCAGTCGCTCACTTAGTAATACAATAATCAAATTAATTATTTTTTCACACCACTTGCTCGACAATGCCAAATTACATATCATGCAAACCTTACGTAAAGCAAGTCATGAAAGCCCTCGGCTTTAGCCGGGGTGTAATGTTGGACTGAATCTCATTATTACCCGCTGGGTTATTTATAATGAGCTTAGGTAGCCCCTAAGACGCATGCTGTCACTTTTTGTCTTTAATGAAAAGAATGTGACAGCATGCCACCTAAGAGTCCCCTAAGCTAAGAAGAGGTTGGTGAAAATGGCCACCAGTCCAACACTTCACTTCAACACTTCACTTCAGTTCAGTTCACTTTTCATAGTTCTTATTGCAATGGCCTTAAAGTCTAATTTCGTAATAATAGATCAACTAATATTCGAAGGCCGGGGCCGGGGCCGGCGCCGCGTCGAACGTCATTTGAAAATCGAACTTTTTCTAAAATCGAGCTGGCCACGGCAAGCTGAATGGAACATATTTGAAATTAAACAAAAGCCGCGAGTATTGTAAGACGCTGCAATAATATACGTAACAACTGCAAAGATTTTATAAAAATATATCAAAATAGAAGAAAAGTTCTGTTAAAATGTCGAGTGACGAAACGCTGTTTTTAGTAGCCTTGCTTTTTTATTGTCTCGTAAAAGGTGAGAAAAGTAGAGTACACTCCTCGTTGATAAAGCTGTTTTTGTCTTGGACGCGCTTGAACCCCTCACTGCGCTCAGGACTCGTCTTAACTAATAACACCCTCGCTGCGCTCGGGAGTTAAATCTGGAGTCCTTCGTTACGTTCAGGATTCAATATCGCGCTCGTGACATAAAACAGTGCTTTATCCCCTCGGTGTATAATCTACTATTGTTTCTTAAAATTTTCATTTACAGTCACTCATTTAAATACTACCTATAAAAATATTACTATAGTCATTAATATTAAGATTTCTTTATCTCGGGTCCATTATTGTATTTTGTATGCTTTTTAATGAAATAAACAGATTATTTTTTTAAAATAAGGATGCATTGATTTTCTGGCGCACCCGTTCAGGTTATCACAGCTTGGTCCCAGTCAAGACACACGCATTACTATAGTGATTACTAGCTAATCAGGCCACGCGATGCTGTGGCTCAGCAATTATAGTTTATAGTACATAACGCCATCCATAGGATGGATTCCATGATAACCATGTGTTGTGTTGGGGCAATAAATTAACTCACACTGCTATCTATTAGGACGAATAAAACTTACAAATAATAACAAACCATTTAATTCTGCAAATAATAAATATTGAGGTCGGGAATTAATTTGCTCGGGAATTAATTTACAGACAGATTACAGCCCGAGGAAGATAGGGTTGTTTGTTATATTATCCTTAATCTATACCTATAAAATGCTTTGTCCTGAATGACTGACTGACTGACTGACTGACGGATCAACGCACAGCCTAAGCCGCTGATCGTAGAGCCTTGAAACTTGGAGGGTGTGTTCTTTGTATGATGTAGGTGTCCGTTAAGAACGGATTTTCCGAAATTCTACCCCTAAGGGGGTGAAAATGGGGGGAAAAGTTTGTATGGGGCATCGTGATTCCGTTCTCGAACCTTTTTTTTTTTTTTTTTTTTTTTTTTTTACGAGGTGGAATGCTGTTGCGCACCGTACCTGCCGATGGCTAGTCGACAGGCGTGTGTGGGACTCGCCCAGCTCATTGCGAGGCATACCCACTAAACCAACCTCTATGTTCTTCTTGTCCATAGTTGGGTGATCCGGGGTCTGGGTAACCCCAATTCTCCGAACCACCCCGGGACAGCCCAGCCAGCTACGGGCCGGGTCTTTACGCCTGTGGGGTTATTACCCCGAACATGGGGGTAATACCCAGACGGGGGGGCCTATAATCACGCGCATCAGGAGCCACCCTAGCGCGCAGGCCACACCAAGGGCGGTCATGGGAGGTGGGCTGCGAAAGCCCGCCTTCTACCGCCCAACCGTCTACGTCGGAGAGGAGCAGCATTTGGGTCACATTCCCGCTCCCTCTCCGCTTCCTCCTTCTGCGTCATAACATTCTCGCAGAAGGAGGCGACAGCCTCCCATTCCCTCTCACTAGCCAGCATCTTACTGACAATGACTGGCAGCGAGAGGTCACCGCCGCCCAACGCCACGCGTAGCTCGTTACGTTGGGATCGCCAGGCCGAGCATTCCAGTACCGTGTGCTCGACCGTATCATCGCGAGCGTCGCAGTGGTGACACTGCGGCGTTTCCTCCCGACGAGCGACCTTATGCAGGTAGTGGCCGAAGCATCCATGTCCGGTCAGTACCTGCACCATGCGGTAAGAGAGGCTGCCATGCCGGCGCCCAACCCACTCCTCCAACACCGGACGAATCGCATCAATCGTCCGGTGGCCGGCAGCTGGGAAGGCGAGTGCCTCCTTCCATCGACACAGAGCCTCCCTCTGTGCCTCTGTGCGAAGCCGTCGCACTTGTTCCCTGACGAGTCGTTCCCCCCGATTTCTAGCTGCGACCCGATGTCTGTGTACCTCCGCAAGGACGCGTGCGTCGACACCCCACGGTAGCGTGCCTGCCAAAACGCAAGCCGCCCCGTGACTGACTGTGCGGTAGGCTCGCACGGCCCGGGTCGCGATGACCCTCTGTGGTCTCCATAAGAGGGTCTCCGTACGGGGGGAGAGGCACTCCGCCCAAATCGGGGCTCCATAAAGAGCCATCGACCGTACCACCCCGTGGTACAGTCGACGGCATGCCGAATTTGGTCCTCCCAAATTCGGAAGGACCCGCCCTAGTGCTGCTGCGGTGGCGCACAGCCGTGGAGCGAGGAGCTTAAAGTGCTCCTCGAACCTCCATCGGGGGTCTAGTACCAGGCCGAGGTACTTAATCTTTACCTCGACCGGTATACGAATCCCTTCCACTCGGACTTGAAGCCCCGTTTGGATCCTGCGGCGGGGAGGGTGGAATGCGATGGCTGTTGTTTTATCAACAGCCACATTCAACCCCAGGAGGCGGATACGTCGAACTAACATTGCGGCAGATATCGACGCAAGGTGGACCGCCTCCTCACTCGTTTTTGCTTTCGCCGCGACTAAAGTGTCATCGGCGAAGCACACAACCTCCGCAGATGGTAGGAGGTTTCCCCGCAGAACCCAGTTGTACCCCAGGTTCCAGAGCAGAGGGCCCAACACTGAACCCTGGGGCACACCTGCCACCATCCTCCAACTGTGAACGCTTCCGTCCGCGCCTTCGTACAGGATTTCCCTCTCCTGGAGGTAGTCCCGTACTATAGTGCGGAGGTAGAGGGGCACTCGGTGGAATTTTAGCGCCTCCTCTATGCACTCATGGGGGAGGCTATTGAATGCGTTGCGGATGTCCAATGACACCGCAACTACGACCTCTCCTTGTGCTGTAGCCCCCTCAGTCCACCTCTTGAGGTGAGCTATTGCGTCCACAGTAGACCGGCCGGTTCGGAAACCGTACTGGCAATCTGCCAGGTCCGGTCCCCCATCCTCTAGATGCTCAACGATCCGGGAAGTGAGAATTCTCTCAAAAAACTTTCCCGATTCGTTGAACAGCACCACTGGCCGGTAGCCCGATGGTGAATCAGGCGGACGGCCCTCCTTTCGTAGGAAGCAGAGCCGCCCTGACTTCCAGCTTCTGGGGAAGCGGCCCGTAGTGATGCATGTATCAAGCACCGCTCGGAACCGCTCTTCCAGGGGTCCCAGTGCCATGCATAGTACTTTGGCAGGGACCCCATCCGGCCCCGGCGCTTTCTTGCTTTTGCGCCGGAACCGCTCCATCACCGCGCTGAACTCGATATCAGTCACGGGAGGGCCGTCGGGCTGGACTTCCAGGGAGACATTTTCGGGAACCATTCTCGGGGGCTCGAAGGAACCGGGATCTGGAAAAAGCGATCCCAGTATTCTTTGCACGAGTCCCGGATCCATGCTAGCTATTCGGGGAACGCCGGATTTGAATTTCCCCCTGACAACCGTATATGGTCTTCCCCATGGATCGTCATCAAGGAGCGCTATGAAACGCTCCCAGGCCTCTGTTTTTGCTCTATGGATCTCCTTTCGCAGAGCTTCATTTGCCTCCCTGTACGCCCGACGAAGTGTGTTCTCCTCATCGGGCGTGGTACTGGCGCGCCTTCTGCAACGCAAATAGGCACGCCTGGCGCGCATACTGGTGGTATGCAAGTTTGCTATCTCTTGCGACCACCAGTACACCTGCTCCCTCCTTGGGCAGGGCCGCGCTTTTGGCATGGCGGCATTACAAATTACTCGTAGGTCCTCAGCAAAATGCTCCGCCATGCCATCGACGTCTCCCGCTAGTCGGGAAGGTATATCCGCCCACTCGCGGACCTCCGCCGCCTCTACTGCCAGTTCCGGGCGCAGTTGAGTAAGCGCCCAGCGTGGAAATGGCGGAAAACTGGCTAAATTCGGGTTAACCCCTGGATACACCGTGGAAATCGAATATCTGATGTATCTGTGATCAGACATCGATTCTACTTCCGTCTCCACCTGCCAGTCCCTTATCTGGGCGGCCAGGTGAGGGGTGGCAAAAGCAACGTCAACTACTGACGTGCCCTGCCACCGCACGCACGTTGGGGTTGTACCTCTGTTGAGGATTTCAAGTCCAAGGTTAAAAACCCAAGACTCGAGTTCACCACCCCTAGCGTCTGTAGAGCGGGATCCCCATGAACGCGATTTCCCGTTCAGGTCCCCCGCCAACAACACCTTAAGTGGGGCCGGCCTTCTTACGACTCCTTCCACTGTCCCCAGATACGAGGCAAACTCTGCCCGGCTGCGGTTTGGGGAAAAGTACGTAGATATTACTACTACTTCTCCCCACTTTGCTGCTACGTAACCAGGCCCTCTTTCTCTCAGTCGCGAGCGAGCTATCACAGCGAGCGCGCGCGTCCTTACCTTGATGCTTGTGGTGTGGCGTTTTTGTTTCCGATTACGATTGTTGTTTCATTAATTATTATAGTTGTATCATTATTGTCGTTCTTGTTTCGTAATTAATGCTGTCTTGTTTATTGAATAATTTGTGTGTTTGAAGTCAAGCACACAAATTATTACTTCGTTGTCTTTGTTGTTGTCAATATTGTATTGTCGATTATCTACGTCCCTAGGTATAAGGTATTCGTTTTTTGTCAGTGTCTGTGCCAGTGGCGCGGGGGTCATTGCCCCGGCCCGGCTATAAATAGTTTGTACTACTTTCTGTCTTGATATTGTTTGTTTGAACTTTGTCTTTTATTTTGCTTTAATTGCTGGTGTTATTTTCTTTTTTTATTATTATTATTTTTGATAGTATTAAGAACTGATTTTTTTTTGTTTTTTGGTAGGTTTTAGTTGTTTTTGTAGGATTAGGTTAGACTTAGGTTTGTTTATTTGTTTTTTTTTCTTCGTTTTTCATATTATAAGTATATTTTGTTTTTTATATTCACGACTTTTTGTGTAAGACTTGGCTTCGGATTCGTGTCACTGTTTTGCTTACGATTTGGATTGGTTGATTCTGGTTGTGTTGTGCGAGGAATAGATTTTTAATCTGTTTTCGCCAACAAATTCGTTGTTGGGCTGGGCCTACGATTGGGTCATGTCCGACTCGGACTTAATGTCCGAGACGGACACCGCTGGTGAGGGGGGGCCCATTAGGGATCCGAGGAACGTAATTTTTCCTGTGGTATCCGAGAGGCAAAAAAGCCGCTCGCCGGTAGATGGTGGTGTGGTTAAGGCTGTCGAGGGGGCGGTGTCCCCGGTACTATCAGTCTCGGACGTCGGGAGTGCAACGCTCCGTCGCAGCTCTCGAATACGCCTGAATGCGTCTCGCACCGCGTACAGGGAAATAATTAGCGGGACGAAAGCGGCGTTGCCGGAGGCAGATTTCCCACCGATGTCGCAGCCCGCTCAAAGGAAGCGGTCCATGCTGGGTCGATTCTTCAAGGATCCGCTGGCAACGGACCTGGAGACTGAGGCAGAGCAGGTCACGGCACCGTACGCACCAAAGGTTCCCCGAACCCGAAGGGGCAGAGGGGGCCTATCGCACGGGGTTGGGCTCTCGCAGGCGATGCGGGAGCTCAGACAGGAAGAGACCGACTCTGAAGAGTCGGAGTCGGATCGGGAGTCGGAAGCTGTAGCGGTTCCCAAAAAGAAGGGAAAGGGGAAGCACTCTCCCGAGCCTACTGCTGAACTACTCTGCAGCAGGGCCGAAGAGAGTGCAAAGTCGCTAGTGGAGGTCGCGAGGAAATCGAAGAACCTCAAGGGAACGTCCGTGAGGGAGATAAGAGAGTCCTCCGACTCTCTACTCAAGATTGTCCATGCTCTGGCGTCCAAAAATACTTCGGAGGAGGTGCGTCGGCTTCAAGCCGACAACAAGCGCCTCCGGGCACAACTGGACGGTCTAATGGGGGAAATGAAGGCCCTTCGCCGAGCTTTCTCGGAGCGGGGGGTGGAACGCCCAAAGGGCCGCGGTGCAAAGGCGGCCCCTGTGATGGTAGAGAGCGCCGGGTCGGAGGATCCTGCCGCCGATGACGTAATGGAGGAAGAGCTGTCGGAGGTGCACCTTCCGACGGCCGAACCAGCCGAGGCCGCCTCAGTCGTGGCCGCCCCAGTCGTGGCCGCACCAGCTGAAGCCGCACCCAACGGAGGGATTTCCAGGATGGAGTTCCTCGAAAGTATGGAGTTCCTCCAGCGGGAGCTGCTGGCGCAAGTCGGCTTTATGGTCTCGGCTCGCCTGGAGGGCCTAGAAGTCGACGGGCGGCTGATGCCGGCTCAGGTGCGAAGGCCACCGCTTGTGGTGGACCGTGCAGGAGAACCACAGCCGCAGCCTCAACCGCAACGGCCTGCAAAAGTTGCGACGGGCAATACCACTCTTGCCCCGCCGGCAAATATGCCGAAGGAGGCAAGAGAGGTCAGAAGGAAGACTGCGCCCTCTGCGTCAGTGGCAGTACCCTCTTCATCGGGGGCCCCGGCGCTAGCGGTGGCACCGGTCGATGACGGTTGGTCAACGGTTGTGCGGCGAGGTCGGAAGAAGCCGACAGTGGATGGGGCGACGCCGCCCAAGAAGGCAGGAGCTACCGCTGATGCCTCCAAGCCTTCGCCAAAGCTGCCTAAGACACCGCGATCATTGGCGGTGGTGCTAGCCCTTAAGCCAGAGGCAGTAGCGCAAGGCCTTACTTACGGTGAGGCAATAGCCAAGGCCAAGGCCTCCGTCAGCCTCAGCGCCCTAGGCATAGGGCCCGCCAAATTCCGGACGGGGATAACCGGAGCTCGAATAATTGAGCTCCCAAAGGAGACATCCCCGTCTCAGGCTGATTCGCTGGCGGAAAAGCTGGGAGAAGCCCTAGGGGACGCGGCGAAAGTGACGCGTCCCGTGAAAACAGCGGATATCCGGGTAATTGGTCTAGATGACTCGGTGACCGCTGAGGAGCTGGGGCAGATCCTGGCGCGGGCCGGTGAGTGCCCGGCCCGCCATATCAAGGTGGGCCGTGTGCACACGGGGGTGCGTGGCGTCGGGGCGGCATTCGCCTCCGTGCCGGTGGAGGCGGCTAAGCGCCTGGCTGAGGCCGGGCGCATCGAAGTTGGATGGAGTTCTGCCTCCATCCAACTCCTTGAGCAGAAGCCCATGCGGTGTTTCCGCTGTATGGGCATGGGCCACCCTATACAGCGGTGTCCCTCCGCTAAGGACCGCAGCGGACTATGTTTCCGCTGCGGGTCGGAAGGTCACAAGGCGGTTGAATGCATGGCGGAGCTGAATTGTGCTGTCTGCGCGGACGCCAAACGACCAGCCAATCACCGCATGGGGGGCATGAACTGCAGCCCCCCACCGGTCAGGGGCCGTCTGGCCCCAGTGAAACTGACCGTGGCCCCAAGAAGTCCGGCACCAGAGGTAGCACCGGCCGCAGCTACGGCCCAGGAGGAGCCCATGGAGACCACCAATGTCTGAACTTCGTCGGGTGTATGCGGCAGCCAAGAAGGCCCTGCGGAACGAAATCTGCAGGGCCAAGGAGGAGTCCAGGGAGCAATTTATACGTCTCCTGGACGATGATCCGTGGGGGCGTCCGTACCGGATGGTGAGGGGGAAGTTAAAATCTTCCGCTCCCCCTACCTCCGCTATGGACAGAGGGCTGCTGGATCGGGTGCTGGGGACTCTGTTTCCCGATCCTGGTCCGTTCCAGCCTCCCAGAATGGTCCCCCCGGACGCTCCTCCGGTGGAAGTGGCTGCCGCTATCCCTCCCGTGTCGAACGTGGAATTCGATACGGTGAGGGAACGGTTCCGGCGCAAAAAGAAGGCGCCGGGACCGGACGGTGTCCCAAGCAGGGTTCTGGCCCTCGCCCTGGGACACCTTGAGGAGCGGTTCCGGGCGGTGCTAAATTTAAGCATCTCCTCGGGCCGCTTCCCCAGTCGTTGGAAAGCGGGCAGGCTCTGCCTGTTAAGGAAAGAGGGCCGCCCCGCGGATTCTCCGACTGGGTATCGGCCGGTGGTGCTGCTCGACGAGGCCGGGAAGTTCCTGGAGAAAATCCTGGCTTCTCGCATCGTCGAGCATCTAGAGGACCGGGGGCCGGACTTGGCTGACAACCAGTTCGGCTTCCGCACCGGCCGGTCCACGGTGGACGCGGTGGCCCTCCTCAAGGGGTGGACTGAGGAGGCCACAGCTCGTGGGGAGACTGTTGTTGCGGTGTCTCTTGACATCCGCAACGCTTTCAACAGCCTGCCTCACGAGTGCATAAAGGAGGCACTCCGCTTCCACCGGGTGCCTCCGTACCTCCGCGCCCTCGTGGAGGATTACCTGCAGGGTAGGTCCATCCTCTACGAGGGGCCGGATGGCCGCATCCACACGTGGACAATGGCGGCGGGTGTACCCCAGGGTTCCATACTAGGTCCTCTTTTATGGAACCTTGGGTACAACTGGGTCCTGCGAGGCGACCTTCTGCCACGAACGAAGGTCGTCTGCTTTGCCGACGACACGCTCGTCGCGGCGAGAGCGAAAACGGGGGAGGAGGCGGCCCACCTTGCGTCGGTCGGCACCTCACTGGTCGTCCGACGCATCCGCTGCTATTCCACGCCCCCCGTCGCAGGATCCCACCGGGGCTCCGCGTCCGTGTGGAGGGGGTCCGTATACCGGTCGAGGCGCACTTTAAGTACCTCGGCCTGGTTCTGGACCCCCGATGGAGTTTCGAGGAGCATTTTAAGCTCCTCGCTCCACGGCTGTGCGCCGCCGCAGCCGCACTCGGACGGGTCCTCCCTAATATAGGAGGACCAGGATCGGCGTGCCGTCGACTGTATCACGGGGTGATACGGTCGATGGCACTCTACGGAGCCCCGATATGGGCGGAGTGCCTCTCCCCCCGAACGGTGGCCCTCTTGCGACGTCCGCAGAGGGTCATAGCGACCCGGGCCGTGCGAGCGTATCGCACGGTCAGTCACGGCGCGGCCTGCGTTCTTGCGGGCCAAACGCCGTGGCATGTCGACGCACGCGTCCTCGCGGAGGTGTATCGACATCGGGTTGCTACTCGTGAACGAGGGGGACGGTCCGCTCCACAAGAGGTGGATTCGTACCATGGCGCAGAGGGAGGCTCTGCGTCAGTGGGGTGAGGCACTCGCCTCCCCAGCTGCCGGCCACCGGACGATCGACGCGATTCGTCCGGTGTTGGAGGAGTGGGTTGGGCGCCGGCAGGGCAGTCTCACGTTTCGCATGGTGCAAGTACTGACCGGGCATGGCTGCTTCGGTCACTACTTGCACTGGGTCGCGCGTCGGGAAGAAACGCCGCGGTGTCACCACTGCGACGCTCCCGACGACACTGCCGAGCACACCCTATTGGAGTGCCCGGCATGGCGACCCCAGCGCAGCGAGCTCTTCGCTGCGCTGGGAGTCGGAGACCTCTCGCTGCCGAGCATGGTCGTGGCCATGCTCCGCGGCGATGCGGAATGGGGGGCTGTCGCCTCCTTCTGCGAGGACGTTATCTCGCAGAAGGAGGCCGCGGAGAGGGAGCGGGAGGCAGATCCTCAAGCCGCTCCCATCCGCCGCAGACGGATAGGCAGGCGAAGGCGGGCATTTGCACAAGCGATGCCCGTCTAATGACCCTGCCATGGAGGCCTGCGTGCACGGTTGGCCCCGTGCACGCCGCCGTAAGGCCCTCCGTCTGGGGATTGCCCTGGTATTCTCGGGCAATCCCCCCTTGGCGATAGCCCGACCAGTGGGTCGGGCTTGCCCGGGCGCGTAGGTAGTGGAGTCGCAGTGTGGACCTTACCTAGCGCGCCCTTAAGGTCAGGGAGAACACCGGGGGGTTTTAGTGGGTAGGCCTGGCATGCTGCCGGGAGAGCCCCACACACGCTCGCTGTTTAGCCAACGGCGGGTACGGTGCGGTTACGCATTTCCCCCTGTAACACTGTTTTTTCTTAAAATTTCATAAAACACTAATTTTGCAAAAACACTTTGGTTTCACTGTAGTTTTAACACAAATTTCACAACTAAAATCATAATTACAATAACTTTGTCAATTAATTTCACAATATCAATGTCAAGTGTCAACGTCAACGTCGTTTCACGTCACGTCAGTGACATTTGCAATTATCTTTGGTCATTATTCACTTTTTGCATAAACAAAATAAATCTCGCGTTTATCCTGGCCTTATTTACAAAGATAGTTTTTTTTCGCCCAAAATCCCGTGCTTCCATTTAGGTGGGTTGATTTTCTCAAAATTCGGAATTTGACATTTGGACCGTTTGTTTTGATCATTTCTATAGACATATTTTAATAAAATACACTTAAACTTATAGATCATATAATTATAGTTTCGTCGAATAGAATTTGGAAAGCATTCACAATTTGTTTAAGGTTAATTTTTCATTACGTTTTGTTTTTCAACTAAACATAACTTTAGCTGGAAATACTTATTGCATAGGTATTGTAGAATTTCGAAAGATCCGTATGTTGACTTGACACATCTTGAAGCAAGTTAAGAGTCTTACGAGTGTTATGAAATGAATTTGGTTTTAGGAGAGGTTCCGTCGCCAATACGGCGCTTAACATTCAGCAAACGGACCTCGGCTCCGTCGCTTCCACATAAACGCAAATCTGCGCGCAAGTGGAGCGTTGGTTTAGTCTATCGTCTAGGTTATGACTAGTCTGTGAGACATCGATCGAAGTAATTTGTTATTGATTTGAAGATCATAAAGTTTTTATATATTTATTTCGTAGGTATTTCTCTCGTTTTCCGTGTGAATTTAATTCGAAAAGCCACCCTGAATTTAACAAAGTGAGTTATTTTTGTTTTCAGCTTGAAGAGTAAAAGCTCAATCATATTTATAATCGCCGGCGCGCGATTCGGTGAATTAGTTGAATAAATAAATTATGTCAATAGATAATACTCCGCCCACACTAAGGTATCTAATTAACTTATTATATTTCATGATTTAAAGCAGATTTTGTTAATTTTATTTTTATTTGTGGGTAAATTGATTATTAAATCAAACATGTTACATTTCCAAAATTCGCCTTTTTCATCCCCTATTTCATTAAAAAACCCTGATAGTAAGCGGCATCTCAGTGGGATTAAGGCATATATTGAGTAACACTTGCGAATTTCCTGTTAAATTCTAAATTTTTACAATATTAAGTTTCACATCATACTTTGGCAAATAACTCACAAATTAAGCTGTTTTCTTTTTATTAATAGCAGTAATTATACACAAAATAGGTGCTCTCCCCTCCATATGTTTTTTTTTATTAACCAACCAATAAGACAATTTGTCAATTTATTAAAATAAACACCTAGACCAAATGCTGAAGGATGATGTTGTGGAGCCTAGCGGCAGTGCATGGAACAACCCCGTTACTTTGGCGGTTAAATCAGATGGGTCATCACGTTTCTGCTTGGACAGCCGAAAGCTTAACGCCATATCAAAGCATGACGCTTACCCTATGCCTTATATTAGCCATATTCTGGACCAGCTCAAAAACGCTAAGTACTTATCTTCTATTGACCTTAAGTCTTCATATTACCAAGTTCCTTTGGACTCTATTGAGTCCAGAGAGAAAACTGCTTTTACTATTCCCTGCAGAGGCTTGTTTCACTTTAAGGTCATGTGCTTTGGACTTACTGCAGCTCCAGCTACGCAGCAGCGGTTGATGGACCGCCTCTTTGGGCCCGAGTTTGACAATAAGGTGTTCGTATATGTTGATGATTTAATTTTACTTACTCCTGAAGGCCCAATGGCCTTCCAGGATCACCTCCAGCTCCTACGTAGGGTAAAGGAGAGACTTAAACTAGCCAACCTTACTGTCAACATGGGTAAATGCCAGTTCTTCAGGAGACAGCTGAAATTCTTGGGTCATGTGGTTGACGAATATGGTCTGCGCACGGATCCTGACAAAATTAAGGCTATAGTAGACTTTCCTATTCCCACCTGCAGGAAAGACGTCAAACGTTTCTTGGGAACTGCATCTTATTATAGGCGTTTCATAAAAAATTTTAGTCATAGAGCTGGTCCCCTTAATGCTCTTACTTCTACCCGTAAGAGCGCGCCCCCTTTCAAATGGACGACCGAGGCAGACGAGGCGTTCAACGACCTAAAACTCGCACTGTCTACTTCCCCGGTTCTGGTATGTCCTGACTTCTCGAAAGATTTTGCTGTCCACTGTGACGCTTCTGATTTCGGGTTAGGAGGTACCTTAACCCAGGTTGTAGATGGACAAGAACATCCTGTTGCGTACTGTAGCCGTTCACTAACACCCGCTGAACGTAACTATTCCGCTACAGAGCGAGAGGCATTGGCCGTGGTACATGTCGTTGAACACTTCCGCCCTTACCTTGAAGGTGGTCGACAATTTAAAATTATTACCGACCATGCTAGTCTAAAGTGGTTTTTAAACCTTAAGAATCCGACAGGACGACTAGCGCGTTGGGGGTGTAGGCTATCGCCTTATAATTTCATTATTGAGCATCGTAGTGGATCTCAAAACGTCGTACCGGATGCACTATCACGTTCTGTACCAGTGGCAGCCGTAGACGCATTTACTTCCAGCGATGCTTGGTATAACAATATATTAAAACGTTGCACGGATAGGCCGCGCGCGTGTCCCAATTTTCAAATTGTTGATGGTAGGCTTTTTAGATTTACAAAAAGCACTAACAAACTCTGTGGTGACTACCAGTGGAAAGAGGTTGTACCAAAGGAGCTTAGGGAGGATATTATGAAAAGTAACCATTCTGAACCAATTGCTGCGCACTTAGGCGTTGCAAAAACTTATAAAAGATTAAAATTACGGTATTTTTGGCCCGGTATGCATAAAGATACCGAGGAATTTATTAAAAATTGTGCCACTTGCAACTCATATAAACATAGCTCACTAGCGCCAGCTGGCTTTATGGGGGAACCCAAGGTCTGCTGTCGACCATTCCAGTGCATCAGCATTGATCTAGTTGGTCCACTGCCGATGTCTCGACAGCAAAACACCTTTTTACTAGTAGTTGTGTGTTGTTTTACAAAATATTGTTTATTATTTCCTATACGGCGTGCAACGGGCAAAGTTATAGCGCAAAGGTTAGAAGACCATGTATTTCTGGTTCACGGAATACCACAGACGGTGATGTCTGATAATGGCTCGCAATTTATAAGTCATGAGGTTCAGGCATTATATGAAAAATACAATATTCCGCAAGTACATTTGGGTCCAGTATATTGTCCACAAGTTAATACGGTGGAACGTTATAACCGCACAATAATCACTGCAGTTTCCTCGTTTGTTGAGAACGATCATAGAACGTGGGATATTAACATACATAAAATACAATTTGCCATGAACACCTCAGTAAATGAGTCTACTTCTTATACTCCTTTCATGCTAGTACACGGTAGGGAAGCTGTCACAGATGGTAGTATTTACCGTGGCTTCGAAGATCTCCAAGAGTTGGTTGTGGTACCACGCGATACTCATGCGTCTAATATTGGCCACCTCGGTGACATTTTCATCAAAGTCCGAGAGTCATTGCGTAAGGCCCATGAAAGGAATATAAAATACTATAACAACAAACGCAGAGATATCTCTTTTAATGTTGGTGATTTTGTGTGGAAGCGGACGTACAAGCAGAGTTCTGCTAATAAATATTTTACTGCTAAACTTGCCCCTAAATATGAACGTTGTAAAATTATACGTAAGCTTTCTCGCCTCGTCTATGAGCTCGAAGACGAGAACGGAAAATACATAGGAAAGTGGCACATAAAAGATTTTAAAAATTTAGATACTTCGAGTGACTAAATTACATACCTAGTAACATAATACCTACTTAATTTTCATTTTTATACTCTTATGAAAATAGCCATATTTTTATAAGCATTTAAACTATTTAGGCACCGCGGGTGCGGCGGTCACAGAATACCCACCCCGCCATTCTTCCTGGCGTCTCGTAGAACCCGAGTGTAGGATAACGCGCCATATAACATCTGGCGGCGTTTTTGCATGTGTCTGTCCCTGTCGTTTTTTTATTGATTTGCCTTGATACTTAAGTTTCCATTTACCTAACATCTTCAAAATTGATATTACCATTACATAAGTACATAAAGATCTAAAACACAAATATTATACGTGTCTTAGTTCATACCATTATAAATATATTATTACTACCATTATATAAAATGGATATTACTTCTTTAGTATCTGATACCAGAATTAAGGAACAAGTATGTACTTATTATAACTGTTATGTGGTTAGATAGATGCATTTAGCACAAGATCACAAATATAAACGTGTCTTGTTCATTATTTTTATATGTATTCTACTCTAATCAACAAAATTAATTTTGAATTCCTCACAGGAGCGGTTGGCAACTCTAGAAATAAGCCTTTGCTATATTCTTATAATGGAGGAGGTTACATCTAGCTGGAAACGTAGGAAAATCAATATCGACGATCAGGGGCAACGACACCATGCAACTCATTTTTTTTTTATTTCCTTTTTATTGTTTTTTTCTACTTATTATTTGACGATTAGAGTCAAAATGTCTGTAATAACGGCATCTACCGGTGGTTGTTGACATTACTTGCTATACACTGCTAGTGTCAAGATATACTTATTTAACAACGCCATCTCGGCGTCAGTCCTGACACTACAGTTTTTTTTTTATTACTTTCTTATATTTGATGGGCATAGGATATAATGCTTTTTGCCTATTTATCACAGCCATATAGGTGCTAGCAGAAGAGGTTTCGCTAGATTTTGCCACCTTATTGGTGAATATTTTTTTTTACAACCATGTAGGTGCTAGCAGCAGTAGTTTCGCGCTAGATTTTGTCACCTTATTGGTGAATGTGGTTTTTTTTATTACAATCTTTAACATACCATATTAATGGATTTACGTAGATTTAAGGTACATGCATGTTAAATATTCTTTATTTACACACGTTTATATTTAAAGCTTTATTTTTTATCTTATACAAATAAATAAACTTATAAAAAAAAAATAACGTTAGGCGTAATTGTGTACAGAGTTTATCACGAATGAATAGTTTTTAAGTACCTAATTGATTCTAATTATGATAATTTTGTTTGGTTGGTTAGGAGGTTTTGAGGCTGACGAGGCGTCAGACGAATTCCCTACGTGAATTCTATCGTGGTTGGGGGGATACTGTAACACTGTTTTTTCTTAAAATTTCATAGAACACTAATTTTGCAAAAACACTTTGGTTTCACTGTAGTTTTAACACAAATTTCACAACTAAAATCATAATTACAATAACTTTGTCAATTAATTTCACAATATCAATGTCAAGTGTCAACGTCAACGTCGTTTCACGTCACGTCAGTGACATTTGCAATTATCTTTGGTCATTATTCACTTTTTGCATAAACAAAATAAATCTCGCGTTTATCCTGGCCTTATTTACAAAGATAGTTTTTTTTCGCCCAAAATCCCGTGCTTCCATTTAGGTGGGTTGATTTTCTCAAAATTCGGAATTTGACATTTGGACCGTTTGTTTTGATCATTTCTATAGACATATTTTAATAAAATACACTTAAACTTATAGATCATATAATTATAGTTTCGTCGAATAGAATTTGGAAAGCATTCACAATTTGTTTAAGGTTAATTTTTCATTACGTTTTGTTTTTCAACTAAACATAACTTTAGCTGGAAATACTTATTGCATAGGTATTGTAGAATTTCGAAAGATCCGTATGTTGACTTGACACATCTTGAAGCAAGTTAAGAGTCTTACGAGTGTTATGAAATGAATTTGGTTTTAGGAGAGGTTCCGTCGCCAATACGGCGCTTAACATTCAGCAAACGGACCTCGGCTCCGTCGCTTCCACATAAACGCAAATCTGCGCGCAAGTGGAGCGTTGGTTTAGTCTATCGTCTAGGTTATGACTAGTCTGTGAGACATCGATCGAAGTAATTTGTTATTGATTTGAAGATCATAAAGTTTTTATATATTTATTTCGTAGGTATTTCTCTCGTTTTCCGTGTGAATTTAATTCGAAAAGCCACCCTGAATTTAACAAAGTGAGTTATTTTTGTTTTCAGCTTGAAGAGTAAAAGCTCAATCATATTTATAATCGCCGGCGCGCGATTCGGTGAATTAGTTGAATAAATAAATTATGTCAATAGATAATACTCCGCCCACACTAAGGTATCTAATTAACTTATTATATTTCATGATTTAAAGCAGATTTTGTTAATTTTATTTTTATTTGTGGGTAAATTGATTATTAAATCAAACATGTTACATTTCCAAAATTCGCCTTTTTCATCCCCTATTTCATTAAAAAACCCTGATAGTAAGCGGCATCTCAGTGGGATTAAGGCATATATTGAGTAACACTTGCGAATTTCCTGTTAAATTCTAAATTTTTACAATATTAAGTTTCACATCATACTTTGGCAAATAACTCACAAATTAAGCTGTTTTCTTTTTATTAATAGCAGTAATTATACACAAAATAGGTGCTCTCCCCTCCATATGTTTTTTTTTATTAACCAACCAATAAGACAATTTGTCAATTTATTAAAATAAACACCTAGACCAAATGCTGAAGGATGATGTTGTGGAGCCTAGCGGCAGTGCATGGAACAACCCCGTTACTTTGGCGGTTAAATCAGATGGGTCATCACGTTTCTGCTTGGACAGCCGAAAGCTTAACGCCATATCAAAGCATGACGCTTACCCTATGCCTTATATTAGCCATATTCTGGACCAGCTCAAAAACGCTAAGTACTTATCTTCTATTGACCTTAAGTCTTCATATTACCAAGTTCCTTTGGACTCTATTGAGTCCAGAGAGAAAACTGCTTTTACTATTCCCTGCAGAGGCTTGTTTCACTTTAAGGTCATGTGCTTTGGACTTACTGCAGCTCCAGCTACGCAGCAGCGGTTGATGGACCGCCTCTTTGGGCCCGAGTTTGACAATAAGGTGTTCGTATATGTTGATGATTTAATTTTACTTACTCCTGAAGGCCCAATGGCCTTCCAGGATCACCTCCAGCTCCTACGTAGGGTAAAGGAGAGACTTAAACTAGCCAACCTTACTGTCAACATGGGTAAATGCCAGTTCTTCAGGAGACAGCTGAAATTCTTGGGTCATGTGGTTGACGAATATGGTCTGCGCACGGATCCTGACAAAATTAAGGCTATAGTAGACTTTCCTATTCCCACCTGCAGGAAAGACGTCAAACGTTTCTTGGGAACTGCATCTTATTATAGGCGTTTCATAAAAAATTTTAGTCATAGAGCTGGTCCCCTTAATGCTCTTACTTCTACCCGTAAGAGCGCGCCCCCTTTCAAATGGACGACCGAGGCAGACGAGGCGTTCAACGACCTAAAACTCGCACTGTCTACTTCCCCGGTTCTGGTATGTCCTGACTTCTCGAAAGATTTTGCTGTCCACTGTGACGCTTCTGATTTCGGGTTAGGAGGTACCTTAACCCAGGTTGTAGATGGACAAGAACATCCTGTTGCGTACTGTAGCCGTTCACTAACACCCGCTGAACGTAACTATTCCGCTACAGAGCGAGAGGCATTGGCCGTGGTACATGTCGTTGAACACTTCCGCCCTTACCTTGAAGGTGGTCGACAATTTAAAATTATTACCGACCATGCTAGTCTAAAGTGGTTTTTAAACCTTAAGAATCCGACAGGACGACTAGCGCGTTGGGGGTGTAGGCTATCGCCTTATAATTTCATTATTGAGCATCGTAGTGGATCTCAAAACGTCGTACCGGATGCACTATCACGTTCTGTACCAGTGGCAGCCGTAGACGCATTTACTTCCAGCGATGCTTGGTATAACAATATATTAAAACGTTGCACGGATAGGCCGCGCGCGTGTCCCAATTTTCAAATTGTTGATGGTAGGCTTTTTAGATTTACAAAAAGCACTAACAAACTCTGTGGTGACTACCAGTGGAAAGAGGTTGTACCAAAGGAGCTTAGGGAGGATATTATGAAAAGTAACCATTCTGAACCAATTGCTGCGCACTTAGGCGTTGCAAAAACTTATAAAAGATTAAAATTACGGTATTTTTGGCCCGGTATGCATAAAGATACCGAGGAATTTATTAAAAATTGTGCCACTTGCAACTCATATAAACATAGCTCACTAGCGCCAGCTGGCTTTATGGGGGAACCCAAGGTCTGCTGTCGACCATTCCAGTGCATCAGCATTGATCTAGTTGGTCCACTGCCGATGTCTCGACAGCAAAACACCTTTTTACTAGTAGTTGTGTGTTGTTTTACAAAATATTGTTTATTATTTCCTATACGGCGTGCAACGGGCAAAGTTATAGCGCAAAGGTTAGAAGACCATGTATTTCTGGTTCACGGAATACCACAGACGGTGATGTCTGATAATGGCTCGCAATTTATAAGTCATGAGGTTCAGGCATTATATGAAAAATACAATATTCCGCAAGTACATTTGGGTCCAGTATATTGTCCACAAGTTAATACGGTGGAACGTTATAACCGCACAATAATCACTGCAGTTTCCTCGTTTGTTGAGAACGATCATAGAACGTGGGATATTAACATACATAAAATACAATTTGCCATGAACACCTCAGTAAATGAGTCTACTTCTTATACTCCTTTCATGCTAGTACACGGTAGGGAAGCTGTCACAGATGGTAGTATTTACCGTGGCTTCGAAGATCTCCAAGAGTTGGTTGTGGTACCACGCGATACTCATGCGTCTAATATTGGCCACCTCGGTGACATTTTCATCAAAGTCCGAGAGTCATTGCGTAAGGCCCATGAAAGGAATATAAAATACTATAACAACAAACGCAGAGATATCTCTTTTAATGTTGGTGATTTTGTGTGGAAGCGGACGTACAAGCAGAGTTCTGCTAATAAATATTTTACTGCTAAACTTGCCCCTAAATATGAACGTTGTAAAATTATACGTAAGCTTTCTCGCCTCGTCTATGAGCTCGAAGACGAGAACGGAAAATACATAGGAAAGTGGCACATAAAAGATTTTAAAAATTTAGATACTTCGAGTGACTAAATTACATACCTAGTAACATAATACCTACTTAATTTTCATTTTTATACTCTTATGAAAATAGCCATATTTTTATAAGCATTTAAACTATTTAGGCACCGCGGGTGCGGCGGTCACAGAATACCCACCCCGCCATTCTTCCTGGCGTCTCGTAGAACCCGAGTGTAGGATAACGCGCCATATAACATCTGGCGGCGTTTTTGCATGTGTCTGTCCCTGTCGTTTTTTTATTGATTTGCCTTGATACTTAAGTTTCCATTTACCTAACATCTTCAAAATTGATATTACCATTACATAAGTACATAAAGATCTAAAACACAAATATTATACGTGTCTTAGTTCATACCATTATAAATATATTATTACTACCATTATATAAAATGGATATTACTTCTTTAGTATCTGATACCAGAATTAAGGAACAAGTATGTACTTATTATAACTGTTATGTGGTTAGATAGATGCATTTAGCACAAGATCACAAATATAAACGTGTCTTGTTCATTATTTTTATATGTATTCTACTCTAATCAACAAAATTAATTTTGAATTCCTCACAGGAGCGGTTGGCAACTCTAGAAATAAGCCTTTGCTATATTCTTATAATGGAGGAGGTTACATCTAGCTGGAAACGTAGGAAAATCAATATCGACGATCAGGGGCAACGACACCATGCAACTCATTTTTTTTTTATTTCCTTTTTATTGTTTTTTTCTACTTATTATTTGACGATTAGAGTCAAAATGTCTGTAATAACGGCATCTACCGGTGGTTGTTGACATTACTTGCTATACACTGCTAGTGTCAAGATATACTTATTTAACAACGCCATCTCGGCGTCAGTCCTGACACTACAGTTTTTTTTTTATTACTTTCTTATATTTGATGGGCATAGGATATAATGCTTTTTGCCTATTTATCACAGCCATATAGGTGCTAGCAGAAGAGGTTTCGCTAGATTTTGCCACCTTATTGGTGAATATTTTTTTTTACAACCATGTAGGTGCTAGCAGCAGTAGTTTCGCGCTAGATTTTGTCACCTTATTGGTGAATGTGGTTTTTTTTATTACAATCTTTAACATACCATATTAATGGATTTACGTAGATTTAAGGTACATGCATGTTAAATATTCTTTATTTACACACGTTTATATTTAAAGCTTTATTTTTTATCTTATACAAATAAATAAACTTATAAAAAAAAAATAACGTTAGGCGTAATTGTGTACAGAGTTTATCACGAATGAATAGTTTTTAAGTACCTAATTGATTCTAATTATGATAATTTTGTTTGGTTGGTTAGGAGGTTTTGAGGCTGACGAGGCGTCAGACGAATTCCCTACGTGAATTCTATCGTGGTTGGGGGGATACTGTAACACTGTTTTTTCTTAAAATTTCATAAAACACTAATTTTGCAAAAACACTTTGGTTTCACTGTAGTTTTAACACAAATTTCACAACTAAAATCATAATTACAATAACTTTGTCAATTAATTTCACAATATCAATGTCAAGTGTCAACGTCAACGTCGTTTCACGTCACGTCAGTGACATTTGCAATTATCTTTGGTCATTATTCACTTTTTGCATAAACAAAATAAATCTCGCGTTTATCCTGGCCTTATTTACAAAGATAGTTTTTTTTCGCCCAAAATCCCGTGCTTCCATTTAGGTGGGTTGATTTTCTCAAAATTCGGAATTTGACATTTGGACCGTTTGTTTTGATCATTTCTATAGACATATTTTAATAAAATACACTTAAACTTATAGATCATATAATTATAGTTTCGTCGAATAGAATTTGGAAAGCATTCACAATTTGTTTAAGGTTAATTTTTCATTACGTTTTGTTTTTCAACTAAACATAACTTTAGCTGGAAATACTTATTGCATAGGTATTGTAGAATTTCGAAAGATCCGTATGTTGACTTGACACATCTTGAAGCAAGTTAAGAGTCTTACGAGTGTTATGAAATGAATTTGGTTTTAGGAGAGGTTCCGTCGCCAATACGGCGCTTAACATTCAGCAAACGGACCTCGGCTCCGTCGCTTCCACATAAACGCAAATCTGCGCGCAAGTGGAGCGTTGGTTTAGTCTATCGTCTAGGTTATGACTAGTCTGTGAGACATCGATCGAAGTAATTTTTTATTGATTTGAAGATCATAAAGTTTTTATATATTTATTTCGTAGGTATTTCTCTCGTTTTCCGTGTGAATTTAATTCGAAAAGCCACCCTGAATTTAACAAAGTGAGTTATTTTTGTTTTCAGCTTGAAGAGTAAAAGCTCAATCATATTTATAATCGCCGGCGCGCGATTCGGTGAATTAGTTGAATAAATAAATTATATCAATAGATAATACTCCGCCCACACTAAGGTATCTAATTAACTTATTATATTTCATGATTTAAAGCAGATTTTGTTAATTTTATTTTTATTTGTGGGTAAATTGATTATTAAATCAAACATGTTACATTTCCAAAATTCGCCTTTTTCATCCCCTATTTCATTAAAAAACCCTGATAGTAAGCGGCATCTCAGTGGGATTAAGGCATATATTGAGTAACACTTGCGAATTTCCTGTTAAATTCTAAATTTTTACAATATTAAGTTTCACATCATACTTTGGCAAATAACTCACAAATTAAGCTGTTTTCTTTTTATTAATAGCAGTAATTATACACAAAATAGGTGCTCTCCCCTCCATATGTTTTTTTTTATTAACCAACCAATAAGACAATTTGTCAATTTATTAAAAATTATGTTTTAGAATTCATTTGCTATGTTTATTACATGAAGTTCAAATGTATTGACTGGGATTCCTTCAGAACTCAGTATTAGACCCACTGACCCTAAGATCATAGGCATATTTAATTATATTTTAACCTAACACTGTACTATGAATCTCCAGGGCAGTTACCGGAGGCCGTAGGGCTCCGCTGCTTGACCTTACAGCTAGAAACCATAACAAACTAACCTAACACAAGGAGGAATTCTGTGGAATTATATATATGTAGAGAGAGAATAATCTAAGGAATTGGAATATTCGAATATACCGTGATCGCGGAAACTTAGCATCGAAGGTACGCTCTACTAACAACCGCTCCGGGGAAGGCTACTAACTTCTTTTAAAAAAAAAAAAAGGAAACCTATAACTATTTGTTGGTGTATTTTATTGCCCCTCATTTTGTAGTTTTGTACCCAATTAGTACCTGATTTTTACCTGCCGAGATTGATCAAACAAACCTGAACCATCCTGCCCTTGGCTTGTATTAATTAAACATTAAGTTAAGTGCTTTGCATTGAGGGATTTTGTTTACTTCAGTAACATTATGAATAAGTGAATTATAGTTATGTACCTACAACAATAAAACTTTTCATTTTGTATCGGACTAAAGGAATAAGTTTGTTTTTTTTCTTTCAACTTTAAGATTTCCCTATATTTCAACAATTCAGCAGGAAAAAGCACTACACCCCCGAGAAAAAAAAAAAAAAAAAAAAAAAGGCCCTCTTTCTCTCAGCACTAGAGGGAAGGCCGTACTATTCGCCGGCACCACAATCGCTGCGGAGCCGTCGGTCGCCCCGGCCCAGCGAGGGGACGAGGGAACGTAATAGGGCTCCGATATGATCGCCAGGTCCACATTCCACTGCGCCATTGACTGGCACAGTAAGTCCTGTGCCGCAGCGCAGTGGTTTAGGTTTATCTGCACAATATTGGAGTGGAGTCTACTGGGCATTATTAGTGTCCATTGGTTCCACTCCTCTGGCGGTCTGCGGTGCCTGACCTCCTATAGTTCTCGTAGGCATCAATCGCCCCCTTACAGGTGGGGGATTGCAGCAGAGACCCCCCATTCTGTGATAAGATGGGCGGCCAGCGTCGGAGCAAACTGCGCAACGTAATGCTCCAACGCAGGCAGCGGCCGTGTGCCCCTCGGAACCACAGCGGAAACAGAGGCGACTGCGGTCCTTAGCAGAAGGGCAACGCTGTACAGGGTGCCCTACTCCCATACAGCGGTAGCACCGCATGGGTCGTTGTTCAATTAATTGGATGGAGGCAGAACTCCATCCAACAGCTATGTTTCCCGCTTCTGATAAGCGCTTGGCTGCCTCAACAGGAACCGCTGCGAATGCAGCCCCGACACCTCTTACCCCGGGATGAATCGTTCCCACTCTAATCTGAGTGGGAGGACATCCCGCTGTGGCAGCAAGTGACTCGCGCACTTCATCGGTAGACACTGAGTCGTCCAAACCGACGATTCTAATGTCCACCGTTTTAATGGGCCGAGTCACTTTAGCCTCTTCACTGAGAGCTTCCCCAATCTTAAGCGCAAGCTGGTCCGCTTGCGCGGGGGAAGTCTCTTTCGGAAGCTCAATTATACGAGCTCCCGTTATGCCCGTTCTAAATTTAGCTGGGCCAATCCCCAAGTCGCCCAGCTTAACAGACGCCTTTGCCTTAGCAATAGCGTCCCTGTATGTCGCACCCTTAGCTACTGCTTCAGGCTTGAGCGCGACAACCACAGCAAGATTTTTGGGTGCCTTAGGCACTTTGACCTTCGGCGCAGCTGCAGTAGTAAGGCTAACCCGAGACGCAGTTTGCTCAGGTTTTTTACGCCCCTTCTTAGTAACAGTGGACCATCCATCCTGAACCCCTGTCTCCTGGGATGATCCCAGTCCGGATGGGCCCGCAACGGGTTCCGCTCCCTCTACCCGTTTCGAGCGATTTGGCGCCTTTATCCTTACTTCCCTGGCCTTTTTCGGCAAATTTGCCGGAGGAGCCAGGGTGGTCGGGGTCGACTGCACTGCGGATGCGGCTTTTGACATAGCCGCCTTTTTGTCAGCCGCCAGAGAAGGACGGTGTGACTTGGCTGGAAGAAGGCGACCGTCCACTTCTAGCCCCTCTATTCTGGCGGACCAGATGCCACTCATGTGAGACAGCATTTCACTTTGGAAACTCTCCATTGCCTCCAAAAACTCTGCCCGTGAAATGCTATCGCCTACAGTAGTTGCACCACGACGTGATTGACTCGGATCCGGGCACATCGTCAACTCCTCTTCGTCCTCCGTTTCTGCCGGAGGGACTTCCACATTAGAGCCCCTTTCGGAGAAGGCCCTGCGTAATGCAGCCACCTCGGAGGAACTAACGTCGAGTTGGCCGCGGAGCCGTTTATTATCGGCCTGCAGCCGACGCACCTCGTCAGTTGTGTTTCGCTCCACCAGCGTTTTGACCACCCCGAGAAGCGTTGTCAACGCCTCCTTCAACTCTTTCGCGCCTTTAAGTTTGCGCATTTTTTCGGCCATCTCAGTAATGGCCCGAGCACTATCTTCTGCCCTTTGGCACAGAATATCATTAGTTGGCTCGGAGGGAGCGGATTTGCCCTTCCCCTTGCCTTTCCCCACAGGTGCGGCTACATTAGCAGCAACCTCCACTACGGAGTATTGCGACTCTGTGTCGGTCTCCACCTCTCTGTTCTCCCGGCGAGACTGAGCATGACCAGCGCTATGGTGGAAAGCTCCGCGACCCCTACTACATTTGCCGCTGGCCCTTGGCACTTTTGGTGCCTCCAGCTGGCTTTCCACCTCGGTGTCTTGTTCCGACTCCAGTTCAGAGTCCGCAAAGAAGCGACTCGTCCGCTTCCTGCAGGTTCTGGATCGCAAAACCGGTCCTTTGGGCTCGTTGAACACCGAGCTTTCATTCAAGTGCTCCGTGCCAGATGCCTTTACATCCTTAAATGTACCGTTCGTGCCTACATTTGGAATTCGCAAATTTTTAGATTCGCGTTTTTTTAAACGCTGCGAGTCAGACGCCTCTGTTGCGTCCGACATCGCGGATCCGTCCATGGACCAGTCGAGGGCCCTGCCCACGACTGTGGCCGTAGGACTGTCCACTGTGACCGAAAACCAGTTCTCGATCCCTGAGATTTTTTGTATTTAGCAAGCTTAGACTTTTATACAAAACATAATACAACCTAAAACTACGAAACTGTCTTAAATCCACCAAAGTAACATAAACTAAACTTAAAAAGAGGAAAAAAGAAAGAAGTAACTGAAAAAAAAACCCTTAATACTACTACAAATAATTAATTACGAATATATTATACAACATAGAAATAAAAAAGTAAAAAACTACAAGCGACAAACAACCGAGAAATAAACCAACGCAACGACAACAAGAATACCTACCCACAAATAAAATAATACCGGGGCAGCGCCCCGTGTATTGAACAACAACAATATTATAAACTTAACCTAATCTGAATACCAATTCATTTGTAACGATAAACAACCTATGTAATAATTGAAGACAGAAACAAAACTATTCTACAAAAATATTAACAGCTAAACAAAACAATACGACCAATCTAATAACAAAATGCTATCGACACCTAACACACAACAGTTACAGACGATTGACGCGCTCGCTCGCTAAGACAGCTCGCTCGCGACTTCCGTTCTCGAACCTACTTCAAATTTTGCATAAACTTTCTTTAACAGAATTAATGGAAGACGTGTTTCGTATTTTATTGAAATTCATCCCCAAACGGGGTGAAATGGGGTGATAAACTGATAAAATGTCAAAATCGACATTGATGCCGTTTTCATGGTTTTTCGGGTCGTAGATTACGAAAATAACATCGATTTCAACACCACATACCATCATCCCTGGATGGGGTGCAATGGGGTTGAAATAGTTCATTTTAAATAAATAGTTTGAAAAATACCATATAACATTTTCGAACAATGCTTAATATGTAGAAAATCAACATGGCGCACGTGAAATTATTTTGACAAGTCTGTCACATAGTGCAAAGAAAAATTTTCTGTTAATGGCTGTGCCCATCTGGATTTCGCCAACTAAGAAGTTTAGAAGTTTAAATTGTCTTTTTCTTATGTCGTACCGTGGTGGTAAGGCAAAAGGATCAAGCCATACAAGCAATGTATAGAGCATTTTTTATGACAATATCACGTCACAATAAAATTTGTAGGTTGGTTTAATTCTTGACTAATTTTCACAAAATAGGTATACAATTTTTGAAATATTTGAAATGTTGAAAAATGAAGATATCCTTTTCAAGGGTAAAGGGGTTTGAAAGGTGTCCTATGTTTTTACATTATAACTAAGGAATCAAACTCTTTCATCCATTTAAAACTATTAAAAGTAATAGATGAATATTGATAATAAAAAAAATAGCTAGCAACATTGACATAAATTCAACATAGCCGTTGCTCAAAAAAGGTGGATAAAAATTCGTTTCCAAACCTAGCAATATGGGTATCAACTGAAAGGTCTCAAAGAGTAGAGCATTATGAACTTAGGAAAATTACCCTAAATTAAACATGGCCACCGCTCAAAAAATGGATAAAAGTTTGTTTTCAAACCCAGCAATATGGGTATCAAATGAAAGGCCTTGAAGAGTAGAGCATTAGGTACCTAGGAAAATTGACCTAAATACAACATGGCCGCCGCTCAAAAAAAGGATAAAAGTTCGTTTTCAAACCCAGCAATATGGATATCAAATGAAAGGCCTTGATGAGTAGAGCACTATGAACCTAGCAACATTGTCATAAATTCAACATAGTCGCTTGCTCAAAAAAGGTGGATAAAATTTCGTTTCCAAACCTAGCATTAAGGGTATCAACTGAAAGGCCTCAAAGAGTAGAGCATTATGAACTTAGGAAAATTACCCTAAATTAAACATGGCCACCGCTCAAAAAAATGGATAAAAGTTTGTTTTCAAACCCAGCAATATGGGTATCAAATGAAAGGCCTTGATGAGTAGAGCACTATGAACCTAGCAATACTGACATAAATTCAACATAGCCGCCGCTCAAAAAACGGATAAAAGTTAGTTTCCAAACCTAGCAATATGGGTATCAAATGAAAGACCTTGAAGAGTAGAGCATTAGGTACCTAGGAAAATCGACCTAAATTCAACATGGCCGCCGCTCAAAAAAGGTGGATAAAAGTTAGTTTCCAAACCTAGCAATATGGGTATGAAATGAAAGGCCTTGAAGAGTAGAGCATTAGGTGCCTAGGACAATCGACCTTAAATCAACATGGCCGCCGTTAAAAAAAAGGATAAAAGTTCGATTTCAAACCCACGATGTGGGTGGGTATCAAACGAAAGGCCTTGATGAGTAGAGCACTAAGAACCTAGCAACACTGACATAAATTCAACATAGCCGCTGCTCAAAAAAGGTGGATAAAAATTCGTTTCCAAACCTAGCAATATGGGTATCAAATAAAAGGCCTCAAAGAGTAGAGCATTAGGAACCTAGAAAAATCAACCTAAATTCAACATGGCCGCCGCTCAAAAAAAAGGATAAAAGTTTGTTTTCAAACCTAGCAATATGGGTGTCAAATGAAAGTCCTTGATGAGTAGAGCACTATGAACCTAGCAACATTGACATAAATTTAACATAGCCGCTGCTCAAAAAAGGTGGATAAAAGTTCATTTCCAAACCCAGCAATATGGGTATCAAATGAAAGACCTTGATGAGTAGAGAAGAGTACTATGGGCCTAGCAATATTGACGTAAATTCGACATGGCCACCGCTCAAAAAAGGTGGATTAAAGTTCGTTTCCAAACCTAGCAATACCAATAGGTATTAAATAAAAGGCCTTGAAGAGTAGAGCACTATGAACCTAGGAAAATCGCATAAAATTCAATATGGCCGCCGCTCAGAAAAACGAATCAAAAAAAAGTTCGTTTCCAAATCCAGCAATCAAGTATCAAATGAAAGGCCTTGATCAGTAGAGCACTATGAACGTAGCAACATTAATGTAAATTCAACATGGCCGCCGCTCAAAAAAGGCGGATAAAAGTTTCTCTTCAAACCCAGCAATATGGGTATTAAATTAAATTAGGCCCTGAAGAGTACCTAGAGCATTACGAACCTACGAAAATTGTCCTAATTTCAAAATGGCCGCTGCTCAAGAAAGGCAGAATAAAGTTGAATCATCATGGAATAAAATGGAGGAAAAACTAAACACTGTGTTAAGCATTTTGATGGCGAAACGTAGTTCGCGGGCACAGCTAGTAATATTATAAACGAGAAATTTGTAGGTTTGGATGAATAGTTGTATGGATGTTTGTTACTCTTTCACGCAAAAACTACTGAATGGATTTGGATGAAATTTTGTAGGTAGACGGATTACGACAGGGATTAACATATAGACTACTTATTATCCCGGATACGTTTTTTTTTATGGGATAGGGGGCAAGCGAGCAGACGTATCACCTGATGGTAAGTAATTACCGTCGCCCATGGACACCCGCAACCCCAGAGGAGTTACAAGTGCGTTGCCGACCTTTGAGGTGGGAATACGCTCTTTTTTTGAAAGTTTGAAGGTCGTATCGGTCCGGAAATACCGCAGGCGACAATTCGTTCCAAAGTTTGACTGTGCGAGGCAGGAAACTTCGAAAGAAACGCACAGTTGTGGACTGCCAACAATCTAAGTGATGGGCATGGATTTTTTGCCGCGTGGAACGATGGCGGAAAGAGGCGGCAGGTATAAGTCCGAACAATTCCTCGGAGCATTCCCCGTAATAAATACGATAGAAGATGCATAGTGAAGCGACATCTCTACGCAGCGCCAAGGTATCAAGCCGATTTGAAATTTCCTGGCAGTCGACGATTCGAGCCACTCTCCGTTGAATGCGGTCCAGTGGGAGAAGTTAGTATTGGGGTGCCCCAGCCCAAAGATGAGAACAGTATTCCATATGAGGCCGAACCTGCGCCTTGTAAAACTGAAGGCGGTGCGCCGGAGTGAAATACTGTCTCGATCTATTGAGCACACCAAGCTTCTTAGAAGCTAATTTAGCTTTACCCTCTAAGTGGCCACGGAACTGGACTTCGCTCGATATGTCGACACCAAGGTTCCCAATATTGGCTGATGCAGTTAGGGGAATGCCCTGAAAGCGAGGAGTTACGACAAATGGCATTTTCTTTGCGGTGAACGCGCAAACCTGTGTCTTTGAGGGGTTGAAATGGACTAAATTAAGTCGACCCCAGTTAGAGACTTTGTCTAATGAAGTTTCGATTTCAGACACAAGTTTATTCCGGCACTCAATGACGTTTTCCCGAGAAGAGTTCGCACGGCCGTTATAGAAGGTGTCTTTCATGCTGTCGTCTGCATAGCAATGAATGCTGCTGATTTGCAGCATATCATTGATATGCAGAAGGAATATTGTAGGTGAAAGCACACATTCTTGGGGGACACCAGCATTTACAGACATTGGGTTGAGCATTCACCGTCAATCAAGACCTTAATGCTTCTGTCTGCTAGAAAGCTAGTGACCCATCCACATAATTTCTCGGGAAGCCCATATGAAGGAAGTTTTGAGAGGAGCGCTTTGTGCCATACCCGATCGAAGGCCTTCGCGATGTCCAAACTAACTGCAAGTGCCTCCCCCTTCGCTTCAATTGCCTCTGCCCAATGATGTGTCAAGTAAACTAGAAGATCAACAACAGAGCGACCCCTACGAAAGCCGTATTGTTGGTCACTGAGCAGCTGGTGATCCTCTAGGTACCGGAGAAGCTGGCGGTTGATTAGTGATTCCATTATCTTTGAAAACAAAGGGGTTATAGCTATCGGCCTGTAGTTGGACGGATTCGAGCGGTCACCTTTCTTAGGGATCGGATGCACTAAAGCTGTCTTCCATGAGGTTGGGACTACGCCAGATGAATAAGAGAGCCGAAATAGTCGCGTTAAAACCGGTGCCAACTCTGGAGCACACGTCTTTAGCTCGATAGGAGGGATACCATCAGGCCCACTCGACTTTTGGATATCTAGGGTGATTAGTGCTTGACGCACTGAGCTTTGGTGGAACCGAATATCCGGCATTAAGCTCGTGCACCGTGGTATGGTCGGTGGTTCCTGTCCTCCGTCATCCAAGGTCGAGTTGGAGAAAGAGTTTCCCTAAAAGATCGGCTTTCTCTTTAGCATCATGGGCTAACGAAGTGTTATCCTTGTGCAGTGGTGGAAAAGATGGCATGCAGAAATTTCCCTGAATAGCTTTGGCGAGAGACCAGAACGCACGAGACCCCGAAGGAAGACGCTCTAGCCTCTCGCCAATTCTACAGATGTGCTCCGACTTCGCTCTTGCAATGTCCCTTTTGAAGGATCTGGAGGCATAGTTATACTGCTTTTTCAAAGCGCTGGTTTATATATAAGTAAGTAGTTCCCGCGGGAAAATAGAATTACAGTTTTTACTTCGAACTTTTAAGGCGAAACATAGTTCGCAGAGCTAGTCTATAATATTATTTTATTAACTTCGGCTGCTTCCAGGGCAGGGACCGGAAAACCCGTTCATTTGCTTAAGCCCTTCGTATGGTAACCCAGTGGGATCGATAAGCCGTTCAACAGGTTTCCCAACAATAATGATAAATAGGGGTTACCCTAACCACAACAATAAATTACCGCTTACCTAATCTTAAAGGTTTCCGGTGTATATGCGCCAACCGCTTACTGTTCGGGTTAGGGTAACCCTTTCCCTCGCAGGCGGTTGGGTAGGAGGAGGCGCGCGTTCCTGGACGCGCACCACCAACTCCCCTAAGCAAGCTGGGGATGAAATGGCCCGGCCGGCCGACAACCGGTCGGGAGACACTTTTCTACCCCTGGCCTGCCCGTCTGGGGGGTCGAATTATGGCACTTGTCGACCCCCCCGTAGAGGTAAGACCTGGCGCTTGCGTCAGGCCTACAATCCAGGGGGCGCACTCGGGGAATGGCTAACGCCGATTCCGAGTGTGTCTCTACGGAGGTAGAAGTTGCTCTGGAGGGTGGTTTAGCCAGGTATGGGGTTACCCAGGTAACCCGAGTCCAATGGCATATCCTTGGGGCGGCTTTGTCAGCTTTCAGCCCCTTGTTGAATCGTAAAGAGATTCCCCCGCCTCAAAAAAAAAAAAGGGTAACCATTTCCCTCACGCACACCGAGCGATTGAAGTAGTACCTACTGGAGCGCGTTCAGTCAGAGCCTCGGACTCTCGGAGTGTAGTTGTCCGGTTGTTTTTTAACTCGCTCAGAGAGGCGTTGAACGGATTGCAGCAGCCAAATCTTTTATCTCCCTCTTTCACGTGAATTTTTATTTCTCTCTTTCTATAAGAAGACATTTTAAAATATGGCCCCCAATATTATTCAATCACGTAAGAGTTTTTCAGTAATAAACGTCAGAGCGTTTTACGCGTGTCTGTCTGTGTGTCTGTCTATGGCACCGTAGCTCCAGAATTAATCATCCAGCTGTCTCATGGTCGATATGTGGGCTCTGAAGCGTTGCCGTTTGTACGTTTGTTTAGTATAATATGGTAGGGTATCATAATAGTTATATTGTAAAGTATATTTTCATTTATAAGCTGCGCAAATGTAAAAAAAAGTTACTAAGTGATAATTATTATTTATAAGGAGTTTAAAAAGAAATTTTGTAAAAAAAAATAATTTGAACAAGGGCATGGACTAAGAGTCTGTGGAGTAAACATAATAATAAAAAAAAATTACGGGTTGCACTCCGGGAGTGCCGGCAGAAGTGAAAACTTAAGTATTAACGTTGTGCGTTTTGGATATTTTGGAATGATTATGGAATAATTTTGCACGAATTGCTTTAATTATCAGAATAAAAGTACTATCTTTTATGTGGTAGAATACAATATTTATTTATTGCGCTATCGTACACAAACATGACAATTTATATTACATTAAAAAGTTTATCCCCCTCAGAAAAATCAACTTCCTGTTGTAACGTTGTGCGTACATAATTATATAACTAGTAATAATGAATCAAAATATTTACAATTAAATTAAAAATATGATCAAAACAGACATTAATATACTACTTAAAAACGTAATTTTATAACAAATAAATAATATTTAATTTATACTAACTTACCTAATTAATATTTACAACAAAATCAAATAAAAACACAATTTAGATTTTTCCTAACAAAGTAAATAAATTGATTAAAACTGTCTCAAGTGACGTGTGACTTCCAGTACTTTTGACAGCCGCTATTGTTCTCGGCCGGCTTACGTGGACCCCTGTCATTGTTCCCGGCCAGCTTACGTGGACCCCTCACCGCACCTCGACAGTTCCTGCGGCCATTTCAATTTTAATTGGTCTTACGAATTTTCGATCAGTGATACGTCTCCTGTCGCGAGTTTATCATTTTTTACCCATTACAAAAAAAGTGTACAACGCCGCTAAAGAAGTTCTCACTTCAATAATAAAAAAAAGGTAGAAAGCTAAAAATTGGTATGCGAACTATTTGTGACGAACAAAAAAATCGTGCATCATTTTTTTTTGGAAATCTGCCCCAACCCCAACCCAAAAGAGGGGGTGAAATTTTATATGGGACTTTTTGCAGTTTTCAAGGTAGGAAGCTAAAAATCGGTACACAGACTCTATGTTACCAATGAAAAATACCTGCCTTATTTTCTTTCTGAAATCATCGGTGTTACCCCGAATTTAACGCGAGCGAAGCCGCGGGCAAAAGCTAGTATATTATTATATTATCGAATTTAAGGCCAGCAGTTCACGAAATCTATTTGCTTATTGCATTGCAATATTATAGCTACAATTGTCCCTTCGCCAGGTTCACGAACGAAAACATCACTAATTAGTACATTTTAATTGATTTTTTGGATTCTGGATCATTTGTTAGAAATCTACCGCTAAATACCTGCGGGTGTATTTATTATTTTCCATTTGCCTTGCCATTCATTAATTTTATGACATATCTATCTGTTGTATTAAGAACAGTTCTGAAATAATTTTTAGTTTATTGCGTTATTATATTTTTCAATTTAAAAGATTTAGCTATATGTATGTATACAAACATTATGCCGAATTAATACTTGCTAGCGTTGTATGTCAGAATCCTATTTCCGTGAGCGTGCGTTTATCTAAAACCTATTAGCTCCACTCGGCCACTTTGACCGCTATAAATCAACCTCAGGCTTGTGTATTTATTTGGTATGCTATTAATAGCTTGGCAAATATGTAACCAAAGTCGAGGTTGCAAATATTAACTTTTAGATGCGCGTGACGCAATGTAATGACTGATACAAAGTTATTTATATTTGTCACTTATTAGTTGAATTACCTATATTCGTCATTGTACACTGTACCTAGAGTAATTAATTATTATTCTTACACTTGGACTTAGTAAAAACTGAGGAAATTCATTAACCAAACTCATTCACATGACGCAAAATCAGGCCAGTTAGAAAATTTCATCATCATCTTGTTGGCTAAGTAAAGGATATTTCGTCTTTAAGAGAATTGCGAAGCTGTAAATTTTCATACAAAAAGCTATGAAGCTTTTCTCCCTCTTTACATAGTCCAATTTTCATAATTTTTGGAAATGTTATAGATATAATGAAAATCTACATTTGTACGTTTTGATTTTGAAGTAATATTGCTCAGAATATAAATTATTAGCATCTAAATTTCCTTATTTTAGACATAAAAACTACCTAGAGCATTTTTATCTTTTTTGGCTAAATTATACTGAATTACAAAAAAAGCAAAACGTACAAACATAGATTAGGGTATACTGAATCTAATGAGATTATAAGTATCTAATTTCGTAAAGGTTTAGAGGGGTAAAACAGTTATCGCCCGAAACAATATTTCAATAAGAAATGTAGGCACTTGCCTCGGACTTTCAACTCTAAACGGTGTGCAACAAACTGCATTTTTGAAAGTGCATACTCGAGCCAGGAATTGGCACTTCACAGTCCTCTTAACGTAGCCAGACACCGTTTCTTTTCACAGTAAGCTGTTGCACGAAATGTAATCATAATCATATTACCTTTTTATTAAATCTAAAAATAGCTCTAGAGAGCGTTATCGCTGACGTTATCTCAAGGCGAGATCACGGCGCGCCAGCGCATGTGTCGCCTGCCTCCGGCGCTACACTCGTTCTCGTGTTTGATAGAGGGTTGTTGTGCGCGTGCGCCTGCATGGCAATATTGTGATTTATCCTTTCAAAACACTATCTGTTTGTGACTGAAGCTTTGCTTTCACTAGCGTAAATATGCTAGTTAAAAACAGCGTAACGGCTTCGCATTATCGGCGCCATCGATTTAAACTAAGAAACATTTCTGGTGGTTTTTGGTTTTATATATGTATATATTTTTTTGTAATTTTGTAATAAACAATATTAAAAAACTGATACCTATGAAAATTACGAAACCAATTGGCCGAACAAACGTTTTAACTATAATTGAATGTCGTCCATTTTATACAATTTTTTGTAATTTCATAAATTAATTATTTTTATTTTTTGAAGAAGCAATTGCATTTATGTGGGGACCCACAGACATCTTCGACGGATTTTTTTAAATATTTCTTATTTTTTGGTTTATGTTTTATATATAGACTTTTGTGTATTGATGTATATAAGAAAGAAGGCGACCAGAATGGAAGAAATGTCAAAACAGCAGTATGCCAATTGGTTTAATCAGTCGCCGACTGTGAGCCAATTACTTAGTTGACAGCGTGGAAGCAATTCCTACATTTGAGGGCGGAAAGAGCGCTGCAGGAAGACTTCCCTTTATTGAGTTACAAAAATAGACACGCTCATTGTCGCCATCATGCACCACTTCATACTCTCAGATAAGACTACGCGGTGACATTAGAGGCTATTTGATCATATTAAACAATTATTTACCAACCGCTAATTTGTTTACCTCCTCATATTGTTACGAGAGCGATACTTCGACAGCATTATTCTATGTGGGTGGCCGTGTTCTTACATTGAGTAAAATATTAAATAAAAAATTTAAACATCTCTATATTTAACAATAATCTCTATCTTCTCAAAATGCCTATCTTTAACAATAAACTAATGTTTACACGTCATGTGCCTTTTTTAATGTTCAATCTACTTTACTTTTATTTGAATTCAAAAAAGACGCTTAAACTCAAATATTACTCGGTTTGCCTAACAATTATATTTGATCGTCTCCTATATGTGCTCACGGAGCTGTATATCGGTACTTTAATGTTTGATATTTATAGCACGTGAATAACACATGTCGACAAATTCTACATTTGTAATTCGTATATTAACATTCTACCAAGACCCATTTGATAATTCTACATTTAAATCGGTAAAATGTGTAGTGGGGACGATAAGCACTTTAACCTTGCATTTTGTGATTAAGCTCTGAAACTTTGCACAATTATTGCACATACCTTCAATTTAAGAGGTAGCTAGCCTCTTAAATCGTTTTCTAGCCTCTTAAGTCTTAACTCGTTGCCATCTCTAAAAATCAAAAAGCCGGAGTTACCCGTAAAAAAAGCCGGACTTTTGAGTCTCAAAGCCGGACATTAAGAAAAATTTAAAAAAATTACAAATATATCGAATAAATCACATATTTGAAAGCCAGACTTTTGAATACCAAAACCGGACGCAAAAAAAGGGAATATTGATTAAAAAAAACTGAAACACACAGTTGCGAGTCAGCCAATCTCGTCTCGCTCGCTCGTTCGCTACTGACTGAAATGATTGATTGAATTGATTGAACGATAGTATAAAAAGCCTCACAAAAGGCGGACAGGCCGGACGCAGTCAAATTTGGCCAGACAAGAGGTCAAAAAGCCTAACAGGTCCGGCTTTATTCGGACGGATGGCAACACTAGGTGGAGCCACCAGGGAGCCCCCTGCAGGGATCTGGCGGGGGGTTGCATACTTCCCAGGGGCAATTCAGCGAAAATTACATTTACCGGCCTATTTTGACCGCTCTTTCGGCACGAGTCATCGTTTTTCTATCTGTGGACCTTAAGACTACCCGAAAGTAAGAGATAAACACAATTATTTCGGGTTGCCTATCTACAGGAGGTAAAATTTCGCCCTCCCAACCCAACATTAAAACTTAACATGTTACGAAAACTACCATTCGCGGTCTCCTACTAAGATACCAATTTGATGGTGCTTGTGTATCTTTTCAATCAAGTGACCCGCAAGGGGAGTAGAAGTAGGGGGTGGATTGGGTGGGGGGCTTTCTCGTCCAGCACCGCCGCTGCGCTTGCGCTCGCACCCGTCACTAGGCAAATTTAAGGTAAAGCCAAAACCTATTATACTAGCTGTGCCCGCGAACTACGTTTCGCCATTACAATTTACAAAAAAATCCCTTATCACCTAGGGGTATAAAAATTAGTTTAAAACTTATTTTGAGACCTACCGAAAACACAAAAAAATCATAAATATCGGTCAAGCCGTTTGGGAGAAGTTCAGTTACAAACACTGTGACACGAACATTTTATATATAAGACTAGCTGTGTCCGCGAACTATGTTTCGCCATAATAATTATACAAAAATAAATATCACTTCTGAGTATAAAAAATGTACGACGTTTTCTCAGACCCACCGAATATACACAACAAATTTCATAAAAATCAATTAAGCCGTTTCGGAAGAGTTCGGTTACAAACACTGTGACACGAGATTTTTACATATTAGAAAGATGCATTTGACAATACGCGTATTGGGTGTGATGCGTATTTGACAGCTAGCGTCGGGTCGACTGCAACCCCCACAAGAGCCACAGTGTACGTTGCCAACTTGTGACTTAGGATGTAAAGTCACGGTACCCAGTAATATCTTACCCTTCAAACCGGAACACAGCAATGCAAGCACTGCTGCTTTGTGGGAGAAATAGGTAAGACGGAGGTACCCAAGCACACGACCCTGGTACAGAGTCTCCCTTCGGTGTGTCGGCCTCCTCATGGTTGCAGAGTCGATCTCGCACATTTTTATTTGAACTTCTCAAGTTTCAGGCGTTCTCAAACACTTTATGATTTTAATGTTAAAACAGCGAAATTTTTGCCCCTGTAAGATGGACAACTAGAAATAATTATGTTCTTTCCTTAGTTTGGGCCTTGGGGTAGTCAGAAGGTCATCTGATGGAAAAATGATCGCACGTGTCGAAAAAAACGGCGAAATTATGCCTATATATGTGATTTTCGCTGAGCTGCCCCGGAAGGTAGGCAATCTCTCGCCAGGATTTTTTTGACAATTATTATTGCGAAACGTAGTTCGCGGGCACAGCTAGTATAATAATATATATAATTATGTTTGTATATAGGTACCTACTGATGTTCATATAAAATGAATGTTTTATTTTGAAAAGTTTGGTTTTGACTTTACGACGGGTGCGAGCGCAAGCGCAGCGGTGGTGCTGGACGAGAAAGCCCCACCCAATTCCCCTCACTTGATCTTCCCTTGCGGGTCACTTAATTGACCAGATATATAAGCACCATCAAATTGGTACCTTAGTAGGAGACCGCGGATGTTAGCTCTCGTAACACGTTAAGTTTTAATGTTGGGAGGGCGAAATTTTACCGCTTGTAGATAGGCAACCCGAAATGATTGTGTTTATCCCTTACTTTATAGTAGTCCTAAGGTCCACAGATGGAAAAAATGATGACTCGTGCCGAAAGAACGGTCAAAATAGGACGATAAATGTGATTTTCGCTAAAATGCCCCTGGAAGGTGGGCAACCCCCCGCCAGGGGCCACCGCAGGGGGCTTCCTCGTGGCGCCACCTCTTAAATTGAAGGTATGACTATGTGCAACATTCGTGCAAAGTTTCAGAGCTTAATCAAAAAATGCAAGGTTGTGGCCAAAAACACGACTTAATGGGAACGTTGCTGAACTAGTGCGGGTAACGGTTAAATGGCCATGACATTTATATGACGGAGAAAATTACATTCACGCGGTATCACGGGGGCGCGTTCAGACCCTTGGTGCTAGCACGGGTGCCAATACAACTGAGGGGCAATCGCACTATTTATAATAAGGTTTCAACCAAATCAGAAACTTCCCATACATTTTGGCAACACCTTGACAGCAGTCAGATGTCAAAACATATGGGAACGGTAACGTTTTGGTTTTGGTTCAAACGTTGGTAAATAGTGCGATTGCCCCTCAGTTCGCTCTAACCTAAGGTTGCCATCCGTTCCGGTACACCGCGACCTGTCACCGGTTTGAACCTTCTATCCCGGTCGTCCTAGTTAATTTAGAAAATATCCCGGAATTTCAATTACATCGTGTAATAAGCGCACGGCGCAGACAGGCGGTGGCGCCAAAAGAAAACAGACTTTAATTTTGATGTGCCAATACTTATACGCCATCCCTGGTCATAATGCTAATGTGGAAAGAATATTTTCTTTAGTAGCTGCACAATTAGTTAAAGAACGTAATCGCCTAAACGTTGACACGGTCGAAAGCATATAATTCAATGAAAGTTCAATTTAAAAATGACTTGTTCAGAATTTCATAAGTATGTTAAGGGCAAACCAGACCTGCTAAATAAGGTGAAGAAATCTGAAAATAATAATAATTAATGTTTTATGTGGAATCTACACTGCAGATATAATTTTAAGCTGATATGTGAAGAAAATTAATGTAATAAAGGTAAAATGGTAACAAGATGTGTTTTTTTGTCGCTTTCTGCTAATGTCCCGCTTAGAACTTAGGATGCCACTTATGACAATGGCAACCCTACTCTAATCCTGTTAATACCTTAGTTAGAGCGTGAATTTTGGGTGAAACGTTTAAGACTTCAGACCAGTGATCCCAAAGTGGTCCAGGTGGACCCCCAAGGGTCCACGGGAGACTCGACGGGGGTCTACGTTGGCGTGACAAAAAAACGAGGGTTCACAATAGTGAAGATGTTGGCTTCACTTCACCTATCAATGTAGGCAGATAATATTTTAAGAAGCTCAGCGACCGTTACTTGTAAAAACTTGCATATTCAATTAATTAGAGCACAATCAATTAATTAATTAACCAATCAATTCTCACTTTTTTTCCGAAAACTCAGCCGCAACGCAAATTCCCACAGTTAGATCTAATCTTCGTATTTTTTGTCGAGTTTTGAGAATATAGTAGAAATGTAGCTGCTCCGGGTCTACCGGAAACAGCAAAATTTTTAATGTGGTCTATGAGAAATATAAGTTTGGTAACCTCTGCTTTAGACAGTCACAGCAAGCTACAATCGAAAAACCATCAAAAGCTAGAGTTTTAAGATTCCTAAAGACTCTCAAACTCTTAAATGATTGGATGATTTTGGGGACATAATCCTCCACGTCATCTGGGGCCTTACCATGATCGCTTATAGCAAGGTTGAAACGATATTAAGTGAGACAGAGATACCGCTCTTGCTGCGTATACCGCCATCCCACTCTCAGTGCGGCTTTAATATTGTTTTGAGCGGTCATGGTTAGGGGGCTGTTTCAAAAACAGAAGAAATGCAAAATTCGCGTGAAAAAATGAGATAAAATATATAATTGCTACAATGTGTTTAATAATTTAGAGCGAGTTAAAAACGGCCCAATAACTTCACCTTATGTCAAATTTACACAATCGCACTGAAAGAAATTTTTAGTAACAAATAACAAACATTTGAGTAACCTATTACATAAAAATAGTGACTTCACAACTAATGTTACTAGTAACCAAATTCAGTTTTGTAAAAACAGTTATGTTATCTATAGCCAAACAAAAATAATTACTTCCCACCAAATATATAAACTATAAGTTACCAAAGTGTTTCGAGTAAATTACTAATATAAATGTATTAATAACAAAACTTTTAAGTAAGAATAGACCACATCTATGTTGACCATTTACGAAACTGTTTTGTTATAAATAACTATTTCTTCAATAGTAGCATCACTAAACTGTTATCACAACTAAACTGTTTTGCTATCTGTTACTAAACTTTTGATTAAATATAACTAGATTCTCAGATTAGTATAGCATCAATATATTATAATCATGACCAAACTAATTTGATACCTGTTACTAAACTTGTGATTAAAATATAGCTAGAGTTTCAGATTATTTACAACATCACTGTTATGTAATCTGTAACTGAACTTTTCAGTTAATAGTTACATTACTTTTAGGTTACTATAGCGGTTTTTTCCTACAGGTTTATAGCTTGTAGCCAAAACTAATAATATGAGAAATTTCAGCAAGAAAGGCAAGCGCTGTTGAAACTCCTCATATATTAATTTCGACTACAAACTTGGGACAAATTAAAAACTTAATTGATTTGTTCAAATAAGTGAGCATTAATTATTTAAAAAATTTATTAATTACAGAAAACTTTTAAATATATTGATCAACAAAAGAAATAATCACAGAACTATAAATAACTATACTTCAACACAAGGCGCCAATCCTCTTTTGGTACCCTTGTCCAAAATATTGTTGGAGCTGCAGCTGGCAATGCTACCAGCTTGGTGGCATCGGAGATCGTGGTCAATTCGACTAGTGACTTGTACAATTATTATTCGAAATCGTCAAAGCGCTCATAGTCCAGTAGCTCTTCATAAGACTCTGTAAAATAAAAATATGTTTAAGTTATCTGCATTAAAATAAGAAGCAAATGAAGGAAAAATATCACTGGGGCATAAACACCAGCTCCCTTATTCGCTAACTTCGGTTGCTCCGAACTCTGTACTCCGAACTGTCATTGTGATATACTACTGAGTGTATTACACACAAAACTACTCGCTGAAATAGCAATGGCAATGTGAGTTTTGTTATGGCAGGGTTCATTATATTGTGCAGTATGATATTGTGTTCAAAATAACAGTTCGGAATTGGTAACCGAAGTAAGTGAATAGCTGAGTACACATTAGTCGCACAAATGTACGAAAAACGGACAAACATTTTCTTATAAAAATAAAAAAAGTTTTGTTCTGTTCACTCACCATCCAAAAATTTGAAATAGTCATTTCCAAGCCCCACAACCTCAGATAGTAAGAATTTTTTTTTCGCAGGTTCGTTTGCTTCTGCAGGCTGCATTCATGAATACGGCATCACCATATCACCATTCACCAGTTTTGACTCTTCATGTGTACCATGATTCTTCTCTATTTTTGAAAAATATCACAAAGTTACCACTAAATGCCATTTGCTTTCTGCGAACTAGTGCGAACCGCAAGGCCGGTAAAGCGAAATGAACATTATGTTCCTGCGTGTCACGTTTGATGCAAGTTCGGGCGGGAATTTACATTTTTTTTTGTTACACGCAGCATCACTATTATTACCTCTGACAAAACTATTTTGTTCTGGCTTACAAAAACATTGTTGTAATCAACATTATTAATATTAGTTGGTTTCAATCAAATATTTAATTTGTTTATAGCAACTTTGTAACACGATCTTAAACAATACTATTCAGTTGTAAACAATTTTTAGCTATGGTAATAAATAGCACAATAATTATGTAACAGCTTAATTTAGGTTTAGCCAACTGTATGTTAGAAAATACTCTAACTTTGTTCAATTATAGCAAAGTACTGTTATGTTACAAGGTACCGAAGTCGAATTTGATAGTAAATAACAAAAACTTTAGAAGTTCATAACCAAAATTAAATAACTGAAATGATTTTGTAAATTGTAACAAGCCTGGTGATCTAAACATAAATGAAATTAATTTAAAAGTTAACAAAGTTTTGCTAATCTTTATTTAACTCAACTAGTTTAGTTAATTAGTTTTTTTCAGTGCGTGTTCGCCATTCGCCTCGTCATTCGACAAACATTCGACGAAGCATTCGTAATATGAGTGCCGCCGCGAACTACTGTTCATACATTCGCGGGTGAATTATTTTGATTTCGCATACGAACCTGGAGGACGTGAAAATAATGGCGGCATGCGCGCTACAGCTACATCTATTGAGTTTTAGATATCCCAATCCCATTCTAGTTCTAGTTGATATACGGTTCCATGCATCGTTTATCTTTTCTTTATTTTTAACCGACTTCAAAAACACTGAAAGTTAAAAATAATATAAAAATTGGTACAGACAACATCACACTTCTATGTATATTGAAGTCGGCGCCAAACGATGATCTAGAAAGTCCTTGAATTTGAAACCGACTTCAATATAAAAGTGTGATGTTGACTTTTCAGTGTTTTTGAAGTCGGTTTTTATTTTTTGTAATTATGATTGCGATGTTTTGGGTTCCAAATGAGCTCTTCGTTTTGATAAAGTTCTAGGAATTCTAAAATTCGGACTTCACTCCACTATTTTGTAAAACTGGCAAAGTGCGTGTCGGGCCACGCACAGTGTAGGGTTCTGTAGTTGCAAATGCCAACCTTGAGTTCACACTCAAACCTCACAACACGTTGTTATTAAATTAGGCATTATTATTATTATTATTAAAGCCGCAATGATTTTATATTTCCTTAACTTCACATGGTTCGTAAATTTATATTCAGTACTAATTTTCAATGAAATGTTACTTTTCCGAGTACATTTTATAAGTTGGTCGCCTATAACTTTTTAGTTTATATAGTTAATTGTATACACTCATACAAATTTATATACTAATAATCTATAACATCTATACGTATATTGGATCGATTTAATGATGGTGATGAGATAGCCGTAGTAATAGATCATTGTAATTTTTTTTATCTATGTTTAATCTTTATCGGTACCTACTCTATTACACGAATTCCCAAAAAAACAGATATTTATCTTGTTTGGGAATGACTGGATAATATTTCTGATTGTCATTTTTACTTTGTTTCTTATGTAGTATGTAGCTAATGTAGCCTACATTAGATTATAAATAAGCATTTAATATACATCCTAGTTTGTAACTGTCGCTGTCGTTATCAGTTGAGTGAGATATAGGATCTCCCTAGTTCGATTGATATATGGTGATGATGGAACAAATTTTAAATCAAGCTGTAACTATGTACCCATAAGAAGCAATCAATAAAGTTTTATTATAGTTTGTACTTAGTACTTAACTCTGATTGTTTTCCTTCAAACTTCGTTATATATACTTGAAAGCGTCGATGGCGTAGTGCGTAAGGCTGTCGCCTTCCAATCGGGAGGTAGCAGTTCGTTTGTGTCACTGAGTGAGTAGTCAATTTGCGTATTTAGGTATTTTTACAATTGTGTCATCATTATGCGTATTTGTCGTTGATGTGCGTCGGGAGGAAATATATTTGGGGGTTTGGTGATCATGAATACTATACATACATACATTTACCCTACGGCTTTTAGAGCGTTTGTTGATTAGTTCAAGTAATCAAGTGTTAATTTTACTTGTAAAACCTGGGTTCTCAAATTTTTGAAAAAGAAATATCTTTTTATATAAAATACACAAATAAAAACATCTGATTTTTACTTTGAAGTCTGTAGCAAACCTCTGTTAGGTAACTAAGTAACTTGATCGAATAGAAAATTGAAAATGAATACTGGGTTGAGATTCCGGGCAAACGGCCTCCTTGGTCCGGGGCAATATTCGAATAATCTTCGAACTGGAAGACATACACGCGCGCAAGTACTACACATTCTACTGCAAAGCGGTCTGGGCCACATGATGGGTAAAACTTCTCAGGGTTTGGTGGTTGAGACCACCCAGTACTGATCTGGAGGGCCGGGGTTCGATTGGTTGATGGTACCGTCTTGCCTTAGTTTGTCGCCATAATAACGATATTAATAATATTGTAGTGTTCCGACAATAAGAGGCAGGGGCGGATCCAGGATGTCAGGGGGGGGGAGCATTCTGACAACGTTCCTACTTGGAGCTAGGGTTCACAAGTTATCAAAAATAAGTGTTTAGCCCCCCCCCCCCCCCATTCGCCAAAGATTAGAGGTAAGATAGCCAGTTGTCGAGGAATCCAGGTGAAGGTCACAAGCTCACTTCCATCTTCATCCTTACGTTTCTCTGATGAGTTCATAAAAAAGCTATTTTTTTTATTGCTACTAAATTGGCAAACAAGCAAACTGCCCACCTGATGGTAAGTGGTAACAGTCACCTATAATACATGTGGCTCCTGTGAGATTCACAGTAAAACTGCAACCCCCACAAAAACCAGTGTACGTTGCCAACTTGTGACATCAGATGTAAAGTCACGGTACCCAGTAATTTCAGTGCCATATCTTACCCTTGAAACCGGAACACAGCAATGCAAGCACTGCTGTTTTGCGGCAGAAATAGGTAAGACGGAGGTACCCATGCACACGACACTGTCCAACAAACACTTCCCAAGTGTAGCTGAGAATGTGTCGTTATTGCAGGTGCGGGTGTCGGGGTGAGGTGGCGGCATGAGGCGCGGCGCCGGCGCCGTGCTCGCGCTCGCGGCGCTGGGCCTGCTGTCCGGGCCCGCGCTCGCCGCAAAGCAGTACAGCCTCACCATTGGCTACCTGCCCTCCATCAAGGGCGAGCTACGAGACAGGCAGGGGCTCGCCATATCGGGCGCACTCTCCATGGCACTTGAGGAGGTACGCCTCCCTTTTTTTTTTCTCGGGGGGAATTGCGTAACCGCAACGTACCCGCCGTTGGCTAGACGGCGAGCGCGTGTGGGGCTCTCCCGGCAGAGTGCCAGGCCTACCCACTAAAATCCCCCGGTGTTCTCCCTGCCCTTATGGGCGCGCTAGGTAAGGAGGAGGTACGCCTCCCTATGTTTTTATACCACCTGATGTATGAATGAATAAAAAAGGGAATGGGATGGAAAAGCGAACAGTGGTCTTATTCCCAAACCATCTACTAGCAAACTAAGAATTGTAAAAAGTAATGATGGGTAAGATGTTAAAAGTACTTCCTGAAACCTAGGATAGGTTTCAGGAAGTACTTTTAACATCTTACACATCATTACTTTGATGCAAAAATACATAAACAACAAATTAACATTACCCATCTTCTTTCTTCTTCTTCTTATATATAAAAATGAAACGCTGTGTGTTAGTCTCGCAAAAACTCTGAAACGGCTCGACAGATTCTTACGAAATTTTCTGTGTGTGTTTGAATAGGTCCAAGAAAGGTTTAAATGTAAAGTTGGACCTGGTAGGTGGCGCTGGAATCGGGCAGGACAACGTCTGCCGGGCCCACTAGTATTTAATAAAAACACTACATAAAATACATAAACTATTATGGAGATATTTCTTTAATGACCAATTTCAATAACCTTGTCGTAGCTTAGGACAATACTGTCACTTCTTGACATGCCACTTAAGATTGTCCTCAGCAAATCGCCCTAACTAGTTATGGTAGGCTCGTGCCCCTCGGTGGAGACGTATATGAGCTGTGACGATGAAGACAAGGTTTGTGAAATTGACCATATGCAGGAAATATTTTTTTTATTGCACACTTGAATGCAACATGCGATGATGTTGCACGTCTGATGGCTTCGGGTAGGAAATTCCATAGTTTGATGGAGTTGCCGTTAATGACTAATCACAAAATATAGAGGAATGGGGAGAGAGGACGAGTGATAACTGAAAAACTATTTGACGTACTTAGAATTCGGGTTAGGATGACGGAGTTGAGTACAAAGCGTGATTAAAGGTAATGGTGTGCGTAGGAGTGTTGGCTTATTCGTAGCCACTGAAGTTTGGAGCAGAAATTGAGATATGGTCCTTATACATAGGTCTGATGCTATACTGACTAGCGTAGCCTGCTATCTGTCTATACGCGTGCAGCTATAGAGTCAGTTGCGTGTTGACTACCCCAACAACCGCGTATAGCTATCAGAATCAGCGTGCTGTCACCGTCCTCTCTCGACGAGCACTAACGACCTGCGTCATGTGCAAACACACAAGATATCTATCATTCTTTGCGGTTTCTTGATGTTCAAACTTGGTATGTGCTTGCAGGTATGTGAAAACAAAACGGACAGTTTTTATTTTTTTTATGGAATCGCCCATCTACGAAGTATTAAATTAAAGAACATTTTACGGTTAAATACATTTTTTGGATAGTTTATTGTCAATGTGCTTCTTAGACAACAAAATGAGTGAGGTCCCTCTTTGTCACGCCCACTCGGGAAATCGTTATCCAAATCTATATAATGTGAAATCACAAAATGTTCCAAAATCACAAAATGTTTACGAAATGTGAATCACAAAATGTTTCAAAATCACAAAATGTGTTTGAAATGAGAATGATTAAATATCTTTATGTATTTTATACGAAATCGTATTATCACTGCTTAATGTGGCCGAATAAATGTGCAATTTTTACTCGAAGGCAGCGGAGAGTTGTTTATAAATAAATACAAATATTTGTTGATTGTATGTTTTATCCATGACTCGCGTATGAAAGATGATGCTCCATTATTTATAAATTTTGTGGAAGAAGCACATCTGATGTTTTTAATTATATACTATTGTTATAAAATAACAATGAATAGAAACTTTTTAGTAACAATAGTCTTGGAAGTAACAGGAAAATGATCATGATCGATACTAAATTGTTAAATGACATTTGAAACACTATTGCATGTTATAATATTTTAAGAATGTTTTTATTTATTTTTATTTATTTGATACACAAAACAGAATATAATCAAACATTGAATAATTAAAGCATGTACAAAATAGCGGACTAGAGTATATCCCTAAACATGTGTATACAGCATGATTCAAAGTAGAGCGGTACAGTTTTAGCAGTGTAGGAATTCTAAAGTCGACAGTAGTTGTTATATCAAAAAAGGCCAAATGATTAACTATGAAACAATTACAAATTTAAAATGACATGTCCGATGTTAAATTAAAATTACAAAGTTTTTGTCCAAAGATAGTTAATTGTTTTGTGATGAGTTTTTTAGAGATTGCATAGTATTGACGACACATCCTGACAAGTGGGTTGTAGAAAGAAGTATTATTTTTAAATACTTGAAACGAGAAAACGTTGGCGAAGCCGTGACGTGCTCGGGGCTTAATGTTTATATTAAAATGTTTTAATGATAGTTGCTTCTAGTTGCTATATTTTTGGGTAATCACAAAACATTTTAGTTTATTCAATTATTTTATTACGCAAAAGACACAGTGGTTTATTTGCTGACGAACTTTTAGTGGCTCCGTGCCAATATTTATGTGACACAAATTTCTAGCTCGACGTAAAACAATTGTTGATTTGGAATAAAAACATTGTTGCGGTCAGATTTGTAATAGGTATCCAAAATTAAAATCTGTAGGTAAAACAAAAACATGCAAAACACAAGCTGCCGTGGATTAGAGATTTTTATTTGTTGATAATTATTTTGATAAAAGTTGGTATAGGGATAGTTCGAGACCAAGGGAAGGGCATAAGGTAATTTTCCTACGGGGAAAAAAATTCCTACGGGAAAATTAAAATAACGCGGGCGAAGTCGCGAGCGAAAAGCTAGTAGTACAATAAAAAAATAGGAAAATCTACTTACGGTAGTTCGTTTCGAACTCCAAGTAAACTTATGTAACTACGGAGGCTTTCTATTGCATTCCCAAGGCTTAAGAAGTTGTCTTTCGTCTTTTGTATTCAGATCAACAATAGTACCCAAATATTGCCCGATGTCGAGCTTCGCCTCGAGTGGAACGACACCAAGTGCGACACAATCATCGCTACTCGTTTCCTCACCGACATGAGCTGTTCAGGTGTCGTGGCGTTCTTCGGGCCTGAGGGTCGCTGCCACACGGAAGCCATCATTGCCCAATCCAGGAACTTGCCTATGATTTCTTATGTAAGATAAATTTTATAATGGTCATTGCAAATATGTATTTCGTTCATATATTATTGTTATTCCTAAATATTATGTTTTTCTTTACAGAAATGCTCCGACTACCAGAGTTCTATAATTCCCAATTTTGCGAGACTCGAACCGCCAGATACTCAGGTAAGTTGAATGAGCAATAATGAAGCTAATGTTTTAGAGCTCACGTTCACTGTAGACTTTAAATCCGTCGATAGTTTATTTAGCCCAGCTCTTGTTTAGTATGGCAATGCACCATAAGGATTCGGAATCGAAAGGCAAATGAGTTCAGTGGGCAAATGAGTTTACCCTTCAGATTAAGTAATCTAAATGAGGAGTGTACCCTGAAAGTTTGTATTCGAAGTTTCCTCTATAATTCGATATATTTATTTACAATGCTACGGGAGCACGCGCTCTTTGATACCGGGAGCCTCGCAGTTCGTCCTCAGCTCTTACGTATCAATCCAATCTATGTATTGAGTTGGCCCAATGAGGCTCGCTAGCAGGTTGACCCGATCAAATAATCGGCCGATTAAAAAGTCTGCTGTGTCTGTGGAAGCTTCTCTTATTCGAAGTAAAATATCAAATAATATTTGTGCTATTATAATCTAATTCTTTGCTTTTGCTTTCAATAGGCTACCAAGTCCGTTATATCGTTGCTTCGATACTATAGATGGAACAAGTTTTCCATTCTGTACGAAGAACAGTGGGTGACCGTTGCGCTGACGCTGGAGAATCATGCAAAAAAGAACAACATGACTGTCAACCACCAGAGACCAGTCATCGAAGGGCTGAAGTGCTGTGAGGAGAAGCGGAGCTGTTGCGCACCAGGATTCTGGTACCAGTTTATACAGGACACCAAAAATAGGACCAGAAGTAATTGCTGTTTCATCTCTACTGATTATTATTTTTTCCTATTATGCGTTAGCTACAATAGCTCGTAAGCGAATCCGTGTCATTTTTTAAATAACAAACACACAAAGTATCAATGGCTAGGTAATATTTTTTCTCTTTCGGCCTTGAGCCCACGGATTATAACGCTATTTTTTATTATTAACCTATGGACCTACAAAAAATATGGACGTAGTGTGGCATTAAACAAATGTGAAGCATGCAAGGTAAGACAATTTCATGTGATTGTACACGAGTCACGACTTATACTCACACAGATGTACTAGGTAAGACAAAAATCTGTCATATTTCAAAGAACAAGACACGCGCACATTCGAATGTGCTGTCATTTGCATGCTTCACCTTTGATTCAACAACGCTCCGTCCATCTTTTCAGGTCCGTGTATTAACCATAAAACATTTAAGTAATATTTAAGTTAAGCAGTGTCACTGTCACTCTTAATCTCATTTCCAAAAAAGGACGTCGAAAGTGACAGCAACAATGTTTAACTATGCAATAGACATAATATATATGCAAATATTATGCATTTTTTAAATAGCATAAAGGTTCTTTTGTTTTCTTTCAAAATATGTCTGTGGGATTATTTTAGAGCGATTTTCTTCTAATTATTGTTTTTTTTTTGTCAGTCTACGTCTTCCTGGGTTCTACAGCGGGTCTCATCGATATGATGACAGCAATGGAATCTCTGAAACTGTTTGTTAAAGGAGAATACATGGTGATCTTTGTTGACATGATGACCTATTCAAGCAAGGAATCATTGAAGTATTTGATAAGTATGTTGTTTTCTTTAATTTCACTTTGTTTATTTTTTTATTGCTAAACAAGCTTAAAAAATTAAACATCTAAATGTTAAATTTGGTAATGGTCCTTTTCAGAAATGGTATTACACCGCACAACCTTTTTAATGGATCAAAAACGCATAGTTGTATTTTTGAGAATTTGAGAGGAAGTGCTCTTTAGTGTGGCGTTTAAATGATAGGACTGTAGATTTCTTACAAACAGATGGAACGTTTAAATGCAACCATGTGGATTGGATGCAACCGGTGGATTTAGTTACTAGTGATAGGTGTTTGACATTAGCTCCATACAAAAGACGTCAAAATCCCGTCTCCGCTAAATAAATTCTGAGATAAAAGATATCCAAACCCGGTCGTAAGTGAGCAAACAAGCAGATAGTATACCTGGTAAATGTTGCTACAGCCACCAGGTGAACGTAGTTCGTGTAAGATTCGCAAACATACACCTCCTTCAAGGGCTATAGTGTTACGGTGCCAATTTGTGACATATAAGGTGTATATAGTTAGAGTAGTTTCAAAAACTACCAGAGAGATCTGAAATGGACTGTGACGTCATTGTACACGTCCGTCAAAATAATACACTAATACACGCACAAAATCTTTTGTGCGTGTATTAGTGTATTATTGTGTATTATTATAGTGTATTAATGTTTTGCAAGAATACTACGCAATGCTACTACCACTGAATTTGCAACCAAGATGCTATGAAGCGTAATACCCAATAACTTTATTGTAATATAGTTTTCTTCACAGTTTTGCAAGACTCTTCATGTACAGTGTGATTCAAAAAGAATACTAGTCCATCTTTAACAATCTATAACTGCAGAGAAGAAAATGAGAGCTAAGCGCTATCTGTTGTCGAATATAGGAAGCTGTAAAGTTTCATTTAGTTGCTCATTTGACTATGTGAACGATAACTACCAGAGGCAATGAATCGGCCGACAGGCAGCCCGTGGCAAATTCACTTCATCACTAGCCTCCAAGAAGCCCTTCCTTATTGGGCTATGTTATGTTGTTTTGATGGATATGTTGTTTTGACCACCTCTACGAGTTAGTATTGATGATCTGAAATGAGAAATAATAGCAGTTATCCAAACCGTTACGCCCGATATGCTTTTGAGGGTGTGGAACGAGTTTGAGTATAGGGTTGATATCGCTCGATTGTCTGGAGGGAGGAGTTGAAATATTGAACATTTGTGAACTTGTTTTTGAGTAAAAAACCTTTTTTAAATACTCTTTATAATAATATATGACACAAGGATCTATGATGCTTCTTTGATTAAATACAGTGGAGAAACTTTCAAGGTGAACGCATGAGGGTGGAATCGAAATTCCTTAGTGGACTGTGACTGAGGCGTGGTTCTACTAAACTGAGGGTTTAGAGTTGATAACTAATACAAAAAGAATACACGGCTGGTGACACAAGTAAATGGATTTTATGGAAATAAAATCTGCACTACTTGCCTTGCGGTGTGCTGTATGGCGGCTCGTTTATCGACCTCAATCATGGGCCGCAGTGCACGTTCCGGCGCCGGTCTTTTCTTCGGATCACTAGCAGCGAGATGGAGCACCAGTCTCTTCAGTGATTATCACAAACAAGTACATCTAATAAAGATATAGCGGAACCGCGAATCCCCGTCCTCCTTACTGATTACCGATCTCTGATGTACTGGCAGGAGCAGTGCATTGACGCATTGCGATGCGGATATGCCATCTCTCTCACACACGTAATATTTGGGTAAGGTAGTATGGGAAATATTAGGTACAATTGTGTTACCAGCGAAATTCTCAGAAATATAATTATTGTTTTGAAATAGATAGTTATAAAACCTGATACAAACAGGCGCGAAAACATGAAGCCAATAAACTTTTAGTTTTTTATATTATGGCGTTAACATACAGATTTTTTAAATTGTGGTATTCTTTTTGGATCACGCGGTTTTATAATATTTATAATGTGTTATGAATAAAAGTACAATTCTAACACTTGGCATACTGAATCCTGCTCCTGAAGTAAAATGAAATTATTGACTTTGCTCAGAAACGGAAGATCGAGGCTCCAGTAAGCTGGTGTGTCCAAACACGGCGGAATTCAAAAAACGCGCACAGTCTTTGCTAGTGGTGGTGTCCTCGGAACCAGTAGGCAGTTACGAAAATTTCACTGAGCGCGTGCGCCACTACAACGCACTCAAACCATTCCAGTTCCCTTTACCTGCTGTCTTCGAGAACAAATTTAATAAGGTAAGTTTTTTTTTTTCAATTTATCTAAGGATATTTACATTGTATGCCAGTCCATCGGTGCAGTACATGAGCACGACTAAATATCTAATGACATTTTCTTGTTTATACTTTTATTCATTTAATGTGTGATTTTTCAGTAGGCGTAATTTAGCTTAGAAGGTTCTTTTTATTTACATCATTTTGGGAATATATCTATTGCCTTTGTTCAGAAACGGAAGATATAATTTTTTGACAAATACTGCAGAGCCGCGTTATTTAAATTGTTGATTCTTTCGCATTTCAGACGCGATTTAAGAAATTTTCCCCAATTATCGTGTATATGCAAACAAAGTCCAAGTAATAAATACAATAATATACAGGTGATTGGAAGATGGGTGCGAAGTAAGTATAGACAATTTATATTAGAACCATTTAAGCCATTGCGCGAGCATTTTGCAGTTCGGTGTGCCCTGACGCTTAATTAGTCTGCTTCAAAACTTAAATTTTCTCCCTCAAATTGGTTTTTAGTTCCTAAATTCAATACCTAGTAAGATATATGCGTAAATGATACCCCAAAAGAAAGAGAACGATAATCAAGCATGTTTTCAGAAAGGTTTGATCAAAAAACAATTTCCGTGCTTTTTAAATAAGTTCAAAAACGGTATTCTTTAATTTTGTTTCATGAGCTTCAAACGTCTGTAAAAAAAACTAATAACACAGATGCTTTTAACATGTTTTGCTAGATTGCTTACACATTACTTTAATAAAATAAAATAAAAAAGAATACATTTATCACTTAATTTGTTCATAAATTAGCAGTTAACTCTAAATTTTGGGATAATTCGCAAAAAAAATGAAAAATCAGTAAAAATATAGTCAGACTTCGTCTAAGACAACCATGGCTTAAATGGTTCTAAATAGTCTATACTACCTTCGCCTTAAAGCTTTGCACTTGCACCCATCTTCCAATCATTCTCTATATAATTTTGAAATGTTCATGACTTCAGTTAATAACATATACCGGGTGTAACTGAACACCCCAATAACAATTAAGGGGCATATAAGTTAGATACTAAATAAACCTTCGGTGCTTGTCTGAGACCTGGAACCCCAATACTTTCAGAGTTATTTGATTTTAAACTGAAAGCAAAAACTTTCAAGTGACAACCATAATCAGCTCTTAACACAAAAAAAATTAAACACAAAGTGACACGTGACAGACGTGAGCGTTATTCCTCCTACACTTACGTAGGGCTGTCGGCACTTAATACCAAAAAATAATTTATTTAGTTTGTATGACGTGAGCGTAGTATTCCTCGTATGAATACGTAGGGTTGTTGGCACTTAATACCAAAAAATAATATATTTAGTTTGTATGGGGAAAAAAGTAGGTTCGTTTGCTCTAATATTTTTCCTACAGAATCTCTACTTCTGATGGATACATACCCTTAAATGTAATTGGGGTGTTTAGTTACAACCTGTATAATTTTCAAACGTTCATTAAAAAAATTGTTCATGACTTTGGTCCTCTATTAGGGATATACAATGCTTCTCTGTTACCATATACAATGTAACGAGTGACATATACATACCCTGCTTCTGCTAAGCTGTAGTTGTAGTAAACAATCCTTAAAAGCCACGATTTATTCGCTACTCATTTCACAGATAAGCTGAGACTTTCATAATTTTGTACAAACCATGTGTCGTTATAGTGGTGGTACTGAAGACAACGTCGGATGCTCATCTAACATATAAAACTTCATCATTACAGAGCTCATATACGTCCCCACCGAGGGGCACGAGCCTATCCTAACTAGTTATGGCGATTAGGCCTTAGTTAAACCACGCAGGCCCAGTGCGGATTGGTTGACTTCACTTACACCTTTGAATTACTTTCGCAGGTATATGCAGGTTTCCTCACGATGTTTTCCTTCACCGTAGTAGCGTCAGATAAATGTAATTTGTGAAACGAAAAACACATTGGTACATGGCAGGACGATCTGGTGAAGGTCGCGGGAAGCCGCTAGATGCGGGAGGCGTAGGACCGATCGGTATGGAGATCCTTGGAGGAGGCCTATGTCCAACAGTGGGCGTCTCTTGGCTGAAATGATGATGATGATGATGAAATGAAAAAAAAATCTCATTAGGAGCTCGATTCAATATTTTTAAAAGTAATCCTAAATCCTCTTTCAGTTTGTGTCAATCTATGCTGCATATTTGTACGATTCCGTGAAACTCTACGCCACCGCACTGGACAGACTGATACGAGAGGAGGCGCAGAAGGAGAAACTGACTCAGCACAAATTGATGAGCATAGCAACGAACGGAACGCGCATTGTCGCCAAAATGATAGATAGCACGCCATTCAGAAGTAAGAACTCCAACGTCATTCACTAAATACGAACATTATCTTGCAGATTTTTATATCGCATTTCAATATAAAACGAGCTTTCTTATTTTGTGGAATAAGCCTCAAATTTGCATGTGAATTTAAGTTGTAAACACCCAACTATTTAATAAAGTAGGTAATCCTTCTTGCGGTAATCTTTCGTTTATTCACGAGTGTTTTCCGATGGAATTGTTTATTTGCCACATCCATCAAGTAAGCTTTTAGAATGTGATAAAACCACTCGTATGTTTAGACAGCCAGATAACATTTGGAAAACGGATAGAGATAAACGAAAACTGCTTAGTCTTTTAACTTCTTATAATAGTTTTTGGCGGGTTTCTTTAGGATGTAGTGAGATTATTTTCTTTTCGTCAAAGTGAAATTAACTCAAATGTATGTTACTGCACTTTCTGGAATGTGATAGAAATGTATATTTAAGTTATGGTTAAATCTGTGTTTGGATTGTTGAGATGTTTAACAATATTAATATTCTTTGTAAATTATAGTGTGTATGAATAGTTTTTCACGTGTGATTATTTTTCAATAAGGTGTGTCCGGAATGACCATCCGTCTGGATGAACGAGGTGATTCAGAAGGCAATTTCTCTGTATTGGCGTTCAAACCGGCGACCTTCAGCGACGACGACATCAACTGCTCCCACAGTATGATACCAGTAGGACACTTCCAGCAGAGTTCCAGAGAGTTTCCTGTTAGCACCTTTTTGTTATGTATTATTCAGATAAACGTTACCCTTAATGGATAATAGAATTTTTAAAACCTACTATGTAAGTTTGCAAAGCGACGATCTCTCGCGATTCTGTTCAAACATTTTATCGTACTACCCTCATTCAAAATTGTAATGCTATAATGAATGTTTTCATCGATGCATACAAAATTTTCTAAGAATTTAGATTTAATGCGTTTTACTGTTGCTCTAGGAATACAAACTGAATCCCCGCTTGCCAATCGATTGGCCCGATAACGTGAAACCGGAGGACGAGCCGTCTTGCGGTTTTCTCAACGAGAAATGTCCCAAGGACGACTCGCAGATCACTTCGTTAGTGGTAGCTGGCACTTTGGCCGTGACGTTGTTCTGCGCGCTCGTCGTCACAATCAGCATATACCGCAAGTGGAAGATAGAGCAGGAGATCGAAGGCCTACTCTGGAAGATAGAGCCGCACGAGATAGCCGGCTATTTGGGCAGTGGGCTCATAACCTCACCGAGTAAGGTAGTTGTTTTAAAAGGATGGCAGTTTGCATATTTGCGGGTAATCGTATAAGTTGATGCTTGTTTGTTATTGCTGGTCTTGTTTCATTTATTTTTTTACAGTATTTGGTTCTTTGCATCGTCACAGTTCTATAATTATGATTACCTTCAAATACTATGCAATTATGTTATTTTCAGTTGAGCTTAGCAAGTGGTATATCATGTGAAAGCAGATGTTGCACCCAGATATTCACGACAACGGCTCAATATAAGGGAAATGTTGTGAGAATCAAGGAGTTAAAATTTTCTAAAAAGAAAGTAAGTGTGTAACTGTTTTTGTTTACTCAAGTGTTGTATGTATTTTCGTAATGCTAGGTGGTAATTTATCTTGCTCCGGGCGCGTCGATAGTGGTAGTCGCAGTGTGGACCCTATCACGCGCGCCCATAAGGGCAGGGAGAACACCGGGGGGTTTAGTGGGTAGGCCTGGCACTCTGCCGGGAGAGCCCCACACAAGCTCGTCGTCTAGCCAACGGCGAGTACGGTGCGGTCACGCATTCCCGTCGAAGAAAAAAGGTGGTAATTTATCTCACAAGATATGCTTATTTTCTTTGTCTAATATTGAATACCAAGTAACTTTTTGAATTTGTGGCTATAATGTATTTTTGATTGAAAGAATGACTTAAGATTGAACTATCTGATCAGTATCTACATGAGCGTCTTAATATTCTACATCGGATACTAATGCGATTGCTTTGAATTTGAAGCGCGATGTTTGTCATTTTTATTTTGTATTTATTGTGTTCAAATATGGAATATAAATATGTTTGTGACAAAATATTTTGGCAACCAATCAAATTTATTTAGATTGTAATTTTCTCATTAAAATGTTATTAGTAAAATTGAATGATTATACCTTTGTTGTGATAACGATTTAAAAAAACGTTTATTGTCGCTGTTGATTGATCGCAATATTGATGCTTATTTTAGGTTATGTATGACAAACCAAAATGGAAAAACAAAATTTTTTCTATATATATTACTGATATTTTTGTGGTAATAATTTCGCGTAGTTTAGCTCATTAGGAAATTATATAAGATTAACTAATAAAAGAAAATTTGAGGTTATTTCATTAAAACGCTCGAGAGGGTACTAATAGAAAGAGTAACTGTATCTGCCATCGAATCACGGAATATCTATACCTGTCACTTTTTATTGAGGGATGTGACTTACCGAATCGAATCCGAGAACCGACAGTTGTGAATAGGGGGGCTAACTGAATGAGCTACATGCCTATGGTTTGGTTTTGTCGTCAGAAGAATAATGCCTATCTTTACTATACCCTGTAGTAAATAACTATGATCCACTGATGATATTTGTTTAGATTGGATGATAATTTTGACAGATCACGCCAATGAAGTTTCACATTTTTGCCCAGAAACGTGTACTACGGATAACTTCGTAGTTCATTTAAAATGCATATCACTCGCTAAGTGAAGCGCCTCAGATAGCGAGTAACCACAGATTACGAAAATTCGATTGTGTTGACGATTTGAATCAACACAAAATCAATCAATTGATACAAATTAAAATTCAGGATACCGCATTATTTTTGGAAAATACTAAAGTATAAATAATTATTTCTTTGTGTAAATGATATCACCACTAATTTATAGTAGTTATTAAGTTAAACTGACATTTTTAAATTACGTATGTATATTGTGTGAAAAACATAATATCATCAGCCGTTCTAAAATGTATGTGATTATACTATAAGATTGTGGCGACTATCGATTCTAAGTTCTTTTATAGAACTATCGATAATAGATTAGATTCATTAACGATTCTACATTACCATACTATTGTTGCCTGTCCTTATATTTTAGATGTCCACTAGTGGATGGAATACTACTGTAGTGTTCACTAGATTTCACCATTGATCTTGGAGATTTCACCCAGTGTGAACCAAAGTATAGTGTTCAATCACCCGAATAAAGTAATCACAATATTAAAAAGGTAATTTAGCTTTGAAAATTAATAAGCGTCACTTCCAGGACATATCGCGCGAGGTGATGAAGGAGATGCGTCTGTTGCGCGAGCTACGCCACGACAACTTGAACTCGTTCATCGGTGCCGTCGTGGAGCCACTGCGGGTGTTATTGATCACTGATTATTGCGCTAAGGGTAGTTTGTATGTGAGTACCTTTATTTTTCTTTATACACTCATATTAGTTACATATTTGACACAGTTTTTTTTAAATACTAAAATAGGGAGAAATAAAAATTGTTTTAATCATGTCAAGGTGTTGAATTGGCATAAAAGCCTTATTTTTGTAATTTGTAATGGTTGCATCTTTAATCGGTAGAGCTGAAATTCTGTATATACGTTTAGTTTTGATGACTATGGGTGCGTTCCAGATAAGCATTTGTAGCCATAAATGTCAACATTTTTAGCATCTCTGCGTTTCATTAGCGGTGATGATAGTTTTTCTTGCTGGTTGTCATGCGTTTCATTTAAGCATTTTTAACACGAAATGCTAGCATCAAATACCCATGCTAATAGATCCTCTGATACCACTTTTAGACAGCTTTCAAATTTGACATTTGGAATCTTTTTTTCATGAATCAAAGAGGATTTCAGCGGATTTAAAAAATTCATTGAAATATATTTATAGTATTAGCTTATTCTGATTAATATTATTAGAAATTTTAAGTGGCTGGAATAAGTAGGTGAGGTGTCAAAATTCAGCACAAAAAATCCATAAGTACCTTCCGTTAAATTTGTAACAATTAGCGCGGCTAAAAATGTCGACATTTCTTATAAGAAACGCAAAACGAGGCTAACATCAGATGTTAGCCTCAGAAAGTAGCAGTGCTTTATCTGGAACGCAGGGAATGTATGGTGACGTTATCTTAAATTCAATATGGCGGACCACCCAAGATGGTGGTCTAGTTATTCACTGTCAGTTAAATAATGATCTGTCAGGTAAATAGTCACAATAATGAACGAAAACTCTTGAAGTAGAAGTGTAATCTTCGGTTAAATATAGTGTTAATTTTTTATATCCTTGTTAGTTTTGTATTCTTTTTCCAATTTCTATGTACTGATGAAACTTGTGTTAAAAATTACTTATTATGTAAAATTTTCTTAATGGATACGTTATACTGTAACATTATTTAGACATACAATCATTTGTAATCTTTCCGCTTGAGGGAGGGCCTGGTGACCTGTAACCAGGGACCGGACCCGGTTACCGTTATAGCCGGTAACCTTAGGGTTTTGATGGGGTATTTTATAATGCTGGGTTTTTAAACCCTTTGCCTTACGGTAAGCTTTCAAACGGCTTACCGGTTTACACATTAATCCCTTCGATTGAATTAATTCGGGTTACCGCTAACCGATATCAAAAACCCTCAAATGGGTTACCGTTCTAAACGCTGATTAATTTATAAAAAATATTTTAGACCTTAGGTATATCGCGTGTAGATTGCTTTTGCACCGCATATTTGCCGAAGGTCGCGACCGAACTCTGGCGTTATTGCGCCCGCAGTGCTATTTCAATCGCTCGGTGTGCGTGAGGGAAAGGGTTACCCTAACCCGAACAGTAAGCGGTTAAGCGCATAAACACTAAAAACCTTTAAGATTAGGTAAGCGGTAAATTATTATTGTGGGTGGTAACCCCTATTTTACGGGTTATCGTTATTGTTGGGAAACCTGTTGAACGGCTTACCGAGCCCACTGGGTTACCATACGAATGGGTTACCCTTTCGAACGGCTTAAGCAAATGAACGGGTTTTCCGGTCCCTGCCTGTAACACAGGCTGTTTCAGTCTATCATAGGCACCAGTCTCTCACACAGCAGGACACCTGGTTTGTCCTTAAATCTAAACTGTTAGTTATCATATCCTGTTGATGAGATTAATAAATAAATTATTATTATTATTAATTATGTATTATGTTTGTTAACAGGATATAATTGAAAACGAAGATATAAAACTGGACAAAATGTTTATATCTTCATTAATCCATGATCTCATTAAGGTGAGCGACGCTTTGATTATGCGTAATTTTAACTGATTGCTACAGTTCTGACGTTATATTTGTTTCTCTTTCTCAGGGTATGATATTCATTCATACTTCGCCATTAATATTCCACGGAAATCTCAAATCCTCGAATTGTGTAGTTACGTCAAGGTGGATGCTTCAGGTAAACATGCAACAAAATATTTATTGTTAATGTAAATGCAAAGCTTAAAATAATGGATTTTATTTTTATGCCATAGGTAACCGATTTTGGTCTCCATGAGCTTAGGTATTGTGCTGAAAACGATTTTATTGGTGAACACCAATATTATAGAGGTAAGAAAAAATGCTCCAAAATGAAAATTTAAGTAGTATAACTACTGTTTACTTTATCAACTAAAGTAGATGCTTTAAATGTAACGCGACTATTTTTTAAATCAATATTATTTTCTATCATATTTTTTGTTAAATCCATTAAGTAACGCCAATTTGTATTATTTTTAAGGTTTGTTATGGAAATCCCCGGAGCTCTTGCGGGAATTAGATAATCCTAACGGAACAGTCGGTGGAACGCAAAAGGGCGATGTTTATGCATTTGGTATAATTTTATACGAAATTATTGCTAGAAGAGGGCCTTTCGGAATCACCGCATTAGAGCCTAAGGGTAAGTGATATTATGGAATGTAATCAATTGTTTATGAAACATTTTGTATAATATACAAAAGGTATTTATACATTTTGTATAATATACCTCCAATGTGAAATACTAATATTGTAATGATGGCGAGACTAAAAAATATGATGCAAGTTACTTGCCTGTTATTCTCATTCTCAGGGCCTCTTTATTTCCGAAGAGTTGCAGGAACATATTTTTTTCTCTTCTACTTCTGTTTGCATTCATCTTAAGGTTGTTAAATATTTTATCGTGGCCCCGTTCCGTTTCGAGATACACTACTCACAGTACTTAGACTGCTTACGCCCGGATCGAATCAATAGACGCGATAATGATGCCAATCGCATGCTATCGTTTCGGAACGATCGTGATAATTCATAATATCAAAACAAACATAATCTCAAAAATAATTTAACTCGTAATTTCAATTGTATTCTGTGATATCCAAGCTTTAGCAGTTTTTCTTTGCCTTGTACCTACCTTTTACCATTTTCTGCTCTTTTAGCGTCTTCAGGAGACAGTTTGAGGTAAACTACTTTGTTTCATTCTTCAACAAGAACTAGTAATTCTAATGTCGTCATTTCTGCTTTATATTTAATTCAATTCAATTTTTAGGATATTTGGCTTATTTTTGTCTTCAATTCAAAAACAGAGTAATTTTCAACCATCGAACTAGCGAACCTAAATAAAATGTCAACTTGCCAATAACATTTGACTCACGGTGCTGACGAATTCGGCCTGAGCACTGTAAACGTGGTTTGTGACGCAATCAATTACGTCATCACATCCAACGTGAACGCTGTTGTCGCGAAACGAGCCGCCTGTTAGCGCGTTCACAGTGCTGATGGTGACTATAATCGCGAAACGGAACGCGGCGCGTGTTCATTCACGGACATGGGTGTGTTCGATTGCCTGCATAGTTGAGCGTGCGCCGGTCGACAGAGATAACATATATGATATTAGTACAGATGCCCAATCCGGTACTTTAAATGCGACCATTACAACTACAAGGCAACTATTTCGGGTAATTATTTTGTTTCCACAGTTTCTCCACCCGGTGGCAGCACTAAACGCTACATTTTTATTATCAAACCCAAAACATGCGAATGCGGGCAGAGAAATGTTCGATCTGAAAATTTCAAATTAAATACGTTTGTACACATTTTGAAAAATCGAAAACATTGTAATATAAATATTAAAATGTAATATGGGCCCAGAAAACAAAACACTCAGTTCCGTTTATCAGTACGTAAACTACTGCCATCTATTGTCAACTTTTTTAATTGTAACGTATTATTTTATTATTGTGTTATTCACAGACGTATAAAGGGAATTCCCTTTATACGTCTGTGGTGTTATTATTGCAGACGTAGTCAACTTGTTATAAGTACTATATGTGCTTTAAAAACAGACTCGATATTGCATCTTATTATTTTATTTCAAAGAGTTATTTAATTTGCTCAAATGTAGTATTTTCTTTTAAAATTAAGCGTTGAGTCGTTACTTTCGTTTTTATTTCTATGAAACATGTCATAATAATTTTTAAATATCTTGGATATAATATTCTTGATTAATTCGTTAATTTTTTTGTATTTGTGTCCGACTTATTCGATCAATGAATGTGTGAAATTAAATACAATACATAATATCCTACTAACAAATCAGTAACTGTAAGCCATGTCCGCTATATACGCCTTAAACATTGCTCCTTTGTTGTGTTCCTCAACATCTTTATTTGAAAATGATAGTTATAAGAACGCATATCAAACACATTCACTGGTCTCCACAGTTTCGTGTTGATACTACAATGATTGTCAAGTTAAAAGCGATCTGGATAGGGCTGAATATACTACTACCAAGGAAATTGTTTACTACGTAACTGGAAAGTTCACTGAAACTTCATTTTCTGGCTGAAAGAGATTATCTTCTAAATCATTCTGTTTAGTCTTATAAAAGATGTGTTATTTGCTTGTCTTTTGTGGTATTTCCTAATTGTAACATAAGAATCATAAAACATTCCTACATTGTTAAAGAAGGATACGAAGATACAGTAAGGTAAAGATTTCGTTTCGTTTTTTACTTTTAATTAATAGTTTTATTAAATCTTACAACCACGTATATAAAGCTCATTTTTATTTATGCGGTAAACCCCTCGGTACCATAGACTACAAATATCTTTACATTTACACCTACTAATTCCGTACATTCTCTTGATAAATGAATAAGAATCACACACTTTTAATAATGTACATTCTATTAATTATTGGCTTAAGAGGATTGTGAAGTAATCGTGCGCGGCGCGAGTAGGTATTTTCAAAAATGCTATCTGTTTCACAACGCTCGGCCTCCCGTCTGGCGTTTACACCACAAATACAACACGCGCAAATTCTCACGCACACAACGACAGCAGCGCGCGACTCCTCGGCGCGAGAACTCGAGATCATTATTTTACCGTTTGTAATGTTTTGCGTTGCTTAGGTATTCCTGACTGCCTTTCCGCTCGCAACTTTGCCTTCGTTATTTTCGTTTTTCGTGAGGGAATTTTGTTTTCCCGTATGAAAAATTATTTTATAACCTTATATTACTCAGTGATAATGTAGTATTCTATTAGTCAAAAATTTTTTTAATTTTTTTTTAAAAATAATAAATAAAAATAGCTTTATTTCTAAAAATCATTTTAACAATAATTACGCAGAGACTTAGACAGTGAGCTAGTTTTTGAGTTTATTCATTACAAACAAAAATACAAATCTTCTTTCTTTATAATATTTTAGTAGATAAGTTTCGTAAATTATTTCAGTATTCCTTTGAAATTTATAGTATAGGCACTTACTTGGTATCCCTACCAAGTCCTACTTTATAGGACTAAGCTGTTATTTGTTATGAAAGTACCTATCTATCGTACATTTACCTGTCTAAAGAAAATGACTTTTTGTAAGATGAGTGTTATACTGAATTAAAATGATTTTCATTTGAGATGTGAATCAATAATGGATCCTTTTATGAAAAAAATAAACACTAAACATAAAATGACATTAAGGGTCTGTTTCACAATCAATAAGTAAGTTTTGAATAGCTTACTTGACAGATTCTTTGACATATTTTTCATATAACAACCGTCAAATCATCTGTCAAGTAAGCTATTCAATACTTACTTTTCGATTGTGAAACAAGCCCTTACAATTGTTTAAACAAGAACAGACCTCTTGTTAACTTCAAAATAAATAACAAAAAATCTATTATTTTAGATAGATAAATTAATACTTTTACATACAAACTAAATAGGAGCAGGGATTTAAAAAATATAAAGTAATAATTATGCATCAAATAAAAAATACCTCTCATTTTTATACACTAATCTTGGGTAGTTATCCTAATAGTCTTAGAATTCTAATTTTTACCACCTCCGTGGTCTAGTGGTTGAGGCCACCGGATGTTGATCGGGAGGTCCGTCCGGCGGGGTTCGATTCGTCGGGTTCGTCTGGACTACAAAAACACTAAAAAGTTAGAAATAATATAAGAATAGGTACAGACAACATCACACATCATTATTGAAGACGGTGCCAAATTTTAAGACTTTCTAGGAGATCATCGTTTGGCACCGACTTCAATATAGAAATGTAATGTTGTCTGTATCTATTCTTACACTATTTTAAACTTTTCAGTGTTTTTGAAGTCAGTTTTTATTTTTTGTAAAATATTTTTCTTGTTTAACTTTTTAGTGAGAGAAACCCTAATTAAATTAGGGTATCCCTCGATTTTCATAGGATCCCATCATCAGAACCTGACTTTGGTGACCTAGGGACCACCCTAGGAGTATACTCTACCGAATACAAAAAGAATTTTGAAAATCGGTCCACAATTGGCGGAGTAATCGCGTAACATACACACAAAACGGTTGACACGGTTAGCGCAGAGGTCGAGCGATCGCCTACTGCGCAACAGGTCGCGGGTTCGATTCCCGCACGGGACAGATGTTTTGTATGGCCTACAGAAATTTGTTCCGGTCTGGGCGTATGTGCATGTGATATTCTATGTTTGCAACTGCACCCACGACACAGGAGAAAATCCTAGTGTGGGGCGACGTTTTTATAAAAAAAACACGTTGGACGCACCTAAAAATTTAAGGATTTCCCTCCATTTTTATGGGATCCCATCATCAGACCCTAACTTTGGTAACCGTGGGACCACCATTGGAGTATAATTTTGAGAATACAAAAAGAATTTTGAAAATCGGTTTGCAATTGGCGTAATCGCGTAACATACACAAAAAAAAACATACGCATCGAATTGAGAAACTCCTTTTTTGAAGTCGGATAAAAAATACCTATTAGTATATGTAATCAGCTGCTTTAAATTTTATAGTTAAAATGAAAAAAAAACTTCAAAACCGTACGAAGGGTGCCTTCTTCCCATATATGCCTACCCTGCCTACCCTACATACTCGTATATTAGGTACTTTGTCGTTTGTATTTTTTATACAATCGTAGATTCCATAACGCGAGTAAAACCTTAGAGCCCAGCTTTAGAGGAATAAAATTCAAATAAAATAATATTAAAATTAACGCTACTTGCATAGTATATTACGTTTTTAGCTGCTCCAACTTCATACATTGCATAACAAATACCTATCACAAGAAACAAAATACGAATTTATTTTGAGTTGGTTTCTTTATGGCACATTTTTATTATAACAAACAACTACTTACATACTTACATTTTTTCCTTTTTTTTTGGTTTTGGGAATTTACAGTAAAGTTAACAGGCTACAGGCTGCTAACCCTTAAATAAGGAAATTTGTATTGAAATAAAATCTTTAAAATAAAACGTCAAAAATCAAAAATATATTTACTTTTTCATGTATAAGGTATTTGTGAAGATTAATAGTTCCGACTTGAGTAATAACTTTCACTATTGATCGATATATCGATATTACTTTCTCCTCCCTAGGCGACAATAACTACGATAACATTATGTCACATCACTATCACTACATTTTACCCCTGCCCCCGACCCGTATCGTGCGATAGAGAGAGTTGCAAGAAATGGTCGAAATTGCCTACAATTCCTGTTTGAAATATTGTTTCGGGCGATAACTGTTTTACCCCCCTAAACCTTTATGAAATTAGACGCTTTTGGTGTCATTAGATTCAGTATACCTTAATCTATGTTTGTACGTTTTGCTTTTTTTATAATTCAGTATAATTTAGTCAAAAAAGACAAAATGATCAAGGTAGTTTTTAAGTCGAAAATATAGATATTTAGATGCTAATAACTTATATTCTGAGCAATATTTCTTCAAAATCAAAACGTACAAACCTAGTTTTTCATTATATCTACAAGATTTCCAAAAATTATGAAAATTGGACTATGTTTAGAGGGAGAAAAGCGTTATCGCTTTTTGTATGAAAATTTACAGCTTCACAATCCTCTTAAGCCATAAACTATTGTCATGCAATATGACATTCTTTTACATTGTCAAATACACTGTATTTGGTCAATACCCAATCAAACGGAAACCTATCCATGTTAACATAGTATTATAAAAAATATGGCGTCATTTACAAATCGAAATTTTAAAATTAATTTTGAATACAAATAGTTGGGTCTGTGAAAATATGTACGGGGTATTAGAAAATTAATTTTACAATTTCGAATTTTCAATAACGCCATATCTATACTCTATGTATACTATACTATACTTACTTACTAATATTATAAAGAGGAAAGATTTGATTGTTTGTTTGTATTGAATAGGCTTCGAAACTACTGTACCGATTTTGATGAAAGTTGGTTTATGGGGGTAGTTCGAGACCAGGGGAGGGACATAGGGTAATTTTCCTACGGGATAAAAAAATCCCACGGGAAAACAAACATAACGCGGGCGAAGTCGCGAGCGGAAAGCTAAAGTTGCAGCACGCTATGATGACCGTTTTGACAGCTGTCATCCCCATAGTTTATCCGTCAGTTTTGACAAATACACTATGGGGATGACAGCTGTCAAAACGGCCATCATAGCGTGCCGCAACTTTAGTAATATTATAAAGCGGAAAGATTTGATTGTTTGTTTGTTTGTATTGAATAGGCTTCGAAACTACTGAACCGATTTTGATGAAAGTTGGTATAGGGATATTTCGAGACCAGGGGAAGGACATAGGGTAATTTTCCTACGGGAAAAATCTGACGGGAAAAGTTTTCCTATGGAAAAGTTAGTTATAATGCAAACAAAGTTGTATACGGTCAGCTAGTCTTTTATAAGACTCGACATGGGTAGGTTTCGGCTTGATAGGGTCTTGACCATACATCTTGTATATTGTTTGAGAGGTGAAGTGCTATTTTCAATTCCTATTATTATTTTTTCGTGTATATAGCGCATTAACACAGGACATTTATTATTGTAGACATAGTGGAACGCGTGAAACGGCCCAAGCTGGACGGCGAGGAAGTATTCCGACCCGACACCAGCAGCCTGGAGGATGACACGGAGGAGTTTGTGGTCAGCTGCATGCGCGACTGCTGGGCCGAGGATCCCAACGCTCGCCCCGACTTTCCCACTATCCGGAGCCGCCTTAAGAAAATGAAGTCTGGGAAGTAAGTACAAAGTATTTAATTTCCTTGATTTGATTAAATCTCCGTTACTCTGTTAGAAATTAGTGTTACAAATTAGTTAAAAATGCTTCGCTACATTCAGCTTCAATCGTATATTTACATGTAGAACTACAGTTAGTGTAATGTTCGTAATGTTATTCGTCCATGCACAAAATTGGCGATTTACTTAAGACATGTATAATGTATACATGTCTGCCAAGCTGTCTGTATAGAAAACATACTCCGATGTGAAGTGGCAGTAAAGATGATCTATTGAATTTTGTCTGGTGTATGATCATTTTTATAGTAAATAAATTCAAATTGGAAGGTTAATTTACAGGAATAGTAGGAAGATTCGAATGACTATTTGACTTAAAGGAAATATGCAAAATGTTGATCATAACTAATTTAAAATGATGGCATCATTATAATTCCTATTTATGAAACGTACGGATACGGTGATCAATAAGTACTTACATTTAAGAAAAAAAAAACAATAATGTCACAGGTCCAGGAACATCATGGACCAAATGATGGATATGATGGAGAAGTACGCTAATAATTTAGAAGAACTAGTCAATGAGAGAACGAGGCTACTCATAGAAGAAAAACAAAAAACCGAAGATTTACTACATCGAATGCTACCAAAGTAAGTTTCTACGTATACATTTCTTGATATAAATTAAAAACTGTGCAATCAAAATGTGTAGAATATATCAGTGTCAACATGTTTATTATATAAAATTCATGTGTCTGTGTGATAATCCTTAAATGTTAATCTTTGCTTGATACTATCTTAAAAGTGTGGATGGGCCAGGTACCAAGGTAAGGTACCCGTACAAACATATGTTTACATCCATATGCATGTCGATTACCCACAATTTCAATTATGTTACAATTAACCCCTTTTCATAGTTACATAGTTATAATCCTATTTTTGTAAAGGTGAATAACACGGTGTCATAAGTGTAAATGTGAGCACTGTTGAGGAAGACGCAAATACAACAAGCTGTGAACATTCCTGGTGCAGTGGTGTGCACACTGCTTTACATTTAGTCCAACTAATAATAACTGAGCGTTCGTGTCGTCTACCCGATTTTTTTACTTTTACGTCCGGCAATATCGTAAAGGCCTGTGGCCAACACCTATATAACGATTTTACGTTTTTGTACTTATTCTTAACCTCCAATTGAATCAAAATCAATCTGTGAACAAAATTGACAGACACTAATTAAATTTTGATCGGTTTCAAATCTTTTCAATCGAGATTTTCATGGTTTTTTATTTCACGTAATGCGTTATGTTGTATTAGACATTTTATCTTGATATTTTAATATATTTGCAACGCAATGTCTGTAACTTATTTCTAAATTTAGGGAGTTATATATTCGATAAGTTGTATTGTTAGGTTAACATTGTTTTCGAACGACTTGTGACTTAACCCTAGAATGTCTCGCCCTATCCGTTAGAAATGATATGTTTCCAAATATTGATTTCGCCTGTTATTTAGTATTAGTAAAAAGTTATTTTCATATAGGTAGATCACAGCGATTGGTTTTGCTTTTTTGTTATCAAACCCTTGCCAACTATAAGAACCATGGAATGGACTTGATGTAAAACAGTGGATTTAATTGACCGAATCAAAAGAGTAAAAAATATAATCAATTTGTTGTACTTGTGTTCTTTTCCAGATGTGGAGGTTGAATCCCTTATAGAAATGTCGTGAAAATGTCTTGAGGTAATAACTTGAGGATATTAATGGTTTGCGTTAGAAGGTGTCTAGCGCATCTCGTGGCCAGACCTCGAGATGTCGCGAAGACCATACCTTAGTTTATTAGTTTGTGTAGAAATAGAGCTTGCTTTTGGGGTTTGCGGTGGTGTTGGAGTGAGTGGTGATGGCGGTAGATTCATTATTGCTTTTGATTCTGTAACAGTATTATGTAGTTGTATTTAGAATGACTGATAATGCTACGAAACAATACCGAATGATAGCATAGCGATACACTTTGCACTCTAGCATGCTATTTTTAATTTTTATTGTTGATAGATGATGTATTATTTTATGTAATACAATTTTTGTCATACTAAATTAAGAGGAACATTTAATGTTATAAAGTAAGTATTCAACGTATATTTTTATGTTTGATGCGATATCTTCTTTACCTTAAATATAATTTCAGGCACACAGTAGATAGTGAACGTTTCACTTTACACACGCTTAAAATATGAAGCATCTGTATTGGTACTCATTTTTATTAATGGTTCTAATCTAAAATGACATTGTTACCACATCAAATTTCTTTTCATTTAAAATAGGCAGTTTATTGATATGAATTTTGAATTTAAGTAAACATAGCGTGACGCACTCCGCACCCGTTTCTGGTCTATACTTGACAATTTGATATTTTAGAAAGAGCGCAATATTACCGATTGTTTTATTAATGTGCATAACATAGTGTGAACCATACACAGAATGTAAGTCGTCTAGATATCATTCACATAACTCGTTAATGCCCGTTAATATTAGATTTTATTTTATAATTTTTATATTATTGACGATATATAAACTACACTCCGGGACACCTAAATCGAGTCACCTTGCACTTTTGATTATATCTTCCATAACTTTGATAAATATTTGGACAACCAAAAAGTTTTTATGCAATTTTGTAGCCGACATATTCATGTTCTATCTGGTGGGTTATTGTCTAAGAAAAAATCTATCACGATCGCTTATAATTTGACAACCATTTCGCAGTGAGCATAAGACTCTGTGCCGACTTTCTTTTATAAAGGAGTAATGGATGGACTGCAACTGTCAAATTGTAAGCGATCGCGATAGATTTTTTCTTAGACAATAACCCCCCTGATGTGCTGATTATGAATATGCCAGCTATAAAATTGTATAAAACTTTTTGATGGACCAATCATTTTTTTTAAATTATGGACGATAAATCTAAAAGTGCAAGGTGGCTCGATTTAGGTGTCCGGAAGTGTATGTACTATTGAGGTCTCTCGTGCCTTACCACTTTGTAGAAATATTCGTTTGAAAGCGGATCGCATCGGACACGCCCACACGACCCATACCTATCCCTGATTGGCTACGTATTTTTACTACGGCCAATCATAGACAGACATGACACGCCCACACGACCAATCATAGACAGACATCTGGTTTCATTTAAATCGCTCTTGGTGTCAGTCTGCTTTTCGCTTTACTATTGGTGATTGAATGGAGCGGAGCGTGGTCTGACGCGATTGTGATTGTGCAGTGTGCAAGCGACTTTCGACGTAGGACTGGTAAGGTGCCAGTGTCCTCGATAGTACATTGTCAATAATACGTGAACAAAGCTCAGAGCAGTATGCGGCGCACGTATTTATAGCCAAAGCTTACGTACACGTACGTCGCGTCCTCATTCGCCACTCGCCAGTTGGTTATGGCTCGGCCCTTAGTGATCCACTGTCCTGCAATTTGTAGAAAACAGTATGCTGCCGAAATCACATTTCAGGGGCATATAGGTTAGAAATTAAATGGAACCTACGTGCTTGTCTTAGATCTGAAAACCTAAAACTTCCGAGTTACTCGTAAAAACTTTCAAGTGATTACCATAGACCAGCTGACTATGAAATAAATACTAAAGAAATGTGAACACTGAATGAAGAAACAAGCTACACTGATGTAGGGCCGTCGATGCATAAGATCAAAAAATAATTTATTAAGTTTGTATGTAAAAAAAGTACCTTGATAGACTCAATATTTTCCTACATAATCTCCACTTTTGATGGATACATACCCTTAAATATTATTTTAGTATTTCGTTACACCTGTAGATTAGGGGATATTCATCAAATCATCACATTTCAATCACACAGTAGTTGTCGTTGAGTCTTCGAGTACCTACTCAGTTCTAAAGAGGAGTTGATTTGTCACAATAAAATAAAGTTGCCAGTTTTTATATGAAATTGTGTCATAATGTAATAAAAATAACATAATATGTTGGCATCACCCTGAACTAAGTTTGACAAACAAGCGCTACTCCCGTATGTCCCGTATGTAACTTTGAAGCTAAGTGTGGCGCTGGCATTATGAAAACTCCATAGGTACACTCGAGTACAAAGAGCTCGACACGGTCCAAGTTACAAAAATAATGTATACTCTACCAACTCTACCTTAATGTTAAGTCAATAAAGTCTGTCAATCAATGTATACATATTTTTGTAACTTTGACCGTATCAATCATTTTGTACTTGAGTGTACACTATATTTTTGTTATATTAATGACGAGCTTTAATAATTTAGACTCAGAATAAGAAAGGTGTATTTTGTGCCTAGCAAACACATATTAAACTTATATATAGTATGTCTGAAAGAAAACCTATATCTTACTGGTAAAATGTTATTGAAAATGGCCGCGTGAAGCGATAAAACCACACTATGGTTTAAGTTCCTTAACTTGTTTGTCTGTAGCGCTTAAGTGGTTCTTTCTCAAACAATTTCAAAATGCGAATTCAGGTCCGTGGCGCGCCGCCTAACTACCGGCGAGGGCGTCGAACCCGAGTCGTTTGACTCCGTGACGATCTACTTCAGCGACATCGTGGGCTTCACCGCCATGTCGGCTGAAAGCACGCCGCTGCAGGTCGTCAACTTCCTGAACGACCTTTACACGGTGTTCGACAGGATAATTAGGGGCTACGACGTCTACAAAGTTGAGACCATTGGCGACGCGTACATGGTTGTAAGTACCATATGTAGTTTCTTCTGTTAGTATATGGCTAGTATAGGAGTGAGGTGTAAATTTTGATTTTCGAATCTTAATTGATACTAAATACGAATAACAACAGAGAAAAACAGGAGGTATAGAGTAAAAATTTATTTTTTCAGGTATCAGGTCTTCCTATCAGAAATAACGATAGGCATGTCGGGGAGATCGCGTCGATGGCGCTCGAGTTGCTAAACGCAGTAAAAAGTCATAAGATATCACATAGACCAAATGAAACTCTTAAACTAAGAATAGGAATACATACTGGTAAGTTTTTCTACAGTGTACCCGCACAGTTAGGCGTATAAAATCCGGCCTTTTGATTTTTTTATCGGTAGAGCCGTTAAATAGTTACGAGATCAACACATAACTCTCCTTATGCGCATCGCAGTCGGGTAAAAAGTATGTCGGTTTATTGCCAAGAGCAAATGTTCGTAGATAATAATATGTATCTTTTATTTTGATATTTCATTAGTGCGTCAACTATAAACTGCGCATGTGTGATGCTAGCAACAAATACAAAGTTCACACTGATGCCACACAATTACCATGGAGTTCGATCAAGAAATTACAACACAAAGCTTTAACTATACTTATTATGTCGTGGCTCCACAAGTGCCTATCATCCCGCAGCTTCGTGCTATGACACGATACACGCAGATGGGACCAGTCATATTCGGCTATCGTCGCGGATATTAGGACTTCGTTATCGGGCGTGTGGCGGTACATCATAAGAGTTTTAGCGCGCTAACTATTCGCGTTGCGTGGTCACACTATCGTTGTTCATTTCGGCGGTTGCTTTCATTTGTTAAAGACGTGTGCGAACGACTCTAATAAATGAGATAAAATGGAGGATGGAAAAATGCATCATATAATTATTAGCACACATGTAGAAGTAAAGAAATTCGTCGTCTATAATTAATCGTCTAGAAATTTCGGCCAGCTTGGATTATTGCACGATTATTGGACGATAGTTCGTGCAAAATGACGAAGCCGCTAATGGGACCACAGTATATAATACGCGATAACTTTTTAGCGTACAAAATGTCCGAAGCTTTGGCACGAATTGATTCGGGACGATAGGCGCATATGGAGCCAAAGGGTTATAACTAAACTTTGTCAAAAGGCGGCTGATATTTTCAATTATTTTGTCACAGGCCCTGTGGTAGCGGGCGTGGTCGGGCTGACGATGCCCCGCTACTGTCTGTTCGGTGATACAGTGAACACGGCGTCGCGCATGGAGTCGAACGGCGAACCGCTAAAGATACACATATCGCCCAATTGTAAGCACGCACTCGACAAGATCGGCGGATACGTGGTCGAGCCGAGGGGCACCATACCGATCAAGGGAAAGGGACAGGTGCGTTTAGTTTTGGGAATTTCTTTCATAATGTTTTTGTTAGTATAGGCTCACTGCTAGGGATTGGCACTCTCCCAAAAAGGTGGCCACTACGCTGGCGCAGTGTGGGATGGTGGGGAGTGCCACAGTCTTATCCGTTGATAGAGTCTGGTATACGAAACATGAGCTTGGAAAAAAGCGGTAAATTTAAAAATTCTAGCTCTGGTAATACTGTCTACAAAAGGTAAAATACATTTTGATACTTGAAATATCCTAATATTTTTTTATTTATGTAGTAATTTAGAATGTTAAATTTGTGAAAGGATTGTCTTTTTTCCTACTATATTCTACTGAATATAGTAGGAAAAAAAGGAGTTGATACTTTTTAAAAAATTAAATACTAAACATTATTATTAATGTTTAGTTTCAATGAACTTCCAACAATGAACCTTTTATAAGAAATCGCTGTATTTAGATTTCATGAATGTTAAAATTACTTAATATCTGTAATAAAAGCTGAATTAAAAAAGCTTTTTCTTGCTGAGCAGAAGTTATGTTCGGGGTAATGAGACTTAGATTTTTTTTTACTGCCTTGCATTTAATTTTTTTCAATAATTATTTTATATATATAGTATATATTTGAATCTCGCTTGCTTCATTTCCTCTTTTTAATTTACTGTCGTATAATTGTTATCGCCAGGATATCATAATAATGATTTTAGCGGCTGCGCTCAACTACGCTACCTATAGGTGTTCACGGAAGACCAGCGTCAGGTGCTGTAATAGCACCTCACATTATGCTGAGTGTTCACCTTTTTCGGTATAGTTATGTCTTTGTATCTTTTTTTTTATTTTTTTTATTTTTGTGAAACTACTGAAATAAATAATTTTCTATTCTATTCTATTCTAATATTTCGACAGAAATTAAGAAAAAATATGAAATTGTTTGTTACAAAGTATCAAAATCACCATGTTGAACTAAACTACATGGGGACATTGTATCAGTGTTGCTACTTGAAAAAATGTCAGGTTCATCTTTCATTAGCCAGACTCTACGCAGGATATGCCTCGAGCAGGTGAGCATGGCTTGGTTATTCGCAACCAGCTCGACCATTATGAACAGTAAGCTAGTTACCTTAAAAAGATACACTGCGGGCTCATAATTTAATTCTATCATAGCTGTTTGCTATAGAGTGGTCCACTGAGTCGTTTAAAAAGTAGTGGCATAAATGTTGTTAAAATATTTTGAGCTCAAGTTTTGTTATGCATTAATCAATTTACGTAGACGTGTTACGTTTGTCATTACAGGTGCAGACGTATTGGCTTCAGAGCGCCACAGAGAAGGCTATTCAGAAGAGAGCAGTGGAAGGCGAGGAGCGGCCGCTGTTCCGTCGCCCGCGGAAGAGTCCAAAACTAGCGGATTCCAGACACCCGTCACTGTCAGGTGAACACCATAACAAGTTTTACGCGCTGACTACATTTATTTTACTAGGTTTTTTCTTTTGTATATTATCTGTATAATAATAAATAACGTGCCCCTCGTTTGCAGGCAGGCATATATTTTTGGTATTCAGTCATATATTTCTATTATTATTGTTATGCTAGGCCGTCATTTGCATCAATGTATGTTAGTGTTTTCGCCTGCATCGTAAAACGCGTTAAAAATAACGCATAAATTCAGTGACTACATTTGCAGTTTGATACAAAAGTTACTGACGTGACTAACATATGGAATGGAATAACCGAAGGAATCGTAGATAAAGAAGCCAATAGACAACAATAGGTTGCATCATATTTATGCAAGGAAAATAATAACATTGAGTGCATACCACTGGAGTCGCCTCATAAGAACGCGGACCTGTATCGAAACATATAATTTAATGTTATGCGCGTAAAATGCATGCAATATTCACATATAATGTGTACAGCACGAAGTATGTGCGAGTTTTTTGCGTGTTTTTTGGTTTTTGCATATTTTGTGCAAAAACTATGAATTTGTAGTAACGAAACTACATGGCTTCCTATTTGTGGCAAAAATGTTGGCCAAGTCAAGTATAGCGCCTCCAGCGGTATGTACTCTGACTATACTTTACCATGTAAATAAATATTCTTTCTGTGTCTCATCATAGGCGGAATAGTTACTATTTGTCTACTATTGGTTACTCTGTTTACAGTTAAAAGTGTAAAGAAATTAGAATACAGTATCAGGCAATAAATAATGCAAAATACTTAAAGAGAGAGTCTCGCTTTCGGCTCGGGCTTGTTAATGTCTGCTCGTTTGCAATACCTTACTTTTCACCCTTGTATCATGTACTATTTTAATTATGTCCTATTATAAAAACTATGAGCGCTATGGAACACAACAAACTGTCAAAATATCGGTAATTTGCGTATTGGTATTATACGGCTGAATACAAATAATCGTCAACCTGCTAAACATTCAATTCTTTTGGGCCTACCAGACGCGCAAGCTTAGACATACCCTTAAGATCTGGGAACGTGTCCTTAGTAAACGTCTATTACAAATGATAAGCTTAACAGAAAATCAGTTCGGGTTTACAGCCTGAAAAGAAACCACAGACGCGATACACGCGGTAAGATTGGTGATGGAAAAAGCTCGCGAAAACAAACAAACGCTATAGATGGCCTTTATTGATCTTGAAAAGGCGTTTGATCGTGTACCCAGAAGTCTGATATGGCAAGTTCTTAGGGCCCAAAACGTTCCCAAATGCTTTGTCAGACTGATAATGGACATGTATCAAAAAATGCAGACTAGTGTACGAAGTCCAGCCGGCACGTCAAAGAGCTTTGACGTCAAAGTGGGAGTTCATCAAGGCAGTGCGCTAAGCCCATTACTGTTAAATATCTTCATGAACCAGCTTACTGAGAAAATCCAGAAACCAACACCGTGAAATCTTCTTTACGCAGATGATGTGGCTCTAATCTCTGACAGTAAACAAGGCATACAGGAAAACCTAAAGCAATGGAGGAAATCGCTTGAGACAAATGGTTTGCGCATAAGTAGAACGAAGACTGAATACATGGTTAGTAACTTAAATCCCGATAAATACAACTTATCGAGCGTAGACCTTATAGTAGATGGTAAGGCCCTACCTAGAGTAAAAACCTTTTTATACATATTTAGGATCTGTCATTGCAGAAGACGGATCGATAACCGCCGACATTACACACAGGTTTACATATGGGTGGAATAAATGGCGCGCCTTAACTGGAGTCTTATGCGACCCTAAAATGCCGATTAGAACTAAAGGCACACCCCGGACACTCCATACAACGCAATCGCAAATCAATTACCTATTACTACTACTTAAGCAAATGACGTTTGTTTACGCGCAAATGTGTGCGTGAAATCAAGTAGGGCTGAGTGCGCGGTTATAAATCGAAATGACGCGAGAAGTGCAGCGACTGCCTTCTCTTTTACCCGCATAGCGCTATCTCTGTTATCGGTCGGCGCCGATGAAGCGAACGCGCTCGCCCTTGTTTATGTGTCAGTGATGTCTACAACGAAGTGCGGGGTGGGGTGAGGTATTTGAAATGAGTGCGGGGAGGTGAGTGGCCGTTCTGTACGTAGTACTATTATATCTTCTGTGCTAAAGGCAAGGTCAATAAAACCGCTGTCAGACCAGCATTGCTCTATGGAGGTGAAACCTGGGCTACGAAGAAAATACACGAACTGAAACTGCACACCACGGAAATGCGCATGCTGCGCTGGGCAGGTGGAGTTACACTTAAAGGTCGAAACGAACATATAAGAGGGAGTTTTAAAGTCGCACCTATTTTTGAGAAACTTGTCGAGACCAGACTGAGATGGTATTGGGCACGTATTACGAAGATCTGATGACCTTGTTGTTAAAAAGTGCCTTGCCAGTGCAATGGCTACACCAAAGAGAGTTAAGTTTTATTTATAGTGTTTTATGTATAATTTCTTTCTTTTATTCGTATTCTTATCCATTTATTCAAAAAAAATCTTAAATTTAAGTTTTTTACAATATATATAAACAAAATACTATAAAAAACTTATTATTATTATGAATTCTTCGAAAGATGAAACAAAAACCAAGTGCAGCATTACACATATCCTAGCCAAGCATGTACCGTGTATTTTATACATACGGCCGCTCGGCATCGCTTGGTGCGTTGGCCCGCGATAGGGCTGCTCGCTTCCATAAAATTACGTTAATATTATGCTTAATAACACACCGACCGCGACCGACCATGCGCTCCGTTTGGCTCGTGCGTACGCCCTGCGGCGAACTGAATTCGTGACTGCCCTTGTAGCTATGCGATCCGAGTGCGATCTCAGATCGAGGCGCGTAGGCGTAGCGCGTGTTTTGACCGTTTCTATGAAGTCGGTCTACCTACTGTATATTATACAGGGTGTAAAAAGTCGTATACCGAAGCCCGCGTCTACGCAGTCAGACCATTAAATAAAGCAATATAACGAAAAATCAATGATGAGAAACGAAATTAATTTTTAGGCTTAAAAACAACGACAATAAATACTACGCGCAATGTGACGCGTTCCCGCGCCTGACTTGCGCGTCCGGATATCGCGTCGGTATTAGTGAGTCCGTGTGAGTGCGTGTAAAGCAAGACGAGTTTCCTGCACAAGAGATTCCTTTTCAGTCATACATTTTGTTGAGAAATACTGTTTTTTCGTAGATGTTTCTTTGGATGAAAATTGTCAAAATAGTATATTTCGAACAGTTTTGTATAAAAATGGTCGTCGGTGGCGCTGTGGACTCGGCACTCGCCTTCTAATCGGGAGGTCGATGTTCGAGACCTGCCATGTACCAATGTGTTTCTCGTTTGGAATTTCATATGTACGTACATTAATCTGACGCTCCTACGGTGAAGGAAAACATCGTGAGGAAGCCTGCATACACCTGCGAAGTAATTCAAAGGTGTATGTGAAGTCAACCAATCCGCACTGGGCCAGCGCGGTTTGACTAAGGCCTAATCGCCCTAACATAACTAGTTAGGGCAGGCTCGTGCCCCTCGGTGGGGACGTATATGAGCTGTGATGATGAGTTGTGGGTAGACGTGACGGAGGGGTGGTCCGGTTGCGCAGGCGGCGCGTGCGGCGTGCGGCAGCGCGTGTCGAGCAGCACGCGGTCGGCGGGCGGTGGGGGCGGCGGAGGGGGAGCGTCGGGCGCGCGCGGCTCGCGGGCCTCGCTGCCCGCCGCGGCCGGCGCGGCCCACGCCACCCCGCCCGCCGCGCGGCGCCCGCGCCCGGACAACGCGGCCGCGCCGCGCAACAGGTCAGTCGGCGACGTTTCGTTTTCATTTCCTTGAGACGACTGTGAAGTGCCAATTCATGGGTCGAGTGTGCACTTTCAAGGCCCCGTTCCATTTCGAGATTACACACTACTCACAGTACTCAGACTGCTCACGCCCGGACCGAGTCAATAAACGCGATAATCACGCCAATGGCATGCTAGCTATATATCGTTACGGAACGATCGTGAACGCGCTTATGTGAATAATATCAAAACAAACGTAACCTCGAAAGGAATTTAACTCGTAATTTCAATTGTGTTCTGTGATGTCCAAGCTTTCGCAGTTTTTCTTTGCCTTGTACCTACCTTTTACCGTTTTCTGCTCTTTTAGCGTCTTTAGGAGACAGTTTGAGGTAAACTACTTTGTTTTCTTCTTCAACAAAAACTGGTTATTCTAATGTCGTCATTTTTTCCTTATATTTAATTCAATTTTTAGGATATTTGGCTTATTTTTATGATGACATTTGACTCACGGTGCTGACGAATTCGGCCTGAGCACTGTAAACGTTGTTTGTGACGCAATCAATGACGTCATCACATCCATCGTGAACGCTGTTGTCGCGAAACAGGCTGATGGTCACTATAATCGCGAAACGGAACGCGGCCCAAAAATGCAGTTTGTTGCACACCGCTTAGAGTTGAAAGTCCGAAGCAAGTGCCTACGTTTCTTATAGAAATATTGTTTCGGGCGATAACTGTTTTACCCTCTCCTAAACCTTTACGAAAATAGACACTTTTGGTCTCATTAGATTCAGTACACTTTAATCTATGTTTGTACGTTTTGCTTTTTTTGTAATTCAGTTTTATCTAGTCAAAAAAGATAAAAATGCTCGAGGTAGTTTTTAAGTCTAAAATATGGATATTTAGATGCTAATAATGTATATTCTGAGCAATATTAGTTCAAAATCAAAACGTACAAATCTAGATCTTCATTATATCTACAATTATCGCTTTTTGTATGAAAATTTACAGCTTCATAATCCTCTTAAGAGGAAAAACCGAGGTCAAGAGAATTCAAAAATAGGTATTTGTAAAATGTATTGCTATCGCGCTGTGTGTCCGAACAACTGCACTGAGCGCGATAGGGACAACTGCAGCTCGGACCGAAAATATCTATGAAAAGTACATACACAAAATATACGTTTCGCAGTCCCATGTTTTCTCCTCGAAAAATTTACCGATTTCATTACAAGGCTTTTTCTCTGTTTCTGTGTTTTGATTTTTTCATAATTATAATCTTGTTCAATTTGTTTGTTGGACATTTGAATACAGCAGAAAATTAGGTGGGTTTTTTAGGTTTTTGAAGGATTAAAATCTCTTAAAAATAGCTCGCGATTCTTCAAAAACAGTGAATAAAACACTCTTTGTTTCACTGAGTGAATAAAAAAAATAGAATTTGGAACATGCGCGAATATACGGATTATAATCCGTATATTCGCTGTTACTGTATACTGCTGTATTCTTACTATAGCAAGAAAAAAGGAAAATGTGCAAAGAGGTTGCATACTCTCGCTATAAAACGTACTAAAAATCACCAAAACGTAATAACTAAGTTTCAAAAACTGTTCTAATTTTACAATTTCTGTTTTTTTTTTCTATTGTTCTTTTATGCATTACCCATAATAAAATTTGATTAATAATCACAGAGTAATTATTTTCTCGCATTCAGTGATAAAAAGTAGAGTAACTAACACGTGAAAAAAAAATCATCTTGGCTCTTGTATCCCTTGATCCGCTCAGGATTCTATTCTAGAATCCTTCGCTCCTCTCGGGATACAACTTAGTGCCTCGAAAAGAATTCACTTTTTTTTTCAACTGTTGGGTAATCTACTATTCCACTCTTCCCAATTTTAAAGATTGGGTAGTAGTAAACGAGGACCTCTAATTGCGGAATTAACAGAAATAATATTCAAAAATAATAAATTTGGAAATTCGTATGCGAACTTGAATTCTATTGTTTCAAAAATGCGTCTCCTGATGTATGAGGATTGGCTCCCTTCCTTTGGCGAGCGGTGCGATGATAAAACATGGCTGCTGGCATCATGTCGAACAATTCTTCAGAGTATTCGATTAAACAATGTAAATTTAACTCACTTCTGGACTACCAGACTAGACTAGCAATTGATCTTCCCATTTAGCCGTGTATTTGTTGCAACAGGCACGCGTTGAGCTCGATAGCATCATCAACTGTGGGCGAAGGAGACGGCGACTCCTTGCGATCGGCGGGACTCCGTTGCGCGCAGTCGCTGGACTTACTAGCCGGCCGTGAACGCGAGCGGATAAGGCGTCATCACACCACGCGATCGCTCGACGACCGCCCCGTGTCGACCGTGTCCGGCGACCCCGTATTCAACGGGACCATAATAGGAATCGTCACGGACGACTCGAAGGCGGAGGACAGCCCGCTCCTCCGAAAATGCAGCCTGTACAACAAATTCGAACGCTCCAAGAGAAAGGTCCACGATACGAACTACATTGAGTTCTACAAGAAGTGGCGGTCGCTCGAGAATATTACAGTTGAGAAGAGCGACGTCAGGAAGATGCCGCGATTCGCGATTGGCTCGTGGTTGCTCGGAATTTTCAATGGGACGCGCAGCAGCGATTCGTCGTTGCGTCGCGCTCCGCCTTTACTTGATAGAGAGTCGGTGGTCTAATGAGGTTATATGCTATACACAAACATGCGCCCGAGAAACGTCTTGCCCCTCAACTACGCCATAACACTGCAGTCATCGGGGCCGTGCTATTGATTGGAAACAATGTTTAAAATATGCGGCGACGAATCAATGTACCTTATTTATTTAAATTATTACTATTATACCTCTTCCTTATTTATGCGCATTCGAATTGGAAAGAGACTATTTTTTTTTGGACTAGTACGTAAATATGACGGATGGGAATGCCCGTTCTACTTGCTGATAAGAAATGCTATATGAGAATTAAAAGAACAATGGCCACGTCCATACTTTGGAAGATCTGACATCAGATGTGTTAGGTTTTGTTGCCTATTAGCTGGAGCTGGAATTAGTAATTGTAACAAAAACCGAGGAAATCTTAAAAATTTATAACTTTAAAGTTGCGGCACGCTATGATGGCCGTTTTGACAGCTGTCATCCCCATAGTGTATTTGTCAAAACTGAGGCGCGTTCAGAGCCTTCGCGCGAAGTACAACTTTTCGCTCTAACCCCGTTCAATGCCTTCGAGCGTGACAACCAGGTCAACAACCGGCCCGTTCAAGACCTTTGAGTGTCGGCGCGAGTTACAACCGAACAACCATCGAATTTGATGGTTGTAAAACGCTCTGACGTTTATGACTGAAATACTCTTACGTGATTGGATGATATTGGCGGCCATATTCTATAATGTCATCTACTAGAAAGAGAGAGAAATAAAAAATCATGTGAAAAAGGGAGATAAAAGATTTGGTTGCTGCAATCCGTTCAACGCCTTTGAGCGAGTTAAAAAACAACCGGACAACTACACCCAGAGGCGCTGAACGCGCCTCTGACGGATAAACTATGGGGATGACAGCTGTCAAAACGGCCGTCATAGCGTGCCGCAACTTTAGTACACCTATTGTAAGCACACCTAAGCTAGTAACACCTATTGAATAGGTTTTACTAGCCTCTACAATGTAGAGTATAGAGTCTCCATACTCTACAACATATAACATGTGAATAGGTCCTATTCACTACATATTATATGTGCTTGTACCAATAAGTAAGGATCTAGCACTTTAAAGTCCTCAACTTAGTAAACTATAAATTTGCTTATTTTTGTCCCTCATGAAATAAGCACAAACCATATTATATCGTTATTTTGCTCTGCACTGGGGCACTGACAGTTGAGTTTCTTTTTTCAACCAAATTGCATTATATTCATGTAATTATTGATTTTTGATACGCTTTTCATTTATTTAATAATAATATAATAAACTAAGGCTGCTAAAAGGAGTTAATTTTTGTGAAACTACCCCTACAATTTCTATGATACGAAACTTTCTACTTAATAGGGTACATTCAAAACACTTTGAATATTGTTTAAGAAAAAAATACCTAAGAAGATTTTATGTATTTTAACGTGACCTCCAATCAAAAAATTAATTAAAATAGTGAAATTCGTTTCTTTAAACATTAGTCTCTTCAGACCATTTGGCCATTGTTCTTTAGGAAAATGTATTTAAATGTGTGACTGACCCCAGCTGGGCCAAAATGAAAATTGTGAAGAATAGATCGAGTATGCCGCTATAATGTCTAGAGTTTGTTAGAGTTTGTCGGCAAATTTCAGTGTTTGTCGTTTGCGCGTTTCAGAGATATGTGTGGCTCAGCTGGGGTGACGTTACCCCAGCCGAGCGACACGGATTTCGAAAACGCAAAAACATAGCGAAAATCTGTTTGCTGATATAGAAGATGGCAGTTTGTCGAAGTTTGTCGGACAAGTTTTAGTGCTGTGTGGCCCACAGCTGAGCCATACGGATGTCGAATACGGAACGACATAGCGAAAATCTGTTTACTGATATAGATAGGCGGAAGCTTGTCGAAGTTTGTCGGACAAGTTTCAGAGTTTGTCGATCTACCGTTTCAGAGCTCACATGCAGCAAAGTTGTTACAACTAAGCCAGCTGGATCTCGAAAACCCAGTCCCAATCCAAAAATTGTAGGCGATTGTACATTACTTCGTGTAGATAGACTAGGAGACCAGATACCAAATGTTGCCTAAATAATACCTTGACAATATATCAATCAATTATCGAGGATTTTCATAAAATTAAATTAAAACGGTTACTGTTTCATCATTGAATTCGATTGACTATTTAAAATCAACTACTTATTGTAAGAAAGTACGCAAAATATAAAAAAAATAACGAAACCTCGTGCATTCGGGACTCCTAGCTCCTGGACTATTTTCCCAAATAAAACATTCTTTAATTTTCTGAATATTTTTTCTTTAAAAAAAAACGTCGTCCCATACTAGGATTTTCGCCTGTGTCGTGGGTGCAGTTACAAACATAGAATATCACATGCACATACGCCCAGACCGGAACAAATTTCTGTAGGCCATACAAAACATTTGTCCCGTACGGGAATCGAACCCGCGACCCGTTGCGCAGTAGGATTGGGGCGGGCGTTGACAAACTCTGAATCTTTGAATAAACTATCGACAAACTACCACCTATCCATATAAGTAAACAAATTTTCGCTATGTCTGTTCGCTTTCGAGATACGTGTGGCTCAGCTGGGGAAACGTTACCCCAGCTGGGCCACACATATCTCTGAAACGCGCAAGCGACAAACTCGGAAGTTAGCCGACAAACTACTGCTTTACTATTCCAGCATACAGATTTTCGCTACGTCGCTTTTATTTCGAGATCTAGCTGGCTCAGTTGCAACAATTTTGCTGCAGGTGAGCTCTGAAACGGTCGATCAAAAAATCTGAAACTTGTCCGACAAACTTCGACAACCTTCCGCCTATCTGTATCAGTAAACAGATTTTCGCTATATCGTCCCGTATTCGAGATCCGTGGGTCAACCACGGATTGCCCCACCTATCTATATCAGCAAACAGATTTTCGCTATGTTTTTTCGATTTCGAGATCCGTGTGGCCCGGCCGGGGTAACGTTACCTCAGCTGAGCCACACATATCTCTGAAACGCGCAAACGACAAACTCTGACAAACTCTAGACATTATAGCGGCATACTCAAACAATCTATTTTTTCAGTTTCTTTTTGTGGCCCAGCTGGGGTCAGCCACACTATTTAACTTGGTTTTTAATAAAAGTATGTAAATACGTCACAAAGCTATCGAACAAAATAGGTAAATTTATAGTCAACACGCGTGACGCCACTTAGTATGAGTGTCCGGCAACTGGGGACTTATTTTTGGATCGTTCGTCTAGCGTTGTGCGTCGTGTACGCTCGATTTCTACTGATATTCGTCTCGTTTTCGACGAAAATCAACAATATTACAGCGAATATCAATATCATTTTGCTTATTTTCACGTCGAGCGTCGAGCGCTCGTCCCCTATAGACCCCCTGGTCGCAATCAAATGAACCGACTCCTTCACTTGGCTATTGTATTGTGCATGGCATATCATAGCAGTCGGGACATTTTAGGATAGAAATGATTGTTTCTTTGTGTTTACCATTTAAAGAAACGAAGCTACTCTAGCAGGATTTTAACATTATAAAAATATTATATTGTGGGTATAAAAACAAGAACTACGTGTTGTTTATTTACTATTTGACAAAGTACATAATGCAATCACGTACAAAGCTACCTAAGAGATTGACATTATTTATATTAATAACTATGCCTATGCCAAATAAAATAATAGCGTGCGTAATCCTTTTATTTATTGTTTCGTCGCCATATATTGATTGCTTTATTTCCAACTTCGCAGCCCTGTTCTAATAGTCATAATGTAATCTAGTTACGTGGTTCTAGGTCTAGGTCAGTCATTTAAGTGTTTAAGATGTTTATTAGTTTTAGGGGTAAGGCGTTTCACGGATATAAATCTAATCCTATTAAATGTATATTAGTTATGTATATGTAACGATGTTGTAAATAATTTATGTAAGTAAAACGATGTTACCGTGAATTGTGAAATAAGAGTTTAATGTTATTAAATAATTTCTATTTAATATGGTTTATTAATAATACTGACGTAGATCACAATAACACTACTCCGAGGTAAATCTTATTTTTACACTGCATAGTTTAAATCTTAACTATTTTATAGTAACAGTCATGGAATAAATAAATTGTCGACTAGTGGATACAACATACTGTTTTGGGACCTTTCACAATTTGTGTCAGGAAAAGTGAAAAGAAATGAAATCAAATTATCTAATAAACCAGAAAATTTTAGTATTGGGCGTAGCTTATTGAAAAATATATAGGAGCTTCAGAAAGTGTTCCCCCTGTATGTATTGTATCCTGTTTGAATAAATATACACTAAAATGGTAAAAATCGCCTGAATCTGACTGACTTATCAATACTTCTATTATACTTACACAGGCGAGCCTTGGCAATACATTACCATACAAATATTTAATTCACTCGGTAAAGATAAGCCTGTAATAAACACAAACTTTGAATTAGCCCAGGTGAATTAAGTCTACGTGCAACTATGACTGACACAAAATGTGAAGGGCCTTTTATAAGTACAGCCGCTTGAACAGTTCACGTGTCGGCGAGTAGAGGTATTCCTGCGCCATCTCTCTCGTTGTACGTACAACCGTTTATAACCAGTTTGATGTCGCAAGGTTCTGTCGGCGCCTTCTCTTCTGTGAGGAGCGGGCAACATGGTTTTGTGTCAGTGACTTCGAGCGGCGGAGGACACTCTGCGTGTTCTATGATGGGACACGACACGCTTGTGTACTCGTGTCGGAGGCTAGGAGCTTCTAATAAGTCGCTCCGTTGCGTTGGTACCGACCGCCCTTCGCCTACAACCTATGGAATCGATATAATAATAATCTTTATTTACTCACACAAAAAGGTAGGTGTATATGGACAAAGTGACTTGAGTATAATAGGCTAGATGACTCAAAAAATTTTTTTTTCTTTAATAGAAGCTCATTCATATAATAAACAGAAAGAAATAATCGGTTTTCGAATAACTATAAAAACAACCAAGATATAAGGTATTAAAGATTTTTCTCCATCTCTTTCTAGCAAAACGGCAATTTACAAGGAATTTATATGGCCGCACTCAACAATGACGTCACGGTTGATGTCGGATCTCTCTGTCTAATCGCCTTCAAATTAACAATTTAAAATGCTTGTATCTATTGTATTTCTAAGCCAATTTTAATTCAAATTTCACAGGACTGCATCTTTTTCCACGGTATTTTAGAATTCAGTCATCATCTCAATTAAATTATAACAATTTAATACCTTAATGTGAGTCTGGAGTCTGAAAAAGGATAAACCTGCTCTACAGATCTCCAGGGTCTCTTATCCCAAGATACTTATCTATTTTACGTAGAAATTAAAAGATCAGAATATTCCCAACTAATTTACAGTCAACAACTTATAATACAAATTATCGAATGAAATGTGATTTTAATGATATAGCTATATAATAAGCAGCATGATGATAAGCTGTCCAAAAAAATATACCTATAATGAACACAATTAAATATAATGACAAACTTTAAGTCAATATGAATGACAATTGATATGGAACATTATTAGGCTTCTTATGTTTTGTGTTTAAATTGTATAATGCTATTGTACAATTTTAGCTCCATTTGTATTGTTACCAGAGGGAAACAGTACTTGCATTGCTGTGTTCAGGTTTGAAGGGTAAAATATGGCAGTGAAATTACTGGGTACCGTGACGTTATATCTCATGTCACAAGTTGGCAACGTACACTGTGGTTCTTGTGGGAGTTGCAGTTTTGCTGCGAATCTCACAAGAGCCACATGTACTATAGGTGAATGTTACCACTTATCATCAGGTGGGCAGTACGCTTTTTTGCTAATTTGGTTGTAGAAAAAAAACAATATGGACCCATGTTAGGCTATTGTTTGTACCATCAACTGTGATAAAAAAATAAAAAAGCTATAGAGTTTTCTTAAAGTAAATAAAAATATGAACTTTAGAAAATTAGATTTCTAAAAAGGTTTGAATGTCATATATGTAAAGATAACGATAGATCACGTTGGACGTACCTCCATAAGATATTCATCGCTCCGGTGATGTAGGACGCTGTCTGTGTGAGATTCTAAGTGATGGCCAGACGCAAATCTTAGCTTTTTTGGAGATTCTAAGCTGCAACATCTGAATAGGAAAAAGGAAATCTTAACTTATTTGTGTAACAAAAATTTATGACGATCGCTTTCAATTTTGATACTCAAAGTGCATCTATTCCTATTTTTTATCAGACAGTCTACACCAGGGGTTCCCAACCAGGCGCGCCCCGTTTGGTGAGCGTAGAGTGAACCAAGGGGGGGGGGGGGAGGTGACAGCGAGCGAGGTGACATATAAACACGCGCGACGCGGATGGTGCCACCTATGCGAAGTCAGCGACACGTTGCAACCACCTTTTGAATAAAACTAAATATGCTAATATTTTCATCGTTTGCTTAATTTTCTTGACTCCCCATTTCGGACCCCAGGGGGGGGGGGGGTAGTATTTTAGCATAATGTTGTGTGAGGCGTATAGGGTGAAAGGTTGGGAACCCCTGGTCTACACAGAGTCTTGTATTGACGCCGCAATGATTAGTAGGTGATCGTGATAGACAATCACCGGCTAATCGAATCTGCATTGCAGTGGTCACGTGCATTCGATTTATTAGATAATTTGGAACCATTCATAATCAGAACGAGAATTTTGCACTACATTAATTACACAGACGTTTTCCAAAATAATCACTGAATAAGCGCAGATGATTACGAACCTGTGCAAACCTCCGACTTGATTCTTCCAGTTTTTACTTTTCAGCGAGCTGCGTTGTCCTCGCTTTTCAAGAACTGGCGGGGGAGCCACCTCTTCCTTTTGGGTTCGTCGCTTTGACCGTGCCGCGGCCGCCGCGGGCTCCTCCCCGCGCAACCAATAAGTCACCTGGTCGCGCTTACCCTTCATGGATACTATGCCTCGCTCTTCCAAAATATAGCCGCCCAGTTGGTCTAACAGAGCTTTGCAGGCGGCACTACAATGGATCTTGAGTGCTGAAAGTAAAAAAAGAAATTAAGAGTTACATATAAGTACTATATATTCATTCAATTAATATCCGGCTCGCAGGACCATAAAATATTTTAAAGTACTTAGGAAGGCTATTATTGCCAGTGTTTCTTATTCACTGGGTTGCTACAAAAAAGTAAAAAAAGCTAAAATTTTTATACTTGTTTTCATCAAAATAGCCTTTCAAAGGTAATGCTACAATACTGCAGTATTATAAAACGCCGTGGCAATGAGAAAAGTAACATACGTCTACCCCTTTTTCCTGTTATCTAATACTTATTTCGTACAAAAATACTTACGAGCCCCAGTTGATTCAAAACGGCTCGCCGTGTTGACGGTATCTCCAAACAAACAGTATCTTGGCATCTTAAGTCCTACGACACCAGCGCAAACTGGTCCTGAAACAAACATTTAAATAGAGATCCCTAAAACAAAGCTGTTATTGAAAAAGTCGATATTATCTCAACAGATTATCCATGGAGAGGGATAAGACAGCGAACAGCCTGACTGGAAAAGTTCCTTCGATTCTGTAGTGTTCCTGTGCGCGGCGAGGTGTGGCTGACCCCAGCCGGGCCACAAAAAAAACTGAAAAATAGATTGTTTGAGTATGTCGCTATAATGTCTAGAGTTTGTCAGAGTTTGTCGGCAAGTTTTAGAGTTTGTCGCTTGTGCGTTTCAGAGATCTGTGTGGCCCGGCTGGGGATACGTTACCCCAGCCGGGCCACACAGATCTCGAAAACGAAACGACCTATTGAAAATCTGTTTGTTGATATAGATAGGCGGCAGTTTGTCGAAGTTTGTCGGACAAGTTTGAGTTTTCATCGGGCTCGCGTTTAAAGGGGCTATGTGGCCCGGCTGGGGTAACGTTACCCCAGCCGGGCCACACAGATCTCCAACACCAAACGACATAGCAAAAATCTGTTTGCTGATATAGATAGGCGGCAGTTTGTCAGAGTTTGTCGGACAAGTTTCAGAGTTTGTCGATCCACCATTTCACAGCTCACCTGCAGCAAAGTTGCTGCAACTGAGCTAGCTGGATCTCGAAAACAAAGCGACGTAGAGAAAAACTGTTTGCTGGAATAGTGAAGCGGTGGTTTGTCGGAGTTTGTCGAACAAATTCCACAGTTTGAGACATGCGCATTTCCACACAGATCTCTGAAACGCGCAAGCGACAAACTCTGAAACTTGCCGACAAACTCTGACAAACTCTAGACATTATAGCGACATACTCAAACAATCTATTTTTCACAGTTTTTTTTTGTGGGCCGGCTGGGGTCAGCCACACGTGCGTGACTGAGGCCGTCGGCAGTATTCTTGTAATAATAGTGTAGGTGATGTTCGGGCACATTTGATAATCGTCTAGGCTACGGTAACCACTTAAATAATTCAACCGCCTCCGTGGCATAGTGGTGCAGACCACTGGGTATTGATTGGGAGGTCGGTGGTTCAATTCCCCGTGGGCGCAGAAAACTTTCTGCTCGGTTTGGTTGGCAGCAGAGCTTCAGAGCCCGCCTGGCTTAGCTACCACCGTCTTATCTAAGTTTGTCGCCATAACAATGTTGTATTGTTATAGCTTAGTTGTATTCCGACAATTAGAGATAAGATAGCCAGTTCTTTTTCCTCAGTTGTTGAGTCGTAAGACTCGCTTTTATCTTCGGCATTATCGTCACTGACCATCAGGTGAATGAGATTAATTTTGGATAAAGTTCGACCTATGTTTTTTATTAGGGGAATCGATTCTTTTGTCGATTCTGAACAAAGAATATTCAGGTTTTAGGCAATTTAATTAGGAGGCTGAGTAACGCCAACGACCTTGAGACATGATTTGTGCTGGATTACGGGCGCGGTGCGTTATTGAAATTGAGCGAAAAATAAAAAATATTTTTTTTAAACAAACTAGTAATTTATTTGAAGATGAAACATCAATATTATCAAATTAAGTGTAACGAGTTAATTCCCTGAAAATCAATAAATAAAATTTCTTAAATAACTCGGTTTTTCTTCTGGAAGTTGTTTTTGATGGGTGCTTTTGTCATTTTTTTAACGAGAAATTTTGATTAAAATTGAATTGGGGACATGGATATTCTCAAAAACTCTGTACCTACCGGAGTGCATTCCAACGCGCAGCAGCAGGCGGTGGTCGGGGCGGTGGCGCACGCGGAACGCTCGCGTCGCCGCCAGCAGCGCCAGTGCCATCGACGCCACCTCGCCCGCGTGCACGATGCCGTTTCGTATGGGCAATCCGGACACCTGCGTCACCAGACGACTCACATTCACGATCTATCTCGACGCTACTTCGCTAGCGCCACCGTCCACCCTAACTCCCTTGTTAGACAGGCGGACGATTACACCCCCTTACGTAGTGTAGCGGCCTAAAATCGTCGACCGAGGAACAGGCGCGGATCCACCCCTCAAAAAAGGTTGTGGCCACTGCCACCCGAAAATCGGAATCGCCAAGCACAAGCCGGAGTCTGGACTCGCTTATGATTATGATTATGTGCATTCCTACAGGAGATGTTTACAAAACATATCACGCCCTCACCAAAATTAATTGTTTTTTTTATTAAGGCATTAGATATAACATCATAAGCCTATTGATCTGACTAAACCGTGAAAGTGTGACGTCACAAGTCTATTAGTGTTGTGGGCAAGCCCATCGTGCCCACGGTGGATCCGCGCATGCCGAGAAACATCCTCCTCGATCCCCCCGATCCGATCCCTCCGCCTTCCAACTCACTGTCAAACACTGCACACTCACGCACTAGCCCCACACACCGCACTCGTAGAACAAGAGTGCGAAGGCCCGGTCTACACAGTTTGCGATATCATCATCATCACCATAGCTCATATACGTCCCCACCGAGGGGCTCGAGCCTACCCTATGTTAGGGTGATTAGGCCTTAGTCAACCACGCTGGCCCAGTGCGGATTGGTCGACTTCACATACACCATTGCATTTCTTCGCAGATGTATGCAGGTTGCCTCACGATGTTTTCCTTCACCGTAGGACCGTCAGACAAATGTACATATAAAATTCGAAACGAAAAACACAGTGGTACATGGCGGTCTCGAACCCGAACCTCCCGATTGGAAGGCAAGTGCCGAATCCACAGCGCCACCGACGCTGCATGTTGTTGTTGTGTTTGCGATATACCAGGTACAGATATGTGCCTCGTCGATTCTCCCCACCCTCCATTCGTCCGAGCCTTAGAGGCGCGCTCGCGTTGCAGCCGCTCCCCGCACCGGCTATAACCGCCTGGTGACTAACAGAGAGCGGGACACCACTGTGGTAATGCCTCTCTGAGCTAGAAATCCATCAGGTTAAGTGGGCCAAACGGCTTGAAGACCCACCAAAGTTCTCGCCTTATAAATAACTAGCTTCCGCCCGCGACTTCATTCGCGTGGAATAGTTACTTTGGGCGAACGCTAACTTTAACCCGCAACTTCGTTTTTATAGGTGAGTAAGTACTGGGTATTATAATTTTATATCATGTAGATTGTAGGTTATTCTCAAAAAAACTAAACTAATGTTATTTTAAAGTACTTCTGCGTACACTATATTTTTAGTTTTGTTTTCTTCCGGCAGAAATAAATAGCTAACTGGGGCCACCGCCCTTCCCCCTCATGACTGCCCGCCGGGTTTGCACATTGTGCGCGCAGTACTCGGACATTATTTTGCTGTGATGTTATTTTAAAACTGCGATATCTCCTAAGACATTCATTTAAATCGAATGATGTAAAGGGCAATTTTGTTTTAAATTAAATACTTGTGATGAATAACGTATTTTTTTTTGTATAAGGATTAATATCATGTTTATAAACACACCTTCGCAAATAATGCATTATTTGAGAACAAATTTGGTTAGCATAAAAAAGGTTATAGTGAGCTAACCTTAAAAGATAGACATATGCTGTCGACTTTTTTTTAGAACTTTTGAAGGGGAAAAATTCTGTCATACATGATTTGTGCGAAACTTTAACCGTTTACGCAGCGCACGCAGCGAAAGCTCTCAATAGGAAAAAAATCTCCCGATTTTGAAACATTCTTCATTGGTTCTCCGCTCCTATTGGTCTTAGCCTGATGATATATAGCTTATAGCCTTCCTCGATAAATGAGCTATCTAACACTGAAAGAATTTTTCAAATCGGACCAGTAGTTCCTGAGATTAGCGCGTTCAAGCAAACAAACAAACAAACCAGCTTTATATATTATAGATATACAGATTAAGGTGAAGCTGTAACAGCCATCTGCGGCTAATAGTATAGGTCCCTCAAAAAAAGCGTCACCAGTCAACAAAACAGGTTGCGGTGGAATCCTGTTGGCACGGCTGTCGGCTAGCCACCGGTGGGTATGGTTATTGGTAACCTACCGGTAGATAACCGACAGGCGTGTGTGGGACTATCCGTAGAGTGCAAAGCTTACCCACTAAACCAACCCTGACGTCCATCTAGTAAATATTGGGGATGAACTAGGCACTAAGTAGCCCCAATTCTCCGGATCACCCTTGGACAGTTCAGCCAGCTTTGGGCCAGGTCTTAAAGCCTGTGGGAGATTATCCTGAACGTGGAGGTAATCTCCAGACGAGGGGCCAGTCGCATCGGCGCCCTTACGGCACAACATTGTGTGGCAAAGTCATTAAATCAGGTAAATAGGTTGCAGAAAGAAATATCATTATAGGTACAGGTATTGATATTGAAATAATTGAAATATTAACTGAGTACGATAGTAGGCAACAGTATCTAGTACAATGTCGCTTATTAACCACTTGTAGGTACTTAAACGTTAAAGTATTTAAAAAGGGACTGACCACCATGTACGCGTCGCCTATCGTCTCCACTTTGTAAACATCAAAGTTCTCCAAGATTGAATCGAAGCACGTGTATAAGTCGTTAAGGAAGTCTACCACCTGCAACATAATACAATTATTTATGAGTACCTTACACATATCAATGTAGGAAAAAATGGCACCTCCCATATAAAAAAGGGCCTTTTCTGTGCTGTACTTATCTATAACAGCGTAATCGTTTTTCGTTGTTATTGCTAGTTTACAGTAAGTAAGTAAAAAATATTCGACTTTAGAACACTTTTTGTTATTTAAATATTTTCTCAGTTGTAATGTTAGTAACAATTTTACTTTCTTGTTGGTTCAGATGAAAAGTTGTTTTAAACAAGAGTAATTTTATAACACGATGTTAATCGTGGCTAATTCACTTGTTGCACTAGTTTTTAAGTTCTTTGTAGATTTCTTCGCTAGTTCGTTATTAAAAATCAGTACTCGTACAAAAAAAAAAGTTTAGGTATGTTCTTGTTCATCAAATATGTATTGTTGTCTAAATGTGAATTTAGATTTGTTTGGAGAAGGATTTCCTACCTTACCTCTGAATTTCTAGGAGTGGGTAAGTTCATAATAACGCGGCACACTTACATATACCTACAGTCGGCCAGAAAAGTGTACCACCTTAAGGTTGAAATAGTTTTATGTTATTATTGAACACAGTTGAGTTACCTTTACAATAACACAACCTGTCAAGCTGTCAAGAGAACCTTAGTAACTCAGTAGTAATGATATTTTGTTTTACGTGAAGTTTTGTCAAAACCGCTTTCTAAGCCGGCCCTCCGTAATGGGTGGTCTGTATGTTAGTGTGAAACTAATGATGTATAAAAAAGAGAATAGTGTATGCCTGCAGTGGCGTGCTCTCGGCCGACATGGCGGTGAAGCCGACGATGTCGCTGAAGTAGATGGTGACGGAGTCGTAGCTCTCGGGCAGCACGCGTCGCCCGCGCTTTAGCTGCTCCGCCACTGGGGCCGGTAGCATTTCTTCCAACAGCGCCTCTGACATAAAATAATTTATACTTCAATCACCAGTGACGTAACTATACCGTCCGAGGGCCGTGGCAAATTCTTTGGATGGGCCCCTCCCAGTAAAATTAATCGACGTCATTCGTTTTGAATGTGTTGAAATTTTAATGATTAGTGTGAATTTATACATATAATTATGGTCTTTAGTTGTGTCTTACTTTAATTGATTTTAAGTACATAAAAAATATAACTAAAGTACTGTCACAAAATTTTGTTAAAAATGTTAGGTTATTTCGACCTCGCGACCTCTTGGGCCGGGGCGCAGTATGGTCCAGTGCCCACACCAGGATGTTGGGGTACAGTAATTGCGATTGTAAAGGCTTCAGAAGAGGACAAATACACAGAATTTTGGTCGCACTCATTAATTTCTAGAAGACTACAAGATCGTCTCCCGTACATGCCTAGCTGGCAATCAAACCGAATTTCCGTCGCGTACGATGTGTTGCTATGTAAGTATTCAGAATACATTGTTTTTTTTTTCTATTTATTTGGGTAAAAAAACATTGACAAAATGTGTAAGTAATACAACATAACTTATACTAAAATACGTAATTTTGACACCAACAACGTTTACCGCGAGTTAAATTAATAAAGTGTAGGTATACAGTAGAGATTTATTTACAGTAGGTACTGGAAGTAATAATTAGGTATTAGCTTAGTAATTATTACTAGTGATGTGTCGTCATATATTATTATATATATGAGATAGGTCTTTCTGTGTCGAGATAGGTTAGACTTTAATGAGTAATGAAGGGTTAAACTCTAATTGCCGCCTTCGAGCGTTCGAGATTGTTGCTAAACTTACGCCAGAAGAAAGTTCGATTGTTTCCAAAATCACACGTAATTTCGGCAAATGTGTTGCTAGTAATTGAAATAGCATTGCAGATGCAATCACACCGAAGTTTGGTAGCGTACTTTTGGCATACATAGTGTGCTTATAGACACTTAAAGATGTAAAAGCGCTCTAAGAAACTATTTTTGGACGCAACCCACATAAACAAGGCGTAAAACAGGCGTTTTACTTCGATAAATTTCGATACATACAAGAACTTTAATACAACAGAACATGTTTCTTACCAGTCTTTTTTTTCTCCTCCTGCAATTGATCAGTACGTTCATCCACCAAAGCTTCAAGGTTGTTAGCATATTTCTCCATCATGGCAATCATATTGTCAAAAATATTGGGTTTCCTGTAAATTAATTAGAAAACTTAGGAGTACCAAGCAATCAAATTATTGCGTGTAGCAAACAATCGGATATAAATCTTGTGCGAAATTGAGGTATTGGTATTCATAATATGCTGTGTAGAAGAACAATGGCCAATGAATAAATTTGAGTTCAACATAAAAATAATAAGTGTATACAAATACCGTGTTTATGTATGTGCATAAATGGACTAAGGCTTACATGCCCTTCCGAAGCGGTCGGAGTCTGGTGCGAATAGCCTTGAAATCTGGTCTCGCCGAGGGCTCCTCTACCCAACATTCGCTGCAGCAATCACGAACGCAGTCGAACCTTCCTGACAGTGGTTCTAGTGGTGGTCTGGAACAAAGAAATATAATACATAAGTGAGTATAGATACCCACCATTACTTACTTTGAAGTGTACGGGGTTCCGAATAACATCTCACGGGATCTATGCCAACCTCACCTGGCGGTGCCATTGATTTACTACCAAACGTAGATAGAGCACTTCATACAAAAACCCGCTTGAAATCTGTCACCTAATCGACTATACGTTTGTACGCTGTTAAATAGGTGCCTAGTTGAATATGCACACCCGAATTAAAATTACCATAAAGAAAGTACCGTATTTATCTAATTCAACCTTATTCTTTATTATTACGGCAACTATTTGAAGTACAACCGTGTGCAGTTACATCATTTCATACCTAGCCACATTAAATTTGACGTTTTAGTAATTGCTACAAGAAAATATCAACTTTATACTCTCAAACATAATGCTCAAAATTGCTTATCCAACGCATGGAAAAGAACTGCACGAGGCCCGATTGGGCAGTTCTTCATCGGACCACTTTTCGAACGTTCATGCGTTATCTACGTTTGGTAGTAAATCAATGGGCGGTGCACTCTGCTGAACACCGGACAAGGCTTTCGCGTTCTCCACTAGCCTGCACTGGACCGACTATTTTTTACATACGACAGGAAAGGTCTTCGCCTTCATTTCACCTGATGATAGTGACGCTAAGGCCGAAGCAAACTTCACCTGGACTCAACAAGAACTGGCTATCTTACTCTAATTGTCGGAACACAACAACGCTAGTAACAGTGTTATTATGGTGACAAAATAAGGTAAGACGGTAGCGGCCTTATTAATAAAAAATTTACTCCTTGGATCATCCTCGGATTAGTTACTCCGTGTTTTGTATTGTTTCCGCACATGTCCGCTGTCATATGTCAAAATAAGACTAAACACGCAGTAACTAATCCGAGGATGATCCAAGGACTAAAATTTTTATTAATAAGGCTGTAGAAGTTTAAGCCAGGTGAGCTGAGCTTGGAATCTCTACCCCACCAATGAAACCGAGCAGAAAATGTTTGCCCCCATAGGGAATCGAACCACGGACCTCTCGTTCAACACACCCCGGTGGTCTCAACCATTGTTGGCGGCGGTTGGTACGGACTAGGTAGGAGATGTGGGGTCTGGCGCGGCCAGCTTCAGTCAGAGTGATAGTGACACGTAGCTAACTGTAAGACGCGGGATTTGGCGCCGCCAACTTTTTTTTATTGCAACTAAGTTGGCAAAGAAGCAAACTGCCCTCCTGATGGTAAGTGGTAAGAGGTGATGGTAAGTGGTGGATTCGCAGCAAAACTGCAACCCTCACAAGAATCACAGTAACATACGTTGCCAACGTGTGACACCGGATGTAAAGTCACGGTACCCAGTAATTTCACTGCCAACTGCAATCAGAGTAACATTGACACGAACCTGACTGTATGTAAGACGAGGGGGTCTGGCTCGGCCAGGTGCAGTCAGGGTGACATTGACACGCACCTGGCTGTAAGACGCGGGGGTCTGGCGTGGCCAGCTGTAGTCAGTGACACTGACATACACCAAACTGTAAGACGTGAGGTCTGGCACGGGCAGCTGCAGTCAGACTGTCACGCACCTAACTGTAAGACGTGGGGGTCTGGCGCGGCCAGCTGCAGTCAGTGACACTGACACGCACCGTACTGTAAGACGTTTGGTCTAGTGCGACCAGCTACAGTCAGAGTGACATTGACACGTACCTAACTGTAAGACGTGCGGGCAGCTGCAGTCAGACTGTCACGCACCTAATTGTAAGACGTGGAGGTCTGGCGCGGCCAGCTGCAGTCAGTGACACTGACACGCACCTGACTGTAAGACGTTTGGTCTAGTGCGCACGCTAGTTTGGACCTGCAGTCAGAGTGACATTGACACGCACCTAACTGTAAGACGTTTGGTCTAGTGCGACCAGCTGCAGTCAGATTGACACTGACACGCACCAAACTGTAAGACGTGGGGTCTGGCACAGGCAGCTGCAGTCAGAGTGACAATGATATTCATCTAGACGTGGGGTTTGGCGTGGCCAGCTGTAGGTAAGGTAGTCAGAGTGACACTGACAAACACCTAACTGTAATAGTAGGGGAGCCCAAGAGGGGATTTTTGCAGTTACTCGAGCGCGTCAGATTAAGATATGAAGGATACCTTGCACACTGTAGAAGTACCTCCACTATATGTGAGCCTTTTGTGGTGGCGTGAGGGGGTGTTTGTGCAGATGCGACACGGGTGAAAAATTATGCGACTTTTTTGCGATAGATGTTGCGTTTAATGAGCGTTACAATCGAATGTACAGAGATTTTAAATAAGTTGTTGGAAGAGACAATTTACAGTAAAATTTCAAACGCTTTTGAATCGTCGATGCTGATTGGACCGTCGCATGCCTTAGATTTTTAGTAGGGTTTACGAGGTGCAGACTGTGCTGGCGTCGAGGGATGGCGTCGCTGGTAATGATCCCGAACAGGGGGTATTCAGATTTTTTTTATATTTCGGCTAGCTGAAATCGTCAGATTATTGTCTCCCCTTATTCCCGTTATTATTTTCTTTAGAATAAAAATTAATTTGACTGCAATCATTAATACCTCAGTGATTTTTTTCCAATTTTTGGTTTGTAACTTTGTGACTCTCATACTCCCTTGTGACAGATTCGAATCGTCAGGTTCAGGCCTAGCCTAACCTAACCTAACTTGCATTAATCTGACACGTAAAACCATTTTTATGTGTCCACTATTTTTACTTGAAATCTTTGAAACCCCCTGGCCGTCTTCCGCACCAGTGAAATGAAAAATATTATATAACATTTTTTTACAACGAGTCCCAAACACGCTCGAGTGACTACAAATTTAGCATTCTGGCCTCCCCTACTAGAAGTCGCGGGGTCTGTCACGGTCAGCTGCAGTCAGGGTGACACAGAGACACGCACCTACCTGTAAGGCGTTGGATCTGGCGCAGCGAGCCGCTTCAGCAGCGCGGCGGGCGGCGGCGCGTCGGGGCCAAACGGCCCGCGCCGCGTGTGGATCTCGTAGAGCACGAGCGCGAACGCGTAAACGTCCGCGGTCGGCGACCCCTCGCGGTGCTCGTCGGCCAGCGGGAATGAATCGGCGCCCCAACCGGCATTGCGCAAGAGCTCCGGCGACAGGTACACCAGATCTGACGAACATAGTTTCTGAAATACACTCAAACCTGCAAAAGTTGACACTACTAAAGATACTCGATCTTCAGTAGTATGGAGATGAAGAATTTATTATATCACCTACAAATACATTATCAAGTTGAGACATCCTATAAAAGATTCAGAGGGGATGTTCTTATATCGTGAAATACTTCCTCCGAATTGGAAAAATTACGCACTAGGTTTTATGACATACAAATGTGAAAATTCTATATATACTTATATGAAACACGCTATAAATTTATTATGCAGGTAATGCTATATTGTAATGTTGGCGATTTAAAAGAGGAGAGAAAGTTTGATTTTCTGAGTTTCGTCTGCTCTTCTCGAGAAGGCTCTCCCAATTTTAAAACAGGTGTAGATAGAGTCAACTTTTTTTTCATTTTACGTTTATTTGCATACATCTTAATTATGCTTGGGGCGTTTGTACATACAAGGATTAAATAATTAAATGTTAACTGCCTTATTCATAAAATTATTTAAGCAATGTTGCTGTCATTTTCTCTGTCCTTTTTAAATTAGCTTGCCCTGTTTGTTTGGGTCAAATCTTGCAAGCTAAATTTGACCCACTTGCCAGTGTCCTATTGAGCTGAAATTCGGTATACACCTTTAGTTCCGATGACAATGCAGTTATGTATAATTAATTAATATTATCTTCACCTTCAATAAAACCGTTTAAGTAAAAAAAAATATATAGACCCCTGTTACGCTATACAACTTATTAGTTATTTGTAATGAGATTGGTGACGCTGCCTAAATTAAATATGACTCAAATATTTTTATGAATACGGCTATAAATATCTTAGTAAATTAGATTATAAAATTTTCCTTGGTCAATAATTTTATTTTGTTTTTTTTGTTTGATGTCTGTACAGGTTTATATTGAATAAAAAGGGATATATTTTGAATCATAGTTACTTTCAAGATGAGATCGCATGGCGCTCTGGTCTGCTGGTGGAAGCTCTCCCCTGCGAAACTCCTTCAGGCCGAAGTCTGCGAGTTTCACCACCCAGCGCGCGTCCACCAGGCAGTTGGACGGGCGCAGCGCGCCGTGGTACTGCAGCGGTGATTCGTGGAGAAAAATCATGCCCTGAAATGTGTCGTTAACCAGATTTGCTAAAAAAAACTATCCAGATATTTAATGGTAAAAAAAATATCTTAACAAAAACAGACTTCAAAAACACTGAAAAGTTAAAAATAATATAAGAATAGGTACAGACAACATCACACTAGGATAACCGAACCCCTGCGAGCATGGACTTGTCGATCGACATATATCGATCGACAAAAGCATCTGTCCTTTTCACTCCTGAGGAATATCTGTCAAATTTATCGATTTTTGTCGAGTATGTCGATTTTAGCTGTCAAATTTTCTTTATCGGGAGTTCCATGCTCGCAAGGCACATCCTTCAAATTCGATAAGAAAAGTTGGTGCTAAAGTTGAATAGGTAGGAGCGAGCTAACTGTGTATATGTTTTAGCAACTTGAAGGTATATAAGTACATGTCAGTTTAATATAATACAGATTCAATAGAAAGTTTACGAAAGCCACAAGAACCACTTTACCGGAGGGAGCCTCCGTATACCGGGGTCGTCTGCTTGAGCACCACCGTCTTACCTATTTCTGCCGCAAAGCAGCAGTGCTTGTTCCGGTTTGAAGGGTAAGATATGGCAGTGAAATTACTGGGTACCGTGATTTTACGTCTGATGTCACAAGTTGGCAACGTACACTGTGGTTCTTGTGGGGGTTGTAGTTTTGCTCTTACCATCAGGTGGGCAGTTTGCTTGTTTGCCAACTCAGTTGCAATAAAAAAAAGAACTAAAGACATTCCAAATTAACGTTAATGAATCTCGAAATTAACAAATTAAAAACATGCTTTATAATGCGATGGCTTCTTTTTACGACGGCTTTCTGAATAACCGATAATTTTGCATCAATACCTACCTAGTTTCTGCTAGTCTTAATTACCCGATGTAACTTTCCTTCTATTTTTTTCTGCACAATAACATTAGATAGAAGAAAAATTAACACCCGACATGTTACCGTAATTCTGTAAAGTACTTAGACTATATCTATTTATTGCACGCAAAAAATCGTGTGATTCCATTTTTTCTCTTCTGCAATTTCTTCAGATAGGTTCGACGAATCAAGGATTGCGTTTTTCCACGTTCTTATCAATTTCCTATTGTGACCTTTAATTTTTTGGTGATCTTTCAATAGCATCATTTTTATTTTCCGGAGGGAACCTGGGTTACCTCCGTCTTACCTATTTCTGCAGCAAAGCAGCAGTGCTTGCATTGCTGAGTTTTGGTTTCGAAGGTTAAGATATGGCAGTGAAAGTACTGGGTAACATCTTGTCACAAGTTGGCAACGTAGGTACACTGTGGTTCTTGTGATGGGGGTTGCAGATTTGCTAAAAATCTCAAAAGAGCCATATGTATATAACTACAGGTGACTATTACCACTTACCATCAGGTGAGTAGATTGCTTGTTTGCCAACTTAGTGATATAAAAAAATAGTTTTCTTACGTTGCCATAAACCCCGTAGCGATTGTTATTTAGTATACAATTCCAACGACGTTCTGACTTATCTTTTAGTACCTATCGTTTTTGTTCGTGTATTTTGATTATTGCTATTTACTAATACTAGGGAATTATTTAAGGGAGGTGCTCTTACGTATACATATTAAGTTATTTAAAATTTCAAGGATCACACAAAAGCTTTCTACCTATTGTTATTTTCCATCTCTATCTACGATAGATGATATATTAATTTATTACCTCATAAAAGATCATGAATGTCGTAAGAACCGCCTAAAGGGATCTACCACAATCACTCCTCGGATGGAGAATTTGAATTCTAGACCAACCCTACTGTAAATAGCATGATGTACAAGGCTATTCTTCCTCGCCGAAGAGAAACTCGTGCCCAGTAGTGGAGAATAGGAATATTTAGGTTGTAGCGATAGAAATAATCGATTAAATTTTACAAAATATTTTTTTTACGTAGATTAGCAATGTTATTCTCTCCTGTAAGTTTGTCCCCTTAATTTAATTTAACCCGGTTGGTCGAACTAACATTGAACAAGCAAGTGGATAAGAAACGAGGTATATATAAGATTAATCTGTGTTTAGAAACATCGAAATAAAAATCCTTTCGCATTATCAAGGCATCGATACGAAGTTGTCCCATAAATTATATAGTAGCAGAAAATAATATAGAAAATACACACAGCATCTCATTTTTATATCGAAGTCGGTGCCAAGCCAAGCGATGATCTCCTGGAAAGTTTAAAAAAATTGTAAGATCTAGGCTAATGTACATATAGTTAGTTAAAAGGCATGGACTTCAAAATAAAAATATGGTGGTGTATGTATTCTTATATTGATTTTCACTTCTTATTGTTTTTGAATTCGGTTTTTATCTTTTTATTTTGATCCGTTCAGTGACTTTAATACCACCTCACCAAATCAACTTAAAAGAAACTAAGGGTCAATATGTAAGTACTTAGGTACCTGTACTATTAAAAAACTAGCCTCTAACTTCTTATAGTCAAGGATCCTTCCGCAATCAGTTTATTATCGTGGAATAGTCTTTGAGATGACGATTACCATACGCTAAATAAGTACCCAATACGTTGGATGTGCCTATGAAATTTATGGGATTTCCTTGATTTTTCTGCGATCCCGTCACCAGATCCCGACTTGGTGACAGTAGAACCACCTCAGGAGTATATTCTTTCGAAAACAAAAAGAATTTTGAAAAACTGTACATAGTTGGCAGAGAATTTGCTTAACAAACATAAAAACATGCAGTCGAATTGAGAACGAATATCGAATATAAGTAATCCGATTCATACACCTTTATATTTTGCATGGATTAGGCACTCACCCTAATAATATCAGCCACGAGAGACGCCACAAACATATTGTCAAGCTTGATGTCTTCATTCTCGAGAATATCCTGTAATCAAATAAATATTTCTGCTTTGTGGCTTTCTGACAAATGGAGTGTAAATATTTGTGCAGATACGAGCAGACAAAATATCAAAGGTCTAGAAACTTTGGTCCGGGAATGACAAATAGCTCACTTCGGGAGAGATAATTAAATTGTAACTAAATGTTAAAGCAATTTGTGATGTTTCTAATTAGATCTACGAGACCTCGTGCTTTAGCAAGAAAATTTGTTTAAATGCAATATAGTAGGATTATAATAAGAACACTAAGATTTTTTACCATTTAATGCCGTTTTAATATGGGTGAAAAAAATTACAAGTTAATAAGCGGACTAATAAAGTTTTATCGTTTTTAAAATCCTGGCGACGCGTGCGCTTTTGCTCCCATGGATTTTTTGCCTTTTTTGGTTTTTGTTCCTGGTGGGATATAGTACCTATATTTTCATCAAAAAAGTACAAAATAATAGAGTGATTACTTATTCATAGTTATAGAGTCAAAATGATGAATTATTCATACACATGTTTAAGTACCTATCTACCAAAAGTACTTAACTCCCGGCGGCGTGCCGTGGTTTGGACAGTCCTGGTTAAGGAACAATTAATGTTACATAAAATCTGTAAACTACCCAGTTATATTATATGTTTATTTTAAGTAGGTATTATTAATGCCAAGGTTTACACTTTTAGGTTATTTTGAAAAGTTTAAGGCTCGTGCAAAACGGACGGTTCTGCCGCCGCGAGAGTCCGCCCGTAAATTGTCACAAGCAACATTAAAATTAAAGTTATGTTAGAAACTACAAATTTTATTAAACACAGTGGTCGCTTGTTTAAAGTTATCATCATTGAGCTTATAAAATATCTCACCAAGGGATTCTCCCTAAACGAGGTATTTACTTAGTTTAGTAAAGATCATATAGGTACACAGGTTTTTTCGACTCATCCGCCAATTGATATTTTTGATGGATTTTAATGAACACCTAGACAAAGTAATGAACTTATAAATTGTCTTTAGACCTGCACGCAACGGTTGTGTTTAATACAAAAACTGAAATATTGTTAACTTAATGTTTTAACAAACTTAACGCATTAACCACTACCTACCATTTTTAGCAGGTACCTAATAGATGTAGATGCAGACATTAGGAAATGTGTGAAAGACGGAGAAAATAATTTGTTTTAAGCTTTCTGTAAGGACTTGTACATTTCAAACATTTATAAGCAGTTCCTTTTAAAAAAATGGTCCTACATTAAAATAAATATTTTCAAAGTGTTTTACTATTCCTCGTTGAGTGACTCATTCCGCTGCAGGTGTAATAAGCAATATGCTCTTATGGTGGCGACAGAATGGTCTTGTTAGCATCGACCTTAACAAGAGCGGTACCTTGAGACTTCCCCGCGTGCAATATTCAGATAGGGCGCAAACGTTGGGCGGCTCTATACACGCGCCCACGAATCCGTTGATGTTGTCGTGCTGCAGGTCGCGCATCTGCCAAATATATAGATATCCGTATCAGCTGTTCAAACAGTTCCTTGGATGTATAAATAATTTAAAAATCTGTGCAAAAAGTTTATAAATTATAATTACAGGACAAATTCAAATAATTTTCATGTAAGTATACCTGTTTCCTATATCTACATGAATAAAAGTGGTGAGTTTATATAAATATCATAAAGTCACATATAAGAACATTTTTGAAGTAGCTATACAGTTCGAAGGTTCACAATATTAAAGAATTGATATTACAAATCCATTAGCAAGATAGAACGGATTTTTTATTTTTGGTATAAGTACCTATATAAATATATATTTTTATTCCTAAAACACACTAAAGGTTAATCAAAACTACAAACAAATGTTGACTTAACAAAATAGATACCACGCATAAAAATTATTTATTAAACAACAAATACTAACAAACGTTTACCTAAATATTAAGTGGTGATAGTTGACTGACTACTAGAGTCGTCTTTAATAGACAAGACGATTTTGTAAACATGATAAAAGGAAAAGCAGTGGGGAAAGGTCGAAAGGAATAACGGGAAGAAATTGTATACATTACGAAAAGAAAAAAATTAAGCGTCTTAGGGAAAAGGGAAGAGATGAAGAACAAGAAGAACTTTCACGCATCAAATACAGGCACGCCACGACGCCGAATGAGAATTACTCCACTGACAAGACCATAGTGGCTCTTAAGTGTTTGTGCTTTTTTAGGGTTCCGTAGCCGTCCGACCGTATGTCACAGCCACTTTTTTCCGAAACTATAAAGACTATACTGTTGAAACTTGGTAAGTAGGTAAATGTATTCTGTGAACCGCATTAAGATTTTCACACAAAAATAGAAAAAAGCATAAATTTTGGGAGTTCCCCATACTTAGAAAAGACACTCAAAAATTTTTTTTTCATCAAACCCATACGTGTGGGGTGTCTATGGATAGGTCTTTAAAAATGATATTGAGGTTTCTAATATATATTTTTTCTAAACTGAATAGTTTGCGCGAGAGACACTTCCAAAGTGTTAAAATGTGTGTTACAGGTGGGGACCTGTACCTTCTAAAATAAGAGAATGATAAAACTAAAAAAATATAGATGTGTACATTACCATGGAAACTTCCACCAAAAATTGGTTTGAACGAGATCTAGTAAGTAGTTTTTTTAATACGTCATAAATCGTACGGAACCCTTCATGGGCGAGTCCGACTCGCACTTGGCCGGTTTTTGAAACCTAGTTTTATTATTCGAAATAAACATCAACAATACTATCCACATTCAATTTCACAAGTGACTTCTTTCAGTTTCTCTTCAACTAACATGAGATACTACAGTATATTTATTTAGGTTCCTACCTGTGCCGCAGTAAATCCGTATGGATGCTAGTGATTTGTCTCAGCCGGTTACTCTGTCATCCTCGAGAAAATGTTTCATTTGCCGAGGGAGGCTCGAGCCCTCTTTTATGCCGAAGCTTATAACCGTTACTATAATGCGATGTCTACCTTTGTTCTCGTATATTCTCAACTGATGGATAAAACACAGAATGTCCCTTTACAATCCAGATTTCGCGACGTTGGATTGGTATTTTATTTTATTAAAAAATGATCATGGCTTATAAAAAAAACAATGTTACATTTCTCATCACCTTTTCGGTAGTAAGTAATTAAGTTTCTATAAGAAACGACGTCGCTATAAGACCACCATTTTTATTTCTGCAATAAAATTAATAGGATGTAGGTTCGTAGCGTTAGCATAATGTAAAATATGTAAGCATTATAATTGAACATTAAATTTTTTAATATAAGAATAAATCAAAGATTCTCCCGATGAATGCCTAGGTCTACTTAGTTTTGTTTAAAAGATGATAATGTGATAGAACTGCACCTATTAACTTGTGAGAATGTATTGTAAAGGCTCTTCGAATTTCCTAACAGGCATAGAGCCAAATAATTGCTTCCTCTTGTATTTGAAAACATCTTGATTGTGGCTGGATCATACAAAAAATAACATTATGTTCTCGTTATAAAGTTATGGTACAACTATTAGTTATGCCCGCGTACTATGTTTCGCCTTAAAAGTTCAAAGAAAAAACTGTAAATCTACTTTCCCACGGGAGCTACTTGCTTTTCCGGGTTAATAAGTAGTCTATATGTTATATAAATAAATATATAATATAGTAAGGAAGTAAGTATAATGTTACAACAGCGACTTACAATTTTCAGTTCCTTCTTGATTTCCCTGTTGATGTCGATGTGGTGCCGGCGCACTCTTTTGACGGCGACCAGGCGGCCCCTGTAGAAGGCGACCTCGGTGAAGATGGCGGAGTAGCGGAAGTCCAGGTCGGGGTTGGAGCTGAGTGACACCTGACTGGAGCGGACGCCGCCGTTGCCGGTGGCCCCGTTCTTTTCGTTAGACGTCGAGTTGCCGATCACGCCCGCGCTGCTGTCTTGCTGGAAGAAATCAGCTCTGACCAACACGCTGATAAACGTGGTTTTATGAAGCATCCCCTGTACTTTAAGAGTTTGGTGTTCTCTAAAGACGAATATAATAAGATGCTACATTGTTAGATTCACCTGTAACTGTATTCAAAAAGTAGATAGCAAGTAGAGTTCAAACAAACTTTAAATGCAATTTTATTGTCACATCGATATAAAACTTTGCAAATGGAAACTTTAACGGTGGACAATACTACTATAATTCAATATCATCGAATTGATTTGATCATTTGATGATGGGACTAAGTAATAAATAGCAGGACCAAAAACGATTAGTGAACAACAAAAAAAAGAGACTACTGGATAATACAGATACTGGACTAAAATCATAAGACGTTGAGCCTAGCTCATTGCTTGCTCTTATATTAGTAATCAAATCAATCAAACATCACATTACTAAGTAATGTAATGTTTGATACCCGTAAGTGTGAAAGCATGGAACGCGAAAATAATAGATAAGTTCTAATGCAAATATACGATTAAGTGTAAATAGGTTATTAATTACCAATGTAACGCCTAATTTTAATATAAATAAGTAGTTTTTTCTATATTTTACTAAGTATGTGACGTGGACAACAATTAATAAGGTACTATAACTAATAATGGGACGATAACGCTTGACATTTCTACTTGATTCCAAAAAAAGCGATTCGAGCTAATTACTAAACAGCGTTGCCAACTTAACGGATTTTCTGTCCTTTCATGAAGGAAACGGAAGAAAATGTATTTTAACGGCAGACGGATTTTTTAGCGGAATTAAAAAGCGAAAAATTATTTTCAAATAAGCAGATTTTATGTATTAAGTAACAATTGAATAATATCTAAAAAATTGAAACGCATTTTTATTTACCCTATAAAGTTAACAAATATGGCAGCTATATGTTTAAACTTCGTTAGGTATAGATTGATCTTCACAATCTTTTGTGTCCCAATCGCAAAATTGGTTTTGTTATTAGTTCAGACAGTCTACGAACGCGAATTTTCTGCTAGACTGCGTTTTTTTTTCAAGTCAATTTCAATAACAAGTCTTTACACGTTTTCATAAAAGCGAGATAAGCATGCCAACAACATCTAGAAATTTGTTTTACCTACTCATTTTGTTGGGGCTCTGGTCTTCGTCTGGGAGGTGCAGGTCGCGAAAGTCTATCTTCCAAAGAAGCGAGTCGAGCTCCTGTTCGTAACGCCAGCCGCGATACAGAGCCAGCGCTGCTAGTGCTAGGAGTACCAGCGTAGCTCCTGACGCACCTAGCGCCCATGCACCAATGTGACCTAAAGAACACAAACTCTTTGAAATATTAACCCACGTAGTTTACTTGTCAAGTCCAACAAAGTCCAATCCATTCCACATTTCTAACTTTTACCACATCTTATGATTTTATGGTAAATGAGGTCAAGACAACCTTGAAGATTATTTTAATGTTGCCTTATGCAATACCTACATTGTTTTAGGAAATATCTTGAGACTGCTAATAATAATGTTAACATCAACCGATCCTATACTGTATCAGATACAATTACCTAAATATACATATAAATTATAATAAAAAAAAACATTTACATATGTTGACACAAATAAGTTCAATATTATACATTTATTGGATACCTAAATATACACTATAACGTGATACAAAATAACCCGTAAAAATATAATAAACTAGCTTTATTTACGCAGTTTCGCCTGCGTTGTTTTTGTTTTCCCGTGGGAATTTTATATTTTCCCGAGGAAAATAGTTATTTGTTATACATGAGTGCAACACGTAACTTTTCATCCCCCCTCAGCGAGGAAATAACTAAATGCAAGATACTTTTACTTTAGCCTTGTGCAGAATATATCACTGAGAAGAAAAGAGAGATATGTATCTTTTGGAGCTGCTGATATATATCACTCTTTTATATCACTATATCACTTCTATATCACTCGCTCAGTTGAGTAATTCATGTTAAGATTGATGCTAGAGAAACTAGATCAGTAACGCAGTGTTTCTTTATTTTGTCAATGTTCTGTGTCTATCAATGGCTTATTAAACTTTTATTAACTTTTTTATTATTTGGAGTTTAGTATTCATAAAGAGATTTATAATTAATTTGTATTCATATATACTTCGAATTATTTTTTTTCTTATTGTTTTCAATATTAATAAATCAGTCACCTGATTTCCCTTCATACTTGACAGGCTTAGGACTGTCAACCTATTTCAATGCTCTCAGACATCTCAGGCGAGTGATAAAGTTACTGAGCTAAAGATATATTTTAAACTGAAGTGATATACTGATATAATCACTCCTTGCGTCCGATATATATCTTTTGTATCAATCACTCCTGAGTTACACAACTCTATTTTACTTGAGTTTAGGTATATATTTACTACAACATTATGATAGGTAAGTATTACAGAAAAACATTTATATTATGTATAACAAATACGAGTAATACGTTTTTTGTAACTTGTTTTAAAGTTTCTTATTTATAACAATACGACGTTAAAACAAAATGGCGCGCGCAAAGCAAATTAAAAACAAAAGTACACCAAAGAGGTTCAGAGATGAAGTCTGAGTTTTTAACAAATTTAAAAAAAGTTGTATGATAAATTCGGCACCATGGAGATGGAAGTAAATAGGTTTAATGATGTTTTGAAATCACATACTTAGTGCACGCGATGTTCTAAATTCAAATTTACTTTAACCTCAAGCGGATAAAAACGGCTTTGTCGGTCAGTTATCGAATAGCAAAAATACTCTTTCCGAGGTGGGGGGATGAAAAATTATTTTAATTAAGTAAATTTGAATTTAGAACATCGCGTGCACTAGAAATGCTTAGAAATGTGATTTCAAAACATCATTAAACCTATTTACTTTCATCTCCATGGTGCCGAATTTATCATACAACTTTTTAAAAACTCAGACTGCACCTCCTTGGTGTACTTTTGTATTTAATTTGCTTTGCGCGCGCCATTTTGTTTTGAAGTCGTATTGTTATAATAAATAAGAAAAAAAAAACATGAAAACAAGTAAAAAAAAAACCAAAATGCGTGATTCCAGCGACGAAGAAGTTTATTTTAATGTTGTAGTATATATATGTACCTAAACTGAAATAAAAGTATCTTGCGATCGTAAATGTTTTATTTGCATTTAGTCATTTCCTCGCTGAGGGGGGATGAAAAGTTACGTGTTGCACTCGAGTGCAAAGATTTTTCACCTTGTGCTCTTTTGATTCCCTCGCTAACTCTCAGGATTCTAATTTTTGAATTGAAATCAATTTTAGAATCTTTCGCTTGCTCGGTCATCAAAGTTGAGCGTGCGGTTAAAAAGCAACTTTGCACTCACGTATAACAAATAACTATTGTAGCTTATGTATAATGTAGCATTCAAACGGTGAAAGAATTTTTAAAATAGCTCCAGTAGTTTTTGAGTTTATTCGTTACATAGATACATTACAAATCATTCCTCTTTAGAATATTGTGTAGAGTAGATTATCCATAGATTATTATCAAAGCCAAAATTACCGGAGCACTGCACCTGTCATTCTGCGTAGTTTACTCTTTAACTTTATTGAAATAGGGTTTGTACTTCGCACGTCAATGAAAAATTTATTGATTTTTTGGCCTTTATATGGGACCTTTGAACCCTTTTTCCACTTTACGGGTATTTTTGTAACACCGTGTAGGTATTGAGGAGAGAGGAAAAAAGTAGATTATGTACAATATGAAAATTTGAGATGATTGATACCTATAATGTAATATTTAAAGGGCATATAAGGATGGATAACTTTAAATTGAAGTAGGAAGCTTATTCCACACTTGAGCAGTGCCACGAGCAAATGAATCAAAAATAAAATTTATCGGGGGTAGGTAGGTATTTAACAAACTTTATTAATGCGCTTGCGAAAGAAATGATAAATAATACTAACCGTCACTGAAACTCCCAACCCCGATCACCAGATCCCGTTATGTTATCGACAGATCGGTTAAAGATGTTAGCGACTGCATAAGTATCAAATCTTTTATTTATGTTAATGGTGGGTTCGATATCAGACCTTTGTGTTTGACAGTTGATTATCGATAAAAAAGATGCGAACAAAGGATGTCATCGTCATTGGAAAATGTGCGTAAGAGATTATCCCTTGCTATTCCAGCAAATATAAAATACAATAGTTCCATCAAGTTCCATATATAATATTAGGTACCTTGATGTATTCTATACGTGGATAAGTATGTATCGAGTCAAAAAAATAATTCAAACAAATTGTTATGATAATATAAAGGACAATCTTGTAGGTATTGTTTCATTCACAACTGAAACTAAAAGCTCTATATGATAGCGTAACTGATTCGGGAATCGGGAAATTGATATAAGGTACAGCTAAGAAGCCATATAGGTAGCAAAGAATGAATGAAGGTAGCAATTGACAATTCACGTCACATTATTATTAGTGCTGGAGGTCCGTGGTTCGAACCCTGATACGACTTTAGCGAGTTAAGATTGCTTTTTTAAAAAACGGGAATTAATTAGTAAATTCTAGAATAAAAAAAATATTTTACAAAAAATAAAAATCGTCTTCAAAAAAGTTAAAAATAATATAAGATGTCATGTGTACATTACATTTAATTATGAACAGCCAATTACATACCTAAAATATTTATGGTCAAGAGCGAAGCGGTGGGTCCACGAGTAAAGTTAAAATTACTCGTGGGCCCACCAGTGGGTCATCGCAGTGGGGCCACGAGTCCGTAGCGGAATAGGCACAGACAACATCACACTTAGTATATAGAAGTCGGTGCCAAACGATGATCCCCTAGAAAATCTTAAAATTTGTCACCGACTTCAATATAGAAGTGTGATGTTGTCTGTGCCTATTCTTATAGTTTTACCTGAGCACCTAGATAAACAAGTAAACTAAATACTTACGAGTAGGTCCTTAAATCTCGCGACAAGCTTTCTTATCAGATATATTGTGTAATAACATTATAAGTTGATAGTAAAAGTTTTAAACGAAAAATTTATATTATTCTTTTTAGGGCATTTAAATAAAAGCTTGTTTTTTAAAAAGTTTTTTACTTTTCATTTTTCTAGTTCCTACACCAACTTCCTTAATAGTATTTTAGAATTCCGTTAGTGGTTAAAATAATCGAAGCTTATTCTGATCACTATGTACTGACACTACCTACTTATGTAATGAAAATGGTTTCTCTTCCTCACTAATTTCTTTGATAAGCCGCCACACTGTATACCTACTGGCGAGATAGTTGTATTTTTTGAATGTCATTCTCAAGCGAAAGTAGAAGTGATAATGTATTGATATGTTGGCAACAAATTTCATATGTATCAAACATGCGTAGGCACTAACGTGGCAAAATTATCTAACAGTCAATAGTGTAAATAATCTACAAATAAAATTGATTTTTTCTTCTATAGCTTGTTTATTAATACATTTTCTTTTGTTCTCTGACATAACTTAAAAGTAACATTGTGACATAGCATAAAGAAAAAGGAGTTTCCTACAAATAGCATCAGAAATGGAGTTGAAAGTGAAATCGCAATATATTACTTTCCGAGACTCCGGTTAGTATTGTATTCTGTAATATTAAAAAAGTTGCCGAATATTACTTTCGTCTGAATATAAGCCAACAAGGAAGCTTTTATTAAATATTTTTTATATCTTTTTTTTGGGAGCTACCAATCAAAGGTGAAGCAGTACTTAAAGGTAGTCGCTATATCGCATTACCGTCAGATCTTTCCATATAGTTTAGTCTGCGGATTCTTTTATAGCTGTCGTACAAAAGGCCACGTGGTCATTTCAACATTAACAAATACGTGATCGTACGCGGAGTCCATTCCAGGAGCTTTCATAGACAGGTTGTCGACATGGACAATCGATTATACTTATAGCTATTCCAGTAAAAACACGTTTGTTTTTCGGCTAGGTTTACCTCGTACGCGTACATATTATATTAACGCGTCGGTTCTTCCCGAAAGGTTACCTAAGCGCAGACGTGTGTTGAACACCAAGACTTCAACAATTTTTTAAAAGTTCTATGTTATAAGGGGTGAGAGGCTATTGCTACTTTCCAGGGACTTGTTCCAGACTCTCAGAAGTAGCTTGAAGCTGCTTCTGATAAGCAGAAAAATTCCAATAAACATTCTTCAGCAGTCTTAGATCGACCAAGGATGCACTAGTAGCCCGCAATAATTGCATTACGGTGAAGTTACACATTTCTGTGCTATGTCAGTCATGCTGTTCATCTCCGGAAAGGACTTTACTGGAGGGAGACTCTGTATCAGGGTCGTCTGCTTAGGTACCTCCGTGTTACCTATTTCCGCCTCAAAGCAGCAGTGCTTGCATTGCTCTGTTCCGGTTTGAAGGGTAAGATATGGCAGTAAAATTACTGGGTACTGTGATTTTACATCTGGTGTCACAAGTTGGCAACGTACACTGTGGGGGTTGCAGTTTTGCTGTGAATCTCACAAGAGCCACATGTATTATAGGTGACTGTTACCACTTACCATCAGGTGGGCAGTTTGCTTGTTTGCCAACTTTCTGCAATATAAAAAAAAACTTGGAACTCTAACATACTCATCAAAAACTTTTATATTTTTTTGCTCTTTAAAAAGATTCTAAGATTACAATGTATTTTTAAGCTGTCGCGTGAGTAAAATTTTAATGCCTAGTTGTACTGAAGGAACTATTTTTGAATCTAGGTTCGGCTTGTTAGGCTGATAATATTCGATGATGTAATACACGACACTTATTGAATAAATCATTACTTGTTTAACAAATAATCTAAATTATTTTGTTGCCGTTGAATCTCGAAAATGCGACGAAGTCTATGTAAAATTATTGTAACTGGAGATTGTAATGCGTTTTTTTTAAAAGAAGGATTTGCCGAAAACGAATAGGTGGTACATAGTCTTAACTATTAAACTCCTGTTCTAAGATAATGTAAAATTAATGTGATGTAAAGTCGCTGTGACTCCGCGGTACCTACCAACGAAATTAATTACTGAACGCGTAAGTTAGTCAGCAAGCGGATGCGGGCACGGCACGTTATATTACTATCAAACAGTTAAAATTAGAAAATACCTACATTTACTTAAAGTAATGTCAGTGTTTTTACAAGCTTTTATATAACTTGCAATGTACCTAATTATGTAAGTATGTTCGGGTGAAATCTTGCAACTCAATTTTGAAGCAGATATCTTTAACCGATTGAGCTGAAATTTTGTATACACGTTCTGTTTGGATGAAAATGCATGGTTAACTGTGTGCCGTCATTCTAAATCCAAGATAGCGGCATCCCCAAGAACCCAAGATGGCGAACCAATTATTTTTAATGCACTCCTGCAATATGGGTATCAAATAAAAGGTCTTGCTAAGAATAACTTGAAATAGGCTCAAAGCTCTTCGCTGCTGGTCAAGCATACGTGGCCTTTGGTAGGGTAAAATCATTAGATGGTCTTCTTATTGAAGAGCTAGACTGTTCCAAGTTAACCGGCAAACGACCTTGCAACAATGATGCGTTGAATGAGATGAACAGACTTGAGAAACGTGTCCAGTGATAACTAAAAAGTAAAAAAAATAATTAAATGTAAAAAACCTTTTTAAAAACAAGCTTTTATTTAAATGCGCTAAAAAGAAAAAATAAACTTTTACACTAAAACTTTTACTTATAACGCCATTTCACATTTGACACAATTTATATGACATAAAAGTTTGTCGCGAGATTTACTTTTGAAGATAAAGAAGTAAATTAAATAATTTGATGTGAATAATTTTATCCATTACAATTTTCAAACGAAGTAAATACGAGTAGGAGGTACTTAAAAGTAGTCTTTAAAGTACTTTTAAGTTACTACACACAAGTAAATCTCGCGACAAGCTTTTATGTCATATAAATTGTGTCAAATGTGAAATGGCGTTATAAGAAATAGTTTTAGTGTAAAAGTTCATTTTTTCTTTTTAGTACATTTAAATAAAAGCTTGTTTTTAAAAAGGGTTTTTACATTTAATTTATTTTCTAGTTGGTATTAGTAAGTACATAGTTATTCAATTCAAAATTCAAAAATCTTTATTCGTTCTCTCAATCTTGTTATAATTTTGCATTCGGTAATACTGTTTATATTTTAAACCCACACTTTACAAAAAAATAGAAGAAATTAATTACTGAACGCACAAGTTAATGTCAGCAAGTTAATGTCAGATGCGGGCACGGTACGTTATATTACACAATCAATTAGAAAATACCTACTTACATTGACTTGAAGTAAGGTCAGAATTTTTCTAGAAGGTATTAGTAAGTACACAGTTATTCAATTTATAATTCAAAAATCTTTATTCGTTCTCTCAATCTTGTTAATTTTGCATTCGGTAATACTGTTTATATTTCAAATCCACACTTTAAAAAAATATATTTGGAAAATCAAATCATAGTCTGTACGAAGGCCTGAATCAGTTTACCAACTACGCGATAGAAAATTCTAATAATTTGTTAATTGCTTTCAGCATATAATTCACTTCTTTCACATTCCACTACTAAGCATGATTAAACCCTGCCTTTTATGGTCAGCATTATTTCCAAGTTATTCCAACTTTGACAGATGTTACTAAATATAACACAGGTTACAAATTACATATTTGTTTAATTAAACTTCCGTTAAACCATTATTTGTATTTTTTTAAATATTAATATTATTACAATATATAATTAAGTATAGGTACAGTACCTTATCTACATATTTTCTTAGCATCAACATCATATTTTTTTTGGTTGTAGAGCTTTCATTTCTTTCATTCGTTTTCTAATAAAAGTTAAAACATTATATAACATTATATCATTCGAGCTCTTTTGTACATAGAATTTGCTCTTTTCAATTGGAAACTAAATTAAAGAGAGAAGAATTTTCTATTGTGCAGCAAAATAGCTTTTCTCTGTAAGCCCGTAACTGCGGAATGTTCCTAAGTACTAATATCAATAAAAGCATAGTGTTTTAAGTATTTGACGTTGATATAATTTTGTTATTTTAGAGTGCCTGAGGCAAAATTCTCAGTAGATTTTTTTCATTCATATAGGTAGCCAGGGTCAATAGAGGGTTTAGCCTATTGGAGCAGTAAGAATTGATAAAAAATGTACGAGAAAATGTCTTATCGTATATTAGTTAGTGACTAGTACAAAAAAAAATGAAATTACTATACTTGTAAATACTTGTAATATAGCTACAGTATTTTTATTACTTAGCCACTTAAAAAAAGGAGGAGGTTCTCAATTCGAGGCCTATGTTTTTTTTGTGTGTATGTTACGCGATTACGCCGCGAATTGTGGATCGATATTTTTAAATTCTTTTTGTATTTGATAGAGTATACTCAAGGGTAGTCCCATGGTCCCCAAAGTTAGGATCTGATTATAGGATCCCATAAAAAACGAAGGAAACCCTTAAATTTTAGGTGTGTCCAACGTGTTTGTATGTTAGGTACGCGATTACTCCGCCAATTGTGTATATTCCAGGGGTGGTCCCAAGGTCACCAAAGTCAGGATCTGATGATGGGATCCCATGTAAATCAAGGGAAACCCTAATTTCTTCCACTAAAAAGATTTCATTCACTTAAAAGTTAAAAATTAATAATATTTTACAAAAAATAAAAACCGACTTCAAAAACACTGAAGAGTTAAAAATAATATAAGAAAAGGTACAGACAACATCACAATTCTATATTGAAGTCGGTGACAAATTTTAAGATTTTCTAGGCAGCATCGTCCTTTTGGATCATCTTATAAGTATTATTTTTAACTTTTTAGTGTTTTCGAAGTTGGTTTTTATTTTTTGTAAAATATTTTTTTACATACGATTGAGCTTCATCTCACCTGATAGTAAGTGATGATAACGCCGAAGGTGGAAGCGAATTTCACCTGGACTCCTCATCAACTGAGAAACTTTATAGCCTAGGTATATCTTACCTCTAATTGTAGGAACACAACCAAGGTATTAACATTGTTATTGTGGTAAAAATCTTAGGTAAGAGTGGTAGCTAGCCTACCCACCAACCAAACTGAGCAGAAAATATTCTGCCCCAATGGGGAATTGAACCCCGGACTTCTTGATCAACACCAGTGGTCTCAATACCTAAACCGTGGGGGTGGTTACTTGGATTAATTTAAAGGCGTGCCAGGCAAAATTTATTTGAATGACGAATCATGAATAAATTTTTTTTTTCGTTATTCACAAACTGAAAAAAAATTGTTTATTCAAAGAAAAATCATTCAAATGGCGAATAAATTATTTTATTCGTTATTTGATTATAATAACGAATAATGGTAATTGCGTCATCCTGCCCGAGGTGAGTGTTTTTATTGTATTGATTTATCGATTTCTCGATTTACCTAAACCATTTTAAAGCAATTATTTAAAAAGTAATACTATGATATTTCAGCTGTTAAATTCAATATGATTATGTTGATTATAATCATTAGCTTTATCCAAAGCGTCGAGACAATTGAGATATGCGTCTCAGTAGGTGTATATTGGGCATTCTAAAACACATTCAACGTGATCTCACCTCCGTTCGATCACTGTCGTTGAATGTGTTCTAGAATTCCCAATCACTATTGAGCAAATGTGGATCGGTTTAACATGTTGTGCAAATTCTGTTCTAGAACGCCCAATCACCATTCTGTTCTAGAATTCCCAATCACTATTGAGCAAATGTGGATCGGTTTAACATGTTGTGGGCATTCTAAAACAGTTTTCATCAAAACACCGCAAACGAACGGAGTGAGATTTGAGCTACGCTTCGCTGCGCTCTAGCTCCGCTACGCTCCGCAAATCTCACTGCGTTCGTTTACGGTGATTTGATGAAAACAGTTTAAGATTGCCCAATATACATTATATAGGGTTAAATGGAAAAGAAGATTTTTTATTTCATTTCATTTCATAATGTTTCTATTCTTCCGTGTTGATTCAGATACAGTACTCCGCCACGGATATTATGTTGTCTGTAGCTTTGCAGGTTTTCGCGTGTGCAGGTATTAGGATACGCTTGGGGTGGGCAGGTAAGAAATTTTTTACTTGCCATCGAGCCGTAGTGAAAGGATCAGCCAGTCTGCGTTACCGAGTCGTCATCCACGCAGTCTGTTGCCCGGGGTGCGCCGGACGCATATGAAACTGCGCCACACTGGGAGGCTCCTTTCCTGCACCCCATATTTCATATTTCAGTATATTTCATTTCATTTTTCAGTATATTTAATTTCATTTTTCAGTATATTTCATTTCATTTTTCAGTATATTTCATTGAATTTTTCAGTATATTTAATTTCATTGTTTCAACATATTGCATTTCATTTTTCAGTATATTTCATTTCATTTTTCAGTATATTTCGTTTTTCAGTACACACGTTTTCAGTCTACTAGGCACGTTTTCGTGGTCTTCAACCTCAGGCTAGATTTTAGCAAGGGAAGAGCGTAATAATTACAGAGCTTAAACTGTATGTGGGCTTCCCGAGTATCAGTACTGGTTCCCCTTACAAGTTTCTCCGTATATTATATACACTAACCCAGCCAAAACTTCATCCCAAAGGAAAACACATGTGTTGTTTGACTGTAAACAGTATACTTTTGGTTTTGCTTGATTGCGATTTACTTGACACATTTTCAAGGTTTTCTATCTCAGAATATTAAGGCATTCAACTAGGTAGCAGTGCAATAACAACAGAACTTAAACTGGTTGAGGTTTCCTGGCTTCAGGTCTCAATAATCGAATAAGTATCTGTACGGTTATACACTCTGCCTTCGTTAAACGTGTACCCTTATTTCAAAGGAAAACACTTGTGTGGTTGGATCGCATATATTTCATTTCATTTTTCAGTATATTTAATTTCATTTTTCAGTATATTTCATTTCATTTTTCAGTATATTTCATTGAATTTTTCAGTATATTTAATTTCATTATTTCAACATATTGCATTTCATTTTTCAGTATATTTCATTTCATTTTTCAGTATATTTCATATCATTTCATTTTTCAGTATATTTCATATCATTTCATTTTTCAGTATATTTCATTTCATTTTTCAGTATATTTCGTTTTTCAGTACACACGTTTTCAGTCTACTAGGCACGTTTTCGTGGTCTTCAACCTCAGGCTAGATTTTAGCAAGGGAAGAGCGTAATAATTACAGAGCTTAAACTGTATGTGGGCTTCCTGAGTATCAGTACTGGTTCCCCTTACAAGTTTCTCCGTATATTATATACACTAACCCAGCCAAAACTTCATCCCAAAGGAAAACACTTGTGTTGTTTGACTGTAAACAGTATACTTTTGGTTTTGCTTGATTGCGATTTACTTGACACATTTTCAAGGTTTTCTATCTCAGAATATTAAGGCATTCAACTAGGTAGCAGTGCAATAACAACAGAACTTAAACTGGTTGAGGTTTCCTGGCTTCAGGACTCAATTCCGAATAAGTATCTGTACCATTATACACTCTGCCTTCGTCAAACGTGAACCCTTATTTCAAAGGAAAACACTTGTGTGGTTGGATCGCAATCGATTTATTCGGCATACTTGAATTCAGTCTACTAGACACGTTTTCAAGGTTTTCTTTCTTAAAATATTAAGGCATTTAACTAGGTAGCAGTGCAATAACAACAGAACTTAAACTGGTTGAGGTTTCCTGGCTTCAGGACTCAATTCCGAATAAGTATCTGTACCGTTCTACACTCTGCCTTCGTCAAACGTGAACCCTTATTTCAGATGAAAACACTTGTGTTGTTTGACTGTAAACAGTATACTTTTGGCGTTGCTTGATTGCGATTTACTAGACACATTTTCAAGGTTTTCTAGCTCAGAATATTAAGGCATTTAACTAGGTAGCAGTGCAATAACAACAGAACTTAAACTGGTTGAGGTTTCCTGGCTTCAGGACTCAATTCCGAATAAGTATCTGTACCATTATACACTCTGCCTTCGTCAAACGTGAACCCTTATTTCAAAGGAAAACACTTGTGTGGTTGGATCGCAATCGATTTATTCGGCATACTTGAATTCAGTCTACTAGACACGTTTTCAAGGTTTTCTTTCTTAAAATATTAAGGCATTTAACTTGGTAGCAGTGCAATAACAACAGAACTTAAACTGGTTGAGGTTTCCTGGCTTCAGGACTCAATTCCGAATAAGTATCTGTACCGTTCTACACTCTGCCTTCGTCAAACGTGAACCCTTATTTCAGATGAAAACACTTGTGTTGTTTGACTGTAAACAGTATACTTTTGGCGTTGCTTGATTGCGATTTACTAGACACATTTTCAAGGTTTTCTAGCTCAGAATATTAAGGCATTTAACTAGGTAGCAGTGCAATAACAACAGAACTTAAACTGGTTGAGGTTTCCTGGCTTCAGGACTCAATTCCGAATAAGTATCTGTACCATTATACACTCTGCCTTCGTCAAACGTGAACCCTTATTTCAAAGGAAAACACTTGTGTGGTTGGATCGCAATCGATTTATTCGGCATACTTGAATTCAGTCTACTAGACACGTTTTCAAGGTTTTCTTTCTTAAAATATTAAGGCATTTAACTAGGTAGCAGTGCAATAACAACAGAACTTAAACTGGTTGAGGTTTCCTGGCTTCAGGACTCAATTCCGAATAAGTATCTGTACCGTTCTACACTCTGCCTTCGTCAAACGTGAACCCTTATTTCAGATGAAAACACTTGTGTTGTTTGACTGTAAACAGTATACTTTTGGCGTTGCTTGATTGCGATTTACTAGACACATTTTCAAGGTTTTCTAGCTCAGAATATTAAGGCATTTAACTAGGTAGCAGTGCAATAACAACAGAACTTAAACTGGTTGAGGTTTCCTGGCTTCAGGACTCAATTCCGAATAAGTATCTGTACCATTATACACTCTGCCTTCGTCAAACGTGAACCCTTATTTCAAAGGAAAACACTTGTGTGGTTGGATCGCAATCGATTTATTCGGCATACTTGAATTCAGTCTACTAGACACGTTTTCAAGGTTTTCTTTCTTAAAATATTAAGGCATTTAACTTGGTAGCAGTGCAATAACAACAGAACTTAAACTGGTTGAGGTTTCCTGGCTTCAGGACTCAATTCCGAATAAGTATCTGTACCGTTATACACTCTGCCTTCGTTAAACGTGAAACCTTATTTCAGAGAAAAACACTTGTGTTTTTAGATCGCCACCAAGACACGCTCTGAATGCAAAGATAAATACACGGTTTATATATAATAAGCCTGCCATACAGTTTCAAAGCATTCCCACGAAATTCATTTATCAGCAATAAATTTATTGCACATTATTCATATATCCAGTTACGAGTGCTTACTCAAATAATAAGGCTTCTTTCACACGTTAATACTTTTATTTGTTTATTAAATTACTTCAATTAAATATATTCTTTATTATAAAACAAAGTATAAAATTGATGATTTTTGCGACTGAAAGATGTGTTCCAGTCATCACACGAATAAAAAATAGAAAATAAATATTCCAATAATTTAAAAAATGAAAATATAAAAAATATTAAGAACATTTTAACTACCTACCTTGGGTCAACATGGCTGACTAAGGTCTTAACATCCTAATTAAATAGGGTAGTGCGGTGGGAACGTGTATGAGATGCTGCCGATGAATACCACCTATGTATTATTACAATAATTTTCTTAAACTTCTATGGTTCTGTCGTTATGTCGTATCAATATCGTTATGCTATAGATACATTCGGTTCGCCTAATAGAACGATATACCTATTGTTTATCTGTTTTAAATAGTAGTATCGAAAAATGAAAATTAGAAATCGCATCCGTTATTATAAAGAAGACTTTTTAATTAATAATATTCGTTAGTAATTGTAAATATGTATGTACATGTATAATTTAAATAAATATAATAAACCCGAAATGAAAAAAAAATTTGGAGCATGCAGCCTTACACGAGATTTCTGCATCAGCAGAATTAAACGGTAAACAACTATTTTGCTGTATATGCACAGTATTGTATTGCAAGTTTGTGGAAATAAACGACAAACAATTAATTTGCTGATTATTTCCGCGTCATATTGCACATTGGTAGAATTATGGGTAAATATCAAATTTTGCTAAATATCATGAAAGTTAGAGGTGCAAAACGTTATTAGGTTTTATATTTTGAGTATGGGACCGACTTTTTGAAAGTAAACTACCAAACTATAATCTTCTCTTAGATGTTGTGATGCTGAATAACGATCTACTACTACCTCGAAAATAAAAATCCAATACACATAATTGCGTCAGTTCGTCGTTTTGTTTCTTTCTTGCTACGTAAATACTTTTTTTTATATAGCTGACGAAGTTCAGCCGCTGATCGGACCGTTTTTGGATCATACGCAACTGCGGATCAAAAATTTTGTTGCAGACCTGAGAACTGCTCCACTCACACGTCCGCGGGACTATGGTCCACAAGCGCAAATTATGTAAACCGTCCCGGGTACCATAGTACCCAGAGCGCTTCGCGTTTCCTTTGCCTAAAACGCGCGGTGTGATAAAAAAATCACGAAAAAAAATATATTTTCTCTAAATAAAGTGCCAGTTCTTTAGTGTTTGAAAAACGAACACTGACCATGGAAGTGGAAGTGAATGCATTAGGCATCTTGATAACGTAACTATAACATATGTCACTATTGACTTATCAAGAAATTGTAGTAGAAATAAATTGCACTAGAAAATGCGCATAAGGGCGACAAAGCAGTTTTATTAAAACGCTATCACGACGCGACATCGACGTTAAAATTAGCGGAATTAGGCCCCTTATTAGACGCTACATAGTAACATTGAGTCTATAAATACTTAATCCATTGAGAGCCGCACGGTTTATTGAATTGCCGAAACATTTTAAGTTAAAACACGCCTGTATTAATATTCAAAATAATGACACATTCTGTTTCTTATGGTGTATAATGGCCTCTTTATTTCCAACAAGTAATAATGCACATCGAATATCCTCGTATCCTTTTGAAAATATTCTCAATATTCAGAGTATGACATTTCCAGTCGGATTTACGGACATAATGATATTTGAGAAAAATAATCGAAACATTAGTGTTAATGTGTATGGTCTTGCAAACAGCAATATTGTAGGCCCTCTTTATAACATGCAAAACAAAAAGAAAAAACCAACCCGACGCTAGCTGTCAAACTGCTACTATTAGAAAAAAGGTAAATATAAACATTTTTGTTTGATAAAAAATTTGAATAGGTTACTAAGACCTCTGCTAACAAAACATCACGGTAAATATTTTTGGGACGAGTGCTTGATTTTTTTATACTCAACAGAATCTAAATAAACATATATGTAGCGGTGTTAGGACTTTTATGCCTGGACAAGGAACTCTAATCCAGTTTAAACATTTCGAAAGAATGCAAACTATGCCATTCGTCATATATGCTGATTTTGAATCGTTATTAGAGCCCACATCTAGTAGTGATAAGCTGCAATAAAATAAAACAATTATTCTACAAAAGCACATACCTTCCGCATATTACATTGTTTGTTCTTATGATAGCTCTCAAAATAAATACGTATCTTATCGGGGTCAGGACTGCGTTGCAAATTTTATAAATACCTTTATGAAGATGTAACAAGAATACAAAAAATGTAAGACAAAATATTTCCATAACACCTGACGAGCAAGAAAGTTATCAAATTCACAATATTGCTTTCTATACTCACGGTCACTTATTGTAAGATGATAAAGTTCGTGGGGGATCGGTGGGCGACGCGGATGGGTATCGTGTCGCCTGCATTGCACTCGACCCCTGCGATGGTAGGGGCAGCTAGGGGACACTAGCTGCTCCCATGCTTCCGGCAGCGAGGTGTGCCCGTATCGTGTTTCGGTACGGGCCCGGCCGAGCGACCCACGCGAGCTCAGCGCTCTGCGCATGCTTGTGGTCGCTCACCATGGCCAGCGAGGTGTTCCCGTGGGGTTTAGTGGGTAGTTGCGGCACTCTGCCGTGGAGTCCCACACACCCTTGCCCCTAGCCCGCGGGCTTGGACGGTGCGTAAAGGCATTCCCCACGAAAAAAAAAAAAAAAAAAAAAAAGATGATAAAGTTCGAGATCATTGTCACATGACAGGGAAATATCGTGGCGCGGCGCATTCTTATTGCATTTTACAGTTTTGTTTGCCTAAGTTCATACCAGTATTTTTTCATAACTTATCAGGTTATGATTGTCACTTGTTTATACGTCAACTGGGAATCATGACGGGCAAAATCAAAGTGAGAGCGAAAATTAAGGAAAACTACATAGGTATCGTTCACGAAGTTTTTTTGAACAGGGCGTCAGGAATATATGGCAGTTCGATTTGTCGATTGTTTCAAGTTTTTGGGCACTAGCTTAGAAAAGCTCGTGGGAAACATAAACAACAGTGATTTTTTGCATTTGTCTCGATCTTTTTCAAAAGCAAATCATTTCAACTTACTTAGACGCAAAGGTGTGTACTCTTATGAATATATGATAAATTGCAGTTGTTTTGAAGAATTAAATTTACCGCCAAGAAAATGCTTTTATAGCACTTTGGTTAATGAAGCCATTTCCGAATCTAATTATTCTCATGGTCAATGTATTTGGAAAACATTTAATTTGAAAAAAAAATATTTTACTTTTACAGACGTTATTTTACTTGCTGCCGTTTTTGAAAGCTGTCAAAAACTTTGTTTAATTATAGCTTAGATCTATAGCTTAGATCCTGCATTTTACATGACGGCTCGGGTCTAAGTTTTGACGCAATGTTGCTTAAAACTAAAGTAAAACTGGAACTGGAACACCGAGGTCACGTGCCATTGCAAAACCGAGTTTCTCAAAATAAGTGCATTAGACCTTACTAAACGCTACATAGTAACATTGAGTCTGTGTCGGCCCGCACCTTTGTCGGCGAATTTGAATAGATGGATTTCATAACTGGAATGCAATATGAAACATTTGTTTTTCAGTCAATAAATTAGTGATAAATTAATTAAAGTGCTGACGTTCTACTATCAGAGATCGTAAACCATTACATGATTAATATCAAAATATTTCTTTCAAAAAAGTTTATTTCATTGAAAACATTTTAATTTATTTTGGACTCGATGGTGCGGTAGTGTATGCGTTCTGTATATGATTACTAAATATCATAAAATTGTAGAGCAAACCACTAAGTTTGATAGGTCTAATCTTGTTCTATAGGACTATGCGAGTATAATTCCTCCTACACATCTAGATAGATAGATACAACAGGTCTTATACACTAAATTCAAAATATAAGTAGGTAATGTACCAAAAAGGTCTACACTCAGCGTACGCCGTGACACTCGTAACAAAGAGTGCCACGACACTGATATTCTGTGTACTTTTACCGATGTAACATCAATAGAAAAGCGCTGGAATGGTAAACATAAGCAGTCAACATAAGTAAAGACATAAAACAAAAATAATTCACCACACAATATACACATAACTACACGATATTTATATACAAACTGACATGACAACTTACAAACTAAACGCTTGCAACATGACTACTGCAATTGCGACATGGGGCACATTCCTCTGAAAATCCTACTTAACATTATAAATGTGAAAGTGTGGATGTTTGTTACTAAATCACGCAAAAACGGCTGAACGGATTTGGATGAAATTTGACATGTATGTAGCCTTTGACATGGAAAAGAACATAGGCTTTAACCTTTTATAACCTTTTATCCCGATTCCTTAAGTACATAGTTCCCGAGGGAAAATTTAAAATTGTTAACGAGCGAAGCTTTAGACCCAATTCTGAAGTCCACGCAGACGAAGTCGCTGGCAGAAGCTAGTAAATTATAAAATCTTTTGTTCGCTTAACAAATATTTCCGAAGCTTTACTTTAAAAGTTTTTACGGTGGCACACTGTTTAATAGGCGGAGGAATATTGTTCCAACACTTTGTTGACAAATATCTAAAACTACCTCGAAACGCGGAGGTGCCATGCTTAGGGAACATTAAAAGGTCTTTAATCCTATCTTGTCGCTTACTAAAACATAATTTTCTATATAAATATGACGGAGTCCTGTTTTTTATTATACCGAAGAGCATCTTTAATGCAAAGTGTAATTGACGGCGATTAGTCATATTCAACATATCATTTCTGTTTAGGTAAGGAGTAACGTGGCCTCTACGAGGTATCGGGAAACAGTATCTGGCACAGGCATTTTGAACTCTCTGCGTGAGCTTCTTTGATCTTGCTAGAAGACATTCACCTATGACAGTGTCTGCATAGCTCAATTTGGACAAGATCAATGTTTCGCATAAGTGAATTCTCAGGTCCACACTCAAATATCTTTGCACCCGGTACAATACCCTCAACCTATAAAAACATTGTTTGACAGCGTTGACCACATGGCTTTCAAATTTTAAATGATTGTCAACATCTAAGCAACTCTCATTGAGTGCTGTGACCGAAAATGGGCTAGAAAGACAGTATTTACATATCTGACTCTGATTTGTAGTTTATTTTTATTTTATGTTACAATAATAGAATGTTCTTAACTTCTGACTACGATATAACTGAATATTCAGCAAAAAAGAGCTATTTAAGCCTGAGATCGTTCCAAAAAACATTACTGTGTTGATCCATCACCCTTCAGTTCAAGTCTCCATCTGTGCAACTGTATTCGTGAACGTGAGAGAACCGTCGCTATTCATCACAATCTCAACTGAGGAGTTTACGCTGCTCATCAACCGCAAGCTCACCGTACAACTCACACAAGCAAAACGAGGATCCGAGCTATTACAATAATGTTCGTAAGTTGTTATTTTACTAAATTATTCTCTAAAGTGGTGAATACTAACTTATCCGATAAAGGTATGTTTGTAAATGTGCTAAGGTTACTATCGTGTTTGCGTCAATAGTTTTAAATCTTGCTCTTATATCTTTACCATCATGATATATCTGTCAAGACATATATAACTCAAACGAGATGGTAACGTTTGCATAATATTTACTGCTATTTAAGTCTGTTTTATTTAAGTTTCAAACATAAAAAGTTCTATTTAAGTTTCAAACATAAAAAGTAAATATTATTTTATCTTAAATACAATTTTTAGCGTTATCTAATGTTTGTAATAATTACTTCCAGGTCGGACTCAGAATACTCTAACCATAAGCGCAGCAAGGGCGTCAGAAAACAGGTCGTGGAAGATTTTGTCGATTCGGACGGCGAAAAGGAAACTACTTCCAAAGTAACGTAAGTATTAATTAAACACACTTGCATTTTAGTCTTAGATAACAAACTAGAGTTTTAACTTTTTAAAGATTATATATTATATATATCTATACTATATAAAGCTTTTATATAAAGCTGAAGAGTTTGTTTGAACGCGCTAATCTCAGGAACTACTGATTCAAATTGAAAAATTATTTTTGTGTTGGATAGTCCTTCAATCGAGGAAGGCTTTAGACTGTATAATATCACGCTACGGCTAATAGGAGCCGAGCATCAATGAGAAATGTTACAAAACGGGAAAAAATATGATGGCGAAACGTAGTTCGCGGGCACAGCTAGTCATTTATATAAGTAATGAGTTACATTTACAACAATTACTTATATATTTTTTGTCCTTTACACTTTTATGACTAGTTTTTTCAAAATGTAATCTTGATTTATGTACTTACATTAAATTTTAAGAGTTATATTAGGATATATGTAGTATCGTTAACCGTTTAATAATTAGTTTTCTTAATTTTCTTTTTTAGTACCAAGAAAGAGCCGAAATCTGTCAAAGCAGTAAAAAGGAAGGCGCCAACATCAAAAAAATCGGCTGCTACAAAGTCAACTGGGTGGCGAATTGACTCAGATAGTGAGGAAGAGGCGGTGGCTCGCGACGAGGCAGTGAGACTCAGCCCTTGCAGTCGTCTTTGTCGCGGCGTGTCGCCGACGGAGTCCTGCGCCGCACCGCCCACAGCGACGGTGATGTTTACATCGAAATAAAGGTATACAACACCAAAGAGATATTGAAGGTAGAGCCCAAAGATCGCTGGGAACAGGCGGTAATCTCATTGAAATATCAAACAGATTTCGATGCTCCAGAACTGATTCCACTTAAGGAGACGCTGAAGCTCTGCAAAAAAAAAATTCACGGGTGAGGGATTTTTTTTTAGCATTAACAAACCAATACTTAGTAGGTAGTGGGACTATTTTTATTATATTTTATAATATTTTTTGTATTAAGGTGATTATTATATTTTAAACATCAGGCGGTAATGTCATTGAAATATCAAACAGATTTCGATGCTCCAGAACTGATTCCACTTAAGGAGACGCTGAAGCTCTGCAAAAAAATTTAACGGGTGAGGGATAATTTTTTAGCATTAACAAACCAATACTTAGTAGGTAGTGGGACTATTTTTATTATATTTTATAATATTTTTTGTATTAAGGTGATTATTATATTTTAAACATAACTTCAATGTCATCGTATAATCATTATAATTAATTTACTAAACGAATAAATGAAATAAATATATGAATAAAAAAATACTTATTATAAATTAACAGAATACAACAAAACAATGAGTGCTGATAAGAGTTCGATACTTTTTGTTGATGTACAAGGATTCAAAGACTGCAAAAATAATTTTTTTATTAAGGAATTTGCGTTAGCCACAAAAGAGTTTACGCAAGTCTTTTTAATAAAACCTCCATATTCCTATCTAAAATTATCTGCTGAAGAAAAAAGAGCAGTGGATTGGATTGAACGCAACAGAGGAATATACTGGAGTCAAGGCAATATAGATTTCAGAGAATTTAAGAGATTAGTTATTCCAATTTTAAAGGACCAAACTATAATAATGAAAGGTGTTGAAAAGCAGAAATGGATTAAAGATTTATGTTCTGACTGCTTTTTGATAAATGTTGAAGGCAAAGGTTGTCCTAATTTCACAACATTGCGTAATAGTTATGCTAAAGGTGGAGTTACCTTCAATTGTTTAAGTCATAAAAAAGAGTGCGCTCTAAGGAATGTTTTATTCATAAAAAAGTGGTACTTAAGCACATTTAATTTATGACTTTAGTAATTGTACTTGAAAAAGTATTGTTCAAGTTTAGGTATTATGATATTTGTTCACTTGCTTTATAATAAAAAAAAAATATGTTTAACAAAAATTTCTGCGTTTTATTAATGAAACTTAATAGCGAAAACGAATATGATGATTCAATATACACGTATAACTCTTTATTTATCATAAATTACAAATTAATGGTAATAATGAAATACAATTTAATCTTGTTTTGTAACCCCTAAATAACAGATTCCATCTAATTTATGTATAAAAGTAAACCGTTACCGCAAAATATTATTCGTGGGCGACGGGCACGAGCAACCTGCCTAGAACGATGATTGTCATTGCTTTAGTAAATTGGAAATTTGTGACGTACAAAATGATCTCCATGACAAATGCTAATGAATGAGGTACATGTTTTAGTTTCTATTATTGTTAATAAACTACAAAAAAATAATACATATAGCCATGGTATTTAAGTGACTTTTGGCACATGTATAATATTTTGAATGAAAATTGTAGTATAGTATCTACTATAATTGTAGAATAAATGTTACCCAGTTTTATTGTAGTTGTAAACCGTAATTGATTGATAAAAGTATAGGAGTATAACCCAGATTTATTGTAAAGTTAGGTACTGTTTCTTTTCCTCTTTTATATATAACTATTTCATTTGAATGCTGTGCGCAACAATCACCGGAATTCAATTTTAATGTGAGACCAATTATATATTACCTTGTTGACAATGTAGTAAATTGTATTCTGTAGTTGAGCCATTTAAATAAATAAATAAATATGTATGATTATTGATTAGTTTCATAAATGTAGTTTATTTTGTAACGTTTACATAGATGGTGAATGGCAGTATTTAGTAAATCAATGCGGATTTTTGTATTACTGTACAACCCAAAATATATATTATGTATCCTTGTAGTTATTAAATAAATAAATAAAAATGTAGGCACGTACCTACTTAATTATAACAAGAAAGTTTGTTTTTAATAATGTATATTTTAGTACTAAGAGGTAAATAATATCTACTTAAAATAAATAATATGTATGTAAGTTGTTGTTTTATTCTGAATCTAATTACCTTTGACCATCTTATTTCATAGCCACAAAACAAGTCCTAACTTGTCTGATTCTATATGCATCGTGGTACGTGTTTACCGCTTTGTCGGCAATACGTTTCCACTTACACAAAAATCAGACCATTACATAATAAGGTAGCGACACCAGGAGCTGTGTCAGCTATAGGTTTACATACTCACACGATCACAAAGCAAAGGTATAAATATTCGTGTCAATTGCAAATCTAAATTTATTTTCATAAGAATATCAAAGTGGTAAGTTACTTTTTAAACATAAATTGAATGTATTTACTAATTAATTATAGGATTTTGTTCGCTTTAACATATTATAACTCATTACTTATTTCAGAATATGTCAGGGAACACCGAAAATCTCGTCGAAGACTTACGCTCACCATCTCCGGTCTTTCAAGACGCGCAGGACCCGCTAGAAGGATGGACACAGATGTTCCCTCCACAGGTTGTAGAGCCACGACACGAAGAAACGCCGTTAGAACTTAAAATCCGAAAGGCGATAAATAACACGCAGAAGAGGAAACGTAAGAAAAAATCGTCCTTTCTCAAGCACCTACACAGCACGCAGCAGTCTTTTGTAATAAAAAGTCCGCCGAAGAAAGGACAACGTCTCATCAAAATTGAGATAATAGACCTCGAGCATGAAGCGCTAGGTGAAGGTGACTCGTCAGAGGATTCCCTTCTGTCTGCACAATATGTGGTGTCGGAAGATATGGACCAGATTATGGACCAGGCAGAAAGTCTCATAAATAATATATCAAAAAAAATATGTGGTTATAGCTATAGTTTTTAAAGCTATGAATCATCTTATTTTTGTAAATTAAAGTTCTCATGTAGGTTTTATAATTAATATTTCTTGTTACTTATAAACCTATAGAGAGATACATTTAAGTATAATACCTTTATACTTACATAATTATAATTTTTGATATTATGTACAAATGTAAAAACGTTTTTTTACTATATTAATTAAGGGTATATTAAATAAGAATGTCTTTTTAATAATTAAACTTGAGGGAAATTAATTATGTCTTTTTATTATCCAATTCAAGGTATTCAGGTAGGTAAATGAAAAATAATTTGAATGTACACTAATTTATTTATTGAAAGAATCATACATTGATATTTGATTCTCTAATAACCATTTTCTTATACAAATAACATTTTTCAAAGGCACAATATTTTATATGGTTAAAACAATTGTATGCAATCATATCATCGCACCGATTTCACCGGCTTCGACTTGAACTCGTTTATTAAAACCTATTTTATCTTTGACAAAGAATGAACGAATGAATGATTGCTTTTATTACTAAAATTTAACTATTTCAGTGAGATGTTTTCTAAGAAAATATTCTTCTTATTTCTTAACATTTTCTTAATGTCGTATTAACATCAAAATTTTCGTCAAAAACTAGTGCCAAGGCTCCTCTCATGTGTGTTTTAAAAACAAATCTCAAACAACAAGATAGTTTCTTTCTTTAACACAATAATTAATTACTTCCAAAAATCAGGACAATGACCGTTCTGAAACGCGTTTATATACTCAAAACGTCGAGAATCGGCCGTTCAGAAACTTAACCAAGTTCAACATGAACGACGATTACTTTAGGCCAGTGAACCGCAAACTTGGTAGAGGAATTCAGTTTAGAGCATAAGCCGAGTTTAACTTGAACTGATCGCGTTTAATTACTGTGGTGAAATCAACCTTTAACGAATTATCATATTTCTTATCTGAAATTGATTTTGATAGCGTTCAACAGCTACATAACGAATTATCATGTTTCTTTATCGAAATTGTTTTTGATAGCTTATTGAACTTTGAAAAACCATTATGACAAATAAAACATGTAATAAAATCAGAATAAAATATATCTTAAATTAGTTATCTTTAAAATACCATCTAGTAGCAAGTAGAGGAACTATTTTTTCTAGCGATCAACAGCTAAATAACGAATTATCATATTTCCTTACCTGAAATTGATTTTAATAGCTTATTGAACTTTAAAAAAGCATTATTACAAATAAAACGTGTAATAAAATCAAAAATATAATATATCGAGTCAAATTTAAATTAGTTATAGTAAAAGACCCATCTAGTGGTGAATAGAGGAACTACTTATCGATTACATACTTTTGGACCGTTACCAGTACTATTATCTATTCGTTACCGCAAAATATTATTCGTGGGCGACGGATACGAGCAACCTGCCTAGAACGATGATTGTCATTGCTTTAGTAAATTAGAAATTTGTGACGTACAAAATGATCTCCATTACAAATGCTAATGAATGAGATACATGTTTTAGTTTCTATTATTGTTAATAAATTACCAAAAAAATAATACATATAACCATGGTATTTAAGTGACTTATGGCACATTATATAATATTTTGAATGAAAATTCTCTAGTGATTGTAACGCATAACATTAGTTAGTAACGTGTTCATTCGTCTGGGATACATTATATTCACACCCTTAATAATATTAATATATTGCAATGTATAATTATAACAAGTAAGAATACATAGAATCTGTAATTAATGGATTGCAAAAAATAAAAAGCTATATGTTGAATCGAAATCGTGTTTTCATTTCTTCACAAATTTATTTTATAAATAAAACGCAGAAATATTAATACTTAGATTGTTTATTTATTGATAAATAGTGATCGAACGGACGAGAGATCAATGGAGTGATCGAAAGGACGTGAGATCAATGGAGTGATGAGTGGTTAGTAATTAGACAGCGATCGAATGGACGAGAGATCAAAAGAGTGATGATTCTTGTCATTTTAGAACACTTTCAACGATATATTGATCGAACGGACGTGAGATCAATGGAGTGATGAGTTGTTAGTAATTAGACAGTGATCGAACGGACGAGAGATCAATAGAGTAATGATTCTTGTCATTTTAGAACACGTTCTACGATAGTGATCGAACGGACGTGAGATCAAAAAATAATTCATGGGCACTCTAGAACACTTTCAACGACAGTGATCGAACGGACGTGAGATCAAAAAAATAATTCATGGGCATTCCAGAATGGTGACTGGGAATTCTGGAACAGAATTTGCACAACATGTTAAACCGATCCACATTTGCTCAATAGTGATTGGGAATTCTAGAACAGAATGGTGATTGGGCGTTCTAGAACAGAATTTGCACAACATGTTAAACCGATCCACATTTGCTCAATAATGATTGGGAATTCTAGAACAGAATGGTGATTGGGCGTTCTAGAACAGAATTTGCACAACATGTTAAACCGATCCACATTTGCTCAATAGTGATTGGGAATTCTAGAACACATTTAACGACAGTGATCGAACGGAAGTGAGATCACGTTGAATGTGTTTTAGAATGCCCAATATACACCTACTCGTCTCTTTTTCAGCGTACGTTTTCAGATGAATAAGTAGGAACGGAGGCGGAAACCTATACACTTATATAGATCCTATATTTACCGGACAGTTTCCTGCCGCCACTCGTAGCCGATTCCTAACAATATTTCCTTTTATATTTCCACAAGTCCATTTTCATGTTCCCGGCGGGGATCTTTTCTTACAAGACAACCTTTCTATCCTACTACTTAACTCAAACAGATGTTGGTGTTATTCACTTTAACCTACCCACTAGCACTACTTTATGTTCTATTTACCTACTAGCAAAAAATAATTTGCGTATAGCTTTGTGATGTCCTTATTTCAATTCGAATAGTACTACTACATGGATCATTTAGTTTAGAGTAACAAAAAAAAATACCTAAAAGTAAATAGAGTCGGGTTAATGAAAGCAGAACATAGAAATCGCGGGAAATTAAAAAAAAAATCGGGAAGGCAATACTAACTATAGTAGGAAAAATCGGAATTGATACTTTTGTATTAAATATTAATATTTAGTTCTAATGAACTTCCAACAATGAACCTTTTGTAAACAATCGCGGTATTTGAATTTAATGAAAATTAAAATTACTTAATTTCTGTCACATTTTGACAGAAATTAATAAAAAATATTATGAAAACTAGGACTTAATTGGTCGCGTAGGTAGTGGAGTCGCAGTGTGGACCTTACCTATCGCGCCCTTAAGGGCAGGGAGAACACCGGGGGGTTTTAGTGGGTAGGCCTGGCATGCTGCCGGGAGAGCCCCACACACGCTCGCTGTTTAGCCAACGGCGGGTACGGTGCGGTTACGCATTTCCCCCCGAGAAAAAAAAAGGACTTAATTGGTACATAAAGTGGCTAAGAATCAAAATATATTTAAAAAATCAGTTTCCAAATATTCAACACCCATATCTAATTTATCTGAGCTGTTTGATTCATCATCATTGACGCTTATTATAAATTATTACTCCGTATCTTCCGTAATCATATGCCTGCTCTTATACCGATTTTTAACGTGAATACAAATGCTTTGTATTTTTTATCAAAAGCTTGTTTTAAAGTTTCTTCTAGTTCCACTGCTGACATAGACATGTTTTTGTTTGCAACCTATGATCTCTAACTATATGGTTAAGCTGACAAATCTGACAATGGTTTGAAGGAATTCTCAACACCTCATGACCATGCTGCCTTAAAATTTCGTTTTCCTCATGTATTGGCCCAGGTTTGTGGTTCTGTGCCAAAACCGAAAGTTAAATTAAAAAGTTACAAGTTTATTACAAAGTATCAAAATCACCACCTTCAACTAAACTACAAACGGACATTGTATTAGTGTTGCAACGTGAAAAAATATCAGGTTCAGGTGGTTCAGCTTTTAGTGGCGAGACTCAGAATAAATGAATAGAAAAAATACGAAAGGATATAAATCTTCTTTTTAAGTGACTTTAAAAATTATGATTTTTTAAAATAATAATAATTTGTTTTTTTTTGTTTTATTGAGATAGAATTTTATTTCCTTGTAACATATTTTTAATATGATATCATCTAATTATACCAACCTCTATAATAAGGCACACTCAGAAAGTAGACTTTACAAATAAAAAAAATATTTTACAAAAAATTAAAACCGACTTCAAAAACACTGAATAGTTAAAATTAATATAAGAAGATCCAAACGAACGATGATATCCTACAAAATCTTAAAATTTGTCACCGTCTTCAATATAGAAGTGTGATGTTGTCTGTACCTATGCTTATATTATTTTTTACAGTGTTTTTGAAGTCGGTGTTTATTTTTTGTAAAATATTTTTTATTTTTATCTTTTTGGTGAATGAAATCTTTTTCGTTTTCCTTGATTTTCATGGGATTCCATCATCAGATCCTGACTTTGCTGACCCCAGGAGTATACGCTATCGAATACAAACAGAATTTTGAAAATCGGTCCACAATTGGCGGAGTAATCGCGTAATATACACACAAAAAAAAAACAAACGCATCGAATTGAGACGCACCTTCTTTTTTGAAAGCGGTTAAAAACAAAATAACAGAAATTGATCTATATTTCCAATGAATCTATTTCAACCGTTTTTATTTTGATTGAATCAATATTTCAGAGATATTTCACAAACTAATTATCCTCATTACAATGGCATGGGCAATCTACTCTAATAGTCTCTGAAAATACTGACTTGAAAAAATAAAAATGGATGAAATCGCTTCATTGCAATGGACGGATTGCATTTTATTTTTTTAACTTGACTTGTCGATCGACATATTATTATATCGATCTTAGCTGTCAATTTTCTTGTATCGAGAGTTCCATGCTCGTACCCCAGATATAATTAAGGAGTCAAGACTAGCAGTTTACGTACCGCGCGGGCGGTCGAGTAGAGGGTGATGTGTTAACAAAATAGGTACTTACCTATTTTTTTTAAAGTTAGACGGTTTTATTGAAATGAAAAGAAAGATAGTGATGATGTAAGATAATATACTATAACGCAAAAAAGTATTTTTTTACTACTAAGGCAACAGTCATCACACCACTCTCCTCATCAATCTAGTGTAGGTAGAGGTTATACTTACCTATACTTAATTTGAAATAATTTCTAATTATGATTAAGAAAAGAACTATTTTACTTCTTGTCACGAAAATATGTGATTTACAATATATATAATCGTATTTTGCCATTAGTCCATCCATTAGTTAGTAGACTAGTAGTTAGTTTTTGAATTCCTCCGTATACTCGTTCGTGTATTTGTAGTAACTACTGTAAATCTTACAGAGAACGTACGAATTTATATGGTTTTAAAATATAACAATTGGTAACACCATTATCAGATTATGTATGAGGGCTAGTAGGTATGTGATGATATATACACCCTTTTTGACAGATATACATTATCGTTTAAACTTTCAAAAGTATTAGAATCAGTTGTGTCAGCGCAGATTTGTCCGCAATAAAGCATTATTGGTTAAACTGAAAAACTTCACGACCCGAGGACTTATTTGGTCCAGACGAGACGACGTGCGGTTAATGCGGGGCTGTGGCCGAAGGTTTTTTAGATCGTCACTAAACAGAATGTCGGTTCTAATGGGCAATTGCTGCCCACTGGTCTCTAACAGCAAACACGCGTTGTATATTAGGGAAAGTTCACTTAACTCCATTTATTTAGGAAAAAAACTGTAGAAACAGCTCATGCTAAAACGTTTTCTGTGTAGTCACGCGTTGGTTGCTACATTAAATAGGTTTTAGTCTTTATGAGTATACAGACATTATATTAGGTCCTTACATATGAAATTGGCGTTTTGCCGTACTGGCCACTTTGATCTCAAATATCTCCTCTATGGTTAGGAATTCCAAATTCAAATTTAGACAGCTATTTACTAATGTATTTATGTTTCGAAAATTATAATTCACTTGATTTTTCCTCAATTGTTTTGGACTTTTCAATCAATTGTTTTGTTTTCAACTTTTTTGGAGTCATTTTCGCTTGGGGCTTGGTTTGGCTGGTTCGGCAGGGTTCAGCCATTGCGATGAGCGCTTCCGATTATCGTACAGGACCCACTTTTCATTACAAGTAATGATTCGATTTAAAATCCCTTCATTGTTGTACCGGTTGAGTAATGCAACGCAGCAGTCAACGCGTGTTTGTTGATTTGCTTCACTCAATTCGTGAGGTACCCGCCTTTCAAGCTTTTTCACCATCCCAATTTGTTTCAAGTGGATTCAAACAGTTTTATCACTAAAACCGCAGCCTGCAGCTAACTCGGACGTGGTTTGCGATGGATCCGCTTCCACAATAGCCTTCAATTCTTCATTATCAACTTTGGTCTCCGGCCGTCCACGGGGCTTGTTCTGCAGATCGAAATTTCCAGAACGAAAACGTTGGAACCAAAAACGCACAGTGTTTTCTTTTGCGGCACCGTCGCCATACACATCATTAATCCAAAGACATTATAAGAGTAGACCAACAATGCAAACGAAATGTATGAAGTCTCCTTCAACCAATTTTGATATGATAATAGCTAAATAAATAAGAATAATTAAGACTCATCGGTAATAAATAATGTTACAATGTGATTTAGTTTTTATTACTGTTCGTTTTTTAACACTACAAAACGAAGTTATTTGGGCATGTTTAAGTATTATTATAACTTGACGCGCGCTCGACAGTCGAATGCAGTACAAATACAGTATGAGTAGCGGCCGCCTGCCCGCTATGTGTGGTTGAAGGGGGTTTCTTATACCCCATTCATACCTGATTTACACTCGCGTCTCGTGGCTCGGCTCGTGGCTCGGCTCGTGTCTCGCGGAAGAGCGCGTGAGCTTGTCGAGGTGTTTACACTCTCGCAATGCGTTCGCAGCTGCTTTCGAGCCTTCAGCAATGGAGGACGTCGAAGTATTAGCGGCATCAACGCTGTGCCTAGCCAGCATATACCCCAACTACGTAAATAATTTGACTAAATATGACTTTTTATTTTTAGGGTTCCAAATTATAGGCCCCTTTTGAGAAAGTTCAATGAAGTGTAAGGTTTCGTCTGTAGTCAATTTTTTAAAAATAAAAGAAAGATGAATAAATCAATAAAGAAAAATTTAATCTCGAGAAGGGATCGAACCCGCGTCTTCATACCGTGTTGACGCCTTGACCACTCGGCCACCGAGGTCTTACCAGCCCCGACGAAAATTCTACTGAATTGATATCTTTTGTACTCTGTTAACCAAAATAATCTTTATTCACTCTTAATAACTACGTATCAACAGCCAGCTTTGAAATATTTAAAGATTAAAAAGAATGGTAAAAAATAAAGCAAAATTATAAATTTTATATGAAGCTCGCGCGCGAGTGTAAACACTCGCTCGCGCGTACGCGCGTATTGTCGGTCTATCTCTTATAATATCTTTGCATTAATCCTTCGAGCCGTTTCTGCAGCACTGGTGCCACGGTGGAACTCGAACTAGTAAATAATGCGATATTTCAAGTTTTCCATTTTGTAAACTAGTGACGAAAAGAAAAAAAACAATTGAGGAAAAAACAAGTGAATTATAATTTTCGAAACACAAATACATGAGTAAATAGCTGTACAATTTTGAATTTGGAGTTCCTAACCATAGTGGAGATATTTGAGATCAAAGTCGCCAACGGCAAAACGCCAATTTCATATGTAAGGACCTAATACATATATAGGTATGTTTATTGTGTTGAGGGAATGAGTAGAAATTTTAAGTGCTATTAGCGATATCACGTCTATACGTTTGCATTTTAATGAAAAAAAGCTTAAATTTATACAAATAAGTATAATGTGCGTATAGTCGACCAAGAAAGCGTTTTGCCACTTTTGACCACACTTCACGTATATACAAAACATTGTTAAGGTAACCTTAGAAACTGTCAGTATGTTATTGCAAAGGAAAATCAACTGTGTTGTTTTATGATGCAAAACTGAGTTTCAACCTTAGGGTGGTAAACCACTTTTTTGCTCAACTATACTTGCAGTTTCATAATATGAAACCAAAGTATTTAAAGTAAATCAAATTTTCTTCTTAATGAATTACTTTAAAAAGTATTAAAGTATTAAACCGACTATAGTAAATTTTGTACTTTACAAAATTTACCTTATCCAGTCTAGGATAAAGTCTGAAACTACTGAACCAAAACATAATGATAAAAAAATCAGAAATTTTATGTATATTTGATCAATGACTATATTATTATGTAAATCAAATTTCCAGGTGGCTATATTTTTTTGATTAGAAGATAATTTTGCTGTTGGCTACATACTGAAAGTAAGAAAAGAAATCTCAAATATTTTTCTTAACGCTTCACAAGCGTCTTTGATCAGTCAGGATTTCTGGAGTCGGAATTGCTAATGAAGTCACAATTGAACGTTCGGACGTGACTTGATGTTGGACGACTGCTAATGGCGGCCGGATCATAAAGCTTAATTGATTGTCAACAGATATTAAGAGTGTCCTTGAGTTCCTTTCCTGCCGTGTCACTTCAATTTAAATGTAAATAGTACGAGCATCTTCCTAATCAAACAAAGTAAAAGTAAAAATCAGTTTCGCCGAAGAGTTTTTATCGGTTCGGAATCTAAGAATTGGAAAAATTAAAAATAAAATAAATGGAATAGAAAACTTTAGGCACTAAATAAAAAACATTGACATTAGAGTGTCCATTATTTATTCCATTGCTTTATGAAGCGGTTACGCAAATGGTCATCGGAATACATCGGATTACTTACTATGTTAAATTGCAGATTTATTAAAATATATCCTATTTACGGATTCATTAGTATATATTATTAATATACATACATACACACACACACACACACATAGTATATATTTAATTAGGATTATTAATAAATGTTATTAATGCATAAATTTTGTAATTACTTCCTATCGTTCTTAAAATGTGCATCTACCGCGATAGTCTCTCAACCAGCCAAAGGTCAACTGGTAGAGAACACCTAAGACATTAAGTCCGCCGTTGTACTTCTATTGTACATAAAGAATAAATAAATAGAATAAACAATATCACTGAATTTGCTAATTAAATACAGGCCGTATTACCTGTTGTAAATGGATAGCGTGGATTTTGTTAAGCATCTATTTTCTTGGCCTTGCAAATGTTGCAATTAACACCTTGTAAAACTGCAGTACCTACAGCTGACAAAGTTAAACAACTTGATCAAATGTAAATCGCTCAGCGGATAGCACTTTATATTCTTGATACTCCACTTACTAGCACATTTCTCTCCGCGGAAGCCACACGGAGGCTCCGAGAGCGGTACTCGTCCTCCCGGCCACTTCAGCTCCCGCAGGAATCTCACCTCCTGAGAGAATATTAATTGAGGCATATGATTACTCAGGCAACCAACATAAAAATTCACTGCAAAATCATAATCACTTTGTTCTCTTACCATTTTTATTTCAAATGCGAGTTACGAAATTAATATTGACAGATTACACCCTATAGGTACTTTCTAATACGTAAACATTATGAACAACCTGTGTTAAACTTACCCCCAGTTTCTGAAAGGCTGATCAAAATACTGTTCAACTAACATCCATGTCATCTTAACAGCAGTGTCAAATCAATTGCAGTTTCCGAAACGTTGGTTAGGCAAAATTTACTAATCTTAAAAAATTTGATTGCTCTTGAGAAATATTTTTAGACACTGTCACATTGATGAAATCATATATTTTGTTTTATTCAAATGTATTTTGGAAACCCAAAATGGGTCTTTCCTTAATAATTTTGAAATAAATATGACAGCTGTGTCAACTAACACAGTGATAAGTTGATTTAGCTTTCAGCAACTCAATTCATAGTTAGCATTAGATTTGACAGCTTGTTAGTTCATTTTATCGCTGAACAGCCTTTCGGAAACTGGGTGTTAGTCTTTAATTAAGTTGATGGTAGCATTGCTCCTTTTCAGAGTTCCGTACCTCGAAAGGAAAAAAACGAAACCTTTATAGGATCACTTCGTTGTCCGTGTGTCTGTTTGTCAAGACTCTATTTTCATAGGAGTGCGTAGAGATATTAAACTGAAATTTACATCAAATACTACGGTCTACGGTCTTTTTAAGCTGTGAAAAAATCAATCTTCAAAGTCAAAGCGATAAAAACATATCACCGCCTATGTCACCTATGTCGCATATTTTGCGATTTCACAAGGGAATCTTATTCCATTAAAATATTTCCTATAAAAATTATGTTTAGTTAAACATTACTTTATAAATAAGTTGTGCCTAACCAGATGTGCCCAATTATGCCTCAACAACAGTATGCCGCGTAATGCGGAACTACCACTAGGATATGCAGAAGGGTCTCATTATAAGTAGGTACAAATAATATTGTGCGAATAAATAGAGAACCAACTTGCATCACCAACATTTAACATCTAAGATGTTGAATTTCCCAAAATGACTTTTCATTGCTTGCCTAGTTCGCAACAGGCACCTAACTATCGCAATTCGTGATTCTAGTATCTGCTTTGAGTTGACTCGATGCGCCAATCACTGGAAACATTTTTTCTCTTAAAATAATTTTAGATGGTTAAAGCGAGAATTTGGTAGGTCTCGATCGAAATATTAAACTCTGCTAAGGTTATATTTTTTTAAACTTCACAAAAAATGTACTTACTATAGATTACGAACAGTTCAATTGCTTTATATAGAGACGTAAACGATTAGATATCAGAAAATTTACTATCTTTAAAGACCAAAAGCTCGTAATAAATCTTATGAACCGATTTAAAATTTTACTGCCGGGACAATAAAACGTATTTATGGATCAAAGAACATAAGAGTGCAGTAATTCACTCGAGAAATAAACATTCGAATCAACCAAGGGATTTGGATTTTTATAGTGATGTGGTCGGACCGGATCAGGCACAGGCCTGGTGGTAAAGCGCCAACCAAATTTTTAAGTAACAAGCAAAGTACAAATAACCATGAACATTACTGTTATTATTGATAATGGCATTTTTTTTATTTTAATACTTATTAGCTGTACGATACGATAGACGCCGTTCTGTTAAATTTGCGCCGCGCGAAGTTTAAACAGTCGTTGAATTTTTTGATATTTTCCAGTTTTCTGTGCAATTTTCTTAATTTTTCTTTCCATTTGAACTTTTTACACAATTGAAAAAAAAGAATGAAATCGGTAAAGTTCTCAAGTTATGGTGTGTTCCAGGGAAAAGGGTTTAATTTTTTACAAGCTTTGGTTCATCATAGAGGTAAAGATTATTTTCATTGGAGAGGTCTACATACATTACGGACGGACATAAAATTTTGTGCCGTTTTTTGGGTGGTTAATGTTTATAAAATAATACTTATACCTACTTATTTTGAACTGAGACCGACACAATGAACTATTATAGTTCATTGTGTCGGTCTCAGATTTTTATGCGTAAAAGAAGAAAAAAAAACTCTCCGTATACATACTGGAGGGGCATTCTTTATTCTCTCAGTCTGCATTGACTAATAACATTGAGTAAAACAATTTCGATTGATGTTGTTTTATAGGCACCTCACGGAGAAAAATAATAATCATTACAGTTTTGGACAATAATAAAATGTTCTTGAGGCGACGAATAAAATATTGCACTATCCTTTATTGTATCACTTATGCTGTCATGGATTGCAGTAATTTAAATCCTTTACTTTGGGATAAGAAAGATTTAAGTGCCATTCATACGGAATTTTGGCACAAATGTGCATCTGCGAGGCCAGAATGTGTCGTAAACACTTCGCTGAATAGTTAAGGCGCGGCAGTTTCACGTAGGGATTCACGTGAACGTGACCAGACTCCATATTTTCCATACACTGTATATTTTACTGTACATTTCTATGGCGTTTGATGACTGATAACATGAAATGACTCCAGCTTCGTGTTGTCAACAGATGGAAGGAAAGCTAACTGTTTTTGTACAACCAAAGTTCATATCGTGTTTTCACAATGACATGTCGTACGGACCACTACTGTGGGGATTGGCTGCTAGTGTAGAAAGTATTTTTGTACTTCAAAAAAGAGCAGTTCGCGCTTTTTATTATTTACTAGTAAGCAATAGCAGCACTTCTTCAGCTTCTACCAGGTTCTACTAGCACTTAGTTTACTAATAATTATTTTTGAAAATTTTAATATTCGATAAAATTATATCTAATCAGTTAACAGATTATTTCACAAGTACCTACTCGTAATAGCATTTTACATTAAAACCAATTTGGTTTACCAGCACTACAGATGTTGGAGTTGCACTTCTCAAATACATTTTTACCGCTTGGGAGCGTAAACAAAATGTAATTGGTATTTTTTGTGATTTGTCCAAGGCTTTTGACTGCGTTGGTCACCAGACTCTTTTAAATCAACTCAAGTATTATGGTGTGCAGAGATCAGTGCAGTCACAGTTCTGTAAACATTGACATTGACAGGGTGTGGTTATAGTCGTAGATAATGTATGTAAGTATTAAAATCACGGTGGTGATGCTGTGCTGGAACTGTAACTGCGCTGATCTGCGTGAATCAACTTTAAGAAGCATTTATGTTACCGGAGAAGATTTGTGCAGTACGGCGAGCGGGTAGATGCCGGGTGGTCGCGTCGAGTCCACTGACAGCAGCGTGTAGTTGCCCTCAGCGTCGCCGTTCTCGTCCATGTGAACCCAATACCTGTCATTTCATCTAGGAATTAGCATTTAGAAATGTTGGCGAATATACAGGCTGTAACAAGACGTAATACCGAAGCTTGCGTCTACGCATTCAGACCATTTAACAAAGCAATATAACGAAAAATTCATGATTTGAAACGAAATTAATTTTTAAGCTTGTAAAGAAAAAACGTAATTTTCTTTGATTTGAATTTTCCCGCGCATCAAACGTCATCGAACGCGCTGACATGACAAATGAAGTTGTGAGCTTATGAGCTATGGAAAAATAACCTATAAGCATCTCGTGATTGTTATGAGAAAACAATAATTTATAATATTAAGTAGGTAATTCTATTGTTAAGGTATTCTCATTGTGATTTAGGAACTGACATTGTTAATAATAACATTAAATGTCGTTTCTTTTCTTACAGGTAAGTTTTTATAAAGTACCAAGTAAATACACACTTTTATTTCATGTAATATAAAATAACCAATAAAACTTTTCTTACAGAGAAACTCAATTGTGTTTGATTGGCTGTGTCGTCCTAATCACGAAAATATTAGAAATTATCTTATAAAACGACATTTATTGTCAGAAAATGGAGAAGTTGAAGTTTACGTTTGAAATTAAACCATCAATAGACAGAAAGTCGAACTATATCGCTATAACCGCAATTGCCACAAAAGATGAAAAAGTTTTCCTTATGCCTGAAGAATATCAAGCAGTATCACTTCACAAACATATCCAAACCTCGAAAACTTTCTTTACCGTGAAAAATACATTGAAGAAAAGATATCAAACTAGAAGTGTTTGGATAAAAACAACACAGGATATATTACAAACATATGTTGATGATGATGGAAACATGATATTTCAGGACCAATTTTTAGAGGAAATTACCCAAGAACAAATGGCTACTGGTAGTAAAAAGTGTTCAGATGATCCTATAGTGAAAATTTTGGAAAAATTAGTTGAAAGTCAACAAGACAAAGAAAAACAAAGTATTAAAAAGTTAGCTGACAAGTTTGTGATTGAAAAATTTGATGGTAAAAGTTCAAGTGCATATCAGTGGATGGAAATATTTGAAAAAGAATGCATAAGGTTTGGTATAGTAAAAGAAGAAGAAAAAATTGAAATATTCAGATTATTTCTTGAAAAATCATGCACTGATTGGTATTCTTCCATGATGATCAAACTTAGCTTACATTCCGAGTGGTCAAAATGGAAATATAGTTTTTTGCAAACCTATGCTAATAAAGGTTGGACTGCTAGCAAGTATGCTTTATCTTACAAGTACCAATCAGGACCTTTATTAGATTATGCAATAAAGAAAGAAAAACTTTTACTCGAAGTAAGAAAAACAATAGATAAAGGCACTCTTATTGATATCATTGCTGCCGGCTTACCAGATTTTATAACTGATAGAATTAACAAAGACCAAATCCTAGATACAGAGAATTTGTTTAGTGAACTTGGAAGATTAGAACATTTAATTTCAAGAAAAAAATTTATCAAGAAGAAAGAAGATACTAAGCCAGAGAGGAAAAAATGTAGTATTTGTGAAAAATTAAAGAAAGGTGTACGCTATCATTCAGAAGATTCCTGTTGGTTTAAAACAAATTTAAATACTGAAAAAGATAAAAAGCAAATAAAGCTCATCAATAATTCAGAATTGGAATGTGAATTGCAGTGTGAAGATCAAAAAAACTAATAGTACCGCCATTGATCAAAGTGAAATTAGTACTGAATAAAAATGTTGAAGTTTCTGGGATCTATGACTCTGGGTCTAATGTCTCATTAATAAATTCAAAATTGTTAAAAATAAATAATAAGGAAGCCAGTCATTGCAACAATACTAATTTAAAAACGATTAATGGCGTTAAAAAGGCAAATGGCATAATAACACTTGATATAGCCATCTTCGATGTGGAAAAAAAAATGAAGGTTTTCGTAATAGACAAGGAAAATTTCGATTATGATTTTTTAGTGGGACTTGATTGTATAAAAGAGTTTTACTTAGTTCAAAACGAAAATTTAAAAATTACGCAGAAATTACCTATAAAAAAAAGTGAAATAGTTTCCAAGGAAACAGACAAAATAGATATAGTCTCTAAGGAGACAAAATATGATAATTTAATAAACTTCAATGAAGACATACATGAAGAAAACTTCAAAATTTGTATGAATCATCTAGATTATCAAAAACAGGCAGTGATTAATGAATTAATTTCGAAAAATAAATCTGTGTTTGCGAAGGACAAATATGACATAGGACAGGTAACGGATTATGAAGCACACATTGATCTACTAATAGAAAAATATTGCTTCAAAAGGCCATATCGTTGCACAATAGAAGATAAGAAGGAGATTGAAGATCAAATTGCAAAATTATTGGAAAAAAATATAATAGAAGAATCATATAGCCCATTCGCAGCACCAGTCACATTAGCTTATAAAAGAGATGAAAATAAAAGATCAAGATTGTGCATCGATTTTCGAGACTTAAATAAAATCGTTGTGCCTCAATCACAGCCATTCCCTCTTATTGAAGACTTAATACTAAAGACGAGAGATTGCAAGTTTTTCTCAACACTGGACCTAAACTCAGCGTTTTGGTCAATTCCTCTACGTATCACAGATAGACACAAAACTGCATTTGTGACGCAGGAGGGACACTATCAATGGACCTGCTTGCCATTTGGCTTAAAAACGTCCCCAGCTATATTCCAGAGAATAATGTGTAATATAATACGGAAACACAAGCTTGGAGATTTCACGGTATGTTTCATCGATGACATTTTACTTTTCTCTGAAAATTTCTCGGATCATATGAGACATCTGGAAAAACTCTTTCAAGCAATTAAAAGCGAAGGCTTAAAACTAAAATTCTCTAAATGCACATTTGCAGCAGATACAGTTAAATACTTGGGTCACATAATACAGAATAATTCAGTCAGACCACTAAAAGATAACTTAATATCAATAAAAAATTTCCCGACCCCAAAAACTCAAAAGAATGTGAGGCAATTCCTGGGAAAAATAAACTTTTATCATAAGTATGTGCCAAACATAGCCATAAAATTGGAACCATTGCATAACCTTTTGAGAAAAGGACAAACCTTTGACTGGACTGATGCATGCCAGGAGTCGTTTAATGAAATGAAACAAATATTATGTTCTCAACCAATATTAACAATCTTTGACCCAAACCTACCTATTCACATATACACAGATGCTAGTATACTAGGAGTGGAGCAGTACTAAAACAGCCACAAAAAAACAATGAAGAAAAACCAGTAGTATACTTTTCGAAAAAATTGAATGAAGTACAAAAGAGGAAGAAAGCTATCTATCTGGAATGCCTGGCAATTAAAGAATGTGTAAAGTATTGGCAACATCTATTAATAGGTCGGAAATTTACTGTATTTTCAGATCACAAGCCACTGGAGAATATGAACATAAGATCTAGAACAGACGAAGAACTAGGAGATCTAACATACTACTTATCACAATATGATTTCCAAATTAAATATTCTCCAGGAAGATACAACACTGAAGCTGATTGCCTAAGCAGAAACCCGGTCCTTGGACCAAATGAAAACCTAGAGGAACAGTTAAAAGTAGTTAATATAATAACACTAGAAGATATCCTAAAAGATCAAGTTAAAAATAAATATATACAATGCAGAAAAGACAAGTTAATGAAAAAACACAATGTTTACTACAAAAAAGTAAAGAAAAAAGAAAAAATTATTATATCAGAGGAATTTAGCATAGATTTTATGAAAAGTGTACATACAGATATGGGTCATATAGGAATTAAACAAATGCAGAGAATGATTAGCTCAGTGTATACAGCAGAAAATATGACTAAAAACATAAAAAGGATCTGTGAGAGTTGTACAGTATGTTTAAAGAATAAATCAAGGGGACAAATTAAATATGGGTTGATGTCCCACTTGGGTCCCGCCACAATACCTTTTCAGATATGCTCTATTGATACCATTGGAGGCTTCGGAGGTTCCAGATCAACAAAAAAATATTTACATCTTTTATTAGATCATTTCACCAGATATGCGTATATTCTAACATCAAGTACTCAAAATGCGAATGATTTCATCAAACTGATAAGAAACTGTACAGAAAATGTTAACATTGAATTGATACTATCGGACCAATACCCAGGTATCAATTCTAAGGAGTTTAAAAGATTTTTGGATGAAAAAAATATTCCCATAATTTTTACAGCAGTGAACTGACACAAAAATGGCATGGACAACTGTAGCCCACAACTGTGTACAAAAATACAATGAAACGGAGCACACTGTTACTGGATATGCTCCCAAATACCTACTTTATGGCACAGATGTTACGATTTTGCCAAATGAGCTGAAACAAAAGAAGACTGGCCATGATTTAATCCAGGCCAGGAAAAAAGCTCTGGAAAATACAATCAGATCACACAATTATAACAAGACAATTTACGATAAAAATAGAAAACATATAGACTTCAAAGTTGGTGATACTGTTTTTATAGAGAATGGAAACAAACTGAATCGGAAGAAGCTTGATGAATTGAAACTCGGACCGTACAAAATTATAGAAAAAATTTCAAACTCGATTTACAAGATAAACACTGACCATAAGAGATCAGAGTCGAACTTTTTCCACATTTCAAAGTTAACACCAGCTCCTACCTATGATTGAAGACCGTGCATGAGCAAACATCTTCATCTTATCTTCTCTACGGGGGGGAGATGTAAAGAAAAAACGTAATTTTCTTTGATTTGAATTTTCCCGCGCATCAAACGTCATCGAACGCGCTGACATGACAAATGAAGTTGTGAGTTTATGAGCTATGGAAAAATAACCTATAAGCATCTCGTGATTGTTATGAGAAAACAATAATTTATAATATTAAGTAGGTAATTCTATTGTTAAGGTATTCTCATTGTGATTTAGGAACTGACATTGTTAATAATAACATTAAATGTCGTTTCTTTTCTTACAGGTAAGTTTTTATAAAGTGCCAAGTAAATACACACTTTTATTTCATGTAATATAAAATAACCAATAAAACTTTTCTTACAGAGAAACTCAATTGTGTTTGATTGACTGTGTCGTCCTAATCACGAAAATATTAGAAATTATCTTATAAGCTTAATAAACAACGACAATAAATACTACGCAATGTAACGCGTGCCCGCGCCTGGCTTGCGCGTCCGGATATCGCATCGGTGAGTCAGTGTGAGTGCGTGTAAAGCAAGACGAGTTTCCCGCGCAAGAGATTCCTTTTCAGTCATCAATTTTGTTAAGAATTACACATTTTTTCGTAGATGATTCTTTGGACGAAAATTATCAATACATTTCGAACAGTTTTGTATAAATTCTTGAAAAAGAAACTGTAACTTCAACCTTGAATATCTCGACAACTATTAGTTTCACAACCATAGTCTAGAAGACAAAAACTATAGTGATGATGGGAGCAATACGTGGGTTTCGGCTTTGGTACCGGTATAGTATAGTTGTATGTTTTGTTTTAGTTGAATTTTATCTCAGATGAAGTAGAAAGCATAATAAAAAGAACAAGCTCCAGTGTAAAAATTAAATTAATTAGGTATACCTACCTACTTTATGATCATCAAAACATTTTCAGGAAGGTTTCCACACTATCACAAAATAAAATAAAAATGAATATCAAACCCCATAACGCTGTGGTAGGTGGTGTTCCGCATAAGCGCTGCTATAGCTCTTCCGTCGCGCGGATTTTCACCATACGACATCGCGGTGATAAGCGCACGCGCATATACCCACACCGCATCATGCAGCCATGCCGCTTCTACTGGGATCTGTACGATAACCACGACTTACCAATGATATTTGTATAGTGCTTTGAAATTAATAAAAAATAATTTGATATGCTGATACTAGTTTAAAATATGAATAATATTTCATTGGTGGTGGCTTCTGAGCCGACTTGGCTAGCTACTACCGCCTTACCTATAAGTTTATTGCCATACTGAAAATGTTAATAAGAAACATTGTCATGTTCACAATAAGGGGTAAGGTTGCCAGTTCCTCAGTCAGTTGTTGAGTCCAAGTAAAGCTTGCTGCCATTTTCGCCGTTATCGTCACATAGCATCAGGTTAGGTGAAGGTCAAGAATTGGTTTGTTGAGATAAAAATAATAATAAAAAAAGTCGGTTGACTGCAAAAGAGATTTGTATGCATGTTAAAATAGGTTGTGCAGACACAATCAGAAGCAAGAAAAGTTTGAGCGGTACATTTTGTATCAATAGTACCTACCACTGAAGGTACACTTGAATGTTACCAGAGCAACAAAGGGGGAAATCTTTATGGAAGATCCCTAAATTACCTTTGTTACAATATTATTGCCAGTAAAACTTATCGAAGCTTTCAATGAAATTAATTAATTCCGAGTGGTGGCTAATAAACCGATATTGGCATCAAGAAAATGAAGCATATTATCCGTTTCCATTTTATTATTCTATCCTATTTTATTCTATTATGTACCTATATCATTTTTATCCGTTTCATATGTATAAAAAAGCAATGTTTCATACCAATATTATATTAAATTGCTAACTAACGAGTTTATATTTACCATCAAACTAAAAAAATAAATCAAAACTCGCACAAGACTAATAAGCCTTTACTGTCTATACACGGTGTTTCATAATAACGAATAAATAATTTATCGTTATCTAAAACTAATTAATTAATTGTGTTTACCCGTAATGTCATTCAATCCAAAATTTTCATGTAAAGCATAGACATGATGATGATACTATGAAAATTTTGGGTTGAATGACATTACGGGAAAAACTATTGACTAATTAGTTTTAGATAACGATAAATTATTTATTGGTTATTATGAAACACCGTGTATAATACCGTCTAGGTACACACTATTACACTTCACTGGATATTATGATTTCACAAATAAAATAAAGAGAGATCAATGATTGATAACTTCACTTAGAAAGGGCTGATGCACAAGGTCTTTGATTGATTAACCAATAAAGCAGCTACAAAACTTTGTATTCAGGCTAATAAGAAGATATGAGTAACTAAACGCGTCGTATAGCGTTAAGGAAAGCTGTGCCCTTAGAGTGATGAATAGGGGTTGAAAGTTCCTAACTCCACTGCTGCTCACGGGTTTCTTAGGTGAGACGAAATTGGCCAACTACATCTTTCTGGCCAGGAGGTTAAGTTATGTTTCGAGTTTTCCATTTACAGATGTGTAATGGGGGACCTCCATGGGAAAAAAGGAAGTGACAACACATTTATTCTAATTCCGTCACCATCACATGAACTCTAATAATTAAACGCAAGTTAATAATAAATAAATAGTCCAGGCTACTAAGGTTCACCTCCAAAATGCCATAAAGACGCATCGATTTTCATGAAATTTTAACAGTAAGTAAAATACCCAAAGAAGTAAAATCTACCCTATGTCAATGTGTGCTTTTACCCTGAGGGTGAATGCCACCCTAACTCGGGGGTGTGAAATTTTATATTAAAAATAACCTATTCAATGAATAGTGTGTTCCACACTTTAAGCAAAAAACGTTTTTGACTTATTCGTGATTGAAAACTTCTATAAAATTTTCTTTAAAAAAAACACGTTTTTAATCGAGTGTTCACGAATAACTCAAATACTTTTTTATCCAGTACTAAAAAAATATAAGGAGTAAAAATGAAGCTTTTTTCTAAGCTTTTTCAAAATTTTTACACCTTATCATTTATTTTTACTTCTGTTGCAGGTCCGATACCTACTTCATTAACAGGGGGTGTTTATAAGGGTTGAAATAAACAAAACAGCACGTAATTATATCGGCATAGGGTAGATTTTGAAATGAAGGGGTAAGTAGAGCTAAAAGTTTTATGAAAATCGATGCATCTTTATTGAAATCGGAGGTTATATCGTTTTTTTACCTTGGTAACCTAGACTATAAGTGCTAACAAAGAGATGGGCTTTAACCTGTTACATACCACTTTCCCCCCACCCAATGCCAGTAAGGGGTTGGTGAAATTGAACGGTGGCATCTGCAGCCTCCTGTTAACTTCCATGGCGAACGCCGGGTAGGAGGGCGATGGCGAGGGGGCAACCGCCAGGTACGAGCGGAACGCTTTCACAGTCTTGGGCTCGGGCTCTTTACGCAGAGGACCAGCGAGGTACCTCACTGCTTCCTTTGGCTCGTATTTCTCCACGTCGACACCAATGGCCGCATACTCTCCTGACACAAATAAGAACGAGTTAAGATAAATTTATATAGGTGTTTTAGGGTTCATTTTTCGAACGTTACATATTTTATTCTATGAATACCTACGTATAACAGTGTGACATGTTCTGTGCGTATAGAAATTTTTCCATAACACCAATTATTCTTTAGATAAGTTTCGGGCAGTCGAAAAATGAGACCACATCAACACAGCTTTTAACTAGTAAACCAATTTTTTCGATTCTGCGTTCAAAAATTTATTTTTGTCGAACTAAATAATTGGTAGTTAAATATGAGTTATACGCCAGCTACAGAAAGTATTGAATTACAGATTGATATATGTATGTATTCCAACTGCCTGAATAAGTATTTAGAAGCAGAAGTAAAAATATTAACAAAAAAAGTAAAATTATTTAAAAAAACTTTTTTAAATAGAGGCTTTTATATCATCATAATTTCACATTATCACGCGATATATGTATATGCATGCAAAATTTCAGCTCAATCGGTGACCGGGAAGTGGGTCAAATTTAACTTGCAAGATTTCATAACAGACACCGGACAGGTAAAAGTAAATAAAAGCTTGTAATAACTTTAATAATTTTTAAAAAAATCTAAATATATTTATTTTGAAATCAGTTAAAAAAAGATCATATAAGTTTAATTCGAAGAATAAATTACGGCACAGAATTACAGCACTTGTGCGAACGAATATATAGCAAATTTGTAATAAGGTAAACGAGGTACCCAAGTTATGCCACCGATTGATTAATCATTTAATAGAGCATTTTTGACAATACTTCATTGTAACAATACTTTATTATAAGTTATTTCAGAATTTATTATATCATATATATAATTCACAATGGAGTAAAGTTTTGATGGATGATCAGTGTTTTCGCTCAGAACAATAACTATTGCGTATTCTTCTGAGTGTTTTCGTAAGCGGCCCATTAATAAATATCACCGTAGCGAATAGCGAAACAGCGGATTGAACAAAGTTTTTTCATTCAATTAGCGTTATTTATTAAACAGTGTGTTGTTGTACAAACGTGAAATATTGTGGTAAATTTACGTAAATTTACTAGGCGGCCTAGGTTCGAAAACGGATAATAAATAGACAGACAGTGAGAGTATTACCTTAGCTATTATAATTTACTTATTGGCACTTATTTAAATAGATAAAAATTTATTTGCTCTAAAACACACACACACACACATGATATGACAGTGCATTCAAACAATGCTAAACTATCTTAAATATATACCTACGATTCCATGTAACATGTGTGTGTTGCAGCAGGACAAAAGGGCCATGACTCAAGTGTCTACCTACCTAGGTAGCTTCGCCCTTTCGAGCGAACACTGATCTTCCGTCATCACCCATAAGAAGGAAACCGACCCAGTGCGATGATATTAAAAATTGGTTAGATGAAATATTGAGAAACAGTAAAACGAATGAAACATCAAAAATAAAAAAGAGGAATGGAATTGTGTGACATACCAAGCAAAATTGTGCAGTGAAATACGACTTATATACGTACTCGTACGTAAAGAAGCATAGTAAACGTAAAAATTACATCGAATGCCTTGACAACACTCATCAAATACCTAATTTTAACCTAAAACATGGTTCTATCAGTTTCAAACATGGCATGAAGATATATTGTCCTTAAGCAATCCCATGAAAAGGCTTCCTATTTTTTAATTAAATCCATGATGGAACTCTTTTATTTACTGGATTTAAAAATAGCCATACAGTTAAAATAAATTGAATCTGTTTCTCGACTTGCCGGGATTTTTACGTCAAATAATGGGATGTCGCCGCACCAACAAAGGGGAGATCTAGACAAATATGAAAACCCCAGCTTATGAAAATATTGCACGTACACATTTAAGTAGATACTTCTCCTTAATGGAAAAGGTTTCTGTTAGGTCTCATATAAAGTTAAGTATAAAATGTTAGTATTAATGGACTTCCGAAAAAAAAATTAAGCAATTAATTATTTTTGCCAGTCCAACAATATTTTAGATTTCCATTAATGAAATTGATTCGATAAACAAAATAATGAGTACCTACTATAGGTAATGAATACATACCTATAGAAAAAGACATTCCACATTTTTTTTCTATTTTTTGGGGCCATTTAATTTTTTTACCCTCGGTTGCGAACCTGACGTGCATAAACCGTTATAACTCTTGAATGAATAGAAAAATATATCAATGAAATAAACGCCAACGTGATTCTTAAAGATCAATAGTGCTGTCAAAACACAAATTTTGACAATTATTATCACACACAATTAATGACAGAGGATTATGAAAAAAAGCGTATTTTTTTTGTTTTTCTTTTTTAACAATTTCCCATTATTATACAAAAAATACCCCTATATGGTATTGTTTTCTAGTGCTTATTTCAATCTGTATCATTTCAGCTTTCAAACTCTACATAAATCGTGTGTTTGTAGGTTAATTGTAACAATAGCTATGATTATTCGAAACGGGGTGTTGGAGACCGCAGTACCGATAACTGCGCAAATTTTTCTACCTGAGTCATGTGATTGGACACTTTTACTACTATTAGTTTCAACTCAATTGAAGTCTTAGAATAATAATAATAGGTTGGGGAAAAAGTTTCTTCGCATTTTTTAAGAAAATTCAAAACATGTTTTAATATAGTTTATTTACATTTAACTAAAGTATGTAGGTACCATTTTGTTCGATAACTTTTTGCCATCTTGTAGGTAGGGACATGATCCCATTGCTATAGAAATTTTGGGACTTCTGGTCAAAATACCGCGACAAGTGGTTTTGGCAGTCCTCTCGTGATGTTAACCTGACACTGCCTAAAGAATTCTGAAGAGACCGAAACAGGTGGAAATCTGAAGGTGCAAGGTCAGGACTATACGGCGGATGCATTAACACCTCCCAGCCAAACTCTCTTAATTTTTGCTGAGTGGCTAAAGATGTGTGAGGTCTAGCGTTATCATGATGAAAAACCACACCCCTTCTGTTGATTAATTCCGGCCGCTTTCTCTCAACTTCTTGCTTTAATCTCATCAGTTGTTCGCAGTAGAGTTCAGAATCGATGGTCCTGCCTGGTGGTAACAGCTCATAATGAATAATGCCCTTCCAATCCCACCACACACACAGCATCACCTTGTTGCGAGTTAACCCGGGTTTCGCCACAGTCTGTGAAGCCTGACCGGCCTTTGACCACGACCTTTTTCGCACGTTCTTGTCGTACGTGATCCACTTTTCATCACCAGTTATCAGCTTCTTCAAAAATGGTTCCGTTTCATTACGTCGTAATAAAGAATCACAAATGAGTACACGGTTCATTAGCTTTCTTTCAGTGAGCTCGTGAGGTACCCAAATGTCGAGCTTTTTTGTGTACCCAGTTTTTTTCAAATGCGCCAAAACTGTTTTGTGGTCAATTCCCAGTTCTTCAGCTACGTCGTAACTACTGACATGCCGATCTTGCTCCACTTTTTCAAAAATGGCATCCATTTTATCTGTAATAGGGCGACCAGAGCGACGTGCATCTTTGACATCAAAATTTCCGGATTGAAAACGCTTAAACCAAATTTGTGCTACTCTCACAGACACTGCACTAGGTCCATAAACATCGCAAATTTTTTTCGCGGCTTGTGTTGCATTTTTACCTTTTTTGTAGTAAAATTTTAAAATGTATCGAATTTCTTCATTAGATTCACTCATCTTGGCGGTACGAAAAACAAATGAAAATCACACATTTTCCTAATTTGAATTTGGAATTATGTTCTTTAAAATTTAAACTTTCAATGATACCAAAACCAGCCAGATACAAATAGTATAGCCAAAGAGATTTTATTACAAGTTTATACATACTATAATGCGAAAAGACTTTTTCCCCAAGTAGATGTAGATTATTCTCGACTAGACTGTGTTGGTATTATTCCGACTTGATTTATATTTAATGAAACAACTCATAATCGTAATTTTTTTATCAAGAAATAACGAAGTAGGTATTAACATCATACTCGTAAAGTGCCCTTAGAAACTATTATTGCATTAAATTCTCGAAATGATACCCTCGTTGTTGTAGGCACTTTGTTGCGCGAAAAACTATTTACTGTGTTGCGCGTCGAATCACGCCAGGGTCGTTGGGCAGGTCTTCAGCGCAACTCAGTCTGTTTGGCCATGTTTTGCTTAAATACAAATTGGTTAAAAAAACACTTACGCCAAATACCAACACGCATACCGTGTTGGTATTTTGCGTAAGTGTTTTTTTCCGAGTTCGGCGTTTTGCGTAAAGTTGACATATTTTGCGTCTTAAGAGGATTATGTAGTTGTAAATTTTCATACAAAAAGCGATAACGCTTTTCTCCCCCTTTACATACTCCAATTTTCATAATTTTTGAAAATGTTGCAGATTTAGTGAAGATATAGGTATGTACGTTTTGATTTTGAAGTAATATAGCTGATAATATAAATTATTAGCATCTAAATATTTTAGATGCTAATAATGTCGCAGTGTTGTCCGCGTCCGTAGGATTTACCACCTTCTCCTAGGCCCACCCTACACGTGCCCCCTGGGTGGTGCTAAATGCACAACAACGCCGAGCCACAGGCGGCGGTAAATAACCTGCCCTCAGGCTTTCACAAGCCTTGAAGGACTAAATCCCTTCAGAAAGCGTGACAATGGCACCTTGGGAAAGTGTCATTTGTATATCCCAACTCTTTTTTTAATGGATATGAACGATAACGAAACTGATTTGTCTTGCCCTCCGGCTGACCCCCGGCGCTTGCTACCTGCAAGCGCCGGGAACCTGCAAGCGCCGCCTAGGAAAAGAGTTATGGCAGATATGCAGCACACAAAAACAAAATCAGTTCCTCCTCAAATAGACGATTTTCCTCAGCTAAAACCTAGTAGCTACGCTAGGAAGCATCCAATAAGTCCCTGTGTCACGGAGCCAAGAAATACTGGATACTGGGACAAGAAACCAGAGAACTCACAATCTCAGTCAACAAACTATACAACAGATAGGTACCTATCTGTTGTATTAGTATGTCTATTTTTTCTAACTGTTTCATTATTACTTGGTGTAACAGGTTCGTTGACTGAGATTGTGAGTTCTCTGGTTTCTTGTCCCAGTATCCAGTATTTCTTGGCTCCGTGACACAGGGACTTATTGGATGCTTCCTAGCGTAGCTACTAGGTTTTAGCTGAGGAAAATCGTCTATTTGAGGAGGAACTGATTTTGTTTTTGTGTGCTGCATATCTGCCATAACTCTTTTCCTATAAGGTGGCTGTACAATTTTTCTTGCTCGTATTTCCTTGTAGATGTGGCAACCCTTATAGTTAGCTGGGTAGTTTCCAAGGCACAAGGTGCATTTGGCAGGTGTATTCCTGTTCTTTTTTGGACAATCTATGGTTCTATGTCCCTCGGCACATTTGACGCAGCGTTAAGGACGCATACAGTTATTCTTTGTGTGCCCGTATTGTTGGCACCTTGTGCATTGTGGGATATCATTTGTTTTCCGGGGATCTTCTATCCTAACTTTAGTGTGGTATATGTATTGAATGCGTTTTGCTTCTCTATATATTATTTTTAAGTTTTCAGTGTTTTTGAAGTCGGTTCTATTTTTTGTAAAAAAAAAAATATTTTTACCTTTTTAGTGAATGAAATCTTTTTAGTGAAAGAACTCCTAATTTAATACCAGCTAATTAGTGTTTTCCTCGATTTTTCTATAGGATCCCATCATCCGATCCTGACCATGGGACCACCCTTGCAGTATACTCTATCAAATGCAAAAAGAATTTTGGAAATCGGTTTAAAAATGACGGAGTTATGAGGTAACAAACATGAAAAAAAAATACAACCGAATTGATAACCTCCTCCTTTTTTGAAGTCGGTTAAAAACAGAAGAGGATATAGAAAATGCTGCCTGGTATACCATCAACCTAATTCAAACAGCTGCTTGGATGTCGACACCACATATAGAACATAAACCGTAAAATCAGGACTACACACTGGTCATACAGAAGAAGATAGCTGAAAAAAGAAAGATAAGACGACAATGGCAAACAGGTAGGAACTCCCATGTTAAAAGAGCCCTAAATAGAGCACAAAAAGATCTAAAACAGATGCTCAAAGACCATGAAAATCACTCTCCAAGATAAATTAAAGACATTATCACCACACAAAGCGGAGGACTACTCCCTCTGGAAAACGACGAAGACATTAAAAAGACCTAAGCAACACATACCGCCATTAAAACAGCCAAACGGCAACTAGTCAAGAAGGCCTGAGGAGAAAGCAGAGCAATTTGCTTAATACTTAAAAGAAGTTTTCAAACCAAATGATCCCATATATTCGGAGGACGACATTGAAAACATTCTGAATAGCGACCAGCAGATGTCCTTGCCACTACGACTCTGTACTCCAGCAGAAGTTAAGAGGACTATTCAGACCCTAAAAAATAAAAAGGCGCCTGGTTTTGACTTAATAACATCTGAAATCCTTAAACACTTACCAAGGAAAGGTATTGTCCTATTGACCATACTATTCAATGCAGTGCTGAGACTACATTATTTCCCACTCATATGGAAAGTGTCAATAATAAATATGGTTGCCAAACCAGGAAAGCCCACAACTGAGGTTACCTCATATAGACCAATAAGCCTTCTGCCCCTTCTGTCAAAAGTGTTTGAGAAGCTGTTGCTGCAACGCTTGCTGCCCATACTAGAAGAACAAGAAACCATACCTGATCACCAATTCGGTTTTAGAGCACACCACGGGACAATTGAACAAATACATAGAGTGGTGCACACTATCCACCAATCTTTGGAAAGAAAGGAATATTGTTCAGCCGCATTCCTTGATATACAGCAGGCTTTCGACCGAGTATGGCATAAGGGTCTTCTGTGTAAACTAAAATGTTGCCTACCACACACGGCATACATGCTTCTTGGGTCCTATCTTCAAAATCGGACATTCCAGGTCCAGTGTGGAGATAGCCTTTCTTCTTTCCACCAAATCGAAGCTGGAGTTCCCCAGGGCTCCGTTCTGGGACCTATGCTTTACACAGTTTATACTGCTGATCTACCCACTTCCAAAGAGGTGGTTACTGCGACTTACACTGACGACACTGCCATTTTATCGTGCGACAAAAATCATATAGCTGCATCTCTGAAACTTCAACAACATTTAAAAAAGATAGAAACCTGGCTGAAAAAGTGGAGGATCAGAGCTAGTGCTGCAAAGTCAGTTCACATTACCTTCTCTCTGAGGAAAGATACCTGTCTACCAGTAAAACTAGACAATAGTGTTTTACCACAAAATAATACTGTCAAGCACCTTTTTTTTTTTTTTTTTTTTTTTTTTTACGAGGGGAATGCGTGACGCACCGTACTCGCCGTTGGCTAGACGACGAGCGTGTGTGGGGCTCTCCCGGCAGAGTGCCAGGCCTACCCACTAAACCCCCCGGTGTTCTTCCTGCCCTTATGGACGCGCGTGGTAGGGTCCACACTGCGACTACCACTACCAACGCGCCCGGGCTAGCCCGACCTAGCTGGTCGGGCTATCGCCAAGGGGGGATTGCCCGAGAACACCAGGGCAATCCCCAGACGGAGGGCCTTACGGCGGCGTACACGGGGCCAACCGTGCACGCAGGCCTCCACGGCAGGCTCATTAGACGGGCATTGCTTGCATGAATGCCCGCCTTCGCCTGCCTGTCCGTCTGCGGCGGATGGGAGCGGCTTGAGGATCATTCTCCCGCTCCCTCTCCGCGGCCTCCTTCTGCGAGATGACGTCCTCGCAGAAGGAAGCGACAGCACCCCATTCCGCCTCGCCGCGGAGCATGGCCACGACCATGCTCGGCAGCGAGAGGTCTCCGCCTCCCAGCGCAGCGTTGAGTTCGCTGCGCTGGCGTCGCCAGGCCGGGCACACCAACAGAGTGTGCTCGGCAGTATCGTCGGGAGTGTCGCAGTGATGACACTGCGGCGTTTCCTCCCGACGCGCGACCCGATGCAGGTAGTGACCGAAACAACCATGTCCGGTCAATACCTGCACCATGCGGAACGAGAGACTGCCCTGCCGGCGGCCTACCCACTCCTCCAACACCGGACGTATCGCTTCGATCGTCCGGTGGCCGGCAGCTGGGAAGGCAAGTGCCTCACCCCATTGACGCAGAGCCTCCCTCTGCGCTTGGGTACGAACCCGCTCCAATTCTTCGGGAGCGGATCGTCCCCCCCTTTCTCTAACGGCAACCCGATGTCGATACATCTCTGTATGTACGCGTGCATCGACATCCCACGGCGTTTGGCCCGCAAGAACGCAGGCTGCGCCGTGGCTGACCGTGCGATAAGCTCGCACGGCCCGGGTTGCTATGACCCTCTGCGGCCGTCGCAAGAGGGCCACCGTTCGGGGGGAGAGGCACTCCGCCCATACCGGAGCTCCGTAGAGTGCCATCGACCTTATCACTCCGTGATACAGTCGACGGCACGCCGATCCTGGCCCTCCTACATTAGGGAGGACCCGTCCGAGTGCGGCTGCGGCGGCACATAGCCGTGGAGTGAGGAGCTTGAAGTGCTCCTCAAAGCTCCATCGGGGATCCAAAACCAGGCCGAGGTACTTAAGGTGTGCCTCGACCGGTATGCGGACCCCCTCCACTCGAACTCGGAGCCCCGGTGGGATCCTGCGACGAGAGGCGTGGAACATCATGGCCCTCGTTTTATCGAGGGCGACGTCCAGGCCTAGGAGGCGGATGCGTCGAACGACAAGTGAAGCGCCGACCGACGCAAGGTGGGCCGCCTCCTCCCCCGTTTTTGCTCTCGCCGCGACAAGCGTGTCGTCGGCGAAGCAGACGACCTCCATTCGTGGAAGGAGGTCGCCTCGCAGGACCCAGTTGTACCCCAGGTTCCATAGTAGAGGACCTAGTACGGAACCCTGGGGCACACCTGCCGCCATTTCCCACGTATGGACGCACCCGTCCGGCCCCTCGTAGAGGATGGACCTGCCTTGCAGATAGTCCTCCACGAGGGCGCGAAGGTACGGAGGCACCCGGTGGAAGCGAAGTGCCTCCTTTATGCACTCGTGGGGCAGGCTGTTGAAGGCGTTGCGGATGTCAAGAGACACCGCAACAACAGTCTCCCCACGAGCTGTGGCCTCCTCAGTCCACCCCTTGAGGAGAGCCACCGCGTCCACCGTAGACCGGCCGGTGCGGAAGCCGAACTGGTTGACTGCCAAGTCCGGCCCCCGGTCTTCTAGATGCTCGACGATCCGGGAAGCGAGAATCTTCTCGAAAAACTTCCCGGCTTCGTCGAGCAGCACCACCGGCCGATACCCAGTCGGGGAATCCGCGGGGCGGCTCTCCTTTCTCAGCAGGCAGAGCTTGCCCGCTTTCCACCGACTGGGGAAGCGGCCCGAGACGATGCACAAGTCAAGCACCGCCCGGAACCGCTCCTCGAGGTGTCCTAGGGCGAGGGCCAGAACCCTGCTAGGAACACCGTCCGGTCCCGGCGCCTTGTTTTTGCGCCGGAACCGGTCCCTCACCGTGGCGAATTCCACGTTCGACACGGGAGGGATCGCGGCAGCCACCTCCATCGGAGGAGTACCCGGGGGGACCATTCTGGGGGGCTGGAATGGACCAGGATCGGGGAATAGAGTCCCCAGTACCCGGTCTAGCAGCCCCCTGTCCATAGCGGAGGTAGGGGGAGTGGAAGCTTTAAATTTCCCCCTCACCACCCGGTACGGACGCCCCCACGGATCGTCGTCCAGGAGTCGTATAAACGACTCCCAGGACTCCTCCTTGGCCCTACAGATTTGATTCCGCAGGGCCTTCTTGGCTGCCGCATATACCCGACGAAGCTCAGCTTCCTCGTCGGGTGTAGTTCTGCCGCGCCTACGACACCGCACGTAGGCGCGCCTGGCCCTCATGCTGGTGGTACGCAAGTCCGCAATCTCTTGCGTCCACCAGTACACCTGGCCCCTTTCGGGGCAGGCCTGCGCCCTTGGCATGGCGGCTTGGCAGACGACCTTCATGTCGTCTGCGAAGAGATCCGCCATGCCGTCGACATCCCCGGCGAGGTGGGGTGGTACTTCTGCCCACGCCCGCACCATCGCCGCCTCCTCCGCCACGTCCGGGCGGAGCTTGGTGAGCGCCCATCGCGGGAAAGCGCTCACCGCAGAGCCCCTGCGGTTCGGGGCCCCTCGGGATGCCGTGGAGACCTCGTATCGGATATACAGGTGGTCCGATAGAGTCTCCACATCATCCTCCACTCGCCAGTCGTTGATTCGACGAGCGAGGGAGGGAGTAGCGAAGGTCACGTCCACCACAGACGTGCCTTGCACTCGGACGCAGGTAGGGGTGAAGCCCCTATTCAAAATCTGGAGCCCCAGGGACAGAACCCAGGACTCCAGATCTCCACCCCTCGCATTGGTGCGGGAGGACCCCCACGCGGTAGACCACGCGTTGAAGTCCCCCGCAACTAGCACCGGCAATGGGGTCGCTCTTCGAACGACCCCCTCTATCGCAGCCAGGAAGACTGTGAAGTCCGCCCGGCTGCGATTGGGGGAGAAGTAGGTCGACACGACCAATATTCCCCCCCATATGGCGGCCACGTAGCCAATACCCCTCTCTCTTAAAATGAGAGAGGGGGCTGTGCCACGCGCCACCCGCATTACGGCGGCGGAACCATCCGCCGCCACTAACCAGTTAGGCGACTGCGGCGGAACGTAATATGGTTCCGACACAATCGCCAAACCCACACCCCACTGCGCCGCGGTTTGACACAAGAGGTCCTGTGCCGCGGCACAGTGGTTAATATTTGCCTGGAGGAGCTTTAAGGGACCACTAAACATTGATGGTTTCCATGGGCTCCTCCTGGGCCGCAGCTGCGGCCGGTGCTTCCTGTACTGTCAAGCACCTAGGTATGCACCTAGATAGGCGACTTACCTGGCGTGAACATATAAAAGCCAAAAGAGATCAAGTAAAAAAAAAACTAGCAGATATGTATTGGCTTGTAGGTAGACAATCAACACTTAGCCTAGAGAATAAACTCCTAATCTACAAATGTATTTTAAAGCCTGTGTGGATGTATGGGATAGAGCTATGGGGTTCGGCCAGTCAGTCAAATGTGGAAATACTGCAGCGATTCCAAAATAAAGCCATGAAGACATTGAGCAGTGCACCTTGGTTCACGAGGAATAATGAAGTCCATGACTACCTACAAATCCCACTTATTAGGGAAGACATAGACAGGTCCTGCAAAATGTACAAAAAAAGACTCGAGCGACACCAAAACTTACTCGCAGTCACTCTCCTGGACTCCTCAGATTCGATATTCCGGCTGAAGAGAAAGAGAATTGCCTCAATCTGATATTAATAAACATTGAGATGATGCATCAGAGGGTGCTAAAAACTCGAACTGCCACTTCCAAAAGCACATCAACAGATCTGATTATAGCCCCACATATGGCTGATCGCAGATAGACATAAAAAATATTTTAGACTTAAAAACTACCTCGAGCATTTTTACCTTTTTTTGACTAAATTATACTAAATTACAAAAAAGTAACGTATAAACATAGACTAAGGTATACTGAATCTAATGAGATCAAAAGTGTCTAATTTTGTAAAGGTTTAGGGGGATAAAACCGTTATCGCCCGAAACAATATTTAATAAGAAATGTAGGCACTTGGCTCGGACGCCTAGGAACTTTTTAAAATTTTTGAAAAAAATTCAATATCAGGTCAGTTTTTTATTAACTGCATCTAAAAATGATTTTAAGAGACTATATTTTTGAATCCAATAAAATTACGCACTGAAAGGTACCAAAAAAAAGTTCTAAAACTTGCTGTAAATACTTAAACTTGCTGACTCGCACAATGAAAATTACTCTCTTTCGCTCCATAACCTCTAAGCTAATAGATGTACTCGATATATATTTTATTTTTTTCAGATTATAGGGTTAAACGAAGTCTAGACGACCCGTACCACCACAGAATAGGTACCCCGTAAAGAATGCCAGCTTACAGCAAATATGCTATCACAGATTTGATCGTTAAAATCAGAGATTTAAATCTCTGGTTAAAATGTGTTTATGTTCACCATTTCTAAGCACCCATATCGAAATCCAAAATTTTTTCAATCGGAAAAATAGTGTTTTAGTAAGAAGTCTGTTGTTTTACAAGCTGTGCCATATACTGTATGAAAATAATAGTAGCAGATTTTTAAAGGTAATTTTCAACAACGCGTTATTTTTTAATAAAGCATAATTTAAAATCCATCATTGTTTTTATTTGGGTGGTAGGTAATTTTAAATCACGTTTTAAAACAGGCAGCAAAAAAATAGCAATTATAATATTAGGTAGATTTTTAATACGGAGCCTAAATAACATTAAGAATCATAAAATCCACTGAAAATTACATTATTTTCACACGTTTCTAAATGTAAAAAAAACAGATAAGAACTTTAGCTCTTTACAATAAGTATCATTCTAGAACGCGGCCCGCTCATTTGGTCCGTCCTCTTGTTGCGCGGGAGCGCGCTTTCATCGCGCATCGGAAGCGGAACCTACGCAAACCTACTAAGTTTATTTATATTATTTTTTACGGTGGATTTTAATTTATAATAATATAACATGACATTTAAATAAAGTCTTCTTAGGTTTTTTGACAGCTATATTTTTGCACTCGTTTTTTATTTCCACTAAAGCTATTTTCGCTAATCATATATTTTTTGTGGTGGATTTAGTAAAATATAAATTAAGGGAAAACAAAAGTATACGTAAGTGGACGTAAATAAAACAAAAGTAGTATATCATTACTGAACTGATAGCATTTTTAACATTAGTATTACGAAAGACTTTAGAGTTTTTAAGTTTGATTGTTTTTCATTTACAAATAAAGGAGGAATATATCCTTTAAAGAAATATTATCCTTTAAAGAATTAATAAGGCTATTTAAATGTTTATCAAAATTATTTATAGATTTTTGGCTGTTTTTTTAAGGAATTTACATAGCGATTATTTTTTGATTACGCTGTAATAAATATTGTTGGATTACTAATTAATTATTTAATAAACTAACGCAACTGATTAATGATGAAAATAAAATTCTGGTTAGATATAATGTTGAATCTTCTATACAGCGAAATAGTTTGGCTCTCGGACTATATATCAAATCTACGCGGTGTGCAACAACCTGCATTTTTGAAAGTGCATATTCGAGTCATGAATTGGCACTACACAGTCCTTTTAAGGTTTGGCGTAGCTGACGTTAAGTAACTGCCGATATATGCAGACAGGAATACCTATTCTAATTTGTTACTGATTTATATAAGGCTATAACGAAATAAAATGGTAATAATTTGCTTTGTTTTTTACTTTAAATAAGTAAAAAAAAAATTAAAATACAGAAAAATCTGAGGAGGTATTTAAAAGCAGAAATCACCTGGTTCTCTTAAATAGAACTGTTGAGTCAGTAAGAAATATTTAATTGCATAGATAATAATAAGATTAGATGTGTTAGTTCACATTAATAATGTGAAATAACACATCTAATCTTGTAATGGAAGTTGAGCTCAAACTTTTGCTTTGAGGTCAGCTTTCAATTGACGACTCTGTAACATAACCAAAATTGTAAATGGCGATTTAAAAGAGGAGATAAAAATTTTTTACCTTTCTTGCCTGTTCTTCTCGAGAAGACTCTCCTAATTTTCGAACAGGTGTACAGTCAACTTTTTTTTTTCATTCCTACTTGTATTTGCAGACATCTTGAGTAAACTATTCAGGATGTATGCACATACAAGTTTAATGTTTTTTTTTAAATTAGAATGTTTTGCTTGGTTTTGACGTCAATGTTGAATAAAGATTTTTGAATTTGAATATAATATCTAGATTTTGAAACATGAACTTGACAGTATCATGGTACCTACGTGGTTTTATTAACGAATTATTCGTTATTCGAGTAGGTATTTTAGATAGGTATTATCAATAAAAAAATATTATTATGCCGAAAATTTACTTTATATCTCTTTCCGGTCTTTCGATTTTTCGAGATTATTATTATTATTGTAAGGAAAATTAAGTAGATATTCTTAACAAAAATCTTGCGTGCGAATTCCAAATAGTTTTCCCAGAGCGGCAGCAAAAAGTTTCTTGTTATTTCAGCCGGCTGAGGAGTTTCGTTTGCATAACCAAATACCGCCAAGTGCAACTTTACACCTTGTTCGTTGGAACAGTTGTACAGTTGAATGTTTTATTCAGGAAATCAGAATAAGTAACTGAGTCCCCGAGAGACGTGGCGAAACTATTGATTTGATATAATACCTGCAGGTGTTAGCTTATTAATTTATAAGTTCTATTTTAAGTTTTTAACTCAAAATAAAAAAATGTATCAGGCTCACTAATACAAAATTAATAGATACTCGACTAGATAATTATAATGTTTCGTGTTCCTGTCATAAAATTTACCTATTCAAAAATATATAAAAAATTGTCTGAAATTAAAAAAGAAGCAAAAATTCATCTATAGTTGTGTTTAAAATTTTTTCATAGCCTTTTCGTTGTACGTTATTATTTTTCACGGATAGGAAATATAGTTAGATGTCGCAATTGTTTCACGCTTTAAAAACTTGTACATTTTGCACTACTTTTTTAGGGCAAATTTAATGTGCAGTTCGGAAAAAAGTTTAATCTCTGGTGCTCTTCAACTTTATTACTTAATGAAAATGTATGTATGGAAAAAAAACAACCCGAGGTCGCAATTTAAAACATATCAGTCTTCTTGGGGACAGGTTTATGTTATGGATCTTAAGATATTTTGAGGCACAAATATAATTTGTGTGTAGCCCAATGATAATATTATTATGGACAAAGCCCTTACACACTGCGACTGTTTGCAGCGAAACAGTCGCAATTCAGTTCGCAAAGTCGCACTGCATAGCTGGGCCTTAAATAAACAATGTAGTAAAATACCTAATAATCATGGTTGAATTTCGAAAATATCACCATGATAATCGTGATTTTATGAAGATAGTGGCGATCTGCAATCTATTTCTATTTCTGTGTGTCGATTTTTTGTGGTTGCAGTGACTACACATCCTTTAATCTGAGTTCCTCGGTTATTGAGGAGTCCAGGTGAAGCTCGCTTTCACCTTCGGCCTTATCGTCACCTACCATCAGGTGAGATGAAGGCCAAGAGATTCCCTGTCGTATGTAAAAAAATATGGTGGTCATTGCTCTCTTAAGCCTAGATTTTTTAAATCTACTTTTTAGAACCACCATAAATTAAGTAAAAAGGAATAGTTATCAATCATATTTGCAAAATCGATTTTTAAAGTATAAATGGTTAATGTGAAACAAAACCGGTATTTAGCCCACTTTTGATCATTCTTCTTTTGATGGTGAATTATTAATTACTTCGTTATTATTGCAAAGTTAAAAATGCAATTAAAAATGTTACTAAGTAGGTACATAAATCTTACCTGTATCCAATAACTGCAGGGCATCCAATGCTAACATAAGACCAATGTGATCGTGGTAATAGCCCACAGACACGTAAACTGTAAAAAATGCACACTGCTTTTAAGATTAGTCAAGTAGAAACTTTGAAAATATAAAAAAAATGTATTTATAAAACATTTCAGAAGGGCTGGATGAGATCCCAGTGGCCTAGTGAATACGATGTCTGCAACGGATTTGCATTGCATTTGGGATGACGATAGAGTGATACAATTTGCAATGACAATATCAAATAAGTACCTATTAATATGTTAATGAGAGAGTATACTTTTTCATTAAATACCGGGATACATTTAAATCAGGAATCAATAACTGAAATCAATATGGAGAAACTGGCGAACAACATAAAATGGTATTCGAAGAGTATTATTCAATTGCTACACAGTGCAATGGAATAATACTAAATCATTTGTACGGTAACAATATAATTTATTGTAAATATCGATAACTCTGATAAAACTGATTAGTTTCATCCTCCTATTCTTCTACTAGGGGTCGGGGTTCGAGACCCGCCATGTACCAATGTGTTTTTCATTTCGAATTTCATATGTACATTTGTCTGACGCTCCTACGGTGAAGGAAAACATCGTGAGGCAACCTGCATACATCTGCGAAGAAATTCAATGATGTATGTGAAGTCGACCAATCCGCACTGGGCCAGCGTGGTTGACTAAGGCCTAATCACCCTAATATAGGGTAGGCTCGAGCCCCTCGGTGGGGACGTATATGGGCTGTGATGATGATGATGATGATTCTTCTACTTAGCTTAAAGACGTCCTGAATGGGTGGTAGGTAAAAAATATTGGACGATTCAAGAGCTTTCTATCAAGTCATATTTGAATAATGACAAATGTGGTTTGATTTGACTTTATACAGGCTGTAAAAGACGTATACCGAAGCCCGCGTATACGCATTCAGACCATTAAATAAAGCAATATAACGAAAAATCAATGATGTGAAACGAAATTAATTTTTAGGCTTAAAAAACAACGACATTAAATACTACGCAATGTAACGCCCGCGCCTGGCTTGCGCGTCCGCATTTTAGTGAGTCAGCGTGAGTGCGTGTAAAGCAAGCCGAGTTTCCCGCGCAGGAGATTCCTTTTCAGTCATAAATTTTGTTAAGAAATACTGATTTTTTCGTAGATGTTTCTTTGGACGAAAATTAATAAAATAGTTTAGTATAAAAATCTCGAAAAAAATTGTAACTTTAACCTTGAATATCTCGGCCACAATTACTTTCACAACCATGGTCTAGAAGACAAAAACTATAGTGATGATGGGAGCAATACGTGGGTTTCGTCTTCGGTACCGGTCTTTTTACACTCTGTATATGTATATGCTTTAAAATAGCCTCCTTATTGAAAGTTCCCCTATACACCGTGTTTGGTCAATACCGTATCAAGCCGAAACCTACCCGTGTTTAACATAGCCATATGAAGGTTATGGCGTCATTGAACATTCAAAATTGAACATTTAATTTTGAAATCTTCCATACAAATAGTTGTATCTGTGAAAAAAAAATCATGGAGAATTAGAAATTTAATTTTACAATTTCGAATTTACAATGATGCCATAACTTTTATATGACTATGTTAACATGTGTAAGTTTCGGCTTGATAGCATTTATGTACCAAACACCTTGTATTACTTAAAATATGATAGAGTGATATAATCTGATATACGCAACCCACTTCTAGTTTCCTTGTAGGTGTCCCTCACAATGTCCACAAATGGGTTCCGACTGAAGTTCTCCCGTCGGTTCTCGTAGTAGAACGGCTGGTGGTACTCCGCGGTGGTGCGAATCGAGATGTGCTTCTCCCGCGCCGCCGCCATTATCGCCAGCGCAAGCCGGGAGTAGTCATGGTTTGGCGCTTTCAGGTACACGAATGCAACCTAATGTGATAAATTACAATGTTAGAAACTAAGAACGAAACTTTTTGCCGATAGACGTTTCGACACTGATGTTCAATGAGTTAATTCCTTGAATAGTAGAAATTAAAAATATTCCAAAAATATAGAAAAGTGAAATATACGTACCTCTTTACGCTTGCTTAATTATCTATGTACCTATAAGCCTTTAGTTAAGTAGATGCAGCCAATACTGCTGTATAATTTTATCAATACCGTATATAGTTGACTTTTTAAGTAATATAATAATTTATGATTTAATATGAAATTAATATGATTTAGAATTATAATGCTGTATTTCTTGCGTATAAATTTGTGATTATTTTCTCACAGGTGGTGCGAAAAGTAGAGTATTTTGCTCGGGGATAAAACTGTCTTAGTCTTGGGTGAGCTTAAATCCCTCGCTACACTCAGGCAGGGCTCTACAGTAACGTAGTAACGAGGGATTTCAGTCCTCGTTAGGCTCAGGATTTAAGTATTTAACACCATCACTGCGTTCGGGAGTTAAGCATAGAGTCTTTCTTTACGCTCGCGATTCAGTCTACATACAGCCGTGACATAAGACACTGCTTTATCCTCTTGGTCAATAATCTACTATTATTCATTCTAGGAAACATTACAGTCTACATCTTTACGACAAGGCCAGCATTGGAAGAAAGCATCAGTTTCCCTCTAGGAAGATAATTGTCGAAACACGTTAAGTCAAGATAGTGGTAGCTACTCAGGACTATTCAGTAGCCTTCTTTATGTTAAATATTAAGAACTCCAGCCGATATTTGAGTTTGAAAGCAAAGTTCACCAGGCATTAAGCGTTCGACACAAATCATACATGCAATATGGACTTTATATCATAATATTAATAAGAAGTAAATAAAAAAACAGATTTTCTGACAAAAATGATTACATGCATGAAATTGAAGTGTTTCAGGACGGCGACCACGGAGCGAGAGATGTCAATGTCGGAGGGGCGTGTGCGGGCGAACGTCGCGTACACGCGCTTGTTCGAGCTCGCCACGTCGCGGCAGTACTGTTGACAAACACAAACATTGCCTTTAATAACGTGCTTATCGCCCTCTTAGTCGCAGACGTTCCTGCTTTTGATGGTCGTTAATTTGTTAAGGATGTGTGAGTAAAATAACGAGAGAAACAGAGAGTAAAATCGTGTGACGTCTCTTTTGAATGTGTGTATATAACTTTATGTCTTTCTTGACTTTACTCTTTCCATTACTCAAGGCAATGGCAAATGGTTAGCATAGTATTCGTATTTTAGTGAGCAGAAAGATATAATCTGTGAGCAGAAATAGCTAATTGATCAGCAACTCATGGCCAGCAAATATTCCTATATCAATCAGCAATTTATGTCATTCTGGATGGCTGTAATTATTTTTGTACAGCATATTAATTATATAAGCTGCAATGAGCTGCTTCTGTTTAATAAAATTTTGGTTAGCACTCAGATAGTAAGCAAAAAAATTCATTTTGAGCTGCATATAAAAGTAGCAAAAATACTTGTCTTGCACAAAATGGGCGCATTCCGTATAAAGATTATTTAATTTATTTTCTCGAGTGTTATACTTAAAACCTAAACACAAATTGCCTAATAACGTTTGGCCTAAAACACATATCACCTAAAAACGAAATGCCTAATAACGTTTAGTCTACCTAGAATCATGAAGTTTGGCAAGAGAAAAGGAAGTACATACTTCCAGAGATATGAGCATTTGAAATTTGAAAAAACTAACCTCAAAATTAGCAATTTCCTCAAGCAATAAGTATGCATAAAGTCGAGAATACACATAAAGTCGTTTCTGGCGCTTCGTCGGCCGCTGCCGCGGCACGCTCGCTTCGCTCGCTCGGCTCGCGCTCTCGGTTCATGTACAAACCTACGCTCGTCGCTTAGCTCCTCGCTATCTATTTTTGATCCGCCTACAGTTTCTACATGCGCTTTGACGTTTCTAAACTTTTTATTTTCAAAAAGAGGCTAAACGTATTAGGCATTTCGTTTTTAGGTGATAATATGTGTTTTAGGCCAAACGTTATTAGGCAATTTGTGTTTAGGTTTTAAGTATCGGAATTTCTACTCTCTGCTTGGTTATGTATTATTTAAAGAAGTGTAAGTTAATAAAATATTTTTTTATTGTTATTAAATATAATTAGTTATTTTGTGCAATCCAATTAGTTATTCTGCTCACCATGTTTTAACTAAGCAAACCAATCAAATACACTGCTTATAGACATGTTTTCTCTGCTGATCAATCATGAAATCTTGCTGATCAAGTAGTTATTTTGCGGACTTAATTTTTATTATGCAAACTCATGTTATTGTAAGCTGCCTATTTATGATTTAATTTTTGACCATTAACAAAATTATTTGCGGAACAAGGATTGCTGCCTGATTTTTTTAATTGCAAACAAAATTTTTGTATGCCGACCAAATTATTTAAATGCTGTTTTTTTGTGGCTCACCAAATTGCTAACCATTTAATTATACTTCTCTTATTTTAATAATAATTTGCTACAACTAAGGCTTCAAGGAAAAACAAAGGCTACTTATTCGTATATACCACGAATTTTATTATGTTCACTGGGGAATGCGTGATATAGTTGAATTCATCATAACAACTCATATAAGTACGTCCCCACCGAGGGGCTCGAACCTACACTTTTTTTTCGGGGGGAAATGCGCAACCGCACCCTACCCGCCGTTGGCTAGGCGGCGGGTGTGTGTGGGGCTGGCCCGGCAGAGTGTCAGGCCGACCCACTAAAACCCCCCGGCGTTTTAGTGGGTCGGCCTGGTCGACCCCGGCTCCCTGTCCTTGTGGGCGCGCATGGTAGGGTCCACACTGCGACTGGCTTCAGCCTACCCTACCTAAGTTAGGGAGGGTGTTTAGGCCTTAGTCAACCACGCAAGCACAGAAACGCAAGCCCAGCAGTGCGGATTATGTTGTAATCGTAAGATATTAGGACTTCATATAACAAACAGAAGTTCGCAAACGTACATTATTGCTATAAATGTGGGCCATTAGATGAAAATATAGCCAGAAGAAAAAAAGGCTCTGCTGGTAATAGGTAATCTGAGGTATCTACTCAAAACAACAGTCGCCACTTCGTCTAAGAGCCCACTAGTATAATGTAATCAAGGGTTTTTTCCACCTTCTTTCGTCTCTATATGAACTCGACAAATCCATTAGGCAACCGTCAATGTAAACAAAAATGTTTTTTCGGGTCAGAATTATATTTTTTGCTTAACCGTTTCGGGTTATTCAAATAAGACGTTGGTTATTTTATTAAGGTTTACGAACTGTCTACCGAAGTGAAAGTGAGACCCGCTTGCGGTTATGTGGGACTAGACGAGATATTACTTACTAAAAATACTGGGAGCTCCGTCAAATCGCCTTGTCGATACACAATGGAAACTTTTCGCGATAGCTTTGTGTGTCGAGGGTTTCGTTCGACTGGACTTTGACTTGGATTTTGACTATTTGTTTTTTACCAATGAGAGATCACAATTTCGTAATTCGAGATTCAAATGAATTTCGTTTTCTTTAAAAACCGTTAATCCCCATTACTTACAAAGTTCTACACCACTTTTTATCCATTTAGGTGGGCGAGTAACGAGTTGGAAAAAGGCACTCTTTTTCTTTCTATTTTTAAGGGATGCAATTCGCAGGAATACACGCTGAACCTTCTTTTCTTTTTTTTACGAACTCGAATCCTCTTGCGCAACGTACCTGCTGATAGGAGGAATGTGTGGGACTTCTCTGCAGAGTATATGACATATTCACTAAACCAACCTCATCATTCGTCTCGTCTATATTTTTTATAGCCGGGTCAGTCCAAAGACTGGGAATTTTAAATTCTTCGGGACGCCATGATGCAACCCGATCAGCATTGCAACCCGAGCCATGACGATTTGTAGTCGTGCAAACTACACGTACCTACTTGCGAAAAAAAGCTAGTCAAGTCATATTTGAATAAAGATTGTTTTGATTGTGTTCTAATATGTGTACTTACATAGCTGACCATAGGTAGATTGAAGGCAGCCGCCATGCGACCCTCGTGCACGCATGTCTCTTGCGGTCCGATGAACGCGGAAACGTTTGCTGCCCACAGGGCTGCCACCTGTCATATACAACAGCAAAAATTACTGGGTATCCACTGTTAAAGTTTGAGACTTAGTTTCGCATGAGCTCCCCTAGACAAATGCCACACGCAAAATTTTCCGCAGTCGTTCCGTAGAAAAAATGTATAGAGATGACATTAGCTGCGAATATTATAAAAATAGCGTGAGGTTGTCACAGGCTAATGTCATTTCCATACATACTTTCTGCGGAACGACTGCGGAGGCATTTGTCTAGGGGGGCAGATGTGTCTTGTTGTATGATTAGTGTGTGCGTTATAACATTTTGCCGAAGATTTAATTAACAAAACATAAACAACTAAAAAGCATTTAAAAATAAACAGTCTTAATTATAATATATTAAAGTTTGTGTCAAGCGATGGCCTTTTTACACACAACAGAGAATCTCATAACTGATGGTAAGTGACGATAAAAGTTGGAAGGAATCTTCACTTGGACTCCTCAATAACTGAGGAACCGGCTATTTTATATCTAATAGTAGAAACACGTTAATGTTATTAAAACCTTGAAATAATATGACTAATACTAAAGAATTATTACCTCGCTCCTAATCAAATCAAATCATTTATTAAATCACCGGAATCACCTAAAAAAATACAACTAAGGGTCAATACGTGCCTAAAACTTTTAAAGAATATCCTAACCTCTAACTCTTAACCCTAAAGGAGCTTGAAAATTAAGAGGACTTAACACTTGTACGATTTCGCTCGACTTAACTTCTTCATCAGACCCTGACACGGTGACTACGGAACCACCTCAGAAGTACAATGTATAGTGAAATCATTTACAATAAAAATATTTTACAAAAAATAAAAGACAATATCAGACAACATCACACTTCTATATTGAAGTCGGTGCCAAACGATGATTTCCTAGAAAGTCTTAAAATTTGGCACACACTTCAATATAGAAGTGTGATATTGTCTGTATATAATATAGAAGTGTGTTTTTGAAGTCGGTTTTTATTTTTAGTAGAATATTTTTTATTTTTAGTAAATTTATTACCACCTCACCTTCCTGACCTGACCTTGGACCTGAATTTAATACCAGCTCACCGAGCAGGTCCAAGGTCAGGTCAAATACAACAGTTAAGGATCCTTCCACCATCAGCTCGGTTCATGACTACCAGACGCAAATAACTTCCGATAAAACATGAAACACGTTCGACGTACCTATAAAATTTTGAGGTTTACCTCGATTTTTATAGGATCATATAATCAGACCCTGACTTTGGTGACCTTGGGGCCACCCCAGGAGTATACTCTATCGAATACAAAAAGAATTTTGAAAATCGGTCCACACAATTGGCGGCGTAAGCGCGTGTTATTTTTTAACCGACTTCAAAAAAGGAGGAGGTTCCGATGCGTATGTTTTTTTTTGTGTGTATGTTACGTGATTACGCCGCCAATTGTGGACCGATTTTCAAAATTCTTTTTATATTCGATAGAGTATACTCCAAGGGTGGTCACATGGTCACCGAAGTTAGGATCTGATGATGGAATCCCATGAAAATCGAGGAAAACCTTTAAATTTTAAGGTGTGTCCAATGTGTTTTGTGTGTATGTTACGCGATAACTCCGCCAATTGTGGACCGATTTTCAAAATTCTTTTTTCATTTCCAAGGTCACCAAAGTCAGGATCTGATAATGGGATTCTATGAAAATCGAGGGAAACGCTAATGTAATACCAGCTCACCGGTGAGCTGGTATTGAATTAGGGTTTCTTTCACTAAAAAGTTAGAAATAAAAAATATTTTACAAAAAATAAAAACCGTCTTCAAAAACACTGAACAGTTAAAAATAATATAAGAATAGGTACAGACAACATCACACTTCTATATTGCAGTCGGTGCCAAAGGACATTGTTCTGCGTTCATACGTTGTTCGCCCCAACACCAACAACAATGAAAAAATGCTTTTCGTATAGTAAATACTGTACGTTCACATTAATTACTACGGACAAGCTTCGAAATCGAATTAAATATTAAAATGAATTACATTTTGAGGTAAGTTGAAGTTACACTTTATTTCGTTAGAGCAATTTCACATGGTCCATACCTATACAATTATTAAAATAATAATTATTGCAATCAATCAAAGAACATTATTATAGCCACATAGTAAAGAACAAGAAATCTCGAAATTATAAAGCAAGTTAAAAACACGACGAATAAAAAAGCCACAGCGCGTGAGTGGTCAATTGACGTATGTTTTTATTTAATTTATGTTGTAAAATTGTTAAAGAAGTTATCAAAAACATAATTTATACAGATTAATAAATGTTCATACCTGCATAGAATCTAGTCAGTCGAGTAAAGGTAACAATAACCATTCCTATATTTTACTTCATTTGATTTTGTTTCTGAAAGTACTTTTATATACATACTTATTTTTGATTTGTCCGTCAAATACATATATTTGTTATGAGTGTTATCAAATATGCATATAATTATGACGTAAATCAAATCTTTGTTGACCATGGGGCGATTTTCGACATTGTCCTTTTAAGACTTTCTAGATCATCGTTTGGCACCGACTTCAATAGAGAAGTGTGATGTTGTCTGTACCTATTCTTATATTATTTTGAAATTTCCGTGTTTTTATTTTTTGGAAAAAAGCATACGCATCGAATTGAGAACCTCCTCATTATTTGAAGTCGGTTAAAAAGATTTGTAAATCAGTTCACTATACATTAAAAAAACTACAATCGAACATAGAATCAGCTTCATTTTTCACGTCGATTGAATACCGGTACCGAAAGAGAATCATTGCAGCCTACAACTGAATAAAGGTAGTTGTAACGGCTTTCAGATGAAATCCCTTTTTAACCGACTTCAAAAAAGGAGGAGGAATTGTGGATCGATTTTCAAAATTATTTCTGTATTCGATAGAGTATACTCCTAGGGTAGTCCCAAGGTTACCAGAGTCAGAGTCTGATGATGGGATATACCGGTCGAGGCGCACTTCATGTACCTCGGCTTGGTTTTAGACCCCCGATGGAGCTTCGAGGAGCACTTCAAGCTTCTGCGAGTTCCCTGGCGAAAGCCCGACCAGTCGGTCGGGCTAGCCTCGCAGTGTGGACCCTATCACACACGCCCATAAGGGCAGGGAGAACACCAGGGGGTTTAGTGGGTAGGCCCGGAACTTTGCCGGGAGAGCCCCACACACGTTCGTCGTCCAGCCAACGGCGAGTACGGTGCGGTCACGCTTTCCCCTCGAAAAAAACAAATGGTTCGATTCCCGGCATCAGAAGAGTTTGTGTATTTGTTTTTTTCTTATGGCCGATTAAGATTAATAGTTATGTGAAACATTGTAGGTACCATTACCCACTTCGTAGTTTTTTTTTATAATGTAGTTTTACCCTAACAATTAATGCCAGCTTTGATGTTATCTTCTTCTTTCTTAGCTATAACGATTTTCGAATCCTGGGCTCCTCAAAGATCTTCTTCGGTCTTGCTTCTTCCTGACAAAGTGTTGTCCTTCTTGAAGATTTTTAATCTTTTCTATCCTTATTGCTGAAATCTTTTTGCTGCCACAATAACACAATATTACTGCCTTTTAGGGCCAGGAAACAAAATTCTGTATTCATTTTTTTGTGAATTCTAATGATATTGCATTATGTGTGGTATATATTTCACTAGGTACTATTTAGGTACAGTTAATTGGCATAGGTTCCAAAATGATAGTTGTAGCTATAAACGTATTATGACAATGCATCGGCCAGCCTGACGTCAGAATGGCAGGTGTAGGAGAATTTTTAATTTACATTCAAAGGATTAAGGTACAGTTTATCTGTGTATAGGTACTATTTAGTACAGTTTAGGTACCATTGTTCAAAATATATTTCATCGAGATTTAAGGCACTACATGTGCCATCCTGACGTTCACCGTTATTTGCTATGATCGAAGGTCGATAGCGAAAAGGAATTTGCTTTTTCAATTTTAGCCTCGAGGATACGTGATACTTCACTTTGGGAAATAAGCTCAGATTTTACCGAGGCGTATAGCCGCTACCTGTGGGGTGAATCTTTTGCATTAAGGCAAATGGTGTATGGGCGCAGTTAATCATCCATGATCTTCAATTATCCGCATTAATATCGTCTATTTTCTAGATAAACTTTCTATGTGGCAGAGCTACTTAAGGAGTTGGCTCCCAGTTGGCTAGGTCGTAAAGGGTCGTGTGCTCCGTAATTTAAAATTGCTAGTCAGCAAATGAAGTAGGCTGCGTAGCCAGTACATTATGTGTTGAGGTCGGCTTATTAGCAGACGCGCAGTTCAAAATGACGGCTCCACGGCCGACGGTGACGGCTACTTAGCCGACAGTGACGGCTGCGCAGCCAACACTATGTTTAGGGGTCGGCACACTAGCCGATGCACTTTGAAAGTGACGGCTGCGCAGCCGTGATATACGCATGTTGGGATGGTGAAATTCTTTCTCCATTCATGTGTGGAGTAGCGCATCTGCCGTCCGGGGAGCGGGCATTCGCAAGAACAAAGCCACTTTGTGATACGAGTGCTAGTTCCTAAAACGTGATAAGCATGCTGGGATGATGAAGTTGTTCCTCCATTCATGTGTGGAGTAGCGAGTCTACCGTCTGGATAGCGGGAATTTGAAGAACAAAGCACTTTGTGATACGAGTGCTAGTTCCTAATACATAATACGCGTGCTAAGATGGTGAAGTTGTTCATATATTCATGTGTGGAGTAGCGAGTCTGCCGTCCGGAGAGCGGGCATTCGCAAGAATAAAGCACTTTTTAACTTGTACACTTAATAAAGGAACGATCTTACCTGGAAATCTTCATCAGCCACACTTAAATAATTTTAAAATATATAAATTTGTTATATACGCCAACAGAATGAAATCTACTTTCTATTAAAATTAAATATGTTACTTAATTTAAACATTTCAGTTTTAGCAATAATTATCTATGCTCACGACAAAATTCAAAAACGTACTGAAGAGAAAAGCTAGTCGGCGATGGCACCCGTACCTACTAACATACCGTCATTGAAAATGTTAGGGAAATGTAGGGTAGATGCACACTGCAAACACGTGAAATTCAAAGGGGTAATCTCACAGTGGGTCAAGCGAAGGCTCGAACACCTAAATACAAATCTTTTCTCTTTATAATATTAGTATAGATAATAAAGCAATTATTTTTTTATAGTGGGCTCGGCTGACGTTGTCCTGCCAAATTACAGCGCCACCTATCGGTTTCAACTGCACGTATAAACCCCTTTCTGAACCTATTCTAATATTCTACAAAGAACATTTCGTAGGAATCGGTCGAGCCGTTTTTGAGTTATAGCGAGCTAACGAACGGCGATTCATTCTGATATATAAACAAGACTAGTGGGTCTGGCAGACGTTGTCCTGCCCATTTACAGCGCCACCTACCGGGTCAAACTGCACGTATAAATCTTCCCTGAACTTATTCAAACAATCGGTCGAGCCGTTTTTGAGTTTTAGCGAGAATAACACAGCTATTGAGAGAAGGATAAGACTAGTGAGCCCGGCAGACGTTGTCCTGCAAAATTACAGCGTAACCTATCGGGTCTGATTCCAATTATACATACAAACCTTCCGTGGACCTATTCAAACATACACAGGGAATTCCGTAAGAATCGTTCGAGACATTTAAGAGTATTTGCGATACTTACTAACACATTACAGCCACGCATGGTAATAGTATATATACTATTACCGTGGTACAGCGATTCATTTTTATATATAAGAAGGGAAGTGATCTCTAGGTCACTTAACTTATGTTAAGTGATCTAGAGATTGTTCCTGTAAAATTCGCTTACATGGAACAAGGACCATTACATACGTTGCCAACTTGTCACATAAGATCTAAAGTCATAGTACCTAATTATCAATCCCTGTCTTACCTTTTAAACCGGAACAGCAATGCAAGCACTGCTTATGTACGGCAGGAATAGGCTAGAGTTATCCATGTAGATGACTCAAGTACAGATATTCCCTCTGGCAAAATTCGCTTAAGTCATGTGATTTTGTCAAATTTTTTTGGTTGTTTGGTGTCGTTAATAATACTTTTATCAACACGTTTCTATAATTAAAGTCAAAAAAATTTTAGCTACTCCAAATTAATTATGAGGGTACCTATGTGTATCTCAACCATAATCATGATGCATGCAATTACAAGGAGAAAAGAAAAAAAACGTTGACTCTACACTTATTCAATTGGGAGAGACTTCAAAACAAAGGAGAAACTCAGTAAGTCTAATTTTGTGTCTCCTCTTTTAATAATTTATAACGACGAAACTCTTTATTGCACACAAATACAAAGTAACAAAAGAAACAAAAACAGAAATGTGACAGTGGGCTGCCTTATTGCTAAAGAGCAATTTCTTCGAGGCAACATCGGAAGTAAGATATACGGTAGATACAAACACGATTAAAAAAAACAAATTTGATGTGCTTTTGTGTAGTTTTGAATAATTCTATGTTGACTCGCGTTGTTTTTACTAAAATAAACACCAAAAAATACGAGAAATCAGACATCATTAGTTTCTTAGTGGTCGGTAATGTGATTTTTTTTTGTATGAGAATCTGGTGATTTTTGCGACAGCGTTCTCCTTAGGTCCATTGTCGTATTAACTTTGTCGCACTTCCATTAGGTTTTATGATCAATAGGATGAAAATAGTATATTATGCGCGTTATTATTGTATTGCCTGCTAAAAAACCGGGCAAATGCGTGTCAGACCACGCACAATATAAGGTTCCGTACAATTATTATTATTGAGACTGTATATGTTTTATTTTTCCACAATTTCCACATGATTCGTTAATCTATACTAACTACTTGTTTTTCTTAACTAACAACTTTATCCAACAATGTTCGATGTAAATTGTAGGAAATTTTCCTTTGCCAAGTAGGTAGATACATATTTCATAAGTTGGTCGACTCTCTCGGTCGATAACTCTTTAATTTGTAAGCTTTACTTAGCTGTGAAAGTTCCCCTTTTAATTTGGTTATACTGCTCACGTGATTTTTTTCACGTATTCCTAACGGCAGAGGGACAAATATATTATTTTAGAATGTTATTTTTTTTAAGTCGGTTTTTTTCTTTTGCAAAATATTTTTATTTTATTGTTTTTGTGAATCATCTCGCCGAACCAAATTGAAAAAAATACAACTTAGTGCCAATCAATACGTACCTTTTGTTCACGCTCGAGGAAGAGCGAGTGGCAACACAGCATTTTAGTCTGTGCAGTGAGAGCCTTTTTGGCGGCCGGCCGCATGTAAGATGTCAGTCAGTCGAGTCGAAATGTCATGACATTGAATTAGGTTAGGATGATAGCAGCTTACCCAGAGTTTCTGGCGCCGCTGGCACCTTGAATATTTACACATTTTGCAACAGCGCGTTAAGTGGTCAGATAAGACAAACCCACCGAGGGTTAGAGACCTCGTGTTAGTGAAGGACCCAAACCTGCCACCCTTACGTTGGCGTCGCGGACGCATTGTCCAACTTACTCTAGGGTCTGATGGTGTGCCCAGGTTTGCCGAGGTCCTAGTTGGGGATTCTGTTTTGAAGCGCGCGGTCGCTACTCTTTCTCGCCTCCCCTTAGACTGATTTGGCGGACAGTCCGGGACTAACCCCACCATCCACCCATGGCCCTACTCAACCAATCGTGGTTATACGGGCCGAAACAGCGGGAGATGCGCGCGGAGCCTGCTTTCGCACTCTACCGCGCCGCAATGCTTGACTCCCTACAAGTTATTTAAAATCTGTCTCTGTTAGTCCCTGTGTCCCTCTCCCCTTACGGGTCGGACAACACACTTAACGCCTTCGGTGTCCGCCACCAGGTCGCCGTGTGCCCACTGTTGTGGTACCGCTGGCTTCGTCTACCTTTCGTCTCCTCTTCTTTCTTCGGGCGGTTGCCCTCTTCTTGCTTCGCCTCTTCTATCGAACCCACTCCTAATCGAGTACCACCGTCGCGCGAAGTCCCGTAACCGCTGGAAATTCGCCTCCGTCCCCACGAGATCGCAGTAATAAACCGGACCCGTCTCGAGCGCTTTCACCTTATCGACCAAGTCCCTACGCGCCTCACTGTACAACCTACACTCCCAAAGTGCGTGATGCAGGTCCTCATCCTCGCACTCCCCACAAGGACACCTAGCACTGTCGACCAGTGAAAACCTAAACAGCCTACCATTGAAATGACCATGCCCCGTCAGTAGCTGTGAGACTTCGTAGTCCGGCTCGACCCAAGTAAACCTGAGCCGGGCCGCCACGTCCGGGAAGAACCGATACGTCTCCCTCCCCTGTTCCGATGTGCCCCAACGCTCCTGCCAGGTGGCAAGAGCGGACTCAGATGTTCGGAGTCGGGCACTCCGTAGCTCCTCTTTGGTGGCGCGGCCTTCGCGCACTCCGCCTAGTTCGCCCGCCCGGATCACCTCGAGGTCGGCCGGTAATACACCGGCCAACACCGGTAATGCGGCAGAGCTCGTCGAGCGGTACGCCTTGGTCAGAAGGATCAAGGCGGGTCTCTGGGTGCGCAGTAACGCGCTCCGCACAACGTGAAGGGACGCGCGCTCTGACCAGCATGCAGCAGCATACGTCACCGTCGCCACATAGGTGCCCTGGTACAAGACTTTGAGCGCCTTGTGCCGAATACCCCAAGAGGACGCCGTCACTCTCGACATCTTGCCGAAGCAATTTGCCGCCCGCTCCCCTATCGATGTCGCATGCTGTGCGAACGATAAGCTTGCGTCGACTACCACCCCCAGCACCGTGGTCGACGTGACGCTTCTGATCGAGGTCCCACCGAACCTGATGACTGGTGGCCTCTGGAACTTTCCCCTGATCGTCATAGTTGCAGACTTGGCAGGAGAAAATTCCAGTCGATTACGGGCCCCCCAGTCGCCGACGAGCTGCAAACTCGTAGAGGCCGAGGCCTCTATGCTCGCCCGGGAATTGGCCTCGATCAGAATCGTCACGTCGTCGGCGTAAGCCACGACGCTAACCCCCCCAGGGAATGGCAGTCGAAGCAAGTCGTCCATTAGCACGTTCCAGAGCGTGGGTCCCAGCACCGATCCCTGCGGGCAACCCATCGTTGCCGCCTTCGACACCTTGTGATGACCTACGGACAGGCTCACGTGACGCTCACGGAAGTAGTCCACCAGCATCTTAAAGATGTTTGGTGGACACCCCCCCTGCTTCACCTTGAGCAACACCATCGGCCACCACGCGTTGTCGAAGGCCCCAGAGATATCCAGAAAAACTACCTGCAAATACTTCGACGAACTCTCTCGCGCCGCCCTGAAGATGGTGTTTAGGGCAGACACCGTCGACCGGCCTCGAGTGAATCCGTGCTGGCGATCCGATAACCTCCTGGTAATCTGCGGAGCGCAGCTCAACATTACGCGTTCGAGAATCTTACCAAAGATCGGCAACAAAGTAACTGGGCGGTATGCTTTCGGGTCGGTAAGGGGCTTGCCGTTCCCTTTCGGGATGACAATCAGCTTACCGACCTTCCAGACATCCGGAAAACAGCCCTCCCGGACACATCGCCTAAACACCTCGGAGAACTCCGCCGACGCGGCCTTCCAAGTGTGCTGTATCACGCGAGCACTGATCCCGTCGGCTCCCGGCGCCGTGTTGGGAAGATCCCGGACTATGTCCCTCACAGTTTCCTGGAAAGGAGGAGGCGCATCTTCTCCTGGAGGTGACATAGAGGCCATAAGACGCACCTGCCTGTGATAGGGAGTGTCCCTGGACAGATCGTCGTCCGGGCAAAGTGAGTACAAGAGGCTGTGCATGGCCTCATTCACACTACCAGCATATCCTTCGGCGTAAATCGTGCCGTTAATAACATTACTTGGCGGTCTGTGCCGTCCGCTCGCGAGCCGGTACGCCTGTCCCCAAGGGTTCAGGTTTCCCGAGTCCGCGATTTTCCTAAAGTGCAAAAGTTGCGCCTCCTCCATGGCCCCCCTATATAAACGCCTATGCGCATGGAATCGATCCTTGGCCTCGGCCTCGACGAGCCCCCCGGCCCGGCGAGTCGATTGCCAAGTCCGACGCAAAAGGTTGTTACGCCTACGCAGCTTGTCAAGTTGTGGAGACCACCACTCGTGCCCGTGCGACTTCGTACGCACGACACCCAGGGTCTGCTTCGCGGTGCTCCCTACCAAGGTGGTGAACTGAGCACAGATCTCCTGGGCGGACCGATTCCACCTTATACTTCCTACCCGCCCATGGATCCCACGCTCAAAACGTGCCCAATCGACCCCACGATCCCGCAGCTTCATCGGCTCCTCCCCAGGCGGTTCAGCGCGAGGAGTGGGCCGACTTGCCACTTCGAATGTTATGAGCCGGTGGTCGCTCTCTATGTGATCTGGCAACACTCGCCATCCTGTCGCCAGGATGCCTCTCGTCAGTGTGAGGTCGATGTTGGAGGCACCATTCGCTGTTGCGAATGTAGGTGGCTCGCCCTCTGCGTTCGCCAACCTAAGTCCTCGAGCCAGGATAAACGCCTCCATGCGCTCACGGCGGTGCGTGACGTCTGGCCCTCGCCCCGTATACTGCCGCGGTTCACAGTACCACATCGGCGAGTGTGCGTTAGAGTCTACCCCTATGATGACTCTCTTCCCGCGAAGGGAATCGAGGACAACGCCGAGATGTTGTAGGTGAACGTCTATATCGTCTCTATACTGGAAGTACGCGGACACCATATAGACACCTTCTTCGTCGATAAGTACATGGCACACTGTGCAGTGCGTGTTCGACAGATGTTGCAAGAAGGCGCATGGGAGGTCTTGACGACGAATATAGATCGCCGCCTTGGCGTTCGTACCGCACTGCAGAAATCTGCAGGCGGTAGCGTCTCTCTTAGTGCTAGGATAATGTTCTTGAGCGAGAACGACGTCTAGCCCCAGGTCTTCAGCAACACGAGGTAGCTCGTATGTGGCAAGTTGTGCCCCCGCCAGATTAATTTGGCCGACTGTAATTTTTGTGGACGAAGCCATTATTGATATGATGTGAATTCAACCATGCGTCGTTCAGCGTGGACTCGTGCCGGACAATCTCTTGCACCCGTTTCGTGAGTTTCGGCCCCCTTTTGGCCGAAGCGGTGACACGTCGCGCAACGCGGGGCCTCTCAGTCCGGGACTGTCCGGAGCGGGGGGATGTTCACGCTCGAGGAAGAGCGAGTGGCAACACAGCATTTTAGTCTGTGCAGTGAGAGCCTTTTTGGCGGCCGGCCGCATGTAAGATGTCAGTCAGTCGAGTCGAAATGTCATGACATTGAATTAGGTTAGGATGATGTCCGGGCATCCATAAAATATAATACACAATAATTAAGCATTATAGTGATTTGCGCGGCGCACCTAATATCGGGGTGCGAAAGCCCGCTTTGTGTTGTGCAAAAGAGTGCCCGCTTTGTGTTCTCGTCGCGTGTGTGAGCCGTGGTGGCCTAATAGGCAAGTGTACCATCCGGTTCGGTCAGACAGCAGAACTTCAGGAGCCGCGACTTCCTTCGAGCTAGCTCAGGAAGTCCACCGGCTACATACGGAGACCGAACGGATCCAAGTAAGTAGTGAAATTCTTTGATTGTAGTGGCGGCATCAGCAATCAACCCAAAACTCCTTATTCGGTGAAACGCCGACGTGGTGGAGTCTACTTGGGGCACCACCATCTCTTGGTAGCAGAGCGTGGTTTTTAGATTTGAGTGGTTGATTAGTATTGTACAATTAATATTGTAATCTTGTTGGTTGTCCAAACGGGCAATACATATTAATTGGTTTTGATTGCTGATTTTAAACCGACTACAATCTCATTTGTGGACCGATCTCCTTAACTAATTGTCATTGTATATGAAAAATTGGGGTTAAATGTCTTTTGTTGTTCTAGTTAAGTTCTAGCATTTACCTATATTTGATTTTGGTTTGTTTTTTCATATCTTTGTTTTGCCCTTGACTATTTTGTTTGTTAAGTTGTAAACTTATACTTGAATTTGATTTGTTTAAAAAAATTTTGCTGCTAAATGACTTTGCTGTTGTTGTAATACACTATATTGCTGTGTTAAGTTTAGCATTTACATTTGATTTTGTTTTGTTTGCCTTTGAATATTATGTTTGTTAAGTTATTGACTTAATACTTGATTTTAATTTGTTTGAAAAATTCTGTTGTTAAATGCCTTGTTGTTCTAGTTAAGTTCTAGCATTTACACTTGATTTTGGTTTGTTTATATATTTTGTTCTGCCTTTGAAGTTCCTCCCGATCTGTTTTGTTGTCTGCGGTTGTCGGTCTGTTTGTCCGTGTATTATTATAGTGTTTATTAATTTTGGTGCAAAATGGTCCCGCCAGTCAGCCCGCTTAGTGGTGCCCGCGCGGGTGCACAAAAGATTTTGAGATGGTTTGCTAGTGCCGTCGCTTTGGTAGACCGACCAGACCGAGAACAGGCCTTGTTAATTCGGCATGAGGGAGTACCTGCTCGCTTGAAGGAATTGGAGCAGCTTTTTGTTGTTCATCAACAATATTTGCTCGACCACCCAGCCGAGGGTGCCGCTGAGTTGCGGGCAGTCGACCAATTTAATGCCGATTATGATCAGTGTTTTGAACAGGCGGATGTGATCATAAACAAGGCTCAGGCTATCCTATTCGCCCGGAGGGGTGAGTCGTGCACGCCCGGGGAGGTCAAGCCTACCCCGGCCGGCTTGCTGGACAGACTGCCCACTTTGGACATCCCCACCTTTGATGGGAACTTGGCTGCTTGGATGGGGTTCATTAACCTCTTTGATAGCCTGGTCCACTCGAGGGAGGACCTGTTCCCTAGCCAGAAATTGGCCTATTTGCTCTCTGCCTTACGTGGAGAGGCTGGTGTACTTGTCCAGCATCTACCTGTCAATGATGACAGTTATGATATTGCAAGGGCGTTGTTGACCGCCCGGTATCAGAATGTTCGCTTGCTAGCGGACACACATGTGGCTGCCATTTTAGGGCTGCCACGAGTATCGCGGGTCTCCTCATTGAGGAAGGAGATTTTGAACCCGCTGCTAAGCGCTATTAATGCGCTCAAACGACTTGATCTACCGGTGGACCAGTGGTCCTTTATTTTGCTCCACCTCATCCTCGATAAGCTTCCCATGGAGATGAAGGGGCGCTTTGAACAAAGGTATGGGGGCAATAGTGCCTCCTACCTACCCCCCTTTTCGGATCTCCTCAGATTTTTGGAGGATGAGTGTCGGATGACCGACCACTTGGATCTGGCTCCTATACCGGGACCGAGTACAGGCCGCTATGAGGCGACCCGGGCAGCGCCACGGAGAGAGCGCCGCCCGTACAAGCAATATACTGCCGTGCGGCACAACTCTCCACAAGGGGAGAGGCCGCTGCCTTGTAAGTGTTGCAAGCGCAATGGCCATCGTTTGCCGGCCTGTCCCAAATTTGTTGGCCTACGCACCGAGGGGCGTAGAAATATGGCCAAGCAGCGGAATTGGTGCTACCGCTGCCTGGGGGCCCATATGGCATCGGCTTGCCCCCACCCACGAGATTGCCACTGTTGTGGAGGGGCCCATCACCCCCTTTTGTGCTTCAACAATAGAGACACTCGTGGGGTGGTGAGAGAGAGGGACTCGCACACGGGCGGGGGCCCTCGTAGGTCACCCACATCTCCGAGGAGATCGGAGGGGCGTGCCACCCCTCCGCGGAGATTGGACAGGCGCCCCCCCTCCAGTGAGAGGATTGGGCGCCCCACCCCCCCTACGGGCGGGGGGGATCGACGCGCCGCTTATGAGGCGCCACCGCGGGATTGGGCCGCGGTTATTACGGAGCCACGCCGGTAGCCGATACGCTTCTCTCCCCCTCTGATGGAGAGACCCCGTTTGTCACGGGCTCCCCCAACTTTCGCCCATCATGGGCACCGTCCGGCCCCCCGATGCCGCTTTGATCGGGGCCAGTACGTGCCGGATTGGGACCCGCTCGAGCGCCTTGAGCGCCCTATTCCTCCGCCGCGCACGCATTTTTCTTCGGACCCCCCTTCCCCCCCGTTGCGGGGAATGCGGGAGGATTTTCACTAAACCAACTGTCGGCTGCAACCCCCCCACAGGAGCAGGTGCTGTTACCAACAGCCTCCGTACAGGTGTGGGGCCCGAGGGGCACCTTTGTTTTAGTTCGCGCCCTTTTGGATACGGGAGCTCAGGGTTGCATTGCCTCCAGCTGGCTGGTCCGGCAGTTGAGTTTGAACACATCTCCATACCTTGAATCGGTACGAGGAATCGGAGACCTGCGGATCCCGGATCCGATCGGTCAGGTTTTGTTCTCCTTCTCCCCCCACTTCTCTTCAGCGCCCAAAATTGGCGCTACCGCGATTGTTTATGAGAAGGTTGTTGGTCAGCTTCCGCAACAGCACGTTTCGCGCGCTGTCGTTGATGCGACATCAGGATTGACCTTGGCTGACCCTTCCTTCCACCGAACCGATCCGATTCACTTATTGCTCGGTGCCGATGTTCTAGGCCGCGTGTATTGTGGGAAGAGGAGAGAGTTACAGACGGGTGGGCTGGTAGCCTTATCTACATCGCTTGGGTTTGTAGTGATGGGACCAGTTAGGCATAACCCACCATCTCCATCGGTGGACAGTTACATAACTGTTAGCTCCACCTTATCGGATGTCCTTCAACGGTTTTGGGAGGTGGAAGAGCCACCTACCGTGAAGCGAGTGAACCCCTTAGACGAGGAGTGTGAGTTGTTCTACCAGAACAATACAGGCCGCCTTCACTCGGGACGGCTGATCACTCGTTTGCCCTTTTTGTCAGTTCGCCCCTCACTTGGCAGCTCCCGGCCGTTGGCCGAGAAGCGGCTGCTGTCCATGGAGCGTTGTATGAGTAGGAACTCCGACCTCAAACAGAAGTATGTCGACTTCATGCGAGAATATGAGCAACTGGGGCACATGTCGGTCTCGCGACTGGACTGGCGAAACGAGGAACATAATTTTCTTCCTCACCACGCAGTTTTGAAACCTTCCACCGGGAAGATACGCGTTGTTTTTGATGGGTCAGCTCCCACGTCTACCGGAGTTTCGCTGAATCAATGTCTGCATGCTGGACCGAAGTTGCACCACGAGGTGGGTGATGTATTGACCAACTTCCGTCGCCATGCCGTCGTCTTTGTGACCGACCGATATCCGGATGATGTTTCGGCAGACTGTGATTCACCCGGACGATAGACGATATCAGCTCATATTATGGAGGGAGGATCCCAGAGATCCCATGCTGGTCTACGAGCTGAACACCAATACATACGGTTTGCGTTCGAGCCCCTTTGTGGCAATTCGCTCACTTGTGGAACTCGCTGAACGTGAGCGGTTACGATACCCTCGCGCATCCTTGGTTCTCAAGGAGGATGCATTTGTGGATGATATTTGTACGGGCTCCTCTAGTGTCGAGGAAGCCTTGATTTTGCGAGATGAACTAATTGCTCTTCTCGGGGCTGGTGGTTATGAACTGAGGAAGTGGATGTCCAACTCACCTCAGCTTTTGTGTGACTTGCCAGACGACCACCAGCAGGAGCCTCATATTTTTGAGAATGCCAACACTCCAGATTTACTGTCTGTTTTGGGAGTGCAATACAGACCTGTCCAGGACACGTTCACCTATCGATAGGAGCTGCCAAGCCCCAAGGTCTGGACGAAACGGTTGGTTTTGTCTACAGTAGCTCGTACCTTTGACCCAAATGGCTGGATTAGTCCCGTAGTGTTTTGGATGAAGTGCTTCCTACAGGAACTTTGGTCAGCCGAAGTGTCGTGGGATGAGCCCCTCTCGGGCCGTTTGCTGCGAGATTGGGAGTCCTTCATGTCATCTCTCCCCGACATTAACCGTGTTAGTATCCCTAGACATATACTGCCTAAGGGACGGTTTACGGCCAGCCTTCATGGCTTTTGTGACGCGTCTGAGAGTGGATACGCAGCCGTCGTATATATCCGGACGGTCGATGATAGAGGAGCTGTTAAGCTCCACTTGCTAATTGCTAAGAGTAAGGTTGCTCCACTTCGGACTCGATTAACGATTCCGAAGTTAGAATTGTCTGGAGCTACTCTTCTGGTTCGTTTGATGAACCACGTTGTTGACACCCTGGGACGTAGTGTGGACTTTGAGTCGCTCTTTGCTTGGTCCGACAGTCAGGTTGTCCTGTGTTGGATTAAGAACTCCGTCCACTCCCTGGAAGTATTTGTGGCCAATCGGGTATCCCAAATACAGGCCTCGAAGGCCACGTTGATTTGGCGCCACGTGCCAGGTGAAATAAACCCTGCTGACTGTGCATCACGTGGCAGCGAAGCCCCTCAGCTTATTGACCACACTCTGTGGTGGGGTCCCGAATGGTTGTTACAATCGTCTTGGCCTTCCACACCAGCTGTGGTGAAGGTACCAAATCCGGGCTTGCGTGTTCAAGTTGTCGAGACTATGGCGGCTCCAGAGCAGGAATTTTTATTAGACCGCTACAGTTCTCTGGACAAGTTGCTCGGCGTGACCGCTTGGATAAGAAGATTTATTCGAAATTGTCGCCGGCCTCAGGACAAAGATTTGTGTCCGGTCCTCTCACCGCAGGAGCGCCAAGATGCTCTTCTGCATTGGGTGCGTATGACCCAGTCTAGAGCGTTTGAACCGGAACTTAAGGTTTTCCGTACCGGGACGTCCAAATTGAAGGGACCCTTGGTGCGTTTGACTCCCTTTCTGGATGATAAAGGATTGTTGCGTGTAGGAGGCCGATTGAGGCACGCTAACTTGCCTTATAAATCACGTCACCCCCTGTTGCTCCCCAAGGACGGACCATTGGTGCGATTGTTGATCATTGATCGCCATGTGAAGAATGCTCATGCCGGATGTAATGCATTGACCGCGCTCCTCCAACGGGAGTTTTGGATTTTGTCAGCGCGAAGAATAATCCGATCTGTTATCTTTCGATGTCTGCCCTGCTATCGTTTACGCCCCGAGACGATGCAGCCCCAAATGGGTGATTTGCCTGCTGATCGTGTCAATGAATCGATGACCTTCTTAGGAGTTGGAACTGATTTTGCGGGACCGTTCACTATAAAAACGTCGCGACTCCGTAATGCTAAGACTGAAAAGGCTTATTTGTGTGTGTTTGTTTGTTTGGCCACTAAAGCCGTTCATTTGGAGGTGGTGAGTGCACTCACCATGGACGCTTTCTTAGCAGCGTTAGGCAGATTTGTCTCCCGCCGGGGACTGCCTTCTCTAATTCGGTCCGATTGTGGGACGAACTTCAAGGGCACTGATAGACATATAAGAGAAGTTTGTGAATTTTTAGATAAAAATAATATTGAGATCGGATCCACACTCTCCCGTAGGGGGGTAACATGGCGATACTCCCCGCCGTCTTGCCCTCACTGGGGAGGGATTTTTGAATCTGTTGTAAAGGCCGCCAAGACTCACCTTCGCCGCGTTATTGGGGAGACTATTCTCACGTTCGAGGAACTCGCGACGGTGTTTCATAAGATTGAGGCGGTTCTCAACTCGCGTCCGTTATGTCCGTTGTCTACCGACGCGAACGATTTGCAGGCCCTCACGCCGGGCCATTTCTTGATAGGCAGACCACTTAACGCCCTGCCCGAGTATCCTTATAGAGATATCAATCCAGGACGCCTTTCGCGGTTTGAGTTGCTCCAGCAGCTTACCCAGAGTTTCTGGCGCCGCTGGCACCTTGAATATTTACACATTTTGCAACAGCGCGTTAAGTGGTCAGATAAGACAAACCCACCGAGGGTTAGAGACCTCGTGTTAGTGAAGGACCCAAACCTGCCACCCTTACGTTGGCGTCGCGGACGCATTGTCCAACTTACTCTAGGGTCTGATGGTGTGCCCAGGTTTGCCGAGGTCCTAGTTGGGGATTCTGTTTTGAAGCGCGCGGTCGCTACTCTTTCTCGCCTCCCCTTAGACTGATTTGGCGGACAGTCCGGGACTGTCCGGAGCGGGGGGATGTTCACGCTCGAGGAAGAGCGAGTGGTAACACAGCATTTTAGTCTGTGCAGTGAGAGCCTTTTTGGCGGCCGGCCGCATGTAAGATGTCAGTCAGTCGAGTCGAAATGTCATGACATTGAATTAGGTTAGGATGATGTCCGGGCATCCATAAAATATAATACACAATAATTAAGCATTATAGTGATTTGCGCGGCGCACCTAATATCGGGGTGCGAAAGCCCGCTTTGTGTTGTGCAAAAGAGTGCCCGCTTTGTGTTCTCGTCGCGTGTGTGAGCCGTGGTGGCCTAATAGGCAAGTGTACCATCCGGTTCGGTCAGACAGCAGAACTTCAGGAGCCGCGACTTCCTTCGAGCTAGCTCAGGAAGTCCACCGGCTACATACGGAGACCGAACGGATCCAAGTAAGTAGTGAAATTCTTTGATTGTAGTGGCGGCATCAGCAATCAACCCAAAACTCCTTATTCGGTGAAACGCCGACGTGGTGGAGTCTACTTGGGGCACCACCACCTTTTATATTTAAAAAATTAACTTACAACTCCTCAAAGGCAAGGATCCTTCTATCATCAGCTCAGCATGGTGGGAGAAACCTTGAGATAATGAATACCAGTCGCAAATACATGAATAGTTTGAGAGAAAACATGTTGAACTTGCCTTTAAAATTTAAGGGTTGCCATCTCAAGGAATTTCCTGGGATGCCGTTCACAAGTTTCTGAAAATGGGACCAATCGGAAAGTGGGTATACTTTCCGATTGGTCCCATCGTTTTAAGGAGAAATGAAAGAATTTACCTATGTTAATAATATATACTGAGGTACTCGTAACAAGTATAAAAAACAAACAGTGGAATTCAGTACCTCCTCCTTTTGTTAAGTCGGTTAAAAAGAAACAATTAATGAATGTCCCGGTAATAAAAAGAGCCATCACTTCTTAAGGTGAGGGCATATTCGTTTACCTTTTCATCCGTTGAGGTGACACATGGGGGTGTACCGGAGGGAGACTCTATACCAGGGTCGCCTGCTTGGGTACCCCGTCAGTGCCTGCATTGCTGAGTTTCGGTTTGAAGGGTAAGATATGGCAGAGAAATTACTGGTACCGTGACCTTACATCTTTATGTCACAAGTTGGCAACGTACACTGTGGTTCTTGTGGGAGTTGCAGATGCTGCGTACCTCACAAGAGCCACATGTAGGTACTATAGGTGACTGTTACCACTTACCATCCAGTGGGCAGTATGCTTGTTTGCCAACTTAGATGTATAAAAAAAAAAAATCCGTAAGCGAATAAAAAACGAATAATTATTTCATATTAACTTTCAGATAATAAAGAGAAATAATAATAAATTATTGATAGAGTTAAATTTCTAGCTTTTACCTACTTGACAAAATGCTTTGACCATACATTTACGCCTAAGTGAACACAGACTCCATCCAGTGCTCCCTTATACTAGCAGCACAGCATAGTGAGGAAATGAACAAACATTATTATCAGCTGGAAGTTTCTAACGAACGGAGCAGAAAACTAAGCGCTGAAAGCACTTTGTCGTTTACGGACTGATTAATCGACCGAGAATTTATTTTAATGTTTACAATATATAAGCTACGCTGATAGATGTCAGACGATACATGATACGTTTGAATTTTTAACCGACTGCAAAAAAGGAGGAGGTTCTCAATTCGATGCGTATATTTTTTTTGTTACAATGTCTATATGTGGAGATTAGGCATTTGTATACAGATTTATTGACTGGTTGGTTGGACCTACTATGAAGATACTAGAAAGATATTTGATATTTTTCTTCTAAGTAAATTGTTTTCCTATAAGCGATGAGTAGCTGAATGCTATTGACTATTTAAACGGTTTTATTTAGCATGCCCTGTTTATTGTAGTCCCCCTGCTTGTTGACTGATCTGAAAGATATGTTCAGAATCATTGTAGATTCAAGACGCCATCCGCCATTTTGTGGTGGTGGCCACCACAAAATGGCGCATTACATTTTTTCAAATGGGTATCAATGGGCTTGACTAGTAGAATACATACATAGTAGAATATAGTACATAACAAAAAATAACTAAAACCTTGCAAATCAATAAAAAAATTCAAGTTAAACGGTTTTATTTTATAGCCCCTCTGTCATCCTCGTCATACAGCTTTCTTCATCATTTTAGACTAGAGCATTGATCAGACGTACTTATGCATTAATTCAGAATAAGGTGCAAGTTCCGGCCGATAGGATAATAGTTGCAGAATGAAAAACGTCGAGCACTGCTTCCAAGCTGTGCTACTGACACGAGCAGCTGATGACTGACACCGCCATACATACATACCTACTATTGAACGACCATCGTTGCATCGGCTGGAGCCGCACGCAGCGCGAGGCACGAACTTGCAGTTTTAAAGTCACGCTGTGCTGTTTAAGCAATGGAATGCATTACAGCGTTATTGGGTAACTCAAATATGCACATTTATAAAAAAGAGTAAAAAAATAAACAAGTAAATTTTAAACGTTAAAACCCAATATTAATTGCTCTCAAAGTTTTTGCAGATGAGCGACTTGTCTAATGCAAGTTTAGTAATTTTCCTAAATTTGAATAATTCAAATTACAATAATTTTAAAGACCAGTCCAATTGGTCTCGTTCTATAAATCCTAAGTGGTACTCAAACTTCTGATTGCAATCATTCCGATAAGAAGATTCCGGAGGAGTCCTTCGTCCGTGTTTGCGTGCGAGCTGACCCTTAAACTTTATGGTAATAGCATTTCGCTACAAGATGGCAAAAGCTTCTGTCGAGAGCAAGGGAGCCGGGATGAATTCGCAATTTCTATTTCTTACATTAACAAAGCCAATATGTCAAGCTACGCACAGGGGGCGGTCGGTATTAGTGACCCAAATCCACTCTTCTCGTAAAAATGCTCGAGAAAGTCTGCCTGCGGGTAAGCATAAGTACACTCACTTATTGGTATGTGTGTATTCAATATTGGATATTACCGTAAATGCCATTTAAAGGACTTATTGGTTGTGTTATAGTATCTACTAATATTGAGTTTTATTAATAAACATGCAAAAAGTATGAATGAATTTTGAAAGATAAATCTATAAAAATTCCAAAAACCTTTTTTTATCACACCGTCTTGGTTATGTCAATAGCTACACAAAAATAAAATTTTTCGTTATTCTACATATTGGAACAAAGATTTTAACCTAATGTATCGATTTTGATACATTCAAATCCCAACACTACTATGGTGGTATGGTTAAGTCCCAACATACGTCCAGGGTTATGGCCAGTGGTATGGTGGGTCCGTAGTGCAAAGTTCCTTATGGAACGTTATGAAGACAAGGGCTAATTGGCAAAAATTGTACGTTACAAAAAGCTTTACAGTGCATTTATTATTAAATAACTCGAAAACGTATATGAGCTGCGATGATGATGATGATGATGATAAACTCGAAAACAACGCATCGGAGATCGAACACGATGCGGATGATTTTTAGAGTTTCCTAGAGAATTGATTGAAATTTCTAATTGAAAGCCAAATTGATCCTAAAAAGAAAAAAAAATATTCTTTAAATATAATAAATTTTATAATATTCCTGCATGATTAATATAGTTATCGAATAACTATCAACATCAATAGATATTGAATAGTCTTTTTTATATTATTATTTAAATTAAAATAACATTTAAATTATTTGTATTTAATAATATATTTGTCTAATAGCATAAAAAACTTTTTTTTCAAATTTAGAATCGAAATAGAATCTTTGTCGTTTGAAGAATCTGGTCGAAGCTTGTTTTTTCTTTTGACTTTTCATATATTTTGTGTGAAACAATTATTTATCTATCGTCCAATGCATGTCTATTAGGTTTAAATAAAAGTGAGGTTTAGAACACGTGTTTTACATTTCCACATGGACCATTTATAGGTCAAACCGAGTATCGTGTCTGTTTATTTATTTTTGGAATGCAACGCGTCTTAATCGAGACTACGAACGACTATGATATGATATTACGGGACATGTGTCTTAATATTCAAATAGTATAAACAACTTCACATAATGTCATCATCAAAACTAATAAAGTAATTCGGTACCGTAAGGTGGCGTACTTAAATACACCACTTTTTATTCCTTATATTTTAAATAAACAGAGAGAAGAAGGAGGGAATACTATAGGGAGATTTTTATCCCAGTCACAATACGCCCCGTGCTGGGCTAGGGATGTCTTAAATAGAATGTTCGTTTTCCTTGTATAAATACAATTAATATAATAAGGTATTTGTTGCAAGCAAATTTGAAAATTTTATCATAAGTAGGCTTCATTAGAATAACTTGCTATTTTACCGTCGTATAGGTCTAATTGAAGTCAGAAAGGGTCGGCTACAAAAGCACAGGTCAGTCAGGTCACGGGGTGCGATGTCAGGCCACCTCTACGTGGTGCACCCTGGACAACCCGGCAGAATTTCGGCCGCGGGCTAAGAGTCTGACAGAGTGACAGCTGCCCCCGTGGAGGGGGGCGTGGTGTGGCCGGGTTTAACCCGGCGGGCCACTTCATGTGGCCATGTGGGGCGTCACCTCTCCTTCTTATTTAATATGAGGTTGTATGTCGGCCGAGGACTTGCTGGCAGAGCGTGGGATGGCCGAGTGCTACTTGGCGGGCCACCTTGTGTGGCTACCGTGGCCGCTTTTGCGGTGGGTTGGCGCTTTGGCGCTGTTGGCCGGGGGCCTAACACCCAGACCAGAGCATCGGGCCGCCTGGAAGAAAACCACATTAAAAAAAATTCTCTCGGAGTATGCCCCGGGAACTCATCTCCATCTTAGAGAGGGCGTGAGGGGCCCGCCATTAGTGGGCAGGCGCCGCCGACGAGGTTATGGTTGCGTACGGAACTTGTACGTTGCCCACGATCTCGTTCGGCAGCGGCGAGACCTTTGGGCGTGACTGCGCCAGGCGCCAAAGAGGGCATATCGAGGGGTTTAGTGGGTAGCCGCTCTGTTGCGGAGTCCCACACATCCTTGCCCCTGCGGGGTCTTGGACGGTGCGTAAACGCATTCCACTCGCAAAAAAAGGTCAGGTCACAGTTGCTCTTGATGGTCGCTCTCATTCAATATATTTTTATAGAAGGCCTGCAAAGATCTTGTTTTCATAGTACATTATGATGTCAAACGTATTTGTGGCCTCGTGTAATCTAATATACAAAATTCTCGTGTCACAGTGTTTGTTATCGAAGTCTTCCGAAACGGCTTGACCGATTTTTATGAATTTTTTTGTGTATATTTGGTAGGTCTGAGAATAGGTCGTAAGCTATTTTTTATACCCCTAGGTGATAAGGGTAGCCCTCTCCAGAAATTTTTGAATGTTGAGCTTTATTAAAGTGAAACGTAGTTCGCGAGCACAACTAGTCTAATATAAAAACCTCGTATCACAGTGTTTGTTATTGAACTGCCCCGAAATAGCTTGACTGATTTTTATGATTTTTTTGCGTATATTTGGTAGATCTTAGAATAGGCCGTTGGCTATTTTTTATACCCCTTGGTGATAAGAATGATCCTCTCCAGATTTTTTTACGCGAAATTTTTTATGGCGAAATGTAAGTAAACAATAATCCCACCAAAATCATTTTCATGCACGAGACGAGACCTTTTTGACAGTGCAAACCATATGCTTGCACTGTCAAAAAGATATCAGATCTCAGGTAGAGTCAGCTTTTAACTCTAAACGCCCTCCCATCATTTCAAATTCCACACCTAAGTCAAAAAATGTGGGTTGGCCGTCATGCTACCGTCACATGGGCGTAAGGTGAAAATTTTATTCACTGTTCATTACTCTTCTGTTATACAATAGTTCCTGTAGAAACGAAAAGGCCAAGCCACATATTTTGACTAAGGTAGTAGTTAGTAAAGTTAGGGCGTGTAGAGTTAGAAGCTTGGCTCTACATTGAGATCTTATAACTTTTTGACAGTGCGAGCCATATAGTCTCGTCTTGGTAACATTTTACATGAAAATGTATTTGGGTGGTGTAAAATCTGTATTCAGCTATGGATTTTACCTAACTTATCTGATAAATAAGTAATGCCGAAAAACATATAAGAAAGACGTAACCAATTCAACCAAATTTATTTGACACACAAACTTGACATATTCTTGTCTAGAATTCTAAATCAATATAACTTTCTATTAAATAAGGTTGTAACATCCTCTAGCCCGAGCAAGATTGAGGTAATTAAAATACGTACAAATAATTTAATAACTAAGTATAAACAAGGCGCTCGGGTGCTTTGACAGAACGGCCAGCTCGGGTCATATAATGTGGCGGTTTATTGACTTCAAGTGAATACAGCCTTTGAACAGGTCTAGTCAAAATTGTATTTTTTACCTTTACAGCAGCAGCTCTAGGAACATTATCTAACCCCAGAATCACTTTAGTTACTAATCCTAAAGGCCAGAAATGACGTTTGACATCAGTCTCCACTAATACAACGTCACCCTCACTTAGGACAATATCATTTTTGAATTGCGTCCTTCTGTGTACTAACATCCCCAGGTATTCATTTCTGAATCTTTCTCTAAAGTTGCATCTTAAATTAAGTAAATACTTGAGGCGAGAATTTAAACTTTTACTATCAATAACATGTAAATCGTCAACTGCACTAGATGTTAAATCATGTAAAAAATGCCTTGGAGTAAGTGGAGTCAGACAGTCGCTATCCGAAATATAAGTCAGCGGCCGACTGTTTAATGTAGCCTCACAATCATTTAACACAGTCTCCAATTCTACATACGTCAACGCAGCTCTACTCAAGACTCGACGTAACAAATCTTTCAAACACCTAATCAACCGCTCTCAAAATCCTCCCCACCACGGAGCACAGGGAACGTTAAACTTCCATTCGATCTTATCAAGACAGTGTTGTGAATTTAAATATTCCCAATCTAACTCTTTAAACAAATTGTTCGCACCTACAAAATTTGTTCCATTGTCGGAATAGACAACCTTTACCATGCCTCTCCTAGCAACAAATCTCCTAAATGCCATTAAAAAACTTTCAGTTGTCAAACTCATAGTTATTTCAAAATGAACTGCTCTAAAAACAGCACAAGTAAAAACGACAACCCAACATTTCTGCCCAGATTTTAACAAAAGTGGACCTGCTAGATCTACTCCTACCACCTTAAAAACTTTTCCTGTTTTGATTCTATTTTCAGGAAGCGGAGCAGTCGCAGCTTGTGTAGGCTTACACACTAACCTTTTACAAATACCACAAGCAGAAATGACCTTTTTTACATTTACACGAGCTCTCGTCAGCCAATACAATTCTCTGAGCCTACTTATCACTATCGTAGCACCAGCGTGTTGAGACATGCAATGATTTTGATAGATGAGTCTATGTACAATAATATGATTACCCGGCAGCAGAATGGGGTACTTAAAACTGTGCGGCTCATCACCTAGCAACAGACGTGACTTTACTCTTATCAAACCGTCATCAGATACTACTGTCACTAAATTTGGCACTGGGAACTGTGCTGCAACATTATAACGCTCGCTCTGGATCAATTTTAATAATACTAACTCAGCATTATTATATTCCTCATAAGGTAAATTACAACAACGTCTATTAATACGATATTTACAGTTAAATACAAATCTTAAAATCCAAGCTACACATCTTACAATTTTCGAATACTTACTGAAATATAATAACCTATCACTGAAACATTCTACATTAGTAACAATTACAGTATTGGATTTAATTTCTGCATTGATCGACTCATCATCTATCACTTTATCTGATTTAGGCCAGTTATATGGATCACTATAAAGCCAGGATGGACCAATCCACCAACTGGAAGCTTTTAATTTTTCAGATGAACAGCCCTGTGATGGCAAATCAGCAGGATTATTAGGCCTTGCGACATGATTCCACTGATGCTTGTTCGTTACGCTTCTTATTTCGTTGACGCGATTGTTAACGAAAACTGTCCAGTTGATATCCCGTTTGATCCATTCCAAAACAACTAGAGAATCAGTCCAAAAATAAGACTGCACATCTTTAAGATCTAAAGCCTCAACAGCTTCATGATAAAGTCTAACAGCAATCACGGCAGCTATAAGTTCCAATTTAGGAATAGTAATTTCTTTAACTGGAGCTACCCTAGCTTTAGCAAGAAGTAATTGCACTTGTACCTGTCCTTTATATTCAGTCCGTAAAAAAACACACGCAGCATACGCGTATTTTGATCACAGAACGTATGAATCGAAAATTTACAACTCTCTATATTAATCTTTGTTATGCGGCGTGGTATTTTAATATTCTCAAGAGTTTTAATGCTTGAACCACACTAAAAATTCTTTGGCTATGTCATCCGGCAACCTGTCATCCCAGTCCAACTTGAGTGACCAACACCTCTGTAACAACAACCTTGGTACAATAGTTGTAGGACTCGAATAACCGATCGGATCAAAGATTTTATGCGCAACCGATAATAAAATTCTTTTCGTAATTACATCACCAATTTCAATAAATTGTGGTTCGATGTAAAGTGTATCCTCCTTACTGTTCAACATCAAACCTAATACTGACTGAACAGTTTCTTTCTCAGAAGGTCCATACACCCATCCTCGTAGATCAAACCCACCTTCACTCATTAAAGTTTTTGCCGTCTCAATAAACTTCTGACATTCAAACTCAGTATTTACACTATGAACACAATAATCTACATAAAAAGATGATTTTAATTGTTGAGCAATATTTTCCTTTTCATCAACAATCTGATCAAGATGATACCTAATTGTCGCTGCTAGTAAAAATGGTCTGCAAGTCACACCAAAAAATACTCTTTTATGACGAAAAGTGACCAATGACTTACAATTCTCTATGTCACTCCACCATAAAAATTTCAAAAATTGTCTATCCTTTTCTACAATAGATATCTGAAGAAAAGCCTTACGAATGTCAGCGGTAATACCTATAGATTTTTTCCGAAAAGATAATAATAACTTAGGAATGTTTTCAAGTAAGTTAGCTCCTTTCTCTAAGCCACAATTTAACGACAGCCCTTGAAATTTCGCGGATGCGTCAAAAATCGGTCTTACCGGGGTAGTTGTACTTGACTCCTTAATAATCGCGTGATGGAATAAATACAAACCTACATTATCCTCTCTATCATCAACTCTTTCAATTATGCCTTCATTCAGCCAGTCTTCAAATACTCTATTATATCTCTCTACATTACCTGTGCTCTTCAATTTCTTTGTAGTAGAAACTAGCCTTTTCAGTGCAATCTCTTTATTGTTAGCAGACAATATTTCCGGGAATCCTCCTTTCCACGGCAAATGTACTTCATAGCGACCCTCTGCATCCTTTTTAACAGTGTTTCTGAAATACTGAAGAGTTTCAAGTTCACATGTTTGTTTTGTTTTTATTTCAAATGGATCTCTTATACCTAACAATTCAATGTCCCATAAATCTGACGTAGAAAAATTTAGTAGACAAGAAACTACATTACTATTGAAAATATTATTTATTTGCCCTTGCAAGGTCCATCCTAACCTGGTGTCAATAGCTACAAGACTACCATCTATATGTACAATATGACCCGTCATCACGTGACCTATAACATCGGCTCCTAACAACAACCCGATCTCAATATTTTCTATGTTGCTGTCATGAACTTCAATATTTATTGCTTTCAACCTATTTTTTAAAGTAACGTCTAAAAGACGTGGTATAGAGCCACATATTTGCTTTTGACCACAAGCCTCTATATTCAAATTGTATTTACCATCTAAGCTCTCTATAGTAAAAATGTAATTATTAATAGAGTCCCTTTTTAACTGAATCCCTCCAAATAAACAGTGAGTCATTACCTCTCTTTGTGATACCTCCATACTTAGCTCAGACGCGATACTTTGCCGTATATATGACCTTTGCGAGCCACTGTCAAACAAAGCTCTAGCTAATACTTTTTTACCTTTATACATAATATTAAGTAAAGTAGTTTGTAAAAACGTAGTTTTCGCTTGCACTCATAACAAAGCCTCATTTTTCGATTTGCCCTCTTCCTTTGCAGATTTGATCTCCTCCAAGCGCGGACACATCGCAGCAAAATGTCGACGACTACAAATTAAACATTTCGGAAAATTTCGACAAACTTTTGTTCCGTGACCAGTTTTCATGCATATGAAACAAGCTCGCTTTTCTTTCAATAATGTCTTCTTCTCATCCAAACTTAATTGAGGCAGCTTAAAACATTCTGTAGAGGAATGGTTCTTTTGACAGAATACGCATGCCTGCTTTATTTCATCGCTTTTTTTTAGAATTCGCTACCATACAGCTTGTTGTCGGCTTTGATAAGTCAGCCTGTACACCAAAACTCTCCTTGGCAACTAAAATCCTCTCCTCACTCTCTACTTCTGCTTTAAGACACGCTAGCAATCTCTTAAGATCTGGTTTCTCTCTTCTGTTACGTGTCCCATGACTTCAAAACATCCACTGGAAAAGCCGATTCCACCATCGGTATTAGCATTGCGGCATATTTATCTGATGTGACACCTAGCGATTCTAAAGCGTGAAGCTGAGATGATAATGAATCATACAGGTCTGTAAGCGACAGATCTTTCTTTTTATAAATCACCAACTGTAACAGATTTCTAATATACGTCTCTATTAACATGTCATCGCGAGCAAACCTCTCCTTGAGCTTGTTTAATACTCGTTGATAGTTTTCACCACTGGGTGGAAAGCTCTCAATAAATTGTCTCGCTTTTGAAAAAGGTTCAGTAGACTGTATTAAATATCGAAACTTGTCAAAATCATCTATCTGTTAATCTTCATGAATACGCTTAAATTGCCCCCAAAAGGAGATCCAGTTTAGTGCTTGACCATCAAACTTTTTTAACTCTAAAATAGGTAATTTGACATGTTTGTACCCGTCTATACTTTTGACTGTGCCAACACTAATACTCTCGGACTCTAAATGTGCCAGCGAAAGCCGAAAATAGTTTTCAAATTCAGCACGTACCTTATGGGATCGACGCCTATATTCTTCTGCTGTTTCCAAGTCCTTAAAAATTTTATCCTCATCAATGTCACCTTGGAAAAGCAAATCCTTAATTTCATCGTCGATTCTAAATAATTCTTCTGCTTTTTCTTCAGAATATCTATATGAAGCAGAAATGTCAGACCGTTTCTCGTTGAACGCTGTCATTATATCTTTTTCTGCACTACTAAAAAATCTTCGCAATATTGTCCTTTTTTTCTTTAATTCCTCCATCACGGTCGCCACAATGTAAAATCTGTATTCAGCTATGGATTTTACCTAACTTATCTGATAAATAAGTAATGCAGAAAAACATATAAGAAAGACGTAACCAATTCAACCAAATTTATTTGACACACACAAACTTGACATATTCTTGTCTAGAATTCTAAATCAATATAACTTTCTATTAAATAAGGTTCTAACAGGTGGATTTAACTTCTTTTTGTAAGTTGCTTAGGACAATATTCGGACGATAAGTTCGCGCTGCGCTGTATTTGCTTCATTATCAATCACAATCGGTACACATTAGGCGTTTTAGGCCTATATACCATCCCCTAATTTAAAGGATGGGGGTAATTTACTAAAAATCCTAAAATATTTATTTTATTATTTACAACAAGGAGTCCCTATATCAATTTTCAGACCTCTAGCATCAAAATTTCCGGAAATCTCATTCAAACTTCCATCGCCTAGTTTAAGAGGTTGGGGTTAAAAGCTTCGAGTTTTAGATTGTTTCGTTGTTTGTGTACTAATACTAGCTTTCATACCAAATTTCAGCTTTCTAGTGACTACGGGAGTACCGAATTTTGATGATCATCAGTGAGTCAGTGATCACTCGGGTTTTTTAGATATCAATTGAATCTAAAATATAGGATCTAGCCAATTGAAGCTTTTTATGGCTTTTGGCTTCTGGCTTGCTGTTCTTTTAGAGGCCTGTGTATACGTTTCTACAATAAAACCCCAAGTTGTATACAAGAACTTAGCTTAAACAAATTTAAAGTTGCGATCAAAGATGTACTTATTAAAAAAGCATATTATAAAGTGTCTGATTACATGATGGACAAAAAAGCTTGGGTTTGAACTCCCATTTCTAATATTTAACAATGTACTGCGCTGCGTTTCAAAGAAAAGTTCAGCGATAGCAATTTATAAGATAAGTTCACGCACTACTCTCAGAGATAGATTTAAAGAGATTGGTATTATATTATTTATGATTATTTGGATAATAAACTATTTGGACATGAGGTCAACTCTATACTTTCCTTTGATTGATTGTTAATAAAGTCTTTATCTTATATAATGTGAACTAACACATCTAATCTTGTAATGGAAGTTGGGCTCAAACTTTTACTTTGAGGTCAGCTTCCAATTGACGACCCTGTAACAACACAGGGAGAAAAAAATAGCCCTTGCTGGTTTTCTTGCTGGTTCTTTCCAGTACAAGGTCTCCCGCCGTAGACTTGTGAACCAATGGCGTAGCTGCTTTGACGTGCAAAAGTGATTGTTACAATCCTATTTGAATAAAAGATATTGAATTTCATTTTTTTTTCATCAACAGCTCATATACGTCCCCACCGAGGGGCTCGAGCCTACCCTAAACTAGGGCGATTAGGCCTCAGTCAACCACGCTGGCCAAGTGCGGGTTGGTCGACTTCACACACAAACTGTAAAGAAATTCTTTCTTCACAGGCGTGTGCAGGTTTCCTCACGATGTTTTCCTTAACCGTAAAATATTGAATTTGAATTGACATTATATCCTGAGAATGTTGTTTATCTGGTATGACTTAAACCCAACTTATGAGGGTTCGAAAAACGACGCAGTGCTTCGAGAAAAGGTAGGTAGTGCCTTTGCGCTTTGCTTGGCTCACCTTGGGGACTCTATCGTGCCCCCAGATTACGAATTCAAAATAATATATCAGTTTCGGCAGAAAGACGATTACGCCCTCAGGCGGGATTCGAACCGGTGTCTTACCATGTTACCGGCTTAAACCATTTTAGGGAAATTTTATCCATAGTATACAGTGCTCGGAGGAAGAAATTAATTGAATCTGTGTTTACATGCTCATATTTGTTTTCAGACTACGAATTTTTTGACATTAGCATTTTTATTGTCTCGTAATTTTTTATTTCGCTAAATAAGTATTAGGCCTTAGCTCGACCTTTTAGGAGGAAGTAATTGTCGAATACTTATAGCTGAAACAAACTGTAATGAAAACGCTATTTACATACAAACTTATGAATTTACTGAATTTATTTCTATGTTAGTATAGAAACACTGTCAACTAATGAAATAATGATTTTGTATGAAATGGGTCGTTCTACTTTGATTGCAGATGAACAAGTCCCAGGTACAAGATATTGATCAATCATAAATTATATTCACAAATATACACTTTATTTTATCCTACACCTATACTCCCCTTTATATATAGGTCAAAATGTTTTAAAACCCATAAAATGGGTGTTGCCGCATGAAATTGAGTAAGTGAGGTATTTTTTAAATTCATATTTAAATCATTAATACCATGTCGTGAAGCGTCCCTTAAATTTTTCAGGGTGATAAAAAAATAACCGTGTATAACTGGGGCTGGGAATAATATTTTTTTATTAAGATCAATTTAGCGAATTTTGATAGGTTTATAGTCTTCTACCCTTCAAGACCTTTCATTTTAAACACATGTTATTGGGGTTGAAAATGAAATTTTGTATGCCATTTTTGAGCGGCGACCATATTGGATTTTAATTCAATGTTGCTAGGTTCCTATATGTATAACTAGTCCTCTTGGCGATAGCCCAACCAACTTGGTCGGCGCGCTGGTAGTGGTAGTCTGGTAGTGGCAGTGTGGACCTTACCATTCGGACCCACAAGGGTAGGGAGAAGACCGGGGGGTTTTAGTGGGTCGGCCTGGAACTCGACCGGGCCAGTCCCACACACGCCCGCCGTCTAGCCAACGGCAGGTACGGTGCGGTTGCGCACTCCCCCCGAAAAAAAGGTTCCTATATAACTGGGGCTGGGAATGATATTTTTGTTATTTTATAGTCGCTGGCTCTAATTCCCTAGTGGCATGACCCTAGGTCTAGGTCTTAGGGTGCTAGTTAGTATAAGCATTTCCTTACTCAGCATCAAAAATCCATTTCAACGAGTTGCTTCGCGAATTTTATATTGAACTAGCTGTGCCCGCGAACTACGTTTCGCCATATATTTTTTCCCCGTTTTCGCTATATTTTTCATTGATGCTCAGCTCCTATAAGTCATAGCGTGATGTTATATAGCCTAAAGCCTACCTCGATAAATGGGCTATCCAACACAAAAATAATTGTTCAATTTGAATCAGTAGTTCCTGAGATTAGCGCGTTCAAGCAAGCAAACAAACAAACTCTTCAGCTTTATAATATTAGTATGATTTATATAATTATGAAAACTTTGATTGTGATCTAGTGAAAACCCGCAGTCTCTAGGTGGCCTAGGGGCCGAGATCTCGATGAAACGGACGAATGGAAATATGAGCACATTAGTAAGTGTTATCAAACAATGTTTTAGTCTTCCCGAAAACAGTGTCATAATACCTAATATTTATGTCTACTCAAAGCATTTTGTATTAATTTTAGTAACAGCATTATCTTCACCGATAACAGAGTTGCTATTCATAGGATTCATATATCCCAAGCAGAAATGTATCACGACAAAGAACCAAAATCTCAAAAATTCTGATTGAACGTTTGAAATTTTAATCAATAAAATATAAGATAGGTATTAAACACGTAGTAAAAGTATTTGCGAATTACTTTTGAATTTTTAAACTATTACGATTACTAACAATTTACGAATCTATCCGATATGCTCTGCACCATAGCAACCATAGTGATGTCGGTATAAAATAACAGATGGCGATAGTATTTTCTTGCGAATATAGGCTTTCCAAAGTGTCATTCACAAGTGCTGTCCATCCCCGGTGAGAGGAGTCAATATGTTCAGGTAATAGTATATATATTGTTACCGTGATATGGTGCAGTCACAGTTTAACAATGCATTGTTAAACTGTGGTCCAGTAAATAGATATTACTTTGTGGTGCAGTCACCAATAAATAAACAGTAAATAATTTGTGCATTTGTGCAGTCAATCAAGGGCCTCGTAACCACGTGCGTGTGTTTATTTTGTCTGCACTATGTTATCGGAGTATGTATGATATTAGTCTATTTGTCTTATACTGATTAGATAGATGATTGGTTTATTTACAACAATGCCATGTAATTTCTGTTGATTTATGTTTTCAGATATGTTCCGCAGAAGGGAACCTATTAGGTACTTGTCCGAAATTTACTTGTCCGATTTACATTTGACCGACGCACGTCTTTTTTACTATATGTATTGTTTGCCATATTTTAGACCATCGAAATATCATTTCACATAACGTCGTTGAAGTTCTAATACTGCGTATGTCAAAATAGCAACTTTTACGAGGAGTGAAAAAACTGCACAATTATACATAAATATATACTATTTTAATGCCATTCCATTACTTACAGACATTTCATTGGATCCATTAGGAAAAATAAAACCATTATAATGTTAGTACGAATTTGTGATTAATGCTAAGTATTCAAAAAACGTCGTGTGGTCTTTTTCCGCCAAAAATGACTTACGTGGTGTTAGAACTTCAATGACGATAAGTATCATTTTCGGTGGCGGTGGTGGTTTCATTGTCGGTGGCGCTGTGGCCTCAGCACTGGACTGTGCTCCGAGTAGAATCAGGAGGCCCGCGATCGATCCTGCCATGTACCTACCAATGTCTTTTTCGTTTCACGAATTTCATATGTACATTTATCTGACGCTCCTATACGGTGAAGGAAAACATCGTGAGGAAATCTGCATTCACCTGCGAAGTAATTCAAAGGTGTATGTGAAGTCAACCAATCCGCACTGGGCCAGCGTGGTTTGACTAAGGCCTATCGCCCTAACTAGTTAGGGTAGGCTCGTGCCCCTCGGTGGGGACGTATAGGAGCTGTGATGATGATGATCATTTTACAGAACTACGATTTACCGATTTTCATTTTTTTAAATATTATTATTTCAGATAAGGTTACCGAACAACGTTTTACTGATTTCCAATTTTTTTTTAAATATTGACAGAAGCCTTTTTGAACTTTTTTCAATGGCCAGATGATTTATTTGACATATTAAATAAAACAAAAAATATGCGAAATATTAAACAAAACAAGTATGACAGAGAATAGGTATAATATAGTCAATGTTAGTAGTGAGTTTTGGATTTATTAATATAAGTCATCCTCTCTCCTACTTTTGCTGTGCCCGACAGGGCCCATAATGTACGTAATTTATTTGTAATACCTAAAAATACCATTGTGGAAAGCAAAATAAATGAAATGAAATAAACATTTTACCTAAAATTATTAGGTTAATAGGGGGTTAGACATTGTGATCACATCACACATCAAACTACATGATTTTTGCATACTTGCTTGCATGTTGCATGCTTGCTTCATGTTGCATACTTGCTTGCTTGCATGAGCGGGTGTGCAGGAGGCGCAGACCCCTAGCTCGGGGGGTCGGGGGGCGGAAGCCGGTCAGGGGAAAACTTATGGAATGTCTAGGTTAGGTTAGACATTGTGACCACAAATTGCATGCTGCATGCTTGCTTGTTTGTTTGCTTGCTTGCTTGCTTGTTTGTTTGCTTGCTTGTTTGTTTGTTGCTTGCTTGCTTTCAATGTTATCCTATGAGTTCTTTTTCGTGAAAAGAACTAATAGGATAACACTGTAGGTTAGGTTAGGTTATACATTGTGACCACACGACCAAAATATCAAAATATGCGACATAAACGGTCATATCCTTTTATCGCGTTGACATTCAAGTTTGATTTTTTCACAGCCGGAAGAGCTAGACCATCGTCCCGAGTATTTGATATCTCTACGCGTTCCTTGGAAAAAGTGTTTTGACAGGTAGACAGACACAGACGGACAAGGAAGTGATCCTTTAAGGGTTCCGTTTTTACCTTTTGAGGTAACGGAACCAAAAATTAAATTAAAATAGTCAAAAATTTCTTATACTTAGGTACTTATAACTGAAAATATAATATAAGTACTTAATAATAATAATTTTATTTAGCATTTTTATAGCGATGGTTTCGTGGTTATTTTTATAGGTTCCGAGTGAAATCGCAAATTGGCGTACGTTTTCCCTATGGAGTTATGACCATTGTAAAGTTCCGTCTATGGCCCATAAAATTTTGCGCTTACTACGCACAAACTGTCTTATCGGAAAGAGGTTTCCGCTGTAAAGTGGTTATCTCTTGTTTGATTTCTCTAGGTCAGTTCAGTTAGTATTGATAACACGTATATTTATAGATGATCAAACACCATAAAACATTTAATTATTTAAGACAAATATAGGCTAAGAAGAAGAACTAAGGATATTTACGGTTTTGCTATAAGGTAGAGAAAAAACTCCTCGAACATAATATAAAATCATAAACTTACATCCTACTTTTGAGATAGTTCGTAAAACAAGGCAAGTTTTGCGATCACAATCCTATAGCGGTATAATTGTCAGTACTGATGTTTCCTTTAAAATATAGGGAATTACAGCTATATTTTGATTAATTGAAGGATTCAAGACTCTATGTATAATTCAATAAGTTCAATAAATGTGCGTCGTCTGTAAGAGAATAATGGGTGGCGAGTGAGTGGGCGTCTCTGGAGAGAGTAATTTTGCAGACGATTGGAACAAGCACCAAGGAAAATGGAATGCTTTAATAACGATATATAAAGCGACTAGCAGCTTTTCTGTAAATTTTTATTTCCGTCATTATTTTTTAAATTTTTTAAGTCGATACAAATTTATATGTTCATGGGAAGTAGGTACCAAGGTAATTTATTTAAAAAGCATTAAAATTTGTTAAAATTACTGGTGTGATTTTAAAAGTGAAATGGTGTATGCCAGCGAAGCCGTAAGCAATAGCAAATAATTTTTTTTTTTTTAATGCGCTAATTATAAAATTCAACACATGACATCGAAAAAAAAATTAAAAACTGTGTCCTCTGGAATAACATATACAATTTAATGAGATGTCACTAGCCTATAATAATGTCCTCCTAACCGATATTCGGTCACGGCGGCCAATCTCAACAGGGACTAGCCATCTGCGCAGGAGATATTATAAGTAGTGCACAAACAACTGCGCAAACGCAAGTGCACTCTCTGTTCCTTCACTCGCCTAGTCCGATGGGACCGTTAGCCGACACGACCGGGGCGAGTGCAGGCGCAGGACCCACTGATTAACGTGCCTTCCGAAGCACGGAGGAGCTTGAGATGTTTCTTATTTTGGTCACCCATCATAGAACTGACCACAGCGACCACGTTGCTTAACCTTAGCAATCGTGCGCTGAGCGCACGCGCCAATGCGTCAAGATCGCACTAGCCTATATCCAACGAATAAGTGAGAGGCTTCCAACCACACCTCCTTGATAAATTATGAGACTTTGTTAAAGTGATTTAGACTTTGCGAGAGAATAGATGAACATACATATACACATACATACATACATATCGGTCAAAATCAAAACACTTCTTTTTGCTTTGCTGTAGTGGGGTAAAAAGAAAATCGTCGTCTTTCATCACGTCTGGTTTTCCTAATGACTAACTCTGATATATACACGGTTATTTTTTAACCACCCTGGAAAATTTAAGGGATGCTTCACGACATGGTATTAGAATGTTTTAAATGTGAATAAAAAAATAACTCACTTACTCACTTTTATATTAATTTTCTAAAAAATTTAAGAGCAGCATTTTTTGAGATTTTTTATTTCATTTTTTTTATTTTTTACATAATAATGGACGTGTCCTGAAGCGTCCCTAAAATTTTCCAGGGTGATAAAAAAATAACCGTGTATATGATTTATATATGACTAATTTTAATCGCGTACTAGAAATGAAGATGATATTCAGAGATCGTGACCATCGGGTGTTAATCGGGAGTTCCGGGGTACAATTCACCATGAGGACCAAAGTTTTTCTGCTCGGTTGCCTTCTGAGCCCTCCTGGCTTGCTACCACCGTCTTACCTCAATTTGTCGCCATAATAAAAATGTTAATAGCATTGTTGTGTTCCTACAATTAGAGGTAAGATAACCAGTTCCTCAGCTGTTGAGTAGTCCTGGTGAAGCTCTCTTCCGTCTTCGGCCTTATCGTTACTTACCATCAGGTGAGATGAAGGCACAAAATGTATCAGAGTGTTTTAAATTATCTACCTGTTTAATCGAAACTTCTTCTTGGCCATAAGTCTCGGCCACCACGAAGTCCAATGAGTGTCCCATGGGCCCCAACACTTTTTCGTTTACCTCGTCCACCGCCATTGAGATAGCACCTGCGAGTAGTAAGCAAAACTTAAACATATTATATTAATAATATTTAATAAAAATCAGAGCGTCGGTGGCGCTGTGGACTTGGCACTTGCCTTCCAATCGGGAGGTCGGAGTTCGAGACCGCCATTTACCAATGTGTTTTTCGTTTCACGAATTTCATATGTACATTTATCTGACGCTCCTACGGTGAAGGAAAACATCGTGAGGCAACCTGCATACAGCGAAGAAATTCAAAGGTGTATGTGAAGTCGACCAATCCATACTGGGCCAGCGTGGTTGACTAAGGCCTAAACACCCTAATTTAAGGTAGGCTCGAGTCCCTCGGTGGGGACGTATATGAGGTGTTATGATGATGATGATAATTAAAATTCAATTCCATTTAAATCTTCAAAACATGGTCATTTACTTGTGACTACCTACACTTATTACTACAAAGCATGTCGCTCCTCGAAAGGGAAGCCACTACACATATCAACGTTAGCGAGCTCTTCAAATACACACTGATCAAGGCTATGCTATGAGTAAATTCATGAAATAAAGCGATAAAGTGCAAAGTATATTTTTGGTTAGTGCGCTTTAACACGTCAACAGATAAAGTTTGAAATATATTGTATGTATCCCAGAATGCAGACCGTATAATAAAATTCAGCAGGTGGTTAGGCACGTTACACCAATATTTAAACGCAAACATAATGGATGATTTGATTAAAGCGACTCTGCCAAGTAGTGTCGGCGATGAACGCGTCGCAATTGCAATATGTCTAGCTGTGTTGTCGTAAGATGTCTGTATGAATTTACCCACATTACTTTTACATAAGATCCACAGAACGAAAGTAAACTTAAAGCCGTTAGTTAGTATAACTAATTTTAGAGTTCCGTATCTCAAAAAGAAAAACGGAACTCTCTTAGGATCCTTATAGGATCACTTTCTTGTCCATCTATCCGTCTGTCTATCAAGCCCCTTTGTCTCAGGAGCGCGTAGAGATATTAAACTCTCTCAACTCTAGATATCATTTTTATAAAATTTTGGGTCTACGGTCTCTTTGAGCTGTGAAAAAAATCATATTTGTAAGTCAACGCGATCAAAAGATATAACAGTTTATGTCGTCTATTTTCGCAAATTTTGCGATTTCATAAGAGAATCAAAACCTACGGGGTACTTCCCTTTGACTTAGAAATATGAACTTTGGCAAGAAGCAAGGTCTTATAGCACAAGTTAAGGAAAAATCTGAAAACAGTAAATAGGTACAAAAAACGGCCAACTCTCATTTGGCGGTTTTTTAAACATAATCGTTTAAAGTAACACTTTTTCTCTTAGGAAATGTAAATTGTGTCAACAAATATAATTTCCTAGGTATGTGTGGAACTCCCGGAAATCGACTTGTGCTTAATTAACTTATCTTATAATGGCTTCATCACTATGTGCATAAGCTCTTCGCTAGAGTACTCGGTTAATTCCCTAGACTAACTTTAAGGCGCGAATCTTGCAAGAAGCAACTTTGTCACAAGCTGAGGAATGCCGCGCTAATGGAAACTTTATCGACATCGCAAAGCTTTCAGGAAGTATTCAACATTGGCGGAACGTCGGATGACGCGCACATGAACGAATATTCTCAACTTAAAGATCGGAAAATTAATACAACTTTTACCTTTCATTAAATTATAACGACACGTTTTTATACACATGTAAAACTAATATCGCTAATTTTCCCATTTAAATTGATAAACACATTGTTTTAGATTTTCTGCAAAAAGTTGGCAAACATATTTTTCTCAAACATGCTCGGAAATGTAGGCATTATTGTAATAAAAAGAAGACACGAAGTTTGTAATTCTTGGCTTATGCATTGCTTTACCGGCCTAGGCCAGGAAAGTAAGCACAGACTAAGAAGAGATACTACGAAAGTAAGAAAGTAAGTATGAATAGTACATTACTGCAGAGGCCGGGAAGTTAGGGACTGCCGGACGAGTAATGCTTTCAAGGCCGAGCGTGAGCGAGGCCTTGACAATAATTACGAGTCCGGCAATCCCATTCCCGCCGAGGTATGTATAGTGCTTTTCTCAGTAATTGCGAGGAAATAATGAGAGACGTAATACTGGAATTAATTATGAAATTCAGTGTAATAATAATACCATATAAATAAAAACCTTTCATATTAAAATATTGTTTAATGTTGTCTATTTATTTATTCAAATATTTATAATTGCCGTGATCTTCGTATAATTTAGCTTTATGATCTGTAAATAAGACAATAGTAGGTACCTAATAATAGTAAGTTTCCTCTCTCTTGTTCAACGATTGCATGCCCAACGGGTCCATAATAATCTTATTTTTGTGAACCACCTATTTTACACATTATGGTATGCATAAAAGATTTTGAATTGAATTGGAAAGAAATGAGTATAATATGAATAAAAAAACAAATCAAGCAATTAATGAATTATAGTAGCCTAAAATTTACAAATACTTTTTAATTTTCAATTAGTTCAAAGGAAACAAAGCCCAATCATATTTTACGCAAAAAATGTAATACTGTAGATTATGACTTTATTTTCTCGCAACGAAAATATTTTCGCATATTTTCGTGTGATTTCATACCAACAATTTAATAAAATTGTTGTCATATTCTTATACTTACAACGTGTCTCATAATAACTCCCCATAAAAATTATAATATTCATTTAACCGAAAAGAATGTGTCAACTTTAATAACTTGTCATATCAATCGAATTTAATTGTCAAATTTATGAAAATTCAGTTTTACAACAGTATTAGGTTGGCACTTTTGATAGTTTAAATAAAATTAAATATTATAATTTTTATGAGGAGACATGAGACACGTTGTATATATACTCGAAGAGTGCATTTTTTGTAATGTGGTAGCAATTGGTTGTATGACAAGTTACATAATTCAAGTTATAGATAAATTAAAAAACATTGGAGCAGCGGCCAAAAATGAATTTTTATACTTACTTTCCTGGCCTAGGCCGATAAAGTAATGCATGAGCCAAGAATTACAAACTTTGTGTCTTGGCTTATGCTTTTTACTACAATAATGCCTACATTTCCGAGCATGTTTGAGAAAAATTCATTTCCGGCCGCTGCTGAAATGTTTTTTAATTCATCTATAACTTGAATTATGTAACAATTGTTAAGCAGCTAATTGCTACCACATTATAAAAAATGCACTCTTCGAGCATATATATGAATATGAGAATAATTTTATTAAAATGTTGGTATAAGATCACACGGAAATATGTTAATTTTTTTTTGCGAGAGAAAAAATCCATAATCTACAGTATAACATTTTTTGCATAAAATATGACATGTAAAATATGCGCGTAAAATATATCTCGTTCATATGTAGGTATTTGCGTAAAATATATCAAACATTACATTTAACATTAATAAATTGCTTTATTCATTCTTTTATTCATATAATACCCATTTGTTTTCAGTATTACGTCTTTCCTTAAAAGCACTATACATACCTCGGCGGGAATGGGATGGACGGACTCGTAATTATTGAAAGCTTACTCGTCCGGTAATCCCCAACTTCCCGGCCTCTGCAGTAATATACTAATGTGGCCTTCCCACTGGAATACGGGAATGTAACCACTCAGTTGTGGCAGAAACAGGTAACGTAGAAGGTACATGATCTCCCTCCGTATACATAAAAACTATTGTGAAAACTATTAAACATGCTAGCAGCCAATCTTCATGAATCGCACGTCTACCTACCGGAAATAACTCTTCCGGGCTTCTGATAGCTGTAGTCGCCTGGACGCCGCTGCGAGCCGGTAATGTAGCCAAGGGTGAATCTTTCCCCGCGGGTCCCTCCCACTGACAGTATTAATATGCACAAACACCACCGCAACTGGGAAAGAAAAATAATATTACTTCTTTACATATAAACCGTTAAAGTACTAACACTATACTACTGAGATTACCCTTTTTTTCATTTATCGGAAATTGAACGAGATACTGACTTGAAATAAAAAAAATAATGTGTTTTCAGTGTATAGAATCATTATCTTCGTTTATGATTTTACTTTTTTCATAAGATTATGTATTTTGTAATACATTTTTCAAGTAGGTTAGTAGGTGTAGGTACATTCCATAACGAAAAACAGCACTTTTACGTTTAGTATTTTGCAGACGGAATCGAGAAAAATTTTCGATGGAATGCTCATAGTGGAAAATGTCTTTCATCATTTCACCGTTTCCACTGTTAATTGTAGGTGTAGACATAAAATATTTATTTTTCTAAGTCTTATTTCTCTTCACCACTTTATTTACGTAATCAAACATTTACCCGTGCATAATAATAGCTTGCAAGTACTAATAATAGTCTCCAAGTTAAGCCACGGCCGCGGGTAACGGATGGAGAAATGCGCAAGAGTTCATCACTAAGAATACGGAAGCCTTAAATCTACGTATGCTTAAACTCTCTTCCATTGATTTACTACCAAACGTAACGTCTGGTAACGTAACGTAACGTAACGTTTGTTAATAAATCAATGCTGTATTCATTCATTTTGAAAGAGATGTTCCGTATGTATGTTTGGACATTTTCGTAAAGAAAATCTCCATCTTTGATTTGAATAAATAGATAAAATTCGTAAGAAAGACAAGTAAATTATAACGTAGTCAATTTATAACCCAAGTTTCGTGACAAATTGAACTTCGTATGAAGTCTCATCTAACTTGCTTTACGCGCTGAAGAAAGTAATAAAGTCTTTGTCAGCTATTTGATTGTCAGGAGGAGGGGAAAGTGAATTTAAAATACGGAATAATTAAACTGCGAACAGTTGCTATCTAAGTTGTTATAAAACGTATACGATAATCTACTGGGTTTGAGGCAGAATTATGCACTTCTCCGATTATGCCCTTTTTAACCCCCGACGCAAAAAGAGGGGTGTTATAAGGTGTGTGTCTATGTGTGTGGGTGTGTGTGTCTGTCTGTGGCACCATAGCTCCTGAATTAATGAACTGATTTGAGTGCGGTTTTTTTTAATCGAAAGCCTTGTTCATCGCGTTGGTTCTTAGGTATGTTTTATGAAAATCGGATTAGCAGTTACAATCTACAATCACTTTGCCAAGACAAGGTAGCTATTTTGGGTGATTGATTTTTTTGGGTCGGGGTTTTTTTAATTTTTAATTTTATTTTATGTATACTTACTCCAGATGATGAAAAAGTCACCTTAGTACTATCGCCACTAAGTATAAAGTTTTTCGATCGTTAGTAATAGCAGAGTATTAGTTATAGGAAAGTAAAATCGACTCTAGTCTATAAGTCAAAGATCCTTTATAAGGTGTACCTACCTACTAATACTTTGCTATTACTAATGATTGAATAACCGACCTTAAGCGGAAAACTGTTAGCAATATTTAGTAATTTAGTTCATTGTAAATAAGTAGATACTTATTTCAGATTTGCTTGCAAATGTAGATACGTATTAATATACACACCGATAGAATTAGTGATACCGAAAAAAAACATTTTTCTCAAACATGCTCGGAAATGTAGGCATTATTGTAGTAAAAAGAAGATGCAAAGTTTGTAATTCTTGGCTCATGCATTACTTTACCGGCCTAAGCCAGGAAAGTAAGTATAAAAATTTATTTTTGGCCGCTGCTCCAATGTTTTCTAATTTATCTATAATTTGAATTACTACCACATTATAAAAAATGCACTCTTCGAGCATATACAACGTGTCTCATGTCTCCCCATAAAAATTATAATATTTAATTTTATTTAAACTCTCATCAAAGTGCCAACCTAAAACCGTTCTAAAGCTGAATTTTCATAAATTTGACAGTTAAATTCTATTGATATAACAAGTTATTAAAGTTGACACATTCTATTCGGTTAAGTGAATATTATAATTTTTATGGGGAGTTATTATGAGATACGTTGTATATGAATATGACAACAATTTTATTAAAATGTTGGTATAAAATCACACGATAATATGCTTAATTTTCGTTGCGACAGAAAAAAGTCATAATCTGCAGTATTACATTTTTTGCGTAAAATATGATTGGGCTGTATGGGCTTTGTTTCCTTTGTACTAATTGAACATTTAGTATTACTAAATGCTAGGCTACTATAATTGGCATGATGACTGAATTCAAATTTTTACGTCTCGTCATTAAATATTAAAATACCGTAGAAAAAGATGCAGTCCTGTGAAATTAGAATTAAAATCGGCTTAGAAATACCTTAGATACAAGCATTTTAAGTTGTTAATTTGAAGGCGATTAGACAGAGAGATCCGACATCAACTGGGACGTCATTGTTGAGTACGGCCATATTGACTCCTTGTAAATTGCCGTTTTGCTAGAAAGAGATGGTGAAAAATCTTTAATACCTTATATCTCGGTTGTTTTTATAGTTATTCGAAAACCGATTTTTTCTTTCTTTTTTTTTTTATGGATGGCCCGGCAAATGACCTCCTCCCGCCTGATGTTAAGCGGTGAAAGAGGCCCAAATGAGTTGACAGATAGAGTAGGGACGACATCCACTCTCCTACCTGCCCGCCCCTTGCCGGCCCAAAAGATGCTTTTTCACGCCTCTTTTGAAGAAACCCATGTTGTAGGATAGAGGAAACACGTGCGCAGGTAGAGAATTCCAAGTGTGGGATGAACGACAGAAGAAGGAATCTTGGAATTTCTTGGTACGGTGTGAAAAGGAGGACACAGTGTACGGATGACTCCGAAGGCCCTTGCGCGTGTTTCTGTTAAGGAATGGAGAGGGAGGGATAAGGTCCTCAGAGCATTCCCCATGGAACATTCGGTAAAAGGCGCTAAGAGAGGCGATGTCACGACGAAGTTGTAGAGGCTCGAGGGTGTTAGTTGCCTCTACATCGCCAATTATGCGAATAGCGCGACGCTGCAATCTGTCCAGAGCATCGAGGAGGTACTGAGCGGAGCCGTCCCAAAGGTGCGAGCAATATTCCACGCAAGACCTAACCTGAGTTTTATACAACAAGCATAGTTGGTCCGGCGCAAAATACCTACGCACCTTGTTCAGGACACCGAGTTTCCGTGAGGCAGTAGTTATGACGGATTCGATGTAGTCTCTGGGGTTCAGATCGCAGCGAATGTTCATTCCGAGCAAGGTGATGTTGCTCTGTGTGTGAAGGGTTGTGCCCTGAAGAGAAGGAAGGGGGAGGAAAGGTGACCTTTTCGCCGAGAACACGCACACCTGTGTTTTCTTAGCATTGAACTCAACAAGATTGTTGGAGCCCCATTCGGAGACGAGGTCCAGCGTCCTGTTGAGCTCAATGATAAGATTCTGCCTTTCCCTACTAATATCACCACGAGCAGCCCCTGAGCTTCCGTGATATCCCCCATGCACTGTACTGTCGTCTGCATAGCAATGTATAGCTCCCAAGGAAAGCATATCATTGATATGCAGAAGAAACAATGTGGGGGATAGAACGGAGCCTTGCGGAACACCAGCGTTCACTGCCACGAACCGCGAAGCGCAGCCGTCAACGACAACGCGAATTCTACGCTCGTGGAGGAAGCTGGCAATCCATGTACAGAACTGCGCGGGTAATCCGTATGCCGGAAGCTTGGAAAGAAGAGCCTTGTGCCAGACTCTATCAAAAGCTTTGGCGATGTCGAGACTAATAGCCACCGATTCGCCGCGCTTATCGATAGATTCACCCCATTTGTGCAAAAGGAACGCTAGAAGGTCACCTGTAGACCGTTTAGGACGAAACCCATACTGTCGGTCATTAAGTAAAGAGTGACCTTCCAGGTAACGGATCAGCTGGGTATTAAGGATCCTCTCCATGATTTTACACAAAATGGAAGTGACGGCTATAGGATGATAGTTAGCCGGATTAGAACGATCTCCCTTTTTGGGAACCGGCTGGACATTGGCCTCTTTCCAAGATTTCGACACACAACCAGCAGAGAACGACAGACGGTATAGACGCGTAAGGACCGGAGTCAACTCCGCTGCACACTTCTTAAGAACAATCGCAGGAATGCCGTCTGGTCCACTTGCTTTTCGAGTATCGATCGACTGGAGCTCCGCCCGCACATCACGCTGTCTGATACGGATATCGGGCATGGTGCTGCCACAATGGGACAGTTTCGGAGGTTGTGTACCACAGTCATCGACACGGGAATGAGCCGCAAAGAGTTTTGCCAGGAGGTCGGCTTTCTCCTGCGGCTGATGAGCAAGTGAGCCATCGGCATGTCTCAGCGGTGGCAGCGAGGGTTGGCAGAAGTTTGATTGCACAGCTTTGGCCAGGCGCCAAAAAGAACGGCTACCCGTAGGGTGCGATAGCAGTTCCTGGCCCACTTGTGCAATGCGCTGAGCATCCGCTCTAATGTAAGCCCTCTTACACAACTTGGTGGCATTATTGTAGGCTGTTTTCAGTAGGTTTGTATTGGGATCCTTAGATGCTCGGCCTCTGATCCAAGCGCGGTAAGCCAGCTGTTTGTTTTCAACAGCAGAGGCGCACTCGCGATTGAACCAGAGGTTACGTCTGCCTCTACTGACGAGATTGGAATGCGGAATATAATATTCCATTCCTAGTATGATCTCGTCAGCAACAGAGGTAGCGCAAGAGTCCGGATCCATCCTATTGAAACAGCGCTGCCACCAAGGAACAGATGCGTAATAATCCCGCATACCGTCCCAATCTGCTGACGCATAGTGCCACAGACGGCGTGCTGCAACCACAGGCGACGGTCGTGACGTCTGAGGCACTGAGACGGATACCAGGCAGTGATCCGAAGATCCTAGTGGAGCTCGAACCACCACCTGATATCCGTCAGGGCGATTTGTCAACAGAAGGTCCAATAAAGAGGGCGCTTGACCGATAATATCTGGTACCCTGGTGTACTGGGTGACCAATTGTGTCAGGTCGTGCGTGAGAGCGAATGCGTGGGCATTCCTACCCGCATGGTCAGTTTTAGAGGAACTTAACCACAACTCGTGGTGAGCATTGAAGTCCCCTAAAAACACCAGCTCGGCGGAAGGAAATCGCTCCTGCGCGTCATCTGCCACCCGATGTAGGGAACATTTCATAATTTAACTACACCATATATTATTAATATTATTATTCTGATATATATATATATTTATATATACACATATACAATTACAAACTTATGATAGTCAAGTTAGAAGTATACACATATATAAAACATATATATAGTATATATATTACGTACATGCATACATATATTACATATACCACATACATACATATTATTGGTTTGAGTGGCGCGCCAGCTGTTTTCTACTCGCATAGGCATTGTCATTGTCTTTAAAAACAGGTTGTCCTGCGGCGATAAAAACTTCGTCTCGCGCCCCGCCAGTTGAGAGCCGACCTCTGACGCATAGCCTGTGCTATTGTTGTGTGTACGTTCCTTCGTTTTTTGTCTTTAAGTTTGTTTACATAAACGCTAAGTAACTAATAAAGTAATAAATTTAACTGTGGAGTTATTTACCGTGGACATATGACCATACCCGACTTAGATGTTCAAAAAGTCGAGTTGTCTCCAAGTCACCACGATGGGAACGGTAGACGCAGACGTAGACACGGCAATGAGTGCCAAAATCGACGTGTACCGCAAGGATGGAAAAGGAAGGTTCCTCCAAACAGCGCAGGCGACGACAGCAAACGTCCGCCCGGACGAACAAACAAACACCAGCCTTCGCCTTGAAGGACTCCTCAAGAGCGTAGCCGGGGTAATTAAGGTAGCCTGTATCGGCCGGGCAGATAATTTGCGTCTCCGTCAAAAACAGCATTGCTGGACGGGCTGTTTCGAGATGGTGGTGGACAGCTAAGAGGTTAGAATGGAGCCCGCGGATGTTAGCGAGCCCCACCTCGAATAATGGTGTTTTGGTGGGATAATGCACCGCTGTACGACCAGTCTTAATATTTTGCGCTGCCATAATTATAGGAGTGAGAGGCGTGAAACTGAGGTGTCCTTGCTGCGCTTCGCATAGTTAATGTGTGTAGGCCTGTTTCGCCAGGAACAGCCGACAGCTGATTTGCGCTGACCCTCCGCACGGAAGGGCCCCCGAACCCCCCCGGAAGTGGCCGCCGGGACCCACCGTCCGGTCACCAACCGGCACGACGGACCACCCCGAGATTATGCGTGGCATGGTGGGGCAGCCTCACGGACTGGTTAGGTCCACTTGGGCCCCTGTACTATACCACGGGCGGCCAGCGGAACAGCCGTTTCTTCGGGTCTTCCTGGGCGGAGGGTCAACGCAGTCAACCTGGCACTGGGTCGACGGAAGCCCGCACAAACCATACGAATCGCAGCAACGACCCCTCAAGCTCTGGCTGTGCGCAGACTGATCCCGAAACGCGGACAAAAATGGCCACTTGACGGGTTTTACATCATGCGCACGGTGGTCGCTAGCCAGTCGGGCTAGCGACCACCGTGCGCATGATGTACCCGTCAAGTGGCTCTGTTTATTATATGAATGAGCTTCTATTAAAGCAAAAAAAAAATTTTTGTCATCTAGCCAATTCATTAATTATTTGCTTAATTTGTTTTTTTATTCATATTATACTCATTTGTTTCCAATTCAATTTAAAATCTTTATTGCTTACCATAATGTGAAAAATAGGTGGTTCACAAAAAATAAGATCAATATGGACCCGTTGGGCACGCAATCGTTGAACAAGAGAGAGGTATCTTATTATTATTAGGTACCTACTATTGTCTTATTTACAGATCATAAAGTTAAATTATACAAAGATCACGGCAATTATAAATATTTGAAAAAATAGACAACATTATACAATATTTTAATATGAAAGGTTTTTATTAATATGGTATTATTATTACACTGAATTTCATAATTAATTCCAGTACATATTACGTCTTTCATTATTTTCTCGCAATTATTGAGAAAAGCACTATACATACCTCGGCGGGAATGGGATTGCCGGACTCGTAATTATTGTCAAGGCCTCGCTCACGCTCGGCCTTGAAAGCATTACTCGTCCGGTGTTCCCGAACTTCCCGGCCTCTGCAGTAATGTACTAATTTTAAATAATATTTCGTAAGAGACCTTACTTTAAAAATGGAACTAAGGCGACGGTAATTTTTTTCACCGATTTATTTCTTTTTCCGCTAATACCTACTGATTTGTTAGTGATTCGAGCTTAGTCTGAGGAGAAATTTGAAAGTTTATAAATTCGATAAATTCTCAATTTTATTAGTATTTTTTTTTGTGTCAATAGGAGACGCCTGAGTTGAAATAACCTAAAAATACCCAATTCGATACCACCCAAGATTATTAGGGCAGATGAAATGCGAAGAAATGGTTATACCTACATATCTACTGGCGCCAGACTTCAGCAATCAATTTCATTCAACCATTCATCGCAGTATTCGACGGTACCGGTTGACTGATTCTCTTGTGAGGAGGGGCCAAAGCAGAAGAAAATTATAAAAAAAACGTTTTTTAAATACAAGCTTTTAGAACTCGTCAATACGAATCAAACGAGCCCAAACTCGATGGGCTTGTGTCGTTTAATTGCGGAGTTCCTATGGCCACCTTTCAGCTCTAGCATTAGATCATCTCTATATCATCATAACATTGTATTGTCTTGTCACGCGATATACATATGCATGCAAAATTTCAGCTCAACAGGAAACCGGGAAAGTGGTCGAATTTAACTTGCAAGATTTCATTACAGACACCGCGACAGGTGAACGTAAATAAAAGCTTGTAAAAAGGTGCACTTCGAGGAGGGATGACCGTTTTCTACAACTTCGAGCTCGCAGGAACATGCGGGTAACGGATGTGCAGGGGCTCTATTTTTTAATCATTCGTCCGGCATCGAGCGCTTTTCAAGCGTAATCTGTGCTCGATTCCTATTGTTTTTCGTTTTTCTTGCGATGAAAAGCGATAGAACATTACGACAAAGATCAATATTGTTTTGATTTTTGTCGAAAACAAAACGAAAATAAGTAGAAATCGAATACTGACGAGTACTCGATGCCGGAAGAATGATTCAAAAATAGGGTCCCTGGCCCGAAATGAACTTAAAGTCGTGCGAGGAGTGCGAGTGAGCGAGCGTACAGTTCTCAAAAGATTTGAAGAAGAGAACAAAACTTGAGAGACATCATCGTGTACGTATATACATCATTGCACGCGAACATCGTTTTTGGGACATAAACCAATGTGTGCGGGTACTTTTCACTGATGAGTGTAGAGTGCTCTAAAACCAGATCGATGGAAGGCAGAGGCTGTGTGTGGTCACAATGCCTTAATCTAACCTACAGTTCCCAGTTTTATCATATAAGTTTTTCCTTGCGGGGGGCTTCCGCCTCCCGAATCCCCGAGCAAGGGGGTTGCGCCCTATGCATCCCCGCTCATGTAGGCATGCATGCGAAGTGTAAGCAAGCCTGCAGCATGCAAGCAAGCATGCAACTTGCAGTTTGATGCCACAATGTCTTACCATACCTAACCTAGTTTTATAAGTATAAAACTTTAAAAAAATCCTAAAAGTAGTAAACAAAATTATATCAAATGGTAAGTATATCAAATGACAATTATATAAAACGAAATTAAATCAAATGACCGTTATATTTCATGAGTTTTATTTGAAACGGTTTCAGATATTTTGAATGTAATGCTGAATACAAAATGATTAAATGTTAGGTAAATAATCGTTATTTTAAAATAAATTATGTCACGAGTTGTTATGTAAAACGTTTATTACTTACGCAATATGAATATTATTGAAATGAAATTACATTAAATGACACGCACCCGATATTACAGCAAGATTCTGTGCTGTAGTCGATCTTGTAAATGTTTTATTCAAAGACATTATAAGAGATAGACCGACAATACGCGCGGCCTCTAAGAAACCCCCTTCAACCACAACAGCGGTCAGGCGGCCGCTACTCATACTGTATTTGTACTGCATTCGACTGTCGAGCGCGCGTCAAGTTATAAAAATACTTAAAAATGCCCAAATAACCTCGTTTTGTAGTGTAAAAAACGAACAGTAATAAAAACTAAATCACATTGTAACATTATTTATTACCGATGAGTCTTAATTATGCTTCTTTATTTAGCTATTATCATATCAAAATTGGTTGAAGGGGAATTCATACATTTCGTTTGCATTGTTGGTCTACTCTTATAATGTCTTTGGTTTTATTATTAATATTATATTTGGATAATTTCAAAAAGTGCTCAATCTACGAAGTGCTCATTCTGCGATGGGCTCGTTCTGAGAAATACTCATTTTAGGAAAAACACATACTGCATTAAAACCTCTTATAATTTCTGTTAACTTTGGTGTTTTACATTTTTACAAGCTTTTATTTTACTTGCAATGTAAGTATGTATGTTCGAGTGAAATCTTGCAACTCAATTTTGAAGTAGATATCCTTAACCGATTGAGCTGAAATTTTGTATACACGTTCAGTTTGGATGACAATGCATGGTTGACTATGTGACGTCATTCTAAATCCAAGATGGCCGCATACCCAAGATGGCGGACCAATTATTTTTAATGCACCCTACAATATGGGTATCAAATAAAAGGTCTTGCTACGAGTAACTCGAAAAATAATGTGACGTCACTATTAATCCAATATGGCGGACTTCTAAAGCTTGAAAATCTATTTTGAAGTAGATATCTTTAACCGATTGAACTGAAATTTTGTATATACACACAGTTTGGATGAAAGTGCATGGTTAACTGTGTGACGTAATTCTTAATCCAAGATGGCGGCATACCCAAGATGGCGGTCCAACAATTTTTAATGCACTCCTACAATATGGGTATCAAATAAAAGGTCTTGCTAAGAATAATTTGAAAAATAAAGTGATGTCACTATTAATGCAATATGGCGTACTTCTAAAGTTAAAAAAATAATTTTGAAGTAGATATATTATCTTTAACCGATTGAGATAATATTCTATATAGACGTTCCAGCAAACGACCTTGCAAGAATGATGCGTTGAATGAGATCAACAGACTGAGAAACGTGTCCAGTGATAACTAAAAAGTAAAAAATAAATTAAATGTAAAAAAACCTTTTAAAAAACAACTTTTTATTTAAATGCGCTAAAAAGAAAAAATAAACTTTTACACTAAAACTTTTACTTATAACGTCATTTCACATTTGACACAATTTATATGACATAAAAGCTTGTCGCGAGCTTTACTTTTCTAGATAAACAAGTAAATTAAATAATTTGATGTGAATAATTTTATACATTACATTTTTCAAACTAAGTAAATACGAGTAGGTACTTAAAAGTACTCTTTTAAGTACGTACGTACTTTTAAGTAACTACACACAAGTAAATCTCGCGACAAGCTTTTATGTCATATAAATTGTGTCAAATGTGAAATGACGTTATAAGTAAAAGTTTTACGGCCTTACAAATAAAAACTTATTCCGAGGATAATCCTCGGAATAATTTATTCTGTATTTTGTCTTGTTTTAGCACATGTCAGATGTAATATGTCAAAATAAGACAAAACACGGAATAACTATTCCGAGGTTATTCCTAGGAATAAGTTTTTTATTTGTAAGGCCGTTAGTGTAAAAGTTTATTTTTTCTTTTTAGCGCATTTAAATAAAAGTTTGTTTTTTAAAAGGTTTTTTTTTACATTTAATTTTCAGTATAAACACAACCCACGTTAAAGTCGTTGGAGAGGATTGCATATAATATTATAAATTTTGCAAGACATAGAATACGGGTCAACTATTTCACATCAACCTTACTACTACATTTTTGTATAAAGGGACATAATGATAGTGATTACAATAAATGTGTACCTACGCTTCATTGAAAGTATCTTTAATCTCTAAAATAAATGTTTTTGAATGACAGAGTTCTACTGATAGAAATTACTGAGGTTATTGCAAGTTAGAGTATTTTATAAGGATTAATTTTCTGTTCGGTACGTTCTATACGAACGTGTAAATGATCAATTTTCCTGGGATCTCATCGTCAGATCATGACGTGGTGACAATGGGACTACCTCCGGACTTTTTCGACTACATAAAGTATTTTGAAAATCGGCCTACAAATAGCGGAGAAGTTGGTAAACATACATTTAAAAAAAATAGAAATAGTCGAATATAGATCCTCCTCCTTTTTAAGTCGGTTAAAAGTTATTACACCGTATATTTCTACACTTACAGGGATCTTGAACTTGAGTTTCCCAAACGTTTTTCATCGATAAAATAAAGCATATTTTTTTCTCATTTCAATACGTGCCCACCATGAAAAGTCACACTGTATAGTTCAATGATAATTTTATTTGATAATTATTTTAACGGCTTTTACCTCTAAGCATGTCACCGAATCGAGATGATAACTTTAAAAACTAACTAGCGAAGAAAATGTGCGGGAAAGCACACGTGCTTCTAGTATCTTTCCAATATTGTCCGCTCGTAAAAATATCTGGAGTGTGGATAGGTATACGGCTTTAAAACACACGCCGTCTTTATATACCGACAAGAATTATGATACCAGCTATAAACACTTTTATAAACTAATATACCTAATATATAAAAATATCGTGTCACAGTGTTTGTTATCGAACTCCTCCGAAACGGCTTGACTGATATTAATGATTTTTGTTTGTGTATATTTGGTAGATCTGAGAATCGATCGTAGACTATTTTTCATATAGTAGGTAAGGGTGGCCCTCTCCAAAAATGTTTGAGTGTTGATAGTTCGCGGGCACAGCTAGTTTTCTATAAAAATACACGGTGTTTCAAAATAGCCAATAAATAATCAATTCTTTATCGAAAACTCATTATTAAAATGTGTTTACACTAATGTTATTCAACCCAAAATTTTCATATAAATCATAGTATCATCATCATGTCTATGATTTACATGAAAATTTTGGGTTGAATGACATTACGTGTAAACACATTTTAATAATGAGTTTTCGATAAAGAATTGATTATTATTGGTTATTTTGAAACACCGTGTATACTAACCTATCAGAAAATAGTGAAAATTTGATGCTACAAGAATAGTAGATTGCTTTATAAGGGTGGAAAGGAATCAATCCCTACGAGGTTGTTAGACGCCCGAGCGCAGCGAGGGCGGCTATAGTCCGAGTAGGGTTTGATTCCTTTTACCCGTGTGTAGCACTCTACTTTTCATTTCGAATGCAAGGAAAATAAAAAATAGCTTTTCTAATAAAATTTATTAATAAAAATACTCCTAACATGACATATCGACATCGTGTTTTACACTTAGTGTACTTTTAAGCATTGAATATCTGCTCCATAGCGTAGACGCCTGCACTTTATGAGATAGTTCATTAAAGTATATAAGAAATACATTTTCAGAAAATGATTTTATATTCCTTGCATCTCGCCACTTCATAAAGTCGGAATATGTATTTAAATATCTTTCCTTTGAAATTTTTGGCAAAAAAATTTCGAGTATTGTATTTGCTTCGTTCGTGACTGAATCTGGAGCCGAAATTTCAGAATCGCTTGAATTCATTGTTTTTCTTAAATACCTAAATCACACAATCAAGATTTCGGTACAGCGTAACAGATTCCCCTCCCGCCAAAATTATCTTTTTCACAGGTATTTTTAAATTTGGAACATATCGCGTTACCTGTTACTGGCCATTCAGCCAAATACTTTTATTATCATTGTACCAAAGATTGTATGTACGTAACCTAATTCAGTTCTATTTTTAAAATTTTACTTTCCGCCCTAAGGAGGGAAGTAAATAGTATGAGAATTTCCCGCCCGCTGGTGGGAACTAGCGTTTTCCTCCCAATACTCAGATCAAGGAAACGCTCCTTTCCGAGCATGAGGAATGAAAACAATATTTTCTTCCCAATCGTGCAACAAAAGGCTCCGGAGTGGTTTTATTGTTGACATTAATTTATTGGACAGCATAGAGGTCTTGTAAAGCCCAAAAATAAAATTGCGTGACATCGCGTCTTTGGTCTGTTATAGAAAAAGTAAGGCAAAACTTCGAAACTGAGATATCGAAGATTTATTATTAGAAAAACTAGCTACGCAGCCCGTGACATCCGACAAGCACACAAATCATTTAGGTGCGGTGCGTTCTCATTTTCTTGACGATAAATGGAAGTCATGGTTTTGAGACTTTTGGGGTGCTTCCCTGATCGGAAAGTTTTGATAAGAGTACCTATATTTATACTTGGTACTAGAAAATACAGTATGATAAATGTTAGCATTCGTCTACATTTCTGAGAATAGATGTAGGTATTATAAATAGATATATATTACCTATGTCTATTATACCGGGTGTAACTCAACACCCCAATAACATCTAAGGGTATGTATCCATTAGAAGTAGAGATTCTGTAGGAAAAATATTAGAGCTAACAAACCTACTTTTTTTTCCATACAAACTAAATAAATTATTCTTTGGTATTAAGTGCCGACAGCTCTACGTAAGCATACAAGGAATACTACTGTCACGTGTCATTTTGTGTTAAGGGCTGATTATGGTTGTCACTTGAAAGTTTTTGCTTTTAGTTTAAAATCAAATAACTCTGAAAGTATTGGGGTTCCAGGTCTCAGACAAGCACCGAAGGTTCATTTAGTATCTAACTTATATGCCCCTTAAATGTTATTGGGGTGTTCAGTTACTCTCTGTATATTTTGTACTACAAAAAAGAGGAGTTCGCACTATTTTTTACCGACTTCAAAAAAGGAGGAGGTTCTCAATTCGATGCGTATGTTGATTTTTTTGTGCGTATGTTACGCGATTACGCCGCCAATTGTGGACCGATTTTCAAAATTATTTTTGTATTCGATAGAGTATACTTCTGGGTTTGTCCCAAGATTACCAAAATTAGGATCTGATGATGGGATCCTAGAAAAATCGAGGAAAATCGTTAAATTTTAAAGGTATGCCCAACGTGTTTTGTGTGTATGTTACGCGATTACTCCGTTATGTACACCGTCCAACATGTTTCATGTTTTTTTCTGAAGCTGTTCACGTATTTGCGTCCGGTAGTCATGAACCGATCTGATGACGGTAGGATCCATAACTTTTGAACTCGACCTGACCTGAGCTGACCTTGGACCTGAATTTAATACCAGCTTACTGAAGGTGAGCTGATATTAAATTCACTAAAAAGATTTCATTCACTAAAAAGATAAAAATAAAAATATTAGATAAAAAATAAAAACCGACTTCAAAATCACTAAAAAGTTTAAAATAATATAAGAATAGGTACAGACAACATCATACTTTTATATTGAATTCAGTGCCAAATTTAAAGACTTTCTGGGAGATCATCATTTGATAGAAAATTTAAACACAAGAAAAAAATAAACTAGCCTTCCCAAAGTACAAGCTTCAAAAAACTAGACGCTCGCTTATGGGGAAATATATAACTTTTTACAACAAAGTTCTACTAAGTGTTATGTTCTGATTAGCACTTTCATTAGTTTAAAGCGAATGTAAAATGTAAAAATACACTCCTAGGTGTAAAGGTTTTCATAAAGTTAACTTTAAATAAAACGCTTGGTGTAAATTTGTAGACGAGTTTTGTTGCAATGTAATGAAAAGATATTGTGTATAACTATTTATCTAAACAAATATTATTGTGTATGGTTACGATATAATTTATTGTAAATGTCGATACTTCTAGTAAAGTTGACCAGTTTTTTGCGCCCATTCTTCATACCAGCTAAGAGACGTCCAATGGGTGGTAGGTAGATGATACAATACGGCCGCTCAGAAGAATACTCGTACTTAACCAAAGCATATTTTGCAAGCATTATTGCTTTAGTTATTGTTCTGAGTTTGGACTATACAAAAGAGCGTTCTTTCAAGTCATATTTGAATAAAGAATATACCTAACGATATGGAAAATGATTTACTTAATATACATTTTTAAATATATATTAAAATAGAAGTTATTATCGTTATCTATGCGCAAATAACTAAGTATTAACACATCACTATAAAAAACTTAAAACGTTGTAAATATAAATTCTTTTTATTGTTCACTCAGTTGGTAGTCTATCTGTATAATTAAAGATTTCACCAGCATTATGAGCAACACTGAAAACGACATAAATATTATATTTCAATACAATGATCAGCGTTTCTTTCTTAACGTCCAGTCAGCAATTTATTGTAGGTAAATCGAAGTGCCTACTCAACACAAAACTTAACATATGTCCACGCTTGACTACTCGGCATATTTGCGCAATGGTATAAGTGTAATCGAATGTCGATCACTAAAAACACGTCTGACAGGCTTCACGCAAGCTCTGGGGCCCTACCATGATCGCTTATAGCAAGGTTGAAACAATATTAAAACAGAGACACCGCTCTTGCTGCGTATAGCGCCATCCCGCTCTCAGCGCGGTTTTAATATTGTTTTAAGCGATCATGGTTAAGGGGCAGAACAGAGTTCGTAGTGTTTGTGCATTGCGAAAGTCGCGTTCTGTAATTTGATCATATCCTTACATATACGAGCATAAAACAAAATGTCTGTGTTAAATAAGTGTTATAGAAACAGTCATAAAATCAAGTTTCTTCAACAGGTTTGCGACAAGGTTTAACATTTCGCTGTTAATGTTTACGAATCGAACATTTTCGATCTAATTTATAATCTGCACATGAGCTGAGTCGTTATGGGGCTACGTAACATAACTTTAAACACATTTTTCTCGAACGTTGCAACTAATTCTAAGTTTGATACTTTAAGCGTGGCGAAAGTTTAATATGAGCAATATTTCGTGTCGAGGGTATCACTCGAGTTAATTGCTCATTTTATCAGTAGTAACGTAACTACTGATGAAATAACGATGATGGTTAAAAGATAAAATACACAATTTTAGCTTAAATGCAATTTAAAAAGAATAAGGTTCGACATCAATGATAAATTCTAATCCGTCATAAGAATATTTAAAATAAACTCATGTCATTTATATTTTAAATAAATACAATTGCAAATACGGCAAATACTGACACAAAGAAATAAGGGTTACCTACTCAATGTCAACAAGCTAAATATAAAAGGTTCAAAATATCAACAACTTAAATTATCAACGAATCACATAGCAAAAGGCTCATTTGTTCAACAACCAACAATTTTTGAATATATTATCAACATCCAAACGTCAAGGCCTTTTATTTAATATGGGCATTAAATGAAAGGCCTTGATGAGTAGTAGAGCACTATTAACCTAGGAAAATCGCACTAAATTCAACATGGCCCTCATGGTCGCCGCTCAAAAATACGGATAAAAGTTCGTTTTCAAACCCAGCAATATGGGCATCCAATGAAAGGCCTTGAAGAGAACCTAGAGCACTACGAAACTAGGAAAATTGTCCTAATTTCGAAATGGACGCTGCTTAAAAAAGGCAGAATAAAGTTGAAACTTTATGAAGTAAAATGGAGGAAAAAAACTAAACCCTGTGTTAAGCATTTTGATGGCGAAACGTAGTTCGCGGGCATAGCTAGTCATAAATAATTTGAAAGAATACAAAATAGATATAATTTCATATTCCGACACAATGAATTAAATATTGACATTTTAAATCAAGTAATTAATTTTTTTTCAAAATTGACATTGAGAATGAAATAAAAATGTAATTGTAATTTCATAAATTAAGTCAGTACTAATATATGTTGACATTATGGATGGATAGTTTTTGACTACATAATTTTAAATGAATCTACAATATTAAAAATTTTAGCACGTCGATTGACAACAGAATATGAATATCTCAGAACAATCGTTATTCTTCTGAGATGAATATGTATAGAACGACACTTGCCTTCCGATCGGGAGGTCCCGGGTTCGAGACCGCCATGAATGTGTTTTCCGTTTATTCGAATTTCATAATTATATGTACATTTGTCTGACGCTCCTACGGTGAAGGAAAATATCGTGAGTCAACTATATACATCTGCGAAGAAATTCAATGGTGTATGGGAATTGGTTGACTATGGCCTAAAGTTTAGGCCCTAAACACCCTAACTTAGGGTAGGCTCGAGCCCCTCGGTGGGGACGTATACGAGCTGTCATGGATGATGATGATGAATAATGTATTAATAACTATTGCACCATGTTCTGGCAAATAATAATAATTATTTTTTTTTTATTCCATTTTCTAATGTTGTCCAAGCGGTCTCGGCATGATCGTCGAATCAATCGGCGAACTAAGCCGATGATGAATGATTCCCCATACAAAATAATATTTTATGGAATTCTGTAATCAGTCGTTGACGATTAATCCTCAAATGAAAAAGGTGACTCCTGAGGTACCTATACCTTATACCTTATTTGTTTTTATTTTATAGGATTTAGTATTTTGTTTGTTTTTTTTTTATATTAACGCCATCATCTGGTGTTGGGCGACAGTGTTCAGCTGTAGGCTAGTGCTCTTCATATTCATCGAAACTACGAATTATACTATGACATGCGCCACCTTGTACATAACATATTTAATATTGTGAAATTATGCGTTGTATAAAATTAACTTACTGTTAATTTTATACTTTAATATTTTAATATATAATTTACGAAATTATATATTATATATAATTTCGTTATATTTTTTTTCTAGAGCTAAAAATTTTTTTAAAATTAATATTTGTTACCTACTATAAAAAAATAATTTTATGTGGTACGCTGTCTTTAGCGGCAGTGTACCCATGACGTAATGGCTGCGCGGAGCCCTATTTTCAGCGTTAAATTAAAATTATTAATAATAGAGGTAGAGTTCCGGGAGCTGGAACTTTTTTTTCGGAAATTTCCTCCTCTTTAAGGACTTTTTTTCCAAATATCGTAAATATTAATAGTTTAGTTTACAACAATAGAATAGAACATCCAACATAATCTATTTATATGTATTTCGCGTATTTATAATTCCTTGATTTATAAACCCACAAAACCAAAGGAATGTTCTAATTTTGAAATTGTGACAAGTGATATCATTTCCATTTAAACTTTATCGTCCCTTTTAATCCTTTTAATATCTCCTTAGGGGTTGAGCACCGATGTCCTAAAATGTGATATTTGAGACTCGTGATCAGTGAGTAAGTAATTTTCTCTTTTATATTATAAATATTATATTATCTGTGTTATAAATATAGATATCATTGGGGTACTATTCTGAAATCGAAAGCAATGACAATTCATGAATCATGGCTATCCGTCTGAATTCTAGACGGGAGGGCGACTTTTGTATATATATTTAAAAATAGCACCCGTGCGATATTTGTGTAACTATGACCGGGTTAACCGCGTGTCACGAAAGGGGAGTTGTGTTTGCTATGCACTTTCATCATAGTCATAAAAATAGTCTTTACTGATAGATTTGTTTACGCCTATAAGTAGTATAGTTCAAATGTGCTAGGTGGAGCTTGCATATAACAGTTTCCTCCTAATTCAGCCTTGTTTTTGACAAAGATGAATGAAATTGGTAAAGTCGTTCCCAAGTTATGGCATGACCAAGGGAAATAGGGAACAACTTATATACTCGTACATGTAGGTGTAAGGTTAAGGATTTAGCATATATTTTTGCACCTTTTGCATAAATAAGTTTGTGTCAAGTTTTATAAAATGAAAAAAACTTGTGAGTTTAATAATGGCTAAATTCTTATTAGAGGAAAAAATATGTCGTAGTTATCGGTATACGGCACCGACCACAGGTTCATACCCGTGTTAAGCACGGGATAAAACGCCGATTTTGGGCAGAAAAATATTTTTTATAGCCTTTATAAAGCGGACACAAGTAGGTACCATATAGAAATTGAGTCCAGTACCAAGCAACCTGATCTCAGATACTGAGGTCAAAACTCCAAAGGAAAGTGTTGCAAAACCTTATTTTTAGTTTATGTTTTTTTATAAGTACGTTGTTTATGACTGACTGATTTCAATATTCGCTTTTTGAAATAGAAGTTTACTGAAAACTGTCTCGCCTATAATTTATTATAGGTACAATATTTTTATAATATATTTTACTCTCCTAAAGAGCGGTATAGGTATAAGAATATATAATAAATAAAACTCAAGGATTTTTTTAAAGAAAGGATACTATGGGTAATTCGCAAAACGAATATTTTACTTTCTTACCTACGTACATGATGAACTATGATATTCACAAGAATAATCTTCTTCTTCTTCTTCTTTCTTATATATAAACATGAAACGCTGTGTGTTAGTCTCGCAAAAACTTTTAAACGGCTTGACTGACTTTTACGAAATTTTCTGTGTATGTTTGAATAGGTTCAGGGAAGGTTTATACGTACAGTTGGAACCAGTAGGTGGCGCTGTAATTTGGCAGGACAACGTCTGCCAGGCCCACTAGTAAGAGGATAAAATCACAAAATAGAACTGGAATCACCAAAAATCCAATTAATATGCCTATACAATCAATTTACTTAAATTTGAAGCCACCATTTGAAAAATACTTTGTCAAACTTTATCACAGATAATATAATACGACAGTACTGTATTATAATTTGATTTTCTTCCAATGCGAATCATGACTATCTTAGAAAATTACTACACATATGGGTTTTATTACCTTCATAATGACCAATATAGACCGTTACGGTTAATTATAACAACTCCAGATGAGAAACTAATGAAACACTTGATATATAGAGCTTCAGATATGGTTTTGCGGATATGCAGCAGCAAATTGCCGAAGGAATTCACGATCTGCACATTGATACAATCTATTTATCAAGGTACCGTTTAACCGCCCCTTCGAGACCTTATACGATACATAAATCAGGATTCCCTCCAAGGGTCTTTTGCGTTCAATATTATTCTAACTACAGTTACAATCTAACCGGCATTTCCTTCGAAATCATATCAATGTTATCTACTATACTAATGCCATAAAGAGGAAAGATTTGATTGATTGTTTGTTTGTATTGAATAGGCTTCGAAACTACTGAACAGATTTTGATGAAAGTTGGTATAGGAATAGTTCGAGACCAGACGCCCAATTCTGCTAATAAGTTACAGCCGAATCGAAACTAAACCGTTGCGATCGGCCAATCGTAGCGCGTATATTGCCATTCAACTGTTCGATGACGTGATAAGGTGGCCTTCTGATTGGTCAATCGCAACGGTTTAGTATCGATTCGGCTGTAACTTATTTGTAGAATTGGCCCCCGGGGAAGGACATAGGGTAATTTTCCTACGGGAAAAAAAATCCCACGGGAAAACAAAAATAACGCGGGAGAAGTCGTAAAATATATTGAGGAGCGAAAATACGTTACGTTTAGTCTCGAATTTGTAAACTATACTCACGTGAAACAGACTGAAACAGTATTGAAATAAAGAAAATGTTTTCGGCAATGCGTGCGATGCACCTGCATGAAAGGTAAAGTGTACAATCCTTTGATGGGTAACTTACCACAGCAACGGCTTCAACCAGGTGGCTATTCGTTTAACAGTGTAGGTGTAGATTACGCTGGCCCGATAGCAGTCGCATGTCGTGTAGGTCGTGGCTGCCGACTTACCAAATCTTATATTTCAATTTTTATTTGTTTTACCACTAAGTCTATGCACTTAGAGCTAGTAGGTGATTTGATTAGCAAAAGTTTTTTATTGGCCTTGCATAGATTTATATCACGAAGAGGCAAACCATCACACATCTATTCCGATAACGTTACCTAATTCGTCGGTGCTTACAATGATATATCAAAGTTTTTAAAAAATAATTGTGACTCATTGGCTTCTCAAGGAGCACAGGAAAATATTCAGTGTCATTTTATACCTCATACTTTTAGTCCTCATTTCGGGGGTCTCTGGGAGGCTGGAGTCAAGTCTGTTAAGTTTCACTTATATAGTGTTGGGAAATAGTAAATTAAGTTTTGAAGAATTGACCACTATATTAGCACGGATAGAAGCTATTTTGAATTCTCGACCACTCTCACCACTGTCATCGGACCCGGCAGACTTGACACCACTCACGCCCGGTCATTTCCTCACTGGCCGACCTCTCACCGCGCTACCAGATCGAAATTTTATGGATTATTCCGTCTAAAGGCTGACTCGTTTCCAGCGCATAGAACAATCGCGCCAACATTTTTGGACCCGTTGGAGTAAGGAGTACGTGGCGGAGCTCCAACAACGTGTAAAGTGGCGATATTGCAAATTTTCGCTCAAGCCTGACACCCTTTACGCGGGAACCCCCATAGGCGTTCATATATAAGAGTGAGTATTTATGGGTTTAGGTGGAGGGTCTAAGAAGAACGAACGGGTTGCAAACGTACTGTCAGCGTCCCCTTGGTGAACGCTGACCGCCCAAGTAACAATTTAAGTTATAGAAAGATCACAGATAGGTTATATAACCTTTTTATGGATTTCCTTAAAGAAATAAAGGTCCTAATATGATCATAATAAACTCCGCATAAACTCTTAATGACCAAAAAGGCCCTCCATAATAACCTAGTGCAGACCTTATTTTTACTCTTTACTGACTAGACAAATTACCTAAAGGCATGCTTGATAACCTAGATGTAACCCAGATGTAACCGTAAATTAACCATTTCATAACCTGGTTAAATTTAGTATTACCTAATTATAACCTTTACGAAGTCTCAGCTTAGTCATGGACTAGTCATAATCAGTTTTTATCGCAGCAGTCATTTTCCAGAATTAGGTTATTGTCAAGTATTAACGCACTGAATTACTATTAACGCACGAAATTTACTTAAAAATAACCTCTAGGTAATTTAAATAACCTTATCACAAACTGTTAGTTATTTTTGCAACCCTTTACGCATTAAATTTTCTAGTAAGATTTGATAGTACTTCTATATCACCGCGGACGGACTAAGTAGTCATTTCAGATGCCAAGAGAGCTTAGATTGCATTTTCTTAAAAAAACAAAATTTTGCGTGATGTACCTACAGAGTGTTTACATAACCAAAGGATATGAATATTATTATTCTTTTATTATTTTTCAGATTCTAGGTATATGCGGTCTTGTACCCATTGGACCTTCATAATTGGACCTTACCTACACGATAGGACCTATTCGACCTCCTATCAAAAATCTGGTGCCCATTGGACCTTCAAAATTAACGATACGTCTTATTCGACCTCCTATCAAAAACATGGTACCCACTGGACCTCCAAAATTACACATTACCTACACATTGGATCCATCAGACTTTTTATCAAAAAGACGTGTCCCATTGGACTATTTGGCTCTTTTCTTTTGGAATGTTACATACAGTCATGCAGACAAGTAAAATTGTTAAAGAAATAAAAACAAAAGGTATAGGTAAATCAAAATATTTAATCAATATATTTATAAAATTCAACATATTAATCATCAGCAACAAATCAAAATGAAATAAAATATAGATAACCTACTATAATCACATAACCACAGATCCTTTTTTATCTTACTTTTAACGACAATAGAGAATATTTTTTATAACTATAAGTTAGCCTAAATTGCCAAACAAAAATTATAAAAATATTTTAAATAAATCACAAATTATCAGATAAATTTAATCGATCTGTGATTTATAACCTATATTAAAATATTACATTATTTACTTTTTGTAAAAAAAAGAGTTTAGTTAGTATACTATTCTATCGATTTTAATCTACCTTCGGCAGAGCTTTGACGAGTGGTACCGTATGATAGAAAAAAAATGTTTTATATAAAAACAGATTAAGCATGCATACAATTAAAAATTAATAGAAAAAAATGACGACCACCAGATTGGATCATGGGGGAATAATCAACATAATTACATGTCATTAATTATGTTAATTAATATTCAGTTCTGAGTTGATCTTCCATTTTTTAAAACTATAATATGGGTGGTTTTTTTTTAGTTTAGTTTTAACTATTTTATTTAATCAAATGTACATTGACTATCAACAGTATAGTTGTGAAGGTTTACATTGTATAAAGATTTTTGTCTTTGATTTAATATTATGTTAAAGTGCGATGTCGACAAAACCAATATAGGAGGAATGTAACTTCTAATCCTACCTACATATTACTTAAAATCAATAGTTGACAATAACTCAGTTTTTTGTTACTCCTTTAAAGTAGCCTTTTTCCAACCCTTCAGGTAGTTTTTTGGAAAGTAAACGATAGACAAGAACGAGAAAGAAATATTGCCACTGAACGTTGCGCTACAATACAAGAGGCGAGAGCAGTGGGGCTAGCATGCAGAAGAATCGAAAATCGAATCGAAATCCGAATCGAGGAGTTTGTATGGCAATTTTATTAGTTCTGCTACTCACCGCCGTGGTGCTAATAAAATTGCCATACAAACTTCTCGATTCGGATTTCGATTCGATTTTCGATTCCCCTGCGTGCTAGCCCCACAGGACGAATGTCGTGAGAGTGAATATCAATACAACTCTAATTGTAAGTAAATAAAGGACGTCCGGTTTTCTCCATATTTTTTTCTACTCGGAATTAGTGGCTGTGCCGATTGAGATATAAGTAGGTACATACATAGGCTAGAACAGCTCAATGGTATTTACTTACTTTTCAATGGTATTGGCTCTATTACAGCTTCTATTAATTTCATTTTAGTCTTCAATTTTCTATATGACTGTACTTTTTTGAATAAAACTGTTAATAAGGTCCAATGGTTCCCATAAAAAAGGTCCTATGGGCACATTCAATATAATATTTTAGGAAGGTCGAATGGGGCATACAAATAAGGTCCAATGGGTACAGTTGCAATAGGGTCTAATCTTGAAGGTCCAGTAGGTACCAGTCGAATTCAAAAAAGAGGTCCAATTATCGCATTGAATATAATATTTTTAGGAAGGTCGAATGGGCCCTGTAAATGAGGTCCAATAAGCACTTTTTGCTTTTGGGTCGAATCTTGAAGGTCCAGTGGGTACAAGACCGTATATGCACCTACTGCTAGTTAAATAGGCACCTACCTACCTAAGTATTATATTCTAATTTTATATCTATTTATTTAATTATTGACCCCGACTTGACGATGCTAAAATCAAAATATTACTAGATATATCTAAATTAATGGACCAAGCAACGCATTTTATTTTTTAACTTTTTGGAGGTATTTTTTTGTCGGGGATTATTTAAATTTTTATTTAATTTTTATTTCATACTTTTTAAACCCTCTCAGCCTAAACACCCTAATTTAAAAATGTAATTCACTATTTTGTGGCGGCGGCGATCTTGGATTTGAGATTGTCATAGTGTATAGTATTCTACTAGTCGAGCCCTTTCATTTGATACCCATATTGAGAAAGTTGTGAAAAAATATTTATTCCGCTATTTTGTGGCGGCGGCCATCTTGGACTGATAGTCATCAAACATAGCCAAGAACACTTCCGACTAATTTACATTTCAAACAAAAAAAGAACAAAATCAAAATCGGTTCATCGGTTCGGGAGTTATGATGCCACAGACAGACACACACATCACCACCATAAATAAATCATTTGCCAAATATTGAAAAAAAAATACAGGACGTAACGTTGACACTCAAACAAATATTAGGTAGGTCGCTCAAATATTATGAAGCTTCTCATTTTTTATTTGACGTACCTAACTCGAATGTATGTTTATAAGTTACTGTTCTGTTGATTTGACTTAGATGTTTCGAAATTTTGCAAGACTGTTAAATAGATTTTAGCAGACTTACAAAATTTCCTGATGTTAAATAGATTTGTTAAGGTCGGAGTAATTAAAGTACTCAAATGCTTTAAGACCTGGGGGGCTACCGCCTAACTCATAGCGATCACTCGCTATCGCTTCGTGACATTAGAACAATAGCTCTAATGTCATCTGTGACATCAAAACTATTGTTCTAATGTCATGATAACGATAGCGAGTGCTCTTTTTGAGTTAGGCGGTACGGCCGCTGGGCTGGGATACCATCATAGCCCGTGGATGATTTGCGATGCCTTGAGGTTTCTATAACTATTTTTTTTTAAACTCTGAATAAATCGCGATGCCGTAGACAAGCGGAAGGGGAATACTACACTGTAAATCAATTATATTTCAGACCCACATTCATAAAATTACAATTGGACTTAACTTAGGTAAGTTCGTCCAATTTTCAATTTTGTGATACAATTGGCAAAAGCTCATAGGGAAAGGGTGGAACATAAATAACAGGACCTTTTTTTTTTTTTTTTTTTTTTTTTCGGGGGGAAATGCGTAACGGCACCGTACCCGCCGTTGGCTAGACGGCGAGCGTGTGTGGGGCTCTCTCGGCAGAGTGCCAAGCCTACCCACTAAAACCCCCCGGTGTTCTTCCTGCCCTTATGGGCGCGCTAGGTAAGGTCCACACTGCGACTCCACTACCCACGCGCCCGGGCAAGCCTGACCAACTGGTCAGGCTATCGCCAAGGGGGGATTGCCCGAGAACACCAGGGCAATCCCCAGACGGAGGGCCTTACGGCGGCGTGCACGGGGCCAACCGTGCACGCAGGCCTCCACGGCAGGGTCATTAGACGGGCATCGCTTGTGCGAATGCCCGCCTTCGCCTGCCTGTCCGTCTACGGCGGATGGGAGCGGCTTGAGGATCATTCTCCCGCTCCCTCTCCGCGGCCTCCTTCTGCGAGATGACGTTTTCGCAAAAGGAGGCGACAGCCCCCCACTCCGCCTCGCCACGGAGCATGGCCACGACCATGCTCGGCAGCGAGAGGTCTCCGTCTCCCAGCGCAGCATTGAGTTCGCTGCGCTGGCGTCGCCAGGCCGGGCACACCAAAAGGGTGTGCTCGGCAGTGTCGTCGGGAGCGTCGCAGTGATGACACTGCGGCGTTTCCTCCCGACGCGCGACCCGGTGCAAGTAGTGACCAAAACAACCATGTCCGGTCAGTACCTGCATCATGCGGAATGAGAGACTGCCCTGCCGGCGCCCTACCCACTCCTCCAACACCGGACGTATCGCTTCTATCGTCCGGTGGCCGGCAGCTGGGAAGGCGAGTGCCTCGCCCCATCGACGCAGAGCCTCCCTCTGCGCCTGGGTACGAACCCGCTCCACTTCCTCAGGAGCGGATCGTCCCCCCCGCACTCTAACGGCAACCCGATGTCGATACACCTCCGCATGGACGCGTGCATCGACATCCCACGGCGTTTGACCCGCAAGCACGCAGGCCGTGCGATAAGCTCGCACGGCCCGGGTTGCTATGACCCTCTGCGGACGTCGCAAGAGGGCCACCGTTTGGGGGGAGAGGCACTCCGCCCATACCGGGGCTCCGTAGAGTGCCATCGACCGTATCACCCCGTGATACAGTCGACGGCACGCCGATCCTGGCCCTCCCACGTTAGGGAGGACCCGTCCGAGTGCGGCTGCGGCAGCACACAGCCGTGGAGTGAGGAGCTTGAAGTGCTCCTCGAAACTCCATCGGGGGTCCAGAACTAGGCCGAGGTACTTTAGGTGCGACTCGACCGGTATACGGACCCCCTCTGCTCGGACTCGGAGCCCCGGTGGGATCCTGCGACGGGGGGCGTGGAAACTCATGGCCCTCGTTTTATCGAGGGCCACGTCCAGGCCCAGGAGGCGGGTAGCTCTCGCCGCGATGAGCGTATCGTCAGCGAAGCAGACGACCTCCGTTCGTGGCAGGAGGCCGCCTCGCAGGACCCAATTGTACCCCAGGTTCCAGAGTAGGGGACCTAGTACGGAGCCCTGGGGCACACCTGCTGCCATTGCCCACGTATGGACGCGACCGTCCGGTCCCTCGTAGAGAACTGACCTATCGTCCAGGTAGCTCTCCACGAGGGCGCGGAGGTACGGAGGCACCCGGTGGAAACGGAGTGCCTCCTTTATGCACTCGTGGGGCAAGCTGTTGAAGGCATTGCGGATGTCAAGAGACACCGCAACAACAACCTCTCCACGAGCTGTGGCCCCCTCAGTCCACCTCTTGAGGAGGGCCACCGCGTCCATCGTGGACCGGCCGGTGCGGAAGCCGAACTGGTTGTTCGCCAAGTCCGGCCCCCTGTCCTCTAGGTGCTTGACGATGCGGGAAGCTAGAATTTTTTCCAGGAACTTCCCAGCCTCGTCAAGCAGCACCACCGGCCGGTACCCTGCCGGGGAATCCGCAGGGCGACTCTCTTTTCTCAATAGGCAGAGCCTGCCCACTTTCCACCGACTGGGGAAGCGGCCCGAGGCGATGCTCAAGTCTAGCACCGCCCGGAACCGCTCCTCGAGGTGCCCCAGGGCCAGGGCCAGAACCCTGCTTGGGACACTGTCCGGTCCCGGCGCCTTCCTTTTGCGCCGGAACCTATCCCTCACCGTGTCGAATTCCACGTTCGACACGGGAGGGATGGCGACAGCCACTTCCTCCGGAGGAGTGTCCGGGGGGACCATTCTGGGAGGCTGGAACGGACCGGGATCGGGGAACAGAGTCCCCAGCACCCGGTCCAGCAGCCCGCTGTCCATAGCGGAGGTGGGGGGAGCGGAAGCTTTAAACTTACCCCTCACCACCTGGTACGGACGCCCCCACGGATCGTCGTCCAGGAGCCGTATGAATTGCTCCCTGGACTCCTCCTTGGCCCTGCAGATTTCGTTCCGCAGGGCCTTCTTGGCTGCCGCATACACCCGACGAAGTTCAGCTTCCTCGTCGGGTGCAGTTCTGGCGCGCCTTCGACATCGCACGTAGGCGCGCCTGGCCCTCATACTGGTGGTACGCAGGTCCGCTATCTCCTGCGTCCACCAGTACACCTGCCCCCTATCGGGGCAGGCCTGCGCCCTTGGCATGGCGGCTTGGCAGACAACCTTCATGTCATCTGCGAAGAGCTCCGCCATACCGTCGACATCCCCGGCGAGGTTGGGTGGCACTTCTGCCCACGCCCGCACCATCGCCGCCTCCTCCACCACATCCGGGCGGAGCTTGGTGAGCGCCCACCTTGGAAAGGCGCTCACTGCAGAGCCCCTGCGGTTCAGGGCTCCTTGGGATGCCGAGGAGACCTCATATCGAACATATAAATGGTCCGACAGGGTCTCCACTTGTTCCTCTACTCGCCAGTCGTTAATTCGACGGGCGAGTGAGGGGGTGGCGAAGGTTACGTCCACTATGGACGTGCCTTGCACCCGGACGCAGGTAGGGGTTGAGCCACCTAGATATATAAGTAAAAATACCTTTTTTGTGATGATTCGCTGTACTATGTTTTCCTAATTTCTTTTATAATGTTCACTTTTCGCTATTTTTTATTAAGACATCCTGTATATTTGTAAGTGGGCATTCCATATAACTTTGAAGTTACGGTAATAATTGAGTAGTTTCTTTATGTATTTAAAGGTTATAATAATTAATAAAAGTTTATAAATTATGCTATAAAGCTATCTTTTACGCCTTAAAGTGATTTTCCTAACCCAATGTAGCCACAAAATGCGGAGCGGGTGTAATACCGTTCATTTTTTTTGTCACCTGTCTCACTCTGTACAACGTCAGGCAGTAAGACATCTAAGTTCTTGAATCGAAGCATTTTCATTATTTCACAAAATACCTGGTCCCCTTACAGTCACATTAATACACTATTTAGTTGTGAAACTAGTTTTACTACGAAAATCTCTTTATAGTTCCAGCTGTCACCGCTCCAAACTCTTTTTTGCCGAGCTGTAACTATGCAGTTCTGATCATTAGACAATCGAAAGATTTTTGAAAAATAACTAAGTACTATATGACATTTGTCAGTCGCAAACAAACACAGAAAGTAGGAGATACTACGTATCCTACAAGCAACAATATTGAGATCAAATGTTGTATACAAGCAATTATAACAAATAATTTGTAGAAAAATACAAAAAAGAAATATTTGATATTTTTATCGTTTGTGACAATTACATACAGTGTTATATAAAATGGAATACATACATAAGTGGAAGTCAAACAATAAGTGAGTGCTCTACAATGGCTCTACAAATATTCGTGAATAGATAAATTTTACAAGAATTTGTGCATATTTACAAGGTTGATACATGAGAATGCAAGGTAAATATATATTCCTATACGTAGTTACAATAATGAAGTAGATTTTTTTATATAGTCTTAATTTAGTAAGCATAGATTGGTTAGATTACAGATAGCTTTGATTTTGTGTTTACAATCAAGAAGTAAAGATTTTATTAGTTAAGTCTCGCGACCTTCCGGCAGCGCGAATTAACCTTATGGGGTTATTACACTATCTTAGTTAGGATCCGATTTAAGCATACATTGCTTTCTTTGAGCTTATTTTTAGCAAGTGATACAATCAATATAAGCAATGTATGCTTAAATCGGATCCTAACTAGGATAAGTGTAATAAGCCCATTACACAATAAAAAATCTTTTTTAGAAGTTATTTCTTTGCAACCCTCGAGTTTGAGGCTCGCTCTTTACGGGATGGATCAGCATTCAGAGAGAGTGGTAAATTCAAAATTTATTTATTTTTTCAATAAGGTAATTAATTTTAACGTTTTTAAATTTATATACTTACTTTTAAATTTACATGGGCGCCGCCAGGATTATTTTTAGGGAGGTACATTTGCATCTACATATACTATTAACCAATATAAAATATAGAATTATACATGTGAATAAATTCAATATTAAAAAGTAACTTCATACACCAATAATTTTATTTTCTTTCCTGACAGAGAGGTGGAAGTGCACCCCCTTGCAACCCTTGTAGGTATCCCGGCGCCCGTGATACACACAAAATAATGTATTTTCATTTCATTTCCATACGAATACTTATTTGAGACAACTTGTGTATCTTCATTTAAATGAGTTCAACAACAGATAACTTCATGCGCTATCACTAATACCTAGTTCATAATATCTGTTAATATCTGTTCATGCGTAAGATCATAGAAGAACAAACCCTCTAGACAAAGTAACAATTCGAAAACGTTAACGAATTTAAAAAGGAACGAAATGTAAGTATAGTAAAGATTCCAGGTTCCGAATCATTCTCATACATTTTATTATTTTCTAACAACGTTATCGTTTTAGACTTTATTTAGCATTAATCTTTAACAAACGATTGATTACGCACTCATTATACTGTATAGATATCCCGTAGTAGTGTGATAGTGCCCGAGGGCTTAATTACTGCTCAGTAGATAGACGACCGATATTGGCGATTAACATTTCACGAGCTGTATGATTAATTGCCCGTTTATCAATGATATTAACGGGTCGAATGCTGAGCTGCTGAATGACTAGCGAGTAACTAACTACACGGAAAGCAATGAGACTAATCTAAGGAATGCAAGACGCCGACTAGCTATAGACATTGCGTTTATGCTCGAATGAGTGATCGCTAGGCCTTATACTCACGTCCTATACCTGCTTCTAAGTTGCCTGGCAGATAATAAGCTTGCCTCACAGGGATTGTTAATCTGGCAATGAGGCTGCTATTTGTTAACTTTTTCCATATTCATATTTCTTTGCGAGCGTAATTTTTATTAGCAATGAAGCATTAACCGTCAGTTGTAGAACAAGTTACCGATATCTGTTATGGCTCAAAAGAAGACAAAAAAATCATAAAAAAAATGAACGATCAGATTTTACCTAAATATATATAGTTTTCAGGTAAGTGAAGAAAACTTCATATTTTATTTAATAGTAAGTTAAGCAGCGCAACTGATGGAACTACCTTCACCGCATAGAAGTCCGGAAGAAACCGTGCATGTAAGTGTGGTCACCATAAATATTTATTTTTTATTTGAAACATCAACAGTACATAAAACATACAATTGACAGTAAATAGATACAAATTGCCAATAACTGGTCTCCACGTTTAAAATCAAGTAATGAAATAATATTACGTGTGGACAAGATAATTAATTAATTATTTTCTGCTAATGACTAAAGAAAATTGACAATTAATATCGTGAGTGCAACAAATCCCTTTTATGATTAAGAAAAGAAATCTTCGCTTAATAACCGCCTCACTGTTGTTATGCTGGAATAAAATTTATATCAGTCATATTTTTTGCAAGACTTGTTTAAGCTTTTATTTGCTCGCCACAGAAATGCGTATGACAGTATTTTGTTGAAACTGACGCTATATGAATTGGAGTGTAGTATCTTATTGATCTTGATGGAATATCAAAGTAAATGGAAAGAAGCTCAGGTGAATCAATTTTGTTAGTAATTATCTTTAGCAACAATATCTGACATTTCTCTTCGCTTTTGCAAAGGAAGAAGGTGAAACCTCGAACAGAGCTTAAGATAGTTTCTAGAATTGTAAGGCAACTTGAGTCGGTACCTAAACTACATAACATAAAAATGTTAAAAAAAAATCTGCAATAATTATTGCCCAATGCGATCAATATATTTATTATATCGCGGATTCCAGATCACTGACCCATACTCTAGGACGTTTCTTACAAAGGTGCAGTATAATATTTTGATTGTTTAATGTCATTAAAGCAAGCCGAAGATCTCATAACAAATTCCAGTGCCTGAGAAGCCCTCTTAATAATTCTATCAACGTGCCCGTCAAAAAGAAGTTTGAGTCATGGTGAATTCCAAGGTCACGCAATTCAGATAACCTTTGTAACTTTGTGCCTTTCAGTTTATAATGAGACAAAATATTGACTGTTTTGCGACTGAAAGTTACAACGGAACATTTGGATGGATTAAGATGTAATTTATTTGTTTCGCAATACCTGTCCAGACGCGTCAAGTCAGACTGAAGATCTATTATATCAGATGCACATGAAATGGATTTAAAAATTTTCATATCGTCTGCGAAGCAACTCGGTGTGATGGAAACAAGTGCCGATGTCATTTATAAAGATCAAAAATAAAAGTGGACAAAGAAGGGAACCTTGGGGCACTCCGATAGGTACAAAAACCCAGCTAGAAATATAATTGTTAATAACAAAAAGCCAAAAATAACTCAATTATTAGAAAAAAAACTTAAGTAGTGAGTTGTGGATTCTTTGTTGAAATGTAGTTCGAGGGCACAGGAAGATAAGAGTTCATATACGCCCACTCCCCTCAAGAAGAGGTTATTGGGTAACAGGTAGTTTATTATTGAAAAACAAAATTCAATACTTAAGAAAAGTAATTAAATAGTCTTAGAGACTCACCTAATGGTGAACTTTTTAAATTAAACGATTGAACTTATTTGATAGATGAGCATATATTTTCTGTATTATTTAGATATTTTATGTAGACGATGGAGAAACTAATTATATGTCTACAGAATTTTCTATGAAACTGGATATAACAAGGTTTCTATGATTAATTAAACCATAAAGATGCAATGTCCTTTGCCTGCTACAATTTGATGTAGAGTCATAAAAACTATTACATAGTAGTTTGGAAAAAAATATTGCAATAACAAAGTATACATCATATTCAACAACGAATTAAATGAAATATTATACATTTTGTAACGCTTTACTTAATTCACTTATTCTTTTATCTTCATTTAACTTGCATAGTTTCTAACAGCGGGTGCATGGTTTGCGAGTGACTTATAAGACACTGAACAGCTTTCGTTGAAATGTTGAAATTTTAGTATAGAGTTTGCTCTTTATTAGTATGGAAAATTGAAGATTGTAATATTTATTAGTATTGAAGTATATATAATATTTATTATATGAAGTTTACTTTAATTACCAAAGCACCGTGAGTCCGTAATCGGTTGATACTTCAACTATTTGCCAGTTAAGTCAAAACAAGTTGTTAGCGGTAATGTAATTTTCCAATAATCGAAGAGGTCGATAAGAGAACGATAGTGCCACGGCCCGGCATTGACATAGATCCAAGCCATCGCGACAACAGACGCCGCGAGCGCACCATCACGCTAACTTGAAGAGCATTTTGTTTACAAACTTACTTATTTTTATTTGTGAAGAACTAATATTGTTTAATGAAGAGTAATGCAAAAACAGTTTAATAAAAAAATATTTATTAAACTTTTTAAGAAATATAGGAGGAATGCAGTTTTTTTAAGAAAACGTAAAAAAACTGCATTTCTCTCATAGGTATCCGAAGTCATCAAGCCTCAGTCTCACCGCGGCTTAGCTCAGGCTCTCGGTATTAGAAAGCTATTGGTAATTACACCGACAAAGTGGAAAAAAAATTTGGGTGCTTCCCTACATGTAAAGTGGGGATAATTTTTTTGATCTCTTCTATCTCACGGATGGAGTAAAGGGTGTCGTTAGATAGGTCTTTAAGGAACTGACAGTGTGTGTATTCAGTGATCCAAGTCGATTATCCCACTGCACTAATAACTCTGTTTTGTTCTTTTAACTATAAAGTTGCCGTTTAGTATACCAAAAGTTAAAGACATTCTTTTCTTTATTGTTACACGCTCTTTTATTGCTGTTAATTTAAGAGCTATGCCAAGGCAATTTTTAACCGACTTCAAAAAGGAGGAGTCTATCTATTCGATGCGAATGTTTTTTTTAGTGTGTATGTTAAGCGATTACGTCGCCAATTGTGGACCCATTATCATGAATACTAGACATGAGCTCGGTTCATGACAACCAGGCGCAAGAATAAATTCGGAACAAATAACACGTTGGACGTACCTATAAAATTTAAGGGTTTCCCTAGATTTTCATGGGAACCCATCATCAGATCCTTGGGGCCACCATAGGAGTATAGGTACTCTATTGAATATAAAGAGAATTATGAAATTCGGTCCACAATTCGGTCGGAGTAATCGCATAACACACACAAAACACGTTGAAAATACCTATAAAATTTAAGGGTTTCCCTCGATTTTTATGGGATCACTTTGGTGACTTTAGGACCATCCCAGGATTATACTGTTTCGAATACAAGAAGAATGTTGAAAATCGATCCACAACTGGCGGCGTAATCGCGTAACATACACAAAAAAATGACATACGGGTCGAATTGATAACCTCCTCCTTTTTTGAAGTCGGTTAAAAACATGAAACACGTTGGACGTACCTATAAAATTTAAGGGTTTCCCTCGATTTTCATAGGATCCCATCATCAGATCTTGACTTTGGTGACCTTGGGACCATCCGAGGAGTATACTCTATCAAATACAAAAAGATTTTGAAAATCGGTCCACACATGGCGGTGTAATCGCGTAACATACACACAAAACACGTTGGACACACCTATAAAATTTAAAGGTTTCCCTCGATTTTTATGGGATTCCATCATCAAATCCTGACTACGGTAACCTTGGAACCACCCTAGGAGTATACTCTATTGAATACAAGCAGAATTTTGAAAATCAGTCCACAATTGGCGGCGTAATCGCGTAACATACACCACAAAAACACGCATCGAATTGAGAACCTCCTCCTTTTTAACCGACTTCAACAAAGGAGGTTCTCAATTCGATGTGTATGTTCGAACTTTGGTTTGAGCGTCTAAGCTACTGTTTGATGAAAACGTAAAATTTGTCAAGCAAGTTTGACAAACATGTTTGATCGTTTACAGGGCTCTTTATAGTACCAGAATCTGATGGCAAATGTAGAGCTGAATTTATTGTGACAAAATCAAAGTTATTTTACTTTTAAATACTTCAGATGGCTAGTTATTTATAGGTTGACAATAGCAGATTAAAGATTTCTTTAAAGTAATTATCTAACAAATTTTTGTTTAAAAATATTCAGCTCTACATGTGCTTCCAGATTCTGGTTCACCTATATATATTTTCTTTCTTCAATAAACACGTTTTTGTTTAAAGTTGTAAGTAGGTACAATGGAAGCTTCGACGTCAAAACATTGAAACAAGTAGTCGTTTGCGTGTATAGCATTTGTTAATGCAAGGGAATATGAGGTGAAAGCGGCTTAGTCCAAAAATATGCATTAGCGAAACCGCAATCGAGATATTTGGCAAGAAAGCTTTCATTTGTATGCGTACCGCTTCCAGCCCGTATAAACCAAGCACTAGTGCCCGCACCGCTGGGAGTTAACAATACCCTGCTCCCGCGCAGCCTTCTCGATACGCCGCGCTCAATACATACTAATGTAATGTTTAACATTGTCAAAGACATTATACCTTGTTGATAGGTACAGGTTGTGGCAGTAGGTGAATATACTCGTACTAATAAACTCATTTTGCGATAAGAAACTGGCTTAGAATCAAATAAAATATTTTTCAACGTTGCTTTCAGCATGTGCAGCAGCGTTTAACTTGGATTTACATAATTATATTCGGATTTAACTAAAATTTAAATAACTAGCCAGTGATTTCAGAAATATTAAAAAAGATACCATCTATAGACTTTTTTTGTTGCGTTTACAAACGACGAAGGCATACTATGCAATAAGTACTTATAGTTTAAAAACAAATTGGGCTCATACGAGTACAGTAAGCTCCCAATTAAGCTATACATTAACACTACGAAAACCGCCACTATTACGAGCGACATAAGAACGGTCCAAAGGTCAATCAGTATAGCTTGATAAGGAGCTTACTGTACCTATATTATATAGAGACCGCGCTGGAGCTCGCGCGCCTGGTTAAAATGAATGCATGAAACGACCAAAAATATTACAATAAGTGGAATGCATAATTAATATTAAATATTGAGACAAATAAATTTTGTCACATGTTTATAGCAATAAACTGAAACTTCTTATAAAATTATACTAATCTTGATAACATTAAGTGACATTTTAGATTAAACTTATGAAAAAGTTACTAAATTTCGTTCAAAGTCCATCACGAGTCCAGTATTGCATTTGGTTTTCATTTTGTAAATAGCCTATGAAATATTTTAAATTATTGGCAAAATCAAAGTGAAAGGGACCAAACTCTTTTTTCTGTTCTTAATTTGCAATTTTTGTACAATTTCTCAACTGTCCGAGAAACTTAAGACGTTTTTTTTTCAAAAATTTACAAACCCTGGTTACATACTTAAATGTAACGACATCGTACTCATATATGTAAGCGTACATTCATAATTTTTGAATAAAACTGGGTAATGGATCATAAATCGTAATAATTATTATATTCTGTAATACTTAATTTGCGTTTTGTTTTCTAAATCAAATTATTCATTGTTTCTGCATTATCATCAGTAGGTAGGTAGTGTAGCAAACTCCAACCTACAAAATAATGATAGCTTCAAAAATGTTTTAAAAATTTGCAGTAGTTTCAAGTAATCATTAAGAATTATAGTAGCTTTTGTATTTGAGGATTATACATCAGACCCCAAGACCAAAGCCTTTTTTTGTCTGCAGGAAAATAAGCATGTAGTTTTGGCAAGGCTCAATTTAATTAATTCAGGCCTTACAGTATTATTTGTTACATAGGATATTTTCCTCTATTTACTTTACAACTGTCAGATCGCGCATTCGATTCGGAAAGCCACGTCCCCCCTCACTTAGATGCTTTTCCGTAAATTTTCCGTAATTTGATTGTTTTCCGACAGTTGTAAATGAGGAGGCTGACCTGCTTTATGCTTATGATTTCGTGAGCATATACGCTGATGGAATTAGACTTTTTACAAATTACGATAACATCGATTAACATACAGCGAAGACCGAATTATTCCGCCTTTTTTTTCTTTGGAGTGTTCAGAAAAGAGGAAATAGTTCTCTTTTCTGAACACTCCAAAGAAAAAAAGTGTATGTAATAATTATGATAAGTTTAGTGACAGTGCTTAGTTTTTTAAGGTAAAGTTTTTATGCGGAGTGTGCACGCAGCTCTCCGAAGATACACAGAGACCATTAGATACATCTATGCTTACACACTATACAGTATTTTAACCGAATTCACAAAAAGGAGGAGGTTCTCAATTCAACTGAAGGTTATTTTATGTTTCGTATCTCATAATTCCGTCATGTTTTAACCGATATAGAAAATTCTTTTTTGTTTTAGAGGGCATACTTCCCGATTGGTCCTATTGTTATCAAGTGAGGATCTGGTGATGGAATCCCAGGAAAATCGCGGGAAACCCCTAAAATTTATAGGCACGTCCAACGTGTTTCATTTTTAAACGGACTTTAATAAAGGAGGAGGTTCTCAATTCGATGCGTAAGTATGCGTAAGTTTTTTTGTGTGTAGGTACGTTACGTGATTACTCCGCCAATTGTGGACCAATTTTTAAAATTCTTTTTGTATTCGATAGAGTATACTCCGTGGGTGGTCCCATTGTCACCAAAGTCAGGATCTGATGATGGGATCCTATGAAAATCAAGGAAAATCCTTAAATTTTATAGGTGCATAATACGTGTTTCATGTTTTTTTCCGAAGCTATTCACGTATTTGCGTTTGGTAGTAAAAAACTGAGCTGATGATATAAGGATCCTTAACTTTTAGGAGTGAGAGGTTAGTTCTTAAAGTACAACAAGCACGTATTGACCTTTATCTTTGGATCATCCGCACCGACTTCAACATAAAAAATCTGATATTGTGTGTATTGTTATATTAGTTTTGACTTTTGTGTTTTTGAAGTCGGTTTTTATTTTTAGGTAAAATATGTTTTTTTTTAATGTTACATACCGTCTCAGTGCGGCAGCGAATAATAACTGAATATTTTATGTAGGACATTCTGAATTTATTTATCTAACACAAAAGAAGGATTGAAGTATAATTGTGTTTACATCTAAGAACTTGACTTGTTTAAAACAAGTCAAGTTCTAAGATGATTCTGGGCATATTTTGAAAAACCTTTACTTTTCCTACATAATTTTTTTTTTACATTTTTTATAACCTCAGTCTGCTATCTGAAAATTATATTGCACTGATAAAAAATTAAGATAAAATTAATCATATTATAGAAGTTGCATACGATGATTTTTGCTTTTTATGACATATGATTAGACTAGAACACACACGATTTTATAATCTTAAGGTCATCACATCATCACACACAGCTCATATACGTCCCCACCGAGGGGTTCGAGCCTACCCTATGTTAGGGTGATTAGGCCTTAGTCAACCACGCTGGCCCAGTGCGGATTGGTCGACTTCACATACAACATTGAATTTCTTCGCAGATGTATGCAGGTTGCCTCACGATGTTTTCCTTCACCGTAGGAGCGTCAGACAAATGTACATATGAAATTCGAAACGAAAAACACATTGGTACATGGCGGGTCTCGAACCCCGACCTCCCGATTGGAAGGCAAGTGCCGAGTCTACAGCGCCACCGACGCTCCTAATCTTAAGGTACAGATATTATTAGGTAATTTTATCCAAATGTGATTTTTACACAGGGTTCCGTGTTGCAGGCGACTAGGTTCGGTGCATTCATTGTTAATCAAAACGTTTACACGTTCGTACAATACGTAAGTAGGTACATCATTGATACGATTATTGCGGAAGTGCCTGCTCATCTGTTATGTATACAGAAAAGCATCATTTTCAGTCAGTTTAATATATATCGCTATACTTACTATAAATACTTAAATTAAGGCAACAAAACAAATCACTGAAAATGTACGAAGATAAACCTTACATTTGCCGAAACGACGCCCATGATCACAATTCCAAACAATCACAGTATCACACCACAAAAAGACATTTAGCATACATAATTACGAATCGCGATGAGACAGGGATATTTGTCTGTCATCGCTAAGTTTTCCCGCGCTTAGCCTCCGAGCGTCGCGCACGTCCCCCGTCGGCCGACCGTGTTTTCGACTGAAGTAAACTTACGTACGTACGTAGTCGCACCGTACGTGGACGAACGCAAAATTGGCTGGCATTCCCTTCGCACAATGTCAGCCATGACGAATTTTCTACACCGAAACAGAATGAAAATTAAGGCATTTCAATGAGCTTCTCTTTATTTTCAAATAACTGGCGCCCGCGACTTTGTCTGCCTGGAATTCGGTTACATCGTGAGTTCTCTTTCATTGCATGTTTCCTTGGGAACTGAATAGGAATCGTTAAAGTAGGTACCCACATATTCATATATACTAATCAAGCTAATTTTATTTTTCCATACAAACTAAAAAAAATATTTTTTTGATTCTTAGTACCGACAGCCCTACATCAGCATACCTAGGTTGTTTATTCAGTTTAATTATATTATATTTTTGTGTGAATTCCATACTGTTCTGGAATATGGTTGCCACTTGAAAGTTTTTGCTTTCAGTTTAAAGTTGACTATAAGAACGTGCGGAAGGACGAATACCTAATTGAAATGACAATAATGTGTCACAAGTGCGAAAATTATGTACAATCAACTTCACATCGTTTACACAAAACGACAACTTTTAATCGATCTTGAACTTTACGCTTTACAAGATAAAGTTCATATTATTATTAACTTGTAAATATTGCACATTTTCGCTTGTGGCACTTGTGTGGCCTACCATGACCGCTTAAAACAATGTCGAAACGTTAGTTAATACAGGATGGCGCTACGTGCTGCTTTATGAAAGTCTGGTTTATTGTTTTAGCCTTGCTCTCAAACTTTTTTGATAAATCTGAATTGACTATGCATTTTTAGAGAATTACATAAAAAACCGACAACTTCGATTGCTAATAAATGGGTGGTGTTAAATTCTTCAAGATAACCTTTTGTTGCTTCTGACATTCTTTAAAAAACATTTTTATAAAAACTAAAACAGACTACAAAAACACTAAAAAGTCATAAATAATATAAGAATACACGCAACTTCACATTTTATATTGAAGTCGGTGCCAAGCAATGATCACCTGGAGAGTCTTGAATAATATGATATAAACTGTGATATTGCATGTATTCTCATATTATTTATGACTTTTTAATGTTTTTGAAGTCGACTTTAGTTTTTGTAAAAAAAAATGTTGCTATCTTTTTTAGTAAATTTAATATACTTATGCGTATTAGAATTTGATCCAAGGCAAACATCAGAATAACTTAAAACAATCTTTTGCTCTAAACAGTATAGAAATAATTATTCCCGAACTCCTAACCTACCAGAAAACTTCCATCATCAACTCAGTAACATAAAATCATGACTACCAGATGCAAATATATGAATATATTATTTCCAGAAAAAAAACCAAAGCACGTTTGACGTGCCTATAAAATTTAAGGATTTCTCTCGATTTTTTTGGGATCACATCATTAGATCATGACTTAGTAACGATGGGACCACCTCATGAGTACCTTTATACTATTTCGACTAGTTAAGATTACAAAAAGAATTTTGAAAATCAACCCACAAATGGCCAAGTAATCGGTGAGAATTATCTAGTTTTTATATACTCTATGTATATAAAAAATAGATACAGTCCAACATAGAACCTTCGCCTTTTTTGAAGTCGGTAAAAAATTGTGGTAAGATCACGTATGTAATGTCGTACCGCCGGACCCACGTTTAGTGAGAGCGATAAAGACTAATTGTTTCCCCGGAATACCTATGTCTTACTTTGTAAGGAAATTTTAAGTAACTTCGGGTAAAATTCACAAAAAAAGTAAAATTCACAACACTACTATCCCACCATACCCCTAGGGGTATGGCCAATGGTATGGTGGGTCCGCAGTGGAGAAGTGTATAATATTTTCTAGCCAACTGTCTGAAGACTACAAATATTTTTTTTATTTTATTTTATTCAGAAACCAACAGTACCTATATATAGAATACAAAACATATTATAATACATTTTAGGATGTCAATGACAGGTTTCACAAAAAGTACTGTAAGAAAACAAAGAACGGACTATAAATTAAGAAAATAACAGTGAACCAGAATTATTTTACATAATTTAATAAAGTGTACCCCCAAGTTGTGTGTTTTTATGTAGGTATGTGTGTATATGTGGGGGAAAGAGATAAGGAGCCACAACGCATTATGATGCTATATCCGATGTAAGTGTTAATAGCTTAATGTTTTAATGAATTAGAAATTTGATTTTAATCAGTTTTTGAAATGTCTTAGCTCTTTTAAGACATTTCAAAAATGGATAGTATTTGATTGGGTCCATATATGTAAATTGTTTGTCATAAAATGTAAAAATATACGAGAAAAACAGAGGGTTCCTTGCGTATTTTTTCTACAGAATGGAATCTGGAACAGTTTTAATTTTGTATATATGTCTGATGCGGCACATTCTAGTTGAATTGTTGTACCTACCTGATAACTGTTGTTCTACCCTTTAACAATCCCATGCAGAAGTGGCATATCAACTAATAAATCTACGATCGTCAAGAGGTATAATCCTATAATGTTTGCATCTATCTCGTAATTATCAAAGTAATTTTTATTACTCAATTGCTAACATGCTGCTGTAATCTGCAACACTTGCGCAAAGTTCTTTGTTTGAACTTTGAGCATCTTGACGTGAGACAAAAGCCAACAGCACATGACACAAGTGTACCATCACACGAGCGCTCAAAGCTTTGAAGCTATTCTTTAGTTAACACGGAATATATAGAGTGGTGATAAATTTATGAATGCAGTTTTTCTCGTCACTAAAATTGATGACATGGTACCTAAGAACTGATCTTTATATGTCTTATAGTTACAGATTTGCCCATACTGACCGATCTAAATGTGGCAGCCTGTATATGTATACCTACACAGCCAGCCTGAAAACTAGAAGATTATCCAATTCTAGCTTTATCGAATCGAAACTTAGATTTAGATGTTCTATTGTACTTACCTATAGTCTGTCTTATTCGACGATGATATGCCTAGTACATTGTTTACTAAGGGTAGAAAGAGAGTGATTACTAAATACACACGAGCTGGGAATCGTACTTTGTTCTGAGTGATATACATGTTGGTTACTTTTAAAGCAGGAGCCAAATTTTGCTTGCTTGTTCAGACAAGCAAACTGAAGAACCTTAATAGGAGGCAAATATGAAGTCGCGCAAGAAATTCAGCTGTTCCATACAAACATATACAGTAGTTGTTATTAACAAAACTGAGTCTGCTGGTGCATCTATAGTTATGGGCGTGCCGCAAGGATCGATATTGGGACCTTTGCTTTTTAACCGACTTTAAAAAAGGAGGAGGTCCTCAATTCGATGCGTATGTTTTTTTGTGTGTATGTTACACGATTACGCCGCTAAATTGTGGACCGATTTTCAAAATTCTTTTTGTATTTGATACTCCTGGGGTGGTCTCAAGTTCACCAAAGTCAGGGTCTGATCATGGGATCCCATAACAATCGAGGAAAGCCCTTAAGCTTTAGGTGTATCCAACGTGTTTTGTGTGTATGTTACGCGATTACTCCTCCAATTGTGGACCGATTTTGAAAATTCTCTTTGTATTCGAATTCTCTTTGTATTCGATAGAGTATACTCCTGGAGTGGTCCCAAGGTCACAGTTAGGACAGACAAGTTAGGATCTAATGATGGGATCCCATGAAAATCGAGGGAAACCCTTAAATTTTATAGGTACCTACGTACGTCGAACGTGTTTCATGTTTTTTTACGAAGTTATTCACGTATTTGCGTCTGGTAGTCATGAACGGAGCTGATGGTGGGAGGATCCTTAACCATAACTTGGACCTGAATTTAATAACAAGGTGAGGTGGTATTAAATTCACTAAAAAAGAGAATTAAAAAAATATTGTACAAAAAATAAAAACCGACTTTGAAAACACTGAAAAGTTAAAAATAAATTAAGAATAGGTAGGGACAACATCACACTTCTATATTGAAGTCGGTGCCAAATTTTAAGACTTTCTAGGAGATCATCGTTTGGTACTGACTTCAATATAGAAGTGTGATGTTGTCTGTACCTATTCTTATATTATTTTAACTTTTCAGTGTTTTTGAAGTCGGTTTTTCTTCATTTATATTAATGACCTCCCACACTTCACTAAAAATCTGTGCGATACAGTACTATTTGCAGATGATACTTCTTTAAACAGAGGAAACGGAAATACTGACGTTGTAAATAGTACTCTCTCTAAAGTATTGCTTTGGTTCACTATGAATAATTTATCATTAAATTCTAGTAAAACTAAATGTATTATATTCTCATTGCCAACTATAAGAAAAGTGGATACTATTGTGGAAATGACTAATCAAATTGTTGAATTCATCTTTACCAAAGTTTTGGGTATTACACTAGATTCTAGATTGCAATGGGATCCACATATTGATTCCTTGGCAAACAGATTTAGTTCTGCAGCATATGCAGTTAAAAAAATAAGACAACTTACTGATGTTGAAATGAAACGGCAAGATTGATTTACTTTAGTTATTTTCAAAGTGTCATGTCATATGGAATACTACTGTGGGCTGTTATCGGCTGCTAGTATATAAAGTATTTTTGTACTTCAAAAAAAATTCGCGCTATTTATAATTTACGAGCAAGAGATTCTCTAGGAGACTTATTTAGAGAAATTAACATACTGACCTTAGTAGGACAACAGTACATTTATGAAAATTTAATTTATGTAGCTATAAAAATTATAATACCAATTTCCAAATTCACCATTTAAACTCAAGATACAAAAATAAACCTGCCGTTCCAACGTACAGGCTTCAAAAAACTAGAGGCTTGTTTATGGGGAAATGTCAGTACCTATAACCATTTATAAGCTTCCACAAAGTGTTACTAATTTGCCATTTCATAAGTTTAAAGCGCATATAAAAAAGACTCTTATGAGTAAAGGTTACTATAAAGTCAACGATTATTTGAATGATGCTAATGCCTGGTGTTAATTTGAAGATAATGAATCGTGTTGCTGTGTATAAATATTTATATAAAAAAATATTGTTGTATTTGGTAATGAGTAATGACACAGTAAGAGAACTGACACATCTATTCTTGTAATGGAAGTTGAGCTCAATCTTTTGCTTTGAGGTCAGCTTTCAATTGACGACTTTGTAACAATACAGGGAGAAAAAAAATAGCCCTTGCTGGTTCTTTCCAGTACAAGGTCTCCCGCCGTAGACTTGTGAACCAAGGGCGTAGCTTCATTGACGTGCAAAAGTGATTTTGTAATCCAACTTTGGAATTTGATATAACATTAACTAATCCTAGATATGGAGCAGCTGATTTTTCGCGATTTCAAGATTAGTCCCATAGTAAATGTTGTTCAGATTGCTTGGATAGCACACAAGGCTCCTGCTTCAAAAGTAAGCCTGTATAGTGCTTTATACTACACCTACGTCGAAAATAAAAAACGAAATCTCAATTAATTGAAGTTAAGAATTAATACTTTGCTAGAGAGATTTGATGTTAGTTTGACATGTTTTATACAATGCAGAAGAGATAATTGCCTGTGCTATTGGCACTGCGATCGAGGTAGACTGGTGTCAAAAGGGCGACTGCCTGCTGAAGTTGAAGTGCCACTGGCGACTCTGCACTCGAGCATGATTTTCATATACCTAGGTACTTTTCCGCTCACTCAGCGCATTAACAACGGGTTTTAACACATTTATTTATTTCTGTCCGCATATTTCTACAATACGAGTGGCGTACATTCTGCCTCAATTTAAAAAAAAAACAGCAAAGTGCGAGTTGAACTCGCGTGAAGAGGGTTCCGTACGATGTTACCGATATTAAGTGATTTACCATGTTTTTTTTAATATCATGGACTTCTTATAGGTTTTCCTCTAATCTATAAGTAGAAAACTAGTTTCTGTATTTTTTTTTTAAATTTTAGGTTCAGTAGTTTCGTCTATTTTCTTGAATAACTTGGAAACTATTAATTTTTAAAATTACAAAAAAATACAATTAGGATCTTCACACCAAGACCTTTCATTTGATATGTCACACGATGCAGTTTTCAGATTTTTTTTTAATTTTTTTTTTAATACAGATTTCATCTATTCAGGTCACACCTCTGCGTTTGGGTCACAGAAATTGATATGTGTACCAAATTTCAACTTAATCGGTCTAAAAGATTCGGAGATAATTGACTGTGACCGACAGACAGACGGACACACGAGTGATCCTATAAGGGTTCTGTTTTTTATTCGGACGTACGGAACCCTAAAAAGTAAGGTACTTTCCGAGCAGATGTAGGTAGTATAAATAAAAATTTTACATTAACTAATGACTAAACCTAGGTACAAGAAAAATTCTAGCTGGCTACACTAAAAAGCGGTGAAAAGATAATATTACAACAACATGTTGATATTAGACAAGTATCGAACCAGCAGCTTCTCAGATCGACGCATCTAAATTGTATCTCGTGGAATGCATTTTGTGACTATACTGTCGGTGTCGGAGCGGCTGCACTTTGAATGAAATATACAAACAGTTTGAGGTCGGTCAAGGCAAACTTGCTCATTGCACTTCATTACTACTACATGTATTATATATATGCGTACCTATTTGCGTATGCGTAAATTTCATACGCGTCGTGAGCGACTTTTATCCCATAAAAATATTTAATAATTTGATAAATAGAATTAATCATAAAATTATATGTCTTAATAATTCGTTATCCCTAAAGTGCTATTAAAGCTATTGATTATTAACGCTATCAGACTATGGTAAATTCAACTCTTTTAGGAGTAAATACGGGATAATGATTTGAATGGAACTTCGTTATTTTTGAAGCTAGAAGCATCCAACTTATTATTTGGGCGTGTTTACATACTCGTTTCTTAATAAGTATAGTATTCCTGGGTAATGCTGTAAAGCGTTCGAAACGTCGGGCTAAATAATTAAAATGTTTTTAAACAAAATATACGCGACGCGAGTAAATCCGAAAAGTGTAGTTTTAAATTAATAATTATTATACCGTGTTTGTGAATTTATCACTTTATTCCTTCACAAAGTTAGCTTTACCAGACTCTAACGATGCAAACGAGAATTTTTAGGTTCCTCCGTCCTGCGATATTCCGAGATGTTATTAGAAGATTTTGTATTAGCTAGCATAAAGATTTTACACCGGCGCCATTAATGTAAACCACGACGATACAAATATTGGAAGATGAAAACGAATCTGTGGCAAGCAATAGGAACGCATTATCGCAATACTAAGTATTATTTAATGTCTCCGAAAAAGGCGCCATTGTGGGAGACTTCATAGTCCATCCCCCTTTTTAAACGTTTCTAAAGTAAGGTCAGTTAATCTGTTTTTATCTCGTTTTAAAATAAGTCAAACAATAAGAATAATAAGACATACTTAGATTAATTACACCAAGCTTTAAAAATGTTTATAGATGAAGGGTAATTATGAACAAAAATAGGGATAAACTCCGGCAAAGGTTAGCTCATTTCTATATGTTAGATTTCTATTTTTATTTTATAGCTAGCAAATGCGACAGGGCAGGGTCTAATAGTTCTTTTTATAAGCACGGCTGATGAAAAACCCTAACTATTATCAGCTGGGCTCGCTCCAAATAAAACAAAGGAAAAGCAGTCATTAATCACAGCTTATCTTGATTAGCTCCAGCGTGGTCAGCAAATTTATAAAAAGAAAATTACTAATTCTATGTTTTCCATCAGATTGGATACAAGTAGGCGACTATAACTTTAAATTTGCTAAGGGCTGGAAATTGCTCGAGTGGTTGTTAAAAGCCTTTAAGAAATGTTTCAAAATAGTCCTTAGCCTAGATCCTAGATCTTTAGATTTTATTTTATTTTGGCGCACGACACAGCGACTGTAGGATTAAGCAGGCACATTATTCCTGATAAGGCTTCGGTTTTTTAACTACCTGCTATTATTAATAAAAAACCAGTCAAGTGCGGGCTGGACTGGCGCACTGAATTTCTGTGCAAACTTATCTAAGTATACAGCATGTCCCAAAACATAGTGTCAAGCGGAAGTTCAGAAATAGAGCACCTCTTGGGCTATCCGAATCACCCCCATGTATGTTCCGCGATTTTTTGTAGTTTTCGAGTTATGAATTGTTTACTGAACATTTAATAAATTTACGAATTGAACAACTTAAAAAAATTCAAAGAAAAAAGTACAAGACTTTTTTGAGATATTGTTTTTGCAACTGAATCTCCATCAGTTGTACTTTTATTTATATATTTTTAAATATTTTTTTTTATGAGAAAATTGATTATTATTAAAATTTTTTCAATTTAATTTAATGTTATTATGTTGACATGTATTTTATAATTTAATATGGACTGGTGTAAAAAAACGCAATTGTATTACTTCAATTTATTATTATTAATTGTATGGGTTAACATTACCTGAAATAAAGAATTATTATTATTATGTACTTTTATGCTATAATCAGCTTTGTACCTTTTATAAAAATTATGAAAATGTAATAGAGGAAAAGCCAGCAACGAATTTACAGTTGCCATTTCAAAAGTCATGAAAAGTTACTGACTTAATCTCTAGCACGTGGTCAACAATAATAGTTACTTCTGGCAACCCCTAGTGGCCGGGTTCAGCTACCCGAGCATTTTAAAGAGGGTAGGAAAAAAGGATCAATTTGGTCATAGTATAAGTTATGAAATTTCAGGAGATTATACATAATATTATGCTTAATACGTAAAAAAATTCGCCTGAACATTTTTGATCCTCCTAATTGTTAACAGAACGCTATAAATATTTATGAAAAATAGTTTAATTTTTGTAATTTTATAAGTCTTGAAATTTAAAGGCCGGGTCAAACCAACTGCTTGCGCGTGACGTGTGCGTACCAGGGGGTCTACAATGAACACACGAAACCCGAACGAACTCCTTAATTTCGGGCTGTTTCTTACCACGAAAATACTACGGGCCCGTCAACGGAACGAAATCGGAGTTTGACGTTTGCTGTTACGGATAGCTTACTATGATCACCCGAACCCGACACGTTTAACCTAACTTCTCACGAGAACTCAAGTGCTACCGTAAGAGTTTCGGATTAACATTTTAATCCAGAAATAAGTGAGTTATTGTCAATTTTACATCAGTTTGGGTTTTATTTGACTACTAAGAAGGTGTACTTAAGTATAATAAGTTAACTATATGATATTTGTTAAAGTTAAGTATGGCATTCAACTTAAATTCAGTGCGAGGTGCGAGTCGTAGGAAACACTTGTGTCACGAATTCCGTTCTTTTTTATGTAGAAAAACTATTATTCTATATAGTTTATGCTTGGATATGTCAAATGACATAATGTATTTTTTGTTTTTCTGATTTTAATCGTTAATATATGTCAACTAATAAAAGCTGTCTGGAAATTTGCTTATTTTTACATTATTAATTTTTTATTGAATTTATATCATTCAAATAGTGGCGACCGTGAATTGGTAAAATGGAAAGGGCAAAACAGGAAAGGTCTGTAGCCAGACGGTTGTTTACATTATGTAGTGCAAAATTGACAAATCTTTTGGAGACTGGCGACAAAACTTCTATTGCGGCAGAATTTGCCAAACTTTCGGAGCGTTACAAAAACCTGGAGAATATACAAAACAACATTTTATCGCTTTGGTTTGATGACCCCGAAAGAGTCGAAGAAGAGTTTGACGCCGACTTGAACTCTGCAGAAAATTATGTTGACCAATGGTTTGTACTTAAACAAAAGGTGAGCGAGTTTATGGAGAACCTAAATTCGACAGTACAAACTATCCAGCACGCTGGTAAGTGTACTGCATCTATATCAAGCAAAGCCCAAAGTCAGCACATTAGATATCCTAAGCTAGAGCTGCCAAAGTTTGACGGCACAGTGTGTAGATGGCTTTCGTTTTGGGCACAGTATAAAAAGATTCATATGGACGCCCACTTAGATAATGACGATAAATTTTACTATCTACTCCAATGTATGGAGCAAAGCTCTAGCGCTCGTGAACTAGTTGAGAGTTTTCCGCCTACGGGTGACAACTATGAGGTAGTAATACAGCAACTAAAAGATCGATTTGCCCGTGATGAACTGATCATAGAACATTACGTTCGCGAGCTGTTACAGCTTGTTTTAGCACAAACAAGGGGCACTTTAAAACAGTCCATGAGATCACTCTACGACAAATTAATGACGCAGATCCTTGCATTAGAGTCATTAGGCGTTACGCAGGACAAGTATGCTGCTTTTTTATACCCCTTAGTAGAGTCAGCTTTACCAGAGGAGGTATTAAGAGCTTGGAATCGATCGCACATGCATGGCAATTCTGAACATGGTACACCATTGACACAGCTGCTTAATTTCGTAAAGAAGGAAGTAGAGGCAGAGGAGAGAATTCGACTGTCGCGAGCTGGATATTCTGACAGCTGCATGCCTGCAACGCCAACTGCTGCTTTTTTCACAAGTACGAATAAAAGCGATTGTAAATATAATAAAAAAGATGTACAGTTGAATCAAATAATGACGAGACAATGTCTATGGTGCGAAAAATCGTCTCATTCGAGCTCTGAATGCAAAGTAGCCTTAAATAAAACTATAGATGAGCGGGTAGAGATTATAAAAAGCAAAAATGCATGTTCTATCTGTCTTATTAAAGGGCATACATGGAAGAAGTGTAGAAAATATCCAAAATGCATTATATTCGGTAAAAGGCATTTCACTATAATGTGCGGAAATATACCAAAGAATAAAGATGACAATGCGGCTACTACTTCAGTTGCAGTTGTTGACAAAGTAACAATGAATCAAACTGCATCATTTTCTGAGCCGGAAACTATTATGTTACAAACACTGAAAGTAAAATTAGTGAATGGTGATAAAGAATTGGTAGTACGCGCTTTATTGGACTCGGGAGCTCAATGTTCATTTGTCAAGACGGATGTTGCGGAAAAATTAAGTTTGAATCCAATAGGACAGCGAGATTTGAGTCATTCATTATTCGGTGGCAACGTCACGAAGAAATGTAAACAAAATATATATGATATAAATGTACATAGTCTAGATAGTAAATATAAAATGAAGTTAAGAGCTATTGAGCAAGATATAATCTGTGGAAACTTACCGAAACTAAAAAAGGGCAGTATATTAACTCGGTTACAAAACCTCAATATTTCACTTACTGATTGTGTTGATGACGTAACTGAAATAAGTCTTTTAATCGGTTCTGACGTTTTAGGTGGCTTGTCTGCGAAACGATCAATTCAACTAGAAGAACAACTTCTTGCGGTGGAGACTAAGTTGGGGTGGACGCTGCAGGGCCCGGTAATCGGTGTATATTGCTCCTCGGGTAAAGTAAACGCACTTTCGGTAACTAGTACTTGCATTTTTGACGTTAATGACTTTTGAGAGTTAGAGACGTTAGGTATTCCGGACAAAGCGGAATTAGTTACGGAGGAAAAATTAAACACACAAATCTTAGAATTATTTAATAGTACTATTTGTATAAATGATGAACAACGATATGAGATAAACTTACCATGGAAACCAAGTGTAAGTCTGCTTCAAAGTAACTATTACTTGGCATTAAAGCGATTGAAGTCGACGACGGCAAAGCTAAGTAAATTAGGTATTTTAAATGAATACGACGAAGTATTCAAAGAGTGGCTTGACAGCAACATCATCGAAGTAGCTGATGATGATGATTTATTTAGTGGTCATTACATGCCGCACCACGCTGTGGTGAAGGAGGCGAGCGTCACTACAAAGATCAGGCCAGTCTTTGATGCGTCAGCCAAAGACCGTAACGGTTTGTCGCTAAATTCATGCCTAGAGAAAGGAATTAATTTAATATCACTGATACCTAAACTACTTTTACAGTTTAGAAGAAATGCCATAGGTGTCACAGCGGATATCAAAAAGGCCTTCCTTCAAATATCTGTCAGTCCACGTGACCGCGATTTTTTAAAATTTCTTTGGTGGCAAGACGTTAATGTGAATGATAAGGTACTTAAGGTTTTTAGACACCGTAGAGTGGTATTCGGTGTGACAACTAGTCCATTTATATTATCGGCCACAATTTTACATCACCTGGATAAGTTTGCGTGTGACACGGCAGAGAAGTTGAAGGCTTCTTTCTACGTCGACAATGCTGTGCTGAGTGTAAAGGATGAAACTGACATGCTGCGTTTCATATCTGAAGCCAAAGACTTAATGATGAAAGGTAAGTTCGAGCTCCGCTGCTGGGTAACAGGTCCAGTGATCACAGATGATGAAGTGGCAATGGTGTCCGTCCTCGGACTATTATGGGAACCTCAAAGTGATCAGATTTTTAGTAAATTACCTTCTTCAATTAATTACAATGATGGTAAAATAACTAAGCGATCAGTACTTTCAATCGCTCAGAGCATTTTTGATCCGATTGGTCTCGGTATGTTCTACAACTATCATTCCAAAACTAATCATACAAAAATGTTGGATTCAAAACATCGATTGGGATCAAGAACTGCCTGTCGAGCTTAGTAAAATTATTAGCAATTGGTTACAGCATCTAGATTGCCTGAATTTCTGTCGCATACCTAGGCCGCTAAGTTGCTTTGACTTAGATAAGAGTGATAATTCAATGCATATATTTAGTGATGCTAGTCAAGCAGCTTATGCAGCATGTATTTTTCTCCGCTCAGAGTATAATGGTCGAGTAAGTGTTCGATTGGTCATGGCGAAATCTCGAGTAGCACCCACCAAAGCAGTCACCATGCCGCGCTCGGAACTTATTGCTGCAGTAATGGCAGTTCGTTTGTTTCAAGAGGTCAAAACGGGTCTGAATCTACAGTGCAAAGAGAACTACTGGACTGATTCAAGTATAGTTCTAGCGTGGATTAAGCGCAGGTTTGGTTTAAATACATTTGTACATAATCGTATTAATGAAATTGTAAATAATACTGATATCAGCGATTGGCGCCATATTCCAAGCGAACAAAATCCCGCTGATCTTCCCTCAAGAGGCTGCACTGCAGAAGTTTTATTGACAAGTAGATGGTGGGAAGGTCCAGATTGGCTTAAAGCACCGCCTGGGGAATGGCCAAATTCACAATGCATTCCAAACCAAGAAGATGTAAATAAAGAAATCAAAAAAAGTTGTTTAATAGTTCAAAGCAATAATTTTTCAAAAAACTTGTGTAAATTTAGTAAATATACGAAAATTGTAAGGATGATTGGCTGGATTTATCGATTTGTATATAATTGTAAACATAGTATAAATAAAAGGAATAGAGGTGATTAAGGATAAACGGAGGGGAACGGTTGATCAAAGTTATTAAGGAAACGCTTCGAAGAGTTCTCGGCAAGGCAGCTCTACAACGCGAAGAACTGGAAACGGTGCTCTGTGAAGTAGAGTCCTTAATTAATCACCGGCCACTAACATATATCACTGTTAGCAGTGAGAATGTGATACCGCTGACACCATCTATGTATTTAAATCCCGGATCAACTGATAATACAGTTAATTCTGATTTCTTCACACACATGAATGGTTCAGTTTTAACTGCTCGGTGGCGATACTTGATCAAATTACACGAAGATCTGAAGCAGCGCTTTCGGAGCGAGTATTTGTCTTTACTGGTACAAAAAGCGGCTGGCATAAAGGCACAAAATAAGTTAAAGGTCGGTGATGTTGTAATTATAGGCTCAGACGATAAAAAGAAGATTAACTGGCCATTGGGTAGGATTTTAGAAATAATTCGTGGGTCGGATCACAGTAGAGTAGTGCGCATCAAAACACAGTCTGGCATAATATTAAGACCGTTATAACGTGTTTTCCTTTAGAAGTACCTCAGGAGCAATATAGCACCACAGTACCTCACTCATCATGTTCAGCTTAAATTTGATAGGCGCGTAAACTTGTAATGAGAGATCGTTTCGAGGATAAGTACAAGTAGGCATTTATTTTGTTTTTATCAGTTCAAGTTTCATTATGTTTTAGCGTTTCCCAACGCAAGGCGGGGAGGATGTCACGAATTCCGTTCTTTTTTATGTAGAAAAACTATTATTCTATATAGTTTATGCTTGGATATGTCAAATGACATAATGTAATTTTTTGTTTTTCTGATTTTAATCGTCAATATATGTCAACTAATAAAAGCTGTCTGGAAATTTGCTTATTTTTACATTATTAATTTTTTATTGAATTTATATCATTCAAAACTTGAAAGTAAGTACGAGTATACTATAACTTCATGTGAACAAAAGCAAAAAATAACTCCGAAACGCTTAAAGATGTAATCACAAAAAACGTAAATAAACAAAAGCAGCAAAAGCTATTTAGGTGTATAATGCTGCAGCAGGAAATATCCCCTTAACATCAAACTGTTATTAGTGGAACGTGACATTCTAGATTAGGTTGGTTTATCACTTGCCGGGGGCCACTTTGCCACAGACTAAGAGCCCGGGCTGTCATGGGCCATGGCGCGTTAAAGTGTAATAACAAAATGTTTTTGTTAAAAATTGGCAGTTTTAATAACTTACCCAGCTTTCCGCTAATCATTACTGTAGTTTATTAAATCAAAACTGTTTAAATACAAATAATTTTAATTATTTTTCTACTACCTTTTTCAATCATTCGTTCACGTAACATGTCAATGCGTCCGTACTAAACCTACGAATCCGAAAATAGTTCGTGGTAGCTACGAGTCACGTACTTCGTTCGGGTTACGGACGGGCCCGAAATTACGGACGAACATTTCATAGTAGACGTCCAGCACTGTCACACCGGTTGAAGCGGTGCCGCACACGTCACGCAGAGTAGGTATCGGCTGCGTGCACGACGTCACAAATTAGTTAATAGGCGACGTGGCGTGTGCTCTCCATAGAAACCATATTAACGTTTTCCATATTATTATTTATGAAGCAGAACGATAAAAAAATGACTGAAAACGGCAGTTCATCTAAATTGATTCTTGCCAAGAATCGTCACCTAGTGCAGAGACTGTCCATAATATAAACAAAAATATTTTACAAAAAATAAAAACCGACTTCAAAAACACTGAAAAGTTAAAAATAATATAAGAATAGGTACAGACATCACACTTCTATATTGAATACGGTGCCAAACGATGATCTCCTAGAAAGTCTTAAAATTTGGCTCTCTCTTTAGTGAAGTGAGTCTCTTTTTAGTGAAAGAAACTCTAATTAAACACCAGCTCACCTTGGGTGAGCTGGTATTTAATTAGCGTTTCCCTCAATTTTCATGGGATCCCATCATCAGATCCTGACTTCAGTGACCTTGTGACCGCCCTAGGAGTATACTCTATCGAATAGAAAAAGAATTTTGAAAATCGGTCCACAATTGGCGGAGTAATCGCGTAACATACACACAAAACACGTTGGAAACACCTTAAAATTTAAGGGTTTTCATGGGATCCCATCATCAGATTCTGACTTTGGTGACCATGGGACCACCCTAGGAGTACCTATACTCTATCGAATATAAAAAGAATTTTGAAAATCGGTCCACAACTGGCGGCATACACACAAAAAAAATACGCATGGAATTGAGAACCTCCTCCTTTTTTGAAGTCGGTTAAAAAGAAGAGAGGAAGGTAGTGAATATCATGCACCATGTTATAAAGATCCTTTGAGCTTGAGTATTATAAAGATCGTTTTTATTAGTATTTTCATATGTCAAGAAACTCGTTCGAGCTCGTTTTTCTTTTTCATATTTTCTCACAATTTCAATTAATTTTTCTTTTATTTCGATATCCATGGCGAGGAAAACTAATTTCAATGGCATTATTTGTAAAGAAATACAACTAAGCACGCGCGTGCATACTCGCAGCACTGACGCTTGCGTGCGCGTGTGTTCTCGTCTCGCTGTGACATCCAACAGAAAACATAAACATCATATAATACAACGTCATCAGAGCTCTCACGTGAGCGACGTTGCCGCTCCGCTCCGCGCGTGCACGCAGTCAGTTTGTTAACGAGATGCAACTCTGCGTGCGCGTGGCAGCAAATGTTACACCACGCACACGTCACGCAACCGATCTGACATCGCCCATAGAACTTCATACAATAAAACTAGTGCGTGCACGCGCACGTCACGCGCACGCAATTGGTCTGCTCCGCGCTATAACAAAGAAAATATGCTCAGGAAACATAATACTATAATGCCAGAATTTTTTTTCTGGCATTATAGTCAGCATCCGCCAGAACGAAAAACGTACCCCTGCGAGTGCGAGCGAGACAGTAAAATTAATATCTGTTAGTTATAGGTAAAGAGCATTAAATCAATGGTAAAGAGGGCGCATATTAGCACAGGGCTGTACTAACTACCGGAGTCGCAGTTCGCCATTCGATACGTACGGCCTTGTCGAGTCTGAGACGCCGTACTATAAGTACGTACCAATGCCAGTTCTTGAAAATGGTCGTGCGTTGCTCTATTGGGACCACTCTATCATCACAGACAGGACTATTGTTTGCAATAAGCCTGATATCGTGGTGGTTGACCGGTGCGGTGGTGAGCAGGCTCGTCGATATCACTATCCCTCATGATGAGAATCTCGTGAAAGCTGAGAAGGATGAAGCCTGTACCTTGACTTGGCTCATGAGATAACCGCCATGTGGGATATTGACTCGACGATCATTGTACCGATAGTTGTTTCTGCGAACGGTTTAATAGCGAAGAGTCTCGGCCGACATCTTAAAAGGCTCTCGCTTGACGGATGGATCAAGGGCCAGATACAGAAGGCGGTGATTCTTGACACGGCACGTATCGTCCGGAGATTCCTCTCCCTGTAGCCCTAACCACCGGTACTTTGGCCGTGCTCCGCTGCCAGTGGAACCCTAGATTTAAGTTTTTTATAACATTTATATTTTTATATGTATGCATTGTAAAAAACTTAAATTTAAGATATTTTTGAAATAAATGTATAATAATAATAAAGTTTATTTTCCTCAAGTACTCGTGTACATATAAAGGTTAATTTTTACAAAACAAAGCGATGAGTAATTGCTGAGGCTGGTGCCTTAACTAGGATGCCCTGTATTAAAGGACACCAGGTCTCCACTTTTGGAACACTTTTTTTTACGAATTATGACACAACTATTTAAAACGCAACCGAGTAGTCACAATATCACAATCAACATAAGAAAATACCAACTAAAATATTTTTTTTGAGAATTAAATTTTTCTGAAAAATAAAACTAAGCAATGAAAAGGTGCTAGAGAGGTGCATGCATTTGAGTGTGTGTGGAGAAGGGATGTTGTATGGTGTGCGTGCATATGTGTGTGTGTGTGTGTTGATGTGTGGTGCATGTGAATAAATGAATGAGTGAGTGAGCGTGTGTTAGTACGTATGAAAACTTATATACCTACTTAGATTAAGTGCATTTTAAAATAATTTATTTATAATAAGTATATTATTTAACAACAGATAAAATATTTTCAGTTTCATCATAATCTAAATCCAGTAGCGAAGTTGTAGTAGCTTTTTTGAAGATGTGTGAACCTAGAAAACCAAAAAATTGTTGAGCAAATGAGGTATTATACGATCCGCCTGAGCACGCAATATCATGACGTCTCTTCTCAATACTTAGATTAGGGTTAAATTTGGTAAGCTCGTGTTTTTTTGTTACACAGTATGGAGAATGAACTACCTAGAGCCTATTTGTAGAAATGACACTATAAAATTATCCATTGTTTTAGGGACATTCTGTATAAATTATATCTGAAGATAATTGAAACATATGCAACTGTAAGTACAATTGAGTAGGCTTTTTGAAAGAAAGTAAGAAAATCTATTCCAATCTTAGGTAGCCATCGCGGTTTTAACAAAAAAAAAATAAAACAAATTTACCTTTTTCTTGTTTATTTCCTTCAAAGTTATTCTCCTGATTCCAGGAAGAAAATACCTTTACAGATGGCCTTTTTATTGCTTTATTCGCAGAATACCAGATTCTCAAAATACCAGATTCTCGAAATACCAGATTCGCAAAATATGAGATTTTGGACAGTCGAAATCAAAATATTATTAACATTTATTTATATGATGGTAGGTATTTATATGAAGTGATTATAATATTATCTTTTGTGGGTATGAATAAATAGGTACATACTGCCTAATTTTCTTCATGATTTATTGGCTATGTATTGACAATGTCACTGTCCTATAAAACCAAAGTAAAGAACTTGATTTTTTCAATTTTACTTTATGATTTATTGGCAATGTATTGACAATGTCATTGTCCTATAAAAGCAAAGTAAAGAATTTGATTTTTTCAATATGAACAGATTTTAAAGTTAACCCTACTAGCTGTTGCCCGCGACTTCGTCCGCGTGGGATTCGGTTATTATCAGCAAGTCGCTAATTTAACATCAGATTTCATTGAAACAAAAACTGTATGTCCTTCCAGACTAAGCTCGATCTACCCGTAAAATAAGCATTAAAATCTGTTCATATTTCCATACAAACTTTCATCACCTATTCCATATAGTTATTTTACCCCCTTGAGGGTAAAATTTTTACAAACTTTATATGTCATATTTATTATTGGACATGGGTTTTTTGTGGGATCTCGTTCGTGGTCGCATTGATTGTCCAGAGCTTCTAGGTGACTTGTTTTTTGACTTGCCTGGCTACCGAACTCGCCACACTGGCCTCTTTCATGTACCACTACATTGCACAAATTATGGTAGCAACTCCATATTGACACGCCTTTCTAAATTGTACAATAGCAAATTTTCGGAATTTGATATATTTCTTGATTCAAAACCTCATTTCAAAAATAAAGTTAAGTTAGCACTTCTCTCAACCAACAAAGATAGTAACATAACATATTAATGCTTTATAATAACTCATTTCAATATGTTTTGATTAAAATATATATATTTTGTTCAAAATACCTAATGCAGAGTGTATATATATGGCTTTGTCATGCAGGCTCAAACATACCCATACACACACTCACACATACTATGCATACACACATCTCATTATTATTGGCACTTGCCTACTCTATCTTTAACTTTATTAATGTTACCTTTAGCATCTTTGTTTTAGCATTTATGTTTGCTATGTTTAATGTACATTTTATTGGCTTCGGCTGTCAATGTGTAACGAAACCAAATCTAGCTCAATGGTCGAAGCGTCTCCATTGATTTTATCTCCATGTTTTCGTCCGGTCAATTATTTGATCGAAGAAGTATTGTTGTAGAAATATGACAATTAAAAATAATATTTTAAACTGGGAAGGATTTGATTTTGACAGGAATGTCACAGGCATATAATGAAGGGGAAGAGTACGGAATTTCGTGCAAGCCGGTTGGTCTTCGTCGCGCTCTTTGATTTTTCATATTTAATTTGAATTAATTTGTGTTTGCAAAGATTTGTGAATTTTAAGATATTAGTGTTTCGAGTTCGAATATCGAATTGTGAAGACCTAAAAACATCGACATGGTTCGATGGACCACGGTCGGGTCACCTGACGGAGATTACGACAGACTGTGGTTTTAACTCCCTTCGGGGAGGGCGTTGTTTGGAACATATCAGCGCAGTCACTCTTTACCGACATAGTGACTCAAGTTCCCTGGTTTCTTTGGGAAGTGTTTAGCGGCGGGGGGACTGTCGAAGTGGACCCATGCCTTAATTGCACCCGTTTAGCTACGCATGGACTAAAGAAGCTGGTCCTCTATTTATATATGTATATTTACACCACGTATATAGGGTTCGTGAGCACACGGCGATCCCAATCCACCTGCCCGTGCTTGCGCATACACGAGTATAGGGAAATAGGCACACAGAGGCCCTTCTCACCTCGCTTTCTTATTCTTTTAATGTTAGTTAGGTGTCTTACATTGCACTTCGTAAGACAGCGCAACACACTACACGTTTAAACAACTAAAATGGGGTTAGTTTGTTCTTATTGAACTACACAACTAGAAGCTTATAGATTCGGTTAGACACGATACATCAGGTAGGGACCCTTAAGCTAAAATCATTATTATCATCATCTCCATCAATGAAATTACTGAATTTATTCAGGTTACTCCGAAGGAAACCTGTACCGTTATTCAGGTCCCTCTATAAGAAACCTGCACCGATTATTCAGGTTACTCCGAAGGAAGCCTGCTATGCTATTTATTCAGGTCCCTCTATAAGAAACCTGCACCGATTATTCAGGTCACTCCGAAAGGAAGCCTGCAACGTTATTTATTCAGGTCCCTCTATAAGAAACCTGCACCGATTATTCAGGTTACTCCGAAGGAAGCCTGCTACGCTATTTATTCAGGTCCCTCTATAAGAAACCTGCACCGATTATTCAGGTCACTCCGAAAGGAAGCCTGCAACGCTATTTATTCAGGTCCCTCTATAAGAAACCTGCACCGATTATTCAGGTTACTCCGAAAGGAAGCCTGCAACGCTATATTCAGGTCCCTCTATAAGAAACCTGCACCGATTATTCAGGTCACTCGAAGGAAACCTGCAACGATTATATTTATTCCTAGTTTCTCGGAGAGATTCTAGTGGCTTATTCCAATATCTGAGAATATTGAGTGGATTTTGGATCATATTTTCCATTGGGCTCGACTATGAAGTCCGCTCTAATAAGAGCTTTGTGTTTGATGCACTATTTGTCTCGTGAGTGAATAATTTTGGCACTGTGAAGTGGTTGTGCTTACATATAAAAACTTGAAGAGATGTGGAGGGATAATATTATATTGGGAACATTATCTGCAACGGCAACGTGTCAGAAGGTTAGGCACGTTAGTCGACTATTACTAAAAAATATTTGCTTCAGTGTCAGGTTAGGCACTGGAGTTGTTCCCTTCGACGACATTCCCGACACATCTTCTTTATCTACGAATCGACGAATTATTCACACTATGGATCGGTGCCGAAATCTTGAACTCTTCACTAAAACTAAAGTGATATGTGCTATTTGAAGTGATTACTTTGTGTTGTGCAAAATGGAAATTGTGATAAAGATCTCATGTAAGTTTCATCATCATTATTTCAACGTAAAGCTAATTTTGCTAAGACATTAAATGTCTTAGAGCTTAATCTCAAATGTATTGAGAATATGAACTGGTAGAGTTTCTTTCGCTCCTTTCTTCTCTACAAAACTAAAGTTCTGAAAGGATGTAATTCTCAAGCGTAGAGAATTTTAGTAGTTTATAAAGTATGTTGGTAGGGCGAAGTAAGGTTCATTTGGAATCTTATGGAGCCCGAGGGTTAAGGGACTACCTTCCTGAAGGTATCAAAATCCCAATGTTAGCTTCAGAAAGTAAAGACAGCGGCGGTAACATACTTAAAAATCAAAACATTTGTTTTCTCATTACTGAGATCGTAAAATTCACTCAAAAGAACAGATTGTTATTTCGTTACTATGGTAGCGAGTTTAATAAGCGTTTGATCATGTTTGATAGAATAAATAAGGTATAGGAATAGTTTCGGCAATAGGAGTTCTATATCTATCCACTTGGAAAAGATCTTGGGTTACATAAGCGGTTGCAACGTAGATCCTAATAAAATCACTAGTCGATCATTGGCCAAACTTCATACAAATCAAAGCAATTTTGTGCGTTTCTTTTAAAGGCGTAAATTGTTAGTAAAACTACGAATAGAACTGTGTAAAGGGGTTTTCTATTTAGGGTTCCGTTTGACGTTAGGTTGGATCGTTACAAATGTACTAATTAAATAAATAAATAATCTAATCAACAGCCTAAAAATAAGTTTCTAGCTTTAAAAATAACAATACTTCCATACAACCTTTCATTCCCCTTTTCAACCCCTTACAACCCTTTCTTCGCATTAAAAAGTTGCCTATGTCCTTTCTCAGGCTCTAGAATATCTGTGTACCTAATTTAATTTAAATTGGTTCAGTAGTTTTGGCGTGAAAGCGCGACAGACAGACAGACAGACAGAGTTACTTTCGCATTTATAATATTAGTATGGGTTATCCCGGAAGCGTACCTCGCAATAAATGAAGAGGCGCTAAAGGATGAGATATCCTCGAAATTTTTAGAGTACTTCAGTAGCCAATGGAAACAGAAAATCACAAATTTTAATGAAGTACACAATAATTGTTATGGAGAAAAAATAAAAATACCAAGGCTGTAGAGGGTTTTCACCGCAGAATTAACGACATCATTTATGTGTGATTTTTTAAGGACTATAATTTTTCGATTTTAATTTAAGTATTAATGAAGAATTTAAATATTACTCTTCAAAATTAGGTAACATTTTTATGACCATAGAGTGTTATCTCCTTCCAATTGTTTTGTCCTCTACAGTTTCGTATTATTAGGATCCAATCATCATTACGAAAATATAATATTTATTACATTTTACATAAACAAAATGTGAATAAATAAGTAGATACGGAACTCTAAAAATGTATAATACCTAATCTGACTGTCATGGTTGTTACTAGTAGAAAATTAATATAAAATTAAATAGGCGACTTATTTTTTTTATTAATACCTATTTTAATCATTCTACCTACTATCGTGTCCTCAAATTTTACGGGGTGATAAAAAACAAACCCAGTATATACATTAGATACCATTATACTTACTTGATTCCAAACAAAACAAATAATACATATAATATTGGATTTTTATTTTTAGTTATTACTTATGGTGAAATGAGAATCTGGTATTTTGAGAATCTGCTGTGTTGAGAATCTGGTATTCTGCGAATAAAGCTTTTTATTAGGGGTGTCTTACTACGCGATGTCAGTTTCCTCGATTGCGGAGTTGCGGACTCGCATCCAAAATGCTTACATCAAAACGTCGGGTTACGCGCACTGCATTAAACCTGTTATATTAAAAGGTCTAGGACATGTATAACGGCGTAAGGCCAATTTGATTTTTTTTACGGATAAATGTGTTTTTGCCGAGTACTTTGAAATTTTCGTATTCTTTAAGTAGCTATGAGATTAAAAATACAGAATAATTAGGCTCATTATACCTTTACATTAATCATAGCTTAAAGTTTAGAGTAATTATTACGACAACAACAGTTTTTTTGAAATTTTTATACTAATTGCTATTCAAGTAGTCAAGAAATTGAATATATTCAGAATGCCTAGGCTTATGATAACTTTTTGGAATCTAGAATAGCTAAGCAAGTTTTTAAGATGATGGGCATGATGAGCACCCTACATTTTTTTACTCTGTTGCTGATCAAACATGAAAGAAAATTAATTTCATTTTGAATTTTCTTTCTGATTTAATTTTTTTTGAATACATTACGCCAGTTTGTTAAATTTAAGTCTTTGTTTTTGATAGCTGAACTATCGCTTGTGAAATAGAAAAAGACGAAATCGAAAAACCTCTTCATTTGTAGAAATGGCACTATAAAAATTAATCACACATGGACATTTTCGAAAAATTTAAAACAATAAATATGTCTGAAACCGTGATATTTTCACTTAGGTCAAAATTTGTGGTAAGGGAGGCCATGATGAAGTCCATCTATATTCTATAGTTACAGGTTTATGCATTGTTTTTGGGACACCCTGTATAATAAATTAATATATAGTAACATGTATTTAGTAACGAACGGTTACACTAAGTGTTTGATATAAATTTCAGATTGATATCTCTAGACGTTCCTGAGAAAAAGGTCTTGACAAACAGACAAGTGAAGTGATAAGAGCCCGGTTTTTTACTTTTGGGGTATGGAACCCTAAAAAGTAATTTGGCAAGCATGCATTGGAAATAGTTGGAAACTAGCCCCTTGATCGTGTAACAAAAAACTTATCGCGATATCATTCGATTTTGACAGTCAAAGAGCATCCATCGCTTTTCATCAGACAGTCGACACGCAGTTTTGTATTGACGCCGCAATGATTAGCAAATTCGAAGCGATCGTGATAGATTTTTTCTAAGACATTAACCCCCAGACTGTACCTACTAACTGCAATCGAAAAAAACCTGGAAAGGGAGAAACCCCTTGAGTTTCTCCCTTTCTAGATTTTTTTTATATCTCTATAGTATACGCGTTTCTGAGAAATAGGGTTTTGACAGACAGACGGAGGCCTTAAACGCATGATAATATATGTTATGTGTAAACTACTGTGTATGGGAGGATTTGTTCCTGATTAGTAATATTCCTGATTGGTCATATTCCTTATTCGACACTTTCCTAACTGGTCATATTCTTAATTCGTCAGATTCCTGATTCGCCATATTCCTCACACGTCATACCATGTACAGAAACGCTAGTTTAAAAACACCTTTCTTTTGCATGTGGAACTGTCCGTTTTATAGAGGATTGTGACTTGAAACAAATAAAACAAACTTTTAACAACAATAAATAAATATTTGTATTGCAAACGTGAACAGTTTACATAAAAATACAATTCATAAGAACATACCAAATATGTACATATCTGAAACGGTTCAACCTGTAAACATACCTATAAATAAGTTGTGTAAATTGTTTAAAATAAATTAATCTTCAAGTATTATTGCACTTTCTGAAACAAATAAAAACACTTTTAGTTACAATAATAAAAACGTAGATTTTATAGCTTAGTAGTTTAATAGCTATTTGACTAAACTCGGATTTCTAATTTAAAAATATTTTTGTACACAAAGGTGTGACCAGTTTAAAGAAATATTCATGAAATAGAAACATAACCATTTCTGTCAGAAAACCTGTTAGTAAATTGTTTGAGCTCTTCATAATACGTTTTATTGAAGATAATATTTTGAATTATCGATTTAAGTTTAAATGTTTATTTTACATGAAGTTATTATTACTTGACCGTTTCATAGTCAACTATATTTTACGGAGCTTTCAACACTGCCAAGTGTAAATAACATTTGACGATGTTAAAAAAACTGTTTGAGGAAGGGTTAAAGGAGGTGACACCGCAGCGATAGAAAAGTTGCATTGACTATGTCATTAATGTAGAAGATGAGATGTGCTAACTGGACCACCTTGTAGATGACGTCACAGAAAAAATATTATAAATGTAACGGACTCTAACTCTGGAGTCCGACTCAGAGTTGGATCCAGAGTCTTCAATATAATAAAACTTTAAAATAATGTTGTTCGTTTAATTTTGTAACAGTCAGGGACAAATCCATTTTAATAAAGCCATATTGGGTAACTCAGAATTACACGATTACTTTAAATGGTGTGAAATATTTCCTAAAATAATTGTCTGTTTTAAAGAATGTATGATATGATATAGGTAAGTCGAAAATAGTAAATTGCACAAATGTGACGTCGGGCGGGTCGTTAATACAATATAAATTCATTTAAATCTAATAACCAGCCAAGTGATTTACTGGTAAAATGTTTATTACATCTGAAACGTCAATTTGACAATGACAGTACTTTGTTTACAAAAATATTTTTAAATTAGAAATCCGACTTTACAAATAAACTGCAACTTTTCCATCCTATATGTTTTTTTTCCTTTCGGCCGCCTACGAAACTTTATTTTGTAACCAATTACAAAAGAAGATTTTTCCCTTTTCTCGTTATCAGTTACAAACTAAAATCTTTTCGGACACTTTTGTAACTATGTTGTGTAACCGCTACGAGATTACATAAGAAGAAAGTTTTCTCTTTTCTAGTTACCAGATACAAGATAAGACTTGTCATGTACGGTTCAATAAATACTTTGAAAAACATTGGTACAACAATGGGGTACTTAATTCTGCTAAGAAATGTGGTTGTGGCACAGAAATTATATGAACAAATAATCTAAAAGGAGGCCACAATAAAATTAATAGAAAAGTTTTATGTATTGGAAAAGGAAACAAAACTACGATACTAGCTGACCCGGCTACACGTTGCATTGGCTAGTAATTTAATTATAGTACGTTGGATCAATATTATACTAAGCTTCCTAATGTAGTCAAGTTAATATTCACTAATAAAGATGAAAACATTTTCATACACAACACATCTACTGGAAGGCTTCCCAACCTAAATAATTATAACACTTGGTTTTTATGATGTCGATAAATGAATTCACAACGCCATCTGTTTTAAACTTATGGAACCAAAAAAAATATAATAAAAAATTTAATTAGCAGTACCTACTTACTAAATATTGAGCTCAATAATCGAGATAAAAACTATCCTAATAAGTTGGATTAAATAACCTACAGTAAGTCAATATTATCAAAATCGGTTCAGTACTTTCGTAGTTTATCCTGGACAACTTTCGTGATGCGAGATTTTTGGATAGGATCACGAGGAAATGTGGTTCCTCGTGATCCTACTAGCCAATGGGACCACGCGGAATACCCTTAAAGCATTTACCCTATGGAGATGGCAAGGCTGGGCGAACCCCTCTGCCAAAGTACATTGACCATAAATGACCAGGCACTTTATATAAAACTAGTTGACGCGCGGCTGCTGCTATTTGATGTCGTTTCGTGTCGCAAGTAAAAGCTCGTAAAAAACGGTTAATTGTGCAGTTTCCTTTTGCAAAAAGGATCCAGTAACTCAAATCTTCGAGAACATGGCATTTCCTATCACATGTAAGTATAAAATATACATTAACATGTTTTATTTATATACAATTTTGAACTAATTTTTACGTCGTTATGATAGAAAACTACAATGGTACGTCGGTAGCTCAAACACAGTACAAGGGCATGATTTGCGGGTGATTGCGTAGATACACGTTAATTTGTCGATTAGTGTGTGTTTTTTTGTTGTAAGGTAATATTTTTATAGCCAAGAACGGGTCCTAAGCTTCTTCGGACATATTATGCGATTTTCTAAGCATAGTCTGGAGAGGATTTGCTGATTTTTGCTGATTGATAGTCTGCGCCATGGGCAGAACCAGCTCGATGGTCAGACCTTGTCAAAAAAGCAGTGGGTGGTAGTATTTATCAAGCGATCCATTCCACTCGGAACTGTGCGCTCTGGAGGAGCATTACATGTGGTCGCGATCTTCAGCAGTGAGGAAACGACGAAGAAGGGAGAGATTTTCATATTGCGTATTCACAACATAACAACAATGTATCTGTAATTGAATTCTACATTTTCGTAGTGTGCATTGTATGTTTACCTGGTCTCCTGCCAAATGTAGCAGAAAAATGTATACTGCGATTTGTTGCGTACCATCTCCATAGGTTAAATGCTCTAAGGGAAATACCATTTATCATTCCTCGTAGATCCACTATTATTAGTTATAAGATCATCTATTAGTCTATTTTCTTCTAGCCAAACTGGTTTACCAAAATAGTTAGTCCACAAGGAATTGTGCCAAACTTTTATTATTATTTATTTTATTCTTATCATAATTATCAATTATGAACTGAAGGCTATTAATGAACTGAAAGAATGGGCACTGCTTTGAAATTATTCGTCCCTACGCATTTATTTAATACTAGCTGTGCCCGCGAACTACGTTTCGCTTTAATTTATTTTTTCCCGACATCTTCAACAAATATGGTTAATGTACACAGAAATAAATACAAAAACTTAACAAATTATATACTAAAACCTTCCTCGAGAATCACGCTATCGAGTGGTGAAAACCGCTTGAAAATCGGTGCAGTAGTTTTTGAGTTTATCGCGAACAGACATACAGACGCGGCGGGGGGGACTTTGTTTTATAATAATACTAGCTGTGCCGGCGAACTACGTTTCGCCATAATAACGGCGAACTTACGTTTCGCCGTAATAAAAAATAGTTTACGACCTATTCTCAGACCTACTGAATGTATACAAAAAAATTCATAAAGATCGGTCAAGCCGTTTCGGAGGAGTTTGGTAACAAACACTGTGACACGAGAATTTTATATATTACAAGATTTATGGACTAGCTGTGCCAGCGAACTATGTTTCGTCTTAAAAAAACCGTAAATCTACTTTCCCGCGGGAACTACTTACTTTTCCGTGATTATAAGTAGTCTTTATGTTAATCCCTGTCGTAATCCGAAATCCATTCAGTAGTTTTTGCATGAAAGAGTATCAAACATACATCCATACTACTTTCGTGTTTATAATATTAGTAATTTATTTAATATAAATATTAAAAAATGTAAGAAACATGGAATTATTTATGTTCTGTAAAAAGATTTTTTTTTGTTCTGTAAGAAAGTTGAATAAATAGTAACTTCAAAATTAAAATTATTGCTTTTTTCATGAATTTTAGGCATGCAATAAGTTTAGTTACAAAAAAAGAACGGAAATTCTTTGATGGTAACCATTTAAAAATATTTTATACTGCACCTGATCGGAACAGCAGTCATTATTCCCTCAAAAATGAAAGAGAAAGTTAGTCTTTTCTACGTCCAATATAATCGGGAGGAAAAGTTATAAGAAAATCCATTTCAAGTATTTTAGCGGGAGGAAAAGTTGTACTAAATTCAATTTCTAACCTGTTGACGCGCGTGAGTTTAATATAAAAGTTAAAATGTCGAATTATAGTAGCGAAAGTGATATTGAGGTGACACCCATACAAACACATTTCATAATATTTTTGTGTTTGTTAAATACCCTGGAACAAGGGACTTATACTGGGAGTATGTTTTCAAAAAAACCAGGTTCCCGTTCAAAGCTGCTTTCTTAAGGCCTCTGCATACGTAACGTGCTTAGAACGTGGACAGAGCGAGGACGGGACGGAGACGGGACGTGGTTTAGAAAACCCTGACGTGGAGTTTAATGCATACGCAACGTGACAGTGGCTCGTAACTAACGTGCTAGTGTTGTGAATAGGAAAGATGGACTTTTCATTTGAAGAATTGGCTATAATTGCTATTGCTTTAGATGACGAAAAAGCTATGGCTGCTAAGAGGAAAAGGAGATTTGAGAGATCTGTGCATCTTACATGGCAAACAAAAGATCAAGAAGAATTTCACAAATTTTTGAGCATATGTTATCGAATCATAATCATTATTTTTTTCGCTTAACAATATAAGATGGGTTTCTATCAAAATTTAAGTATTTTTTGTGTTCCAAATAGAAATTAGGTACTTCACATTGAGTTTACATGACCTAGAATTTATTAATCTTGAGTAGGTGGTGCGAAAATATTATAAATAAAGTTATGAATGCAGTAAAAAAATTAAATGAAAGTTATCGTTTTCAGTGAGTGATAATTCGACTGCAATTTTACGCCACAGAAAATTTTTATGCTTCGTATCTAAATACTTTGCGTCTGCAAAATGATACAAAGCTGGATATAAACGTATACACTCGATTAGCTTCTCGTCGTCCATTTTCGAGTCTTGTGGCATCACTATATTGGTTTCGGAAGCGAGTGGAGTGAGTGTGCATACGCAGCGAAATCACGGACGGGACGGGGCACGTGCGGGGCGGGACGTGCTAAACATCGTCGCCGACGATATTTTTCCTATCACGTGGGCACCACGTTCCCGTCCCGTCCCGTGTGCTCGTGACGTATACACTATCGGATACATGTTCTATAAAACGATATTTCCAAAATATCCCGTCCCGTTCCGTCCGAGTAAAAACACGTTACATTATGCAGAGGCCTTTAGTTTCGCACTCTTCATGACTGGTTTATGTAAATCATTGTTTATGGCCTATTATACACGGTTTTTTTATCACCCTGGAAAATTTAAGGGACGCTTCAGGACATGGTATTATAATGATTTAAATATGAATAAAAAAAACTCACTTAATTTTATATTTTTTTTTTTGAAAAATACCAAAAATGCTGCACTAGTTGAGAGGTGCTTTTTTTTGTATTTTAATATTTTTTTTATTTTTTTTATTATTTAATAATGGATGTGTTCTGCAGCGTTCCTAAAATTTTCCGATAAAAAAATAACCGTGTATATGAGTATTTATAGGCGTACAGTGACAATGTCTTAACCGCGTTGTAGATATCAATCAGCGCCATCTATCGGTACTATACCATATTAAGTTGTCACTCAATTTAAGTAGTACCGATAGATAATTCTATTTAAAACAATTTCAGTAAAACAAGTTTTTTTTAAATGTTCCTCACAGGTGTATGTATAGTATAAAGCTATGTATCACTTGGGAGAAAGTCCGATTCCTAGCTCGGGACGAGAGTATTATTGTGGCCCTCGGCTGCGCCTTCAGGCCACAAACTGCCCCCTCTCTAGTAATCGGTGCCTTTCATCCCGCGGTGAACAATGTACTATTAAAGCTCATTTAAATATTTACCTGTTTGTAACTTGTAACGAGAAAAGATACTTTTTTGCTTTTGTAACTGGTTACAAATCAAAGTTACATAGGCGGCCGAAATATTTTTTACTGTTTTTTTTGTCTAATATTACCCTTTGGAGAAAGTACAGCTTACTGTACTAATCAAACATACCTATAATGTTAAAACCGTGAATTTTTTTATGAACTTACCATAGTGATTTCCGGAAATATAGTGCTTAGATTGAAATTAGCACGAGAGGTCACAGGGAAACTGAGGGATTTGTCTATATTGTGACCTACACTTTGTAAGTTGGAAGGCATCAAGTGACCATTGAAAAACTCAGGTTGATACTGCGCAGGCATTTGATTACCAACATAATTGGGAAATGACAATTCATCTGATACTAAATTTACATGTCTTTTGTTGGATGTTTTATTTTGCCATAATAGGTGGGATGCATCATTCCATTCCTCAACTTCATTGTGCGTTCTTGCTCTTTTGCTTTGATACTTTTTGCTAGAATCCTTTTTATTACATTCTAGTTTGTGTTTTGAAGCCGAATCTCTGCGTGAACTTTTAAAGTTTGGAAGGACTTTTTCTGGAGCATACGCCGAACTGTTATTTCTCATTTTGAACTCATCGGTTCGTATGTGGTTTGTGTAGCTACATTCGGCCTGATTATAATCTATAAATTCGCCAGTAAAGGGCGCATTCGTATAATTAGAAGACATTAAATTACCACTTGTTGGCATAATATTAGAATAAAATGTATTCGAAATAGTGTTCGTCGTAGTATTGTACAAAGTGGTCCCTGAAAACTGCTGACTAGGGTATGTATTATCTGAATAATCCAATATAGCAGGAAAATGAGATACTTGCGCTACGGTACTGTCTTGATGCGTATTAAATTCATTATGCTTTTGTGAAGACAACACAAATTTTGCAGAATTGTCTTGTATCTTTTGTGTACAGTTGCCACCGCGAATTAATGCTTCTGCGGAATAACTATTTTTATGAGTTTTAGCGGATTTATCAGATTTACTAGGTTTCGTTTTACTGTTGGAAAATTGACCCATATTATCATAACTGGTCAATTTCGATTCGTTAAATCCATAACAGGGTTGAGGTAGCTGGCTGTCTAAACGTGCAGACATTGATTTGTGGTTGATATCATTTGCAAAATAAGTATTTAATTGTTTTGCGTTGCTGATTTTGGGGGGATCTGCACTAGGTACTTGATATCTAGAAGACATATCAGAAGAACGATTCATCAGTTGAGTAACAGACAAAAATGTATTACAATTTTGTACATCTTGCGGGTGTGCCGGTGTTCGATTTGGGCCTTCAGAACTTTTCTTCTTGTCGTGAGGACCTAGTGCCAAATCACCAACTAGTGTTGGTAAATTTATTGGTGGGGGTTCCATTGTTATTTCAGTAGGACCTACTGTTCTTGTAGCTGGAAAGATAATTTGGAATTCTTCTTGAGTTGGTTGTGTCACGAAATTATGCATTGATATAGGAAAGTAGCTGTCGTTATGATTTTGTTTCTTACTTGTAGGATTTATTTGAGTATATGAGCTTTTGTGACTTTCTTTTGTATCCACAAGAACGGGATTATAATTTGGTTCCATATTTCTTGTTTCGGAAGTCATCCAATTAATATGAGTTTTACTTGGAGATTTTTTGGAAAACTTTTCCGGTACTTGTGGTTCCACAACAATATTTTGGCCTTTTACTATATTTGATGCATGCGCAGCTGGTACTTGTTTCGAACTAGCAATAAAATGCTTATCATTTGATTTCAAATTTGTAATTGTTTGTAAATTATCATAACAGTTCTGTTGTTTCGCGCTTACTATCTTAGTTACATTATTATTAGTATAAAATGGCGCATCATCTGACCATAAGTTAGGTTGTGAATAAAAATTTGTAATAGTGTCTGTAAAAGATGTACTTGGCTTGCTTGAAAAATTATCTTTTTTAGTTGAATTAGAAACTAGTGGCATATGAAATTCGGGATTAAAAGGATTATAAGATGTTGAATATGGCGCTGAGGCGTTGGTTATTATACTGTCTTTATTAAAAGTATTTGAAGATGTAGTGCAGTTGACAAAATCAAAACTTTTGTGAGACCAACCTAAATCAATATCATATGTCAATCTAGACGATCCAATTTTCATAAGATTTTCTTCAACATTAGGATAGTCACATTTATTTTTAGATGAATATTTTTCCATAGCACAAGGATAAAGCCCAAGATTATTGAAGTCGTGACCTGAAGAAATACTGCTCGTGCTGTAAATAGTATTCTTTACTGTGTTAAAATGATCACTTTTGTAGAAGAAGTTATTGCTTGTTGCATAGTTAGTGGACTGGTTTTGTATAGCTTTATTGCATTCAAAATCTACACCAATATCGGACATAGTAGTACAATTTGTTGAAATTAGAGAAGGCATAGAAAGATTCAAAAATGGATTCTCTTGAGTTACTCTAGTATTAGATGCAACAGTGGTTATTTTATTTTCAATGTGTTTTGATATCAAATAGTTTTCACTATATTTTATTGGCTGATTTGGTTTAGGCAAAGATGGCGTTTGTATTTTGGATTTATGCTTTGTGTCGTTTAAATTATTTTTATCAAAATAAAGTTGCGTTTGTGGTACAACCTCATTACGTTTTTGACTGCTGTCTTTGCCAGTATTTTGAACTGTATTTGTAGGTTCATCTGCTGGACTATCTGCTCTGTTTCCACTAACTAATGGAAATGACATCAAAAATGCAGCAGTAGGAGAAGCTGCTAAAAATTCTTCAGCCAGTTCAAGTCGCGCATTTCCACCATCTACTACAGTATCACATAATGTACTATCCAATATATTAGGTAATTTGTTTTCCTTGTCCTTATCTAATGCAGCGGAACCTTTATCAGTCATTAATTCTTTTTTTTCTGTTTTCTTAACATCACTTTCATTATTTACTACTACATTAGAGGTGCTTTTTATATCTACAGAAGATAACTTTTCATTGACTGAAGAAAATTTTTCGTTTTTAGTGGCATTAGAGTCAATTTTAGATTCTATATTGGCATTTTCTTCCTTATTTCGTTCATTATTTTTATTAGCAGGTATCTCGCTTATAATATCTATCTTATTTTCAACGGCTTCTGTATTGTTTGTGGGAAGAACTTCAATTATGGAAGTTTTATTTACTTCATCTTGTTTTTTGTTATCAGCAGGTATATGTTGACCTGATTCAACATTTTTATTTTTTGGTGAACTTGTGTCGTTAACTTCAGTTAGATTTTTTAAAGTATCATCTTGAATGCAAGCTTCATCAGATTTTTTATTTTCCGACAAATCAGTAGCTTTGTCTGTTTGTTTTAAAGGCATCACAGTTTTTTTGTTATTGTCTTTTTTCGGTTTTAAGATTTTCTTAGTTTTTGTTGCTGACAAAGCGTGTGAGTACGCTGATATAGGTAAAATATTCACCATAGTGGTTTTTGTAATATCTGCATTGATTCTATTTCCAACTGGAGTAGGGGCCTTAAGAGATTGCATATTTGGATCAACTAATACAATAGCAGGGGGGACAGTTGGAAATAAAATAGGTCTTTGGTGAAAGATATAAGGTGCAGCTGGCAAAACAACTATCGTGTTTTCTGAATCTGAAATAATAATGTTATGTCATAAAAATCTTTAAAAAGTATTAAATTATGTGTTAGCAAATATATTTCTACTTACTCTTTTTGTCATTTGCAATATTTGATCTAGGTACTAGTTTTAGCAACTTTTTATGATCTACTACAGGGTTTGAAGGCAGCCGAGTTTTCTCCTTATAAGCTTTCTTTTTAGATTTTTGTAACTTTACCAATTTCATATATTTGTTACCTGTAACAATTGATTTAATAAAATGTTAAATATTTAGGTAATATGGTAATCTGTAATTATCATCATTTCAACCAAGAGATGCACACTATTGGACATATCGGTCGATCATCTCTCGAAGTCTCGACCGCGATCGATCCTATGTTTCTAGCATCCAGCGGCTTTCCAAAATAATTGTGGGAAGCCGCTGAGAAATGTATTTGTAACTCCGACATTGTTTCGCATAATGAGTACAAAAAAACAGTCTTCAGTTTTTTTTGATTTTTCGACCGTTACATTACACACATTATCAAATCTTAAAAGATAAGAACTTAACCTACTATTGGCGTTGATTTTTAATTAATGAATTGATGAAGAAGTTCGTCCCCACCACATAAAGAGTAGCAAATTAATACCAATATTTAATTCTGAAAATAAAATGATCCTTCAAATTATTGAACTAAGTATTTCATTTTACAAGCCCCTTCCAAAATGAAAATATTCGAAAAAAATATATTTAATCAGTTATTTGATCATTTCACAACTATATTTAAGCATAAATTTATTACTGAACTAATTTGGCTTTACTAAAGGACGATGCAATACGGATGATTGAAATTGGAAACTTCTCAAATACATTCATGCCACTTAGGAATGTAGAAAATATATGATCCGGTTTACTTTGTGAGCTGTCCAGAGTTCTCAACTCAAGCAATATGATGTATCTGAAGAAGAAATTCGAATTATTGAGTCTTATTTGTCCAATAGGGTCCAGAAAGTTGTTAATAACAAAAATAATTCTGCCAGGGCATATATAATTATGAGCGTGTCTCAAGGAGCGATATTGGGTCCTTTGCCTCTCTTAATTCATATTAATGATCTCCCACACTTAACGAATAATCTGTGTGATACAATACTATTTTATTTGCACATTGTACTTCTTTAATATTAAATATTGAACAGAGAAAACAAAAATTCTTAGTATTTGCATTGGTTCACAATAAATAATTTATTAATTAATAAACTCAGTGTTTACGCTCGAGGAAGAGCGAGTGGCAACACTGCATTATAGTCTGTGCAGTGAGAGCCTGTGGCGGCCGGCCGCATGTAAGATACCAGTCGAGTCGAATACGGAATGACATTGATATATGTTAGGACCGGGCAGCAATAAAATATAATACAAAATATATAAGCATCTAACAAATAGTATTGCGCGGCGCACCAAGTGATTGTTGGTGCGAGGGTCCGCCAAAGTTTTAGTGTCGGTGAAAGTGTAAATTCACCAAATCTTTTATCGTCGCGTGTGTGAGCCGTGGTGGCCTAATAGGCCTATGTAGTGCTCCGGTCTCCATCGGTTAACAGTAGCTCTTCAGGAGCCGCGACTTCCTTCGAGCTAGCTCAGGAAGTCCACCGGCTACATACGGAGACCGAACGGAGACAAGGTAAGTAGCAAATTCTTTAATTGTATTTGGTCGACATCAGCAATCAAATAATCGGCGAAACGCCGACGTGGTGGTGTCTACTTTGGGCACCACCACTCAGATAAAACTAAATGTATTCAATCATTACCAAATGCAAGGAAAGTGGGTACTATTGTAGAAATGTATATTCAAATTATTAAATTCATCGATTGTATTAAATATTTAGGTAGGTATTACATAAGAATTCATGTTTGCAATGGGATCTACATGCAGTGGGATCTGCAGTGGGATGTATGCAGTAAAAACAAGACAACTTTCTGTTGTTGAAACGGCAAGATGAATTCGCTATAATTATTATGGGCTTTGGGGATCGGCTGCTACCAAAATACTTTCTATACTAGTATAGAAAGTATTTTTGTACAGTAAGCTCCCATTCAAGCTATACATTTACACTACTAAAACCGCCTCTATTACGAGCGACATGAGAACGGTCCAAAGGTCAAACAGTGTAGCTTGATAAGGAGCTTACTGTACTTCTAAAAAATAGATCGCGCTATTTATTTGACGATCCAGGGATTCTCCAAGAGATTTATTAAAAGATATTATCATATAATTTGTTCTACAGACTTAAAAAATTACAGGCTAGTTTATGAGATAATTAACTTTTTCTAACAAAGTTCTACAAAGTGTAACTGATTCGTTTTTTCATAAGTTTAAAGCGAGCGTAAAAGATTCTTATGAGTAAAAGTTATTTTAAAGCCATCGATTATGTGAATAATCTCATCACTACAGCTTATATGTCCCTACTAAGGGGCTCGAGCCTACCCTCAGTTAGGGTGTTTAAGGGCTTAGTCAACCACACTGGCCCAGTGCGGATAGGTCGGCTTTACATAAACCATTGAATTTTTTCGTAGATGTATCATTTTATTGGTTACAATGTAAAGAAATGTCATTGTGTATAACTATATATTTATGTTAACAAATATTGCTGTGTATGCTAATGGCATGATAGGGCCCATTGTTCTTATCAGCTAAAAGATGTATTGAATGGATGAAAAAATTTTGACGCTTTAAAAGCTTTCTATGTAGTCTTTTTTGAATAGACTATATTGTACTTCTTCTGATACAGCTGATAAGTTCTTTGCACCCAGACTTCTAATGAGCTAAAAGACGTCTTGAATGAGTGATCGGTAAAAGGATTTGGACGACTTAAAAGGCCTATTTGTCTAGTCATATTTGAATACGGACTATTTACTTTGGTCTATCTTGTAGTATTGTACCCATACTCCCTGTACGACGAGTACGAAATGCGCAACCGCTTCTTACCCGCTGTTTTGTCTAAACAGCGGGCATTTATTTATGTATTAATTCTTTATTGCACTATAAAGATACAAAGGGCGGACTTAATGCAACGAGGCATTCTCCACCAGTCAACCGAACGGAAAGTTAAAATAATGGTATTTGGCGCAAGAAAGATGTAAAATGTATATTTAAGCTATACCTATATTACATCTGTTACCTAACTTATACCTAGTAAAACAATATAATAGATACATACTCGTACATACATACATACATATAATAGGTATTAAAATATATATGTGAGTAAATGAATATATACATTAGCTCGAACAATGTCAGGTTTGAGAGTAGATATAGTGCTCACAAGCCAGCCTCGGCGGAGAGGATCGGCTTGGGGATCTTCCTCCCGCTCCCTCTCCGCAGAGATTACTTCTTCGCAGAAGGAGGCGACAGCCTCCCATACCGCCTCGCTGCGGATCATGGCCACGACCATGCTCGGCGGCGAGAGGTCTTCGCCTCCCAGCGCAGCGTTAAGTTCGCTGCGCTGGGGTCGCCAGGCCGGTCACACAAACAAGGTGTGCTCGGCAGTGACGTCGGGAGCGTCGCAGTGGTGACACCGCGGCGTTTCCTCCCGACGCGCGACCAGGTGCAGATTTTCACGCCCTACTCCTGAGTCATGTTAACAAATTGTTTCTGATTTTCAGCCTCCCAACCAAACAAGCCAATTTTAGGTCACAAATATCATTAAAAAACAATTTTAGGACACAAATATCATTAAAAATTAGTAAACTCTTAATATTAGTTAGTCTAGGAATATAACTAGGACGAGTTCATACAACGACACAGGATATTGAGGACAGTTAAACAATATATGATCTGTTGAACCTTCCTCTAGACCGCAATTTCAAATGGGCGATTATCGAATATGCAATTTATTTTGATGCAGCGGAGTCCATGCATGACCAAATCTAAGTCTGCATAGTATCGAAGCGCAATGTTTTTCAATGTCGCGATAACGAAAAAAACATGGTTTAGGTGGAATAACTGGTTGAATATCTCCATAGTATCGACCCTTTATTTTCCGACTTTGATCCCATCGTTTAGACCAGGTGTCTCGTAAATCCTGCCTTGCAAGGAAAGAAAGGTCGAAAGCAAACACGTGTCTACTCTACTGCATATTTAGCAAACGCATCCATGGTTTCATTACCTCTAATGCCACTATGACTTGAGATCAAAGCCAAAGTCACATTAATATTTTCTATGTGGCAGCGGTAAAGTAGTTCTTTAATTCTTAAAATATTTGGGTGTCTAGAACCGAAAGAGAGGGGATCAGAATCAATAGCTTGGAGACTGCTCAGAGAATCTGTAAATAGGATAGTCTTATCTAGCTTATAACAAAGTATAAATTTTAGTGCGTCGTGAATAGCTAAAGAGTCTCCGGAGAAAATAGATGCAATTGGGGGTAGTGCTTTGTGAATAGCTTTTTTTTTCTTTGTTGTTCATAAAATGTACTTATAAAGTATTTGATGACAATCACTAAACCCGAAAAGGTTTGTCTTGACGTCAGACATTCCCGCTCGTCGCTTTAGTTATACAAAAACTAGGATGTTAACATAAATAGATATTACGTTAATTTATTATTGTAAAACTTTAGAAAAGAAAATTTAGAAGAATAAAAAACTAAGAATATAGAAAAACTTTAGCAAATTTAATATATACCTACCTTAAGAATATCGAACCCAACCAGCCACAAGCAAAGAATACAAAAAATAATAATAATATTGTTTACTTCAAATACGATCAACACGAATGCAAGCAGACTAATCAGCCCCATTTCTTTCTACGGTCGGACCGGTTTCGCACACATCGTATACAGAGTGTGTAAAATTGTGTACATCATTGGATGGTGTCCAAGTTGGATTGTTTTTGATTACTCAAAAAATTAATTTTTAAAAGTGATTTAATATTTGTGTTAGTAATTTTATCTTTAAGTTGTAAGGGTAATTCATTTAAAAACGAGGTATCAGATAATTAGATGTTCGTTTTCCGTAATAATTTATAGAACTAGGTGTGAATATTTTTTTATTTGTAATTTGTCGTGTTATTTTATGGTGTGCTATGGGTTTTTGTATTTCAGTCCTAAAATAATTTTCTTTAATAAAATTTAATTGAAACTTTTGATAAACTGAAAGTCTTTACAGTAATTAAATAAATCAGTTTCAGTTTTTATTTTTAACTTCACATTAGGAGCTACTATAAGTTTTAATAATCTAACTTGCAATTTATAAATTTGCTTAAGATACGTTGGAATCGTGCGACCATAGCTAGTTATCCCGTAAGTTATAATACTTTCCGCCAGCGCCATGTACATCGATAGTCTCACTGAATACGGAATTCTACTTTTTATAATATAGAATTTGGCCATTATAGCTCTTAACCGAGCACACACCGTGTCTATATGTTTATCCCAATTAAAGTGGTTATCTATTGTTAGTCCGAGATATTTTTGTGCGGTTACCTGCTGAAGTGCTGGGCATGTACAATTCAAAGGGCTGATACTATTAGTATGTAGGCAATTGTGTTCATGAGCAATTATTCTAACAGGAGCATCCAGTGTCTTACTTTGAACGGAGTGAACGTGTAAAATGTTGGTTTTTCCAGCATTCAGGACTAGTCCGTTATCTTGAGACCATTGGCAAATTTTGTTAAAATCCAACTGCAATTTAATTTACCCATGGCTGCAGTAAGATCTCTATCAGCGGCCACCAGACATGTGTCATCTGCGTATTGAAATACATCACAATACTTAACACAGTTATTCATGTTGTTAACATAAGCCAAGTAATGCAGTGGACTGAGAACAGAACCTTGTGCTGTACCTTCAGTAACAATTACGTCGTTACTAACTGCATCGCCTACTTTAACCTTGTACGATCTATTTGAGAGGTAGCTAAAGATTCTCTGGAGAAAATAGATGCGATTGGGGGATACTTACTTTGAGGTTTTTTACTTGTACTCATCAAAACTTGCGTTGACGCATCTTTCATATTCAACATTTTATTTTTATGAATATCCAACTCCACCTGTAATGCTAAAATCTCAGCTTCTGGAATTTAAAAGAAATACAAAGAATAATTGCTTGATGATAATTATGTACACATGACACTAGTAATTACCTACATTGACGAACATGTGCAAATAATCCTTGAATATACTGTTTATTCAATAACTATGGCTAGTATATTGAGTGACTAGCTTATTTTATTTATGATGTGAAATCTGTATATCATGATCCCAATGTTTGTTTATTTTTAAAAATATTTTAAATGTAAATGCGCCAAATACGGGTTTGACCAAATATAAATATGGTGACACTTTGAAACGCATACTGTTAATTGTCATAATTTCGATTGGCATATATCATATGCAGGGTTGATTGATTTAAATCAAATGATTTATATCATGATTTAAATCACTGGTTTAAATCAAGTGATTTATTTTAAAAAATCAATGCTTTAAATCAAAAATGATTTTTTTAGTATTAGGAAGATATTTAAAAAACTGTTAATGATATTTAATTTACACCATAACTCCCTTTCAATATAGACACCAAACGATTTTTATCTTAGCATGCACGATTTGGGGAATTCCGTGTTTTCTATAACTTGATTGACGTGACGTGGGTGGGAGTGTTGTTAGCTTAAATTTTTTTTGGCCTGATTTCTTTTAAAGTTGCCAGAAATACTTAAATAAAACCTTACCAAATGATGTTAAAAAAATAAATAAAAGAAATCATGACTTTTCCTTGAAGTTTCCAAAGAAAATTATAAAAATCATGATTTTATTTATTTATTTAAAAAAAATCAAAAAAATCTGTCAAAAGCAAAAATATCACGATTTCTATCAACCCTGATCATATGGCATAAAAATGAAAAAGCATAGTAATATTTGGCATAACATATCAATAGGCATAAACATTATAATGCAGCTAATTGTCGAAAGGCATAATATTAAAAATCATAATCTTTGAAAGGTATAATTTGGTTTGCCATAATTTTATTAATCATACTTTAAAACGCATAATTTTAATATGCATAACTGTTATTATCCATAATTTTGTTTGACATAATTTAACTATGCATAACTCACTAAAGCCATAGTTTTATAAAGAATAATAACTGTAAATAGATATTCATAAATCTTCTTTGATATAACCCGGAATGTATTTTTCTCTATACGAGGATTACTAATTATTAAAAAAACGAGTATTTAAAACCGACTCAGTCAACCCCGACTCCACGTAGTCTTGTTCGCCCTACCCCTAGAGTGTTATTAGAACCGCGAAAGCACGGAGGGGTGAGGTGGCCCGCGTGCTGAGGAGCAGGTGGCTATGAGCGAGCCGCCGCGGCTGAGGCTGGCCGGCGAATCCTCGGCCTCGGCCATCAAGCCGAGAGGCTGAGTCTTCGAGTCTTGCATGCTGCATGCCTGCTTGCATGCCAGCTTGCGTGCCTGCATGCATTCTGCATGTCTGCATGCATGCTGTATGCAAGACAATAAATTAATTCTGTAATGTATAGCAAGTGTTTGCTTTTTGAAATTATGGTGAATGAGTTAGCTATGGATTTATGGATTTTGTCAGATATGCTTTTCAAATGTATGTCTTTTGAATATTATGCCTTAGAAATATTATGGCAAACATAAATTATGCCGTTTGTTACTTATGCTTAATAAAATTATGCCTTTTCATGGTTATGTCTTATACCGGGTGTAACGGATTACCGCAATAATATTTAAGGTTGTTGATTAACAAAAAAAATGTTTTATGACTATTCTTTGTATTTTTTTATTATATGCCTAATTTCGATTTAATACAATCAACAAGCTTAAATATTATTGCGGTATTCTGTTACACCCGGTATATTTCGGCCTTAAATATTATGAGTTATGAAGTTATGATATAAAGACTTAGGGCAAGTAACGATTGTGGGTAGTGGAGTCGCAGTGTGGACCTTACCTAGCGCGCCCAAAAGGGCAGGGAGAACACCGGGGGGTTTTAGTGGGTAGGCCTGGCACTCTGCCCGGAGAGCCCCACACACGCTCGCCGTGTAGCCAACGGTGGATACGGTGCGGTTACGCATTTCCCCCCGGGAAAAAAAAAGGGCAAGTAACGATTATGTCAATTAACATTATGCATTTTTATTTTATGACGAAAAACTTTATGCGTTTTAATAGGTAACCATAAATATATAACCGAATATTTGGTTCAAAATATACCAAACTGAATATTAACCTGAAACATTTGGTTCCCTTTTTGCAAAATGAACCTATTCATTCATACAGGTTTGCAAGGTGCACTGCTAGTAGCGGCATTCACCCGCCCCTTTTCTTCTACACACCCTGCAGCCTTTACGCTAGCGTAGCTCTTGATTAGTATTAATTAAGAGCTACTCTAAGTAATATCAGTAGTTTGTGTCATTATATTAATAAAAATTTATTACAATGTAATTTGTGACTGTTTACTTATACACGGTTATTTTTTATCACCCTGGAAAATTTTAGGGACGCTTCAGGACACATCCAATATTATATAAAAAATTAAAAAAATGAAATAAAAAATTTAAAAAAATAAAAAAATCTCTAAAAATGCTGCTTTCAACTAGTGCAGCATTTTTTGTATTTTTAAAAAAATTAATATAAAATTAAGGAGGGGGTTATTTTTTTTATTTATATTTAAATCATTCTAAAACCATGTCGTGAAGCGTCCCTTAAATTTTCCAGGGTGATAAAAAAATAACCGTGTATAGTGGGCAATAACATATAAAAAAAATATGAGCACTTTAGCTAGAATTTGCTTATCCAACTATCTCAGATAAGATAACCTTTTTAACATACAAATAAAAATTTAATAAAAGAATAGTATTTACCTGCAAATCAAAAACTTTTCTTTTTGTATGAAACAAATCCAAATCCTAATCAAAAATATTGATTGCACACCAAATATAGATACATTAAAATAATATTATTTTAGCAACAATTTAAGTTTCAGAAGGATCACTATTTATGTAAAGTGGATGTTTTTTTATGAACACATATAATAACAACTAGCGCACAATAAACCTATTATATATACATATATTTTTCAAAACATAGTTTCTATTTGCATTTATTAGTTTTACTGCAGTTTATAAATTAATTTTAAGTCGATAAAAATAACTATTTGCCTTAACAAATTGAATAAATCTAATCTAATTATAATTAAAAAATCGAATCTAATCTCACTTTTTTTTCTTTTGTATTCTTTACATTGTTTTACCAATTAGCATAACTGATTAAAAAATAAATCTGATGTGCAATCAGTATACATATTTCATATGGAAATAATACTTATTTTTAAATAAAACAAGTTTTAGTTGTGTGTATAGAAAAAATATAAATATAATGTTGATGTTATAATTTTTGATTATTTTTTAGTTTTGTTAAACAATTTGTATATTTGAATACAGAATATTAAAAGGAATATTCAGCTTATCTCTAATTTTAAAACAACATTTTCAATTTGGTCAAAGTTCTTTTGTTGTAGTTTGTTGAGAATTATGCTTTTGGTTTATGTTAGTATGTTTTAAATTTTCATCACTCATACAAGAACTTCCTGGGATAGGTATAGTGAATATTCTTGATGAATGTTCTTTTTGTAGCTAACAAAAATCTGAAGCATTTCATACTTTATTCAAGCATAAGATAGAAATCAAGACATGTTATTTCACTTTCTTTTTAAGTTGAATGATTGTGACATTGCACAATCACCAACACGCAAGATTTTTTGAAAGCTTTTCAATTTCACTCTTAGGCTGTTCAATAGTTTGCTAATATATTTCGTAAGTATTTTATTTCCAACAAGTTTGTTTGCATTGAGAGTTGGTTTTAGCTACATAGAACACAGGTTGTTAAGTAGACCTGTATATTATAAATATAGGAATAAAATAGCAGGACTTTACACTTTCAGTCATACCTATGGCTAAATGGTCTAAATGCGGAAAAGGGAGCCCACTACAATACATACCTATGGCTAAAAAATAATATTTTAACAGTAGATCAACTTACTTAACTGAGTTTTTTCCTGTATAAAATTAGATAGACATATTATGGCTTTTTGTAGGATTTCTATTTTTGAATATTGTACATTTTCAAAGTTTTTACTATTGGTGTCTTCCTTAGTTTGATTTAATTCTTTTACTATGTTGCCCAATTTCGATATAGCCTCGTTAAATTTGTTGCGTCTTTGACGTTCCCATTCCCGGCAGCGACTGAAAAATCAAGTTTTATCACCAATTATTGAAGCAATTCTATAAAAGTTTTATAATATGTAGTACTAATTGTTTACTACCTATATTGTAAACAAACAATTGCTCAAAATTACCTTGGAGTTCGAGATTTGATAACATTTGATTCAATTGTCTGATTTGTTTTTAGATTACTCATTTTTTCTATCGTTTATCGATATTCAAATCATATTTAAAATCACTTAATATTATAATAGATCTATTGATCAAAGCACAAATTATATTTTTCAAGGCATCGTCAACATCAAAGTCAAATTTGACTCATGTCAATGTCAATTTGTTTTTCTTTTAAGTTTTAACGGCTTTGGATATTCATTCCATTCAGAGGCGCGTTCAGAGCCTTCGCGCGAAGTACAACTTTTCGCTCTAACCCTGTTCAATGCCTTCGAGCGTGACAACCGGGTGAAACAACCGGCCGTTCAAGACCTTTGAGTGTCGGCGCGAGTTACAACCGAACAACTATCGAATTTGATGGTTGTAAAACGCTCTGACGTTTATGACTGAAATACTCTTACGTGATTGGATAATATTGGCGGCCATATTCTATAATGTCATCTACTAGAAAGAGAGAGAAATAAAACATCATGTGAAAGAGGGAGATAAAAAATTTGGTTGCTGCAATCCGTTCAACGCCTCTGAGTGAGTTAAAAAACAACCGGACAACTACACCCAGAGGCGCTGAACGCGCCTCAGCCAATACGTTATTCCCTGCGTTCCAGATAAAGCACTGCTACTTTCTGAGGCTAACATCAGCTCCCGTAGCACGTCCACCAAAACACGATATGATAAAGCGATTTATAGCGGTGAACTGTCAAAATACGACGAAACCCTATTGTATTTTGACAGTTCACCGCGATAAACCGCTTTATCATATCGTGTTTTAGTGGACGTGCTAGGGGGGCTGATGTTAGCCTCGTTTTGCGTTTCTTTTAAAAAATGTTGACATTTTTAGCCGCGCTAATTGTTAGAAATGAAACGCAAGGTACTGATTTTTCGTGCTGAATTTTGACACCTCACTTAATTAGTCCAGCTACTTAAAAAAATTTAAAATCCGCTGAAAATCCTTTTTGATTCATGAAAAAAAGATTCCAAATGTCAAATTTGAAAGCTGTCAAAAAGTGGTATCAGAGGACCCATCTATTAGCATGGGTATTCGATGCTAGCATTTCGTGTTAAAAATGCTTAAATGAAACGCATGACAACCAGCAAGAAAAACTAGCATCACCGGCTAATGAAACGCAGAGATGCTAAAAATGTTGGTATTTATGGCTAAAAATGCTTATCTGGAACGGGCCGATAGTTGGATTCTATTCTATTCATTATTATACATGTTTATATACATATTAGTTACAACTCCATCAAAGTGCTATTGATATAACTAAATATCACTCCATAATGTTTCTCTATTTTTCAGTATAGATGGCAGGTGGCGGGGTATGTCTTTTTCTTTATAGATCTTCTGTAAGCCATCTATAAGAATCAATCTTTGTACCTATATTATAGGCAGAGCAATATAATATCAAATGCTCAAGGGTGCCTGGATCTAGAGATCAGTACGTGCATACATCTGAGTTGACGATATTTATCCTTTTTAAATGAGAAGGAAATTTTCCGTGACCAAATCGCAGTCTATTTATATAAACAATGAATTTTCTTGTTGTATTTGATATCTTCCAGTACCATGGCTTTGTGGGTAGGTGTTCTTGAATTTCAGCGTGCCATTTTCCTTTATACTGTTTGGTATACTCCCAATCTCTTGACCAATCATCAAACATACGCAATTTCATTACAGGAAAAAAATCCGTCATCGGTACTTGTGGAACATAATACCTACTCTTATTGTTGCAAATTACTGTTAGGTATTGGTATCTTCATCAAATTGATCCACTACTTCATTGCCTGTTATTCCTGAGTGTGATGGCACCCATAAAAATTCAATATTCTTGCTTTGATTTTCACGCAAATATTCTTTAATTTTGGTTATGTAGATATTATTTTTATACGATATTTTAATATTTTCCAAACATGTTAAGGTTCTTAATGAATCGGTAACAATCATAATAGAGGTGTTTTCTTTAATTGCACTGATATATTGCAAAGAGGCATAAATGGCATAGGCTTCTGTCTGCAGTGAAGATTGTGCTGTTTGGATCTAAAGTGGAACATCGTCCGAACTTAGCTGTGGAGTCATAAAAAGCAGCTTTTGTGGTCTCTTCAGTTTTGGATCCATCTGTGTATATATTCCTATATTCTTCCTTATGAGTATTCATAAAATTTAAAAACTCTTCATTATTCTCTACCTTTTTTTATGACATACTAGCTGACTCGGCGTACTTTGTATCGCCATGTTTTTAACTAAATTACTGAAATGTTTGTTTAAATTATTGTAATTTTTATATTACACAAACCTTGTCCTAACATTAACGAATACATTAAACCAAGAATGATCCAGTTTGGTGCAGTCGTTCGAAAGTTATGGGCGTACATACATTTCGAAGATCCATTTTTATTTATATAGAAGATTACCTAATGAAGCAAAATCCCAACAAGCTTTATGGTCTATGTTTTTACAAATATTTCTTAACTCATTTAACTGTGTAAATACTAAATTATTATGTTGTTAACAAGACAAATACTCCTTATTTGCTAAAATCTTTATACAATATTTATTTGTCAAATATTTAAGTCTGATATCTATAGGACAAATTCCAGCCTCAATTTCTAGAGCATTAATTGGCGTAGAACAAATTGCGCCTGTTATAATTCGAAGACCTTTGTTTTGCATTACTTCTAGTTTTTTAAATAACGCTAGACTTATGCATTTGCCAAACACAATCAATCCATAATCATAGTGGCTTCTGACAATGGCTTTATAAATAATGTTGAATAATTTGGGATCCATCCCCCAAGATACACTAGCTAAGTGACGCATTATATTTATATTTTTTTGCATTTTATCTAAGTAATATGTACATAATATATAAGAGTTGAAATTCATTTTAGAGTCTACACCTAATACTTTCTTTTCATCTACTATATTTATATTTAGGGATAAGTGGGGCGCATTGGAACACGGGGTACAATAAAACAAAGACGATAATTATTGTTATTTAAAACAAATTCACGCACTTTTGCTTGGATCAATAAAAGCGTCTCATGCGGCACATGATAGCGCAGTGCAATATGACCAATCTTCGACAACAAAGTTTCAATGTGAAAAAAATTGTTTTGAGGGCTCCAAAGTTGTAATTTTGTTACGAAGAATTTTCGATTTCATAAGAAAAGTATCAATAAGAGGTATGTTATATCAAGGATGATATATACATTTTTGACACTTTCTGCCAGACATTCTCTCTTATTTTAAGGTGCGTTCGAGAACAAGTAATTGATGGCGTTCGAGAACCAAAGTGGAGTAATTTTCGCCTGACAGGAGTGAATTTCTCGCGGACCCAGAAAGCGTTAAATTTTACCTGGTATTGACAGATGATTGTGCTGTGATTTGTGGCTAGCATTTCGTTTTTATGTAGAAGTTAAAGTTTGCAAATAGTAAGTAAAGCTTTGTGCAGTTGTAAAATAAAGCAAGTTCGCGTTGCAAAACACAAAAACTCTTTTCTTTATTTTTGTGATACTAAAAAATTAAGGAGTGGCAAAAAATAAACCTTTTTTTAACCGACTCCTAAAAAAGGAGGAGGTTTCTCAATTAGACCGTATATATGCTTTTTTTATGTTTGTCCGCGGATAACTTCGTCGTTTATGAACCGATTTTGATGATTCTTTTTGTATTCGATAGAGGATACTCCAAGGGTGGTCCAAAGTTAGGATCTGATGATTGAATACCATAAAAATCAAGGGAAACCCTTAAAGTTTTAGGTGTGTCCAACGTGTTTTGTGTGTATGATAGGTACGCGATTACTCCGCCAATTATGGACCGATTTTCAAAATTTCTTTTGTATTCGATAGAATATACTCCTGGGGTGGTAAATTCAGGATCTGATGATGGGATCTCATGAACATCGAGGGAAATCCCAAATTTCCTTTGTATTATTTTAGGGTTCCTTTCACTAAAAAGATTTCATTCTCTAAAAAGTTAAAAATATTTTACAAAAAATAAAAACCGAAAACACTGAAAAGTTTAAAATAATATAACAATAGGTACCTACAGACAACATCACACTTCTACAAGTTTATTTTTTAGTTATGATATGACAAAAATGTTGTGTGCTTGTTCAGACAAGCAAACTGAACAACTTTCACTATGGGACCAACTTCGAAATCGCAAAAAAAATCAGCTGTTCCATACATCCATACAAATATTCAACATTCACTGAACCTAAATGTATGGAACAATTGATTTTTTTTGCGATTTCAAAGTTGGTGCCATAGTGAAAGTTGTTCAGTTTGCTTGTCTGAACAAGCACACAAATTTTTTTTCATATCATAACTAAAAAATAAACTTGTATATTGAAGTCGGTGACAAATTTTAAGACTTTCTACGGGATCATCGTTTGGCACCGACTTCAATATAGAAGTGTGATGTTGTCTGTACCTATACTTATATTATTGTAAACTTTCCAGTGTTTTTGAAGTCGGTTTTTATTTTTGGTAAAATATTTTTCTGTTGTGAAGAACGCCAAAATTGTTTCAATTTTTGATGTGCCTCATTTAATAAAAAAAATAAGAAATAATTTTTTAACTCATAATTTCATTAACAACAAAAATGAAATGTCTTTAAAAGATATCATCAACTTATAATTTAGACAAAAATAATAAAAGTAACCGATCCTAATATAATCTAATCTAATCGCTTCTAAAAATAACCGATCGGCACATAAATCTGAACGCATTCCAAAAAAATATAAACCGACTTCAAATACACTGAAAAGTTTAAAATAATATAAGAATAGGTACAAACAACATCACACTTGTATATTGAAGTCGGTGACAAATAAGACTTTCTACGGGATCATCGTTTGGCACCGACTTCAATATAGAAGTGTGATGTTGTCTGTACCTATACTTATATTATTGTAAACTTTCCAGTGTTTTTGAAGTCGGTTTTTATTTTTGGTAAAATATTTTTCTGTTGTGAAGAACGCCAAAATTGTTTCAATTTTTGATGTGCCTCATTTAATAAAAAAAATAAGAAATAATTTTTTAACTCATAATTTCATTAACAACAAAAATGAAATGTCTTTAAAAGATATCATCAACTTATAATTTAGACAAAAATAATAAAAGTAACCGATCCCAATATAATCTAATCTAATCGCTTCTAAAAATAACCGATCGGCACATAAATCTGAACGCATTCCAAAAAAATATAAACCGACTTCAAATACACTGAAAAGTTTAAAATAATATAAGAATAGGTACAAACAACATCACACTTCTATATTGAAGTCGGTGACAAATAAGACTTTCTAGAAGATCATCGTTTGGCACCGACTTCAATATAGAAGTGTGATGTTGTTTGTTAGGTACAAACAACATCATATTCTTATATTATTTTAAATCTTTCAGTGTTTTTAAGTCGGTTTTTATTTTTTGTAAAATATTTTTTTATTTTTAACTTTTTAGTGAATGAAATCTTCTTAATGAAAAGAACCACCAGACCACCCTAGGAGTATACTCTATCGAATACAAAAGGAATTTTGAAAATCGGTCCATAATTGACGGAGTAATGGCGTAACATACACACAAAACACCGATGGCAGCAAAGTAAATACGGACATCTACATTTTTTCGAAATTGATTTTTTTACAAAATTAGCTCGTTAACAAGCATATCTATAAGTCTGCATTAAAATTATTCAAATATTTTTAACAATTTAAAATATTAAGCACGTAAATAAATACATCTACACTGGATTTTTAAAAAACATCGCAGTAGAAACGGACATTTGAATTTGTTCGTATTTACTTCGTAGCTTTGATAGGTGATTAAAACGTCAATAAAGACATAAGTCACATGTCACATTCTTTTGTGTAACGGTTATGTTTTCGTACTTTTTTATTACATAAATAATGTATAAGGTATTCTGCCTAAAAAATCCCTAAAATATTAGGTTTTTTTTTAAAAATGAGTGTCCCAAGAAATGAATTACTTTTATATATGGTTTAAAATGGTTTACATAAGGAAATAATTGAGATTTCGAATCTGATAAGCTTAAAGGAAACAATTCAAAATACCTACAAAGTTAAGTACTAATGACACAAATATGATATTATAGTGTTTTAAATTGCAATATTAAGGTTAGTAATGAGATTTTGGCTTCAGTAACAAAATTTGTTTTAAGGTTAAGGTGCGAAGTAAATACGGACATCTGCCACTTGGCCGTTTATAATCCGTACTTTTTTCATTTGTCTAAATTTGTGAATGTATTATTTTAGTTTTAATGGGGATTTTTATGAGTTTTTTTGATAAAAGGAGACCAGCCAATATGGTACCAGAGTTGTACAGCTACATATTATATACCATTATATTTGCTGTTTTTCAAGGATAATTTTGATATATGCCATGTAGTCGGAAACATTTTTAATATCCATTTATGTTTTTTGTGAAAAGAAACTCTTTGGACGTTGCGTAAAACGAAACATATATTTATTTTTCAAAAACTCGTGTATTATGATGATCACTAAAACAAAAACTGACATCCACGTCATTTCTAAGCCTTTCCTACATCCTAAAAATATTCTAAGCCATGATAAAAAGCATGAAATATGAGTTTTTAATTTCTAAAATAATGGCTGTTTGAACAGTAGATTCCTTTGTCGATCTATTCTGGAGTGATTAAAAAAATATTATGTCAAAAAATCTGCTTGTGATTTTTTTGTTGTTGTTAGCTGCGTTGTCGTTAGTTTGGTTGTGTGTTATTGTGATTGCGTTGTGTTATCCACCATAAATATCAAGCTTATAGTCTCTAAATATAATACTGCCACAGCTGTTCGATAAAATAACCTCTAAAATACTTTGTCTAAAGCGCCTATTTATAAATGAACCCCACTTGTTAATGAAGTTAAATTAACGCCACTTTTTTTCTATTGTAATAAGCTATAAAATGATATACATTTAATAGTTGTACAATTACTTTGACATTGGTACCAGAGCTCCATACAAAGTGGCTGTTGTCCTTTAATTGTTAAGCACGAAAAAAGACAAATGAAGACTTGAATTTTAATTGTATGTAACCTTTATTTTAAAAGCTACAGGAACATTACAGCTTAAGAGGATTGTGAAGCTGTAAATTTTCATACAAAAAGCGATAACGCTTTTCTCCCTCTAAACATAGTCCAATTTTCATAATTTTTGGAAATCTTGTAGATATAATGAAAAACTAGGTTTGTACGTTTTGATTTTGAAGAAATATTGCTCAGAATATAAGTTATTAGCATCTAAATATCTATATTTTCGACTTAAAAACTACCTTGAGCATTTTTGTCTTTTTTTGACTAAATTATACTGAATTACAAAAAAAGCAAAACGTACAAACATAGATTACAGTATACTGAATCGAATGAGACCAAAAGCGTCTAATTTCATAAAGGTTTAGGGGGGTAAAACAGTTATCGCCCGAAACAATATTTCAAACAGGAATTGTAGGCAATTTTGACCATTTCTTGCAACTCTCTCTATCGCACGATACGGGTCGGGGGCAGGGGTACAATGTAGTGATAGTGATGTGACATAATGTTATCGTAGTTATTGTCGCCTAGGGAGGAGAAAGTAATATCGATATATCGATCAATAGTGAAAGTTATTACTCAAGTCGGAAGTATTAATCTTCACAAATACCTTATACATGAAAAAGTAAATACCTATCTTTTTGAATACGTTTATTGATTTTCGTGTTTTATTTTAAAGATTTTATTTCAATACAAATTTCCTTATTTAAGGGTTAGCAGCCTGTAGCCTGTTAACTTTACTGTAAATTCCCAAAACCAAAAAAGGAAAAAAATGTAAGTATGTAAGTAGTTGTTTGTTATAATAATTATGTGCCATAAAGAAACCAACTCAAAATAAATTCGTATTTTGTTTTTTGTTATAGGTATTTGTTATGCAATGTATGAAGTTGGAGCAGCTAAAAACGTGTAATAGACTATGCAAGTAGCGTTATTTTTAATATTATTTTATTTGAATTTTATTCCTCTATAGCGGGACATTAAGGTTTTACTCGCGTTATGGAATCTACGATTGTATAAAAAATACAAACGACAAAGTACCTAAATAATATACGAGTATGTATGGTAGGTAGGGTAGGCATATATGGGATGAAGGCACCCTTCGTACGGTTTTGAAGTTTTTTTTTTCATTTTAACTATAAAATTTAAAGCAGCTGATTACATATACTAATATGTATTTTTTAACCGACTTCAAAAAAGGAGTTTCTCAATTCGATGCGTATGTTTTTTTTGTGTATGTTACGCGATTACGCCGCCAATTGCAGACCGATTTTCAAAATTCTTTTTGTATTCTCAAGATTATACTCCAATGGTGTTCCCACGGTTACCAAAGTTAGGATCTGATGATGGGATCCCATAAAAATGGAGGGAAATCCTTAAATTTTTAGGTGCGTCCAACGTGTTTTTTTTTTATAAAATCGTCGCCCCACACTAGGATTTTCTCCTGTGTCGTGGGTGCAATTACAAACATAGAATATCACATGCACATACGCCCAGACCGGAACAAATTTTACAAAAAAAATATTTTACAAAAAATAAAACTGACTTCAAAAACACTGAAAAGTTAAAAATAGTGTAAGAATAGGTACAGACAACATTACATTTCTATATTGAAGTCGGTGCCAAACGATGATCTCCTAGAAAGTCTTAAAATTTGGCACCGTCTTCAATAATGATGTGTGATGTTGTCTGTACCTATTCTTATATTATTTCTAACTTTTCAGTATTTTTGTAGTCCGGACGAACCTGACGAATCGAACCCCGCCGGACGGACCTCCCGATTAACATCCGGTGGCCTCAACCACTAGACCACGGAGGTGGTAAAAATTAGAATTCTAAGACTATTAGTATAACTACCCAAGATTAGTGTATAAAAATGAGAGGTATTTTTTATTTGATGCATAATTTTTACTTTATATTTTTTAAATCCCTGCTCCTATTTAGTTTGTATGTAAAAGTATTAATTTATCTATCTAAAATAATAGATTTTTTGTTATTTATTTTTAAGAGGTCTGTTCTTGTTTAAACAATTGTAAATGTCATTTTATGTTTAGTGTTTATTTTTTTCATAAAAGGATCCATTATTGATTCACATCTCAAATGAAAATCATTTTAATTCAGTATAACACTCATCTTACAAAAAGTCATTTTCTTTAGACAGGTAAATGTACGATAGATAAGTACTTTCATAACAAATAACAGCTCAGTCCTATAAAGTAGGACTTGGTAGGGATACCAAGTAAGTGCCTACACTATAAATTTCAAAGGAATACCGAAATAATTTACGAAACTTATCTACTAAAATATTATAAAGAAAGAAAGAAGATTTGTATTTTTGTTTGTAATGAATAAACTCAAAAACTAGCTCACTGGGAAGTCTCGGCGTAATTATTGTTAAAATGATTTTTAGAAATAAACCTTTTTTTATTTATTATATATTTTATTTTTAAAAACTACTAGGCTGATTTAAAAAAAAATTTGACTAATAGAATGCTACATTATCACTGAGTAATATAAGGTTATAAAATGAGTTTTCTTACGGAAAAACAAAATTCCCTTACGAAAAACGAAAATAACGAAGGCAAAGTTGCGAGCGGAAAGGCAGTCAGGAATACCTAAGCAACGCAAAACATTACAAACGGTTGTAATGCTTTTTCTTGCTAAATTGTAGTAATATAGGGAAATCTTAAAGTTGAAGGAAAAAAAAACAAACTTATTCCTTTAGTCCGATACAAAATGAAAAGCTTTATTCTGGTAGGTACATGGTTGTAATTCACTTATGCATAATGTTACTGAAGTTAACAAAATCCCTCAATGCAAAGCACTTAACTAAATTTTTATTTAATACAAGCCAAGGGCAGGATGATTCAGGTTTGTTTGATCAATCTCGGCAGGTAAAAATCAGGTTCAAATTGGGTACAAAACTACAAAATGAGGGGCAATAAAGTACACGAACAAATAGTTATAGGTTTCCTTTTTTTTAAAAGAAATTAGTAGCCTTCCCCGGAGCGGTTGTTAGTGGGTCATACCTTCAATGCTAAGTTTCTGCGATCACGGGTCAGAGATATAATATTCCAATTTCTTAACTTATTCTCTGTTTCTAATATTATTTGTGTAATTCCACAGAATTCCTCCTTGATATTAGGTTATTAGGTAGGTTAGTTGCAGCAGAGCCCTACGGCCTCCGGGAACTGCCCTGGAGATTCATAGCACAGTGTTATGTTAAAAATATAATTAAATATGCCTATGATCTTGAGGTCAGTGGGTCTAACACTGAGTTCTGAAGGAATCCCAGTCAATACATTTGAACTTCATGTAATAAACATAGCAAATGAATTCTAAAACATAATTTTTAATAAATCGACAAATTGTCTTATTGGTTAGTTAATAAAAAGGACCTATGGAGGGGAGAGCACCTATTTTGTGTATAATTATTGCTATTAATAAAAAGAAAACAGCTTAATTTGTGAGTTCTTTGCCAAAGAAGGATGTGAAACTTAATATTGTGAAAATTTAGAATTTAACATGAAATTCGCAAGTGTTACTCAATATATGCCTTAATCCCACTAAGATGCCGTTTACTATCAAGGTTTTTTAATGAAATAGGGGATGAAAAAGGCGAATTTTGGAAATGTAATATGTTTGATTTAATAATCAATTTACCCACAAATAAAAATAAAATTAACAAAATCTGTTTTAAATCATGAAATATAATAAGTTAATTAGATACCTTAGTGTGGGCGGAGTATTATCTATTGATATAATTTATTTATTCAACTAATTCACCGAATCGCGCGCCGGCGATTATAAATATGATTGAGCTTTTACTCTTCAAGCTGAAAACAAAAATAACTCACTTTGTTAAATTCAGGGTGGCTTTTCGAATTAAATTCACACGGAAAACGAGAGAAATACCTACGAAATAAATATATAAAAACTTTATGATCTTCAAATCAATAACAAATTACTTCGATCGATGTCTCACAGACTAGTCATAACCTAGACGATAGACTAAACCAACGCTCCACTTGCGCGCAGATTTGCGTTTATGTGGAAGCGACGGAGCCGAGGTCCGTTTGCTGAATGTTAAGCGCCGTATTGGCGACGGAACCTCTCCTAAAACCAAATTCATTTCATAACACTCGTAAGACTCTTAACTTGCTTCAAGATGTGTCAAGTCAACATACGGATCTTTCGAAATTCTACAATACCTATGCAATAAGTATTTCCAGCTAAAGTTATGTTTAGTTGAAAAACAAAACGTAATGAAAAATTAACCTTAAACAAATTGTGAATGCTTTCCAAATTCTATTCGACGAAACTATAATTATATGATCTATAAGTTTAAGTGTATTTTATTAAAATATGTCTATAGAAATGATCAAAACAAACGGTCCAAATGTCAAATTCCGAATTTTGAGAAAATCAACCCACCTAAATGGAAGCACGGGATTTTGGGCGAAAAAAAACTATCTTTGTAAATAAGGCCAGGATAAACGCGAGATTTATTTTGTTTATGCAAAAAGTGAATAATGACCAAAGATAATTGCAAATGTCACTGACGTGACGTGAAACGACGTTGACGTTGACACTTGACATTGATATTGTGAAATTAATTGACAAAGTTATTGTAATTATGATTTTAGTTGTGAAATTTGTGTTAAAACTACAGTGAAACCAAAGTGTTTTTGCAAAATTAGTGTTTTAAGAAATTTTAAGAAAAAACAGTGTTACACGGTAAAATAATGATCTCGAGTTCTCGCGCCGAGGAGTCGCGCGCTGCTGTCGTTGTGTGCGTGAGAATTTGCGCGTGTTGTATTTGTGGTGTAAACGCCAGACGGGAGGCCGAGCGGTGTGAAACAGATAGCATTTTAGAAAATACCTACTCGCGCCGCGCACGATTACTTCACAATCCTCTTAATGTAAATTTACCATTGGAATCAATTTTTTCGCTCTTAATTATATATAGTATAGATAAATTTATAGCAAAAATGTACACACATAGGAAATTATTTACATAGATAAGTTTGTACGGAACCCTCGGTACGCGAGTCCAACTCGCACTTGGCCGGGTTTTTTTCATTATTTTTTTAGATGCTGATATAGAAAATGAATTGATTCAGCCAAGTGAATTACAAACAGAGACGAAATTTAAAAAATAGGGTATTTTGATGTAAGCAGGTTTATCGCAAAACGTCTTGTCTAGGGGGGCTGGGTTGTACAGGTAGACCGTAAGACGGTTTGGAGAGAAGGTTTTTGCGTCGGACTCTATCGAAGGCTTTAACAATGTCTAAGCTAATAGCTACTGACTCGCCGTGCTTGTCGATAGCTCCATCCTCAATATGAGTTACCTACATACGCTAAGTTCACCGATCGTTGATCAGCGAGTGGGCCTCTAAGTAACGGATTGTTCAGGAACCTTTCCATGACTGTACATAGTACCAAGGTGACAGCTATAGGCCGATAGTTGATTGGGTAAGAGCTGTCCCATTTCTGGGCACTGGCTGCACTAGTGTGCAGCGTGTTCGGATTAAATAAAATAATGCATGCAAGCATAGTAATATAATGCATTTTTACTTTAAAAATATCCCTATCTTTTTGTGATTCAAAAACTAAATATTTGAGTTAAGCCGATAGATGTACACGTTACTGGTAGATAACCCAAAAAATAATATATTAGAATTTTAAAGTGCAAAGTAAATAAAGACAACTGCAAAATTTTATCCAAAAAAGTGAGAATACAGGTCGTATGTTGCTTAAATTTTCTTTAAGTATGTTTAAAAGTATAAATTGAGATTATAATCGTCATTTATTAGACATTTAAGATGAAATCGACACTTATTTCATCGCAATGTATAAAAGGATATCTGGCAGATATCTTCTTCTACTTTTAATTAAATTTTACGGAGTAAAAAAATACATCTACATTATTTCACTAAAATAAATATATAGAGATTAAACCTGTTAAACAATCAACAAATAATGGTATTTTAATAAATCATTCAAATTTTCATGTTAATCGCTCCATAACTTTCAAAATTATCACTATTTTATACTAAATGTGCTCTCCTGTAAAATTGCAATTTTGTAGATATCTTTTTCTACTTAGCTGCCATCGACACGTTGGACACACCTAAAACTTTAAGAGATTTAGGTGTGTCCAACGTGTTTATTTATGATTGTTCGGATCATAAAACTAGAACAAGATAGCTTGTCTACTTATGATTGTTCGGATTATAAAACTAGAACAAGATAGCTTGTCTGACTTCAGCTATCTTGTTCTAGTTTTATAATCCGAACAATCATAAGTAGACAAGCTATCTTGTTCTAGTTTTATAATCCGAACAATCATAAGTAGACAAGCTATCTTGTTCTAGTTTTATAATCCGAACAATCATAAATAAACACGTTGGACACACCTAAATCTCTTAAAGTTTTAGGTGTGTCCAACGTGTCGATGGCAGCCGTTCGGAATAATTAACCTAGACTCAACATAAAGTTCTAATCTATTTTTCAACATGTTTTCAAATACTTTTCCAACACATGATGACAACGATATTGGTCTGTATGATTCTGCAAGACTGGGGTCTTTTCCTGGCTTAATAATCGGTACTATACTATGGTCTTCCCAGAATCTGGTATTAAATTATGCTTCCATAAGTCGTATATTTTTAGCAATATTAACTTAGCTGAACGATGAAGATGTTTTAAAAGAACATATGGAAGGTCATCCATGCCAGGGGATGTGTCTTTTCTATTATTCAAAGAAAAGTTTAATTCTTCTTCATTGAATGATTAAATCATATGAATATTTAAAGCGTCGCTATTAAAAATTTCACTTAGATTACCAATTCTTTGCACCGAATGATTTGCGCTCAAATTGTTTATAAAATCATTAACATAATTGTCATTTTGATTAATAAAACGCTTATTTTTGCGACTAAATGATTTCACCAAATTCCAGACTTTATTAACTGGCGTATTCCTATCGAAACTAGAACAAAACTTCTTCCATCTCAAACATTTTTGCTCCTTAATCGTACGTTTTTTGAGTGCATCTAATTTGTAATAAATTATATCATTTTCCATGATAGGATAACGTTTATAAGTGTATAAGGCCAATTTACTTTGATCAACTGCTTGAGCACAAATATCATTCCACCATGGTACAGGTTTTCAGTTTTCATTATAAGACAATAATTCGTCAAAATAATTCTCTGATACCTTTAGATACAATTTATTTAAATAAATTCGATATTTGTTACCGAATTTTGTTGTATCATTTGTACTTTGTATGTATACCGCAAAGGTTGTGCTTGCAGAATTTTCTGGATAGTTACGTATGTGGTTGAGCTTGAAATATGGTGCATGTTTATTATTCTCGTCATCGTCTGAAGAAATTTGTTCAGGGGGTGCAGCCTTTCTTTTTTTCCCACCACTATCAGAACCCATTTTGAGGTTTTTACAAGATTTTACCCAAATTTATCTAATTTAAAAAATATTATTTTAGCTTATATAGAATTTAAACGTTCCCGCCGAAACTCCCGCCAAAAAGTCAATGTCAATTTGAAATTGACATTGGCATCAGTGACACTAGCTCCGCGTTCCGTTTCGCGATTATAGTGACCATCAGCACTGGAGCGCGTTCAGAGCCTTTGCGCGAAGTACAACTTTGCGCTCTAACCCCGTTCAATGCCTTCGAGCGTGGCAACAGGGTGAAACAACCGGCACCCGTTCAAGACCTTAGAGTCGAGTAGACCTTAGGATTGCAGCAACCAAATCTTTTATCTCCCTCTTTCAAATAATTTTTTATTTCTCTCTCTTTCTAGTAGATGACATTATAGGATATGGCCGCCAATATCATCCAATCACGTAAGAGTATTTCAGTAATAAACGTCAGAGCGTTTTACAACCATCAAATTCGATGGTTGTTCGGTTGTAACTCTCAAGGTCTTGAACGGGCCGGTTGTTTCATCCGGGCGTCACGCTCGAAGGCATTGAACGGGGTTAGAGCGAAAAGTTGTGCTTCGCGCGAAGGCGCTGAACGCGCCTCTGCTCACGGACGTAAGCACTCAACTCAATTTTGAACCGAGCTTTCGATCTGTGAGTCTGTCATGTTGACAGTTAATGTAATATGAAAAGAACAATTGGAGGGAGACATATTGTGCCTCCAGTATCTTTACAGAGCACTTCTCTATTAAGTATTTCCCCCCGAAAAAAAACAAAAAGGTACCTTTACCTAGTTTATTAAGATTATCCTATTTTTTTATATTTACTAGCAGTGCTGCAAATGTTTTAATGGTCAATGCAATTTATAGTTTTATTGTAATGTTATATTAATAAAAAATAATAACAATACAATGTGTATACTTCGTTATTTGTACCTGAGAAACTATGTGCACACAGAAGTAGGAATGACAAGAAGCAGATTATGGATTATTTTTCTACAAACAAGATTTTTATTTCCAAATGTGAGAAACAAAATGAATTCAACAAATCATAATGGAATCGAAAAGAAAGATGGGAATCGAAGTGTTCCCCTAAATCACGAATAACGTTAACTTGTTTAATAATAATAAATAATTTTGTTTAATTCAGGCATAAAACCCATATTTTATGATACAATATATACAGTGGAGCTGATGTAAAATAACAAACAAAGAAAAATTAAAATAAGAAATAAAAATAAAAATGTAAAAAAAATGTATATCATTTCCTATTAGGGTTGCGGTGCAATTCTAACCAGTGCTTAAAAATTTTATTTTCGTATACATCTTCACATACTGTCCTCATGAGCGAATTGTCGACACATTGTAGTCTGCACCAAAAAGATGCAACTCTTTGGCGCAGGATGGCAAAGAAATCGGGGACCTCAGCGTCGGCGAACATTTGCGACGCGCTGCACCATCGTGGTAGGTGAAACATTATTCTAAATGCATCATTGTACTGCACTCTAAGGATGCTAAAAGCTCGTTTTGTGTAGTTGGTCCACAATTAACAAGTATAAAAACTCTGACAATAGGCTTTGAACAACGTAACTTTAACATCCCTAGAGCACTTAGCAAATCTGCGTGCTGTTATATATATTTTATGTATAGAATCGGGATGATGCACCCTGCACGTCAGCATCTTAGTTAGTCTTTGCCTCTTTCAAAGTTTTCACCTCAGTTCGACTCCATCCGCGCGACCGGTGACACTTGCCCATAAATATTATAATTTCAATCCATAAGTTATTCCCAAATTCAGTTATTTTTGTGTTAGTTGATTCTATTTTCTTATAAATAAATAATTTGTGAAAATAAACTTTTTTTTAAAAAGACTCACGGGAAAAAACCCATAACAAATTTGGTGGCAGCGGTGGGATACTCCATCAGGTATCCTCGGTTCGTCTCCGTATTCCTGAAAAGTGAAGTTAAATTGTGAACTCTGCATCCAGCTAACACAAAATCAGTGTCATCGTAAAATAAAAGAAGAAGAAAATAAACTCTGTCTCAGTGTCGAACTCACCTCGTCCTCCAGCCAGCATCCAAAAAAAAAAGAAATCTCTGTTTCCTGAAAAAGAAAGAAGAACCTCTGTTTCCTAAAGAAGAAAAAAAAAAGAAAAGAACCTCTGTTTCCTGAAAAAAAATAAGAAGAACCTCTGTTTCCTGAAAAAAAAGAAGAACCTCTGTTTCCTGAAAAAAAAAAGAGAAAAAGAGAAGAAACTCCGTGTCCTTGGAAGATCGTCATTCCTGTGAAAAAAGAAAACAGCTCTGTGTCCTTCGAAGATCTTCATATCTCTGAAAGCAGCTCCGTGTCTTTCAAAAACAGCCGTATCCTGAAAGAAAAGCCCCTGAAAAAAAAATAGTAATGCTCGTCATCTTCATTAACCTGTAACTCATAAATCCTATTTTAATTCAAGTTCTATGTGTTCAATTATTATCATTTTCTCCGTTCTCGCATTGTAATAATAGCACCGTCGCTCATCATTCGCCCTTATCAGTGCACACCTGCATCGTATTGAATTACATCAGCGTCCGACTGTTACACCGAAGCCTCGAGATCAATTCAAGTTTTGTTTTATTGTTGGTAGTTATTATTATTTAACCTAAAAATGTCGACTAAAGACTCGATTAAAATTGAAAATGAACACATTCCAATTGCCACACTTTTTAAATTTATTAAGCCTTTAGGTATTGGTTGGTAATGCACTCGTGTGTTTGGTGGTAAATAAAATATTGTCCACTTACGGAAACCAGATGTAATTTATCTCAGTCCACACGAACATAAACATTCAACACAACGACAGTCACAGAAGGAGAACAATTCACAAGCACAAGCACAGAGATAGATCACGGAGATTAGGACAGTACTATGAAGATATTAACGATAACAAATAGCATATAAATAAGCAGCGAGTTAGGGAAAAGTAGCGTGAGCTCCGCGTCGAGATAGGTTCGCGACTGGCGTACGTGACTTGCGCCAGCGCCGAACGGCCGGCCGGGGCATCGATTCTACGTCACCGCGTCGAACAAAAGATCCTATACCTAATGGATACAAGTACGCGCGTTTCCACAGCCCCGCGCAACATTACTAGGCGAACTGGCACGACAATAATATTACTTATAATGATGTTGAAAATGTACATAAATATTTGTGTTGTGTTTATAATATAAAGTAAATATAATAATATTATTAAAATATAAATGAAATATAAGTGTAAATATTAATAATTAATAAATGTAAATATTCATAATAATAAATAATAATTGTATTATAATATAAATATGTAGTAAGTTACCTACACCACCCCCCTCCAGAGACCGTCAAGGGCGATAAAAATCAGGGAACCGGACGCGACGTCCTGAACGTGTCACTTTTTCCTGTACAGTAGGTGCAGGGGGATCTTCATGACAATTGTGTAGAATAAATGCCGGTTTAAGCCTATTTATTGAAACGGTAGCTTCCTTACCGTTGAGGACGATCTTAAAAACTTTGTCCCCTCTGGCTAAGACTTTATGTGGGCCAGAGTATGCAGGAGTAAGGGATCCGTGTGATGCGTCTTCGCGAAGGAAAACGTGATCACTCGTGGCTAGCTCCTTGTAAATGAAGACTTTCTGGTTTCCGTGACGCGAGGTTGGTACTGGACGTAAGTTTTGAGCAAAATGCCGAACACAGGCAGAAAAATCGCTTACGTCAGTAGTGCCCGGTACAGTAGGCTCAAAAAATTCGCCTGGTAGTCTTAAAGGCTCCCCGTAAATAAGCTCAGCCGATGAAGACTGTAAATCTTCCTTAAAAGCTGTCCTCACGCCGAGTAGCACCCACGGCAAAGATTCAGTCCTCCTACTGTCTGCGTGACAGACTATTGCAGCCTTCATCTGTCTATGGAACCGCTCCACTAGACCGTTGCATGCTGGATGATATGCTGTCGTTCGTTTATGTTCGAAGCCGGCTATTTTCGATAAGGATTGAAATAATGCCGACTCGAACTGTCGGCCCCTATCTGTGGTGATTACCACTGGGCAACCGAATCTCGCTATCCAGCATGACAACAGAGCTTTGGCAACGGTCTCCGCTGTAATGTCTTCTATCGGTATTGCCTCTGGCCATCGCGTAAAGCGATCTATGGCAGTCAGACAATACCGATAGCCTTGCGAGAGTGGAAGCGGTCCAACGAGGTCAATGTGGATGTGCTTGAATCTTGCGCGCGGGAGATTGTAAGTACCCAGCGGTGCGTTAACGTGGCGGTTGACTTTCGCACGTTGGCAAGAAATACAGGTACGTGCCCAATCTCTGCAGTCCTTTCTCATACCAGGCCAAACAAACCGTTCGGCGACTAACTTGGCGGAAGCGTTTGCACCAGGGTGACTGAGAGAATGCAGGCTGTTAAAGACCTGCAAACGGAAGGATTTGGTGACAAAGGGCCTGGGAGTCGGCGTACTGACGTCGCAGTACAATGAAATACGACTTCCAGGTACTTGTCGCTGCTCTAGACGCAATGATGAACCACCATCTAAAAGCGTCGTGAGTTCCGGATCCGAGATTTGGGCATGGGCTAGTGACTCGAGGCTGACAGGTTCGCTCAATTCCTCAATACGCGACAACGTATCGGCTACGACATTGTCCTTGCCGGATATGTGACGTATGTCGGTGGTGAATTGAGCGATAAAGTCCAAGTGCCTATACTGCCTAGGCGAACAGTTTGCTTTCCTTTCATGGAAAGCAAAACTGATGGGCTTGTGGTCAGTATAGACAGTAAAATGTCTAGCCTCGAGCATATGCCGAAAATATTTAATAGCCTCGTAAATGGCTAGCAATTCACGGTCGTAAGGTGAGTACTTTACCTGTGATGGGCTGAGCTTACGGGAGAAAAAAGCTAGAGGCTCCCATGTGTCCTCATTCAACTGCTGCAGCACTGCGCCTATCGCTTTGTCTGATGCGTCGGTAACCAACGCTAGTTTTGCGGAACAATGCGGGTGAGCTAGCAGTGCAGCATTTGAAAGGCTTTCCTTACTGGCCTCGAAAGCTGCTAAAGAGTCCCCTTCAAGTGTGATGGGTTGCGACCCTTTCACCGTACCTGTTAATAGTGCGTGCAACGGAGCTTGAACTTGGGCAGCTTGTGGGAGAAATCTCCTATAAAAATTGAGCATGCCCAAATATCGCCTGAGTTGCCGCACGTTGGTGGGGGGAGGGAACTCTTTGATGGCCTTTACCTTGGTGTCAAGTGGTCTGGTGCCTTTCTCAGAGATATGGTATCCTAGGAATGTTACCTCTTGGGCCCCGAAAACACACTTTGATGTGTTTACCTGCATGCCATATTCCTGGAGCCTGGTGAAGATCTGGCGCAGATGCTGCTCATGCTCAGCCTGTGTCCTGGAGAAGACCAGAAAGTCATCAAGATAACAGTAAACGAAATCCAGCCCTCGGGTCATTTCGTCTACTAACCTTTGAAAGGTTTGACCTGCATTCCGCAAACCAAAGGTCATAAACGGGAATTCGAATAACCCGAAGGGCGTCGTGATGGCCGTCTTCGGGATGTCATCTGGGCTGACGGGGACCTGATTATAGGCCTTCAGAAGGTCTAGTGTGCTGAAGACAGTACAACCAGATATGCTGTGGGCGAAGTCTTGGATGTGCCTAATTGGGTACCTGTCTGGTATGGTGCGGGCGTTTAACATCCTGTAATCGCCACATGGTCGCCAACCGTTGTCCTTTTTTGGCGCCAGGTGTAAGGGCGAAGACCACGGGCTCTTCGAAGGGCGGGCTGTCCCATTGGACAACATAGCTTGGAACTCCTGGCGGGCAATCTTGAGTTTGTCTGGAGCTAGTCTGCGGGGAGAACAAGAAACTGGCGGGCCTGGTGTCGTGCGTATATGATGAAGTGTATTATGTGGTGTAGTGCGGTGTGTGCCAGCTGGTCGAGTAATATCTGGGAACTCGTTTAAGATTTTATGGTACCGAGTGTCGCCAGTCGAGACCTTCACTGAATGCACATTTTTACATAAAGCAAAAGCAGCAACAGCAGATATAGATGTAGTGTTGTCTATCAGTCGCTTATTGCGACAATCTACAATAAGGTGATAGAAATTTAAAAAATCTACGCCTATAATTGGCTTAGACACATCAGCAACTACAAAGCGCCAAGCAAAATTCCTACGTAAGCTTAAATCTAGCACTAAATGTACATAGCCATAAGTAGCAATGGATGAGCCATTGGCAGCACACAACTCAAAGTTAGTCTTCGCACGACGAACACGCAGGGATGACCGAGGGAAGACGCAGAGGTCGCTACCTGTATCGACCAGGAACTGCATCTTCGATGACCGGTCAGTGACGAACAGGCGACCAGTTTGTGAAGATGGGCAATCGTCGGTCGCCATCACCGACTGCCCCCGGCATTTCCCGTCTTGTAGTCGCATGGGCGAACGCACTTCTTCGCCTTGTCCCCATACTTATCGTGGTACCAGCACAGCGGGAATTTGCGGTAGTTTGAACTCGACCGCTGTCTGGACGAAGATCTGCTACTCGTACGTCTCGAAGTTCGCTGATGGGGCCTGCGGCTCCTGTCCGATGCCAGGTTCTGTAGTTGTCTCCGTAGTTCAGCAACTTCGTTCCTGAGGTCAGTGAGCACGGAGGTAGACACGACGTCACTCACGGCGGCGACTCTCGGTGATGAAGCAGCCAGGTCGTTGACGCGATCTGCCAGGTCTGCTAGGTCATCAATGGTGGCTGATGATGGCTGACCGGCGAGCACTGTCTGGACACCGTGTGGGAGACGACTCATCCAGATGGTCCTTAAAAAGTCGTCCGGTACATCGAAACCAGCCAGACCCTTAAGATGCCGAAGGAACTGGGACGGCTTGCGGTCTCCTAACTCTTCATGCATCAGCAGTTGTTTTAACTTCTTCTCGTTGGAAGCTGTGAGCCGTTTGATGAGTTCTGCTTTCAACTTGCCGTATCTGTCTGTGGCTGGAGGGCTAATAATTATGTCCTTGACTTCCCTTGAATATTTGTTATCAAGTTGACTAATGACGTAATTAAATTTGGTCGCATCATTCGTAATACCGGATATAGCAAATTGTCCTTCCACCTGGGCGAACCAAATTTCCGGCTCCTCTGGCCAAAAGGGTGGTACTCTAACGCCAACTTTGTACACCTCTGCCTCTCCGTGCGAAAAATGACGTCCGTCATTTTTGTCGTTCGGGTCAATGGAAACGTGTCCTCTGCTGGTTTGGCCTTGTGCGTCTTGGAATTCCTTGTCCATGTTCAGAACGGGGTCACCAGTTTAGGCCTTGGTTGGTAATGCACTCGTGTGTTTGGTGGTAAATAAAATATTGTCCACTTACGGAAACCAGATGTAATTTATCTCAGTCCACACGAACATAAACATTCAACACAACGACAGTCACAGAAGGAGAACAATTCACAAGCACAAGCACAGAGATAGATCACGGAGATTAGGACAGTACTATGAAGATATTAACGATAACAAATAGCATATAAATAAGCAGCGAGTTAGGGAAAAGTAGCGTGAGCTCCGCGTCGAGATAGGTTCGCGACTGGCGTACGTGACTTGCGCCAGCGCCGAACGGCCGGCCGGGGCATCGATTCTACGTCACCGCGTCGAACAAAAGATCCTATACCTAATGGATACAAGTACGCGCGTTTCCACAGCCCCGCGCAACATTACTAGGCGAACTGGCACGACAATAATATTACTTATAATGATGTTGAAAATGTACATAAATATTTGTGTTGTGTTTATAATATAAAGTAAATATAATAATATTATTAAAATATAAATATAAGTGTAAATATTAATAATTAATAAATGTAAATATTCATAATAATAAATAATAATTGTATTATAATAAATATGTAGTAAGTTACCTACAAGCCCTTCGACGGGTCAAGAGAAAAGTTGAACTCATTTTTGTCAAATTGCGACAACACATTAGAATTAGGCTCAGAACAGCAACAACCTATTTTATTCAGATTTATAGTCTCACAGTTAGAGGGAAAAGCCGAGATTGCATGTTCAATAAAAGACTTCGATAATTGGGACCAATTAAAATCATTTCTTAAAGCACAATTCGGCGAAAGAAAACATTATGCGCATTTACTTCTAGATCTACAAGATTGTCATCAGACAGCATCAGAAGCGGTAAGCCAGTTTGCACTTCGTGTAGAGACGTGCCTATCAAAATTATTAACGGAGATCACATTGTCAAATAAAAAGAAATCCGAGCTCGCTGGTCGTTTAGCATCTATGGAAGACCTAGCACTCCACACATTTTTATTGGGCCTTAAGCCCAGTATTTCGAACATTGTCAGAAGTAAGACACCTACTAATCTCAATGAAGCCGTAAATTTAGCTACATCTGAAGAAAAAATTCAAAAGCTGATGGTAAAACGCAACATTTCTCAACCTCAACAACGTTCTTATCATAAGCCTGAGTATACATTTAGGCCCACAGTACATAATGTTATTCCTACAGTCCCTACGCCCCAATCACCTACTCAAAACCTTTGTAGGTATTGCAAAAATCAAGGACATGTTATCGAAAATTGTAGAAAGCGTGAATTTAATAACAAACGTTTTCAAACTCAACAATCTTCTTTTCCACGTCAACTTCAACAACATCCTTCCAATAAACCCCAATTCAGACCTCAACCATCAACTCGAGTCCATTCCCTGAATAATACAAATGACGACCCCCATTACGATTTACAATATCCTCAAGATACAGAACCCTATCCGTGTAATGACAACGACGATACTTTAAACGAGTAACGGACTCACGGCGGTGTCTCGCTGAGTCCATCACGCAACTTCCAGCTCCGTATCCTGATCCAAACGACACCATTCAATTAACGAAATCCTCTGTTTCGGACCACATGGGTAACCAGCCCCGAATAAGTGTCCATAAATCTAAATCCTCTGTATCGGACCACATGGGTAACCAGCCCCGAATAAGTGTCCATAAATCTAAATTCTCTGTATCGGACCACAAGGGTAACCAGCCCCAAGTAAGTGTCCATGTCTCTAAATCCTCTGTATCAGACCACATGGGTAACCAGCCCCGAATAAGTGTCCATAAATCTAAGTTCTCTGTATCGGACCACAAGGGTAACCAGCCCCAAGTAAGTGTCCATGTCTCTAAATCCTCTGTATCAGACCACAAGGGTAACCAGCCCCAAATAAGTGTCAAAAATTCTAAATCCTCTGTATCACACCACGCAAATAACCAACCTCAAAAAAAACTCCAGAAACCAAATCTAACTCTAAACCCAATTTCTAAATCCAATTCAAAACCAATTCTAGATCCAAACCAAGCTCTAAATCCTGTCCAGTCAGATGAAATTTACGAGATAACCTGTGACCCTACTAAAGTATCCTTACCTCATGTAGTAATAAATACGTCTGTTTCCAATAAACCACTTACCTTTCTTGTCGACACCGGCTCATCCATTTGTCTCCTTAAGAAGTCCTGCATCCAATCTCCCGACCTGAAACTAAATAAAGATAATATATTAAGATTAAAAGGTATTGATAACATTGAAGAAGCTATTCCAACTATTGGCAATACTGATTTGAAACTAATATTTGGTAAAGAAGCAATTTCATACATATTTCACGTTGTAGATAAAATAAATTTAGATTATGATGGTATAATAGGAAACAATTTACTTACACATTTCCATTGTAACGTTGATTACAATCGTAATGTACTCTTATTAGATAAAAATAAAATTATTCTTAGGTTCACTGACCCAGTCTACCATATTCCAGCTCGATCTGAAATGATCATCGAATGTTCCGTTCGTAACCCCGAAATCAAAGAAGGTCTTATTCTAGACCAACACATTTCTAAATCTCTTCTAATAGCAAATTGCTTCGTTAAAGTAAAAGATAACAAAAGGATCAATTTAACTGTAGTAAATTTATCCGAAAACCCTACAACCCTTAACTCAAACCTACAACTTACCTTACATCCTGTCCAATACGACGAGTCTCCTAATCCTAGAAAAGAAAGTCCTTCGAATCAGTCTTCAATGACCAGAACCAACGAAGTTCTGAAACTCCTCCGTGTCTCACATCTAAATTCCGAAGAAACTGAAGCCCTTTATGACATATGCTCTCAATTCTCTGATGTTTTCCACTTACCTGGCGACCAGCTCTCCTTCACTGATGCAATCCAACACGAGATCCGCACTACCTCCGATCAGCCCATAAATGTCAAATCATACCGTTTCCCTGAAATCCACAAGAAAGAAGTCCAATCCCAAATCCAAAAAATGTTAGACCAAAACATCATCCGTCCCTCAGTTTCACCCTGGTCTTCTCCAATTTGGATAGTTCCGAAGAAGTTAGACGCTTCTGGCCAAAGAAAATGGCGTATCGTTATTGATTATAGGAAACTTAACGATATCACTATAGGTGAAACCTATCCTATCCCCAATATCACTGAAATTCTGGACCAGTTAGGGAAATCAAAATATTTCTCTACGCTTGACCTTGCTTCCGGGTTTCATCAAATAAAAATGGCAGCCGCTGACTCCTGCAAAACCGCTTTTAGTGTCCCTCAAGGCCATTTCGAATTCTGTCGCATGCCATTCGGATTGAAAAATGCACCTTCTACTTTCCAACGTCTCATGAACAATGTCCTAACCGGCCTTCAAGGAGAACGATGCTTTGTCTATTTAGATGACATCGTTATCTATTCCTACGATCTATCCCAACACATTCAAAATTTAGCCGCTGTGTTCGGTAAACTCCGTTTTTTCAACCTCAAGCTGCAGCCTGATAAATGTGAATTCCTTAGAAAGGAAGTCGGTTATCTAGGCCATATCATTACCGAAAATGGTGTTAAACCTGATCCCAATAAAGTAAAAGCGGTCGAAAACTTCCCAATTCCAAAATGTCCTAAGGACATCAAATCCTTTTTAGGCCTTATCTCGTACTACAGACGCTTCATTCCAGACTTCTTCAAAATGTCCAAGCCCCTTACTTCGCTCCTTAAAAAGGATACCCCATTCAACTGGTCCAATGAGCAGCAATTAGCCTTCGAAACCCTTAAACAAAAATTAATCTCCGCTCCTGTCCTCATCTATCCCGACTTTACAAAATCTTTCACACTTACCTGTGACGCCTCTAATTATGCTATTTCCGCCATTCTATCCCAAGGTGCGGTTGGAAAAGACCAACCTATAGCCTTCTCTTCCCGAACTCTAAATAAAAATGAAATTAATTACAGCACGACGGAAAAGGAATTATTAGCAATCGTTTTTGGCTGTAAAACTTTCAGACCGTATTTGTTTGGTCGCAAATTCTTGATTGTCTCCGATCACCGTCCCCTAAAGTGGCTCTTCAATCACACTGATCCTAGCAGCAAGTTACAAAGATGGAGACTTCAACTCGAAGAATTCGAATACGAGATTGTGTATAGGAAAGGCAAATTAAATTCAGCCGCTGATGCTTTATCTCGATATCCCGTAAATCCCATAGTCCCTGAAAATCCTGAAAACCAATTTTTAAACCTAAATCCCGTTGATACTACTGCAAATCCTGATCAAGTTTCCGCTGAACCTGCAACGACTACAAATGAGAACGCTCCTTTCAGTCCTATAACATTAGATGACCTAATCATTCAACTCCCTACTACTCCTGATTTCGATTTCAATGACTTACCCGATATAGATTTCCTCGACAACCCCGCTTTGAATCTGTTTCCTGAACTTACCAGTAATGAATATCCAAATTCCATCCGATCAACCGATGCTCAACCTCCAACTGAATCTTCAACTCCTCCTTTAGTAAACTTAAATCCTGAAACTCAACCAGAATCCCAACCATCTTCTTCTACTCACCGCAATCAAGATCCTTCTGAAACGAATCCTATTTCTTCACACTCACCTGATTCAAGTGACAACTACTCTAAATTCTGCAAGTCCAATCCAAATGCTATATATAACACTAACATTATCGAGCATAACGATAACCTATTAAAAAGCTCAAACAAGATCATGGTAATCCCTTCTTCTCTAGACCTAGATGAATCAATACCCTACGTCCAAGAAATCCTTTCAAATTATCCAGACTCTGAATCATTTATCCAATCCGAAAAAACCTTACACTCATTCAAATCTCTTTCCAATAACGATAAAATCTACTATTTCCTATTCACAAAGGTACATCATTTTGATGACTCATCCTACAATGACCTATTCGTAACCCTTAAAACGTTCAGAGATCACTTTACTTCCAATAACCAACCTGAAAATAAAATTAGTATTTCAGATTTCAAAAACCCTTTCGATAAACACACATATTCTAAAATATATAATATGATAGCTCATCTTTTTAATAACACTGGAATAGAAATACATATATACAAAAACGCTATATATTATCCATCTCCTAGTGAAATTAGTAAAATCCTAAAGGAAAACCATGATATTCCTATCGCAGGTCACCTTGGTTCTAACCGAATGTTTAATCGAATCCGTGAGCAATATTATTGGAAAAACATGCGTAGTGACATTGAAAATTATGTCAAACAATGTTCATCTTGCCAAACTAATAAAGCCTTACGCAAAGTAAACAGAGCTCCCATGCAAATCACTAGCACATCCACTATTCCATTTGAGAGATTGTCCCTAGACATTGTCGGTCCACTTCCTGAATCTGGAACCGCCAAACTGAAATATATGCTTACCCTTCAAGATGACCTAACCAAATATTCAGTTGCATATCCTATTAGAAGCACAACAGCCGAAGAAACTAGTGACTGTCTTATTCATTTTATTTCTCAATTCGGTATTCCAAAAACCATCTTAACAGATCAAGGTACCAATTTTACAGCTGAGTTATTCAAAGAAACATGCAAATTCCTCAAAATCAAGCAGTTGTGGTCTTCTCCATATCACCCACAAACCCAAGGCGCACTTGAACGTAGCCATTCCACTTTAAAAGAGTATCTCAAATCATATGTCTCCGAACCTCAAGATAACTGGCCAAAGTATGTATATACTGCTATGCTTGCATATAACACTGCCGTTCACTCAACCACAAACTATTCTCCTTATGAACTCTTGTTTGGCCACAAGCCATTTTTGAACCAAACTCCATTTTTGAACCTGCAAATAATGCCACTTATTGTGATTATCTTCAAAGGTTAAAACACCGATTCCAGTATACTAGAAATAAAGCCCTCGAACATATTAAAAAATCAAAAGAAACATCTAAAGCTTATTATGACTCTCATTCAAGACCCATCCAATATCATGTAGGCGATTACGTTTTTCTTAAAAATCATCTCCGTCTCCGTAAAGCTTTGTCGCCAATCTGGAAAGGCCCTTATAAAGTTATAAAAATAAACGGAAGAAACACTCTTACCTTACTAATAAATAGGCGCCATGTTGTGCATCACTATGACGAAATTAAACTTGCTCGACGCAGCAACAATTCCTAGTTATAAAACTGTAAATACTATACACATACATTACAAGTATATACACATTTTATATTAGAAAGTAAGTTTTAATCATTTAACTAATTTTATTTACACATTATATATACTAACATTCATAATATACAAAACCTAATCCTACATCATTTTATATAAATCTACTACAAAATAATACAAATAAAATCTTAACAAAAAATAATAATAATTAATTAAGTAGTTTTTATAAGTTTACTAATAAATAATTTTAGTTTTAATATAAATAATAATTTATCTTAAGTCTTAATCTAAACTATTCTATTATTATTATTTTACTTTACTATTTAAAGGTATTATATTTATTTACAGTGTCGTCTTAGTGAATGGAAACTACGTCCAGCCAACAACAAACAACCCCGGAATATATTTTGATCCCATTGGCTCACTAAAAATAGTAGATAGTCACCTAAGCGTAGTTGTACCAATAGATATTTCCTTTATTAAACCTCATATAGAAAACATAAACGGTGTGATAGGCACCTCTCGGTACTTGTGTAAACAAAGTGGCACCTTCGAGGAATTAGATTGTCATAACACACTGCAACCTTTATCAGTCAGATATTATGAGATCGTCCGAGACTTCGAGTCAATTTCGCATCTCATTGATTTACGATCTAGAAGGTCAGCTTGGTTTAGTGGTATTGGCACCATATTTAAGCACTTATTTGGAACAATGAATGAAGACGATGCTATTAAATACAGCACTGCTATACAAACTATAGAGAATGACCAAAATCAATTGTCAAAATTAATTAAGGAAAATATTTTGGTAACCACCTCGACCTTGTCCTCTTTTAAAAAACTTATTCATGACATTGGCAATAATGAAAAACAACTTAATAGTGCTGTCGAGAACTTATTCGTCCAGCTTAAAAATGTAACATTGTCAACAAATCGTTTATACTTTGAAACTAAGTTTAATGAAATAGTTAATATGTTAGAAAGCCATCTACTTACCTTATCTTTTAAATTAGAAGATATTATCAATGGTATTATGTTTAGTAAAGCAAATATTTTACACCCGTCTATTATTACGCCGAGACTATTGTTTACTAATTTAGTTGAAAACTATCGTTTCTTACCAAATTATAAGCAGTTTCCCATTAGTTTATCTTTAGATAATATGCATATGTTAATTAATATTTCGGAATTATCTTCTTATTATAGTCAAAGTAAAATTATTTTTGTATTAAGTATTCCTCTAGTAACTCCTAAAGAATTTAATTTATATCATTGTATTCCATTGCCGGTCAAATTTGTAAATAATACTTACTCGAGTATCATACCGTCGTCAAAATATATTGGCATAACTAGAGATAAGACATTTTATTCTAAGTTTCACGATTTAAGTACTTGTAAAACATTACACAATAAGTATTATTTATGTGATACTTCCGAAGTCTTCGCCAGCTCAAATAATAAAATTTGTGAAACCGAAATTATGTCTAAACCTTTAAATTCAGTACCCAATCAATGCGAAATTAAAATTTTTCAAGGTTACATCGAAACCTGGCAAAGACTTAGCAATAATAAATGGATTTATGTTATCTCTGAAAATTCAAAATTGTCAATAGATTGCGTCATGTGCGTGTGGTGTGAGAGCTCTTTTTTTAAAAGTTATAATATTTTTACGAAATGAAGGAAGAATTTAGGAAATAATTGTGAAAACAACATGGTGAAGATAAAAAAATTGTGAAATCAATAGGGAGGAAGTTCTGGTCGATTAACTGGAACACTCACTCTGCCAACCAGAGAAAATACGTAACTCCGGTCTCAAAATATATTAGATATAAATGTTCAACATTTTTATGTGGAATAATTGTGTTGAATTTGTGAAACCTATTCACAAATATTCAAAAGATTTTAACGGTTTATAAGGATTTGGCAAAGGTTTATTTGGAACACTCAGTTCTCTTATAGTGCAGACGGAGTGTTCCTAAACTTATCAACTTTGGCTAAATAAATCGTTAATATTCTTACTCTGTTTTACGAGTATAACGCAGAGTCAATTTGTGAAACAAAAACCTTAACGTAAAACATAATAGTTAGAGAATAAATGAAAAAAAAACTTTCTTTTCAACATCCCGTGCGAGAGCTCCGTATTTTAGATTTTATTTACATAACCTGAACTTAAATACAAACGGAGGCCACATCAGAAATTGTGAAAATGTTGTCACTAAAGTTTTGACACGTTTTTTATTTCTGAGATTATTTAATTTAAACAATAATCAACATTATTACATTTCTATGTGAGAAATTTGTTTAGGGTGACCATGCATACATCAAATAAAATATTGTTGTTTGTACTTTTTAATTTTTTTATATTATTTATGCCTAAGGTGGTACATGCTCGCCTAAAAGATGCTTTTTTATTTACATATGTTCAGATTATACTGATCCGGGAAAACAGATTCAAATTCAATATTCTTTATTCAATTGGGATTTTACAATCACTTTTGAACGTCAAAGAAGCTACGCCATTGGTTCACAAGTCTACGGCGGGAGACATTGTACTAGAAAGAACCAGCAACCGCTTTTTTTTCTCCCTGTATTGTTACATAGTCGTCAATTGGAAGCTGAATTCAAAGTAAAAGATTGAGTTCAACTTCCATTACAAGATTAGAAGAAGGAAGAAGGAAGATGATGAAGGATGAAGGATGAAGTTTTAATAGAATTCGATGAGCTTGATGGCTAGAATTGATGAGAAATATCAATAAATATCTACATATGAAATTCTTGTTTTATTTAAAAAGTGCAACTTTTTTATGAATCAGTATTTATCCTACTTAATAATACGATTATATACTATTATTTGCATACTAATTTCAAGGTGGGCACTTCGGGCCGCGGTTACTATGAAAAATGGGCATTCCCCTTTGGTATGCATGTCACCTATGCTATGGAAAAGGACATGTACTTTATATTCCTTAATGAGCTCTCAAATAGTTCCCGTAGGAAGATTAAAAATTGGTAACGAGCGAAGCTTTAGACCCAATACGCGGACGAAGTCGCGGGCAGAAGCTAGTAATTAATATATTATTATGCGGGCTACAAGACTTGTGAACCAATGGCGTAGCAGCTTTGACGTGCAAAAGTGATTGTTACAATCGTATTTGAATAAAAGATATTGAATTTGAATTGATAAGATGCCGCGGAATACGGAAGCCGTGCTGTGCCACGCTGTCAGTGGGTAAAAGTCCATTTTAAAATTTAGAAAGAAAAAGGCTATAAAGAAACACAAGAAGTCATAGCTCAATATACTTCCCTTCAAGGTTTTACTATTTTTTGGAGCCTTTATTAAATGCTTAATAATTTCACTCTTCTCTTAACACATACGAAAACGAAATACTGAACCTTTACTATTATAAAATAAATAAATCGTACTGATGAAGATAGGTACTTACGTTCTTACTTATTACCAGTAAGCGGGAACATACGATTATATAACAACACAATACAAATAAATAATTGCAACGCTCAATCAAATGTTGCGTTTGACAGGAATCTATAGAAATCTATGGAAATATCTACAGGAAATCTATGAGTGTAAACAGTAAATAGTTAGCATAGCTGGGCACCGTTAATCAAATAGATAACTTCTTTAATCGTTAATCCGTTACTAAAAAAATTAACCTCGTTAAACGTTAAAACGTTACATTTCGGAAGATTTAACGCAAGTTAACGTTAGTCGTTAATCCGTTAACACGTGATAAAAATTGCATTTTTTATATCGTTGTGGTTGTGATCTGCTTACAAAAACTGTTGTTTTGGGTTCTGGAAGTTAATAAGTTAGGTTCAAAAAAAGACAGTGTGTAAATATATAAAAAATAAAAGTGTGTAATTTAATCATCTGGCACAATGTGGATATTCCCCTTCATGAACATTAGTAATTTGAAGTTCTCGTCTGAGAGTGAGGCTCGTTTCGATGTTAAAATATCTTTGCCGGTGGAAAAAAGACGTTCAACTGCAGCGCTCGAGGGTATAGCAGTATTATATTTAATATAAGTAAACAGATTTATAAATATCTGTTCCTCGAGGAATGCCGCATCATTAAAAGAGTCTTTGGATTTCGTGTCTAGCCACATTTTGACGAGAGATTGAGCTTTAGCTTTTAATGATTTGAGGCTCTTAGGTTTTTTTTACACTGAGTAACAGAATTAAAAAAGTCTTCCTCATCATTGTCATTGTTTCTCATTGCTGCCTCCGTCACTGAAACTGTCCCTGTCCTTTGAACTTTCTGAAGCTTCTTGGCGTAACGCCTCCTCTACCTTTTTTTCCAAGCATTTAAAAAAATGTGTCCGACAAAAAAATGGTCACCCTATGCATTTCTCGCTTAGAAATGTAATAAAGTTGATTATTGTTAAAATTAAACAAGCTCTGAAATAAAAAATTGAGTCAAAATTTTAGTGACAACATTTTCACAATTTCTGATGTGGCCTCCGTTTGTATTTAAGTTCGGGTTATGTAAATAATATCTAAAATACGGAGCTCTCGCACGGGATGTTGTAAAGAAAGTATATTTTTAATTTTATCTCTAACTATTATGTTTTACGTCAAGGTTTTTGTTTCACAAATTGACTCTGCGTTATACTCGTAAAACAGAGTAAGAATATTAACGATTTATTTAGCCAAAGTTAGTAAGTTTTGGAACACTCCGTCTGCACCATAAGAGAATTGAGTGTTCCAAATAAACCTTTGCCAAATCCTAATAAACCGTTAAAATCTTTTGAATATTTGTGAATAGGTTTCACAAATTCAACACAATTATTCCACATAAAAATGTTGAACATTTATATCTAATATATTTTGAGACCGGAGTTACGTATTTTCTCTGGTTGGCAGAGTGAGTGTTCCAGTTAATCGACCAGAACTTTCTCCCTATTGATTTCACAATTTTTTTATCTTCACCATGTTGTTTTCACAATTATTTCCTAAATTCTTCCTTGATTTCGTAAAAATATTATAACTTTTAAAAAAAGAGCTCTCACACCACACGCACATGATTGCGTCAAGTCTCAAAGTCTTGAGACAAATATTATAGGTACAGGTATTTTAAATCTCTTATCAGATTGTGTAGCCTATTATAAAGATTTAATATTAATTCCGAAATCAATTAGTTTTATTGAAATTCAGGCCATTAACTCCTCTTTCGATTTAATTAAAGATAGTCACCTAAATATAACATTATTTAAAAATTTGAATAATTTTCCAAAATTAACATTAAAAAACATTGAACTCGACAAAATTCCATTTGAGTATAATAAAGCCAATAACGAAATGATAAAAAATTTGGACAAATTAATTGAAAAACCACATATTGTTTTATATGGGGAATATTATTCATATACAACTATTATTATAGCAATAGCATTTATTTTATTAATATTTTTACTTCTATATAAGAATTGTAAGGGCAAATGTCAACGTTTTCATATTAGCACACCCACTTCCAATTCCAAAATTGAAGACCGAACTTCAGAAGTTATTGAAGAACCTGAAGTCCACGTCGCTAGAACCAGAATTTCAAAAACGTAAACTTCACCATTCAGGTGTAAGTTTAGTCTCAACCCTGGGGGCTGTTATATATATTTTATGTATAGAATCGGGATGATGCACCCTGCACGTCAGCATCTTAGTTAGTCTTTGCCTCTTTCAAAGTTTTCACCTCAGTTCGACTCCATCCGCGCGACCGGTGACACTTGCCCATAAATATTATAATTTCAATCCATAAGTTATTCCCAAATTCAGTTATTTTTGTGTTAGTTGATTCTATTTTCTTATAAATAAATAATTTGTGAAAATAAACTTTTTTTTAAAAAGACTCACGGGAAAAAACCCATAACAGTGCGATCATGTTACAGCGCACCGCCAACGCCCGCCGCTCGCGTTCCATGTCGACGTCGTCACTCATGTTCTCGGTAAGTATGTGACCCAGGTACCTGAACTGTTTCACAACCCGAACTGGCGAACCATTGAGGAATACCGGGGAAAACCTTTCCGGACCCCTCCCATACCTAAAAACAAGTAATTCGGTTTTTAAGGTATTATACTTCATTCCATGTTGTTTCGCAAACTTTTCACATATTTTGAGTAATTTACGTATGCCATTAGTAGGTGTATATTGGGCATTCTAAAACAGTTTTCATCAAAACACCGCAAACGAACGCAGTGAGATTTGAGCTACGCTTCGCTGCGCTCTAGCTCCGCAAATCTCACTGCGTTCGTTTACGGTGATTTGATGAAAACAGTTTAAGATTGCCCAATATACATTATATAGGGTTAAATGGAAAAGAAGATTTTTTATTTCATTTCATTTCATAATGTTTCTATTGTGTTGTGTTGTTTGACTGTAAACAGTATACTTTTGATTGATTGCGATTTACTAGACACATTTTCAAGGTTTTCTATCTCAGAATATTAAGGCATTCAACTAGGTAGCAGTGCAATAACAACAGAAATTAAACAGGTTGAGGTTTCGTAGCTTCAGGACTCAACTCTCGGATAAGTACCGTTCTACACTCTGCCTGCCATACAGTTTCAAAGCATTCCCACGAAATTCATTTATCAGCAATAAATTTATTGCACATTATTCATATATCCAGTTACGAGTGCTTACTCAAATAATAAGGCTTCTTTCACACGTTAATACTTTTATTTGTTTATTAAATTACTTCAATTAAATATATTCTTTATTATAAAACAAAGTATAAAATTGTTGATTTTTACAAAATATTTAAAAGGGCGGGCTAATTCCTGAAAGATGTGTTCCAGTCATCACACGAATAAAAAATAGAAAATAAATATTCCAATAATTTAAAAAATGAAAATATAAAAAATATTAAGAACATTTTAACTACCTACCTTGGCTGACTAAGGTCTTAACATCCTAATTAAATAGGGTAGTGCGGTGGGAACGTGTATGAGATGCTGCCGATGAATACCACCTATGTATTATTACAATAATTTTCATAAACTTCTATGGTTCTGTCCTCATGTCGTATCAATATCGTTATGCTATAAATACATCCGGTTCGCCTAATAGAACGATATACCTATTGTTTATCTGTTTTAAATAGTAGTATCGAAAAATGAAAATTAGAAATCGCATCCGTTATTATAAAGAAGACTTTTTAATTTGGAGATAATATTCGTTAGTAATTGTAAATATGTATGTACATGTATAATTTAAATAAATATAATAAACCCGAAATGAAAAAAAAATTGGAGCATGCAGCCTTACACGAGATTTCTGCATCAGCAGAATTAAACGGTTACCAACTATTTTGCTGTATATGCACAGTATTGTATTGCAAGTTTGTGGAAATAAACGACAAACAATTAATTTGCTGATTATTTCCGCGTCATATTGCACATTGGTAGAATTATGGGTAAATATCAAATTTTGCTAAATATCATGAAAGTCAGAGGTGCAAAACGTTATTAAGTTTTATATTTCGAGTATGGAACCGACTTTTTGAAAGTAAACTACCAAACTATAATCTTCTCTTAGATGTTGTGATGCTGAATAACGATCTACTACTACCTCGAAAATAAAAATCCAATACACGTAATTGCGTCAGTTCGTCGTTTTGTTTCTTTCTTGCTACGTAAGTACTTTTTTTTTTATATAGCTGACGAAGTTCAGCCGATGATCGGACCGTTTTTGGATCATACGCAACTGCGGATCAAAAATTTTGTTGCAGACCTGAGAACTGCTCCACTCACACGTCCCGGGTACCATAGTACCCAGAGCGCTTCGCGTCTCCTTTGCCTAAAACGCGCGGTGTGATAAAAAATCACGAAAAAAAAAATATTTTCTCTAAATAAAGTGTCAGTTCTTTAGTGTTTGAAAAACGAACACTGACCATGGAAGTGGAAGTGAATGCATTAGGATTCTCGATAACGTATAGACATCATATCCGTGAATGCATATTTGTTTTCTTATAAATATTTTGTGTGGATATGATTTGGACGGAAATTAATAATTTTATGATTATATATATAATATTTTATAATATTACTTACTTATTTAACAATATAAAAATTAATGAGCATTCTTTTTTAGATTAGTCATGTTAAATAAAAATGATTATAAAGATAAGGTATAGGTTGAGAACCTCAGTAAAATTATTACTTGCATTGCACTTTTCTTATATAAAATCCGGAAAAACTGTAGTCACAGTACACTCCAGTGCTATCTCTGACCACTAACAGTGCTTCAGTACCTCCTCATCAAAAAATCTCAAGACCAAGACAGCTGAAAAATGTTCGTAAGTTTTTATACTTTATTGCTATACTTTATATCTATTCTTTAATTGTCTATAAGTGGTTGATCATCTTCATGCTTCAACAAATTGAGCCGTTGGACCAGGCTGTATATGACGTGACCTCTCCAAGTGCTGTCTTCACGAGGGACCATCAAGCCCAGCAGTGGCATGCTGATTGACTGATGATGATGATATTTTTTTTATCTTATGAATTGAAGATGTGAATCTTCAACTCGTTTTCTTGTAACCACTCTTAATACTAATATGACATTTACTATTTTCAGGTCGGATAGCAAGCAAAACAAAAGGTCAGCCAAGAAGAGCTGTGAATCTGACCTTTTCTTTGATACCGACGACGAAGACATCAGGTACTTTTATTGCTATATTTACATATATCTAAATTTCAAGTGTTTAATGTGTACAATAATCGTGTATCCTTTTTCTATCTCCCTAGTCCAAAGAAGAGAAGCAAGGCGATAAAGTGCCTATCGAAGGCGAAGAGTGCAGAAGTGAAGAATACATCGTCGTCCAATACTTCTGAGTGGTTGTTCGACTCAGAGTCGGACAGCGAGGTTTCGCGGCCGCCAAACCTGCCAAACAAGACCACCAGTATCCTGACACGCCGAGTACCTGGTGGTGTAACGCGTCGGACTGCACAGCTCGACGGCGACTTGCTAGTGGAGCTACGCCTCTACAACCAGAAGGAGGTATCTAATCTCAGCGGCCTTGACCGGTGCGAGCGCGCTATCGTTTGGGTACGCTTGCAAGGCGAAGCAGAATCTCCAGAATTTTACGCATTAAAAAAATTTGTAAAATTAGCTAAGGCAAAGTTTACCACAGAGGGGATATTTTATAAAGATAAAGTTAAAAAATAGGTTCTCTTTTGTTTCTCTCTGCGTAAATTATGTTTTAGCTGGTTTACTTATTGTTTATCGTTAGCAAACTCAAAGATTAGGTACTTACATACTTAAGCCTTTATTACTTTAACTTTGAGAATTTGTACTGTCCAAATCATAATGTCGAGGTCTACTTTCTGTTCAGTTTGTGACGTATCCGTAAATAACAAAGTTTTCTCTGCACATTTGAAAAGTATTTTACATAAGAACAACAGTTCGGTCGTTGATAGTGAGGGGGTTGAAAAAGTTCATAGCGCTTTTCGTAATCGTATAGCATCGTACCGTGTTCGATATCAAGATGAGGGTCATGATAGTGCGCGTGTTCGCCCGCCCGCCGAGTTTTTATGGCACTTGCGCTCTCGCGTACGCCTATTGCTCATAGCGAAAATTCAAGCTCACACTAATGTTAAAGCTAATTTTGAACTTTTCTGTGAATTCTTTCTGCTTAGTAAGTATGATTCGATTTCAATCAAGTCATTTGCAACGGAAAACTTCATCTTGCATCAAAACTTCAATTTTGAAGATATGTTTTCAAAAATTATTCACTTAATTTGTAAAAAAATTGAAGAATTTGAAGAAAGAGATAGTGGGTGGGCCTATTTACAAAGCCTATATCTAGAAGTAAATATAAACAAATATAACCCGTTAAGAGGCTCCAGTTTTATAGAATTACCAAAGTCCATAAAATGTAAACGAGCATGTATCAACATTCAAAATTCTGATAATTATTGTTTTTTATGGTGTGTCATGGCAGCACTATTTCCTATAAACAGAAACGCACATCGAACGTCAGCTTACCCACACTTTAAAAATGTACTCAATATCAAAAATATGATTTTTCCAGTTGGGTTTGCGGACATCAAAGTTTTTGAAAAGAATAATCCTCGCATAAGTATTAATATTTACGGCATTCAAAAGAATGGTAACATTGTTGGACCTTTATACAAAAGCGAGATTCGCAAAGATCATCACATTAATATGCTTTTCCTGGAAAACAGAAAACGCACCCATTACTGTCTTATTAAAGATTTATCTAAATTACTTCGTCTTCAATTAACTAAACATCATTCTAAAATATATTTATGCGAGGATTGTATGATATTCTTTGATAGTAATGATAAACTGAAAGCTCATGTTTGTGGTGGTGTATCGACAATATTACCCGGTGATGGAACACGAATTCAATTTAATCATTACGAGCGAATGCATGACATGCCCTTCGTCTTATACGAAGATTTTGAATCATTATTAAAACCAACTGAACTCGATTCTGGATCAGGCTGTACAAAGATATTGCAAAAACACGTACCATCAGCATTTGCTTATTACGTTGTGTGTTCTTATGATAAGTCGCGTAATAAATATGTATCTTATCGAGGTCCAGCCTGTGTAGAAAAGTTTTTAGAAAGTCTATTATTGGATATAACCGATATTTATAACGTTTTGCAGTCGCCAGTGGCTATTTGTTTAACAAATGAAGACAAAGCGAACTTTGCTCGGGCTACAAATTGTTTTCTTTGTGATAAAATATTGTTTGACAATAAAGTTAAAGATCATTGCCATCTTACAGGACGGTATCGTGGTGCAGCTCATTCTTATTGCAATATTAGATATTGTTTGCCTAAGTTTGTTCCTATATTTTTTCATAATTTAGCGGGTTATGACAGTCATCTTTTTATACGACAGTTGGGAAAACTATCAGGAAAAATACAAGTAATAGCAAAAAATAAGGAAAACTACATATCTTTTACAAAATTTTTTCAAATTAATGATAAAGATATCATACCTGTTCGATTTGTTGATTCTTTTAAATTTTTAGGCACAAGTCTAGAGAAACTTGTCGCAAACTTAAAAAATGACGACTTTAAACATCTGCGGCGTTATTTTCCTTCTCGTGAGCATTTTGCTTTAATAAAACGAAAAGGGGTGTATCCATATGAATACATGACTACTTGGAGTTCATACGAAGAAAAAGTACTTCCGCCTCAGGAGTTCTTTTTCAGCAAATTACGCAATAGTAATATATCTAAAGTAGATTATGATCATGCAAAAAAAGTCTGGCAAACGTTTGAATTATCGAATCTCGGTGAATACACAGACTTGTATCTTAAGTCAGATGTTCTTTTATTAGCTGACGTTTTTGAAAGTTTTCGCCAGACATGTAAGATGAATTATAAATTAGATCCAGCCTTTTATGTTACAGCACCGAGTCTCAGTTTTGATGCCATGCTATTAAAAACAGATGTTAAATTAGAATTAATACACGACCTGGAAATAATAAGAATGATTCAAAAAGGTATTCGCGGTGGAATATGTTTATGTTCGACAAGGTATTCAAAAGCCAATAACAAGTATTTAAAAACTTACGATCCAAGAAAAAGTAATAACTTTCTAATTTATATCGATTGTAATAATCTCTATGGATATGCAATGTGTGCTTATTTGCCTCATTCCAATTTTAAGTTATTGAATGACTTGGAAATCGCTGGAATAGATTTTATAAATGTGCCAACTAACGGAGACACTGGTTATATACTAGAAGTAGATTTAGAATACCCCGAACATTTGCATAATGATCATAACGATTTTCCATTCTGTGCTCAAAAATTTACTCCGCCAGGTTCTAAAACTTCAAAATTGATTCCAAATTTATACGATAAATATTTCTATGTCATACATTTTGCTCATCTGCAAACATGTATAAAACATGGTTTGTTGTTAAAAAAAATACATAGAGTTATTCAATTTAATCAGAGTCCTTATTTAAAGCAGTATATTGACATGAATACTGAATTACGAAAAAAAGCTAAATCTACATTTGAACAAGATTTCTTCAAACTTCTTAACAACAGTATATTTGGCAAGACGTTAGAAGACACAGAAAAGAGGGTTAATGTGAAATTAGTCAATAAGTGGAATGATGATAGTAACAAAACAAAGAAAAGTTTCTGTGCAGAGCAAATGATAGCTCGACCAAATTTTCACAGTGTTACAATTTTCACTGAAAACTTGGTAGCCATTCAAATGAAGCCTGAAACAATCACTTTGGATAAACCTATATACATTGGTTTTTCCGTTTTGGAAATATCTAAGAGTCACATGTTTGATTTTCATTATTCTATTATGAAGCCTTTTTATAAGGAAAAGTTAAAACTTTGTTATACGGATACTGATAGTTTTTTGTATTCAATAGAAAGTAAAGATTTTTATGCTGATTTAAAATCAAATTTTCTTCCCTATTTCGACACTAGTAATTATTCTGTAAATAACGTATACGACATTCCTAGTTGGAACAAAAAGGTGCCAGGTCTCTTTAAAGATGAGCTAGGAGGAAGTTTGATTTCGAAGTTTGTAGGATTAAGGTCCAAGTTATACTGTATTAAAACGGCAGAAGATGAATTAAAAAAAGCAAAAGGCATACAGAAGCAAGTATTAAAAGATGTACAATATAAAGATTATTACAAGGTATTAAATGAAAATACATTTTTGAAGAAAAAAAATATCATATTTAAATCTCTTAAGCACGAAATATTTACTCAAGAACAGAACAAAATAGCTTTGTCAGGTAATGACGATAAACGTATCATATTAAAAAACAAAATTTCTACTTTATCATGGGGTCACTGGGATAGTTTAGTTTAATATCATTAGTTTTTCTTTAGAAGTACCGTATTGTATAGTTTATTATTATTTTAATGGTAATCATGAATCAAATTGTAAGTTGAGAAATATGTTACCCCATCATCTATTTATTTATTTATTATATGGCTTAAGTAATGAATAAGTTAATAGAATAAAAACATACATGAAATTGTATAGTATGTACCGACACGGCACTTTATATTGTAAAGTTATTTAATTTTAATATTGTTATCCATCAGTTATTTGTTTAATAGTATTATACATTGTTTTTTAATGGTAAATAGGTAAATTAATTACCTAGTTTTAATCAAATACTTAATGTTGTATTGTAACGATGAAAATATATAACGTTATAAACCAGCTACCATGTTTTTTTTTATTTCATAATCCATAAAATATAAAACTATTAATAAAATAGCACACGCAATGAACAATTCGAAACTGGTTGGGACATGTTATTGCTGATTTAGGTATTCCAACTTATAGTTCATTAGTAATTTGTCCAATTGCGATTCCGTGCGAATGCTTTGTTGTTATGTCAGCATTATATTTACACTATAAATAGCTATTAAAGTCGAATGTTTTTAAAATTTGTTTCACACATAATTAATCAAGTGACAACTACGGTCACCCAAATACATCATGGTAAGTCGTATAAATTATTTTTCTTCAAACTCTTTTCTTGTGTAGTGGTTAGATCACTAGTTAATGTTTATTTGTATATTTGATTTAGTTGGAAGATAATGTTGTTGTTAAAACCTTATGGTTGTGATGCTGTTATCGTGATTCTCATATTCTATCGGTTCCGTATAAGATAGTCAGCCTCCTTGTGGATCCTAGATATACTCTTCTACCTCCGCCACTATATCAATCATTTCTTCGATGTGAAATTATTTTTGTTGCATAATAAATTAAATTTCAGAATACCCAAGAAATCTCGCAGTCGCTACTCATAAGCAAGGAGGCAACAGAAGATTATCCTCCTTGCTTTGAGCAAAATGCGCAAGATATGTTGGAGGGCTTCTCTGAAGAATTTCCACATTGGAATGCTTAAGATTCACCGCTGCATGCCAAGGTGGTTAAAAGTATTTTTAATAAAAAGAAGCCCATGAAGAGGAGAAGCAAGTTACTGCAGAATACGAAGGGGAACGAACCTTCTTATTTAATTAAAACAATACCTACTAAAGGGCGGCGATTAATTAAATTAGAAATATTAGATCTGGAATCAACCAGCAATGATCCATTAATAAAAACACAATATGTGGTAACCGAGCATATTGATCCAATAATGGATCAAGCAGAAAATATTATAACTAATATCTCTAAGAAAATATGTGGTTACAGTTATAGTTTTTAAATAACTATTGCTGACCTAAAACATTTGTAGATGTATATTAAAATTCTCTAATGTGGTAGATGCGTACCTACTATCTTTAGTTACGTGTACACTCACGGAGATACATTATTTCAACAACATTATTCTTCTGAAAAATTATAGTAATGCTTATAAATTTTACTAACTAAGACTTATGTTATTTTAAATAGTTATGTTAGTTTAAGTCTTGTATTGTTTTCAATAAATATTATTTAAAAATAAAAAGACTTGTATGAAAATATTTGTTTTTATTTTAACACCTCTATAATGTAATCAAATATTTTGAAAAACATTCATTCAGAATTACCTCTATAAATAAATCTAAGATAAAATTTATTAGAATTCAAATACATAGTTTAAAATAATGGTAATAAAATTAAAAATATAGTTTTATTTATTAAAGAACGCAGTGTATTACTTTGTTAAAGTAGGGATGCAAGTAATTAAACAATGTTTATTTTTAAGCATCGATTCCTTACTCATATCATTTTTTATTGCACGATTCGAGAGGGGTGAGAGCTCTTTCTTCTCTCTCCATTCTTCTCGATGCTTTAACATTGTGTGTTCTAGACACGTCCAATAACTTAATATAATGAGTGGTAACAGTATCCAAATTCTTCTACTCCTTGCTATTGTTACCGCCGTCGAATGCTTAGTCTATATGGTGGAGTGAGTGCACTTACAAGTAAATATACTGCTAGTTCTCTTATTATTACGAACGCAAAGTGTTATATCCATTTTGTTAAAAGCCACGAATCAAAACGGACAAGTTGCTATGAAGTTCCTCAAACAAAAGGAAACGTTAAAATTAGATTATAATATCTGTCCTGCATCATTATGTGAAGCAAAGCGACATGGCAACTTATTGCCGAGCACTATACGATGTATTGTTTGTGGACCATCAAATTGCGGCAAGACAAACTTAGTAATAGGTTTGTTATTACATGAGAATGGTGCACGTTTTCGTAACTTATATGTATATTCTAAATCATTATACCAACCAAAATATGTGTTCTTAGAAAAAGTATTAGATTTAGTTGCAGACATATCTTATAGTAAATATAACCATAATAATGATATCATAAGCCCACACGAAGCTTTGCCAAACTCCATTATAATATTCGACGACGTAGCTTGTGAAAACCAAAATAGCATTCGGGATTATTTTGCTATGGGTCGACATAAGAATATTGATTGTTTTTACATTAACCAAACATACAGTAAAGTACCTAAACAACTTATAAGGGACAATTCTAACCTCATTATTTTATTTAAACAAGACGATGTAAATTTAAAACACGTTTACGATGAGCATGTAGGTTCAGATATGTCGTGGTCTCAGTTCCGTGAAATGTGCTCAACTATTTGGAATAAACCATTTAATTATGTTGTGATCAATAAAGACTGCGAAAGAAATAAAGGATGTTATAGGATGGCATTCGATACTTTTGTAGTAGTAGATTAATATACATAAGTTATTGTTTCATCAATACACAATCACTATTAATCTGGATTTTGCATTGAACGGAATCCTTGTCAAAATGGAAAAGCAACTTAAAAAACAAATTGTAAAAGCTGCAGCTGCTGTAAAAAGAATGATTGAAATGATAAAGGATATGAAAAATACAAATGATGCCACTCTGGAATCCATATTCAAACCTATAACCGATCCACTGAAACAAATAGCCATTAAGAACAATGAAATTTCTCATGAAGATGAGGATGAGTTTGAACATTATACAATAAAAAAAAATAAACATAATGACAGCGAGGCAACAAATTTTTCTGATGACGATTTTAATGAAGAAGAGGAACAACAGTTCTATAAAAAATTTAATTCCGAAAAAACCCTTGTCGTATCACCTTCTGACAACAATAATATGAGTGATGCTTTCTTTAAGTCCTTTCAATCATCACCAAATGTTTCACTTAATAGTTTATCGTGGTGTGCTTCACCCGACGCAAATATCCCTTTTGGAATAAAAAATGAACGAGGAAAACTTATGCTCGGCCAAACACGTGTTTTCGACGACGGAAAAATTATAAAAATTGGAAATCGAAGTTTAAACAAAACTCTTGGATTAAAAGAATTACTATTTGAAAAGACACCAAATTTGGATGTTATCACAGATGAAGATTTGCAAAATTATAAAGAGCTTCTAATAGAAACGAATGCACATAGGCGTAATTGTGATCCACGCAAGCCAATTAATAGTAACAAAGGGTTTAAGTACATGCATATTATTAAACCACTGTTTAAGTTCTCTAGAAATAAGTATGACAGCACAGAAAGTCTTACGGTAGGAAAAGGAATAAATCTTTTAAAAAGTGTAAAGAAAGATATAGATTACGTTTATTGGGATGATCCAAATGAATTAGTAGATCGATTGAAATTACTGTTTGCATCTCGTGATGCTGGCAATACCGGCTTAGATAATGAAATTATTGCGATTATAGAAGAGCTGTACGAAGCAGGCATCATTAAAAACACCAAATATAAGGAACCTAATTTTAAAAAACTGATCAGTAGTTATACAGCAAACACCGCATAGATACGGAAATGAATGTAGATAAATTTGGTCATCACGTTCATAAACGTTTACGATTAGAGGAATATATTGGAAATCTCAACGATACATTAGTGAAGTCAGAAACAGGTGAATATGATTTAAAATCATCAAGATTAAAAGGGCTTATATCGCCAGGCAATGATGACGAAGCCGCCAATAAAGCTTACGTGGATGAAAAGACACACGAACTAAGAACTAATATTTTAAGTGATGTAAATATTCGTTTAAATGATTTTGAAAGTTCAATACTTAATAAGCTAGCCACCTTGTTTTACACAAGGACAGAAATTGATCACATGCTTCAAGAGAAACCAGATAATAATGAGCAAACAAGACATAGTGAATGAGCTTCACAAAGCAGCAAGAAGGAATTTTTCCCGGCGATGTACGATCATAAAAGGAATAGATGATTTATGGCAAGCCGACCTCATAGATTTGCAAAAATATTCACAGTTTAATAAAGGGTATAAATATATTCTTATCGTAATTGACACTTTATCAAAATATGTATGGATCAGACCTTTAAAATCAAAAGCGAAAAATTATGTTACAGATGCAATGCAAAGTATTTTAACTACATCATTACGAAAACCTAAAAATTTACAAACTGATTTAGGCACAGAATTCTACAATGATAATTTTAAACAATTAATGAAAAAGTATAATATTAATCATTATTCAACATATTCTATTAAAAAAGCATCTATAGTAGAAAGAGTTATAAGAACAATTAAATCTCACCTTTACAAACTATTTAGTTTGAACGGAAATTACCAATGGTATAAAAATATTTTAAAGGACGTTGTAGAACACTACAATAACACTTTGCATAGAATAACAAAATTTAAGCCTGTGGAAGTTAACAAAGTAAATGAGCTTATAGTCAAAGGTTATATTATGAATTCTCAAAAGAATAAAACAAGTCGGGGATATACATTTCGTGTTGGTGATTATGTTCGCATAAGTAGATATAAAGCAGATTTTTACAAAGGCTATACGCCAAACTGGTCCACCGAAATATTTCGTATAGTAAAAGTTAATCACACTAACCCAACAACTTATCAAATAGAGGACAGACGCAATCAAAGAATCCTCGGCTCATTTTATGCATACGAGTTACAAAAAACTAAGTTTCCAGACCTATACCTCATTGAAAAGGTTATAAAAAGAAAAGGAAACAAATTGTTTGTAAAATGGTTAGGATTAAGTAATAGCGAAAATAGTTGGGTTGATAAGAATAAATTGGTTTTATGATATAAAATAGCTCAAGATATCTTTATTGATTCACTTTTTGTTTATCAATGAAGAAAGGAAGTGGTATCATAAACAGCTTAATAAATAAGATTCCGTTTGAGTTACATTTACCGGGCTACCAATATTGCGGACCCGGCACAAAGCTTCAGAAACGATTACTTAAGGGTCAGCGAGGAATTAATAAATTGGATAACGCTTGTATGCACCACGATATTGCTTACATAAACAACGACGCTAACGTAAGGCACAAAGCTGATCTAGATCTATTAAATATGGCTCAAAGAAGATTGAAATCAAAAGACGCTGGAAAGAAAGAAAAAATTGCTTCATGGATAGTAAAAAATGCTATGAAGGCCAAATTAAGAGCTGGTGCAGGTGCTCGGTCGTTTATGACAGCTGTGAAAAAACTCAAATCTAAATTAAAAAAAATAAAATCTAAAGACACAAATTCTACTATTAAATATGCGGTCGCCGCTGCAAAAAAACTATTTAGAAATAAAAATAAAATGAGTTTACCTCGTTGTATTCCTATTCCAAAATGTGGAGGACTGTTACCGTTAATTCCTATTTTCGCGGGATTATCAGCTTTAGATTCACTGGCTGGTGGAGCAGCTGGCATAGCAAAAGCGGTTAATGATTCAAAAGCAGCTCAAAAAGCTCTTCAAGAATCGGAACGACATAATAAGATGATGGAGGCGGTTGCTCTCGGAAAAGGATTATATATTAGACCTTATAAAAAGGGTGCAGGTCTATATTTGAAACCCTCAAAAAACTAATAAAGCGGCTACCTAGGCGGGCATTAACTAATTGGGATATATTAGAACATGCTAGTGATATTCCATTTTTTCGTGGTGTTTTCATGAGGGATACGTTGCCCTCAAAACCTAGGAAGATAGAATGCGGTATTATAAATTTAGATACTTCAAATAACATTGGAACACATTGGGTAGCCTACGTGAAAGAAAATAAGTATGCTGAATATTTTGATAGTTTTGGTAATCTGAAACCTCCGTTAGAACTACTTGATTACTTAAGAAATGTTTCTTTAAATTATAACTATGAGCAATATCAAACATTTGACTCTGTTAATTGCGGCCACCTTTGTATAAAATTTTTAAAGGAGTATTGGAAAACACATTTATATAAAGCTTGAAATAAAATTCTTTATCAGTAGTAAAATGTCTTTCACTGTGTCTATAACTGGAAAAGGATCCTCTCTGATAACAAACTACTCACCTACTTTGGAATTAAGTGGATACTATGAGTGTGGATTGTTGTATTTTTCAACATTTAATTCTATACCCAACATAGATAAAAGAAATAATAAATTCTACTATGACGATAACGAAGTAATCGAAATACCTGAAGGAGCTTATGAACTTCAAGATATCTGTGATTATTTAAAGACATACATTAGAAATGCAATGTTAAAATTAACTTGTAATAATAATACTTTAAAAACTACAATTTTTTGTACTAAAGATGTTCATTTCAACAAAAGTGACTCACTTGGAAGGATTTTAGGTTTTGGTGGAGAAACAATAAAGGCATTAAAAAGGACCGAATCTCTGTATCCTGTCAGTATATTGCCAACAACCATTGTGCGCATCGAATGCGACGTAGTTAGTGGGTCATTCGTGAATGGATCTGCAAGTCATATTATTCACGAGTTTGTTCCTAACGTACCACCTGGTTATCGGATCATTGAAGTGCCGAAAAATCTAATATATTTTCCTGTAAATAAAAGTTCTATAAGTGCAATAACTATACAATTATTAGACGCCGAGAATAAACAAATCAATTTACGAGACGAAGAAGTACAACTGTATCTACATTTTCGTAAAAATTATAAATTTCAATAAAAATCATGACACAGCTTGCATTCAAGTTAGTACTAGAAGATCACCTCATAAAAGCACACCGCTTCACATAAAAAAGAAGCTCACCAAAAACAATAAGGAATTTTTGAAGTTGATTGGCTTGTTAAAATGAATATTTTAAATATATCTCAATCAACATCATACGACAATAGTATTGAAAGTTTCGAATATCATTCTTATAAACCGTACGTAACAAGTTTCAACAAGAATGATGAAATAAGAATACCTATTAATCAACAAGATCTATGTCTGTTACCCTCACTCAGCACTTTGTATATTGAGGGTAAAGCCAATGTTTATAATAGTTCGACTAAAGAAAAAATATCAAATGTGTATTTTATCAACAATCCAATACTATATTTATTTCAAGATATTCGATATGAGTTAAACGGAATAGAAATAGACAAAATAAAAAATGCTGGCATAACTACAACAATAAAATCGTACCTCTCGTTAAATGATAATGAATCTAAATGCTCACGTGTATGGGGATGGTCAACTTCTGGTACAAACAATCTTAACGGAGGAATTTTTTCGGCTTCTGTGCCGTTGAAGAAAATTTTAGGTTTTGCAGAAGATTATGAAAAAGTTATAATTAACTCCAAACATGAATTGGTGCTATTAAGAAGCAATACGAATCTCAATGCTTTGAAATTAAATGTCGGAGAGGTGGTCGAAGATATAACTATTAGCAAAGTTGTTTGGCGAGTTCCGCACGTTAAAGTATCAGATCGTGAAAGAATCAATTTGTTGAAACATCTAGAAAAGGACAGGCCTATTACACTAGCATTTCGAAATTGGGATTTGTATGAATATCCATTATTACCGAAGACACGTAAACACACTTGGTCTATCAAAACTTCGTCACAGATAGAGAAACCAAGATTCGTTATTATAGCCTTGCAAACCAATCGCAAACACAATGCGGAAATGTCAATGGCAGAGTTCGATCACTGCAATGTACGAGATGTAAAAGTATATTTAAATTCATCGTATTACCCTTATGAAGGATTGAATGTCAGTTTCTCAGAGGATAAATTTAATTTATTATACGAACAATATGCAAGATTCCTACAGTCTTATCATGGACGGCGACCAGAGCCGTTGATGAGCTTGAAGGAATTCAGAGACGTTGCCCCATTATTTGTTATTGATTGTTCTCACCAACAAGAAATGATAAAGGGATCAATCGATGTCAGAGTGGAGATTGAAACAGACCAAGAAATCCCGGATCAGACAGCAGCATATTGCTTGATTTTAAATGACTGCATTTTTGAGTACAAACCTCTGAGCAATATTGTGAAGAAAATATCTTAACTAAATAAAGTGCAATCAAAAGGTATTTGAAAGAACAAACTTCAACTTTATGTTAAACAGTGGAATACAACGAAACAATGAGTGCTGATAAGAGTTCGATACTTTTTGTTGATGTTCAAGGATTCAAAGACTGCAAAAATAATTTTATTATTAAGGAATTTGCGTTAGCCACAAAAGAGTTTACGCAAGTCTTTTTAATAAAACCTCCATATTCGTATCTAAAATTATCTGCCGAAGAAAAAAGAGCAGTCAATTGGATTGAACGCAACAGAGGAATATACTGGAGTCAAGGCAATGTAGATTTCAGAGAATTTAAGAGATTAATTATTCCAATTTTAAAGGACCAAACCATAATAATGAAAGGTGTTGAAAAGCAAAAATGGATTAAAGATTTGTGTTCTGACTGCTTTTTGATAAATGTTGAAGGCAAAGGTTGTCCTAATTTTGCAACATTGCGCAATAGTTATGCTAAAGGTGGAGCTAACTTCAATTGTATAACTCATAAAAAAGAGTGCGCTCTAAGGAATGTTTTATTCATAAAAAAGTGGTACTTAAGCACATGTAATTTATGACTTCAGTAAATTGTACTTGAATGAAAATTTGTATTTAAAGTATTGTTCTAGTTTAGCTATGATGATATTTGTTACTTGCTTTATAATAAAAAAATATTTTTAACAAAAATTTCTGCGTTTTATTAATGAAAACAAATATGGTGATTCAATATACTCGCATAACTCTTTATTTATCAAAAATTACAATTTAATGGTATGAATAATTTAACCCTGTATAATGTATATTGGGCAATCTCAAACTGTTTTCATCAAATCACCGTAAACGAACGCAGTGAGATTTGCGGAGCGTAGCGGAGCTAGAGCGCAGCGAAGCGTAGCTCAAATCTCACTCCGTTCGTTTGCGGTGTTTTGATGAAAACTGTTTTAGAATGCCCAATATACACCTACTGCCATTGATCGAGGGGCTGAGGAGCACCATATCGTCAGCATAACTGAGGTTATTAAAACAAACTCCTTGCACATGACAACCTATTCCGGTACCCCTCAGCTCCTCGATCAAGTCATTCACAAAGCAGTTGAAGAGGTCCGGCGAGGTCAACCCTCCCTGGCGCACGCCACATTCCAGCTTATACTCACTGGAGTGCACGTCACCCCATCTCACTGTATTTGTTTGTCCCTCGTACCAATATCTCAACAGACTCAGAACACTGTTAGGTACATTTGCATCATATAGTTTTTTCCAAAGATACTTATAATTAACTAGATCAAACGCACGGCTAAGGTCTAGAAAACATCCGTACACCGAGGTCTTATTCTTTAAGTAGTAGTTAGCTGTATTTTTTAACGCCAGTATAGCTGAGTCCGTTGAGAGACCGGGACGAAATCCAAACTGTGCATGACTAATTTTCAGACATTTTGCCAGTTCGGGCTGCACCAACCTCTCAAGAACTTTACCCACGATGGTACCTAAAGATATAGGTCTATAATTATTTATATTAGACATATCACCAGTTCGATTCTTGGGTAGTGGAATTACCACAGTTTTCATTAGGGGTTTTGGTAAGTAATTATATCTTAAACATAAATTAAATAAATTAGATAACGCGAGAAATATTTCGTCACCAGCATAGAGTATGTGCTCGATACTTAGCGCATCATGATCCGGCGATTTCCCGCGCGTCATTTCTCTCACGATCCTGGCCACAGCGTCTGGCGTGATGTTCACGTCAGGCGTGGCGGCCACCCCCTGCGCTGGGGTGTCCTTGCGGAGCGGCTGCGGTAACGCCGGCTCACTCTCAACTTTCAGCGGTGATACACTGAAGTGACGTGCAAACTGCTCTGCTATATTTTTGGGTTCATTCACATTATTGACACTGGTCGGCAAGCTTTGCTTGTGGTTAAGGCTTTTTGTTGCTTTCCAAAATTTGACAAAATTTTTATTTTTTCTATGCGACGCAATAACATTCATTTTAATAGAAACTTGATTATTTAAACACCACTTAAGTTTATTTTTGAATTTTTTTCTGCTTTCATACATATTTTCAAATTCTACACCACATGCAGGCCTACCTACCTGGACCCAAACGTGAAAACATAATCTAGCCACTTGATGCGCTTCCCTAACGTGGTAATTCCACCCCGTTATATATTTCTTACGTTTTCTTGCACCGCAACCATTATCCTTATCATAACTTAATACTGATGCATCCTGCAAAATTGAAATAATATTATCATAATAATAATCTAAAAAATTTAAAATACATTCTCTATCCTTATTTGTAAAATTATAAAAAATATCATGACTAGAATTATTTAAATATCTTATTTTTTTCTGACAATATTCAGTATATTTATTTATTTGGTAACTATTTCTATCGCCCTATCTAATTACATTATTTAAATATGGTTCGCTTTGTATCACAGATTCGTTAATATCTTTAATATTGCACTTTATATACAGTGGGAAATGGTCAGACCACAGAACATCGTAGTTTACACTCACATCCACAATCACACGGTGAGCCGCCTCCGTGACCAGGCAGTGGTCGAGCCACCTGCGCGAGCCGTGCGCCTCACTATAAAAAGTGTATGTTCCCGAGTCGATACCCAAACTATCCACATCAGCACATATCCAGCGTTGCTCATCGCAGAATGATCTCATCTCCATACCGAACCTGGCTCGTGGGTCAGCGTTGTAGTCACCAAGTAGGAATGCGGCCTCCAACTCCTCCTCTTCAATGACCGCTGCGGCGCTGGCCAGCACGTCAGTGAACTCTGGCAGATTTTCCTCTAAGTCTATCGGCATGTACACATTAAACACAACAAATTGGCGGCCTCCCAGTACAACTCGAATGCCCGCCAATTGATCACTCGTGCATTGTATGATACTCACGTTCGGACATTTAGACTTGCGCCACATTAGGGATACACCTCCGTAAGGCCGACCTCTAAGTATGCCCGCAGTTAGATCCACAGATGATTTCGAAAAGTGGTTGAAGTGTAAAAGCCAGGTCTCTTGCAATGCTATTATATCTGCAACCCGACATAGTTCCTGTACATAGTCCACTGACCGTTTAATTGATTTGCAATTAAACGACACCATTGTCAAGTTATTATTGTTATTAACACTGTATGTCATTATTTTATTTTAACGATATTGGGATGCGCTGAGACATACGTTCTCTGTATCTACGGTATACCACTCCAACAGGCCAGAAGTCACTTGACAATACCTTATTTATCTGTTCAACGTTTACAGTAATTTTAAATGAGTTGAACGTCGTCTCGTTGTTTTGCTTCAGCTGCTCAACACTAACAATCTCAGTACCCATGTCTTTCATATGTTCCTGAATCTGTGCAATGCCTACAGTTTTCGCAAACCTAGAAACATAGATAGAACAGATGATTGGTACTACTTGTAGCTTTGCACAAGTTGTTAATGTACCACGCATGTTTTGTTGTCTTTTACGCCTTTTGTTTTCAACTTTAGTAAATCCCTCTGCGTCAATAGTAATATTACTAATCAGCGAACTAGTTCGCGTACGTCTATTAGATTTCTGCGAGTCTATTATAATATCTCGATACGTCGGAGTATGTGATGGTGCATTGTCAACGTGCGCGATGGTCTCGGGAACCGGTTTGCTAGCCGGCCGCTCCGTACGCCTAACGCATGACTGATGCACAAGAGGTTCATTTTGTTTACAGGCGATTTTTTGCTACTCGTCGATATGGATGACTGTAATATTTTCAACTCGTCGCGTAAAAGCTGCATTTCACATTTAGGAATAGCATCCTCTCGCAAACTTTGAATTTCAGACTTCAGATAGGCTAAATCTTTAAGTAATCGTGTGCAGTCCACGCTATCAAACGTCACTGGCGGCAAACGATTCAAATCACGAGCCACAAAAACAGGTTGCTTGTCAATGTTCGACTCCTTCAGTAATTTTATAACGTCTAATATATTCTTTTTCTTTTTATCCTCGCCTTTTCTTTGCACACATCGTTCTTTCCCGTCCGTAATATGCCGGTATGCAACCGCCTTCCCGAGCTCGATTTCGGAGTCCGTAAAGTCCGTAAAACACATAGTCGCGTTATAGTCACTTCATCCAACACGTCGATTTTGTTTTGAATAAATGTCAAAAACTCGTTAATTATCACATTAGATTCACTACTTGCCATTGTTACTTATATAAGCGACATGATATTTACAACCGGATGTTAGCACGACCGACACTCAGCACAGCGCGATCTACGGCCTTATAGGTTTAAGTACCTATAAGGCCGTGGATGTCATAATTAAAATGGGGTGTTTAATTTTTGGAAATGTTATGACTTGAGACTTAGGTATCTATATTAAGGGGCATGTGGTTGCCATCTTACAATCAGACTAATGTCCTCTTGGAAAAATATGTAGTCATTTCCATTTTCCATACGGTTGGGAAATTCTTTGTAAGCGAGACATTCATTTTTAATTTGGAGTATGAGATCGTTAATAAACTTGAAGACTCAGCACAGATGCCCCGTCGTGTGAAGGCCTGCCGTAGTGCTTCGCGACACCCAGGGTAAGGTTCTTGTGTAAGAGATGATGATCTCTGAAATGGGATTGCAGAAGGTTTTTATTTGGATTTAAGTAAATTACGTTTGATTTGATTAAGTTTTGCAATAGTGGGAACCATGTTTGTGATGGCCAATATGGGTAAACTAAGATGCCGTTTGCTTTGTCATCGATAATTTTCCTAAGGCATTTCAGTATTAATGAAAATGGTGGAAAAGAATAGAAGTAATCAGTTTTCCAATTTAATGTGAATGCGTCTAATTGAGGTTTCTAATATCATTTTTTTCTAAACCGAATAGTTTCCGCGAGAGACACTTCCAAAGGGGTAAAATTTAGGGGACACACATTTTACCACTTTAGAAGTGTCTCTCGCACAAACTATTCGCAAACTATTCCCCCTGTAACTTCTAAAATAAGCGAATGATAAAACTAAAAAAAATATATGATGTACATTACCATGTAAACTTCCACCGAAAATTGGTTTGAACGAGATCTAGTAAGTAGTTTTTTTAATACGTCATAAATCCTACGGAACCCTTCATGGGCAAGTCCGACTCGCGCTTGGCCGGTTTTTTTGTGTAGGGACAAGTGGGGCGCATTGGAACACGGGATATAATGAAACAAAGACCATAATTATTGTAATTTAAAACAAATTAGCGCACTTTTGCTTCCATCAATAAGAGCGTCTCATGCGGCACATGATAGCGCAGTGCAATATGACCAGTCTTCGACAACAAAGTTTCAATGTGAAAAAATGTATGGACAAAATCTAAACTAATTTCGCACTTTAGAAATTTTTAATATCACCATAATATTTATATGATTATGTTAACATGGGTTGGTGCCAGTTTGTTATATCCTGTACTAAACACGCCGTTAGGACGCCGCCACCGTGGAAGTGGTCAGTTTTGTCCTTATTCGTACGTTATTGGGTTTGAACCGTAATCGTACAGTACGAGTATTAGTTAGTAGAGTACTGTTAGAACCGTAGATTTCTACCACTTTTGATACAATGAATAGTACCAAACTAATCATATTAAGGAGATTGAAGTTTCAAAGCAATATAGAATTCAGACTAAATACACGCAATATTTTTTCTCAAATTGGCAAAAATCATTGTTATCTAAAAAGATTAACAAATTTTGCAAAAAAGTAAAAAAAAAATCAATTGATTTTTGTTTGCACTTAAAAAAAATACGTATTTAGTATGGATGACTTCAATCGATTTAGTATGGGTGTATGGGGGGTCAAAAATTTCGTTATTTTTTAGCTCCGATGCACCGTTTTCGAGCTATAAATATTTTTGTAAATATTTTTCTTCAAATTATGCAAGGTTCAAATTCCTCACGAAAACAGTCGAAAATATTCTAAGTCCCGGCTCCATACTAAATAGAATCAAATCAATACTGGACAAACGATAAACGTACAAGTGGTTGTCGTTATGTCATGGACTGTACATGTCCTGTCCAGTTGCTAATCCGTCCACCTGCGAATCTGTCCACTTGCTTCGAAGGGAAATTTTTTAACTGTTAGCTCAATACAAAAATCAGTTAGGTTATTTTTTACTTTTTCGTAAAATTTGTCTACCTTTTTTTTGATAACTATGATCTTCACCAATTAAAGAAAAAAAAATTGCGTGTTTAGTCTGTTATCTATATTGCTCCGAAATTTTAATCTTGCACGGGCAGCGCAAGCTTATGTTTGTTGGTTTAAGAAAATCTAGAAAAAGAAGTAAGAGCAAAACTGACAACAGCAGTTCCGTACAAACGATGCAACACTAAGCCTTTCTAACGTCTTTCTGTGTTCTGTGCCCTCGAAGCCCTTTCATTTAATACCCATATTGTATAGGTTGCAAAAGGAAAGTGATCCACCATTTCGGAACGGCGGCCATATTGAATTTAGCGCAATATTACTCACTGTATCGTGTTTCACTCCCAAATCCCTTTTATTTAACACCCATATTGGGTGGAGGGCAAAAGAAAAGATCCGCCATTTTGGATTCAGCGGCCATATTGAATTTGGAACAATGTCACTCACTCTATCGTGTTTCATCCTCGAAGCCCTTTCATTTGATACCCATATTGCATAGGTTGCAAAAGGAAAGTGATCCATCATTTTGGAACGGCGGCCATATTGAATTTAGAGCAATATTAGTGACTTTATCGTATTTCACTCCCAAATCCCTTTTATTTGATACCCATATTACGTGAGTGGCAAAAGAAAAGCGATCCGCCATTTTGGAACGGCGGCCATATTGAATTTGGAACAATGTCACTCACTCTATCGTGTTTCATCCTCGAAGCCCTTTCATTTGATACCCATATTGCATAGGTTGCAAAAGGAAAGTGATCCATCATTTTGGAACGGCGGCTATATTGAATTTAGAGCAATATTAGTGACTGTATCGTATTTCACTCCCAAATCCCTTTTATTTGATAACCATATTACATGAGTGGCAAAAGAAAAGCGATCCGCCATTTTGGAACGGCGGCCATATTGAATTTGGAGCAATTCAAGTCTGTTAGGGTACCTGCTGTTTAATCTCCATTGACTTGCTTTAGTGAACAGCTCGTTGTCGAGTCCGGACAAAAACACAAATCTCATATAAATATAAGGAAGAAACAGTTAGAATTCTGAGATTTTTAAAAAATGGTCTACAAGATGTTAGCATATCAACGTCACATATTGCTCTTATACATGTGTAGGCAACTTTATTTATATTTTGTAAGTAACTTAATTATATACACAATTATATATTTTATATTTACACTGTTATAATTTATATAATATATTAAAAACCTACAACATAATTAATTATAATAATAATTTAATACATATACATATATACTTACACTTAAATATTTATTTACACATTTATATTAATAACACAATGTCGTACCAACTCGTTGCATAGCAAGGCGCGCGATACAATGAAAACGCATACTGCTACACTGGCTAACGGTAAACCTTTTGTTCGCCGGTGGCGCCTGATCATCGCGAGCGGACTCGCAAGTCACGTACGCCAGTCGAGACTTATTCACGACACGAATCGCTTGTCGCTCTCGCCTACGCTTTCGCTTGCAATCTACCTATCTGTTACTATTGTCATTGTTATTCTCCGTACTGTGCTGTATATCTGTCGTTACCGTTTGTGCGCGTATAATTCTATTTCTCCTTCTGTGACTGTAATAACTGTGACTGTGTTATTGTGACTTTTCCTGTGGATGTGGATATTACATTATTGTTCACCGTAAGTGTTTGGACATTTTTATTCCTCACCAAACATCACACAAATAACACCCATTTATTGGAGATACTACATTGGTGACCCCGCATTGAACATGGACCGAGAATTTCAAGACGCACACGGCTCCGCCCACGGACGCGTTTCCATTGACGCCGACGACAAAAATGACGGACGAGGAAATAATAGTCAATCGGAAATTTATAAGATTGGTGTTCGAGTTCCGCCATTTTGGCCAGAAGAACCGGAGATATGGTTCGCCCAGATTGAAGGCCAGTTCGCAATATCGGGCATTTCAAGCGATGCAACAAAATTCAATTATGTCATCAGCCAGTTAGACAACAAATATTCTCGAGAGGTAAAAGATATTATTATCAAACCACCAGCTACTGACAAATATGGCAAATTGAAGACAGAGCTTATAAAGAGACTGACAGCTTCGAACGAGAAGAAACTGAAACAGCTTCTCATGCATGAAGAGTTGGGCGACCGAAAGCCTTCGCAGTTTCTACGACATCTGAAGGGCCTCGTGGGTTACGACGTGCCCGATGACTTTTTACGGACGATCTGGATGAGTCGCCTCCCACACGGTGTCCAGACAGTGCTAGCAGGTCAGCCATCTTCAGCTACAATTGAAGACCTTGCCGATTTGGCAGACCGCGTCAACGATCTCGCATCTGCAACGCCCCGAGTCGCCGCCGTGAGTGACGCTGCAGCTGTACCAGGCTCTCTCCTCAACGAGCTGAAAAATGAAATAGCGGAGTTGAAGCGGCAGATCCAGAATCTCACAGTGGACAGACGTGGCAGAAACCAGCATCGTGGATCAAAACGGAGCAATAGCAGATCTTCGTCCAGACAGCGGTCGAGTTCCAACTATCGAAAGTTCCCGCTTTGTTGGTACCATGACAAGTATGGGGACAAAGCGAAGAAGTGCGTACGACCATGCGACTTTAAGGCGGGAAATGCCGGGGGCAATCGATAATGGCGACGGACGATTGCCCATCATCATCTGGTCGCCTGTTCGTGACTGACCGATCTTCGAAGATGCAGTTCCTGGTCGATACAGGTAGCGACCTCTGTGTCTTCCCTCGCTCAGCTCTACGAGATCGTCGTGCGAAGACCACCTTCGAGTTGTGCGCCGCCAACGGCTCATCTATAGCTACGTATGGTTACGTTCATTTAGAATTAGATTTTAGTTTACGTAGAACTTTTGCTTGGCGTTTTGTAGTTGCCGATGTAGTTAGACCAATTATTGGCGTAGATTTTTTGAAATTTTATCACCTTATTGTAGATTGTCGCAATAAGCGCTTGATAGATAATACTACTGCTATATCAGCTGTTGCTTATTTTGGTAATTTTAAAAATGTGCATTCAGTGAAGGTCTTGACTGGCGAAACTCGTTATCACAAGGTTCTCAACGAATTCCCTGAGATAACACGACCAGCTGGTACACATCGCACTACACCACACAACACCGTACACCATATACGCACGACTCCAGGCCCTCCAGTTACTTGCACACCCCGACGCTTAGCTCCCGATAAATTAAAAATTGCTCGGCAGGAATTTCAGGCGATGTTGTCCAATGGGACAGCACGGCCCTCCGAGAGCCCATGGTCTTCTCCCCTGCACCTGGCGCCGAAGAAGGACAACGGATGGCGTCCTTACGGCGACTATAGACTGCTGAACGCTCGCACTATACCTGACAGCTACCCAATCAGGCACATACACGATTTTTCCCACAGCATCCATGGTTGTACAGTCTTCAGTACCCTAGATCTGGTGAAGGCGTACAATCAAATCCCGGTCAATCCTGAGGACATCCCGAAAACGGCGATCACCACGCCCTTCGGCCTCTTTGAATTCCCGTTCATGACCTTTGGTTTACGCAACGCGGGACAGACATTCCAAAGGTTCGTGGACGAGGTCACCAGGGGACTAGACTTCGTGTTCTGTTATTTAGATGACTTTATCGTGTTCTCAAGGTCACCAGCAGAACACGAAGACCACCTACGCCAGATCTTCACCAGACTTAGGGAAAACGGGATGTTGGTGAACACATCGAAGTGTATTTTTGGAGCCAACGAGGTAAGTTTCCTAGGATACCACGTATCAGCAAAGGGCACTAGACCACTCGACTCCAAGGTGCAGGCTATAAAGGAGTTTCCACCTCCTACCAACGTGCAGCAGCTCCGACGATTTTTGGGCATGCTAAATTTTTATCGGAGATTTCTCCCTCAAGCAGCCCAAATTCAAGCGCCACTGCACACATTACTCACAGGTACTGTTAAGGGATTGCACCCAGTAAGTCTACAGGGAGATACCTTAGCAGCATTTGAGGCCTGTAAGGCCAGTCTTTGTGACGCTGCAATGCTGGCACACCCAAATTGCTCTGCGAAGCTTGCGTTGGTGACTGATGCTTCTGACAAAGCAATAGGAGCCGTCCTTCAACAATTCAACAAGGACGGTTGGGAGCCATTAGCTTTTTTCTCCCGCAAGCTCAGCCCATCGCAGACCAAATACTCGCCATACGATCGTGAGTTATTGGCGATTTATGAGGCCATAAAATATTTTAGGCATATGCTTGAGGCTAGACATTTTATCGTCTACACAGACCACAAGCCTATAAGTTTTGCCTTTCACGAACGAAAGCAAAACTGTTCACCCAGGCAATACAGGCACTTAGACTTCATCGCTCAATTCACAACCGATATCAGACATATATCTGGCAAGGACAACGTAGTCGCCGATACCTTGTCACGTATCGATGAATTGAGCGTGCCAGTCAGCCTAGAACAGCTAGCCCAAGCACAAGCCTCAGATACTGAGCTTGCGAAGTTCCTAGCGGAAGGTTCCTCGCTTCGTCTGGAGCAACGACAAGTACCTGGAAGTCTGTTACCCCTGTACTGCGACGTCAGTACACAGACTGCCAGGCCTTTTGTCACTAAAGACTTTCGCAAGCAGGTGTTCGACAGCATTCATTCGCTAAGTCACCCTGGCGCCAATTCATCAGCCAAATTGGTTGCTGAACGATTTGTTTGGCCAGGCGTCAGGAAGGACTGTCGAGAATGGGCTCGAAATTGCATTTCGTGTCAACGCTCGAAAGTTAGTCGTCATGTCAGTGCGCCTTTAGGTACTTTCCACTTACCCCGAGCCAGGTTCCAGCACATTCATATTGACCTGGTTGGGCCGCTACCAATATCTCAAGGTTATCGGTATTGCCTAACTGCCATAGACCGCTTCACGCGGTGGCCAGAAGCAATACCGATTGAAGACATAACCGCCGAGACTGTTGCGAAAGCATTGCTTTCCTCGTGGATCGCCCGATTTGGTTGCCCAACGTCTATAACTACAGACAGAGGCCGCCAGTTCGAATCAGCATTATTTCGGTCTTTGTCGAAAATTGCTGCTTTCGAACACAAGCGTACCACTGCCTACCATCCGGCATGCAACGGCCTCATCGAGCGGTTTCACAGACAGCTTAAAGCAGCTATAGTTTGCCACGCAGACAGATGTTGGACCAAATCGTTGCCTTGGGTCTTACTCGGTGTGAGAAATTCTTTTAAAGAAGACCTTCAGTCTTCACCCGCTGAGTTAGTTTACGGGGAGCCCTTAAGGTTACTCGGAGAATTTTTTGAGCCTACAGTTGTCGGAACTACCGACATTTCCGAGTTTTCCGCTCGAATTCAAAAATTCGCTCAAAATTTACGACCCGTACCGACTTCATGTCACGGCAATAAAAAAGTTTTTATATTCAAGGAGTTGGCCACAAGTGAGTACGTCTTCCTCCGTGAAGATGCTTCACGAGGTACCCTTACTCCTGCATATTCAGGTCCTCATAAAGTTTTGTCGCGCGGCGATAAAGTTTTTAAAATTTTATGTAAAGGTCACGAAGTCACCGTTACGATCGACCGCCTAAAACCAGCATACATTCTGTCTGATTCAGAACAAGATCCCCCACAAACCGTACGTAGTCCCATCACTACACGTTCGGGACGACAGGTACGATTTCCCGACTATTATCGACCATGACGGTCTCTGGAGAGGGGTGGTGTAGGCAACTTTATTTATATTTTGTAAGTAACTTAATTATATACACAATTATATATTTTATATTTACACTGTTATAATTTATATAATATATTAAAAACCTACAACATAATTAATTATACAACATAATTAAAAAAAAAAAAAAAAAAAAAAAAAAAACCGCCATTACGACTACATCTAGCTCCGTATTTCATTTTTCAAAATAATATTTCATCGAATGCTAACATTGTGAAAGTATTACCAAATTATACATTAATACGTAAAAGTGCTGTGACAACGTTTGTGAACCAATTGGATTTCTCCTTCATATGAAACGCTGTGAGACATGAACATGTATGTAACTTTACTTTAAATAATTTTACGCAAGATTGTTAAGAAATTTGAATTAGACGAGTGACACCAATATTAAAGTGTTGAAAACAAGATACATTGATAAATACATATTATGAAAAAGTGTTTTTAAAGTATTCAATTTACGAGGATTACATACAGTTCAAACTGTTTATATTTTATCTACCTTCAAGGGATATTGACAATTAAGACGATTGAGCATTTTGATACTATTTTGTAAATTCGATCACTATTAGAAGTGAACGGATAGCCGAAGGTGCAGTAATAGAGACTTAATAACACGCTGAACGCATAGGCCCGGAGTTCAATCCTCCGTAACGACGATTCTTTTTTTGGTTTTCCATTTTACAAATATTATTTTTCTTTTATATTAAAAAACAATAAAGAAGAAATCAATAACAAAAAAAACTTTGTAAAATTTATTAATGGTAAAAATGGTTGTAAAATGTAAAAAATGCAATAAGGGAATCATAAACAGAGAATTATTAACCTGTAGTATTTGCAATGTAGGCTATCACATAAAATGTATAAATATCTCTAATAAGACAAATCCAAGTATCATCACAGCGCAAATTAAGAAATCTTGGAAATGTGATAGCTGTCAAGACGAAAAATCTATCACAAAATTAGTAACAAGCTCACCAATATGTACAAATTTATCTAATGTTACGACCAACGAACGTATTACAACACGCAAAGCACGGACTATCGTTGCTGATTCAGTAGACTCTTCTCAGTCGCTGTCAACAAACAATGACGAGGAGGATTTGGATGAGAATAATACAGATCTAAATCGGAGCTGCCCAGAACTGCAAACTTTAAAATCCCAAAAAGAAATTCATACCTTAAGAGAAAAGTTAGCTGACTTGGAACTAAAACTAAAAATAGCCGAGAATGAAATAGAAGTTTTGCTGGCTGAAAATGTTGCTCTTAAAAATAAAAACTTAGAAAAGGACTCTAAAATTGAACAATTAAATAGTTTCTGTAAGTCTACACCAAAGACCACTACGAAAAATAAGAAAAAAAAGAAAGAATGTAAAAATAATAGCAGAGAACAAATACCCAAAACTGATACCGTTACAGCAAAACCTGCCCAAAATAAAATATGCATATTGAGCTCCAATAAGGAACATAGCATTTTGCACATGGCAGAGAGTACATTTCCGTCTGCACAAATATGTCACTTTTGTTCTCCAGGATGTGACATCTATCGAATAATAGATGGTTTGCAGGAGAAAATACGAGATTTCACATATGATGATTACTGCGTAATACTTATAGGAGATGAAGACTTCCATGTAACAAAAAATTATAATACTATGACAGAGTACATTCGAGAGAAATTATTACTATTGCAACATACCAATATTATTATATGTCTACCCACGTACAAACTTAATAGTCACGCAAATATATATAATAAAAGAATTGAGGCGTTCAACAATTTATTATATTTAGATAATTTAATACATAAATATGCTTATTTAATGGATAGTAATAAAGATTTAGAATATTCAACTAAAATGTTTCATAGAATGAGGGGTAACGTTAATAAACTGGCTTTAAATGTGATATTTAAAAATATTAAGAATATGATTACAGATAATATAGAATATAATTACACAGAAGCAAGTATATTAGATAAAAAAATTGATAATACCAATAATTTATTTCGTGAATAAAGATAAATATTATTTTTCGGTATTTCATCAAAATATAGCTGGCGCAATTAATAAATCGGAAGAATTGTACTGGGCAATTAATGACTTGGAAAAGACTACCAACAGTTTATTTGGTGCTATATGTCTTACCGAAACATTTATTAAAAAAAGAACGGAAAGCATTTTTAACTTGCCAGGTTACAAGATGGCAGCATGGTTTACAAGAAACAATAAAAGAGGAGGATCATGTATATTATTAAAGAAAGAGATTGTATATAAAAAAATTATATTACTGGAACGGATTGCTGAGTTATATGCATTTGAGTGTTGTGGTGTTGAAATTACAGCGTATAATATAATATTAGTTTGCATATACAGGACGCCAAAAAGCGATACTCACGTATTTTTTAACAAACTGCAAAATTTACTGCATATGTTTGCATATAAATATTCAAAGAAAAAAATTATTTTGTGTGGAGACTGGAACATTGACTTACAGAAATCAAATAATCAGTCTAGAGAGCTTATAAGTATATTTAAAAATTATAACATGAATTCATTCATCAATATACCAACAAGGGCTTCATCGTGTATTGATCTTTTTTTCAGCAACATTAAATTAGCTCAAGGTAGGATTCACCATTTGGCCTTATCAGATCATGATACCGCTCAGAGTTTAACAATCACAGTTAAAAGACTACCACAAATAGCATCATGGTTTGAATTAAAAAATGACTACAGTACCGATAACATTCGGAAATTTCGTGATTGCTTGAATTCGTTAACATTCTCTGATGTGTATGCAAGCGATGATGTAGACATAGCATTTGATAATTTTCATAATACGATGAGGTTATTTTATGATCTCTGTTTTCCAACAATAAGAATAAGAAAGAAATTGTATGCAGGGAACACACAATGGTTGACCAAAGGCTTAAAATGTTCATTGGTAAATAAGCGACGAATTTATTTAACATATAGACTCCAAGGTACAAATAAAACAATAAATAAGAGAAAATATAAAGTCTATAAAACTATTTTAAGAAAATGTATACACAAATCAAAACAATTACAATCAATTAAATATATTAATCGACAGAAAAATAAATGTAAGGCGGCTTGGGAGCTAATTAAGAATAATGTGAACGAAAATGTAAGCCAAAAGAAGGACATTGAAATAATACTAAAAGATAATATTAAATATGATAATCCATTAGACATAGCTGAATTATTTAATAAGTTTTTTATAAATCTGACAAATGCTGACAAAAATAATTCAACAAATGAAATTGACAAAATGAAATCAATAAAATTCACACCTGATACCATATTTTTACAACCAACGGATGAAAATGAAATATACAAAATCATTATGAATCTTAACAACACAAAGTCAGTAGGCTATGATAAAATAAGAACGGACATATTAAAGGAATGTAGTCACTGTTTATGTGCTCCTCTATCTCATATAATAAATTTGTCATTTACAAATGGCATATTTCCAAAAAGCTTAAAATTATCTATAATTAAACCTATATATAAGAAAGACGACCCTCAAGATATGAATAACTATCGTCCTATAACACTCATACCGGTCATTGCGAAAGTATTCGAAATGGCAATGTATAAGCGCCTTGTAAGCTTTTTTGATAAAAATGATATACTGGTTAGGGAACAATTTGGGTTCAGGAAGAACAGTTCAACAACATTAGCGAGTTTCCATCTAGTAAAAATTATAACTGAAAGTATAAATAATAGAATACCACTGACAGCACTATTCTTGGATATGAGTAAAGCTTTTGACTTGGTGAATCATAACATACTGCTTTATAAATTATATAGGTACGGCGTTAGAGGAAACGCATATAAATGGATTGAGAGTTATCTAAAAAATAGAAAGCAATGTACACAAATTACAAAAATTATAAATGGAAATAAAATTGTTAATGAATCACAATACGAATTTAATGGATGCGGTGTTCCGCAGGGAAGCATACTAGGCCCGTTCTTATTTCTTATAGATATAAATGATTTACCAGACTGTTTAAAACATGATTGCATATTATATGCTGATGATACAACAATAATCGTAAAAGAAGCAAATAGCTCAAATTTTGAAAATGACATTAGTAATGAGCTAACAAAAGTAACAAACTGGCTTAAAAATAATAATCTGAAAATGAATACGAATAAAACAAAAATTGTACAATTTCAATCATATAATAATAATAGAACTCCACTTAATATTATATGTAATGGTGATAAAATTGAAGAAGCTATACAGGCCAAATTTTTGGGTATAATGTTTGATAGGCATTTAAACTGGAAATACCATATTCTTGCCATTTGTACTAGGCTGGATAAATTTGTTTATGCCCTAAGAAGGTTGCGACAAGTTGTATCTAAAGAGGCATCTCTAAAAGCATATCATGGCTACGTTTCATCTGTTCTTTCATATGGCCTGTTAATTTGGGGCAATTCTGTATTCGTAGACAAGGCGTTCAAAATTCAAAAGAAATGTGTTCGAGCTGTCTGTGGAGCGTGGCCCTTAGATAGTTGTAAGCCATTATTTAGTTCTTTAAGACTCTTACCATTGCCGTGCATGTACATTAAAGAGGTGTGTCTTTTTGTTAAAACAAATCCACATTATTTCCAACTAAACAAAGATGTTACTGGAAGACCTACAAGATATCCTTATAAGCTATATACACCCCAATGTAATCTAAATATGTATAAGAATAATGCATATTACATGGCAATCAAGATATATAATAAATTACCAAACAATTTGAAGGACCTACCGCTGACTATATTTAGAAAAAAAATTAACCAACTTTTGGCAGACAAGCTATACTATAGTATTAGTGAATATTTAAATGATTATTTTTAGAATTTAGATCACTACTCAGTATTTTATAATTGACATAATCTATTTGTTTCGAGTTATTTAATTACTTATGATTATTGACATTTAAATTATTTATGATTATTGACATTTAAATTAATTACGATTATTGACATTCACAAGTACCTATATTTTTATTTTATGACACAATATTTAATTAAAATCTGACAAAATGAGAATAATGACATTACTTAGCTGTTTTGATGTATTTCTATAAATGATAAATTATGTGAAAATGTCATTAAAGATTAAATAACAATTTATATTTGCATGCTTTTGAAATAAGCGGAATATGTGACACTTTATACACTTGAAGATCATATTGTAACACCATGTTCTAGCAAATAAATGATATTCTATTCTATTCTATTCTATAATAATAATTTAATACATATACATATATACTTACACTTAAATATTTATTTACACATTTATATTAATAACACAATGTCGTACCAACTCGTTGCATAGCAAGGCGCGCGATACAATGAAAACGCATACTGCTACACCGGCTAACGGTAAACCTTTTGTTCGCCGGTGGCGCCTGATCATCGCGAGCGGACTCGCAAGTCACGTACGCCAGTCGAGACTTATTCACGACACGAATCGCTTGTCGCTCTCGCCTACGCTTTCGCTTGCAATCTACCTATCTGTTACTATTGTCATTGTTATTCTCCGTACTGTGCTGTATATCTGTCGTTACCGTTTGTGCGCGTATAATTCTATTTCTCCTTCTGTGACTGTAATAACTGTGTTATTGTGACTTTTCCTGTGGATGTGGATATTACATTATTGTTCACCGTAAGTGTTTGGACATTTTTATTCCTCACCAAACATCACACAAATAACACCCATTTATTGGAGATACTACACATGCTTTCTGAGCTACTTGAACTTGCCCGATTCGGCTGGCGTTGCCCCATATCAAAATACCATATCTAAGTATTGAGCCTATGTATCCATGATATGCTTGAATAGCCGTTGAGGCACTACTAATCTTAGCCAGGCGCCACAGTGCAAATACAAAAGAGTGTATCCTATCACAAAGAGTAGTTATGTGACAATCCCATGTGCATCTATCATCTATAGCAATAGCAAGAAACTTTGTTACATTATTTTCAAGGATAGATTTGTTGTTAATAATAATATTTAATGGTTGTTTTTTATCATTTCTATTTACGAATTGAATAAAAGTTGTTTTATCTAAATTAATTTTTAAATTATTTTTATATAATCAACTTGCCATTGCATTAACAGTTTTGTTTATTTCTTGGTTGTAACAATCAGCATTTTCGCATGGCACAATGACACTAATATCATCTGCAAAGAGCAAACTAACATGATTTGTTACATCCGGGAGATCGTTAATATATAACAAGAACAATAAAGGGCCAAGAATGCTACCCTGTGGTACGCCTAGGCTTGCGGTTTTTGTTAGAGATTTACAAGTAATTAATTCCTTTTTGCTGAATTTAATTATTTCGACATATTGCTTTCGATTTGTCAGATAGCTATGAAGCCATTTCTGAGCCACGCCTCTGATACCGTAAAGTTCACATTTTTCTAGTAGTAGTACATGATCCACGCGATCAAAAGCTTTACTCATGTCTAAGAATACTGCAGTGACAGGTTTACGCTTATCTGTATATTCAAGTATTTTATTAACCAAAGTGAACGCAGCTAGACTAGTTGATTTATCTTTTTGAAATCCGTATTGTTGTGGCTTTATAATTTTTAATCTGTTTAAGAAATCGGTTAATCGCAAGTGCATGATTTTTTCAAATACTTTTGAAAGTATTGGTATTAAAGCAATTGGTCGATAACTTTCCACTTTACTTTTACTGCCCTTTTTATAGAGTGGCTTTATAACTGATAGTTTTATGGCGTCAGGAAAAACGCCATTACTTAATGATAGATTTACTAAATATACCAAGACCGGTGCAATTTCATTTCTGCAATCCTTTAGTACACTCGTTTTTATTTCGTCATATCCAGTGGCATTTGTTGAGTTTAATTGTTTTATAATTTTAGTTACTTCATATATATCAGTCGGTTTCAAAAATATGCTTGCGAGAACAGGTTTTATTTTATTACACTTTTTTACATTATTTACACAACAATTGTCTGTGTTTATATAATGATTATTAAATTCATTTGCTATATCCTGAGTGTTATTTATCACTTTATTACCTATAACTAATTGTTCTACATTAAATTGTGATGGATGATTATTATGTTTACCTTTGATGACTTCCCAAGTACTTTTGCATTTATTGGATGAACTAGCGATATGTCGAATATTTGTAATCTTTTGCGCTTCATGCATGCACTTTTTTAATAGTTTACTACATTTTACATATTGAGCTCTCTGATATTTCCTTTTTTTTTATAGTATTTAAAACGTAGTCTTCTTTTTGTTTTTGTAGAAACCCTTATCCCTTTCGTAAACCATGTTTTAGATTTTTGTATTGCAGAAATCTTTATTTTCTTAATAGGAAAGCATAATTTATAAAATAATGAAAAGTCATCATAAAAGATATTAAAGGCCAGATCCAAGTCACTTTGAGAATAAACGTCAGACCATCCCAAATTGGATAAACATGTTTTGAATTTAAGAATATTTTCTCGACTATAATCCCTTTTTTCGACAAACCAATACTTAACTGGAACAGTAACATTTTTTATTTTAACATTAAGTGACTGTGCTGTCTCATGGTCAGATAATCCCAACTCTAGAACTTCAGAGTTAATTTGATCTAAATTTATGTTGCTAATTATGTGATCCAAGCACGCATTTCTTCTAGTCGGCTGATTAACATGTTGGGTAAAGTTATTGCTTTTTATAATCCTACTAAGTTCGGAACTAGATGATGTAGCCTTTAAGATATCTATATTTAGGTCCCCTGCTATAATACTTTTGTATTTCACTTTTCGTTTTAATTTGTTCAACAGTAATTCAAACTTTTGTAAAAATGAAGATACATTGGACGTAGGCATTCTATACAAGCATACTATTAAACATTTCCATGGAGTAATTTCCACACCACAACATTCAAACTGTAATTCCTCTGAGAAATCCTTTACAAAATCAAGTTCACGCGTCTGTAAATAATCCCTGCCTAGAATACAGACACCACCTCTTTTTTGATTTGCCCTCGAGAAAGATGCCAATAAACGATAACCACTAATGTGTACATTACGTTCGCTTCCTAACCTTACAAAAGTTTCACTTAGACAGAGGATATCATAGTTTTTTTGTTTTTTCCCTAGTTCATGTAAAGTAATTTCAAGCACATCTGTTTTACTCAATAAACCTGCTATGTTTTGATGCATTAAGGATAAATTTATTTCATTTGATTCTAATTTTGAATTTGTTGTATCTTTAATGTTATCTTTATTTGTTACGAAAAAATTCAGGACTGCAATCAGATCTTGTCGTCAACATACTTGTCATATTTACATAATCAGTAATTTTGGTTTGTAATAGTTGTTTCGGCACCTGTCTTAATGAATTATGATTTTGACGATTATTAAATTTTTTGACATAATAATTTTATCTTATTTAAATTCAGATAATTCTCTTCATAGTATAGACTATCGATTAGAACATTAATTTTAACAATGACATTTCTTATATAATTTGCTTCGTACAGAATATCATCTGTCGATAAATACTTACAATTTTTGAAATTACTACAATAAACCTTTAACATATTATTTAGTTTCATTTCATTCAAATAGTGTCAACTGTTAACGCCCAAAACAATAACTGTTGTACCTGGATAAGATTTCACAATAAAACTAAGTTCTGCACATATCTTCACAGGGCTTCGATCCATTTCCCCAATGTTCAAAATTATTATATCATTTTCCGTTATATTAATAGTTTCCAAACCTTTCAGGATATCTTCACAAGGTGCATCTGGCTTTATAAAGGAAAACACGTTATATTTCCCATATTGGGATTTTTCTCTTGACTTTATAAGGTTTGATGACAAACCTAAGCATTGCCTTCCCCCAAGTATGTAAATATGTTTTTTTTCAGAAGATGTTATCAAATTACGTTCTGCCTGGATTTTTCTGGCCTCTGTTTTCAATCTTCTGTCTTCTTTAATTTCGCCAGACACTGCTTGGTCGCTGGATAGACATTTTTCAGGTATATTTTGCTGGATTTGTGAATGCTCAATTATTTCAAACACAGGATAATCTTTGTTAGGTTTCGGCGACATACATTGTGGTTGACTATTTACTTGTATGAGCGGTGTATGATTAGCATTTTCTATATGATTTAGGGCGCATGCCACATCCTCGCTTTGGGTGAAGTCTAATTTAGTTCTGTTTAAACTTTTTCGTCCTCTTTTTATAATTGGTGTCGATTTACATATTATCTGCAATTTTTTAACCTTTTCTGCTTGTTCTGCCAGTTGCTGTGTGAGTTTTCCATTTTCAAGCAGTAGGTTTTCAATTTCAGATTCCGCAATTTCTAGTTTGGTTTCTAAAGTTTTTACGACTTCTTTTAGTTCAAGTGATTCTAAATTATTAGTGACATTTAATTCTGGACAACTGTTATGACTAGTTTCATTTTGCAAAAACATTGTATCATATTCATCTTCCGAAATAAGCTGAAACGAGTTGTTCATTTGTACGTTGTATTGTCTTCTAAGCGTTACATTATCAGGTGTGGTATTTATTAATCTCCTTTCATCATGTTTTGTTTGACAATTTTTACATATCCAGCTCCCTTTACGATTCGGACTCATTAAATAAAATCTTTTTTCAGAAATATTTACACACTTTATACCATACGTCCCAGAACAGTTCATACAGGCTAGGAATTGTCTGTGAGAGATCTCTCCCTGGCATTTATACCATTTTGGCGGCATATTTTTATTCAATTATTATTATTATTGTTGCTAAAGGAAGTCGTCCGGTAATCATGAAAACAATTAATAATAAATAATGTACGATGTCAGAAAAAATAATTGATATTAAAAGCAATGTCAACAGAGAAGCATTCTATGAAATAATTTCATAAATGTCAATACAAAAAAGCAATTCCATGAAAATCCGTGAAAAAAGAATTATCAACAAGCAAATAAATTCCAATATTGCGATGATTCAATGTTTTGATAAAGCTGCTTATGAAGAATCACACAAAAAAGAGCATAAAAATAAAGCATATCCAGACATGCGCTGGTCTCGAACCCTCTTCAGTGGAGATACATCACAAATTCTGGTTACAAGTAATCACACGGAGCCACGGAACTCGTTCTAATAGTAGCCAAAATAGCAATCAACCTTTTGTTGGCTGTCCGATAAAATTTTGTGAGGTAGTTTTTTTATTTATCAAGCTGTTGATGGATGACATTCCATAGTTCTTCACCGTAGTTTATTCCCGAGCAATAATATTGTAGAACAGCACTCAATCCCAAATCTGTAGTTGTACGTGGTATACTTTTGTAATCGTTAAATACACTTTAGAATAGGTGTTTGTATAAAATGATATTGGAATTTGCATCACACTTCAAACGACTCACAAGTTCACAACACAACGACATCGGATTATCTTTCGGAATTTTTACTTGTTTGCAATAAATTATATGTTGATAATAACTACACACGATTCGCGTTATATTATTTCACTGTACAGCAAAAGTAATCTATTTATTGACGAGTTTTTCAATTTTAATTACACAATTTATTGCTTTACAATTTATTGCATTTACGGCCGACGTTTGAGGTGTAATAAAAAAATTATTAATTATCTTTTTATTTTAAAAATTATACCATTCGATTGGTTGAAGAACATAAATTATTTTGACATAGCTTTTTAATTGTAAATATAGTTTTAACAATTCTAAAATGAACGTAAAAGTGTCATCATATTTCGTAAAAACTTGTTAACTTCAAATATTTTTTTAAAATAAATGGGACGCCTAATAAATAAAGCGTCTTTCCAACTGGCAACAAAAATATATTTCTGCTATCTTGTGATTTTATTTTAGTAAATTTATTGGAGTTTGCTTGGAGTTTTAGTTTGTCTATTTCATGACTTTCTGCCAAACAAGGTAAGGAAGAACGATTATTCCAAAAAAACTAAAGCAGTAAAAGAAAATCTGTTCTTACAACTGGCAACAATAAGAATAAACCTATTTTCCCTCTAGTATCCATTTGTAATTTTGTATGAAAATCGTTTTTGAAATAGTAAATTTAGCGCAAGAAAATGTAATTTTCGTGCAAAAAGTGTAAGAGACCTCTTAATCAATTGTTAATAATTATTAACAATCAATCAATATTACGAACCATATTAAGTAGTTGGATTTCAAAATATCTAGAAATTCTGTGATCCGTATCGCGATCCATCAATATCATAGTCTACACGATCAATAAATAATTATCGGGATACAATAGGGTTTCGTCGTATTTTGACAGTTCACCGCGATATATCGCTTTATCATATCGTGTTTTGGTGGACGTGCTACGGGGGCTGGATCATGATAAAATATCGTGATAAATATTGAACGTCTGTCATACGCCTTAGTTTGAGAGTAAATATTACTCGTTTTCATAATTTATCTGCTGTCCTTGATCCTTAATTTCCTAAATCCGATCCGATCCATTTCAAAATATCCGTTTCCCTACCTTTTACCCTCGTCCGTGGCTAATGCACAAACCGTGCCAGCCAAAAAAAAAAAAAAAAAAAAAACGTACCCTTAGTCTGTGGTCAATGTCATTCCGATCCATAGATGTAGAATTCATTCTTTATCTGAGTTCCGATCCAATCAAAAAAAAGTAGAAACGATTAATCAAACGAGTTTGGTCTTTTGGAGTAAATAACATTAATTGTGTGGAGTAATTACCTAGTCCATTTCTAACATTTTGCATATCGATTGCGATTTCTTGTTTTTGAAGAATACAGTGTATTAGTTCTATTCATTGATTGTAGTATTGGTATAGCTAATATACTTTGTATTGATAAAAAAATAAGTTATCTTTGCAAGTAGGTACTTGCAAACAATGAATATTTACCAAGATAACATTTAAAAAGCTAAGTAGCAAGGCTTTAGTTTATTTATATTATTTTTAATGAAGGCTTTGTAATTGTAATTTTAGGCTACAATGTCTCTATATCCGTCTTTGGAAGATATGAAAGTGGACACCATGATGCGTGCCCAAATGAGTCATCAACCACCAATACCACCATCTACTTACAATTCTTCATTCGCTAGTGCTCCGGCTAATGTTTATCCTGCCCTCGGAAATTATATGGGACTTGAGTTATCTCAAGATGTGATTGCTTTAAATATGCCTGAATATCAAGTCCAGACTGTAAGTATTATTAACTCTTAAATAAACATTGTGAAATTGCCTTTCTGTGTAATTATAATTGGAATATTGATATTAATTTTGTTATTTATTATAGCAGGTACACTCTGGTGGCGGCATAAGTAATGTAATTGCACCAATCTCTGCTCAGTCACCTTCCTTATTAAAAGCTACTGTCACTGGAGCTATAAGACAGGTGGTCCTTTGCAAAGATAGAGATGGAAAATGTGGTCTGAGACTCCACTCTGTCAATGGTGGGGTGTTTATATGTTATGTTGGTGCTGGTAGCCCAGCTGCACTGGTTGGCTTGAGATTTGGTGACCAAGTGTTAGAGATCAATAATATTGCCCTTGCTGGTATGTCAATGGATTACTGTCACAATATTCTAAAGAAAGCTCCAAATAATGGAATTGTCATGGCTGTTCGTGATAGGTAAAATTATGCTAATGATAATAAGATATTAACTTTTAGTATTTGAAATAAATCCATTTTTTTATTTTACATTTTCAGACCATTTGAAAGAACAATTACTCTGCACAAAGATTCCCTTGGCCATGTTGGTTTTCATTTCAAGGATGGAAAGATAGTTGGACTTGTAAAAGATTCTTCTGCAGCCAGAAATGGTCTATTAACTGATCATCAGATACTTGAAATAAACACCATTAGTGTAGTTGGTATGAAGGATAAGGACATATCAAAAGTTATTGATAGCAGCCCATCTATTGTGAACATAACTGTTATACCATCCTATATATATCAACACATGATAAGCAAGTAAGTAATAAAATAAGTAAAAATTTGTTGTTGTTTGTGCACAGATAATTGTTTAAATTGCATTGATATTTAACTTATTAACTTATTGTGTACTACTGTTCATTTCAAGAAATATGTTTAATAATTTTATATGAAAGTAGCAGTTTTTAACCAACTACAAAAAAAGGAGGAAGTTCTATGTTCCACTTTATCTATTCTTTATCTATGTTCACCGATTACTTTGCCATTTGTGGGCCTAATTTCAAAATTCCTTTTGTAATGAAAGAGTATACTCCTGAGGTGCTCCTAATTGTCACCATGTCATGATCTGATGATGGGATTCTAAGAAAATTGAGGGAAACTTATAAATATCAATGTGTTCATGTTTTTTCTGAAGATATTCAGATATTAGCATCTGTTAATCATATTATAACACTGAGCTGATGTTGGAAGGTTTCTGGTAGGTTAGGATTTAGAAGATAGTTCTTTCAATAAGGTAAGAACTTATTAATGCATAGTTATATTCATTCAAGTGATTCAGCTGAACTGATAGTGAAAAGTATGACTCCTCAACAAGTTTTTCTTTATTTTTATTTAGTTGTGTGCTTAAACTTTATGAATATTTTGGGTTTAGCTGAATAAATTGATGTCAAAATAGAACAATTTGCAGTTGTTGACTTATGCATAGTGTATACGAGGGCAATTCAACAAATATTTAGCCTACAAAAGAAAAACGAATTTTTTAAGAAAGTAGAGATTTATTTTTCAACATAGTCTCCTTTCAATTCAATACACTTGGCCCAGCGATGCTCCAACTTTTTTAACCCGTCTAAAAAATACGATTTCCGGAGGTCTTCAAAATAGGTCTCTGTGGCCGCGATGACCTCATCATTCGACCCAAATATTATGCCGGCGAGTGACTTTTTCAGATTTGGGAACAAGAAGAAGTCACAGGGAGCCAAATCTGGAGAATACGGTGGATGGGGCAGCAATTCATAGCGCAATTCAACCAATTTGGCCATGACGACGGCGGAGGTGTGAGCCGGCGCGTTATCGTGCTGGAACAGCATTTTTTTCTTTGCCAAATGGGGCCGGTTTTTTCAAATCGGCGTCGAATCGGCCCAATAAGTCGGAATAGTAGAGCTCCGTGATTGTTTTACCCTTCTCGAGGTAATCGATGTAGATCACACCTTGTGAGTCCCAAAAAACACTGGACATCACCTTTCCGGTCGATTGAACAGTCTTCGCCTTCTTTGGAGCACGTTTGCCGGGTAAAGTCCACTGTTTCGACTATTCCTTGGTCTCTGGTGTGTACCAGTGAACCCATGTTTTGTCGACGGTCACAAAACGACGCAAGAACTCCGCCGGATTGCGTCGAAACAGCGCCAAACATGTCGCCGATGTGGTCTCACGGTTGCGCTTGTTGTCTGGTGTGAGCAAACACGGCACCCATCGCGCCGATAACTTTCGTGCAGAATATGATGCACTGTCCCTTCTGCGATGCCTACAGTCTCAGCTATCTCGCGAATCTTCAATCGCCGGTCTGCCAACACGAGATCATGGATTTTTTTACGTTTTTCTCCGTAGTAGCCGTTTTCGGTGCACGTGAGCGTGGCTCATCAAAAACCGACGTGCGGCCACGAGCAAACTCGTTGAACCAATTTTTGACGGTCGCCATCGAAGGAGAAGAGTCACCGTATACAGCATCCAAGCGCTCTTTGATTTCGCTGCGCGTTTTCCCTTCCAAAAACAAGAATGTAATCACTGAACGATATTGTTCTTTTTCCATTTTTGTAAAACCGACCGACCCGCTCGCTTCCAAAGGCTGTCAAAAGAAAACAAATGAAGGGAAAAGATTGAAAACTTCTTAGTAGACTTCAAAAAGTATTTACTGCACGAAAGTAAAACTCTTTTATAACAACAGCGCCATTGGGCGGCGAGGCTAAGTAATAATTGAATGCCTCTCGTATTTGGTTTTATCTTTAGCAGAATATGCATAAATATTTTTTTTTGTAATTTTGGTCACCTTGTCTGTTGTTTTGCCAATATTTTTTTGGAAAATGTATTTATAATGACTGCTTGTGTCAAAATAAAACGAAAAAAATTCATATCATAATCATAATTATATAGTTATTATAATTTAGCTTTATTTTTTCGTTATTGAAATATAACAAATATTATGATTACCTGGGCAATACCTATCTAGTCAGTCTACCTAGCAGACAGGTCGTCATTATATCGCCAAAACAGTTCAGCTGGCTAAATACATAAGATTGGACAGGACGCTGCATCAACTTTAATGGCGAGTACATGACTCATCTTCATTCCGCTATATTCGGGGTTACTCTACATGATTGAATGTAGAACATTTTATCTATCGTTCTAATTATATTGTTTTCTTTTGTTTACAGGATGTCTTCTTCTCTGTTCAGAGAGGTAGACCGCACACCAGCTGTTTAAGAGAAATAATTACAAAAGCCACCCTGCACTTCTTTATATTTTTTTTATATCCATGTTTACACATTAATGGTAATAGTTATTCACTGTTAATGCAGATATTTACAGACATGAATCGTAATAGATGAATTATTATTTTTTTATTTAGGAAACACAATATTCAAATACTTACAACTAGAATAATATTACGATAGTACAGTTACTACTATAAGATTAATTATAAATAAAATAAAAACAATCTACTAAATAAACTACTTACTTGATTCAAACATTAACTGTCTCATTTAATTGGTACTGAGAGCTGACTGAAATTGAGAAAAATGCTTAATTAAATGTTCAAATTCAAAAACTAAAAAAGGGGTCCCAAATTACATTTAACGTGACGTTTTAAGCGCTCAATATCTCATTTAATTAAGAATAATTGCACGTGGTTTTCAAATAGATGGAGGGATTGGCTTTATCTAGTTAGATTCATGTCTGTTAAAATTTGACTTGCTTTTAATTGAATATATTAGTTTATAGTTGTTTTGTTGGCTGTGAGGACTATTCTAAACAATGAAAAATTTGCAAGGCCATGAGCTTTTCTATTCCAGTTATTGACATTAGTAAAGACCCAGCAAGTATGTCTTAATTTCACCAGTAAGTGTGTTCATGTATGGTGCCCAATAGTACTTTATTAGATGTTTTATAGATCAGATAGCCTTTTGCAGAGTCATGAACATTTTTAAAAAAGCCTGTAAATTGCTTCTTATACTTTCTATCATTCAACTTTACTATTTTCTAATAATCCCTATGTTTGCTCGAAGGAGTCTTTATAATATAAAGATAATGTTAGGATCTTGGTAATGTTTACTACGTAATAGGCTAGATGAATGAAAAAATATTATTGCTTTAATAGAAGCTCATTCATATTATAAACAGAAAGAAAATATCGGTTTTTGAATAACTATAAAAACAACCAAGATATAAGGTAAGTATTAAAGATATTTCCCCATCTCTTTCTAGCAAAACGGCAATTTACATGGAGTTTATATGGCCGTACTCAACAATGACGTCACGGTTGATGTCGGATCTCTGTCTAAGCGCTTCCAAATTAACAGTTTAAAATGCTTGTATGTAATGTATTTCTAAGCCGATTTTAATTCTAATTTCACATGATGGCATCTTTTTCTACGCTTTTTTAATATTTTATGACGAGACGTCAAAATTAGAATTCAGTCATCATCCCAATTGGGAGTTGTTCAACAGGCGGGCAATAACCTGCCATATCTTATTGAACATTTTCATCATCTTAGTTATCCAGTAATGAGCACATGAGCTCTTTCGTATGACTAACTCAACATATTCCATTTGGTAATAATACAAATACGCACTAGATTTACAATAATTGTGATAAATAACATGCAAATGTTTACCAAAGAAACTTGAGCAAATAGTGATTGTTCGTGATTCAAGTATAAAAAATTTAACAGGAAGCTTTTAAATTATTATCAATTTAGTTAGATGATTGTGAGGAACTTTTTTTGGTTACAATAATGGCGTGTCACTAAAATTATTTAATTTCGTCGCGGTCGGGAAATATTTTTTTTTATTTATTTAAGTATTTGTAAGTTTTTCAATTTATTTAGCATTTTTAAAGAGAATGCAAAGACATAAAAAAGTTCAAAATGTTTTCAATTAGGTATGTGGGTAACAAGTACGAGTAGTTAGCTAGTAATTTAGTGGTCATATTGCCAAATCTACTTCCTGTTGCCATTTTTTTTACTGTGGATCAACTAGTGATTAATGTTTTACAGAATTTTTGAATTTTAACAATGTATTGAGAGATTTTATGGTATGATTTAGGAATATTGTAATTTGTAATGTAGAAGCAGTTATGCAAAATATAATAGATTATAGAAATATATGCAAGATATTTAGATATGTTATATCGTCGTTGTAGTGCGAAAATTCACTAACTACAAAAAGATAGTGTTGAGATAATCGCGTTTAAACATTTTTTTACTATTTGTACTTAAATATCTTAATAACTGTCACCGCAGCAAAAATATGTTCTATGAACAAGATATTAAGAATGCCTCACATTATAGAAATTTTATATAATTTTGGTAATTTATGTTTTAAATTCGGATATACATAAGAAAAAGCAAGTTAGTGCACTTTCGCGTACCGGATAAATTGCAAGATTATGCACTTAGTGACATTTTTGTAGTAGTTGAGTAATTTTCACCTTAAATTTTAATTTGGTGCAGAAGTTAGTGAATTTTGACATTAACTTGAAAAATAAAACAGCATTTTTGTAATATAATAAATAATATTGTTCTGACAAATTTTAATTTATAACGAAACTCAGATGTCGATTAGCTTTATCAACATCTTCACCATTTGACTGTTCCAAAATGTCGGGCTCTAGAAATTTTTCTACAAACTATTCACTTCACTGGTAGTGGCTCAATCCATGCGTGATATTCTTCAGGAAAAATCTCTTTATCGCAAAGCTCCATCACTTCATTTTTTCGCATTAGTTATTGGTAAGAGAGATTGGTAAGGAGAGGACTCGGCATCAACATAAACGGCGAGTACATGACTCACCTTCGCTTTGCCGATAATACCGTAGTCATGGCTGAGACCGTGGAAGATCTAGGCACAATGCTCGAAGACCTCTGTAGAGTTTTTAAACAAGTGGGTCTTAAAATGAACATGGACAAGACCAAAATCACGATGAATTCCCATGTAGTATCCACTTCTGTGAACGTTGGACGCTCTGCACTGGAAGTTGTTGACGAATATGTTTACCTGGGGCAAATAGTCCAGCCCGGTAAGTCCAATTTCCAGAAAGAGGTAAATCGACGAATCCAACTCGACTGGGCAGCGTTCGGGAAGCTACGCAGCATATTCTCGGCCAATCTACCGCAGTGTCTTAAGACGAAAGTTTTCAATTCGTGCGTGTTGCCAGTGATGACGTACGGAACTGAGACGTGGCCGTTTACAATGGGTCTCATCAGAAGGCTTAATGTCACTCAAAGGGTAATGGAGAGGGCTATGCTCAGGGTTTCTCTACGCGAACGCATCAGAAATGAAGTTATCCGTAGAAGAACTAGAGTCACCGACATAGCCCAAAGAATTGCAAACCTTAAGTGGCAGTGGGCAGGACACATAGCTCGCAGGAGTGACGGCCGTTGGGGCGGAACGTCCTCGAGTGGCGGCCACGTACCGGGAGACGCAGAGTTGGTAGGCACCCCACAAGGTGGACCGACGATCTGGTGGAGGTCGCGGGACGCCGCTGAATGCGGGAGTTTGGAAATCCCTGGGGGAGGCCTAATGACCTATGTGCAACAGTGGGCGTTTCTTAGCTGAAATGATGAAGAGAGATGTGTACGCTTTTGGAATATCTTCAGGTATTACAATCCTTGCATCTCTTCTTTTCTTATTTCTTAAGTGCGAATTCTGAATGTAGTGCAGAAAGCTTTTTGTATCTTCAGGGTTTTCCCTTTCTTCGTCTGTTGTATTAGTTTGTAATACTGAGCTAGATACAATCTGTTTTAGTTGTTCTAATGGAGAAGTTAGGCTCTGACTAACAGGGCATTCTAATAAGGGAGGACTTGCTGTTTGAGACGAGTTTGTAGCACTTACTATTTCTGTTGTGCTGCTAACAGATGTAGCATCAGAATTAGGTACGTTAAATGAAGATAGCTTTTGCTTTGCTTTTTGGGACTACAATATATTCCTCATCAGTATCCGGTATCCATGATGTCTTAGATGAACGAAAATCATCAGTGCTCCATGATTCTTCAAAAGTCGAATTTGGGGATATAGACATGGTTCGTTTATGTCATTTGAATTCACAAAAGGTATAGATAGATCTAATACAAGTGATTATCACATCGGTAGACAGGCCGATTTAGGTCCATCCAAATTATCAAACACTTCTGTTTGTATTACTGAAGAAGGTACTGAATAATTTTTCATCTATATTGGTTGTAAATTTAGAGAAGTCCGTTAGCGGCACTGGTTCTAAGTCTACGTAATGTTTTGAATTTAAGCTTTCAAAAAGTGCTTCTGTAGGGATTTGTGGTGTTTGAAGGTGTGGCGGATATGAGACTATCAAACTTTGTGTAAGAATTACGTCTTGATAGTGTGATAGTAACTTTTCTGACAATTAAGTGCCCAATGGTGGCTCATTATCACAATTTTCGAAGCAAAGGTCTTTGTGGGCATGGTGATCTATCTGAAATTAAAAAGTATATTATATTTTTTTTTTCATAAAGATCATCATACCCACATGTTGTCAGTTGTTGTTTACGGTGTTTTATCATGCAAAGAACATGTTAGAATGTAATAGTGTATTGGTTTTTATTGTAATACTTTTCAAGATACATTAATGACTTTTTCATATTTATATTTATTGGGATAGTTACAACTAGATTCTGTGCTAGAATTACTTAAAAGCCGTAAAGTAGAGATGGTGCCGCGTACATGGTGAACGAAAATTAACTAAGTGCCCTTAGTGATTTTATTATTCTAAAAAGAATCAAATGCGTTGCGAGTTTTGTCAGTGAAAGTTACTTAAATGCTCTTAGTGATTTCATTCGGCTGTTCAAAGAAAAGAATTGCTGCTCATGAATGAAATAAGAACTAACTAAGGGACATAGTTAATTTTCGTAATTGGCTTGGTGATAAAATGTGAACTTAGTCATTTATTCACAAACTAATATTTAAAAAATAATATAGAAACACTTCTATATCTTCGATAGTAAGGTAGATAATACCTTAAAAGATACTTTAGCAACCTTAACTCAATTTGACCAAAAATGTCACTTAGTGAATTTTCGCACTATAACGACGATATATGAGCTAATATCATTGTCTGAGATTTTTTGTAGTAATTCTTTATATTAACTAGACGTACATTCGTCTCTATATGAAAAACTGCATCTGCAAGTGACAAAGCATGTAAGTAAAAATAATTTTAAGCATTAATTTTGCTAGAGATAATTGCTCATTAATAAGCAATTGTGTACCAAATTATTAGAGTGGTTAAGTTTTCACTATATTTATAGGTATTATATTTCACTTTTCATTGTTGTAGGTACTGCCTTTTATATAAACTAGCAGAGCAACATATCATGATTATCCTTATATTTTTAAAATTAAGACTGATAAAATATACCGGGTGTAACGGAATACCGAAATAATATTTAAGGTTGTTGCATGGACCCACAAAAAAATACGGTCGTAGTGTGGCATTAAACAAATGTGAAGCATGCAAGGTGCATGCTTTACATTTGTTTGCGAGCATGGACTTGTCGATCGACATATATCGATCGACAAAAGCATCTGTCCTTTTCACTCCTTAGGAATATCTGTCAAATTTATCGATTTTTGTCGAGTATGTCGACCTGAGCTGTCAAATTTTGTTTATCGAGAGTTCCATGCTCGTGATGCAGGTAAGAAAAAAGCTGTCATTTTTCAACGAACAAGACACGCACACATACAAATGTGTTGTCATTTGCATGCTTCACTCGTGATTCAACAACGCTCCGTCCGTATTTTTTTACGTCTGGGTTATTGATTAACAAAAAAAAAATGTTTTATAACTATTCTTTGTATTTTTATTATAAGTATGCCTACTTTCGATTTAATACGCTTAACTGTTAAGCGTATTAAAACGAAAGTAGGCATATAATAAAAATACAATGAATAGTCATAAAACATTTTTTTTGTTAATCAACAACCTTAAATATTATATCGGTATTCCGTTACACCCCGTATAGTAGGCAATAGTACGATGGGAAAATGGGTTGCTATGAGTCTCATTGTATCATCTCAATCCAATTCTCTGTTTTCAGCCTGCTTTTTTATTCTAACTATTATGTAATATACGGGGAACTTTATATTTCATGTTATTAATTAAATGTGAAATAATGATAAATGTTTAAATATTATTTTACTGAATAAATATTAAATATTAAAGGATTTGGCTATTATTATTTTTTACCCACTGATTAATGGAATTCACCCTTACCCTAAACGTGTTAGAATTGTTTAAAAGTCGTGACTAAAAAGGGACCAAATGTTATTTATTTATTAATTCTTCATGATGTACAGTATGTACAAAGGCGGGCTTAATGCCAAAGGCAAAGGCAGGTGTGGTAGATGTACCAAAATACTATTTTGGTACATTTACCATACCTGCTTTCTTAAATTTGCATAAGTTTTGCATCATCATAAAATTGATATTTTATGTTTGTTATATACTTACAACAATACACATGGTTACCTATACAAATAAATAAAATCGAAGTGTCTGTAATGTCAAAATAACAAGTTTTTACTAAATGGGTACCAATAACAAAAACACAATTAAAAAAAAAATTGTCTGTTCCCGCTAATCTCCGGAACGGCTGGACCGATTTTGAGGGGACTTTCACTAATAGATAGCTAATTATATAAGGTATAACATAGGCATTTATCAAGATCTTAAAAAAATTGCCTACAAAAATCAGAATGTTGCCAAAAGTTACTATTCCACGCGGACGAAGTCGCGGGCACAGCTAGTCGTTATTAAAATGGCAATTGCAAATATATACTATTATAGGTATATTTAATTACCATAAGTTACATATAATTATTTAACATATTAGTAGCAGTAAATTTAAACAAGTAGGGGAGACTGGGGCAAGATGGGATACTTAAGAGAAGAAACGTCATAATATGAAAATCAAACCGTTTATTAAAAATATCTTACAACAATAGTAACACTTACAGTTTTAATTAACATAATTAAAATCTTTTATGGCGCTTATTCACATATTTTTTGGCAAATATCAAGTAAATGACACATATCAAATATCCCGTCTTGCCCCATGATCGGGGCAAAATAGGAACAGCTAAGGGGCATGATGAGTACACATTTTAATCTGATTGGTAATGTCACAGATAATATAATACTACAGTGTAATGTTCACATATATGTGCATCTTTATTGTAATCGTTTACACCTGCGCATGAATTATGAGCCCAGCCATGGCACACGCTACAAATAACCCATCTTTCAGTGGACAGTGATAAGTACCCACAATGCATGCAAGAACAATAATTTTCATCGTCTTCAGATGAACTAGTATCAGTGTCACTTTCTTTATTGCGTCTTTTGTTTTTATTCTTTTTTCCCAGTTTATTTTTTCAGGTATTTTCATTATTTTTATTTTCAGGTTTCTTTTTGTCAGTTATTTTATTTATTTTTTATTTATAACCCTAATGAGACATTCCTGTACGGAGAAGCTGTAAGTATTGCAATTTTACCGCGTTTCATTGTTTTTCTCACTTGGGTTCTTACTTCCTTGGGTAGGTATAGCTATGATATTTACTGGGGTCACAGAAAACGAGGATTTTGCTGGCAGTATTTGCCTCTTAAGGGTTTTTTGTTTAATAATGTGTGCAGAAGTTGAAGACTGAAGCAAGAATCTCAGCACTCAACGGTTCTGCAGATACAGAATCAGCAGAAATATCTTTTTGTGCTGGAATGCACGGTTCATCCTGGGTTACTTACGATATTATATAAAACTGTTTTATAGCGTCTTAATTTCTTTTACCCTTAGTCATTATCTGAATCAGTTTCATCTTCAGCACTTCGAGCCCTTTTTTTTTTTTAACGGTAGGAAATGCGTTACGCATACCTTGCGCCTGGGAGGACGCAAGGTTATGTCGGGCTCTCCGCGGCCCCTGGGGGCAGAGTGCCAGCCAGAAAACCGCGGCCTACCGACTAAAACCCACCGATGTCCTTCACATACGCCTTAGCGCGAGCACATCCATTATCGTCGCATCCTCTTCATTTGAAGAGGATACGCCGAGAAGGGACGCGTCGCTGCCTGACAAGGTCATGGGAACTCGGGTGAATACTTCCACGACCTCGTCGGCGTCTGCTCGCTCTGAGCGAGCCCCTCTCGCTCCCCTAGGGTGGGGAGGCCGACGATCCCCCGGGGCATCCGGGGGATCGACGACTGGCGGTAACCGGTGCAATGCAGGACTCGGGCTTCCCAGGCCCAGGTCCCGCTGGTTACCGTCAGGAGGAAGAAGTTGGGCATATTGCCGCCTTCTCCGTCCTACCCTCCTACGGCGGCACGGATCAGCCTGGGGGTCATCCTCTCGGGCCCGCTCCGCCGCCTCCTTCTGTGTCATGACATTGATGCAGAAGGAGTTAACTACCTCCCAATAACTCTCTCTCTCGAGCATGGCCGAAACCACTTCTTGGAGGGAGAGGTCTTCGCCGGCTATTTCTATTAGGGCGCGTCGCGGTTCGACGAAAGCAGGGCACACCGCTAAGGTGTGCTGGGCGTCGTCGTCCTCAGCGTCACAATGATGGCACCGGGGCGTCATTTCCCTACCTATTCGGTGCAGGTAGTGACCAAATGATCCGTGGCCACTTAGAACCTGTACCAGGTGGTATGAGAGCGCCCCATGCCGCCTGTTCGACCAAGTGGTGAGGAGGGGTCTCATGGCATCAACGGTCCTCGTAAGAGTACCGGAGGCGGACCCGCTTATCTCCCCGAGCTCCTCATACCACTGGCGGAACATTTCGTTCCGCGCATCCTCCAAGGCGGTTGCCACCTCACGGGCCACCATCCTCCCTCCAGTACGCAGCTGGTATGCCGCCGCCAAAACGTGGGCGACCAGCTCCCATGGCGGGGTGCCGGCAAGGATGCAGGCCACCGCATGGGACACCGTACGGTATCCGCGAATAGCCCTCAGAGCCATGGCTCTGAGGGCTATTCGCGGATACCGTACGGTGCAGTGAGGCAATGGCTCGTGCGCTGAGGGCGTCAGCCCAAACAGGCGCACCGTATAGTGCCATACTGCGAACGATACCCGCGTACAATTGGCGGCAGCTGGCGCTCGGTCCCCCCACGTTTGGGAGGAGTCGCCCCAGTTCGTCTGCCGCACCCAGTAGCTTGGGTTCTAATTTGCGAAAATGTTCCTCGAAGCCCCATTTCACATCAATAATAAGCCCCAGATATTTCAGATGGGACCTCAGAGGAATATTCTCGCCACCCACCACCAGAACAGTCCCCGCAGGGGGTCTACGCCGGGGGCCATAGAACACGAGGGCCTCCGTTTTTGAAAGAGCCACCCGTCGCCCAAGCATGGCAATTCTATTGACGACTAGGGTGCTCGTTACTGACGCAAGCCGAACAACATCTTCGAGCTCCCGACCTCTTGCTGTGACGAGGGTGTCGTCGGCATAACATAACAAACGCGTCCTCGCCGGGAGCGCACCTCTGAGTAGCCAATCGTAGCCTGCGTTCCACAGTAGGGGCCCAAGAACAGACCCCTGGGGGACGCCGCGGGACATACGATGGCTCTCAATTGCTCCTCTTCTCGGGCAAAGAATCTCTCTATTCTGGAGATAGTCTTCCAGAATTCGACATAGGTACAGAGGAACCCCATGGAAATTGAGGGCCTCCATGATCGTGCCGAATGGAAGACTATTAAATGCGTTGGCGATGTCTAGAGACACCGCCAACACATACTCGCCTCTTGATGTGGCCTCCGAGACAAGCGATCGGAGGTCCGCTAAAGCGTCTATTGTGGACCGGCCGACACGAAAGCCATATTGGGCTTCTGAGAGGTTGAGGCGGGAAGCAATCACCCTCTCAAATAATTTCCCAACCTCGTTCAACAACACGATGGGGCGATATGCGGACGGTGAGTCCGGCGGCCTGCCCGGCTTTGACAGCAGGCAGAGTGCGCCATCCCTCCATTCTTTTGGGAACCGTCCGACGCGCAGGCATGCGTCGAACAGCTCCCTGAGCCTGTCTCCAAGGTGTTTAAGGCACAGGCTCAGCACCCTGCCTGGGACTCCATCGGGGCCAGGGGCCGTCTTTTTTGCCCTAAGGCGAGCAGCCGCAGCCGCAAATTCGCCGTCTGCTATTGGCGGACCTTCAGTCTGCGCGAGGGGGTCCGCTCGCGTTGGTGCCATTCGCGGGGGAGTGAAATCAGTTTCCGGGGGAAACAATTCACCAACAACCCTCTCTAGAAGAGCAGAATCCATGCTCTCTGAGATGGGGGTGCCGTGCTGCTTGAGCTGATTACGGGCAGCTTTATAGGGGTGCCCCCAGGGATCACGATCGAGGCCCTGCAGCATCTCCTCTCTGGCTAGTTCTTTGGCCTTAGCGATGGCCGTCTGCAGGGCTTTCTTGGAACACCTATACTCCTCGTATAGGCGGTCCTCGTCTGCGGAGTTACGCGTCCCCCTTCTCCGGGATCGGGTATATGCCCTTCTCGATGTGATACAGGCGGTCCGCAGGTTGGCAATTTCCTGAGACCACCAGTATACTTGGCGGCGATCGCGTGGCGGGCGTGACCTTGGCATGGATTAATCGCATACCTCGGTCAGCGACTTGCGAAAGCGTGTGGCTGCTTCGTTTACATTGGGCCCGTCCATGGACCCTAAACACCACCGTTGGACTATGGCCGACTCTTCAGCCAGCTCCTTATTGAGCCGGCTAAGCGTCCAATGTGGGAAGCCGCCATGCTCTGATGGTTGAGCCGAAGGACGTGAGGTAGGAGTCTCAAATGGGACATATCTGTGGTCCGAGAGACTCTCCACCTGCGTCTCCACTCGCCAATTACTAATTCTTCGTGCTAAGGCGGGGGTCGCAAACGAGACGTCTACGATTGACCCGCCGTTATGTCGCACGCAGGTGTGGGCGCGCCCCCTATTAAGGAGCGAGAGTCCAGTCGCAGCAGCCCAGAGCTCAACAGTCTGTCCGCGTACATCTGTGGCTGGGTTACCCCAGACCACTGACTTGGCGTTCAAGTCGCCGAGGAAAAGGACTTGGGCAGCAGCAGCTCTCCGGATAGCAGCACCCACAGTCCCAAGAAAGGTTTCAAACTCGGGCAGGGCTCTGTTCGGGGAGAAGTAGGCGCCTGCTATAACTATTCCGCCCCATTTTGCCATAACGTAACCCGAACCGCACTCCAACAAAGACGGGGGAGTAAACCCCGGAGCCGGACGGACTATTATAGCGACAGAGCCATCCCTGTCACCCACCCAATTTGATCGGCTGGGGATGAAGTAGGGCTCTGCTACCACCGCAATGTCGATGGACCATTCCACCAGCACTTGCTGCAGTAGATCTTGTGCTCTGGCGCAGTGGTTCAAATTCCCCTGTAAGAAGCTGTATCGACGACCTGGATCCATTTAAGCAGTCGATACAGCTTCCATTGGCTCTTGCTCGAGCTCCGCCACGGATGATACAACAGGTCGTGTGAACGATACTGTTCCCCTAGTCTGGGGGGGGGGGGGGGGGGGGGGGTTGCATTTCTTCCCCCCCATGAAGTGTCCAGTTGGAGCTTTTGTGGCCGCTTTTACTACACCTGTAGCATAGCCCACCCCTGTCCACACTGGATGGGCATGTTTGCCGTGTGTGGCCTGTCCCCATGCACTTAAAGCAGCGCATGGGGCGAGCCTCTAGGACCTTCACTGCAACAGAGCTCCAGCCAATAAGAAGCCTCCCTTGCACAACTGTTTTTGCCACTGACATGGGGCAGCGTATTATGGCCGCGCCTAAACCGTTGGGTCCCACTCTGATGTCAGCCACTTTGATAAGGTCGGTGCCGCATCCTCTCTTCTTGGCGATGGCAGCGGCAATATCCTCCTTACAGACTGAGTCATCCAGGCCCGTAATGCGGATGTTAGCGCACTTGACGGGCCGGACAACATAAGCCTCATCTTTTAGGGCCTCCTTGATTTTTGCAGCAAGAAGGTCTGCCTTTTCCCCAGCCTCTGCCCCGGGGATTTCGATCACCCTTGCTCCTGTAGCTGTGTGGCGGCAATTCATTCGCTGGATGTCGAGCTCATCCAGCTGAACTTCTCGCCGTGCACGACTTAGGATGTCACCGTAGGAGACGCCCTTTTGTACGGCTTCGGGGCTCAAAGTAATTATTATAGCCGCTGATTTAGGCAGGGCCAACTTTGGTGCGCCGGTGGACTTGCGCTTGCCCGACGCGGGTGAACCCCTTGTCGGTCCAGCTTTGGCCGCGGTAGCCGCGACGGATGACCTTGGTGTATCTTTGGAATATCCACTGATTGGACCTTCCGGTGGAGACAGCTTTGCAGTCTTCCTCTTCCTCTTCTTAGATTTGCTGTCAACAGTAGTCCATTCATTGTCGCTGGGCTTTGGGGCTGCAGGGGTAGCCTTCTTACCCTTTGATGTGGACGGAACTACCAGAGAGCTTTGTCCCTCATTCTCAGGAGGTCCTGAGATGGCCTTCTGCTTCTTTTGGGTTGCAGTTGACTTCTTGTTCTCCAACTGGGTCCTAGCCTTCCCTTTCGGAGTATGAGCGGTGTTCTCCTGCGCCGTAGACGTCCTGTCTGCCGCAAGCGGCGGTCTATAACGTTTATCGGGAAGAAGCCGGTGTTCGATGCCCTCAAAGCGGGCATTCACTAACTTCCCGATCATCTGCATCATCCTTGCCTCTTGCTCTTGTTGGGCAGGGTCCATTGAGTCTCTTGGTACACCAGGAGTCGATGCTGGGATGGTGCTGTTTTCCGTAGAGCGGGAGGGAGCCGGTGTGACGGGCTCAACCTCCATCTCTACTTGGGTTTCCCTGACAGCCGCCCGAGGTCTAGATGACTCCTGAGCCTCTCGTTTCTTGAGAAGTTTTATCTCGCCTGTGAGGTCTGCCACGCATTTTCTAAGCTCCGCCAGCTCTTTTTTGAGACTAGCGTTTTCCGCTTTGAGAATGCGCGTATCGGCCGAGATGGACTTATTTGTCACTTCATTAAAGCAGTCTTGTATGGACATGACTGCTTTTATTAACGCCTCTTGGAAGGGCCCGCTGAGATGAGAGGATTTGCGTGCCACTTCTGTGATAACATTACAGTCTATTTTCAGGACTTCCTCGATATCGAGGGCAGTCCTGGCAGTTGGATCTGCAATGAAGGACTCGTCATTGTTGGCATTAATACGCGACTCGAGGAACCTCGCTCTCGTCTCGTAAGCCTTCTTGTCCATTTCGGCAATTTTTTTGTCGAGACGGATCTGCTGCTCCTCTCGCTTGGCGGCATTGAGCTCTCTCTTCGCCTGAGCAAGGCCGACATACTCTCCGGTAGTCGGAGGGCGACCTCGCCTGCGCTCGCGTTTGCTACTGGAGGCGGCAGTTTTCTCAGGCGGGTCCTCATCTGAGCCCGAGTTCTGCGAACTGCCCTTTGTTCTGTGCCGTTTGCGGTGGTGCGTCGTTGACGTGTCAGCACCGTCCGAGACGCCATCTGTCATAGTTAGGTCGGTGCAAGAGATGACCGATTGCACCGACGTATCCGACTCCTCGGAATTCATTCTTTTCTTGCCCTTGTCGAGATCTTGCGACGAGCAAGGGATTAGGAGAACTCTAGCCTCCCTGCCACCACTACTTACAGCCGAACCACTTCGCGAACGAGTAGTTGGCGTCGACCCACAACTCTTAACGCTCCTACTGAGCCTCAGACCTCCACCTGGATCTTCACTCCCACACAACGCCTCGGTAACATATTTTCCTACGGCCGGCCCGGATACCGACGTAGGCCCGCTCCTAACGGATCGCATTTTGTAAGATCGCATAGAGAGGTGGAATTCGGGTGAGCCGGCCCCAGATACTTCCGGCTGCCCGTAGCCGCTTTACGCGGTCCTGCGGGGGGGACTGACACCCCCTGGGGACATTTTGATTGGTCTCCGAATTCCATGATGATTTGCTTTGTAGGGTGGGCTCCCTGGGGTGGCCGTTCGGGACTGGAGACCCTCCAGCCATTCATCCCATCGGCACGGACCAGACCTTAGGATTAGGGTGATTTTTTAGTGTGGTTTTCTTCCACGCGGCCCGACGCTCAGTGCGGCGCTCCCCCGGTCCGCTCAGTGCGTGTAACGGGTTTGCCCGACGGCAGACCCCACTGGGCTCACCGTCGCGCACACGAGCCGAAGCTCCGGAGGCGCGAAGCGCCGTGGCAACAAAGTGCCACTCCCGCCGCAAAGCGGCCAGTGGGGTGGCCACAGAAGAGTGGCCCGCCAGGTGAAACCCGGCCATCCCACGACCCGTAAACGGGTCCACCGGCGACGGTCACATCCCTTCTTAAAAAAAGAAGAGGAGGATATCGCACAGGAGTGTAATTTTTTATAGAGATTTTCTTCCTCGCGGCCCGAAGGCCCCCGACCCCACTCAGTGTAGGGCTACGGGTTTGTGTGGCCGTGCAATGCCCGCCCTGAAAAGGGCAGGTGGCCACACACCAGTTTTTGTCCGCGCCGGCAAGCCGGTACCCCCCATATCTGGGGGGCGTTCCCCTATCCGCAACCCGGGGACGCGTCCGATGGCAGACTGGAAACTGCACACGGAAGCACTTCGAGCCCTTCTCATTCGTCGTTCCAAGATCGTTTTAGGCACGAAATCCTATTGTATCAAAAACCACAGCTAGAGCATGTGTCTGTTTTATGTTTATAATTTTATACCATTTTACGGCAAACAAAAAATTAATTTAGTATTAAATAGGTATTAAATATTTTTCTACCTACACATATGGGGCAAAACGGGATGTATCCTATTATGCCCTGACCTTTTTGCCCCAACAGACACATTTTTCAAAAGTAACAACAGTTCTAACCGGCAAAATTATTCTGGGAAAAAGCAATCCGAAATCGTTAGTTTTACACTACTGCAACAAGCATGTGGTATATTATTACAATAGCGCTGATACCTACCATAGGGTCCATCGATTAAAAACAGAAAATTTCGTAAAAATTGACTAAAAACACTTTTTTTCTCGCCGCGCAGCCAAAACACGTAAAGACACGCACGTAACACATAATATAAAACGTTACGGCCGCTGATATTTCTGTGTTCTACGAGTCGATCCGTACCGTTTTAAAATTTAAATAATATAAAACGGTACGGATCGTCTCGTAAAACACAGAAATATCAGCGGCATCTCTCTCAAACTTGAATGAGGGTCTTCAGTCACTATTTCTTTCACTTTTGCGATGTTAGCTTCAGTTGAAGACACTGGACTCAATTCTGAAGCGGCCGCTAAATTTCCTAATTTTATTTAGGTGTCGCTAAACCATTTTCCTATTCTACGGTATCTGTCAAATTCAACTGACATTGCTAATTTGAATCTGATGTTTCTAATTTTAGACGGTCAATTCAACTTAGGTTTAGCCGTCCAAACGCTATTCCAGACGTGAGATTTTTACGCGTAAACTTCCTAAGCTGATTAATTTTAGCGGCGACTAAAATCATCCCGATTAAAATTAGAACCTTGCTAAAATCCACCATTTTGGTAATGAAAAATACAAATCCAAATAACAAATGAGGTAACAATGTTAATTTTGCCCATATTGATTATTTTCGCCTTAAATGAACAGGAAAATAAAATTTTTTTTTTAGTAATTACAATTATATTGTTAAAAATAGGATAAAAATGTACATTAAATGTATTAACTGATATAAACATAAACCCGTTTTAGTTTCTTTAACAACAAGATCCATCCATTAATTTACTTTTAATATTTTTACGACAGCAACACAAACACAATTTAAACTAATCTTAGACATTTTAGAATTACGCTTAAGCTCTGCCTAAATTTAGTTGGCCTGTCACCGTAGAATAGCACTTGCTTAACCGGCCATTTAAATTAAGTTTAAATTTAGAAATTTTAGTTTTAGGTTATTTAGACGGCGGGCACACAGAATTGAGTCCATTGATGGCCTACCAGGGCGAGGTAAAACTTCCATCATATCTCGACCGCTTTTGAACGCTTTGTACCACTCATGAGCACGTATATTTTATTATCCAAGTCGAATCACCGTTAGCCTTCTGTTACATTTTCAGTAACTCCGAACACGAAATTCCATTGGCGATGCAAAATTTAAGACAAACTATGTTCGAATCACAATGTACGGCAATGTAGATTGCCAACTTGTGACAATATGCAAAGTCACGGTACCCAGTAATTTCACCGCCATATCTTACCCTTCAAACCGGAACGCAGCAATGCAAGCACTGCTTCTTTGCGACAGAAATAGGTAAGAAGATGAATGCAATATAATCACAAACTAGGTAAGTGTTTCACCAACACCGAAATATTGATACAAGAAGAAATTGTAACTTCGTTTGCACCATTGATGATGATGGTGCTGGCCAGCAATGGTGCAAATGAGACATCGGGTCCAGTCCGGGTGACGTACACAAGAGAACTATTGAGATGTGCGTAACGTTGCTAGGAGTACGAGCATATCAAAGTCGTTGAACGCATTACTAAAATCTAGTAGGGTCAACACCGTTAGCTCCTTGTTTTCCATACCAAAACGAATGTCGTCAGTGATTTTAACGGGTCCCACTACTTTGCCCCACTGGCCAATGAGACCACGCGGAACACCATTAATTGTTCCTCGTTAACCCATGTATAAAATTCTCTTTTTCCTTATAGCCAAACTGATTTGCTAAAATAGTTTGGTCACAAGGAATTATGCCAAACTCTTATTACTTCCTCCCTATTTGGGGTAGGCAGAGGGAGCGTGTGTATGTTTACTACTGTAGTATTATATTATCTGTGGTATAACATAATAAATAATAAGAGTTTAGCATAATTCCTTGTGACCAAACAGTTTTGGTAAATCAGCTTGGCTATAAGGAAATAAGATTTTATAAATAGATCAACGAGAAACGATTAATTAATCCTCGTGGGACTACGAGGAACAACATTTCCTCGTGGTTCCACCAGTGGGGCAAAGTAGTGGGACCACGAGTAACGACCCATTTTAACAAGTGCCGTTGTGGTACTATGACCGGGGAGGAATCCAGATTGGAAGGGATTCAAAAGATGAGGCCACATTGTGTTTTCGCGCTGGGTAAGTTTGTTTGTTTTAACAAGCTTTTATTTACTTTCACCTGTCCAGTGTCTGTAATGAAAACTTGCAAGTTAAATTTGACCAACTTCCCCGTCTCTGATTGGGCTGAAATTTTGCATACATATGTATATCGCGTGACAATGCAATATTATGATGATATAAAATCTTGTACTTAAATTTTTTTTTTTTATAATTTACTTGTGTAGCAATGTTTTTGTTTCAATAAAGGGAGCTTCAATTAGACGAGCTTCAATTTGACTATGCTTTACTTCGTGTCATCGATGACAAATCTTGCAGAAAGTAAGCCAATATTGCATTGCTCTGTCGCCGATATGTAGAGTCTGACACACGAAACATGAGCTTGGAAAAAAGCGGCAAATTCAAAAATTCTAGCTCTGGTAATACTGTCTACAGAAGGTAAAATACATTTTGATACTTGAAATATTCTAATATTTTTTTATTTATGTAGTAATTTAGAATGTTAAATTTGTGAAAGGATTGTCTTTTTTTCCTTGAATATAGTAGGAAAAAAAACGAGTTTATACTTTTTTAAAATTAAATATTAGGTAATGTTTAGTTTCAATGAACTTCCAACAATGAACCTTTTATAAGAAATCGCTGTATTTGGATTTCATTAATGTTAAAATTACTTAATATCTGTAATATTTCGACAGAAATTAAGAAAAAAATATTATGAAATTGTTTATTACAAAGTATCAAAATCACCATGTTGAACTAAACTACATGGGGACATTGTATCAGTGTTGCTACTTGAAAAAATGTTAGGTTCATGTTTCGTGTGTCAGACTCTATCTATATTTTGTAATACTTTATTCCTTTTATTTCAGCAACATGGTACGAGCAATACAGGATATACAAGGAATAATACTGTATGAAAGTATCGCACATGTTTAGTACGAATTCACTCATAATTAAGAGTACTATTATATCTTCTGTGATTATGCATTTAATAGGAAATAGAACCGCCTGTTGTGGATAAAAAGTCTCTGTAGTCAGCATTACAGGATAAATAGTACAAGGAATAATACCGTATGAAAGTACCGCATGTGTGGGGTAATAGCTTCAGTATTATGTTATCTGTGGCTTCGTTCGAATTCAGATTAATTTTAAGTGATAATATGCATTGAATAGGAGATAGAACCACCTCTCAATTTTGAACACTAAACACGGATACATAATTATACTAGTCGTATATGTAATCAGCTGTTATTATTAATGAAAAGGGTCCTTACCGTCAACTACATGTAAATACAGTTGTAGGATGTAGGATGTTGTAGGATAATACTAGGTAGGTACTTCTAAATAATGCCAATATCACAATGTTAAAATGTTATGTCAATTACTTATATAAAATAATAATGAGCTGATTGATGAACAGCATTATCTTAAACCTTTCCGGTTTCTAAGTGTAATTATGTAATTTATTATGTAATAATGTGCATTTGTTGAATAATTAAAAAAACAGTATTACAGTAATAAACAAATATTTTTATTATAGTCGTTACTGAAAAAGTCCTGATTAATAATTTAACAGTAATTTTTTTAGATTTATATAAAAATAGCAGTGTGTATAAAAATATTCTAATCGGTAACTACGTGTAAAAATTACAGAGCGTATAAGTATTTGCAAATTGTCGAAAATTGGAATCGAAACATTTATTTTATTTTCCTATAATATAGGTAGGTACCTATAACAAAACAATTTTGTTTTATTTTCTTATAAAATATAACAAAACAATTCACAAATTTTCATTCATTTTCATGATTATTAATAACTTAATATATCAAGAGGATTGTGGAAAGCCCAATTTGGTTTCAACACTACACTAGGGCACAAAAATATTCTAATTGGTATCTACATGTAAAAATTACAGAGCGTATAAGTATTTGCAAATTGTCGAAAATTGGAATCGGAACATTTATTTTATTTTCTTATAATGTATAACAAAACAATTTTGTTTTATTTTCTTATAAAATATAACAAAACAATATACAAATTTTCATTCATTTTCATGATTATTAATAACTTAATATATCAAGAGGATTGTGGAAAGTTTAATTTGGTTTCAACACTAAACTGGGACACAAAAATATTCTAATTGGTATCTACATGTAAAAATTACAGAGCGTATAAGTATTTGCAAATTGTCGAAAATTGGAATCGGAACATTTATTTTATTTTCTTATAATATATAACAAAACAATTTTGTTTTATTTTCTTATAAAATATAACAAAACAATTTACAAATTTTCATTCATTTTCATGATTATTAATAACTTAATATATCAAGAGGATTGTGGAAAGTCCAATTTGGTTTTAACACTATACTGGGGCATGACCAAGATTTTGGAACGAAGAAACTGTCATTTTCCGAAGGCGGGCAGTTTTTCCTCGCAAAGTATTCCATTGGGTAGAGACTCCAAAGAATGCCTGAAAAAACGTTACAGAGTAGGCTTAAATTTGACTTTCTTTGAAAACGTGATTTGGAAAAAATACACAGGCCTATTTTTGGACCCCCGCCCGTAATTCTATAGCGGTAATAGAAAAAAAATAGTTTTATAAAATAAAAACATTTTTTTTACATTTGTATTTTAACTTGTAACGTGTACCACAGATAACAATACTAGTAGTTTAACAACTAAATAAAAATATGAAAATATTACAAAAACGAATAATACACAATTTTTTGATAAAAATAAACTACTAATTACCTTAAAAAACAAACATTTATAGTTATTTGTTCAACAAGTGAGCAAAGTTGTTTCTTGCTGCGAGTGCCGACTTCTAAATCACGAACACGCGAAGTAGTATAGAATTGAATCACGAGCGTAGCGAGTGATTCTAATATAGACTATTGAGCACAGTGAGTGAGTGAGATAGACTAGTGAGCACGAGACCAAAAAATTTGCTCTCGGGTGAAACATACAACTTTTCACCTCTTCCAGCAAGTAACTTGTTAATAGGTTAGGTTATCTTTAGGTAAGAAAATCAATTAAGGCGTATTTAAACAAGATGTTTATTAAAGCCAACAAACATAACTAAATTACCATATTATAACTTGAAAATAAAATTATTGCAATTTGTCAGATTAAAGGTTTTTGATAATTCCATGAAATATGACTGTCTCAGAATAAGTTTTAGCACCTTTTGAAAGTCGCCAATTATTGAATAATTCGTACGCCTAAAGATATTTTTTACGCGAATTTTCTGGTAAAAATCTAAATTCAGCATTGGAAACTAGTTCTCTCAACTCTTTTGGAGTTAGACTTCTTAGATCTTCATCGCTGGACGCACGCATTTTTCTTTATAATAACTAAAACAGTTCAATCGACCTAATGCTGCAAAAAGTTTGATTCTCGCTAAATTATATTTTAAAAGTTTAATTTTTTTTAGATGTTGCGTTCGGAAATTGCACTGGTTGCCATTTTTAAGAAAACAAAACATGATATTTGTAAGTAAGTGATATTAAGCAATAAGTAGTACAATTTTCAAACTTAAATTTCTATAAGTAAAAACGAAATTTTATTCCTGTGAGTTAAATCGCTAGGCGAAAATGAGTTCCGAACGGACCATTTGTTTTTTCTGCGCCGAATAATTCCAAAAGGTGATCGATTTTGCTGCGAGTTTTTAGGCGCCAAAAGCACCCTTTTTCTGCTGGAGAGGTGAAAATATGTTTCTAAACTACTAGCCTACTACCGGCCAAGTACCGCAAACATCTCTAAAATGATAGTCATTCGTTTGTTTATGCGGCGCCTAGCGTAAGATTGCTGCAAAATCGGGCTGTTCTCAGTAGTCTTACCGAGTAATCTTACCAGTAGTACTACTGGGAATTTCCTTCCCAATAGACTTACTCATAGTACGACCTCACTAGTGTTATATTTCACGCTGAGATTCTTCGCCAGTTCTGGGTCGCGCAGGGCGATGATGAGAGTACGCGCCTAGAAATTTAGTATTTTAAAGTGGTCGTAATACGTGGATTTAAATTTTTTTTTTAATTTACTCAAAAATGCATGTAATGTGGTCATTATTTTGACAACCTTGTTTGAGAAAGGCGATCTTGCCGTTCTGTTTAAAGGAATTAAATTTCTAGTTAATTAATATAATTTTTATTTAAATTACTTGCTGGTTTTATTTAGATTAGGTACTTGCATTTTTGGAAAAGCACTATACAAGCCTTGGCCCACAATGACTGCTTCGCTGGTCACGCTATGATTGCCTCGAGCTAGCTTAGCTAAGCTGCGCTGTCGGCCATCATCAGCGCGACCAGCAAAGTAGTCATTATAGGCCGCGGCAGTAATGTACTATTAGACCCTATTACATTCGTAATCTTATATTCAATTTTGGCGGGAGTCCAAAAATAACTCTATTTAAATACCTACGTTTAATTAGGTGCAACTTTAAATATCTAATAGTTATGTATTAGTATATATTTGTATTATAACAAGTTTATAATGTATTAGTATATATATAACAAATTTATAATATTTGGTGAGATTCTTAAAATTTAACTAAGTATATCTGATATTTAATTGGGATGATGACTGAATTCTAATTTTTACGTCTCGTCATTAAATATTAAAATACTGTGGAAAAAGATGCAGTCCTGTGAAATTAGAATTAAAATCGGCTTAGAAATACATTAGATACAAGCATTTTAAGTTGTTAATTTTAAGGCGATTAGACAGAGAGATCCGACATTAACCGTGACGTCATTGATGAGTACGGCCATATAAACTCCTTGTAAATGGCCGTTTTGCAAGAAAGAGATGGAGAAAAATCTTTAATACTTTATATCTTGGTTGTTTTTATAGTTATTCGAAAACCGATTTTTTCTTTCTGTTTATTATATGAATGAGCTTCTATTAAAGCAAAAACATTTTTTTTTGTCATCTAGCTTATTACGCGATTTTTTGAATTGCAGAAGTAACGATGCGATGACCGCAAATTTCGTTACCATTAAACCAAAGAGAAAGTAGGAAGCGAACGAATCATTTTTTAGGTTATAATATAATTACATCTTTTGTAAATAACTCACCATGACCAAAAAAGAACGATAGCCACATAACCAAGTTGAGTGCGTTAGGGTAATGGCGGCCGCTGGTAGCCGTGAGAGGCAGCATCAGCAACCCGAACACTCCAAACTGTATTAGCAGGACCGGGTAGAAGAACCCGAATGACAATGCCAGTATCACCTCGTGTACTAGTGACGATACCTTCGAAAATCAAAGACAAGCATTAAAAATAAATGGCATTAGTAGTTACCTAATATTTATCAGGTAAACTGAATCATCGTATTCTGCTGACGAAATTAGATGATTATTAATTTGGTTGTTGTATATGTAATAATAATATAATTATAGTATATCCACATAAGACGTCGCTTGTAATTAATTCTTGAAGTTTCCATATTCTTAAGGGAAATTAATAAGACGTTATAGATACTGTTTCATCTCGGTGTCACTTTAATAAATGGAGACTGTTATCAATTATGTTCGTTGGGTAGTGGCCGGAGCGCGATGTCTAATTAGTAATTGTGTAGGACGGCACTCCATTAGGCCCTACTTTGCAAGACGTGAAAGGTACAAACAACACAGGTATTCCCTTTTTCTAATGTTCCTGGTAGGTTTATTTGGCAAGAAATTGCACGGACATTGATAAAAAATTGTGTGGCGCGATAGGGGGCGATAGGGTACCGTGATAAAATCAGACATGTTTTTATTTCTACATATTTTTTGTTTGCTTTGCATAAAAAATTACACACGATTTTCATATTCGCCTAGGATGACTAAATCTCATTTACTATATAAAAAAACTTATTACTTACTAAGTAGTAAAAAGTAAAATCACTTTACAAAGTGTACTGAAATAATAATCACACTTTGAAACGCATACTGTTTATTGTCATAATATCGATTCCGGCCATCAAGTCGAAGCTGCGGTGGTGAGCGAAATCCATCTGCGACGATTAGCATGCGTGGGACCGCCAGAACCCCGCAGTGCCGGAGCTATGACAGAAGCCTTGCATGCTGCATGCCTGCTTGCATGCCAGTTTGCGTGCCTGCATGCATGCTGCATGCCTGCTGCATGAATGCTGCATGTCTGCATGCGAAATGATATAATTATATATATCATTAGTGATTTCTTTACACTAATCGTAAATTACAGTTTTTTTTTGTAATATGTATATCTCAATAATTAAGGTTTAAATAAAAGTTATAATTTAAACATAAGAAAATAAATTTAATCTGTTAGGTAGGGGAAGGTGGCCTAAAATGGGTAAGCTAAGGAAATGGTTAATAAAATCTATAAATTACCTTTCTAAGAATATTTTTTTTTACGTTATGAGATAGAATATTTATCGAGCATCAAAATAAAACATAATATGATGGCACCATATATGAAATATTTATTAAATAAGATAAATACAAAACCCTTTTAAAAACCCGTTTTGCCCACATGTGTGCCTAAAACGGGTAACCCCCTTCGGGCAAAATAGGTATGCTTAGGATAGAGTCATATTTGGACAGGCTATAACATGTATATATTATAATTAGTAAAAAACTGACATTGTAACATATTTTTGCAGGAAACTTTGTTCAGAAATCTTTTTACATTGAAAACTAACTTACTTTATATTTTTCTAAATAAAGAAAAATATAAACAAATGTAACAAATGTTAATTAACCTACTTATAACAAATTCAGTCTTTAACCATAACATTTTTAAATAATTTGAATCTTTAACAAAGAAAAATCAAAATAAGATGAACTTAACACTTTTCTATATCATAACGGGTAGGTAGTAGGTACCCGTTTTGCCCTACTCGTTTTGCCCAAGAGCACATGTTTATGCAAAATTACAATAACCTCAAATTGGAAGGTAATACCGGTAAACTTTCTACCTTAATTTAATGTTAAATAGTGCTAAAATAAGATGGTAACACAAATAGCATGATTCGTATAAAGATTTTTGACTAATCGTAAGACACTTGCCTTTATTTTTTTTAATAAAGTCACTAAAAAACTTTCGTTGCATACACCTACGCTATTACACGACTCCGGTATCCGAGCGAAACTGATCGAAGTTCGTCGACGTTTGGGAAATCTCGGCACACGAACACAATAACCCTAACGCTTGATACAGCAGTGTACGAGTACTTACCCGTTTTAGGCGGCCTACCCGTTTTAGGCTACCTTCCCCTATGCATAGCAAATAGCAAGTGTTTGCTTTTTGAAATTATGGTGAATAGTTTCGTTAAGGATTTGTATGTCTTTTGTGTTAAAACTTATGACATTAATAAGGACACTGGCAGTTTTATACTTGTTTACTTTTCTAATATGAATTTTGAATCTGACATGTATTTCATACTTCTACTCTAATTTTGATAGCTCGTGTATATTTATCCAATGAGACTCATCCTCAAATATAATTTTTAAACAAATAATCTGCGTTTTTCACTGCATTTTGAATATTATGCCTTTGAAATATTATGGCAACCATAAATTATGCCTTTTGTTACTTATGATTATTCAAATTATGCCTTTTCTTGGTTATGCCTAACATTTTCGACCTTATAATATTATGCGTTATGAAGTTATAATATAAAGACTTATGGCAAGTGACGATTATACTCGTAGCTATCAGTATTATGCTTTTTTAGTTTATGACGAAAAACGTTATGCGTTTCAATAGGTAATCGAAATAATTCTCTAAGCGTACAAATAACATTTTGGTTACATGAACATTATTACAACATTAACTTAATGCAAAGTTCTACCACAGTGCAAGGCAATTAATTGGCAAGATTTTCAATTTCAAACAAAACTGGAAAACTCCCCAATTAGGCGTCGACGGGCATTTAAATTGCAGATCGGGTAATTAGCGATAACGACTTAAGAGCCATTTAGTTAAAAACTTTTTGTTTGTACGACTTTTTAAATGCTCGTTCTCACCGCATGTTGTGATTTTTAATTCTGAACAGGAAATACGGCAGTCGGAAAGTGGTCGACCAATTTCGACAAATAATAGGTAGGTAGTTGCAAAATTTGGATAAAGAAAATGCTAGTATAAAACTAAGATTGCGTTGCTAGGTGATATTAAACGTGCTACCGTGTTATGTATGATACTAGCTGTATTTCAACTTCAACTTTGGGTCGGTAGGCATTTTTGGCCGACCTTACTTAGGCAAGAAGGTAGTAAAGGTTCCCTTTATGTCAGTAGTACCATTGATGGTACAAGTGTAGGTGCATACTGCATAGTGTTGGAATGTTTAAGTGAATTGGAAACTAGACCGCGGATCATTTATTGAAGATTTTCAATGATATGTAGGTACTTAGTCCTAGTATGATTGATTATAAAAATTAATGCTCATTGAGCATTAAAACATCGACTCTAAAATCAATGTTTTTTGTTCAATGTCACGCAAATGGTTGAAAGGACGAAATTCTGATAACCATTTAGACCAATTCGTAGTCTGCGGATGTCGCAGTGCAAGCAGGGGGTTGATTCTCGCACAATTCGTAAAAAGTCGAATTCGAGTTTTTTCTCGAGCGGTAATCACAGTTTAACCAATTGGTACATATTTTATGAAATGCCGCTATTTCATAATAGAAAGTAGTAAGTATTGTCTCGACTGCTGCTCAGGAGCAGCCAAGACGACAATTTCAAGTTTGTATATTTATTTCTTTTTCTTTCTTTTTTTAATTATCCTAGTGTTTTTTATTTTTATTATCCTATTTTTTTCGCAGCTAATGTCAACTCCATACATTTTTTCTGCAGAACGACTGCGAAAAAGTTAGCGTGTGGCATTTGTCTAGGGCCTCTGTGCAATTGTGCATCTGTGTCAGTGTAGGGCGTGAACTTACCACGAACACCATTAAGGTGGCTAAAGCCCGGCCTATGTGTGGTGCCAGCGGCTTGTAAATATGGTCCCGGAGCCACGAGTGCACTACCCGGTTCCACGCACGGTAGTATTTTGAAAACTGTGACGTCGTCCACCAGTCCTAAAAAATATATTTAAATTAAATAATAGCCGCAATAAGGATTATGATGGTGCCTACGGGCTCTTGTCAATGTCATTTGATTGTTAAAAATCATAATTTTGCCATTTTGATATTTTACTGTTCTAGCCCATCATTGAATTAGCTCCATTAACTCGACACGAAAATCTCATTTGTGAAGATATCTTAATCCATTCAAATATTCATGTTACACAAGAAAATAATAGAAAAACATGACATCACCTCATAGAAGAGTCTGTCGCCAAACATGAGCATTTCAGCAAATGCGTTGAGCCACGCGTGCAGCAGGCAGTAGAACCCGCACAAGAACGAAATCACTCCGGGCAGGACGCAGGCGAACATGGCCCGTACCACAAAGCTTGCTTCAATCTACACAAAATAAATAAAGTGAATTATTATTATAAAATGTTTGTGTAACTTACGACTAGGCATGGTGGTTATATTAAATATAGAATGATGTCACTAACAACATCGTGCTTTACTCTCTAATCCTTTTCATTTGATACCCACATTACTGGGTTTCGAAACGAAATTTATATAAGTACACTATTGTTGAGTAGCGGCCATACTGTATATAGGTCAATGTTGCTAGGTTTATAGTGCTCAACTCTTATTTATTTATTTATTTAAGACAGATACACCATCGACAATATCAGTTTACATTAAAAATACATATGTGCAAATGTAACAGTACAAAAGATATGTCATTGCAGGTATATACAACATTATTATAATAATATATACAACACAAAGCAAACCTCAGAGACAAACAATAACAAATTGAAAAGTGCTTCTATGTTAATAAATCAGAACCACTAGCTGAGCACGGCGAGTAATTCCTTGCATTTTTTTTTGAATACTCGTTCAGGGTCACTGAAGATGTCAATGTCATGATTATTCAGGCTGTTGTAAGTTTGCATACATCTGTTTAGTGGTGAAAACCTACCTAAATTAGTTCTGGTAAGGGGAATATTGAAAACATTAGTAATAGGGTGTCTAGGAATATTATAAGAGTACGTAAGGCACACCTGCTGCAATAAATTAGGTGAAATTAATTTGCCATGAAGAAGTTTGTGCAATGACATTAAATCTAAGAGCTTACGTCGGTCAGCCAGTGAAGTTATGTTAAGATGAGACAGTCTAGAATTGTAATCTCTAGTATATGGGTAGCTTTGGATCTTATATGTAATATAACGAGTGAAATTTTTTTGAATACGTTCGATTCTATTCATATGAATTTTATAAGAGGGATTCCAAATCACTGACGCATATTCCAAACTACTACGAATCAAGGCGTTGTATATAGTAATCAGGGTCTGCGTATTTCTGAAATCCTTGCATGTACGTTTTACAAAACCTAACATTTTCCAGGATCGTGTCACTAATTTATTAATATGTTCGATAAAGCTAAGTTTCTTATCTAGAATTACTCCAAGATCGCAGGTGGATGAAGACTCAATCAAAGGGTGTTTATCGATGGAGTAATAAGAATCAACAATAGATTTATTCTTTGTAAATTTCATGTAGGTACACTTACTAGGATTAAGTCTCATTTTATTACTTTTGCACCAATCATGAATAGCATCGAGGTCTTTTTGTAAAGATAGCACATCATCCTGATTTTTAATAGAATTATATAATTTTAAATCGTCGGCAAAAATGGAGTAATGACTGTATTTTATGTAATTTGTAATATCATTTATAAATACTAGAAAAAGAATAGGACCTATATGTGATCCCTGAGGCACGCCTGAAAGAGCAATATAATCATTAGACCTATATCCATGCACCACCACACTTTGTAATCTATTATTAAGGTAAGAATCCAGCCAACGAAGCAGATTACCATGTACACCGTATGATCCCAGTTTAGATATGAGTAATTGATGATCGACAATATCAAATGCACTTGAGAAATCAGTGTATATGGAATCCACCTGCATTTGACTATCCATTGCACTTGTAACCCTCATGACGTAATCCATCAAATTGCTAACAGTGGATTTATTTTTACAAAATCCATGCTGTGAGTCTACAATAATATTTTTTAAATGATTTGTTAAAATTGGATAAATTAAACGTTCAAATACTTTTGGAAATAAACTTAAAATTGAAACCGGTCTATAATTTTTAACATTATCTTTGTCTCCTTTCTTATAAATAGATAGAGCGTTTCCAGTAAGTTGGAAAAGATCCGGATGATAAAGATTTACTAAATATTAGCTTAAGGGGAAGAGTAAGATTTCTTGACGTCATTTTAATAAAAAGAGGAGGAATACCATCGGGGCCCGCGCCCTTGCAAATATCTAGTGACTTGAGTGTACTTTGAATTTTGTGTTCGGTTATTTCTATATCATGTAAAGAATTCTGTGGGTATGCATCAGGAAAATCAGATATTGTAGTGCAATCAGGCCGGGAAAACACAGATGAAAAATGTTGAGCGAAAAGATTACATATCCCCTCTCCATCATCAGCCGAGACATTATTCAAGTACATTTCCTCCGGGATGCCTGAACTCTTCGTTTGATACACGTATTTCTATTTGATCCCCATATTACTGGGGTTGAAAATGAATTGTGATCCGTCATTTTGGAAATCAGGGAAGGGTCCCTCACCCTAATTCCCTAGTGGCATGACCCTAGGTGTAGTTGTAGTATCAGCATTCCCGGAAACAGCATCAAATCAGCCTAAAACCGCTCCTCATATTTGTGTTTAATTTTAAATCGTTTGGATTTCTTCCCAAGATTAATTTGACGTATGGTGATAAATAACAACCCTTGATGTTTATATAAGGCAGTTGCATAAATTACAGCGGACACAAAATCTCAATGAAATTCTTCGGAACCCAATATGTCAATTTTTAAAAGAACGAGGAATATTATGTAGCTACTGGTAGCTCGAGGACCAGTGGGAGAGTTGCAGTAGGACTAGAGAAAACGATATTATCTATATTATATACATACACAGTTATTTTTTATCACCCTGGAAATTTTAAGGGACGCTTCATAGAATGATTTAAATATGAATAAAAAAAATAACTCACCTCATTTTCTAAAATATCAAAAAATGCTGCACTACTTAGTTGAGAGCAGCATTTTTAGAGATTTTTTAAATTTTTTTTATTTAATGGAGTTTAAAACGTTAGCCGCCTTACAAATAAAAACTTATACCGAGGATAATCCCCGGAATAATTTATTCTGTGTTTTGTCTTGTTTTAGCACATGTCAGATGTAATATGTCAAAATAAGACAAAACACGGAATAACTATTCCGAGGTTATTTCTAGGAATAAGTTTTTTATTTATAAGGCCGTAAGAGTGTAAAACACTGGCATAAACAATTCATTGTATCCCTCAACTTACTATCCACCCCGCCTTCGTCTCGGGCTACAGTGACTCATTTTGTGCCCTTTTTGTGCAATCTACTATTTTATGTTAATATTGCTGTTTTTGTAAAAATATTTATAGGTAGTACTTAAGTAACAAGATAATGTATAGAAAGACAAATAAATTGATTTATTATTATTTTTTTATATAATAGTGTCCTGAAGCATCCCTAAAATCTTCCAGGGTATTAAAAAATAACCATGTATATATAAATCTCGTGTCACAGTGTTTTTCCGGGATAAACTCCGAAACTACTTAAGCGACTGATGAAATTTGGCTTACTGTATGAAATTTAATGAGTGTTACAACGCAAGTAGTGCGGTTATAGATCTATAACCGCACTAGTTGCGTTGCAATGTTTTTTTTTAAACTTGAGGTAATGTAAAGACATCAACGAACTACATTGATTTAACATAGGAAAGTGGATACATTTTCTATCGAAGAGTGTTAGAGAAAACTAAAGGGCGACATTAAATTAGATCACAAAAACAATAGGGATATATTTTTGTTACTAAATAAACTCTATTACTTAAAAAATTAAAAATAAACAGACGTTCATGGTTTTAATTACAACTTAACAATGACTTGTGCAATTTACTAAAAAAAATCAAAATTTAGTCTATCAGGTATTTTTCCTAACAAGTGTTCCGAAAAACGTCACACGTTACACGCGCGCACTGGCTACACACACTCGGCTTCATTTTGCCCTCGCCTTCGGCTCGAGCTGAAATTCCGCCTCATGAGTTACATCCGCCACAACGCGCCCACATCGCAATGTACTATTTCAACACACTTGATAAAGATAAAGATGAATAAAGTAGAAGTATGAAGTAGATGCTGTACGAGGTGTATATATATTTAAAATTAAGCATATTATTGATGTCAACAAAATAGAGCATAAATTAACTTAATTTATATAACACACGCTCGTTGCTTTTAAAATAACGTTTAAGTAAAATGCTACATAGTCGTTTTGATTTGTAGGCAGCATGATCAGTGAGCAAATGGATATAACGACAATGTTAGTTTAGTTTGGGGACGACATAACTAAGCCACTTGAATTATGTCATTCCCTACATTGCCTATGCGTTTTCGTCAGCGAATGCACTTTGTGATTTTGGACAGAAAAGAACAGTTAAATAATAATACATTATGATATAAGCGCGGTATGTTGGTTATAATTCATGAGGCGTAATGGAGCCGAGTGTGTATAACCAATATACGTACGTATATCTTGCGACCTTTTTCAACACATTTGTAAGGAAAAATACTAAATAAACTGAATTTTTGGAATAAATAACACAAATTCAATGATTGAATCAATTTCTATAATACACGCGTGTTTTATGTGCTGATTTATATATCTAAAACCGGTAAAATTAGATCCACTTTACGAGCAAGTGTGTTGAAAAATATTAAAAATCGCTAATCGTGTTAACGTGAAAAAAACGCTACATTGGAGGGACGACTAGTTGCAGTTCTGTTACCCTGCCAAGTATAAATTGAAATACACTTTCCTTAGTCCTAGTTCTGCACCTCTTCCCCTATTGAATATGCTGTCCAATTCTTTTGTCCCAAGGTTGCCTGGAAGATATTGCTTTTTCTGCAATAAGGCAGCCTATTTCTAGATATTATGTTTCTTTTTCATACATTTTTTGTGCCATCAGAATTTAAATATTCGATTTTAAAAGAAACTTTTTATGTGTTTTTATGTATTTTTATGTTAGGGCATGATTCCGCCATTTCAATATTCAATGCCGGATTTTGTCTAAGCAAGCAGGTATAAAAATTATAATATTTGGTATCAAATAGTACCAAATGAGTACTAAATTGCAGTGTAAAAAAAAACAGGAAGTGATCCCGCCATTTTGACGTTTTGTCGCACAACTGTCTCAAACACGAATCGAATACGGATAAGTGCGCAAACGCTAGGACGTAAATTTCCCGTTCGGGTTTTTCCTTGGTTTTTCACGTATCGAACACGAACCGAATACGTATAAGTGCGCAAGCGCCCTAAAGCAAAAACATTAACGCTGCCGGCGGATAGACAGCGAATTAAGGCGCTATATCGAAAATGAATCAAACAATGGGAGGCGTGGTCTATACGTAAACGCGGGGCGCCCCCCGTGCTCAAGCGGCTAGTCTTTATATCTATGTCATCAAAGTCGTGTATGCGCTGCGCCGGCATGCAATCAGATCGTTTAGAAATTATCAACGTAAGCGACAAAATATAAATTATTTTATAAAAAAAATCTATTATGATTAGAAAAAAATGCTTCTGTACGATGCTGGATACTGATGATGGCTACTTATTTAAGGAACTTTTTAATGAATACTTAACACCGTTTACTAGTCATCCTGAATATTCTTATTTTTAAGAGGTAAGTAATTTCAAAAATAAAAAGTATCGAGGCAAAATCTTTAAAGCGCGTTTCCGGTTTTTCTCGTGACTAGTTAAATATATAAAGAAACACATATTTGACTTTCAGATCTGTAAGATCTCTCAGTTACCTATGACATTACATTAAAAATAACCAATATTTTCGATATAGCGCCTTAAATGCTTTCATTTGAAAAAATATGACTTTACGGTCGAACTTTAATTTAACTTTTGATATCCCACCCCATAGCACGGATTTCCTTTCATATTCTTTTCCAGCATATGCCGTCCGGCTATGAAACTCTCTCCCTGAGAGTATTAAGAGAGCTCGCACGCAGGAGTCCTTTAAGAATCAAGTTCGAAATCACTACCTATTATTAAATCCTTAGCTAAAATAGTCCTTCATTGTGTCCTTCACTACTACTGCACCAATCCCCGTTTAAATTTCCTCTCAGTATTTCCCTAGTTGCCTGGAAGAGATTGCTCATTAGCCATAAGGCCGCCTAGTTGTACATCTGCATTATTTTTGAAAATTTTATGTGTTTTTTGTGTGAAATAAAGTATTTATTATTATTAAATATGCGGCATATTTAAAAATAAAGAATGTGTCTACAATTTGTCCCATAATGTGCACCAACGGTATTCCGCTGTATATTGTTGTCATAGTTTTGTTACTTTGCCGCCAACGCCATTATGTATTTCAAAATTGTAATATCTTGTTGCTTACGTTAAATATTATGTGCTTAGTGAAATGTGTTTTGTGGCATCAATACAGTCTTTTTAGAAGTCGATTATATTATTCAGTGTATTATTGATAAAGTTAAAATACGTAAGTAAATGTCCAGTACTTCAGCTTTTTTATTTTTTATTTGGGGTCAATAGGTAATCGACTATTTGAGATTTATTTCGACAGTTGTGTATAGTCATTAATTGGTGTTATAAAAGTAAATATAATACCACGAAGATGAAAAATAAAAGAAATTTATTTGATAACATTTTATTGTTAACAAATTAACATTCGTCCTGCGTGCTACTAAAGGTCATTGACAGGGTCCAGCAGCTGATCGTATCGTATTGTAAATCGATGGGTGGACTAAGTGAACTTAGTCCACCACCGTTAGTACATTTATTTGACTCTCCTACGGTGAAGGAAAACATCACGGGGAAACCTGCATACATCTGCGAAGTAATTCATAGGTGTACGAGTATGTCATCATCATCATCACAGCTCACATACGTCCCCACCGAGGGGTTCGAGCCTACCCTATGTTAGGGTGATTAGGCCTTAGTCAACCACGCTGGCCCAGTGCGGATTGTTCGACTTCACGTATACCATTCGCAGGTTGCCTCACGATGTTTTCCTTCACCGTAGGAGCGTCGGACAAATGTACATATGAAATTCGAAACGAAAAACACAGTGGTATATGGCGGGTCTCGAACCCCGACCTCCCGATTGGAAGGCAAGTGCCGAGTCCACAGCGCCACCGACGCTCGACGACGACGACGTATGTGAAGTCAACCAATCCGCACTGGGCCAGCGTGGTTTGTCTAAAAGGCCTGATAGCCGTAACATTACTAGTTAGGGTAGGCTCGTGCCCCTCGGTGGGGACGTATATGAGTTGTGATGATAATGATGAAGTTTTTATAATAGTTTAAGCTTAACTTAAGATAAAATTATTGCGTGACGTATTCGTGCTTGATAATAACAAATCTTTTTTTGTATTTTATGGTTTTCATGATAATGTCATAATTTTAACTATAGTTATAGTGATAATGATAATGTTTATGATGAACAGTGAACAGACAGTGTTTATGATGAAAATTACCACCTAAGTAATTGGTTATAGAGCCCTGAGTTTTTATTGTATCGCAGATGGTATGAAAAGTAGAGTACTCACCTCTGGAATAAAGCAGTGTCTTCGTCTTAGGCGACTTGAACCCCTAGCTTCACTTAGGACTCTAAAGAGTCCCATAACTCCCTCGCTTCGCTCAGGAGTTAAATTTTAACTTTCTCGCTACGTTCGCGAGTTAACGCTAGAGTCCCTCGTTACGCTCGGGGTTCAATGTGTCCCTCGGTGCATAAACTACTATTAGTTAAGTTAGGTACTTTTCTATTAATTTCTCGCTTTGAACGGTCGCTATACCAGAGACGTTACCGACGACTGTGCAAAATATTTTCTTATCCACTTTTCTTAAACAAATTCTCTCGTCTTAAGGGAGCAAATATATAGTTCCCTCCGAAAAGTATAGGAAAGAACATTTTAAATAGGACAGTGGTACCTCCACGAGAACATTTTATTTTAGATCTGGCATAGGACCATTGTTTTTGACGTAGGTTCAACGTAAAAACTGTATGTAGACCTGTATTCAGATTCGTTTGGTTTCATTACCAGACTGTAACACAATTACGTAGCAGGTATGAGAGGGACAATTAACTTGTTCAAAGGCGGTCCCCAATTATGCATCACGCATTCATAATGTGATCGGTCCTCCGTCTCACGCACAATATTGATAAATTAACAAGGCCATGGAGGTCATGGTTTCATATTTTGCATGAGTAAGCGCTGTCAATGTAATCATTGCGATTTTGTCAGCATATGTAAGTTACGAACTTTTTAACGAACTTCGATAAAGGAGGAGGTACTATGTTTGGCTGTTTCTATTTTTTAACCGACTTCAAAAAAGGAGGAGGTTCTCAATTCGATGCGTATGTTTTTTTTTGTGTGTATGTTACGCGATTACGCCGCCAGTTGTGGACCGATTTTCAAAATTCTTTTTGTGTTCGATAGAGTATACTCCAAGGGTGGCATGGTCACCAAAGTCAGGATCTGATGATGGGATCCCATGAAAATCGAGGAAAACCCTTAAATTTTAAGGTGTTTCCAACGTGTTTTGTGTGTATGTTACGCGATTACTCCGCCAATTGTGGACCGATTTTCAATTGTTTTTTTTGTATTCGATAAAGTATACTTCTAGGGTGGTCCCAAGGTCACCAAAGTCAATATTTGATGATGGGATCCCATGAAAATCGAGGGGTATTAAATTAGGGTTTCTTTCACTAAAAAGTTAAAAATAAAAAATATTTTACAAAAAATAAAAACCGACTTCAAAAACACTGAAAAGTTAAAAATAATATAAGAATAGGTACAGACATCACACTTCTATATTGAAGTCGGTGCCAAATTTTAAGACTTTCTAGGAGATCATCGTTTGGCACCGACTTCAATATAGAAGTGTGATGTCTGTACCTATTCTTATATTATTTTTAACTTTTCAGTGTTTCTGAAGTCGGTTTTTATTTTTTGTAAAATATTTTTTAAACATATATTCACCGATTACTCCGTCATTTGTGGGCCGATTTTCAATTTTTTCTTCGTAATCGAAAGAGTACACTCCCGAGGTGGTCCCATTATCACCATGTCCTGATCTGATGATGGAATCCCAGGTAAATCGAGGGAAACCCTTAAATTTCATAGGCACGTCCAACGTGTTTCATGTTTTCTTTTTAGGATATTCAGGTATTTGCATCTGGTAGTCATCATATCATGTTACTGAGCTGATGATGGAAGGTTTCTGGGAGATTAGGAGTTCGGGAATAATTCTTTCAATACTGCTTAGAGCGAAAGATGTTTTATTTTAAAGTTATTCTGGCGTGTGCCTAGGCTCAAATTCGGCTTCAAATTCGCATGTAGGTATTAAGTTTTTTTAAATAAAAAGTCTTAAAAAATATAAGCACAATTTATGTACTAAATTGTGATGTTCTGACATGAATTATGACATTTCGGTGTTCTTAAAGTCGGTTTTAATTGCGTAAAAAAATGTAGAAAAATTTGCAGTGCCGACCTTAAACTATAAGGCTATATGTTGTTGATATTTTCTAACGTTGGAGTTTTTGAAAGGATATTTCATGGAACATTTGAACTTGAAGGGCTGATTTGTATAGAATGTCCTGGAATGCTTGCTGCTTTTCTATATGACTATCAAATCTAATGTAGGTAAATGTTTTTAAACATATTACTCTAAAAGTTTAATAAATTATTATTTACATAAACGATTTTTACCACTGAACTCGACATCTTATACATTGGTCTACATTAGTCTAAGCGATGCTTGTCATGAAACATCACATAGACTAAGCCGCTAGCGCACAAAAAGTGTAGTGCTTTTTCTTGCTAAATGGTAGAAATATAGGGAAATCTTAAAGTTGAAAGAAAAAAAACAAACTTATTCCTTTAGTCCGATACAAAATGAAAAGCTTTATTCTGGTAGGTACATGGTTGTAATTCACTTATGCATAATGTTACTGAAGTTAACAAAATTCCCTCAATGCAAAGCACTTAACTAAATGTTTAATTAATACAAGCCAAGGGCAGGATGGTTCAGGTTTGTTTGATCAATCTCGGCAGGTAAAAATCAGGTACAAATTGGGTACAAAACTACAAAATGGGGGGCAATAAAGTACACGAACAAATAGTTATAGGTTTCTTTTTTTTAAATTAGTAGCTTTCCCCGGAGCGGTTGTTAGTAGAGCGTACCTTCGATGCTAAGTTTCCGCGATCACGGGTCAGAGATATAAAATTCCCGTTCCTTAGATTATTCTCTCTATATATGTACAATTCCACAGAATTCCTCCTTGTGTTAGGTTATTAGGTAGGTTAGTTGCAGCGGAGCCCTACGGCCTCCGGGAACTGCCCTGGAGATTCATAGCACAGTTTGGGATATTTTTAGTGGGTGAATAACAACGACGCAGTCTCAAACAATAAAAATATATTTATATTTACAATAGTAAATAATTACGACCGAAAAATATTCAGAGTGACATTTCTGACAAAACTATCGTCATTTGTTTTTCTATGCCTAGTTACCTACGTTATGACAACTAAAAAGGTTTTATACTGAGCGTGAATACAATTATGTACAAATAAAACCGCCACACCACCCCCCCACGGAGAAAGGAAACTACTTTTTAAACACAGAAGAGTCTTTAAACCTAACGCGTCTTCCGTATCGAGTAGTATATGGTACTACATCGGTTACAGTGGTATCAGCAAATGCAGAAGGTTCTGAAGAGTGAATCGATTCACATGGGTCAGAAGAAATTTCAGTGTGGTCTACAAATGCTGGTTTAACGCGGTCAACGCTAACGTTAACTTTTTTACTTTTGATAAGTAGCGTCATGGTTTTACCATCACTGGCGTGATGAGTAACCAAATACGGACCCGTGTAAGGTGGTTGGAGAGGTCGCCTGACGGTGTCGTCTCTTAAAAAAACATGAGTAGCAGAAGGCAAATCTTTAAAAATAAAAATGGATGGTGTTGAATGGCGAGATGCAGGGATTGGGCGTACAGCTGACATCTTACGACGGAGTTGCACTACAAAATCTGCTGGGTCATCTGTAACGTTTAAATGGGTGTCGACTATCAACTCCCCCGGTAAGCGAAGGGGCTCTCCGTATACCATTTCTGCTGTCGTGGCCTTTAAGTCTTCTTTAAATGCGGATCGCATGCCTAGGAGAACAAATGGTAGTGCGCACACCCAAGAATCGTCGTGGCACATCAGAGCTGCCTTGAGTTGGCGATGTACTCGCTCGATCATACTATTTGCACATGGATGATATGAAGTGGTTCTCGTTCGCTTACAAGCAAAATGTGTCATCAGCCTTCGAAACAGATTGGACTCAAACTGAGTCCCTTGGTCCGTAGTAATGGTAGATGGCACACCAAATCTGGATACCCACTCTCGTACTAAAGTATCCGCTACCTCTTCTGCAGTTATTGAGTACATTGGCCAGACTTCTGGCCATCTGGTGGCCCGGTCAATAGCAGTAAGGCAGTATCGAAATCCATTGCAAATTGGCAAGGGGCCAATGATGTCAACGTGTAAATGCCTGAATCGACCAGATGGTAGAACAAAATTGCCAAGAGGAGCTGAATTATGGCGCGATACTTTAGCACGTTGACATTCCTCACAAGTGCGAGTCCACTCTCTAATATCTTTTTTGATAGAAGGCCAAACATAGCGTTCCGTCAAAAGGCGAGTGGTAACACGGGTGCCAGGGTGACTCAAATTATGTAATTTGTTAAAGGCAGACTTACGAAAGGAGACCGTTAGAAATGGCCTTGGTTTACCTGTAGATAAATCACAGGTAATGGTAATGTCAGTTCCAGGAATGACAATATCTGACAATTGAAGACTGGAACCTTTTTGTCGTAAGTCAGACAATTCCTTATCAGTCACCTGTGATTTGGCAAGTGCTTCATACTCTTGCTCGAGAGAAATGGCGTCAACACGAGACATTGCATCAGCAACGATATTGCTATCTCCTTGAACATATTTAATATCAGTGGTGAACTGGCTAATGAAAGAAAGTTGGTTTAGTTGAACAGGTGGAAGTTTATCTCGACGCTGTATGAAAGCGTACAGCAAGGGCTTATGATCGGTAAATATGGTCACACACTGAACTTCTAAAATATGGCGGAAGTGCTGTACACTTTCATACACCGCCAGAAGCTCACGGTAATACGTTGGCCATTGAGCTTGTTTTTTAGTAAGTTTCTTACTAAAGAAAGCTAATGGAACCCATTCACCATTGACCTGTTGTTGGAGGCAAGACCCAATGTGCAAGCTAGATGCGTCAGTAAACAATCCAAGGGGTGCGTCGTTGATCGGATGTTGCAAAAGAGTAGCCTTTGATAAACTCTTTTTGCAGTTTTCGAACTGCTCCAGAAGCTCGGGCGTCCATTCGAAAGGTTTTTTACCTTTGCCGTTTATAGCGACAATAGCATCTATCAGTGGAGCTTGGAACTGTGCAGCATGAGGTACAAAACGCCGGTAATAATTAAGCATACCGATAAAACGACGCACGCCCTGTACCGTTTTAGGAGGAGGAAATTCCAGAACGGCTTGAACACGCTCTTGTGGGGGCCTGGTGCCTTGAGAACTGATATGGTAACCTAAGTAATTCACCTCACTGGCACCAAGAATGCACTTGGAAGGGTTAATAACCACACCGTACTCCCGTAGACGTTTGAAGAGTATCCGCAGGTGTTCACAGTGACGGGCCTCGTTATCTGAATAGACGAGAATATCGTCGACATATGGGAAACAAAAATCAAGACCCCGTGTGACCTCATCGATGAACCGCTGGAAAGTCTGACCAGCATTGCGGAGCCCGAAGGTCATAAACGGAAATTCGAAGAGGCCAAACGGGGTAGTGATTGCCGTTTTTGGAATATCCTCCTCGAAAACTGGGATCTGATGGTATGCTTTTACAAGGTCAATGACACTAAAGATCTTGGCACCTGCAAGGTTGTGCGCAAAATCATTAATGTGGCGAACGGGGTACCGATCGGGTACCGTTCGGGCATTAAGTAAGCGATAATCACCGCAAGGCCTCCAAGTGCTATCCTTCTTTAGGGTCATGTGCAATGGTGAAGACCAAGCACTCTTTGATGGGCGCGCAATACCGGTCTGAACCATGAAGTCAAATTCTTGTTTGGCGGATTTTAATTTATGTGGCGCCAAACGACGAGGACGGCATGATATTGGAGGTCCCTCTGATATTTGAATAAAGTGCTTAGTATTGTGTTTAATAGTCCGGTGGATACCAGGAGGTCGTGTGATTTCCGGGAATTGCAGCAACACATCAGAATAAATAGAAGACGAGGAAGCCACCGATTTGACGCTTAGTTGTGCAGAAGTTCGAGCGGCAGCAGGCGCTGATAAGTTGGTAATGCCATCAACTAATTTTTTAATACGGCAATCGGGTAAGAGATGGTAATGCGACAAAAAATCGGACCCAATAATAGCTGTGGTTACGTCCGCAACGACGAACTTCCACACAAAATTTCGCCGAAGACCAAAATCTAGCGTCAAATCAATTGTGCCATACGTCTTAATAATGCTTCCGTTGGCTGCGTTGAGCTCATAGTCCGAGGGTTTCCTTTTCACTGAAAGCCAGCGGCGAGGGTAGCAACATAAATCAGACCCAGTATCGACTAAAAATTGACGCTTGGTTACCCGGTCAGTTACAAAAAGGCGGCGGCTGTGATGAGGGTTTGATTCGCAATCAGTCGCCACCGCTACTGATTGCTTTTCGAGTTTTCCTCCGCCCAATCGCAAGGAGCCACACACTTCACAGCTTTGGCACCAAACTTTTTATGGTACCAACAACGATTGGATCGATTTGGAGTGGCATCGCGTGAAGAAGCTTTACTCGAAGATCGAAAACGGCGCCGTGAACGGGACTGAGATGCAGACAATGCAGCCACTTGTTTACCTAACTCCTCTATGCGGGCCATCAAAACTTCGAGTGTAGGCGCAGTAGTAGCGGCATAGCAGTTTGCGGGGCCGGGCTGTGCCTCAACAATTTTGTCAGCTATGTCAGCTATTCTATCTAAAGACAAATCAGCTTGAGCTGCTAATATGCCCTGAACATGTGGTGGTAGACGCCGAAGCCACAACTGCCTCAAAATGTTATCATCTGAGAGAGTGGTACCCGCTAGTGATCTAAGGTGGCGCAGGAACTGGGAAGGTTTCCGATCTCCTAATTCTTCGTCACTGAGAAGTCTCCTGACTCTCTGTTCCTCGGAAGATGACAATCTACTTATCAAAGTCTCCTTAAGTTTTTTATACTTACCTTCAGTAGGCGGGTTAGTAACAATATCTTCAATTTCGCCAGCTATGCGATGATCCATTTGACTCAGTACGTAACTATACATAGTGGCGTCAGCGGTAATGCCAGCAAGAAGAAATTGCGCTTCAGCTTGGGCAAACCACACTGTGACCCTATCTGACCAAAATGGAGGAAGCTTAACAGACACCCGGCAAACCTCTGGAGTATCTACTTTTAGTTATGAAATGTTCTGATCTCGCTCATTCCGCAAAGCGGCATTTTCTGCCTCAAGTGCCGCGAGACGAGATAATATTTCGTCAGCCATTATTAGTTAAAAACTTAAAAATAAATATCTAGTAAAACTAAACAAAAATGTAAGTACTTAACTACTTACTACAAGAAAAAACAGAAAACAGGGAAATAAACGAAAAAAATAATAATATAAAACTACTAAATACTCCGTGGGAGAATGTTGGGGCGATTACCTATAACACTAAAAAACAATTTTATATAAAATTACACACACGAAAAATCATTTTAAAAAATTAAAGGAAAAAAAATGTAGTTAGTATATTCCTCCGTCCTGTACCTCTTGACAAGAATCCGAGAAAGTTTACTTGACGCGCGGCACGGATGGCTGCGACGGCTAACGGTAAGCAGCGGCGGCGGCGATAGCGGCGGTGGCAGCGGCGGAGACGGCACGACGCGGCGGCGGCGGAGACAGCACGGCGCTGCGCGGCCGGCGTTGACGAGGATGGCAGCGATAGCAGGCGACAGCGGCGACAACGAGCGGCAGCAGCTGCAATGGCGGCGCAACGGACGTCGTCGACCGACAGCGATATCAGCCAATGACTAATTTATATAATAGTTTTATATTCTTATCTGAATGTTGCGGGCGACGACAACAGCAGGCACGACGTGCGGGCTATATATGTTGTCGTTATAGCTTGAGCGACGTGCGTCTTCTTCAGCTACAACCAGTAAGGCGGCATCCCAAACCGCGTCGGTCAGCAGCAGCAATTGTTTCACCCAAATCAATATTTCTCTTCGTTGATCACGTCGGGGTCACCAATTTGGGATATTTTTAGTGGGTGAATAACAACGACGCAGTCTCAAACAATAAAAATATATTTATATTTACAATAGTAAATAATTACGACCGAAAAATATTCAGAGTGACATTTCTGACAAAACTATCGTCATTTGTTTTTCTATGCCTAGTTACCTACGTTATGACAACTAAAAAGGTTTTATACTGAGCGTGAATACAATTATGTACAAATAAAACCGCCACAACAGTGTTATGTTAAAAATATAATTAAATATGCCTATAATCTTAGGGTCAGTGGATCTAACACTGAGTTCTGAAGGAATCCCAGTCAATACATTTGAATTTCATGTAATAAACATTGCAAGTTAATTCCAAACATAATTTTCAATGAATTGTCAAAGTTTCTTATTGGGTAGTTAATAAAAAGGACATATGGAGGGGAGAGCACCTATTTTGTGTATAATTACTGCTATTAATAAAAAGAAAACAGCTTAATTTGTGAGTTATTTGCCAAAGAAGGATGTGAAACTTAATATTGTGAAAATTTAGAATTTAACAGGAAATTCGCAAGTGTTACTCAATATATGCCTTAATCCCACTAAGATGCCGTTTACTATCAAGGTTTTTTAATGAAATAGGGGATGAAAAAGGCGAATTTTGGAAATGTAATATGTTTGATTTAATAATCAATTTACCCACAAATAAAAATAAAATTAACAAAATCTGTTTTAAATCATGAAATATGATAAGTTAATTAGATACCTTATTGATTTTTTGCACTTATTGATACAATCAATCCATTTAATTTAAATAATCGCGTGCCGGCGAGTAAATATAGTATTTTTTCCTTAGCTTTACTCTTCAAGCTGAAAACAAAAAGAACTGATTTTTGTAGTCTCGCTTTTCAAATTCAATTCACACGGAAAACGGGAGAAATACCTATTAATTTTATTCGCAGAAATTAAGATAATGTAGAAATTTAGATTTCGATTTAGAATTAAATCAATAACAAATTACTTCTTTCGATGTCTCACAGACTACCCATAACATAGACGATAGACGCGTTCTAAAAACCAACGCTCCACCTGCGCACAGATTTGCGTTTATGTGGAAGCGACGGAGCCGAGGTCCGTTTGCTGAATGTTAAGCGCCGCATTGGCGACGGAACCTTCCCTAAAACCAAATTCATTTCACAACATGTGTGTCATGATGTGTCAAGTCAACATACGGATCTTTCGAAATTCTACAATATACAATAAGTATTTCCAGCCAAAGTTATAAGTTTGGTTGGAAAACAAAACGTAATGTAAATTAACCATAAACAAACTGTGAATGCTTTCCGAATTCTATTCGACGAAACCATAATTATATGATCTGTAGCTTTAAGTGTACTTTATTATGATATGTCTCAAAAAATGATCAAAATAAACGGTCTAAATGTCAAATTCCGAATTTTGAGAAAATCAACCCACCTAAAGGGGAGCACGGGATTTTGGGCGAAAAAAAACTATCTTTGTAAATAAGGCCAGGATAAACGCGAGATTTATTTTGTTTATGCAAAAATTGAATAATGACCAAAGATAATTGCAAATGTCACTGACGTGACGTGAAACGACGTTGACGTTGACACTTGACATTGATATTGTGAAATTAATTGACAAAGTTGTTGTAATTATGATTTTAGTTGTGCAATTTGTGTTAAAACTACAGTGAAACCAAAGTGTTTTAGCAAAATTTGTGTTTTATGAAATTTTCAGTAAAAACGGTATTACAAAAGGTGAGCAATCGGTGTTACTTTAAAAATATTAAAAATTATATTATAGATTTTTGTACCGCTATGAAATAATGGCTAGCAACAATTAATCTTACAAAATATTATTATTAACGAACAATTATTATTATTTGTTTTAGCGTCTTTGGCGAGCTGGGCACGGGTTCAGTGCTGCACTATGATACTGTCCACGTCCAGTCTCGCCTCGATCGTCTTCAGGAGGCTGTTGGTGCTGCCCCGCACCAGCTGCATCAGGGACGCTGTACGCTTTCTAATAATGGCCGAAAGGCTGTCAATTTCAACTGCTGCTAGCGCCCCTGACGCGCTGCAGTGTCGTGGCAATCCTATCAGCCCCCTGAATGCGTTATTGTACTGTGTGCGTAGGGCCCTGTACGCACCTTGAGTGTGATTTGACCACAGGCTGCACATGTATAAGCAGTTGAATTGCAACTTGCAATAACATTTGAAAAGCGTAAGCTTTACATCTTTCGTGTAACGCGAAAACCTGCGGGAAAGCGCTATGCCCCGTCTCCAAATCTAGCTCATACTTGAAAAGCATATAGGTAATATTAATGATTAAATATTTTTTTTATTAAAGGGTTTTTAAAAATGACACATAGAAACGATCGAATATAGATTCTGAACTAAAAGGGTTTATAAGGTTTTTATTACACACTGTAGATGTAAGCAGATAATATTTTTATTAGTTTATCCTATCTACCAACTGAAGAAATGGTTGCTGGCATATTTAAGAGGCCCCTGGGTCGTATTCAATTTCTTAGAATTACTATGTATTCAATAAATCTTATTTTTGTATTCTGTGATATGCCCGTGTTATGAGGTGTTGTTGATATTTCTTAACGTTGGCCACTTTGAAATTAATGAATGGATAAGTTATGGAATGCTGGCTGATTTGAATATGACTGTCAAATGTCAAATCTGTAGGCCCATTACCGATGTCACGGTCTGTAGTGATTGTTCTGAGGTCACGGTTTACAAATGCTTTATGAAATCCACAGACTATATTTTTGTAGGTCCAATAAGATTTTCGGTCAGATTTTTGATCATCTGTTCATTATATCATGATGACATCATTGCAATTATGCCATATGGCATTGCAATTATGCCATGTCATTGGAGATCGGTAATACCAAATGAAGTATTTCATGACTTCTTTATCTCAAAATTTATGGTATGTCAAACACATGTCATACGATGAAAGATCCATAATAGGCCGGCTGATCTCAATGTTTTAATACGAAGTTTAATAAATTATTATTCACATAAAAGCTTTTTATCCACCAAACTCGATATCTTTGAGAAGTAGCAACATAATGTATTTCGAATACTAAAGGGTCGAAGTATTTAATGGAAAGCCTTAAATTATTTCTCTTCAGATTTCTCGCTTCCACAATTGGCTAATTAGGTCATATTAGAAGCTCAGATTTAATGCTACTGAATATTTCAATATTACCATTTAATTAAATTATTCAGATGTGTTAATTCGACATTTAATTAAAAGATTTTGAGACAAGTAATTTTCACGTAAAATCTATATACTCGTAATTACACCATTTACACCTCTTGGAGCACATTTTGTTAATTAATATAAGAAAAAGTCATTCGAAACAATCATTTATTCATTCTCCCGTGTTTGCTAGCATTGCTCAGTTTGTGAGCTAGCCTTAACCTTGTAATAGCCTGTAAAATTGAGTTCTCGCCAAAGTCAACAAACAAGAAGAGTTGATTATAATTTCGACCTACAGTGCTTTTGGGGGGTATTATAAGATTAGCTTCTGAATCATTTTTTGATTAAGAATCTTCTACACTTACTATTCGGAGTATGGCGGAGCAGGCTGAATTCGATGGCAAAATAATGCTATATCCTACTTACTTAAAAATCAGATCAAAATAAAAAATAATCATTATTCCTATTGCAGGCAGTTTTTGACTTCAAAAGCAATATAAAAATAGTAAAAAGAAAATTACTATTTAACCTTAAATGTGCATAAATACATACATACTGTACAGTAGGATAAAAATGCATTCTACACCTTATATTTTGTCTCCTCTTTATCGACATTTACAGAGTTGATTTCCACTTGCATTGTGTTTAAAGAATATGCAAATAATATGGGTACATACACATTCAGGTAAAAAAAACTAAAGAAAATTTATACAATAAATGACGTTGTTACCAAACATGACATAAAATAACTTAAATCTAGTCTCATATCATGCGACCACTCAGATAATCACTAACTTTATCACTTCACTCACACTTGCTCATAAGTCTTTTTAACGTGATCCTTAAAGTTACAAGGCAAGTGAATGATACTTTGTGAGAGTCCATTAAAATGCTATAAATTTCCCCGAGAACAAGGCACTGTACAATACATATACTAGATTGCATAAATATACTGGCCAGCCAATGTTAAAATATTAATTTCTTCAAACAATTCTCCGAGCGAGTCTTTAGCCTTACTTCTCATCATCGGCATTGCAGACTAGATGCAATAAAATTTCCTTATCGAATTCACTACACGTCCGACGTCTACTCAGCGTTGCTTGGTTTACAAAGAAATATGTGTTTCTATAGAAATTTACGATGATATCCAGATGCTTTCGGGGCATTTAATGTGCCATATGCTTCCAGGGGTATTGTGATATAGATTTTTGTCGTATGATTTTTTTAAAAGTAGGAACTTTCTAATTGGACGTCACATTTTTGTGAGATTTTCACACAAATACATTAAAAAGTATTTCGTACATACTTTATCCTGACAAGCATTAACATAGTTAACAAATGGTTAACACTAAACAAAAATGGGCCAAACAGTGAGCTTAATATGCGACAATTAAATTATTATGTATACATTGCTAAACATTCCATAAACTCGAAAAAATTAAGATTACAATTTGATTGAGAATGATATGAAAAAACATTGCGGTTTTTCCCAAAGGTTAAATGTAGCGGGGCTAAGAGAAGAAAAGCGCGTGTCATCACCAATATCAAGTATGCACACTCACCGTGGGCTGTTTTCCATAATCGGACCAGTAAGGCAGAATGAAGCGTTCCCACAAAAAGCTGTTGTAGAAAACTATGGCAGCGACTTCCATGAAGTTAAACAGCACGAACCTCCATCGTATTTTCTTAGTCCTGAAACATCGATTTAATTAAGTGAAAAGCGAACCACTAATTGCTTTACTTTGAAATCAAAAAGACGAATGTAATTAAAATGTACGAAGTTTAAATAATTTTTCTCTGGTTGTAAACGGACTTTTTTTAACCTTTTTAAATAATCTATTAGGAAATTTAAAAGGCGAAGTTTACTAGACTGCCCGCTTGGGTATGTTGTTAGACTCCGGTCCACCGTGGTTACTCCTCTGGCGTTCCGTATACTCGGATTGACCGCCGATCGGAACCTAACCTCTGCCCGTTCAAGATCTTTTTTATGTAGGTACTTATGACAAGGAAGCCTTTATTAGCTTACCTAATGGTAAGAGACAATAAGGCTGCACCTTCAATAACCTTTTTTGGCTATCCTACCTCTAGTTGTCCGAGCACAACAGCATTGTTATTGTGACGACAAACTTAGGTAGGTACGAGTAAGATGTATTGTGTATTTTATTTAGCCAGGCGGGCTTAGAAACCATACCGCCAATCAAACTAAGCACAACATCTTTTGCCCTCAAGGAGAACTGTACCACGAACCTTCAGATAAAATATTGAATGATTAGGAACAGAATTTATCTGTTTCTATTAAATTTTATTGTTTACTAGCTGCCCGGACAGACGTTGTTCTGTCAAAATTTATTGACCTTGTGATTTGTATGGGAAAATAAATGTGTGATTTTTACTACTTTCAACAAAATTTGTATATTTTTTCTCTTCATAAAAAAAATTCTTGTGTCTCCAGAAAAATATAAAAAAATTTGCCAAATCGGTCCACCCATTCTCAATTTTTCTTCTAGAACCATTAATACAAAATTTTCACATATATCATTCGACTCAAATAGATTTCACACAGATTTATGTATGTACTACTAAAGTAGTTCCCTACAAAATAATAAACTTAGTCGGATTGTCGCTTCTTTATTTTTTTCTTAGTTTCCACAAAAAAAGGGAAATTATGATCCTAAAAAAAAACAATAGTGTTATTCAGAAAAAAATATTCAATGAGCTGCGAACTGGTATAAGTACACATAATTTAAGGGTTGAGTTACTATTTTCAATGAGTCTTAATTACATTCAATCAAAAGCTATACGTAATGAAATTTGTTGGGGTAGTATCGTGATTTCGCAATATGCCGCCTATAAAGTTCGCAAAGAAGCAATAATCAGCAGCGGACACAAACGGCGCAAGTGTTGTTAATTTCTAACCCGGTTTATAAGCTATGCTCGATAAAATATGAGGCGTCTGTAGACGCACGATACGCTTAGCTAAGAAACAGATGCCTAAAATTAGACACCGCTTAGTATGGTACTCAGATGTGGTTTTACTGGAAATATTGGAGTTTCTGCTCCTGACTTCTTAGAGTTAAGAATTAGGCTAGTAATACAATTTTCGGGCTAATCTTTATTCAAATTAGCCACGATGATTGTGTACCGAACACCTAAGCACAGGAACTGGCAAGTAAGGTAATTGGCGAATCAAGAAATTGTCGAAGAGGTAAACTGGAAAATTAGCGAAACTGATAAAAGGTAATATTTTACAAAAAATAAAAACCGACTTCAAAACCACTGAAAGGTTAAAAATAATGTAAGAATAGGTACAGACAACATCACGCTTCTATATTGAAGTCGGTGTCTAAAGATGATCTGCTAGAAAGTCTTAAAATTTGGCACCAGCGTGATGTTGACTGTACCTATTCTTACATTTTTTAAAACTTTTCAGTGTTTTTGAAGTCGGTTTTTATTTTTTGGAAAATATGTTTTTATTTTTATCTTTTTAGTGAATTTAATACCACCTCTCCTTCCTGACCTGACCTTCGGTGAGCTGGTATTAAATTCAAGTCCAAGGTCAGGTCAAGTCCAAAAGTTAAGGATCTTTCCACCAATCAGCTCAGTTCATGACTACCAGACGCAAATATGTGAATAGCTTCCGAAAAAAACATGAAACACGTAGTTTTTCGTTTCGTTCAACGTAGTTTTTGCGAGACTAACACACAGCATTTCATTTTTATATAATAATAAAAAGAAGAAGATTATTGATATGGAAAAATTTCATCCCAGCAGCCCAACATATTTTCATGTTGAATAATAAATGGTGTTGGGTTTATTTATGAGACGAATTAAATATTTCAAGATCATTACATTTTAATATAGGTAGTTGTTAAGATTTATTAAGAAGTGTATAATTACATCACAATCTAAAGAAAGTTATGAGCTACATCTTTTGAGGTGGATGCACATGGAGCGAGGTGGAGAACAGAAAAGTTATAAAAGTCGATTTATCTTTAAAACTAGCGTTTCTACCGATGTTATATTTCATTTTAAACCGCATGCCCTACTGCTTGACACGATACCTTATACGTCACGTTGGGCCATACCCTGGTTGGTGTAAGGGGTTTGTTTTTTTTGTGAGTTTTTTATTTCATCGCAGAGGTGTAATTGCGTCAAAATATCTTAGTTGAGTCTTAGGACATCCATGGGAAATAAAGAAGCCGAAACACATGTCTAAATCCTAATTTTAGTATGAACATTTTTGGCTAAAGTCGTAAACAAAACATCCAAATAACAAACTATCAGAACTTTCACGTTCCAAATTAGAAGAAATAGTTTTGGCAAACAAAAATAAATCAATATAATAATATCATCCAACTAGAACTATTTATATTTCGCAAACTAGTAAATCAATGTTCGCAAATAAAATATTTTTACACTTTACCAGAGTACATTTTCGCTCATCTTTTGGAATAACGAAATGTCACTCCCATAGAAGATTGATTTTCTCAGAGGAAAATAAGATTATGGCATACGCGATATTGTGAGAATGCTTAGAAATAATGCCTATAAGTATTTTTTTTCATGTCGGACCCATGCTCTCTCGAGTGCTGATCGCGGAGAGACACGGGAAAAGGGAACAATGGTTACATGTGCACGAGTACTATCCGTCCACACTCTTACGTTGTGGAGATACGTCATTACATGGAAAAACCTTCCATCTAATGACGTATCATTACAAGGGTTTTACAAGTAGGTAAGTAAAAGTAGGTAGGTACTTACCAGATGTATCTACAATTGTGGATTGCAAGGGTTCGTCAGTTGGTTTAACGTGTCGTGAGCAGTGAACGTTGGACGTTGTGCTTTTTAAATCCAGGATTAAATTAAAATAAAGAGCCGATGAAATATATACATCTTAATATACACAAAACTGACTATTTTCCGACTAGGCCTAAACTTACTCTATGACCCTAACTTAGGGTAGGATTGAGCCCCTCGGTGGGAACGTATATGAACTGTTATGATGATTCTTGTGCCTTATCCTGAGTATTATATTATCGCGTAGCGTACTTACGCAAGTTTTTATTTTTTTCGTATTCTAGCGAATTTATTGATTGTTAAGATAAGGCTCCACCAGTTCGATTTTTGACGGCGCGCATACAAATGAAGAAATTTGATAAAGGAAAAATTCTGATACTGAATTTATCCCCTCCTTAATTTATGTTGTGACGTTGGGTGGTCGGTCACAAGCACTTTTTACCCTTTAAGACCGTGATAGGAAACTGTGTGTCTGTTCGATATTAAGGATGAAATTGCTCATTAAGGAATCACGTCGATATTATTAGGTTGGGGAAAAAGTCTTTTCGTATTATAGTATGTATAAACTTGTAATAAAATCTCTTTGGCTATACTATTTGTATCTGGCTGGTTTTGGTATCATTGAAAGTTTAAATTTTAAAGAACATAATTCCAAATTCAAATTAGGAAAATGTGTGATTTTCATTTGTTTTTCGTACCGCCAAGATGAGTGAATCTAATGAAGAAATTCGATACATTTTAAAATTTTACTACAAAAAAGGTTAAAATGCAACGCAAACCGCGAAAAAAAATTGCGATGTTTATGGACCTAGTGCAGTGTCTGTGAGAGTAGCACAAATTTGGTTTAAGCGTTTTCAATCCGGAGATTTTGATGTCAAAGATGCACGTCGCTCTGGTCGCCCTATTACAGATAAAATGGATGCTATTTTTGAAAAGGTGGAGCAAGATCGGCATGTCAGTAGTTACGACGTAGCTGAAGAACTGGGAATTGACCACAAAACAGTTTTGGCGCATTTGAAAAAAACTGGGTACACAAAAAAGCTCGACATTTGGGTACCTCACGAGCTCACTGAAAGAAACCTAATGAACCGTGTACTCATTTGTGATTCTTTATTACGACGTAATGAAACCGAACCATTTTTGAAGAAGCTGATAACTGGTGATGAAAAGTGGATCACGTACGACAAGAACGTGCGAAAAAGGTCGTGGTCAAAGGCCGGTCAGGCTTCACAGACTGTGGCGAAACCCGGGTTAACTCGCAACAAGGTGATGCTGTGTGTGTGGTGGGATTGGAAGGGCATTATTCATTATGAGCTGTTACCACCAGGCAGGACCATCGATTCTGAACCCTACTGCGAACAACTGATGAGATTAAAGCAAGAAGTTGAGAGAAAGCGGCCGGAATTAATCAACAGAAGGGGTGTGGTTTTCCATCATGATAACGCTAGACCTCACACATCTTTAGCCACTCAGCAAAAATTAAGAGAGTTTGGCTGGGAGGTGTTAATGCATCCGCCGTATAGTCCTGACCTTGCACCTTCAGATTTCCACCTGTTTCGGTCTCTTCAGAATTCTTTAGGCAGTGTCAGGTTAACATCACGAGAGGACTGCCAAAACCACTTGTCGCGGTATTTTGACCAGAAGTCCCAAAATTTCTATAGCAATGGGATCATGTCCCTACCTACAAGATGGCAAAAAGTTATCGAACAAAATGGTACCTACATACTTTAGTTAAATGTAAATAAACTATATTAAAAAATGTTTTGAATTTTCTTAAAAAATGCGAAGAAACTTTTTCCCCAACCTATTATATTTCCCCTTTGTTAATAATGCCTAATTTTATGAATATAAGCAATTGTCATTACTAGTGCCTATCCTTAACATTATTTTGGAAAATTATTTGGAAGATTGAATTGGAGAGGGCTATTTTCTGTCCTGCAACCAGAAGAACCGTCAATGAAAAATATTTCATTAAAACCGTCAATACATTTTAACATTATTTGTTATTTATTCAACATACAATTTAATTAATGTTGTTGTCACTCTACACTGTGTAGTGAAAGGGGAAAAAGAAGTCCGGGGAAGGGCGGTCGGCCAGCGCGCGGTGCAGGCGTTAGCGGCCTAGCGTAACGCTTCAAATAAGGTGACCACGCATACTGCAATGCTTTGAATATTTTCGAGAGAAGCCATTTTCCTTTTATATTTATGTTTGAAAGCACTCAGGGTACTATATGACAGAACGTTATAATGTGTAGGGAGCCAGATAGCAAGAGTGTCAAAATGTATTGATGTCGAATTGTTTAAAAACGTCTAATTGTTAAAACGATCTAATGTAAAAATGCAGTGATGACAGAAATCACAAACGCAATATTGTTTGAGTGACAAAATGTACAAACATTGTAAGGCACTGATGGCAGATATTACAAATACAATATTGTCTGAATGAGAAAATATAGAGGTACGTCGGTTAGATAAATCATCATTCTGCTCTCTTAGCTATGCACCTTAACCTGAACATTTGGCGTGAGTAAAGCTTTTTGCACAGAGAAACTGGCATCAGACCTCGGCAAACCAGGAGGTTAATCCGTGAGTTTGCACATGAGAAATATGAATCTCAGAGGTGGGAGTCTCAGAACCGGGGCTCGAACCCCGAACCCTCTACCTGCTTCCCTTCACTTGACACAAAATTCAGACGTTCTTAGTCTTACCACTGAGCCACCGTCGCTTCTCATCGAATAAATATTTTGGAAGGATATAAACGGCAAATTTCGCGACGATCAGCAGAGTAGTTAGAGCGCGAAGGCGTAACAAACAAAAAAACAAACTCACTTTCGCATTTATATTAGAGTAGGAATAAATTGGTGTGTTATGTATAACTTGAATTCACATAAGACCTTTTTTACATGTTCATGGTTTAAAATCTGTTGATTTTGGTTTAAAACGGTTTTTTTACATATTATATAGTTATGAGTGTGTATACTGATATATGCACATTAGTCATTGGTCATTTTGACTTCAGCGTATTTGGTCAAGTGAACATTATGTCACTCGTGCTATCTGGCTCCATGTTATTTAGTATCTTGGTCATTTTGCCTTAAGCGCATTTCGTTATGTGAACATTCTGACATTTGGCTATTTTGTCATGAGGATTTTGGCATGAATTTATTAATTTTGTACATTTTTGTACATTATTTGTTTCAGTGGCATTGTACATAGCTATTACTGTGTCATATTTTAAGACTTTCCAGGATTATCGCTTGGCACCGACTTCAATATAAAAAATTAGATGTTGTGTGTATTCTTATATAACTTTAGAGTCATAAGTATTTTCGAAGTCTGTTTTTATTTTTTTGTAATAAAGAAATATTTTTATATTTTTAGTAAATTTAATATCAGCTTACTAAAGCAACTTTAAACAATATAACTATCAACATACTTGTATTGTAACGAACATACTCGTAAATTAAATCAACGACGTGATCATAATATTAAAAGAACTCTTCCCTAACTCCTAATCCTAAAGAAAATATGAAGACCAGATGCAAATACCTGAATAGCTTTAGGTAAAAATAAAAAAAAATATGGAATGTGCCTATAAAATTTGAGAGACTCTCTCGATTTACCTGGGATCTATCATCAGATCCTGACTGTAGTGCAATGACAAATGAGACTATCTTATTTTTGAATACAAAAAAAATCGAAAATCGGTCTACAATTGGTAGAGTAATTGCGTAACATACACACAAAAAAAATCATACGCGTTGAACATTGCCAATCCCTTTTTTGAAATCGGAATAAATCTGAGAAAAGAGAAGATATAAAAGTCGATTGACCTTCAAAACTAGTGTTTCTACCGATGTTATATATTTTCATTTCAAACCACATGCCTTACTGCTTGACACGATACCTTATACGTCACGTTGGGCCATTCCCTGATTGGTGTAAGGGGTTTATTTCTTTGTGAGTTTTTTATTTCATCACAGAGGTGTAATTGCGTCAAAATATCTTAGTCGACTCTTAGGACATCCACGGGAAGTAAAGGAGCCGCAACACATGTCTAAATGCGGTCTGGCATCCTAATTTTTGTATGAACATTTTTGGCTAAAGTCGTAAACAAAACAAATAACAAACTATCAGAACTTTCACGTTCCAAAGTAGGAGAAATAGTTTTGGCAAACAAAAATAAATCAATATAATAATATCATCCAACTAGAACTATTGATTACAACATTAATTAAGTTAGGCAACACGGTACAGAATTTCAGGGAAAGGATCTCGTTACTTAAACTATTAATGTACATAATAGTAAAGCCCACATTTATATCCACAAACAACTTGCTAACTACCTAATATAGTGGTAGGTATACGATTATTGTTTTTCCTCCTGTTTACGCAACGCGAAGTTATAAATGATTGATAGACGAAGTAAACGCGGTTAAATTAATACATTACCTTGGATAATGGTCCCTGTAGATGAGGGTGGGCGCGAAGAGGAAATACAGATAGTGCCCGAAGGAAGGCAGAGGCCCAAGTTCGTGGCAACGGGGGCCGCACGCCACCGCTGCGGCCTGGATTTTCATTGCGAAACGGAACTGAAAGTAGAAACTTTATAAGTTTGTTTCGATTTGGTAATTCATTGTATAAAATCTCTCTATTGTCCCCTTTAAAGAGTTTCGTTATAACGTTATAATACTGGCAGCTTCATTTGACCTTTTCTGTTTGAGTACCTATTGTGTAACTGTTTTATTTAGTTCTATGTTTACAGCATCAATGTATACCTATAGCTTCAGCTTTTTTCGGAATAAGTACATAGTTCGAAATCTAAAAGAACATAATTATTCTATACTACAATGACAGACGTAATTCTGACAAGTCTCATGGCAAAGCTGAAACAGATTGGAAAGGGGAAAGAGTAATTTTTTTTTCCGGCTATTTTCCAATTTTTTTCCTCATATGAAACTTTTCTGTAATTCTCCAAATATTTAAAAACGTTAATTGTAAGACTTGATATACCTGTTGCTAAGCATTGATGCATTTAGCGATCCTGTTAGGTAGGTACGGTTTTGCATATATATATATATCTATTATACGACGCTTCATTATTGTGTCCTCAAAATGACTAAACCTTTGCTAGATTTATTAGTAACAACAGAATACCAGCGCTATTGTCTAAATCGACGGTAGCATAATGCTGAGTTGGTGTCCGATTCGGCATTGTAAAAAGCGCCATGTTGACTGTTATTTTTTTTTATTTTTTTTTATTTAATAATTTTTAGTTGTAATTATCAATGTTGTGTGCCGAATAAATGTTTTTTCTTTCTTTCTTTCTTTCTTAGTAAACACTACAAATTGATGTTGGTCAGAAAAGCATAAAGTCTTTTGAAATGTTGTCCTGCGGATCTCCTCATTTCGGATCCGATCACGCAGGGAGACCCGAAGCATTGCTCTCTCCGTTTTGCCGATGATGTAGTTCTAATAGCTGAGACCTTGTAAGACCTGAACACTTTGCTCGGAGATCTCAGTAGTGCTTCCCAAAGAGTGGGTCTTAAAATGAACATGGATAAGACAAAAATCATGTCGAATGCCTATACTAAAACATACTACACAATAATAACAGAAAATATAATATAAAAATTCATAAGGGGGTCAAAGCTCAAAGAAATGGCGGTGAACGTTTTTGAGTCGAGGGTTTCTTTGCACCTAATATCAGAAGGTAGGCGATTCCAAAGTAAAGAGTGTGTGGAAAATTTTAATAGATTACGAAAAATACGATTTCCGGTCAGATTTTTGAGCATTAATTTGTTCATTATTTAATGATGACATCATTGAAATTATGCCATAGTGATGATATCGTTGGAGATCGGTAATACGAAAGCAGCATTTCATAACTTTTTTTTCTCAAATTTATACCATGTCATACGATGAGAGATCCATAATTTTTTCACGCTATCACTATAAGTTATGTGAACATTTGCATGAGTGTACGTATATTATATTTATTATGTCTAATATGTCGTTCACAAAATATAATAAAATGGTTAAATTAAAGATTATTTAACCATTTTATTATAAAAGATATTATTGTGTTCACAAAATATAATAAAATAGTTAAATAAAAGACTGTGAGCACACATTTTGTCCCTATTTATTAACCGACTTCAAAAAAGGAGGAGGTTCTTAATTCGATGCGTATGTTTTTTTGTGTGTATGTTACACGATTACGCCGCCAATTGTGGACCGAATTTTAAAATTTAATACCAAAATTAAATTGGGGTTCCTCAATTCACTAAAAAGATAAAAATAAAAATTATTTTACAGAAAATAAAAACCGACTTCAAAAACACTATTGTTTTGGTATATTTTGTTCTATGTGTTTACGTCATCACTTTCTCTTGATCATCGGTCGCGTTCAGCTATAGTACAAGAACACATCTAAAATATACATCTGCCGTCTAATTCAATTAATAAGTCGATACCAATCATTACTTTGCTGTAACACAGTTTTTTAACTAGTACGGGAAGTAAAGGGTTTTTATCTTTGTACTTACATTCAATTATTACAAAATTAAGTTATATACATTCTTGTAACTCCGTGTATGTACAATTTGTAAAATTTTATGCACAATAAATCTATTATTATTATATTATTTTTAACTTTTCAGTGTTTTTGAAGTCGGTTTTTATTTTTTGTAAAATAATTTTTACGTTCATTTCTATGATATAGATTCCATGCATCTGATCAACTGAAACTTTGTGCGAGTATTAACCAGAATGTATTTTTCATCGGATGATTTCACATCAATTAGCCCTTCTTTTTTTTGTATTATTTTGAACGAAAATAACAAAAGAAATAAAAAATGAGTGTGAATGACTACGATCTTCTGCAGCTGTTGACGAAAGCAAACAATATCAAATTGAGCCCTGCATTCGTAAACAAGTCGTTTGCAAAAATTCTGCTAACAAGCACAGATTACCAACGGCGAGCGGTAAAAACTAGGCTTAATAAATTACACCGCAAACAGTCTTGATAAAGAAAAATAGGTCGTACGCAGATGTAATGGGTGAAGCGGCTGAAAGTGAAACGTTACATAAATCAGATAGACCCTCGTCGCAGCATGGCAGCCGGTAAATAACAAGAGGTATTTCGGCGAGTGATTATCAGCTCTAATTTCGATATGTTCCATATTGTTATACCTACTACGCAATAATTACCTAAGTCTATATTCTATATTTACCAACGATGTATTCCTTCAGGTGCTATAAACGTCTCTTCCACGCACTTATACCCACCAGTTCAGTTGATGAGTTCTGGGGTCTAGACAATAGGCAATGGTTTCATAGCGATACGATATCTTAATTTGTCGTAGTCTCTGAGATAGCGAAAACTAATTCCTAGCCAAAGTAAGGATTAGCGATCGATGTGTCGAATTGTTCTTTCTGTAAGAAAACGATTTATTGGTTATCCAAGTACTCAAAACTGGGGAATGGAAAAGAAATGGTAAAATAAATGATTGACATTAATAATTTAATTTCATTTTAATGAAACATGACTGGTGTTGAGTAGTATATGAAAGTTACATATGGATGACTTTGATCGATTCGCCAAGTTATTTAGAGAAGGCATATGTCAATACCATATATTTCGTTCTTATCGAACTTCGTTATCGTTTTTGAATTGTCACTTTGCCTAGGCCCCCAGTTCACTGAACTAGTGAGATTTTTTTCTCACCAATCCATTTGTAAATGTAACTATTTTTTTTTCCGGCTTCTACCTATATGTATTCTCGATTTAATTTTTAAAATGAACTAATGGGAAGAAAGTTCAGTGCTCATATCTACATTTTTTCCCTTGATTTTATGATATACTAATATATATATATTATGTATGTCTTATAAACGTGAATCTTTGTCCATTGATTCTTAGGTATTTGTTTCAGACTTTTACAGTGATTATTCATTAGGTATCTTTTTTTTATTTATTGTAACAACAACTACAGACAAGTTACGTCTACTTCAACATACAATTAATTAAACTTATATTTATTAGGCCGGAATTGTTATTCATAATAAGGAGTATAATGTACTGTCTTTCATATCAAACGCAAAACTTGCTTCAGCATCAATTAAACATAAATATCAGTAGTACAAGAATACAAGTGTAGTTGACACAAATATTATAGTACCTAAATACCCCATAAATCGAACAGAACTACCTAATAGCCACATGCTAACAATTTATTGTTATTTAAATATTTTTAATTATAATCTTACACGAATTTATGTCATACAAGTAAGCATTATAAAGTAGGGGACAAGATGGGAACCCTGGGGAGTCCCTGAGGGTTCTGTTATAAAATTAGATCTATAGCCACCGAGAACAACTGCCCCAGAGCGCTGTGAAAGATAAGATGTTAACCACCTTAATAGGTCTCTTTGAATGAATGCCCAATTCTTATTATTTCCTTAGGAGAATGATGTGATTCACCCGGTCTAATGCTTTCTCGAAGTCTATGTAGATCACATCAACCTCCCCACCGTTATCCATTTGCACCAAAAGGAAGTCAGTGAAAACAGCCAGATTAGGTATGATGTATCTATATATCTTTATAAAGCCGTATTGAGAGGGAGGAATGCCACAATGAGATGGTAAATACGATTATAGATAAGATTTCAAAAACTTTTGCTATAGTGATAGAGATAGATATATACCCAAGTAACATTTTAGGTTCTAGAATGGTTTTGAAAAGGTTCTAGAACCTATATATGGATATCTGCTACTAAGTCTTAATAGACTCAATTATGTTATATTAACCTTATAATAACCCCCTGAGTGCAAAAAGGGCCCACGTTTTAGAACCTTTCTGAAAGCTACAGCAAAACCTATAGTTTAAATCACAATACCTTTATTTAAGGTTAATATAACCTTCTAAAATGTTGTTGGATGTATCTTTATGATAACTTAAAACCGTTTTTAGACATGAATAAATGCTTTTCCGAGACTCCCAGGTTTTAAAATCTTTCTATTTAAGATTTTTTACACAGAAACAAGTGAATTTCAAATCTTTATTTATAATGGCGATTCCTTGTTTTAAAATGGCGAGATAAGGTAAGTGTTGTATTCAAAAAAATAATAAGTAGCTTACTGTCATCAGGAAAAATTTAAAAATACTGCGACTGGCACTTTATTGTAAAACTTCATGATAATAGAGCTATATAAGAGGTGGGCCCTTCGTAAGTTAAAATTCTGAAGAAATTTTAATGAAATAAAAATTATACAATACGATGGTTGGTGATAACTCGCATTAGAAATGAAACTTCCATCCATATAAAACATACATTTTAAATTAACACATTACTTTATTTTGCCTTATTTAATTTATCGAAATATTGCTTTTTGTTCCGATAGATTTTTTATTTCAATAAAAATATGGCTGCCGTTAGGAAATTACTAGAAAGAATTTAAATTAACCTTTTCAGAAATGTAACAGCTAAAAGCTAATTATGTTTGCCAAAATAAGATGTAAAGATTATCTGGCGGAGCTAGTTAAAACTACTAGGCTATTTTTGCAGTTCCTTGAAACTCGCGGAGATAACTACAATTTTTTGAGGATGTTTCTTAAGCTTTAAAATATTCTCATAGGACTTAAATCATGCCGTAAGCTTATACAATAGCATTACTGGTTTGGGTTTTAACCACATAATCCTAATTTGTTTGTCTAGATAACTCTAATATAGCCTAAAGGTTTCATGTAGGTTTCAGAAATGACTTACAGGTGATTTTATAATTCCATAACTAAAGCTGTATATAAGTAAAAAAATTAACCTTAAGATCTCACCTTAGTATTATGCTAACTTTTCTAGAATTGAATCAGGAGTCTACGACAACTTTAAGATCTTAGGACTATATGCACCTAACACCTAAGTAAAAATAACGTTAATTTAAACTCTTGTCAGCGGTTCCAAGGTTGTAATAATAGTCAATTAGTTTTAGGACTTATTAATATTTCTAAAATACTAAATACGACCAGATAGCAAAACGTTAACCTTTTTATGACTCTTTTAAAACCTTGAGGTAAAGTTTACAACCGGGACCCGAAATAATGTTACTTGGGTAGGGCGATAGTTTTGAATCTCGATTTTGAGCCTTTTTTGTGAACTGGAATTATATGGGCTTGCTTCCATATGTATGGGAAATCACCTTCTTTTAAAGAATAGGAAAAAAGGAGTGAAAGTGGAGAAGCTAAACTTTTAGCACAGTTAGAAAAAAAAAACTTAGCTATTAGATATCTACTGCTGTGCGTAAGCTTTTCAAATGAAATGGAGCTTGGGCCGTTGACACCACACTGGTCTAGTGCGGTTTGGTGTGAATCGCAGCAGGTGCACTTGGGAGGAGTGGTTAATAAAACCCAAATTTTTTAAACTAAAATTAACATAAAGAAAATAGATATTCCTCAGAAGAGAGATCTACGTCACTCCTCGACTGGTGCTACCTATGAAAAAGGTTAAGAAAAGGGCATTTAAAAATACTATCAAAATAGTAAATAAGAGATTATGGGTATTAATATGGTGTTATTGTTTGGTATATTTCGATTGTAGTGTTTAATTTCGTCAATAATATCTGAATTAATCTGCTTTTGTTCTCGAGATAACTTGTTGTTTCCCAGGTTATTTTCGGAAAAGCGTATTATGTTGGAAAATATTGCCGTGACGTGAGACGATGCTGTGTTTTCTTCTTATCTTTATCTACTTTTCGAAATTAATATCCTGCCTGAATAATAACTATTATAGGGTAGGCTATTGTTCTGAAAATTAATAACTAAACTGGATCTCGTTACATTGATTTCCTACGTTTTTTTGAAGCGGATTTCCTTTTCTCACACACGTGTATCTGTTAACGTGGAACTGCTACTTACATAAATATATATTATATATTTCGATTTTTTTTAAATTTAAGACAGCGCGACAGGCTGTCCGCGCAGGTACTGCGTGAAAAGTGATGGCATCGAAATTTAAGCTACTAGCACTTTTGGTAGCCAAGAAATGGTTGCTTAAGCAAAATGGGCCAAATCTGACCGGGTGCAGTAGACTCGTATAAATTTCGCTTGCGGTCTTTTTAACCGACTTAAAAAAAGGAGGAGTTTCTCAATTCGATGCGTATGTTTTTTTGTGTGTATGTTATGCGAATACGCCGCCAATTGTGGACCGATTTTCAAAATTCTTTTTGTATTCGATATAGTATTCTCCTGGGGTGGTCCCTAGGTTACCAAAGTCAGGATCTGATGATGGGATCCCATGAAAATCGAGGGAAACGCTAATTTAATACCAGCTCTAGCTCACCGAAGGTGACCGGTCATCGAAGGTGAGCTGGTATTAAATTAGGATATCTTTCACTAAAAAGATTTTATTCACTAAAAAGTTAAAAATAAAAAAATATTTTACAAAAAATTAAAACCGACTTCAAAAACACTGAAAAGTTAAATATAATATAAGAATAGGTACAGACAACATCACACTCCTATATTGAAGTCTGTGACAAATTTCAATACTTTCTAGGAGATAATCGTTTGGCACCGACATCAATATAGAAGTGTGATGTTGTCTGTACCTATTCTTGTATTATTTTTATATTTTCAGTGTTTTTGAAGTCAGTTTTTATTTTTTGTAATTTTTTTTTGATAAACGACTCGCAACGTAGGTCTCACCACCATGATTAAATATTTGAAAGAATTTAAGGAATAAAATTAGGCTATAGCTGTGCAAAACCTTTTAAGGCGGGGTTTCCCAGGAAATCTACTGCGTGTGTCTATCATCCTGGAAAATTTAAGGACACATACATTATTGTATAAAAAATAAAAAAAATGATATAAAAAATTTAAAAAAAGTAAAAATAATATAATAAATCTCTAAGTACTGCTCTGAACTAGTGAGGTTTTGTTTTGACATATGACATAGTTTTCAAACTTTACTTTCTTATTTTTCATAATATGGTGGCTGACAGTCGCCATATCCAATTTTCATTAACGTCATGACAATTTTCATTCAGTGACACTCGCAAGGACGAATTGATGGATGTAAGAACCATCAAAATCGGCCCACGCGTTTGGTCTCTAGAGTGCCACATACATACATAGGCTGATAAACACATTACCACTCTTTGCGTCGCGCAGTCGGGTAAAAAGGAGTTCTATGGGAGCTTTAAAATATGTCACCAGAAGGCAATTAATTCGTACCACTAAATAATTATCACGGGGGCAAGAACATGATTAAGAAACTTACGTGCTCCACTCATTTTTTAATTTCAAGGTACGAGTACCAATAATGATTACAACTTAAACTTTGCATAAATTAGAACGGTGAGACCTTTCAAAGTAAGTACACGACAACACAACTTTTCCTGCTGAGGGCTCGTTAGAGGGTCGGCTATGTGTGACTTTCTCCACCGAAGGGTGCCTTTATTGGGACAAACATTTTAAACTTTTATGTTGGTGGCCTTTATTGAAGCCCAAAGCTTTGTTGCCTGTGTTGCCCACTAGAGAAAGTAAACTTTGTAATATTCTGTGAAGTCCTTAAGGCGAGACTACACAGTAGTCTCCCTAAACGATATTAAGCCACGGCGGCTAATCTCAATATAACTAACCAACCACCAACTGCGGGGGGACTGTTCATGATTGCCGGCGCAAACACAATACAAGTGCATTCTCTGTTCCTTCGCTCGCGTTAATAGTTAGTCGCGTTGGAACCTTTCTTGGGACCTTTCTTGTCATAATTTATGAAATGTCTAATATCTATTGGCATAAGGTTGGCACAAAAATCTGAAGTAGGTACATTTTATCTTTTTTTTCTTTTACATATTTAGCTAAAGATGATGGTAGGTCACGTCCGCTACGCTGGATTTTAAAATCGTTGTTGCTTTCGTAATCAATGACCCGACACACCATACAAAGGATACCTATGTTAATTTTTAGACTTTGACACCCCATATCCCACTTTTAAGGGGTGAATTCTGAAAAAACTCTAAACACGTGTTAACTCATTTATCGATAGGAGTCGGTGTACTCCTGTGAAGTTTCGAATAAAATAGTCTAATTAATCATTTTTTCGATACAAACTTTTGAGCCCCGTTTCAACCCCTTAAGGGGTAAATTTTGAAAAATGCTTCCGTAGTGCAGCCTTACACTTCATAAAGAACCTACGACGTGGCAAATTTGGAATCTCCAGACCCAGTGGTTTGCGCTGTGCGTTGATATGTCAGTCAGTCAGTTTCTTCTTTGATACAGGGTGTCCCTACTAAAACAATGGATAATCCTATAACTATAGATATACTTCAACATGACCTCCCTTATCTCAAATTTTGACCTTAATGAAAATATCACGGTTTCAGTGATATTTAATGTTTTCTTATTTTTCGAAAATAACCAAGTGCGATTAGTTTTTATAGTGCCATTTCGACAAATGGAAAGGTTTTTCGATTTCGTTTTTTTTTCATTTTTTTTAGGTGTAGCTTTATCTATCGTTTTAGGGACACCCATATATAGATGGAGCTTACAATCACAGTTTGAAAAAAGCGTATTTTTGCTATGGTTTGTAACTATGTTACAATTGCCAAACATTAGGCGTGTTCCAGATAAGAAGCACCACTTTTTTTGCATCTTGTTGTGCGTTACATTTAAGAAATGTTAACTTTTTTAGCCACGCTAATTGTTGCAAATGAAACGGCAGGAACTAATTATTCGTGCTAAATTTTAACACCTCACTTCACAGTCCATTAACTTAAAATTTCAAATAGTACCAATTAGAAACGGCCAAAACTTTCAATATATTTTTTACTACTCTGAAAAACCTTTTTCATTCGTGAAAAAAGATTTCAAATGTCAAATTTTAAAGCTGTCAAAAAGTGATATCGAAAACCCATCTATTAGTTTGGGTATTTGATGCTAACATTTCGTGGCAAAAATCTTTAAATGGAACACACGAAACTAGCACGAAAAGCTAACACCAAAAGCTAATGAAATGTTTATTTTTTTCACAACGATGCGCATTTAAGAAAAATGTCTCATGACCGATTTCACCAACCATAACATAGCTTAAGAAGCCCCTAAGACATATGCTGTCACTTTTTGTCTTTAAAGAAAAGAATATGACAGCATGCCACCTAAGAATCACTTAAGCTGGTCGGTAAGAAGAGGTCGGTGAAAATGGCCATCATTCGCCCAGGAAACTGAAAATTTTGTGTAAGAATGAGTACTTAACTGTGATAAGTAAGTACAGTTTACTGCGAAATATAAGTAACTACTTTCCTTAAAGTGCCTAATCGTCTCAATCGCAGAAAATTGGCGAACAAGAAACATTTTTTTATACTTGTTAAAAACTTAACTAAACCTTAGTAACTAAAACGCAGTCAAACACGTAAAATAAACTAAATAACTTAGATATTTAATCAAAGGTTAAAAATATGATCGTAGATAAAATGATCATATATCAGAAAATTTGATCTGGGGCCTTACCATGATCGCTTATAGCAGAGTTAAAACAATACGAAACAGAGACCCCGCTCTTTCTACGTATCGTGCCATCTCGCTCTTAGTGCGGTTTTAATATTGTTTTTGCCCGGTCATAGTTAGGGGGCTCATCTATTTGAAGTCGGTGCCATAAGTCATTATACTGCTAGGTATATATTGGATTTTCCGGGCGCGTGGGTATTGGAGTCGCAGTGTGGACCTTACCTAGCGCGCCTTTGTGGGCAGGGAGAGCACCGGGGGGTTTTACTGGGTAGGCCTGGCACTCTGCCGGGAGAGCCCCACACACGCTCGCCGTCTAGCCAACGGCGGGTACGGTGCGGTTACGCATTTCCCCCCGAGAAAAAAAAGGGCAGATATTGCATAGAGTTTTGATGTTTTTCATTTAGGTCTTATTAATAGATTATAAGTCTCCAATGCTTCAAGAGCAAGAATTCGATACAATTGCTTACCATTTCACAAGTGACCGTGGCAGATGATGCGACCGCTAAATGCTTTCTGCTCAGATCCCAGATAGGCACTGCCATCAATGCTGTTTGTAATACTACCAGCCCCACTACACCTGAAGCCGTCCACGCACGACATAGCCCTGGAAAAGATGCAATATAAATCATTATGCCAAATGAGAGCGTGAGCTTGGGCGTTAGGACTATAAATTTGTAATAAAAGAGATTAAATAAAACTTATTATTATAAATAAAAAAATGTGCCAAATAAAAAACTTAATTTCAAATTAAACATAAAAACCGACTTCATTAAACATGGAAAAAACTGAAAACAAAAATATTACATTTGAAATTAAAAGCGAAAAATAACATACTTAGTAGGAAGTACAAAATTCTAGCAGTCGTGACCCATCAATCATGTAGATAAGCTCAAATATTCCTGAAAATGGGTCCTGACTGCTAGATTTTATACTACTGGGTCTGTTTTTTTTCTATTTGGTTTTTATTCAATGTAAATTTTTATGCGGTTGAGTTTTTTAAAATTTGGACATCTTTTTTATTTACCACGTTCTTATTTATCTGTATTTATAAAAGTTAAGGCTTTGGCGTAATTTGTTTACTTATTTAAATTTTTTCGCTTATTTGTTAAAAGTGCTCATTGTATTGCACATAATCAACAAATAACTTTTTAATTCTTAACAGATTACACGAAATCTGTAAAATGTCCTAATTGGATGTTGATATATAGCTTTGATTTAATAAAGTAAATAGATAAAAATAAAATTGACATTTCGTCCGGGTTGCATAAATTCTCTCCTAATAAGTGCTTTATTTGATGACAATCTGTTCAGCTATTCAATAGTCACTGAGCAGTAGTATTTCTTGGTGAGCAGGAAAAGTTGCCGTAGGTTTATTAACATGGCGGTACCCCGACGCACTGGATAAAATAAAACAGAATTATTTCCTATTTTCAAAGGGCAGTATGTTTATATCGGGGGTTGTTTTTTGTTTTTTTTAGCTTACACATCAGTTTTCCTATCGTATCTGGAGTGATTTGTAATACTCTCTTTTGCTGATACACAGTCGTACAAACTAATTATTAGTTTTAATAGTTAGTTTTATTTGATCGCATGTAGGTCTTACCATAAAATCGAAATCGTACATTAAAATCGAACACATTTCATATTAGCTTCTTAATATTACTTTAACTACCTATAAGTGTACAAAGCTTCTTAAGTTATTATTATTATTCTTTGCTCTTGGTCGCATGGTTCCCCAACCTACATATTTTATGTTCTTTGTCCAAATTTGGTTTAAGGTGCTGTTTTACAATTATTAAGATATACGTACGTTGTATTATAAAACTGTTTGTAAATTCCTAATTAATAAGAAATGGTTTTGTCATAAAAACGGTAATATTTCGTAAACGAAAGTTTATCTTCCGTCATAATATTGATTGAAAATATCCATGCATGACTATTAGTAAAGTATCGAACTCTTTAGGCTATTTTAAATTAAAATCAGAATTCGTAAAAGCTTTCGAATTAAGTTAGGCCTTCGAAATACCTTTCTAGGTAGGTACGAGTAACTAGAGCCACCTTGAAATTGTTCTACATCATGCATATGTAGGGAGAGGGAAACTCCACGATGCGGCAAATTGGAAGGCTTGCGGAGTTTAGGATCGGAACCATGTGTGCTCAACATTCTCCTGCCAATTACAAGTGTACGTTCTCTGGCGGTGTTAGTTGTTTCCTGATCCACTTATTTATGCATAGAAATTACCAAAGCACACCTAAATTAAATTTCCAGCATTTTTTGATGTTATAGAAAATATAATGTTATCTGCGACATAGGAACTTCTAAAGATATTTTGTTTTTATTGTTTACTAGACTTTAGCTAGTGGCTTTGCCTGAGTAGATTAACCGATTTGGGCAGGTACTTAAAATTTTCTTGCTCTTCGTGGCTTCGTGGTTCTGACGCAACAAACTGTCAAGATTGTTTTTTATTTAATAATAACGAGTTCGTTATTGAAATTGTTTTTAAACTTATCTTTTTATTCAGTCAACAAAAAGATCTCAACCGTCACTAAAAAAAACTTTTGCGTAAAATTTTCATACAAAATGTAAGGGAAAAGTCTTTTTACAATTTGCGACTTTTTGAGTACTCCAACGATGGTTGGTCCCATAGAAGTTTTTGATCAGTATTAGAAACAGGATCGTTTGGCATCAAAAAATGTTTTTATGTAAAATGGCTATTTTCTTGCTAACTGTAATTTTTTTTTTGAAAATCTGTAAATGAGGATTCAAATTCCATAAAAAATTATGGATAGTCTCCTAATACCATTTTCGTGTAGCTACAACGAGTAAGGTACTTCTCCTTACTGCCCCGCTGAAAGTTTCCACCCTGTATATTTCCAAAACATAATAAATTTCATTGTTCTAGAAACAAAATGAAGAATGTATAATAATATACAAATCATCACTTGTTATTTAAACAAAAAAAGGTTGTGGTAATAAACCCACTGTCATATTTATATCCTCAAATAACGAGTTTTCTTTATGGACATTATTATCATCATTAGCTCACACACGTCTACTGCTGGACACATACCTTTCCCAGTGCACGCCCCAGAGTACGATCCGCGGCTACTGTCATCCAGCTTTTGCTAGCCACCTTGCGAAGATCGTCGCTCCATTAAGCGCTTCAGGGCGTCCTACACTTCGCTTGCCGATGTATGGTGTCCACTCTATAAGGAGTTTCCCCTAACGGTTGTCGGTTCTACAGTTGATGTGGTCAGTCCACTGTCACTTGAGCTTACTAATCCATTCATGAGTTCGGTCTCTTTCGATTCACTTCGTTCCAGATCTACCGACGCATTGATAACACTTTCGTCTGTAGACATTGTGGTATAGGCGACGCAAATACCCGACGTAATTTCGAAATTATTTATAAACGTTTATTCCTAATTCAACCCCTCCTTAAGGAATGTTGTCGAAACAGATAATTTTCAAACGGCCTCAATAGGTTGCATCCAATTCTCATAATTTTAAGTCTAATAATGGTGAAGTTCCCACACAAACTTCTGTTTTCTTCCACCAGAAAATCCTTCTGTTAAGGAGAAGGTATATAGCAAAACTTCCTACAAAGTTTTTTAAAGTTTTGCTATATACCTAAACCTACTCCTTAACAATTAGTTATGGACTTCCGAAAAATAGCGCCTGCCAGCATTAATTATATTAAGTCCTCCTGTGAATTCAAGTTCGCATTTATATGTCAATTCAATATGTAGTTATACCGTGCTCATATGTGGCCAACCAAGTGACTAATTGGAGGGTGCGGGCGCCAAGTGAGGTGGCCGGCCACAACAAAAGATCCGCTGCACTGTGTGAAGGGCGCAGCCACTTAGCGGTCGACTTCCCAGCTATGACTATGCAGATTATGTGGTGGTGTATGTGAATCAGTCTATTTTCCGAGATAACAGACTGAGAAATTTATATGTGATTAATTTTCCATACATAAGACTAAAATGAAATATACTGAGTTATTTGTTATTGTAATATATTTATTATTTTTGATAATTAGGATATTTATTGAATAACATTTCCCTTCTAAAATATAATATAATCTCAATAACAACTGCAACTTGTGAGTATAAGAAAGTATTTTATTTTTCGTTTCTTATTATTGTTCGATAGATTTTCTGCATTCCACAGTATTTTTACCTGACTTTAAAAATATTAAAGACGGTGCTTAGCGATGATCTTCTGGCAATTCTTAAAAAATGTAAAAACCAATTAATGTAGTTAGTTAAAATTTGGCACAGGTTTAAAAATAAACATTGATTTTGTGTGTAAGTATTTTCTTTTGAAATTGGTTGAAAAATAAAAACCGACTAGAAAAAATATAAGAATACTTACACACAACATCGATGTTTATTTTTAAGCCTGTGGCAAATTTTAACTCGTAAGATCTCAATTCGTCGCGTATGTTTTTATTGTGTGTGTGTTACGCGATTACTTCGCTAATAAATTGTGGACCGATTTTCAAAATTCTCTTTGTATTCCATAGAACATACTTACTTCTGGAGTGGTCTCATTGTCACCAAAGTCAGGATCTGATGACGGGATCCCACGAAAATCGAGGGATACCCTTAAATTTTATAGGTATGTCCAACGGGTTTTATGTTTTTTCCGAAGTTATTCAGGTATTTGTGTCTGGTAGTTATGAATCGAGCAGATGATCGAAGGATTCTTAATAACTTTATAACTTTTAGGAGTTAAGGGTTAGTTTTTTAAATAAAATAGGCACGTTTTGACCCTTAGTATTATTCTTTCAAGTTACTTCGATGAGCTGGTATTAAATTTACTCAGCAGATTAAAATATTTTTAAGACTTTCTAGCAGATCAGTGCTTGGCACCGACTTTAAAATAAAAATGTTATGTTGGGTGTATTCTTATAATATTTTTGACTTGTAAGTGTTTTTGACTTGTGAGTGTCGGTGGCGCTGTGGCCTCGGCACTGGACTGCTCCGAGTAGAAACGGGAGGCCCGCGATCGATCCTGCCATGTACCAATGTGTTTTTCGTTTCACGAATTTCATATGTACCTACAATTATCTGACGCTCCTACGGTGAAGGAAAACATCGTGAGGAAACCTGCATACACATGCGAAGTAATTCAAAGGTGTATGTGAAGTCAACCAATCCGCACTGGGCCAGCGTGGTTAGACTAAAGCCTAATCGCCCTAACTAGTTAGGGTAGACTCGTGCCCCTCGGTGGGGACTTATATGAGCTGTGATGATGAAGTGTTTTTGAAGTCGGTTTTTATAATATATGATGTAAATTTTTTTGTGAATTATTTTTATGTATGAGTTTCAATAGTGACTTGCGCGTGTAAAATCATCAAAATGTAATCCGCTATTCATACTGACTAGCAAAAATAAGTAGTAATTTGAAAAAAGTGCTTTCATAATTCGGAAAAATCTCAAAAATTTCGTACAATACATAGAAGACACTTGCTCTAAATTTCTTACAAGTGATAGGCTAAATAAGAGTAGATGTTGTTGGCGCTCCCTACCAGTCCACACCCAGCATGGTAGGAGATGGTTGAAATCTTTCTTGGTGGAGGTCTATTATGGCTGAAGGTCGAAAATCGGAAGCGTTAGTACATACATACTCGTAGGAAAAACCCTTCATGTATTAGAAAATGGTTTTATATTAGCTAATTTTAGGCGCAATTATAAAATGAACACAAAATTGCGTACCTGGATACTTTTTCAGTAACTTGACTCCTGATGCGTATAATATCAAGCCGGGGTAGAATATGAGAGCAATTGCTAATTCATAAATCCATAGTTTGATGCCACGTCCCACGTCACCGAAGCCGTGTAACACCACAGATAAACCAATGTTTATCCTGTAACAACAACAAAAAATAAGACAAATATAGGGAAATAAAAACAAATATCTAGATTACCTAAACATTTTAACTAAATGTAAAAATGTCCTTTTTTTCATGAAAATCGATACCTATTTATCTAATTACCATAACTTGTAATTATTACAAAAGCAGGATGCTTATATGTGAGTTTTACATACGTTTTTTTTATATATAATGAGTGAGTAGTCTTAGACAATATAATAAGATAGAAGATCTACTGCGAAAGAGAAAACTTGAAACTCTACATTCATCCGTTTGGCTAGCTTAATTTTGGAGGCTATATAGACACTAGACCTTAATCTTACGTTGACCTGTTTCAGATATAGGCTAGTTATTTAAGATGGTATCTCTGGAGATTTTTAACTATTTTAGCTTGGATGTGACTTAATCTGTGTGATTTTTATACAAACTTCAATCAAAATGCGGTATATAAAAACTATCAAAGGAAATTATGTATATTTTAAACGATTTTATTTAGCTTGACCTGTTTGTCGAGTCAAATTTAGTGATTAAAATTTTACCCCCTTTTCTGGTGACCAATTGATCAGAGATTTTGTACCAGTAGTTCTGATGACAATGCAGGTATGTAAATAAGTTTTTATATTATCATATAAAATGTGTCATGTAATAAATTGATGGGTTTTATTTAATTTATAGCTCATAAGTATTATTCTTTTTAGAGCATTTAAATCGATTAAAACTTGTTTTTTCTATTCGTGTATTTTTTAGTTAACGCTAGACATTAGGAATATGTCTAGCGTAACCATTTCATTTAGTGAGTCAATGTTGCATGATTGTTTGCCTGTTAATTAAGTACAGTCGGTGGTCATCTTGGATTTGATTTTCTCTTATGGCATCTTATGGTGTACCTACCATTTATCTTAAGTTATTTATTCTATAAGTCAAGCGCTTTCTTTCATACCCATATTGTGGGGGTTGAACAAAAATTCGTAATCCGCAATTTTGTTGTAGTGGCCATGTTGGATTTGATTTTTTAAATAAACGTTGTCGTTTATAGTGATATTGTGTAGGTATGTATCTATATATTGTTATAATTTGTGTAATTTATGAAGAAAAATAAATTGTTTCTATCTCATCGAGATATAAATTGTTTATATCTCGGCATTTTTCAAACTGGACATTTTCGATCCCACGGGTACCAGGTATTTACTGGATTCCGCGTGATTAATAAAACTTCGCAAATAATTTATAACTTCTGACGCCACTTAAATCAAACAAATCTTATTTTCATGATCAAAATTTTTAATAATTACTAACTTATTTAAAATTGAAAAACAAAAGTAGAAAACTAAACATTATTTTGAAAATAACTTCTCAAAAATGTTAGTGTTTAAACGGCTTCTGACTTAAACAATATGATTATTTTTTTCACAAACTAAATGACCAGCAGCAGAAATCGCTCGATCTGCTTCCACGCTTGTAGGCAAAATCGTCGTAAAGGCAAATGCGTTAAGCCATACGGTAGATCAGATGCAATGAAACAAGGTAAGAGTTTCTGGCCAAAAAAATGTATAAATGAAAATATTACCACTGAGCCGTAGCGATGACGCGTGGCCACTACGCATTTAGGTACCTAAGTAACTATCGACTCGCTTACATTGAGAGGCAAAAGCAGCAGGGCTGCCGCGCTCTTAGAGTTAATGTATACTCACATAGTACCACATACAGAACTTGCACTTATTTGATCTTTAAAAAACCGATATTTTAAATAGCTAAACAAGGCTTTGGCAAACAGAAGGCGCTATAGCGCGGCGTCAGGCTAGCGCTTTAACGCGCGCTAAGAACGCCTTCTGTTTGCCAAAGAAAGCCTTTTAGAGCATTCAAGTTGAATCACACCTTAACGCCACGCGTTAGCGAATGCTATTAGTAATTCTGAAGCCTCACGTCGCTACGAGCTCGAGCAACAGTGTTGTTATTGATGGTAAATAAGGGGTATAATTTAAATGGTTACCAGAAATATGTTTAAGATCCTAAGCCGATAAAGTAAAAAAAATATTCCAAAAAAAAAAAAATGACTTTATCAAAAGGGTCCAAAAATATATGATATTATGATCCAAATTAAATAAACCCACGAACGAATAATTGCACGCTTTGCACAAATATTCTTTTTGCTTCTCAAAATGGATAAATGGTCACTAAATAATGTCTTACAAAAATATTAATATTACTACCAAAAACCTTACGTAAATAATCAAGCGCGCAGAAGAAAGCGTGCGTAAGGTTGCTATACACCTGTGCCAAGACCGCGATACACGGCCGGCAGTCCTGCTGCTTTTTAACAGACTTCAAAAAAGGAGGAGGTTCTCAATTCGATGCGTATGTTTTTTTTTGTGTGTATGTTACGCGATTACGCCGCCGGTTGTGGACCGATTTTCAAAATTCTTTTTGTGTTCGATAGAGTATACTCCAAGAGTGGTCTCATGGTCACCAAAGTCAGGATCTGATGATGGGATCCCATGAAAATCGTGGAAAACCCTTAAATTTTAAGGTGTTTCCAACGTGTTTTGTGTGTATGTTACGCGATTACTCCGCCAATTGTGGACCAATTTTCATTTTTTTTTTGTATTCGATAGAGTATACTCCTAGGGTGGCCCTAAGGTCACCAAAGTCAGGATTTGATGATGGGATCCCATGAAAATCGAGGGAAACGCTAATTTAATACAAATTAGGGTTTCTTTCACTAAAAAGATTTCATTCACTAAAAAGTTAAAAATAAAAAATATTTTACAAAAAATAAAAACCGACTTCAAAAACACTGAAAAGTTAAAAATAATATAAGAATAGGTACAGACATCACACTTCTATATTGAAGTCGGTGCCAAATTTTAAGACTTTAGGAGAGCATCGTTTGGCACCGACTTCAATATAGAAGTGTGATGTCTGTACCTATTCTTATATTATTTTTAACTTTTCAGTGTTTTTTTACACTCTTAGGCCCGTATTAATAAACCGCACTCAGCTCTGAGATAGAACTTGAGAGCAAACTTGAGATACTGTGCTAATTAATACACCATACTTGAGTTCACACTTGAGTACAAAGTATCAGCTGAGTAGCGACGTATTAATAAAACGATTCCAGGACTCAAGTGCACTCTCAAGATGCTACTTAAGTGCCTGTTTTCTGAGTGTGGTCGGACCATGACTTAAGTGCGCGTTTTGGCGGTTGATTCAAATGTCATTTGGACATTGGGCATTTTACTATGGAACATTTACCCACGGCGAAAAAAAAGAATTTGGTTAGATGTAGAGGTAATTACATCTAGATTATAATCGGATAGGTCGCATATCTGTGGGTCGTGGGATTAACACCAAAATGACCATAAAAGTATAAAAAAATAATAAGAATAGTATTTTTTTACTTGTTTTCTTGCAAAAATCAAAAAGATAAAGGAAAAAAATATTTTTCGGATCATTTTTATTCTGCTGCATCCAAACACACAAGGCACAGTGAGATATCAGTAGTTAAACAGATCACACAACGGATGACAAGTGACATCTTTTCGCGCGCGGTCGTCGCTTAGACTATAGATACAAAAAGATATGAAATACCTACGAAAAAAGCGTGCCAACATTTGGGTTGGTGCCCTAAGATGGCGGAAAAAAACGCCGCATCCAAGATTCCACACTTTTTATGTTTTTCTTTATAGAATTCATTAAAAAAATCAATATAAAACGTATAACTGTAAAATGCACTCACAATGCTCACCGACTGATATTTTAGCACAACAACAAACACGGTGCTTTGTAATGGCGGACTGAACTGGACGCTTTATTTGTGACATAGGTATAATAACATTGCGAATCCATTGGTGTTGATGGCGCCTAAAGTGACGCCACCAAGTCGGCGATTCGCCGAATAATGATTTGAAACCGAATACAAGAAAGAGTAGGTATGTTATATACCCTTAATCCGGTCCGGTATCCGTATGTAGCCGGTGGACTTCCTGAGCTAGCTCGAAGGAAGTCGCGGCTCCTGAAGGGCTGCTGTCAATCCACCGAAACACGACCGGACCACATTATTATTATTAGGCCACCACGGCTCACACACTCAATTAACGGACACTCGCGACAATAACTATTTCGGAAAACAATCACAAGCGGACGTTCGCAACCCCCATATTAGGTGCGCCGCGCAAAACACAATGAATTATAGATTTTCTCGAAAACGCGCCGCGTGATAACCTATATCAATTTCATTACGAATTCGACTCGACTGACATGTCACATGCGGCCGGCCGCCACAGGCCCTCACATGCACAGACTATATGCAGTGTTGCCACTCGCTCTTCCTCGAGCGTAAACAGGTGTACTTAATCGGAGGGTCGTCGCGTCGTTCTCGCGCCCACTCATAACCAGCCAACACTATGAATGAAAAAATTTTTGGATGCGTTCCGTTACACTTTTGTTTTTTTTTTGTACATACGACAGGGAAGCTCTTGGCCTTCATCTCACCTCATGGTAAGTGAAGATGTGCCCGAAAGAGGAAGCGAGCTTCACATGGACTCCTTAACAACTGAGGAACTGGCTTTCTTATCTCTAATTGTCGGAGAACAACAATGCTATTAACATTGTTATTATGGCGAAAAACTTAGATAAGCCGGCGCGGGCTGCAGCTAACCAGGCGGGACATTTGGACCACGGAGGCGGTTAAAGTTTATTTGTTATTTTTTTATTAATTATTCTGGCAACGCTGTCAACTGGCGCAAGCGCACGTGACATAACCCGTTTTATGAGACTATGCGAGAGACAGAGGGAGAGGGAGTGAGACGAACAAAACATTCCGACCGCACTACAAGTATTATTCAGATGGTAAAAAACAAACGACGAAGTGATATTTTAATTTGCTGGATGGTAATTTTTATCAAATACTAGCTAAACGCTCGCAGCTTCGCCCGCGTTATTTTTGTTTTCCCGTGGGAATTTTATATTTTCCCTCGGGAAAAATAATTTTCTAGCCTATGTTCATCAGGAATAATGTAGAATTCTAAATGTGAAATAATTTTTCAAATCGGTCCAGTAGTTTCGGAGCCTATTCAATGCAAACAAACAAACAAATCTTTTCTCTTTATAATATAACGAGTAAGTAGTATATAAAAACAACGAAATACTCGTATGATTTAAACACTGATAATTTCTAACTACAGAAAATGAAAGCTGAATAAAAGCAGCAGGATCTAAATGAATTTTGGTTTTTGTTCGCGACTTTTCAAAAACCGGGTAAAAATGCCCAATGATCACCCGTGATGGATCACGTTTAACGACTTTTGTTGTTCACACAAATCGATCACTATGACGAAATAGATTATTAGATATGAGTATATCTTTCAGATAAACGGGCATCGAAATCCAAAAAAAATATATAAGAGATACTCACAATACTTTGAAATACGGAATGAAGACTTTTTGAAACGATATAGATTTCACCAAAACCTTCCATCATTAGCTCAGTAACAATGACATAATGACTACCATACGCAAATACCTGAATATCTTAAGAAAAGACATGAAACACGTTGGACGTGCCTTTCAAATTTAAGGGTTTCCTTCGATTTGCCCGGGATTCCATCATCCAGATCATGACATGGTGACAATGATGATTAGGGCCCTCGGAGGAAGTAATAGATTAATATTGATAATTAAAAAAAATATCTGACTGCAATGTTTTGGGTTACGCGTAGAGGGACGGGACGGGACTCTTGATCCTAATGTCTAAAATGACGGATCACATTTTTTTGGATCCACCCAAGGAACATGGATATCGAACGAAGAACCTAAAGAGTAGAACACATTGAACCTAGCCACGTTGACTTAATGACATGACTGCCGATAAAGTTCGTTTCCAAACCCAGCGATATGCATATCAAATGAAAGGCATTGATGAGTAGAGCACTATGAACCTAGCAACATTAACATAAATTCAACATGGCCGTTGCTCAAAAAAGGTGGATAAAAGTTAGTTTCCAAACCTAGCAATATGGGTATCAAATGAAATCCTTGAAGAGTAGAGCACTATGAACCTAGCAACATTGACATAAATTTAACATGGCCGCCGCTCAAAAAAGGTGGATAAAAGTTAGTTTCCAAGCCTAGCAATATGGGTATCAAATGAAAGGCCTTGAAGAGCAGAGCATTAGGTACCTAGGAAAATTGACCTAAATTCAAAATGGCCGCCGCTCAAAAAAAAAGGATAAAAGTTCGCTTTCAAACCCAGCAATATGGGTATCAAATGAAAGGCCCTGATGAGTAGAGCACTATGAACCTAGCAACATTGACATAAATTGAACATAGCCGCCGCTCTAAAAAGAAGAATAATAGTTACTTTCCAAACCTAGCAATATGGGTATCAACTAAAAGGCCTAAAAGAGTAGAGCAGTATGAACTAAGGAAAATTGCCCAAAATTAAACATGGCCGCCGCTCAAAAAATGGATAAAAGTTCGTTTTCAAACCCAGCAATATGGGTATCAAATAAAAGGCTTTGATAAGTAGAGCACTATGAACCTAGCAACATTGACATAAATTCAACATGGCCGCCGCTCAAAAAAGATAGATAAAAGTTCGTTTCCAAACCTAGCAATATGGGTATTATATGAAAGGCCTTGATCAGTAAAGTACTATGAACGTAGCAACATTGACGTAAATTCAACATGGCCGCCGCTCAAAAAAGACGGATAAAAGTTGCTTTTCAAACCCAGCAATAGGGGTATTAAATGAAAAAAGGCCCTAAAGGGTACCTAGAGCAGCCATGCTCTAAGTGTGTTTCCCGGAACCCTAGGGCTCCACACTACCCCTATAAGGGATTCCGCAATAATTTAGAAAAATCAAAACACCCTCTTTGGTCGTACTTTCATTATGCTTATTAATAAAGAATACACTTTTAAAAACTATTGTTTTATTTTAGGGTTCCGTCAAGTATTTCGCTTTCCAAAAGGGTTCCGTCACCAAAAAAGTTTGAGAACCGCTTCGGGGCCTATTGGATGTTCGATGTTAGATGTTACCTGTGTTTAGTGTCCTTCGAGACCGTGATAATGCAACGATCGTGAACTAACTAACGATAACTCCAAGTTTGTGTGTTGGATGCTAGTCATCACGGCGAGTTTGCTAACCGAACTATGCCAGCAACACTATATCGCACAGTACACGTTACAAAAACGGAAGTCTTAATTCATTTTAAGGCTAACCGCATAAATACGTTTTTTCGCATTCATTTTCTGAATGCGGGCATCCGAATGCATCAAATCTATACAAAATACTCATTGACTGCCGCACACGTTCGTTTTTATTACGAACGGAACACGTTCTGTACGTACGTTTAGGTAGAATGGTAGAAATCCCGAATGAGAAGAAACGAACGTCTGCGCTACGTTCACGAAACTCCGTGTCTGTATTCCGTGATCGGATATCGAATACGGAAAACGTATTTGTACAGTAACCCCCCCATTCATGCTATACATTAACTCTACGAAAACCGCCAGTATTACGATCGACATAAGAACGGTTCAAAGGTCAAACAGTATAGCTTGACAAGGAGCTTACTGTACGACCAGTCAAAATTGGCCAAGTTGTCATATCCAAAAAATATATTTTGTTGGTGTTACCAACACCCATTATAATATCTAAACTTTATTCGTATATCGTTCTAATTTATTAACAATTGTTTATTTTAATTCGAAACATGAATACGATAAAGATTATTCTTGCAACTGTGTAGTTCTTTCTACTGAAGAAGAATGTATTAATATCAATAATGTCTCTAAAACAATAATAATACTTAGTGTTTATAGTAATATGTAATGTATTTAATTTTGTGGACTGTTAGAAAAAGAGCATTACGAACCTACGAAAATTGTCCTAATTTCGAAATGGCCGATGCTCAAGAAAGGAATAAAGTTGAATCGTTATAGAATAAAATAGAGGAAAAAACTAAACACTGTGTTAAGTATTTTGATGGCGAAACGTAGTTCGCGGGCACAGCTAGTAAAGAATAAATAAATAGGTACAGATAGATTTCATAGTTGTCTTTAAGTTTTTGAGGTAATGTTTGTTAGAGATATTTCTTTCCTGTGATCCGACTCTATCGATCCATATCATAAAAATACAGGATATTCATTTTCTTCTTTTGGCGGGTTCGATTCCCGATCCAGACAGGTGATTATTTAGCAGTTTTTGATTGCGGTTGGATTTGTTTTTGAATTCAAAATTATGAATTCTTTCCGCAAAGTTATATCTACGGTATATTACAAGCGACATAAGAACGATCCAAAGGTGAAATAGTATAGCTTGACAAAGAGCTTACTGTACAATACGTAACTAAACGTGCGAAAATAAATAAATAATGAAACACGGTTGCTCTGTTAAAACACAAACAAAAAGTAAAACAAAATTTTTGCAATACATTTTTTTCTCTACTTTGTGGTTTGGCAGGACAGCAGTCGAGTCATTTTAGTTTACTAAATTATTAATTTATTACTTTAAGCACACTTAATTAAATAAAACCACAAAGTATCGATACTTTCGTCGTTTGTCGTGTCCCTACTTGTCGGATGAGCGATCGGGCCGTCAAGCACCCAACAAGTTAATAATAATTATGTCGGGCCGACAGCCGTACACACGTTCCAATTTGGTCGGGGTCGGGCGGTTGGCTCCAACCAAATCGGATCGTCTGTTACGGCTATTAGGTGCTCTCAGTGTGCGCGGAACTGTAGGTACTTATCTTGTACCTAAGCGGATAGTGATGGAGGCCTGCTATCAGGCGAGATGTGATCAAGTGTCTATCTAAAACTTATTCAAATTACAAAATCTTTATTCAACATAGGCCTTTACATGCACTTATTGACGTCAAACAAAACAAAGCAAAACATTCTAATTTAAAGGAAACATATTAACCTTGTATGTGCATACATCCCGGATATAATCAGGATGACTGCAAATACAAGTGGGAATGAAAAAAAAGTTGCATGACTCTACACCTGTGGGGCTAGCACGCAGGAGAATCGAAAATCGAATCGAAATCCGAATCGAGGAGTTTGTATGGCAATTTTATTAGTTCTGCTACTCACCGCCGTGGCGCTAATAAAATTGCCATACAAACTCCTCGATTCGGATTTCGATTTGATTTTCGATTCTCCTGCGTGCTAGCCCCACTGTTCAGGAAATTGGGAGGCCTTCTCGAGAAGAACAGGCAAGAAACTCGAAAGGTCGAATTTTTTATCTCCTCTTTTAAATCTCCATTGACACTTTTGGTTTTGTTACATAGTCATTGAAACATTATTATTACAGAGTAGCCAGGTTCCCGGGCATAGCTTGTTTTTTTAATAACCATGTTTTGCTTTTATTATTTAATTTTGACAAGCACATAAATGTTAGAAAACAAAACGAAATAAACGTGCAAACATGACTGTATAAGTAATTTAAGGTAATTTTACTTGCTTTCCTCTATCGATGAGGTCAAAGATAACTGTGTCGGAGAGTAGCACTAGCAGGATCACCACGAAAATGTGATAGAGAGATCTAATGTGCTTCGAATTCTCTATGAGGACAGTCAGTGTCGATTCCCGGGGAGCGAATTCTGGCGCTTGCTTGATCTCGTCTACTTGACCTTGAGCAACTTCGCCATTAGGCTTAGCTGCTTGTCGTCGGTTGCGTAATTCCGCCATATTGCGTCAATCTGTAAATAGTAATAATGAAACGAGAATACTCGGTAGTTATATTAACAACATCCAGGTTTGCACCCTACGATAGCTAGGCAGGCGAAGGCGGGCATTCGCACAAGCGATGCCCGTCTAATGACCCTGCCGTGGAGGCCTCCGTGCACGCCGCCGTAAGGGATTGCCCTGCCTGGTGTTCTCGGGCAATCCCCCCTTGGCGATTACCCGACCAGCTGGTCGAGCTTACTCGGGCGCGTGGGTAGTGGAGTGGCAGTGTGGACCTTACCTAGCGCGCCAATATGGGCAGGGAGAACACCGGGGGGTTTTAGTGGGTAGGCCTGGCATTCTGCCGGGAGAGCTCCACACATACTCGCCGTCTAGCCAACGGCGGGTACAGTGCGGTTACGCATTTCCCCCCGAAAAAAAATGCACCCTACGATAAGGCCGAAGGTGGGAACGTTCATCTGAATTTATCAATGGGGATTTTTTTTTGCAAATAGCGACAATAATGCTATCAAAATTGTCGTTACTCGAATAACGACAGACTCGAGTATTTTTCAGTAATAATTTGCTCGAAAGATGTGCGGCCTGAGCTTTATTTGAGGATGTACATATTAGCCGATTGCTGATGAGTACACCTCAGATGCGATTTTGTAACTCATCGGAAATCGGCAATCGCATAAATTTGAGAATTTTGTTTTATTGAAACCAATAATGTTGGTATTTTGACGACGACGTTACAAAATACCAGTTTGCTATTTTGTAACGTCGTCCGAGCGGTCTCGGCATGTTCGCTGAATCAATCGGCGAACATAGCCGATGATGAAAGATTCCTTCCCCATACAAAATGATATTTGATGGAATTTTGTAATCAGTTGTTAACGATTAAGAGGAAACACCAAGGTCGAGAGAATTCAAAAATAGGTATTTGTAAAATGTATTGCTGTCGCGCTGTGTGTCCGAACAACTGAACTGAGCGCGATAGGGGCAACTGCAGCTTGGATCGAAAATATCTATGAAAAGCACACAAAATAATAATATAGGGTTCATAGTCCCCTATTTTCTCCGCAAAAAATTGACCGCTTTAATTATTTTTGCGTTAAAAATTAAAGCAAGGTTTTTTCTATGTTTTGCTTTTTTCATATAATCTTGTTCAATTTGTTTGCTGGACGTTTGAATACAACAGAAAATTAGGTCGATTTTTTAAGTGTTTGAAGGTTTAAAATATCTTTTAAAGGAAAACATAGGAATATGCTTATAAATTTGATTTTATTGGAAAAAATAGAGCAACTAGTGCCATTATCCAGGAAGGAAACAGGGGACTACGTTTGTATGGAAAAACGGCCTGTCTGTACGATTGCCTCTTAATTATTAAGCCATTATCTGGTGCTGGGCGACAGTGTCCAGCTCAGGGCTCGTGCTAGATATTGAGTGTGTTCATCAATGGGGCTGGTGCTGGGCTAGATTGTTCAGCAGTGCGCTAGTGCTGGACATGATTTCCAGCAGTGGGCTGATGATGTGCTGAGTAACTTTGTTCAGCAGGGGGCTGGTGCTGGATTCCCAGCAGTGTGATTGTGCTGGACAAGATTGACCAGCAGTAGGCTGTTGCTGAGCAAACTAGCAGTAGGCAGTTGCTGGGCAAGATTCCCAGCAGTGGGCTGGTGCTGGGCAAGATTGTCCCGCAGTGGGCTGGTGCTGGGCATGATTCCCTACAGTGGGCTGGTGCTAGGCATGATTCCCAGCAGTGGGCTTGTGTTGGACAAGATTGTCCAGTAGTGGGGTTGATGATGGATGGTTTACAACAGAAGTTTAAGTGAATTCCCAATATTTTTATTTATCACAATAGAAGAGGAAAGTACAGACAAATGAGTTCAAAAAATATAAACTAAATATCTATTATCTTTATCCTTTAGCATTTGTTCATTGATTATGATAATGATCCAAACGAAATCGAGAAGTTACAGAATTCCATTTTTTATTAACGAGTCATCGGGTTCGTTTACGATTACCGATTAATCGACGAGTTACGAAATGGCACCTCTGATCAAATCAAATAAATATTCATTCAAATAAATCTTTTTTTTTAATTTGGGCAATAAAAGTTATAGGACTAGTGACAAAAACTTTTTTGTTCAAATATTATTGTAAAATGTTTCACCTTTTTACAAAACTTTAGGATAAAAATATAAAAAATATTAGTCACATTAGATTGATACATAGATCACACTAAAAGTTTTCGGAATTGGCCACTTACAAAAACAAACATTTGAAAATGGAACTCTTTAGCCGTAAAATACAAATTGTTTCATCTGACTTGCATGATTTTTTACGATTTTAGGTGTAATTTGACAGTTCAGCAGAGCCTCGTTCGGCTTCGATCTGCTTTTGGGGAAGAAGCACCATGCAAGACGAATATTTATAGCTGGTTTGAAGAATTCAAACGCGGTCGTGTCAATCTCCATGATGAAAATCGTTAAGGTCGCCCTGCACCACTGTGAACAACAAAAACATTGATGCTGTGCGCCGTATGATCGAAACAGACAGGCATGTGACCTACCATGAGATCCGGACATCTTGTATATGTAGACATGAGTCAAATATAGTCAATCCTACACAAACATTTAGATGTGAGAAAGCTGTGTTCTCGATGGATCCCACATAATTCGACTGATGCTCAAAAAACGAACCGCATTACTTGGTGCCATGCTATGCTTGCCAGATACAACGAAGGTACAAGATACAAATGACGAAACATAGATTTATAGCTACGATCCCAAAACAAAGCAGCAATCGAACGTAGGGGTTTTTCGAGATGAGCCGAAACAAACCAAAGTGGCTGGCCTGAAAAGTGCCTCGAAGCGGATGATTGCTTCTATCTATACTAATATTATAAAGCTGAAGAGTTTGTTTGTTTGTTTGCTTGAACGCGCTAATCTCAGGACCTACTGATTCAAATTGAAAAATTATTTTTGTGTTGGATAGTCCATTTATCGAGGAAGGCTTTAGGCTATATCAGATCACGTTACGATGAATAGGAGCTGAGCATCAATGAAAAATGTTTCAAAAACGGGAAAAAATAGTATGGCGAAACGTAGTTCGCGGGCACAGCTAGTTTTTAATAAAACTGGACACGTGGCTTCTGTTGATTTAGAAAAGCGTCGTACCTTGAATAGTGACTGGTACACGACCATTTGTTTACCTGAAATTATTCACAAACTCCTGAAAATAACGCCAAACGCCCGTATCATCTTGCACCACGACAATGCAAGTTCCCACACGGCCAAACAGACAAATGAGTTTTTGAAGGCAACAAACGTACCACTTATTCGTCATTCTGCATCCAGTCCTGACCTGGCACCGTGTGGCTTTTTTTTTTGTTCCCAAAAATCAAATGAAAAACGTATCTGACGTCAACACGGAGGAGTGGCACCATGGTTTCAAAATTGGTTCAATCGTATGAAAAAGTGATTCCCCCTTTGCACTTTATAACAATAAGATGACTATTCCTACATTTTATATATACTCTTTAATGTACATCAAACATTACAAAGATACATAAAACAGAAAGGACATGCACAAAGGCGGGCTTATCTCTAAAGAGATCTCATTCAGCCAACCAAATTGGAAGTTTAGAAACATATTATATCGCGGGAGACTTAAACATGTAAAATAAAGAATTATATACATACATACTAACTATTGTTATCTTATCTCTAATACATACATAACGATATTGAATTAATTGAAATTAATTAGTTGATTAATTAATTAATTAATTGTTTAATTAATTAATTAATTGATAAAGTTATTAAATTAATTGTGCTATTAGTGTCGGCATAAATATTGTCATTATTCTAATTAAAACAAATTTTCAATTAATGGATAGTAGGTATACAAGGTTATTTTTTAGGCACTACAAAAATTTTGTGTGCTTGTTCAGACAAGCAAACTGAACAACTTTCACTATGGCACCAACTTTGAAATCGCAAAAAAAATCTGCTGTTCCATACATTTAGGTTCAGTGAATGTTTAACATTTGTATGGAACAGCTGATTTTTTTTGCGATATCGAAGTTGGTCCCATAGTGAAAGTTGTTCAGTTTGCTTGTCTGAACAAGCACACAAAATTTTTGTCATAACTAAAAAATAAACTTGTATGATATAAGTATATATTTCAAATTCATTTTACTAACTATTATTATAAGTAATTTATATTTATAATTGGTTAAGTAAATTGTCAATATTTTTAACACTGCAGATAAAATTAATTTTAGGTATCACATTTTTATAAATTTAATATTGTGGAAAAAGGAATATTTTTCATAATGTCGGTAATTAAACCTAAGTACAATAACACGGTAATTAGTACGTTTAGTGCAAAGAAGTGATCGATTGGTACACAAATAACTCATAACTTCTTAAGCTAACCTTTCACACGAGATAAACATTGGGTGACGAGGTCAAAAACAGTATTCTGATATTGTCTTATGTAAGTATGTAATGAGATTGCATTATTTTCCTTCTTGAAACGAAGACAATAATTTTACCATCATTAATTTATCAATAAATTGACTATTTGTGTACTTAAATAAGGCTTGACAATTTTTGAAACAAATTGAAATGTTTATGATAAAATTACGACAGTAAAATTAATGCTAAATTAATGTAAACAGAACGTTTTGATTGCAAAGTTTATCAAATAATGCCTCTGTTATTAGGTAATAATTCAGAATGTAAATTATCGTTCCAATCAATGTCTAATTAGTTATTTGCTCATGAGAAAAAACAATAACTACATTTAATTATATAATATATAATAATATACTTGCATAATAATTATAAATTTGCCTATGAATTACAAATTAATCAATAAACATACAAAAAACGTAAATAAATAAGATGAATTTCTGTAATTCTTACCTCAGCTCCTATCAGCGGTCATTTGTTTTCTATTAAACGTAACAATAAAACACAGCACAATTAAAACAATTGGGCGTTTATTTGATATTTAGAGCTAACAATGCCTATAATTGCGATTGTTTACGAGAATTATTTAGCGCACATGCACTCACGGACGATGTTTTAATAACAACTGGCGCAATATCAAACTAATTTGTGATTAAAAGTTTTATCTATGAGTACTTACAGCTGTGGTTTGCCGATATCCATGTTACTGTGAAGGGACGAATCACTACGTAATTTTTTGTATTAATATACGTCATATATCTTATTGATTGCCTGGAAATCGTAATTTGGGATTAACATATTTTATGTCTCATTTAAGATAGCTTTATCGAAGGTAGACAGAGCAACATAATTATCAGTTCAATATTGATACAGGTAAATCGGTTACTATCACTTACAGGTATGAACGTGCATGCATAATATATCCCATAATGCATGTAGTGAGAAATCTTGCCAAAAATATTAATCTCGAGACATTTTACGACATAATGCGGACGTCGAATATTTAAAAACAGTGTGATACATATTTTGATTTTTTTGTCCTATAATACAAAGCCGGGTAGTAGCAAAATAATCTTAATCCATTTTTCTTGATATCTACTAAGTAGTACGCAGCTTAAATTTACTCGTAGATAAAGTATAAGATTAATTAACACGTCGAATGAGGATAATTACAACATTACTTTGTAATAGAAATGTACGAAATATTTTTGACTAGCAACAAAAAAGAGGTGATTTTATGTTCGCCTTTATATATCTATTATTAAACAGGGCGTCCCAAAACTATGGGACATGAAGGGAAAGTACCTTAAATATCGTGGATAGGATATTTTGCTGAAAGAAGACTTTATGTTATGTTTAAAAGTTAGTAATACTGCATTCAAAGATTTTCTAAAAATTACTAGCTTCGTCTGGGAATCGAACCGGCTTAAATGTGTAAAAAAAATCAGCCGTATTTTTATGATGCACATCGAAAGAATGGTCAAAAAACAATAAGTCCTCATAAGTAACATACACCCAGTTTCTGAAAGGCTGTTCAGCGATAAAATTAACTAACAAGCTGTCAATCTATTGCTAACTATGAATTGAGTTGCTGAAAGCTAAATCAACTTATCACGATGTTAGTTGACACAGCTGTCAAATTTCTTTCAAAATTATTAAGGAAAGACCCATTTTGGATTTCCAAAATAGATATGAATAAAACAAAATATATGATTTAAGCAATGTGACCGTGTCTAAAAATATTTCTTACGAGAAATAAAAGTATTAGAGATAAGTAAATTTTGGCTAACCAACGTTTCGGAAACTCAAATTGATTTGACACTGCTGTTAGGATGACATGGCTGTTAGTTGTAAAATATTTTAATCAGCCTTTCAGAAACTGGGGGATAGTATCTTAAAAGAAAGGAATAACGTTTTATTAATCATTTTAATCAAATTAAAAACATACTTGAAACCGCCGAAGTCAATTGAGTACCTATTTTTTGTCAATTAATTAATTAAATGCTCAAAATGTGATCCTTCTTGTCTTATGCAAATCTTCAATCTTTTAACAAGTTCACTTTAACAGGCAGGCTAAAATTTTCCAGGGTAATAAAAAAATAATCGTGTATATGTTCACATAATTCTCCGTCAATTGTCGACCGATTTTTCAAATTCTTTTTGTATTTGGATAGTACTCGTATACTTACTCCTGTAAGTATTGGTCCCATTATCACCAAGTTAGGCTCTGATGTTGAGATCCCAGAAAAACTGTGAGAAACCACAAAATAAAAAGGTATATTTTAAAATTGCATAACGTTTCTTGGCATGCTAATCTTTTCGCATAACGTTCATACAGAATAAATTATTAGGCCATAATTCGACTCCCCAGACGGGCAGGTCAGGGGTAGAAAAGTGTCTCCCAACCGGTTGTCGACCGGCTGGGCCATTTCATCCCCAGCTTGCTTAAGAGGATTGTGAAGTAATCGTGCGCGGCGCGAGTAGGTATTTTCTAAAATGCTATCTGTTTCACACCGCTCGGCCTCCCGTCTGGCGTTTACACCACAAATACAACACGCGCAAATTCTCACGCACACAACGACAGCGGCGCGCGACTCCTCGGCGCGAAAACTCGAGATTAGTCGAGATCATTATTTTACCGTTTGTAATGTTTTGCGTTGCTGTATTCCTGACTGCCTTTCCGCTCGCAACTTTGCCTTCGTTATTTTCGTTTTTCGTGAGGGAATTTTGTTTTCCCGTATGAAAAATTATTTTATAACCTTATATTACTCAGTGATAATGTATAATGTATCTATTACTCAAATTTTTTTTTAAATCAGCCGAGTAGTTTTTGTTCAAGCCTTTCAAACTAGAGGGCGCGACAGGCGTACCATATAGTGTATGAAGAGGTGGCGTGATCAGGAGAAGCCAATCAGCGTAAAATATCACGTGATCGCCGACCAATAGATTCTTCGCATTTATCCCCTACCAATTTCTTCAAATATATATTGACTACGCACATATTTAAGAACACACTTTTTGTAATTACTTGCCTTTTTTATTAAAATTTTTAAATTGAACGTTCTCGCAATTATTTATACGAGCCTCAAGCCCTGCAGTAAATAAAACGCATATAACATTTGGACCTTCGATCACGGATTCTACAAGAAAACCAGGAGTTACTGTTTGGGAGAGGAACAAACACACACGCATTTGGCCGTTTTTGTATTCCGTGGACGCCATTAACGACGACGAATACCGAACAGTTGATCTCGAAAAAATAGCAGCGGACAATCAAGAGGAAATAGTATTCAGCTATAATAGAAAATCAAACGAACTTACCTGTAAGTGACGTTCGATGATTATTAAACGAAGTGATTCGCCCGAGAGATTACACCATTAATAGTTTTATTTACTTGTAGTAGCACGCGTATGTGCTGCCATCTTACACGATTTTAGAGTAACATTTCACTTTAAAAAAAAAGTGAAAATGTTAACTCTCAAATGAAGGTACTTTCATACACGTTTCAGTACCATCTAGGCCTATCGTAACTGCTGTTTCGTGATGCTCAGGGATGATCGAGCCTGGAGGTCTCGGTTTGGGAGGGAGGGGGTGTAATCTCTCGGGCGAATCACTTCGTTTAATAATCATCGAACGTCACTTACAGGTAAGTTCGTTTGATTTTCTATTAAACTTCAGTGATTCGCCCTTCGAGATTACACCATTAATAGTTTTATTTACTTGTAGATGTTTAGAGATTATCACGAAACAGCACAAATGGAAATATTACAAAAGTAGTTTATAAATATAAGCAAAGAAACGATATAATTAGTGTACAATCATTATTTATTCTTAATTATGATGTTAAGTATATCTAATAATCTAAATTAAGTTAATCATCAGAGTGATCTAAGCAATCCTGTAACAAAGAGCGAGCGAACTCATCGGATCTATCAGCATCAAGTTCTCTATTATAGAACCGTGCGAAAGACTTAGAGGTGCTAGTCCAGCCTGCTGTCCTCTTTATAATGTCAATATTCACGCCGAGCCTGTTGGCCGCGGAAGTCGAAGCATGCCGTGTACTGTGTGCGTTAATTATGAATTTCTCATTAGCTGTTCTCCTTATATTAGAGAGTCTGATAAGGGAGAGGGTTTGCACGCGGTGTGCAGTGACAAGAGCCAGTAAGGTCACTAATTTCTTAGACAAAACATTAAAAGAAAGGGTCTCATTTGGATAGTAATTGCTAAGAAAATCCAACACTATTGTAGGATTCCATGTATAATTATAACGTGGAGTGGGAGGTCTTAATTTATATAGCCCCTTCATAAATCGTCTTATCTGTGGGTTATTCATAATATCGGCTCTAAGTATAAGTGATAATGCTGCTTTTGCGCAATTAATGCTACCATATTTTTGACTTTGTTGATACAATGTAAATAAAAATGAAATTATGTCTGGTACAGAATTACAAAAAATATTCAGATTTTTTCTTCTACAATAAGAGTGCCAATATTTCTGGCTAGTGTTATACTGCTTTAAAGTATTTTTTGTCAAAGAAGCATTACATCCACAGCATCAAGAGGAGTGCCCTGCTTTAAGAACGCCTCCCTGACAACACTCCGGCAACCAGGGTAATCAACAATTTTTGGAAAAGGGGGTACCAGGGCTGAGTGGGCCATAAAGGGACCACGACTATCCCTGTCGCTTTATCTGTTTGGATTTTTTGCAATACTTTTAAGATAAGACAAAATGGGGGAAATGCGTAGAAATAGTACGCAAGCCAGGATATTGTAAATGCATCCACCTTGTACGCTTCAGGGTCACGATGCCAAGAGACAAATTTAGTACATTTGTTATTCAAGCGGCTCGCAAATAAGTCTATCTGCGGTCGGGTAAATTCTTGACAAATTCGATCGAATGCGTAATCCGCGAGTTCCCACTCGACATCGGCATGTATGCGACGAGATTCCGCATCAGCCCTGAAATTATCGGCTGAGCTTACATACGAAGCAAAGATAAATATATTTCTTTTTTCGCACCACTGCCATATGTGCCGAGTCAAACTATTCAAGTGGGGAAACTGAACACCACCCATTCTATTTATATATGCAATTGCCGTGGTGTTATCAATTCTTAATAAAATCTCGCAATTCCGTTGATTTTTCGCAAACGTTTTTAAACCGAAGAAAGCGGCTGTCAATTCAAGGTAATTAATATGTTCGGCTTGTTCTTGGCTAGACCACTGCCCATTTGCTGTGTTACCGGAACAATAAACACCCCAGCCCGATCGCGAAGCATCCGAGTATATTTCAAGCTGAAAGTTACCTGACCGTAAAGGGTTACCTGGTACTTCTATATTACGAATCCACCAGTTAAAATCTGAATTTAATGAATCGGGTAATTGTATGTATTGATTGTAATCGTCTTTTTGTTCTAAACAAAGAAATTTAAATCTCTCAAAGTTTTTTGTATATAACCAACTGTAAGGTATTGCTGGGCAAACTGAGATTAACAAGCCAATCAAATGTGCAAAATTTCGAAGCTTACACCGTTTTATGGAAGAAAAATATAGAAGTTCCTCTTTAATTTTTTGTCTTTTATTTTGCGGAATACTGAGTAGAAGATCGGCAGAATTAAAAACAAACCCTAGGTACTCAGCTGATTGACTCGGGGTAGATACCGATTTTTCATAGTTTATCGTGAAACCGAGAGAAATGAGTAAGTCTTGAGTCACATTGAAATTATGTTTACATTGTGAGTATGAGTTTGCGAGTAATAAGATATCATCTAAATAGATTACTGATAATAAGCCTTGACTGCGTAAGGATTGCATGACAGGCCGCATCAACTTAGTAAACACATAAGGAGATAGGTTTAGCCCGAAAGGTAGTACCTGAAATTCATATAGCTTTTCTAACCACAAGAAACGTAAAAGTTTTCTATAATCCTTATGTATACTTATAGAAAAATACGCATCCTTTAGATCTATAGAACACATGTATGTGTTTTTTGTCATGAGTCGCATTGCAGTCCTATAATCCTCAAGCTTGAAATGTGAAGTAGGTATAAACTTATTCAGAGCCTTGAGATTTAAAATAAATCTATTTTTACTATTACTCTTTTTTACAAGAAATATACTTGACAGAAATTGACCTTCGCAAGGCTCACACTCTCTTATAGCACCGAGTTCAAGAAGGGAATGTATCTCTTTAGACATTTCTCGTAGATGTGACTCTGACTCTGGATTATTCATTGGAATATTACGTTGCGTGAGGTCACCCGAAGTACGGATCCGTAAATCGGACACCCATGATAATATAACGGGGTCGTTGCAGATTTTTAACCAATTATTATAAAAAAAGGTAATCTACTAGCCTGTGGGGTGACGTCATCAACTTTAAGCGACGGGAGGTCCGCGGAGGATGACGCGGGGCTCGGCGGTCGCTCGGTCGTCGCGCCCGCGGCGGCGGCTGCCTGCGCCCACCAGCCGTCGAGCTCGGCCTCGCGGGGGGGTGGCGTCGAGGCGGAGCTGGCGGGGGTGGCGGTGGGCCCCTCCAGTTTAAAGCTCGTGATGTTGTAGGCTCCGTTTTCCTATTCTTAGGCGGTGGTTTTGCTTTTTCAGAGACTGGTTTAGCAAGTTCGGCTCCTGTTCTCGAAATCGCTTTCATGGATTTTAGATTCTCTTGCAAATTGCTACCAAAAAGTAAATCATCTCTTTTTAGGTCTCTAATATTTTCTTTTACGTCCTTACTGAGGCAGGCTAAAAGGAAATTTCGTCTGACTTGAGTCTCAGAAAAATGAATGTGACATAGGAGCCTTCCTGTATCGCTGAGCGATTTCAGGGCATTGATTTTTATGTCAACCGACTCGGCGTTGGATGATAAAAAAGCTGACATCGTAGATGCAACCCCCGTGATTGCAGTGGCAAGTAAATTTTGTTTATCAACAAGTATGTTATCTCTTTTAAAAACGTTCTCATTAACAGCTGCCTTGATTTCAGGGTTAATGATCGGAGCTTGGACAATCTTGAAATTCTCGGGTATGTTGTTATCTTTGACAATGGCTTTTTTATTCTCCTCCTGTAGCCCATTCACTAAGATATCTGACCATCTGCTGGCAATATCCTTTTGGATAGTTGGACCAAAAATCTCCTTAGCAATAGGTTCATCACCTAGAATACATAGGACACTGGGATCTAACTCAGTAGCAGGCGAAATATCTTCTTGCGTGATGTCATTACTCAGCGCAGGAACCGGTATCACCACGGAAGCCACGGCTGGTCTGGGTGGTGAGACGGGGGACTGCCCAGACTTATCTTGGCCTGACTGTGTAGGTGGTATGTTGCACAGATTAACAAAATCATCATCGTTATCGACAGGGGGCGCTCCTGTAACCAAAAACAAGGGCCATTGTGCAAAAGAAAACAAAATCACGATGCAAGCCTCACGGACTGCACTCTAGATAGGTATCTATAAAATGCACTGACCAACATGTCATGACGTAGCCTCTCGGACTATGTTCTAGACAATAAATTGTGTGCAATACTATTTTAAGATACATACAATGATCAACCTCCCGGATTAACCTAATGTATTATCACATTTATGTGGCCGGTGACTATAATCATTGCATTACGTTATGTACTTGAGATATGTAAACTGACATAGCCTCTCGGACTATGTTCTAGATAATAATTGTGTGTAATACTATTTTAATATACAACATGTAAGTAAATAGACGTAGCCTCCCGGACTATGTTCTATATTACTTGTGTGCAATACCATTTTAAACAATGATCAATATCCCGTATTGAACTAATGTTCCATTGGTAATTTAATATCATTGGCCGGTATTAGCCTTACAGACTATACTCATTGCACCTATATTATGTACTTAGGTAATTAAAAACCGACCGTACCTTTACTTGTTGCAGTATGTTGGTCGTAATCATCATCATAGTAATAGTCACTTTCACTCTCGTCACTATAAGAATGTTCCGATGGTGATCTTGAACGATGACGACGGCGAGAACGTCGCCGGTCGTATCGATCGTCGTGTCGTTCACGGCGAATCTTAGCGCGTTTTTTCTTTAGTCTCCTTATCTTCTCCTCTATGTCGTCCTCCTCTGCTGCATAGTATTTACGCTTTCCCATTATCAATTATCACACACACAAAGCTAAAATTACTGGAAAATAATACTTTTAGAAGCAAAAAACCGATATTTAAACTTCACTAGCGTGTCGATGGCCGCCACACAAAACGTGTATGAAAGTACCTTCATTTGAGAGTTAACATTTTCACTTTTTTTTTAAAGTGAAATGTTACTCTAAAATCGTGTAAGATGGCAGCACATACGCGTGCTACTACAAGTAAATAAAACTATTAATGGTGTAATCTCGAAGGGCGAATCACTGAAGTTTAATTCGAGGTGACAGAGTACTACGAAATAAAACTGTTCGAAATCAAGGGAGAAGGTATCGTAGCCTGTAGCTTCCGTAGCATATTGGTGTTTGCAACTGTAAGTAGTTTAATTTGTACCTTCCAAAATGTCTAAAAATGAGTATCTTGCATCTGAAGACGTTATTAAAGATTTAAATAAGCGACGTGGCTCCATTAAAGGTAGATTAACAGTTTATAAAAATTATTTAAATACTTTTCAATCCGTTGTTGTATCAGTTAAACAACGCGCCGAATTAAAATTACGCTTACAAGGCGCAAAAGGCTTGCTTAATGAATTCAATGAAATTCAAAGCAAAATTGATTCATTACTCCCGGAGTCTGAATTTGAAAATCAATTGTCAGTTCGAGAAGCATTCGAAAACGATTATTATAACGTATTAGCGCAATCCGAGTGTATAATGAATATTGATGATGAAATGGCATGTGATAAAAATAGGTCAACAAATGGATCATTTCAGTCTATAAAATTGCCGACTATTTCTTTACCTACCTTTAACGGAAATTATGAGCACTGGTTGGAGTTCCGCGACACTTATTTAGCATTAGTTCACAACTCCAGTGAAATTTCTGACATTCAAAAATTTCATTACCTAAAGTCATCATTGCAAGGCAGCGCAGAGTTAGTTATAGATTCAGTTGAATTTTCAGCTCGAAATTATTCTATCGCCTGGGAATTGTTGATCAATCGTTACAATAACAGTAGGCTTTTGATTCATAATCATGTGAAATTATTATTTAATATGCCCACATTGAATAAAGAATCGCCGGTTCTAATTCGGAGACTCATAGATACAATTTTAAAAAACATTCGTGCCCTTAAATTACTAGGCGAACCCACCGAACATTGGGACACCATAATTATTTATCTAGTAGTTTCCAAGTTGGACCCGGCTTCTGAACGCGAGTGGGAGAAGTATAAAGGTACACTGTTTACGACCACAGACAGCTTAACAAAAATTAAGTTAGATGATTTGATTAAATTTCTTCGAGATAAAGCCGATGTATTAGAAACGTTAACGGTTACACATTCAAAGCCCAGAACATCATACACATTTGAGCATAAACGCCATTTTAATAATTCACAGACGAACGCGAAGGTACACTGCAACGCAGTAGCTAATAAACCTAAGGCGCAATCGAATCATAGTCATTTCCGATTTAAAAACTGTACGATGTGTAATGCGCAGCATTTGTTGTATTCATGTGAACAATTTTTGAACTTAAACTTGCAGGATAAACTTAAGCACATTCAAGATAAACATTTATGCGAAAATTGCTTGCAATCAGGTCACAAATTAAGCGATTGTCGTTATGGGCCTTGTAAAAAGTGTGATAAAAAACACAATACTATCATCCATCGCGAGAACAACAGCGGGAGCGGTGCGGTGCATACGCTGTCGTTGCTCGCATCGACTGAGGTGGATGCGCTTGATAGTGAGCGGGCGCACTCGTCTCAGGTAAAAAATAGCACACACACGCATAGTACAAATGCACTATACACACAATCGTTATCGTCTACGCAACCTGTTTTATTGTCAACCGCAATTCTTGAAATAGCCGATAAACAAGGTTTTTTTCACAAATGTCGGGCGGTGTTAGATAGCGGCAGCGAGCGTAGTTTCATTACACAATCCTTATGTAAACAACTGAACTTAGAATGTATACAGTCCTCTTTTCAAATAACAGGGGTTGGTAATGTAATAACAGAAAGTATGCAAAAATGTGATATACATATTAAATCAGTTTGTGGTACATTTTCAACTCGCATTTCATGTTTATTGTTACCAAAAATAACTTCTCATTTGCCGACGTTTACAATACATAAAGACGTTTTTGAGATACCATCACACATTCAATTGGCTGATGAATCGTTTTATAAAACTAAGCCAATTGATATGTTCAAAGACATTATAAGAGTAGACCAACAATGCAAACGAAATGTATGAAGTCCCCTTCAACCAATTTTGATATGATAATAGCTAAATAAATAAGCATAATTAAGACTCATCGGTAATAAATAATGTTACAATGTGATTTAGTTTTTATTACTGTTCGTTTTTTACACTACAAAACGAAGTTATTTGGGCATGTTTAAGTATTTTTATAACTTGACGCGCGCTCGACAGTCGAATGCAGTACAAATACAGTATGAGTAGCAGTAGGTGTATATTGGGCATTCTAAAACAGTTTTCATCAAAACACCGCAAACGAACGGAGTGAGATTTGAGCTACGCTTCGCTGCGCTCTAGCTCCGCTACGCTCCGCAAATCTCACTGCGTTCGTTTACGGTGATTTGATGAAAACAGTTTGAGATTGCCCAATATACATTATACAGGGTTAAATTATTCATACCATTAAATTGTAATTTTTGATAAATAAAGAGTTATGCGAGTATATTGAATCACCATATTTGTTTTCATTAATAAAACGCAGAAATTTTTGTTAAAAATATTTTTTTATTATAAAGCAAGTAACAAATATCATCATAGCTAAACTAGAACAATACTTTAAATACAAATTTTCATTCAAGTACAATTTACTGAAGTCATAAATTACATGTGCTTAAGTACCACTTTTTTATGAATAAAACATTCCTTAGAGCGCACTCTTTTTTATGAGTTATACAATTGAAGTTAGCTCCACCGTTAGCATAACTATTGCGCAATGTTGCAAAATTAGGACAACCTTTGCCTTCAACATTTATCAAAAAGCAGTCAGAACACAAATCTTTAATCCATTTTTGCTTTTCAACACCTTTCATTATTATGGTTTGGTCCTTTAAAATTGGAATAATTAATCTCTTAAATTCTCTGAAATCTATATTGCCTTGACTCCAGTATATTCCTCTGTTGCGTTCAATCCAATTGACTGCTCTTTTTTCTTCGGCAGATAATTTTAGATACGAATATGGAGGTTTTATTAAAAAGACTTGCGTAAACTCTTTTGTGGCTAACGCAAATTCCTTAATAATAAAATTATTTTTGCAGTCTTTGAATCCTTGAACATCAACAAAAAGTATCGAACTCTTATCAGCACTCATTGTTTCGTTGTATTCCACTGTTTAACATAAAGTTGAAGTTTGTTCTTTCAAATACCTTTTGATTGCACTTTATTTAGTTAAGATATTTTCTTCACAATATTGCTCAGAGGTTTGTACTCAAAAATGCAGTCATTTAAAATCAAGCAATATGCTGCTGTCTGATCCGGGATTTCTTGGTCTGTTTCAATCTCCACTCTGACATCGATTGATCCCTTTATCATTTCTTGTTGGTGAGAACAATCAATAACAAATAATGGGGCAACGTCTCTGAATTCCTTCAAGCTCATCAACGGCTCTGGTCGCCGTCCATGATAAGACTGTTGGAATCTTGCATATTGTTCGTATAATAAATTAAATTTATCCTCTGAGAAACTGACATTCAATTCTTCATAAGGGTAATACGATGAATTTAAATATACTTTTACATCTCGTACATTGCAGTGATCGAACTCTGCCATTGACATTTCCGCATTGTGTTTGCGATTGGTTTGCAAGGCTATAATAACGAATCTTGGTTTCTCTATCTGTGACGAAGTTTTGATAGACCAAGTGTGTTTACGTGTCTTCGGTAATAATGGATATTCATACAAATCCCAATTTCGAAATGCTAGTGTAATAGGCCTGTCCTTTTCTAGATGTTTCAACAAATTGATTCTTTCACGATCTGATACTTTAACGTGCGGAACTCGCCAAACAACTTTGCTAATAGTTATATCTTCGACCACCTCTCCGACATTTAATTTCAAAGCATTGAGATTCGTATTGCTTCTTAATAGCACCAATTCATGTTTGGAGTTAATTATAACTTTTTCATAATCTTCTGCAAAACCTAAAATTTTCTTCAACGGCACAGAAGCCGAAAAAATTCCTCCGTTAAGATTGTTTGTACCAGAAGTTGACCATCCCCATACACGTGAGCATTTAGATTCATTATCATTTAACGAGAGGTACGATTTTATTGTTGTAGTTATGCCAGCATTTTTTATTTTGTCTATTTCTATTCCGTTTAACTCATATCGAATATCTTGAAATAAATATAGTATTGGATTGTTGATAAAATACACATTTGATATTTTTTCTTTAGTCGAACTATTATAAACATTGGCTTTACCCTCAATATACAAAGTGCTGAGTGAGGGTAACAGACATAGATCTTGTTGATTAATAGGTATTCTTATTTCATCATTCTTGTTGAAACTTGTTACGTACGGTTTATAAGAATGATATTCGAAACTTTCAATACTATTGTCGTATGATGTTGATTGAGATATATTTAAAATATTCATTTTAACAAGCCAATCAACTTCAAAAATTCCTTATTGTTTTTGGTGAGCTTCTTTTTTATGTGAAGCGGTGTGCTTTTATGAGGTGATCTTCTAGTACTAACTTGAATGCAAGCTGTGTCATGATTTTTATTGAAATTTATCATTTTTACGAAAATGTAGATACAGTTGTACTTCTTCGTCTCGTAAATTGATTTGTTTATTCTCGGCGTCTAATAATTGTATAGTTATTGCACTTATAGAACTTTTATTTACAGGAAAATATATTAGATTTTTCGGCACTTCAATGATCCGATAACCAGGTGGTACGTTAGGAACAAACTCGTGAATAATATGACTTGCAGATCCGTTCACGAATGACCCACTAACTACGTCGCATTCAATGCGCACAATGGTTGTTGGCAATATACTGACAGGATACAGAGATTCGGTCCTTTTTAATGCCTTTATTGTTTCTCCACCAAAACCTAAAATCCTTCCAAGTGAGTCACTTTTGTTGAAATGAACATCTTTAGTACAAAAAATTGTAGTTTTTAAAGTATTATTATTACAAGTTAATTTTAACATTGCATTTCTAATGTATGTCTTTAAATAATCACAGATATCTTGAAGTTCATAAGCTCCTTCAGGTATTTCGATTACTTCGTTATCGTCATAGTAGAATTTATTATTTCTTTTATCTATGTTGGGTATAGAATTAAATGTTGAAAAATACAACAATCCACACTCATAGTATCCACTTAATTCCAAAGTAGGTGAGTAGTTTGTTATCAGAGAGGATCCTTTTCCAGTTATAGACACAGTGAAAGACATTTTACTACTGATAAAGAATTTTATTTCAAGCTTTATATAAATGTGTTTTCCAATACTCCTTTAAAAATTTTATACAAAGGTGGCCGCAATTAACAGAGTCAAATGTTTGATATTGCTCATAGTTATAATTTAAAGAAACATTTCTTAAGTAATCAAGTAGTTCTAACGGAGGTTTCAGATTACCAAAACTATCAAAATATTCAGCATACTTATTTTCTTTCACGTAGGCTACCCAATGTGTTCCAATGTTATTTGAAGTATCTAAATTTATAATACCGCATTCTATCTTCCTAGGTTTTGAGGGCAACGTATCCCTCATGAAAACACCACGAAAAAATGGAATATCACTAGCATGTTCTAATATATCCCAATTAGTTAATGCCCGCCTAGGTAGCCGCTTTATTAGTTTTTTGAGGGTTTCAAATATAGACCTGCACCCTTTTTATAAGGTCTAATATATAATCCTTTTCCGAGAGCAACCGCCTCCATCATCTTATTATGTCGTTCCGATTCTTGAAGAGCTTTTTGAGCTGCTTTTGAATCATTAACCGCTTTTGCTATGCCAGCTGCTCCACCAGCCAGTGAACCTAAAGCTGATAATCCCGCGAAAATAGGAATTAACGGTAACAGTCCTCCACATTTTGGAATAGGAATACAACGAGGTAAACTCATTTTATTTTTATTTCTAAATAGTTTTTTTGCAGCGGCGACCGCATATTTAATAGTAGAATTTGTGTCTTTAGATTTTATTTTTTTTAATTTAGATTTGAGTTTTTTCACAGCCGTCATAAACGACCGAGCACCTGCACCAGCTCTTAATTTGGCTTTCATAGCATTTTTTACTATCCATGAAGCAATTTTTTCTTTCTTTCCAGCGTCTTTTGATTTCAATCTTCTTTGAGCCATATTTAATAGATCTAGATCAGCTTTGTGCCTTACGTTAGCGTCGTTGTTTATGTAAGCAATATCGTGGTGCATACAAGCGTTATCCAATTTATTAATTCCTCGCTGACCCTTAAGTAATCGTTTCTGAAGCTTTGTGCCGGGTCCGCAATATTGGTAGCCCGGTAAATGTAACTCAAACGGAATCTTATTTATTAAGCTGTTTATGATACCACTTCCTTTCTTCATTGATAAACAAAAAGTGAATCAATAATGATATCTTGAGCTATTTTATATCATAAAACCAATTTATTCTTATCAACCCAACTATTTTCGCTATTACTTAATCCTAACCATTTTACAAACAATTTGTTTCCTTTTCTTTTTATAACCTTTTCAATGAGGTATAGGTCTGGAAACTTAGTTTTTTGTAACTCGTATGCATAAAATGAGCCGAGGATTCTTTGATTGCGTCTGTCCTCTATTTGATAAGTTGTTGGGTTAGTGTGATTAACTTTTACTATACGAAATATTTCGGTGGACCAGTTTGGCGTATAGCCTTTGTAAAAATCTGCTTTATATCTACTTATGCGAACATAATCACCAACACGAAATGTATATCCCCGACTTGTTTTATTCTTTTGAGAATTCATAATATAACCTTTGACTATAAGCTCATTTACTTTGTTAACTTCCACAGGCTTAAATTTTGTTATTCTATGCAAAGTGTTATTGTAGTGTTCTACAACGTCCTTTAAAATATTTTTATACCATTGGTAATTTCCGTTCAAACTAAATAGTTTGTAAAGGTGAGATTTAATTGTTCTTATAACTCTTTCTACTATAGATGCTTTTTTAATAGAATATGTTGAATAATGATTAATATTATACTTTTTCATTAATTGTTTAAAATTATCATTGTAGAATTCTGTGCCTAAATCAGTTTGTAAATTTTTAGGTTTTCGTAATGATGTAGTTAAAATACTTTGCATTGCATCTGTAACATAATTTTTCGCTTTTGATTTTAAAGGTCTGATCCATACATATTTTGATAAAGTGTCAATTACGATAAGAATATATTTATACCCTTTATTAAACTGTGAATATTTTTGCAAATCTATGAGGTCGGCTTGCCATAAATCATCTATTCCTTTTATGATCGTACATCGCCGGGAAAAATTCCTTCTTGCTGCTTTGTGAAGCTCATTCACTATGTCTTGTTTGCTCATTATTATCTGGTTTCTCTTGAAGCATGTGATCAATTTCTGTCCTTGTGTAAAACAAGGTGGCTAGCTTATTAAGTATTGAACTTTCAAAATCATTTAAACGAATATTTACATCACTTAAAATATTAGTTCTTAGTTCGTGTGTCTTTTCATCCACGTAAGCTTTATTGGCGGCTTCGTCATCATTGCCTGGCGATATAAGCCCTTTTAATCTTGATGATTTTAAATCATATTCACCTGTTTCTGACTTCACTAATGTATCGTTGAGATTTCCAATATATTCCTCTAATCGTAAACGTTTATGAACGTGATGACCAAATTTATCTACATTCATTTCCGTATCTATGCGGTGTTTGCTGTATAACTACTGATCAGTTTTTTAAAATTAGGTTCCTTATATTTGGTGTTTTTAATGATGCCTGCTTCGTACAGCTCTTCTATAATCGCAATAATTTCATTATCTAAGCCGGTATTGCCAGCATCACGAGATGCAAACAGTAATTTCAATCGATCTACTAATTCATTTGGATCATCCCAATAAACGTAATCTATATCTTTCTTTACACTTTTTAAAAGATTTATTCCTTTTCCTACCGTAAGACTTTCTGTGCTGTCATACTTATTTCTAGAGAACTTAAACAGTGGTTTAATAATATGCATGTACTTAAACCCTTTGTTACTATTAATTGGCTTGCGTGGATCACAATTACGCCTATGTGCATTCGTTTCTATTAGAAGCTCTTTATAATTTTGCAAATCTTCATCTGTGATAACATCCAAATTTGGTGTCTTTTCAAATAGTAATTCTTTTAATCCAAGAGTTTTGTTTAAACTTCGATTTCCAATTTTTATAATTTTTCCGTCGTCGAAAACACGTGTTTGGCCGAGCATAAGTTTTCCTCGTTCATTTTTTATTCCAAAAGGGATATTTGCGTCGGGTGAAGCACACCACGATAAACTATTAAGTGAAACATTTGGTGATGATTGAAAGGACTTAAAGGAAGCATCACTCATATTATTGTTGTCAGAAGGTGATACGACAAGGGTTTTTTCGGAATTAAATTTTTTATAGAACTGTTGTTCCTCTTCTTCATTAAAATCGTCATCAGAAAAATTTGTTGCCTCGCTGTCATTATGTTTATTTTTTTTTATTGTATAATGTTCAAACTCATCCTCATCTTCATGAGAAATTTCATTGTTCTTAATGGCTATTTGTTTCAGTGGATCGGTTATAGGTTTGAATATGGATTCCAGAGTGGCATCATTTGTATTTTTCATATCCTTTATCATTTCAACCTTTCTTTTTACAGCAGCTGCAGCTTTTACAATTTGTTTTTTAAGTTGCTTTTCCATTTTGACAAGGATTCCGTTCAATGCAAAATCCAGAGTAATAGTGATTGTGTATTGATGAAACAATAACTTATGTATATTAATCTACTACTACAAAAGTATCGAATGCCATCCTATAACATCCTTTATTTCTTTCGCAGTCTTTATTGATCACAACATAATTAAATGGTTTATTCCAAATAGTTGAGCACATTTCACGGAACTGAGACCACGACATATCTGAACCTACATGCTCATCGTAAACGTGTTTTAAATTTACATCGTCTTGTTTAAATAAAATAATGAGGTTAGAATTGTCCCTTATAAGTTGTTTAGGTACTTTACTGTATGTTTGGTTAATGTAAAAACAATCAATATTCTTATGTCGACCCATAGCAAAATAATCCCGAATGCTATTTTGGTTTTCACAAGCTACGTCGTCGAATATTATAATGGAGTTTGGCAAAGCTTCGTGTGGGCTTATGATATCATTATTATGGTTATATTTACTATAAGATATGTCTGCAACTAAATCTAATACTTTTTCTAAGAACACATATTTTGGTTGGTATAATGATTTAGAATATACATATAAGTTACGAAAACGTGCACCATTCTCATGTAATAACAAACCTATTACTAAGTTTGTCTTGCCGCAATTTGATGGTCCACAAACAATACATCGTATAGTGCTCGGCAATAAGTTGCCATGTCGCTTTGCTTCACATAATGATGCAGGACAGATATTATAATCTAATTTTAACGTTTCCTTTTGTTTGAGGAACTTCATAGCAACTTGTCCGTTTTGATTCGTGGCTTTGAACAAAATGGATATAACACTTTGCGTTCGTAATAATAAGAGAACTAGCAGTATATTTACTTGTAAGTGCACTCACTCCACCATATAGACTAAGCATTCGACGGCGGTAACAATAGCAAGGAGTAGAAGAATTTGGATACTGTTACCACTCATTATATTAAGTTATTGGACGTGTCTAGAACACACAATGTTAAAGCATCGAGAAGAATGGAGAGAGAAGAAAGAGCTCTCACCCCTCTCGAATCGTGCAATAAAAAATGATATGAGTAAGGAATCGATGCTTAAAAGTAAACATTGTTTAATTACTTGCATCCCTACTTTAACAAAGTAATACACTGCGTTCTTTAATAAATAAAATTATATTTTTAATTTTATTACCATTATTTTAAACTATGTATTTGAATTCTAATAAATTTTATCTTAGATTTATTTATAGAGGTAATTCTGAATGAATGTTTTTCAAAATATTTGATTACATTATAGAGGTGTTAAAATAAAAGCAAATATTTTCATACAAGTCTTTTTATTTTTAAATAATATTTATTGAAAACAATACAAGACTTAAACTAACATAACTATTTAAAATAACATAAGTCTTAGTTAGTAAAATTTATAAGCATTACTATAATTTTTCAGAAGAATAATGTTGTTGAAATAATGTATCTCCGTGAGTGTACACGTAACTAAAGATAGTAGGTACGCATCTAGCACATTAGAGAATTTTAATATACATCTACAAATGTTATAGGTCAGCAATAGTTATTTAAAAACTATAACTGTAACCACATATTTTCTTAGAGATATTAGTTATAATATTTTCTGCTTGATCCATTATTGGATCAATATGCTCGGTTACCACATATTGTGTTTTTATTAATGAATCATTGCTGGTTGATTCCAGATCTAATATTTCTAATTTAATTAATCGCCGCCCTTTAGTAGGTATTGTTTTAATTAAATAAGAAGGTTCGTTCCCCTTCGTATTCTGCAGTAACTTGCTTCTCCTCTTCATGGGCTTCTTTTTATTAAAAAGACTTTTAACCACCTTGGCATGCAGCGGTGAATCTTTAGCATTCCAATGTGGAAATTCTTCAGAGAAGCCCTCCAACATATCTTGCGCATTTTGCTCAAAGCAAGGAGGATAATCTTCTGTTGCCTCCTTGCTTATGAGTAGCGACTGCGAGATTTCTTGGGTATTCTGAAATTTAATTTATTATGCAACAAAAATAATTTCACATCGAAGAAATGATTGATATAGTGGCGGAGGTAGAAGAGTATATCTAGGATCCACAAGGAGGCTGACTATCTTATACGGAACCGATAGAATATGAGAATCACGATAACAGCATCACAACCATAAGGTTTTAACAACAACATTATCTTCCAACTAAATCAAATATACAAATAAACATTAACTAGTGATCTAACCACTACACAAGAAAAGAGTTTGAAGAAAAATAATTTATACGACTTACCATGATGTATTTGGGTGACCGTAGTTGTCACTTGATTAATTATGTGTGAAACAAATTTTAAAAACATTCGACTTTAATAGCTATTTATAGTGTAAATATAATGCTGACATAACAACAAAGCATTCGCACGGAATCGCAATTGGACAAATTACTAATGAACTATAAGTTGGAATACCTAAATCAGCAATAACATGTCCCAACCAGTTTCGAATTGTTCATTGCGTGTGCTATTTTATTAATAGTTTTATATTTTATGGATTATGAAATAAAAAAAAACATGGTAGCTGGTTTATAACGTTATATATTTTCATCGTTACAATACAACATTAAGTATTTGATTAAAACTAGGTAATTAATTTACCTATTTACCATTAAAAAACAATGTATAATACTATTAAACAAATAACTGATGGATAACAATATTAAAATTAAATAACTTTACAATATAAAGTGCCGTGTCGGTACATACTATACAATTTCATGTATGTTTTTATTCTATTAACTTATTCATTACTTAAGCCATATAATAAATAAATAAATAGATGATGGGGTAACATATTTCTCAACTTACAATTTGATTCATGATTACCATTAAAATAATAATAAACTATACAATACGGTGCTTCTAAAGAAAAACTAATGATATTAAACTAAACTATCCCAGTGACCCCATGATAAAGTAGAAATTTTGTTTTTTAATATGATACGTTTATCGTCATTACCTGACAAAGCTATTTTGTTCTGTTCTTGAGTAAATATTTCGTGCTTAAGAGATTTAAATATGATATTTTTTTTCTTCAAAAATGTATTTTCATTTAATACCTTGTAATAATCATTATATTGTACATCTTTTAATACTTGCTTCTGTATGCCTTTTGCTTTTTTTAATTCATCTTCTGCCGTTTTAATACAGTATAACTTGGACCTTAATCCTACAAACTTCGAAATCAAACTTCCTCCTAGCTCATCTTTAAAGAGACCTGGCACCTTTTTGTTCCAACTAGGAATGTCGTATACGTTATTTACAGAATAATTACTAGTGTCGAAATAGGGAAGAAAATTTGATTTTAAATCAGCATAAAAATCTTTACTTTCTATTGAATACAAAAAACTATCAGTATCCGTATAACAAAGTTTTAACTTTTCCTTATAAAAAGGCTTCATAATAGAATAATGAAAATCAAACATGTGACTCTTAGATATTTCCAAAACGGAAAAACCAATGTATATAGGTTTATCCAAAGTGATTGTTTCAGGCTTCATTTGAATGGCTACCAAGTTTTCAGTGAAAATTGTAACACTGTGAAAATTTGGTCGAGCTATCATTTGCTCTGCACAGAAACTTTTCTTTGTTTTGTTACTATCATCATTCCACTTATTGACTAATTTCACATTAACCCTCTTTTCTGTATCTTCTAACGTCTTGCCAAATATACTGTTGTTAAGAAGTTTGAAGAAATCTTGTTCAAATGTAGATTTAGCTTTTTTTCGTAATTCAGTATTCATGTCAATATACTGCTTTAAATAAGGACTCTGATTAAATTGAATAACTCTATGTATTTTTTTTAACAACAAACCATGTTTTATACATGTTTGCAGATGAGCAAAATGTATGACATAGAAATATTTATCGTATAAATTTGGAATCAATTTTGAAGTTTTAGAACCTGGCGGAGTAAATTTTTGAGCACAGAATGGAAAATCGTTATGATCATTATGCAAATGTTCGGGGTATTCTAAATCTACTTCTAGTATATAACCAGTGTCTCCGTTAGTTGGCACATTTATAAAATCTATTCCAGCGATTTCGAAGTCATTCAATAACTTAAAATTGGAATGAGGCAAATAAGCACACATTGCATATCCATAGAGATTATTACAATCGATATAAATTAGAAAGTTATTACTTTTTCTTGGATCGTAAGTTTTTAAATACTTGTTATTGGCTTTTGAATACCTTGTCGAACATAAACATATTCCACCGCGAATACCTTTTTGAATCATTCTTATTATTTCCAGGTCGTGTATTAATTCTAATTTAACATCTGTTTTTAATAGCATGGCATCAAAACTGAGACTCGGTGCTGTAACATAAAAGGCTGGATCTAATTTATAATTCATCTTACATGTCTGGCGAAAACTTTCAAAAACGTCAGCTAATAAAAGAACATCTGACTTAAGATACAAGTCTGTGTATTCACCGAGATTCGATAATTCAAACGTTTGCCAGACTTTTTTTGCATGATCATAATGTAACACAGTTTTTTCTTAAAATTTCATAAAACACTAATTTTGCAAAAACACTTTGCTTTCACTGTAGTTTTAACGCAAATTTCACAACTAAAATCGTTATTACAATAACTTTGTCAAGGAATTTCACAATGTCAATGTCAAGTGTCAACGTCAACGTCGTTTCACGTCACGTCAGTGACATTTGCAATTATCTTTGGTCATTATTCAATTTTTGCATAAACAAAATAAATCTCGCGTTTATCCTGGCCTTATTTACAAAGATAGTTTTTTTTCGCCCAAAATCCCGTGCTTCCATTTAGGTGGGTTGATTTTCTCAAAATTCGGAATTTGACATTTAGACCGTTTGTTTCGATCATTTCTATAGACATATTTTAATAAAATACACTTAAGCTTATAGATCATATAATTATAGTTTCGTCGAATAGAATTTGGGAAGCATTCACAGTTTGTTTATGGTTAATTTTTTCATTACGTTTCGTTTTTCAACCAAGCTTATAACTTGGGCTGGAAATACTTATAGCATATTGTAGAATTCCGATAGATCCGTACGTTGACTTGACACATCATGACACACATGCTATGAAATGAATTTGGTTTTAGGGAAGGTTCCGTCGCCAATACGACGCTTAACATTCGGTGAACGGACCTCGATTCTAGTATGCGCGTAGATGGAACGCGCCCATTTTTCACCTTAGTCTTTGAACGCGTCTATCGTCTATGTTATGATTTGTCTGTGAGACATCGACTGAAGAAATTTGTTATTGATTCGAAGATCATAAAGTATTTAAATTAATTTCAGCGAAGAAAATCCATAGGTATTTCTCTCGTTTTCCGTGTGAATTTAATTTGAAAAGAATTTACAAAATTCAGTTCTTTTTGTTTTCAGCTTGAAGAGTAAAGCTAAGAAAAAAATACTATATTTACTCGCCGGCACGCGATTTATTAAATTAAATGGATTTATTTTATCAATAGATAATACTCCGCCCACACTAAGGTATCTAATTAACTTATTATATTTCATGATTTAAAACAGATTTTGTTAATTTTATTTTTATTAGTGGGTATATTGATTATTAAATCAAACATATTACATTTCCAAAATTCGCCTTTTTCATCCCCTATTTCATTAAAAAAACCTGATAGTGAGCGGCATCTTAGTGGGATTAAGGCATATATTGAGTAACACTTGCGAATTTCCTGTTAAATTCCAAATTTTTACAATATTAAGTTTCACATCCTTCTTTGGCAAATAACTCACAAATTAAGCTGTTTTCTTTTTATTAATAGCAGTAATTATACACAAAATAGGTGCTCTCCCCTCCATATGTCCTTTTTATTAACTAACCAATAAGACAATTTGTCAATTTATTAAAAATTATGTTTTAGAATTCATTTGCTATGTTTATTACATGAAGTGCAAATGTATTGACTGGGATTCCTTCAGAACTCAGTGTTAGACCCACTGACCCTAAGATCATAGGCATATCTAATCATATTTTTAACCTAACACTGTGCTATGAATCTCCAGGGCAGTTACCGGAGGCCGTAGGGCTCCGCTGCTTGACCTTACAGCTAGAAACCATACAAACTAACCTAACACAAGGAGGAATTCTGTGGAATTATACATATATAGAGAGAATAATCTAAGGAACTGGAATATTATATCTCTGACCCGTGATCGCGGAAACTTAGCATAGAAGGTACGACCCACTAACAACCGCTCCGGGGAAGGCTACTAATTTAAAAAAAAAAGGAAACCTATAACTATTTGTTCGTGTACTTTATTGCCCCTCATTTTGTAGTTTTGTACCCAATATGTACCTGATTTTTACCTGCCGAGATTGATCAAACAGACCTGAACCATCCTGCCCTTGGCTTGTATTAATTAAACATTATGTTAAGTGCTTTGCATTGAGGGATTTTGTGTACTTCAGTAACATATGCATATGTGTATTATAATTATGTACCTACAACAATAAAGCTTTTCATTTTGTATCGGACTAAAGGAATTTTTCAAAAAAGTTTGTTTTTTTTCTTTCAACTAAGATTTCCCAATATTTCAACAATTCAGCAAGAAAAAGCACTACAATTTGGCGCCCGAATATACAGCAGGTTTTGTGGCATTTTATGGCCCATTATTCTGGTCAAATGCTCAGATAGTGTTGATCCATCTCGGTATGTATCTTTAATAAAAATTTTTTTATCGTTGTGTGTTAGTTAAGCTAAAACTCAAAAACGGCTCGACCGATTCTTACAAAATGTTATGTGTATTTGAATAGGTCCAGGGAAGGCTTAAAAGTACAACTGGACCCAGTAGGTGGCGCTGGAATCGGACAGGAGAACGTCTGCCGGTCTCACTAGTTATAAGATAAATAAGAATTCTATGCAGGTTTGGTTCAGATAGGTATAAATAAAAAACAAATTTTAGTTACATTTGCAAAGGTGAATATATTTTAAGATTTTTTGTTCATAGTTTGAGTATATAACATAAATAATATTGTAAAATTAACTTATCATATAGAATAGAGCGTAGTATATTTTTACAAAAATGGAACAAAGGCCAATTAGTTTTAATTTACTTAACAAAGATGAACTAGAATATGAGGTGAAAATCAGGGGTTCGAAACCAGCTGACACGGTGATGGCTCTGAGAGCACAGATCCGTACTCTCAATAAAGATCTGCCTTCTGATGAAATACTGACTTGTGATCTTGATGTCAATATTGAATTAAAAGTAATTCAAAAGAAATTAGATGATCTTGAGAAACTCATCACAAGTACTTCAAGTAAGCTGTCATCACTTAAGATGATAAATAGAATTCAAACTCTTGCACACCACTTATTCCACAGAATTGGTCGCTTGTCTTCATCGGAGTATGATGATAATCTTACTTCTTTAATTACTTCTCTGAATAATAAATTAGATAGCATTCTTGTAAAAATAGATAATATTTGTCATAATTTTAAAAGTAGCTTGGCACCTGAACAACCTATTGAGCACTCCACTGCAACTACTCACAATACAGCTAATGATTGCTCCGTGCATAAACTGAATATACGCTTCAATGGCAAGACATGCATTAAAGCTTTCTTACAACGCCTCGAGGAATTATGCTTGTCTCGTGGCCTTTCAGATTCAAAGCTTTTCTGTTCTGCGGCGGAACTTTTTACTGATGAAGCGCTGTGCTGGTATCGAGGAGTAAAGTCAGACGTTCACAATTGGTCTGAGCTGAAGACCTTGCTTCTCGAGGAATATCTTCCATCTGATTATGACCATCGCTTGATGCAGGAAATTAGGAGTCGTACTCAGGGCCCCGATGAAAGCATTGTGAATTATCTCAGTATAATGCAAAATTATTTTACTCGATTATCAAAACCAATCTCTGATGATGATAAATTGAACATAGTCATGTTTAATATTAGACCATTTTATACTACTCAGCTTGCCCTAGCCCCAGTGGAATCTTGGACTGATCTAAAGAAAAAATGTAGGTTGTTAGAAGGTGCAAAGGAGCGATCGGTGCATTTCAGTGAACCTCCTAGGGTCACCACATCTTCTCTGGCTCCCGATTTGTGTTATAAAAGTAGTAATAGTAGTAGCAGCACTAGCAAGACGTCACCAAAAGTCTCTTCAATACAGCCAGTGAATAATACACAAAATAATCTTTTTTGTGTCCGCTGTCGGAAAAATGGCCACAGCTTGAGGTATTGCGAGGCGCCTTGGGTACTTATTTGTTATCGTTGTGGAGAAAAGGGCTTCAATGCAAATAATTGTCCAAAGTGCACTTCTTCAAAACCTTCAACCGCAGAGATTCCAAAAAACGCCAAGCAGTGAACCGATGGCATAAAACAGTATATTTTTATAATAAACATTGTAATTCTGAACAATCAAGGCAGAAATACAATAAATTCTATAATAATGTAAATAAAGCTAGTAACATACATATGCATAAAGGTAAGGTTACATCGGTTCACGCTACTACTAACGCCACCTATAATGATACCAGAGCTTATCTGAAGATTAATATTTTTGGCTTGGAATTCAGAGGATTACTAGATTCAGGATCACAGATCTCCATTGTGGGAGGGCAAGCATACAAATATTTTAAAGATTTCGCTACTTTACATAAGTCTGAGGACTTAGACTTTATAAAAACTGCAAATGGTTCTACTTCACGAGTAACTGGGTATTTATTTTTACCAGTATCGATAGAGAATAAAACTCGTGTTATTAAATTTTACGTCGTCCCTGGAGTTGCTACAGGGTTGTTATTTGGCTTAAATTTCTGGAAGGAATTTAATATTGCGCCAGATATTTTATCATTGTTAGAGGATAGCGGACATTTATATAAAAATAATAATCAGGTGTACACAGTTATGTCAGGCAGCCGTGCTTTACATGATTTTGAAACTTTATCTAAGCTTGAGCGTAGGCTGGTCAATGACGTCATAAAGCAATTTGATGACATTTCCGCAGAAAAGAAAGGCCTAGGTAGGACACACTTAGTGAGTCATAAAATTGATACCGGTGACCACCCACCTATTAAACAACGGTATTATGTAGTCTCACCCGCTAAACTGGCAGAATTAAATAAACACCTAGACCAAATGCTGAAGGATGATGTTGTGGAGCCTAGCGGAAGTGCATGGAACAACCCCGTTACTTTAGCGGTTAAATCAGATGGGTCATCACGTTTCTGCTTGGACAGCCGAAAACTTAACGCCATATCAAAGCATGACGCTTACCCTATGCCTTATATTAGCCATATTCTGGACCAGCTCAAAAATGCTAAGTACTTATCTTCTATTGACCTTAAGTCTTCATATTACCAAGTTCCTTTGGACTCTATTGAGTCCAGAGAGAAAACTGCTTTTACTATTCCCTGCAGAGGCTTGTTTCACTTTAAGGTCATGTGCTTTGGACTTACTGCAGCTCCAGCTACGCAGCAGCGGTTGATGGACCGCCTCTTTGGGCCCGAGTTTGACAATAAGGTGTTCGTATATGTTGATGATTTAATTTTACTTACTCCTGAAGGCCCAACGGCCTTCCAGGATCACCTCCAGCTCCTACGTAGGGTAAAGGAGAGACTTAAACTAGCCAACCTTACTGTCAACATGGGTAAATGCCAGTTCTTCAGGAGACAGCTGAAATTCTTGGGTCATGTGGTTGACGAATATGGTCTGCGCACGGATCCTGACAAAATTAAGGCTATAGTAGACTTTCCTATTCCCACCTGCAGGAAAGACGTCAAACGTTTCTTGGGAACTGCATCTTATTATAGGCGTTTCATAAAAAATTTTAGTCATAGAGCTGGTCCCCTTAATGCTCTTACTTCTACCCGTAAGAGCGCGCCCCCTTTCAAATGGACGACCGAGGCAGACGAGGCGTTCAACGACCTAAAACTCGCACTGTCTACTTCTCCGGTTCTGGTATGTCCTGACTTCTCGAAAGATTTTGCTGTCCACTGTGACGCTTCTGATTTCGGGTTAGGAGGTACCTTAACCCAGGTTGTAGATGGACAAGAACATCCTGTTGCGTACTGTAGCCGTTCACTAACACCCGCTGAACGTAACTATTCCGCTACAGAGCGAGAGGCATTGGCCGTGGTACATGTCGTTGAACACTTCCGCCCTTACCTTGAAGGTGGTCGACAATTTAAAATTATTACCGATCATGCTAGTCTAAAGTGGTTTTTAAACCTTAAGAATCCAACAGGACGACTAGCGCGTTGGGGGTGTAGGCTATCGCCTTATAATTTCATTATTGAGCATCGTAGTGGATCTCAAAACGTCGTACCGGATGCACTATCACGTTCTGTACCAGTGGCAGCCGTAGACGCATTTACTTCCAGCGATGCTTGGTATAACAATATATTAAAACGTTGCACGGATAGGCCGCGCGCGTGTCCCAATTTTCAAATTATTGATGGTAGGCTTTTTAGATTTACAAAAAGCACTAACAAACTCTGTGGTGACTACCAGTGGAAAGAGGTTGTACCAAAGGAGCTTAGGGAGGATATTATTAAAAGTAACCATTCTGAACCAATTGCTGCGCACTTAGGCGTCGCAAAAACATATAAAAGATTAAAATTACGGTATTTTTGGCCCGGTATGCATAAAGATACCGAGGAATTTATTAAAAATTGTGCCACTTGCAACTCATATAAACATAGCTCACTAGCGCCACCTGGCTTTATGGGGGAACCCAAGGTCTGCTGTCGACCATTCCAGTGCATCAGCATTGATCTGGTTGGTCCACTGCCGATGTCTCGACAGCAAAACACCTTTTTACTAGTAGTTGTGTGTTGTTTTACAAAATATTGTTTATTATTTCCTATACGGCGTGCAACGGGCAAAGTTATAGCGCAAAGGTTAGAAGACCATGTATTTCTGGTTCACGGAATACCACAGACTGTGATGTCTGATAATGGCTCGCAATTTATAAGTCATGAGGTTCAGGCATTATATGAAAAATACAATATTCCGCAAGTACATTTGGGTCCAGTATATTGTCCACAAGTTAATACGGTGGAACGTTATAACCGCACAATAATCACAGCAGTTTCCTCGTTTGTTGAGAACGATCATAGAACGTGGGATATTAACATACATAAAATACAATTTGCCATGAACACCTCAGTAAATGAGTCTACTTCTTATACTCCTTTCATGCTAGTACACGGTAGGGAAGCTGTCACAGATGGTAGTATTTACCGTGGTTTCGAAGATCTCCAAGAGTTGGTTGTGGTACCACGCGATACTCATGCGTCTAATATTGGCCACCTCGGTGACATTTTCATCAAAGTCCGAGAGTCATTGCGTAAGGCCCATGAAAGGAATATAAAATACTATAACAACAAACGCAGAGATATCTCTTTTAATGTTGGTGATTTTGTGTGGAAGCGTACGTACAAGCAGAGTTCTGCTAATAAATATTTTACTGCTAAACTTGCCCCTAAATATGAACGTTGTAAAATTATACGTAAGCTTTCTCGCCTCGTCTATGAGCTCGAAGACGAGAACGGAAAATACATAGGAAAGTGGCACATAAAAGATTTTAAAAATTTAGATACTTCGAGTGACTAAATTACATACCTAGTAACATAATACCTACTTAATTTTCATTTTTATACTCTTATGAAAATAGCCATATTTTTATAAGCATTTAAACTATTTATGCACCGCGGGTGCGGCGGTCACAGAATACCCACCCCGCCATTCTTCCTGGCGTCTCGTAGAACCCGAGTGTAGGATAACGCGCCATATAACATCTGGCGGCGTTTTTGCATGTGTCTGTCCCTGTCGTTTTTTATTGATTTGCCTTGATACTTAAGTTTCCATATACCTAACATCTTCAAAATTGATATTACCATTACATAAGTACATTAAGATCTAAAACACAAATATTGTACGTGTCTTAGTTCATGATAATAAATAAATAAATATATCATTACTACCATTACATATATAAAATGGATATTACTTCTTTAGTATCTGATACCAGAATTAAAGAACAAGTATGTACTTAGTATAACTGTTATGTGGTTAGATAGATGCATTTAGCACAAGATCACAAATATAAACGTGTCTTGTTCATTATTTTTTATATGTATTCTACTCTAATCAACAAAATTAATTTTGAATTCCTCACAGGAGCGGTTTGCAACTCTAGAAATAAGCCTTTGCTATATTCTTATAATGGAGGAAGTTACATCTAGCTGGAAACATAGGAAAATCAATATCGACGATCAGGGGCAACGACACATGCGACTCATTTTTTATTATTTCCTTTTTTATTGTTTTTTTTACTTATTATTTGACGATTAGAGTCAAAATGTCTGTAATAGCGACATCTACCGGTGGTTGTTGACATTACATGCTATACTCTGTTAGTGTCAAGATATACTTATTTAACAACGCCATCTCTGCGTCAGTCCTGACACTACAGTTTTTTCTTTATTACTTACTTATATTTGATGGGCATAGGATATAATGCCTTTTACCTATTTATCACAGCCATATAGGTGCTAGCAGAAGTGGTTTCGCTAGATTTTGCCACCTTATGGGTGAATATTTTTTTTAAAACCATGTAGGTGCTAGCAGCAGTAGTTTCGCGCTAGATTTTGTCACCTTATTGGTGAATGTTGTTTTTTTATTACAATCTTTAACATACCATATTAATGGATTTACGTAGATTTAAGGTACATGCATGTTAAATATTCTTTATTTACACACGTTTATATTTAAAGCTTTATTTTTTATATAATACAAATAAATAAACTTATAAAAAAAATAACGTTAGGCGTAATTGGGTACAGAGTTTATCACGAATGAATAGTTTTTAAGTACCTAATTGATTCTATTTATGATAATTCTGTTTGATTGGTTAGGGTTTTGAGGCTGACGGGGCGTCAGACGAATTCCCTACGTGAATTCTATCGTGGTTGGGGGGATACTGTAACACAGTTTTTTCTTAAAATTTCATAAAACACTAATTTTGCAAAAACACTTTGCTTTCACTGTAGTTTTAACGCAAATTTCACAACTAAAATCGTTATTACAATAACTTTGTCAAGGAATTTCACAATGTCAATGTCAAGTGTCAACGTCAACGTCGTTTCACGTCACGTCAGTGACATTTGCAATTATCTTTGGTCATTATTCAATTTTTGCATAAACAAAATAAATCTCGCGTTTATCCTGGCCTTATTTACAAAGATAGTTTTTTTTCGCCCAAAATCCCGTGCTTCCATTTAGGTGGGTTGATTTTCTCAAAATTCGGAATTTGACATTTAGACCGTTTGTTTCGATCATTTCTATAGACATATTTTAATAAAATACACTTAAGCTTATAGATCATATAATTATAGTTTCGTCGAATAGAATTTGGGAAGCATTCACAGTTTGTTTATGGTTAATTTTTTCATTACGTTTCGTTTTTCAACCAAGCTTATAACTTGGGCTGGAAATACTTATAGCATATTGTAGAATTCCGATAGATCCGTACGTTGACTTGACACATCATGACACACATGCTATGAAATGAATTTGGTTTTAGGGAAGGTTCCGTCGCCAATACGACGCTTAACATTCGGTGAACGGACCTCGATTCTAGTATGCGCGTAGATGGAACGCGCCCATTTTTCACCTTAGTCTTTGAACGCGTCTATCGTCTATGTTATGATTTGTCTGTGAGACATCGACTGAAGAAATTTGTTATTGATTCGAAGATCATAAAGTATTTAAATTAATTTCAGCGAAGAAAATCCATAGGTATTTCTCTCGTTTTCCGTGTGAATTTAATTTGAAAAGA